>OZ057415.1:3556400-5048900 GCA_964056705.1 Troilus luridus
TTTTTATACACCCTATTAGTTCTTGCTCTGCGTTCCCAAGTTAGCTCAATTCTTTGGAAGGTATCAACATAAGCTAACTGAACCTCTGGGTTCACTCAGGATCTTGTCGTTACATTAGACTCTAGTCCTACCCTTGATATCCTGACTATCCTGGCAGGAGACAGATAAGGATCCCATACACTCCCCTCCTGGCCCCCTTCCACACCTCTGAATTTACGACCCTCGGATCCCAGTCGTGAGTAAACAGACTATTTTTTTTTTTTTTTTAGGAAGGTCTGGGGCGACAACCCTTCTGCACTCGAAGATAACTTTTATAAAATATATGGAAGGGTTCCCAGCCCCCCCCCTATCTTAGCCCACCCTGGGGGCATTTATCCACGGGAACGCTGTGCAGGAACTATATTCCTTAAATTTTGAATAATACTAGTTGAATTGAAAAAGGGAAAGGACAACAGAGACATTAAATAAATGTTAATACATTAGTGGAAAAATTCCAACTAAAAACCAAGTCTCTAAACTAAAACAGCAAAGCAAAACATGAATAATGCACCCAAAAAACACATCCCACGACCTCCAAGGCTCAAATGCAACTACTGAATCATAGGGAAGGTTACTAAATTCCCAGCTGGCTAAGGTTAGATAAAAACAGCTGATAAATACTCCAGAATTTGAAACCTCAATATACACTCACCAAACCCCAAAAAACACAACAGGAAAACAAAATAAAATATATAATAGTAACAAAAAACACAAGAACAGAAGACAAAAAACCATATGAAAAAATGAAAGTAAAAGTGCAAGAAAAAAAGAGAAAATTATCAAAAAACCAGTGGACTTATGGTTATTCCACAAAATATATATTGAAAAAGAGAAAGGTCAACAGAGACATTAAATAAATGTTAATACTAATGTTAATGTTAATGTGGAAAAATTCCAACTAATGTATTAACAAATATTAGTTGAACTTGTATACATGAGGAAGAAAATAGTGTGGAGGTCAAGAAAATTCTCTTATATAAGGAGAACTTTTTATTGGCAAGCCAACGTTTGGACTCACACTGAAGGTCTTCTACAGGGCTAAATATACTTAACATAAAATTTATTTGTATCTTGCATATTTAGCCCTGAAGAAGACCTGCTATGAGGGTCGAAACGTTGGCTTACTAATAACTAACAGTTCTCCCTATATAACAGAATTTTCTTCCTTATATTTCTTTAAAGTTCATATTACTTTCAACATCATTAAATCGTTCGTTTAACTTTTCTTTCGTTTTAGATATCGAGAGAGATGTGATTGTCTCCCTTTTCTTATCTATTTTCTATTATTTATTGTTGCTTTTTTCTAATTTATATTTTGATTAATAAGCCATGAACAGAAAAGAATGAGGACTTTTATATTATCCGGCTTGCAGTGACTGTTATCCGCCATTTTTTATAACCTGAACACTGATAATTCAGATACTGATAACTCCTACCTTCTTATTGACATTAATGGAAATTTAAATGCACAAAATGTAACAATAAAATGCTAATTCTCTAGACCACTCTAAATACGTTCCTCTTTTTATATAATTTTTTCCCTACATTTCCACGAAAACATCTCCATTTCTATCCTTTTCCAAATCCATTTGACGACCTTTTTCACACAATTTCATCTTTGGAATTATTCCGAACTTCTGTGAACATTTCACAGCATATTGTTTGAAAGACAGCTATTCCCGAAGTGTTATTTTATTAAATTTAATTTAATAAACAATACAGGTTAATTAAATTTAAAAAATTAGGATAATTTAAATTAAAAAAATTAGGATAATTTAAATTAAAAAATTAGGATAATTTAAATAGTGCAATAAACAAAATTAACATGGCAAAAACGCTAAAAGACAATACAGAATACAATGTAATAACGCACACAAACAACTAAACCAAGATGAATGATAACAAGAGGTTAAACTTGATAAGGAGGTAGGTTCCATGGAGACCAGCTAGTAAACAAGTACCAAAATTACTCTCCAAAGCAATTCATTTGCAAAACAAGTGCCTCATCCTCCTTGGATTTTGTAGATTATAACTAGCCATCTTTAGTTTACTGAGCGCTTCCTGAAACAAGTCTATCATCCGAGAGATGTTTCTAAAAGTTCTCGAAGGGTTTAGACTGGGGCTAAGAGAAGGCCAATCAATATTCATTGATGTCGTTTTCACCGTCCTAACTTAATTATTTTAACTATGAACTTTATACGTTCCGGGAAAACTACCGTACCCGAACGATCCCCTTTTTTTTTTTTTGAAGTAGCTAACAAATAGGCTGGAGTTTAGTTGAAGGTACCTCGAGCACTTGGGGAGATGAACTGGTCAGCGCAGTCCCATCAGGAACCACCGCCTGGAACGACCGCCGGTTTAACTGCCCTCGACTTCTCCAGAGGTTCCAGGGGAAGGATTTTATTCACGATCTAGCCAGGAGTTGGGAGTACGCAGTTCGAGGTTTACAGCCTGTGACGGGGCTTCGACTGCAACTTCTTCTATTGTCAATATATCTCTCCGAACTGGAGACCAGCTCCATGGTGGCATGTTTTCGAGATATTCTGTTGGGTCATTCTGTATTAGCCGGCCTGCACGGACCGTTATCCGCCATTATTTATAACCTAAATGCTGATAAAGCAGATACTGATTATAACTACTTTAATATTATTGGAAACTGAAATGTACAAAATGTTACAAGAAAATCCTGATTCTAGACCACACTAGAATCGTCCTCTTTTTAAATAAATTTCCCTACACTTTCGATGAAAACATCTCCATTTCTATCCTTGTCAAAATCAATTTGATGAAATCTTTGGAATTATTCCGAACTTCTGGAAGTATTCAAAACTTCTTCTTTTAAAGATGGCTACTCCTTAAGTGTTATTCTGTTCATTATAAATAGGAAATTTCTAAATAAATAAGGCAAAACCACGAAATTAGATTTAATAAACAATACAGAGACTTCATGGATCCCTCTAGTGTGAACCTAAACCGGAGCAAAGAATGGAGGATTGCGACATTTACAGTAAGATTGGTCGATTGGTTTTATTTTAGTGTCCGATCCGTAATGTGTAAGAAATAAAGTAATTAAAATAATAGCATAAATAAATGCTAACAATACAGAAATTTAAATAGATTATAAACAAAATTAACTATACAAAAAAAATGTAATAATGCACATACAAATGAGACGAGTGATAAGAAAGGGTTACACGCAGACCGGATAATACACAAGTACTTATTATTGTATCCTCCTTAGATATAGTTGTGGTATGTCCCATAATTACAAATTTTACGATCCTTGTCTGACATCTAACTTGTTTCGAAAACCGTCGTTGAGAAGTTAGCTGTCAAAAATTATAACCGGTCGTAAGACGTACACCTCACAAGAATTTCGCATGTTACCTATCCGCGATCGTAAAATAAAAGCACGTACCTTGGCCGTTCGTGAAAACATGAACAATAAAGTATGCAATAAAACATAACTGTGAACAATAAATTGTGCAATAAAACAACCCCAAGGTAATAAAATCTTAAACACTAACAATAAACACGAGTTTTTTATTACTCTGAATTCGTTCTGTTGAACTGGCATGCAACAAGTCCGATTGAGTTTAGAGATTATTTTTATTTTTAGGTCAGGTAAAAAAACATTCGTATCTTCTTTTACTCTGTAAACAGTACCGTATTCTCAATTTTAGCTAAACTCGCAAGGACTTCGTAAACGACAAGAAGAGAAAAGAAGCGCTCTGGTGGAGCTGATAGGACTTAGCAGGAAAATAATGAGACTTGGCTAATTAAACAAAGCCATAAAATACTGCTAACAAGTTTAGAAGATTTAAACCCCCCCCAATGTAAAAATTTATCCTCGTCCTAAATCCTCCGCCTCTTCGGAAGGATGGATGTGCCTGTTCCTCTTATTCCTATTTAATTAGGGACTTACCTGTCAGGTGGGGTTATAAATCATCTGGAGCGATATATCTTCTTCTCAGAGTAACAAAGATAGGTGTTATATTTTGTATTAAGATATTCCTTATATTTTCGGTAGCGCAGTGTGCAATTGCTGAAGACCCCGGGTTCGAATCCGTCTGTGAAGACAAATGATTTAATCTGTAGACAAACATGGATGAATATGTCTCTATAATCTACGACGAATCAACCCTTCAGAAGCGTCGGCGTAGAAACAGTACAGTTTCTAGCATGTTTTGAACTCAAGATCTTTTTACCCTCGCATTGCACAGCGGTAGATGAGGGAAAGAGTATTATGATTATCTTTCGTGGGTTGTAGTGATAAAATTTGCTTTTTTGTGGCCTTTAGTATAGGATAAACTGTTGGGTTCGCGTTAGCAACATGCTCGAGACTGGCTACACCTAGCGGCCTGTGCATAAATTTTACAATTTCTTTTAATCAACTTTAGTTTAAGTGTCTACGGAGTAGAGCTTTGGGGCTCCACTAAGCCATCGAATTCCTCTACAATCCAAAATCCTTAGTAAAATCCTTAATGCTCCTTATTTCGTTAAGAATAAAATCATCCATAACGACCTTAATGTCCCATTTGTTGCTGATTTGGCCCGAACCCGGTATCTATCCTTTCATAACAAACTTCATCCCCACTCAAACCCTCTGGTTTTAAACCTAGCTTCCTCTTCGATTCCCGATAATCCTCCGAGGCGTCTGAAAAGAAGATGGCCCCGTGACTTCTTAGTTGAACTTGCGATTTGAGTACTACCAGTGGGTAGTTTCTCTACTTGTCATTTTCACATGTCATTATGTATCGCTTAGCCCATTTACTTGATGTATTTTTTTTGATACTGTTGTAAATATCAATAAATAAAATTTAAAAAAAAAGTTTAAGTGTTAAAATTCCATCGATATAAGAATAATTATATTTATCTAAAAAGTCGTTTAATAGTTGTGGAATTGATACAAATAATAACTTTAAACATCAATAATTAGTTGAACTTTTCGTTTCTCCTAAAATATTTTATTTGTTATAGTTAAATGTCTTATATAATGAAATAATTGAATGTGAAAATGATCCCTGCATTGCTAAACTTAACGATGATAATTATGCTAAAAATGGAAATAAAATCTATGTATACCAGGTTTATACAACATAATTATTTACTAATTATTATTTTAATTATTGATATTTTGTATTGAGCTTGTGGTTAATAAATAAACTACTTAAAAATATATACCTTCAGCCCCGGTGAATAAATGGTTAAATGGGATTTTGTCCAGAGAGAGTTAACTGCTTTCAGATAACCTGAATCATATTCTCGTAGTTTTGGGCTTTAAATTGAGTTATAATATAAGCAATAACTCCTTTTCAAGCCAATGCCTTACTTAGCACCTTATTCACTACGAAAATAACTCGAGTACTCAAGTACAAGAAACTCATTTTGGGCCAAATCTGACAACCACTTATTGTAGTGGGGCTGTAGATATAATTAATTATTATAGGATGTAAATAGTTGGGGGTGCAGTCAAGAAAACACTTATTTGCTGTGTTTTCTTGACTGCACCCCCAACTATTTACATCCTATTATAGTATCTACCAGTCAACAAATTTCTTTCCTACATAATTAATTATTGTTCGAAATGTCAGTATATGTGAAAACTAAACTAATAATAATAATTAAATATTTACAAATTTGAAATTTAAATAATTCAGACTATAATTGATTTAGAAATTTTAAAAAAACAGTTCTTCGCACAGTTCACAGATATTCTAAAGTCTTGAGTTTCACTGACTATTCATTTTTTTTCTCTTTTTATTCATATTTCTAAGTGTTCATACGTTTTGTGAGACCCCTATGAAACTTCGATGGAGCTTTAATTTAAGGTTCTAGGATTTTTTAAAGGAAGAAAAAATCCTTCGGAAGGGGTGTTAAACTGGGGTCCCGAGCCTGTTTGATGTCTGTTAATAGTTAAAAATCCTTATCCTAATTAAACCTGGATAAAATTTATAGCTCCCAATGTAACATCGTCCGAATTGCCATAGCAGCATGAAGTGACGTTAAATAAACAAAAAATTTGAATCTTCTAATATGATAATATACAATATGTTAACAAGGCAATGGCGATTATCGAAGATTATACTTTCTATTTTATATTTAATAGTTATATTTCCTGTGGGAACCAAATTTGAACTATTAAAATGAAATACAAGTTAATAATAATAATAATTGCTTTATTGAGAAATAATACACTCTGCCACTATCTTGGGCAATGAGTATTAGAGCTAAAAGAGATCATTCATTCCAAAATACAAGTAGGCAGGGAAATTTGAAGTGGTGTTATCTACGCACCAGATTTTTTTTTTTAATCCATATTTTCTAATTGAGACGTTTAATTTGCTTGAAGGGAAGAAGACTAAAGCATCTGAAACATAATTAGCAGATAGCGTTAGGAAGCCTTATCAGCGCTATCAGTGCCCTCTCGCGGTGAATTAAGGCCCTACAGATAATAAGAGGGGAAAGGGTTAGGTTCCTTTATATCACACCTCCCCTCAGTCTTTGGGAGGATAACAGATCCTGGAAAAGAAAAAAAATACTCTTTCCTATTTTAAAATGTTGCATTGCAACTCGACTATTTGGCGTTGATGCTGTTAACATTAAACATTAAATCAGGAAAAACAGCATATTTAGAAGAATTGTATTTTTTCATTTCTATCCAAGAAACTATGATCAATATATATATGAGTTGCCATTCCGAAGGTCCTAGGTTCAAAACCCTTTGCTGCCAGACTTTTAGTTGTCTATTAGCGTCTGGAGATGAATCCTATGCGATCTAGCACCCAACTGGGGCTCACTCAGCCTCTATAGTCAGTACTCAAAACAAGGGGTAAAAATCTGGCGGCTGAGTTTTATCTAGAACAAAACACCTCCCTGCACAACCGTTGACCAAGAAACAGTACAGTATCGTATCCCTAGAGAACAGACATCATTATTGTGTAGTGATACAGTTTTTTAAAAAAATAATACATGCTTCTTTGTTATTAAAGATTGTTTACTCATGTAGTATTGTTTTTCAATACCAAAAACACATTACAAGTTCAGGTTTGTTTATTCTTTGAGGTACAAGGGGAGCGAGTTAGCCTCAGTTTGTAGATCGGATTAACTGAGTTGAAAGATGGAGCCTGTGGGTGGGATCTACATACCCTCCTGTAGCTCACCCAGCATTTATGAAGTGGATACCCTCAACTGGAGGAAAACCCGTATACCCATGTATGACCCAGGTACATGTAAGATTCCTAATGTGTGATTATTTGTTCTTTTGTCGTGAGTTGGCCTCCTGGATGCAGTTGATTACTTATTAGCATTCAATTCGTTTTGGCTAGGTTTGGGTGAAGTCCATGTTCTTCGCCAACATTCTGAACTCTTTCATCAAGACGTCGCTGTTCTTCGACATCGCTAGCTATATATCTCTTGTTGTTTATAATTTTCCATTAATGTTAACTCCATCAATTACTTCATTCAATGGCTTTTTAAACATTTCCTTGAATATTCGTTATAGAGGGGCATAAGACACAGCCTTGCAGAACACCTTTTTCGATATTCACATTTTCAGTGTATAATTCGTTAATTTTTACATTTCTTTTATGCCCCTAATATAGACTGGTAATAATGCAAGCATCTTTACGACCAATATTTGTTTTCTCGAGAATTTTTATTATCATCTAATGGCTGATATTATTAAGTTACTTTTATGCTGCTATGTTTAATCGGACTATTCTGGATTGGGAGCCCTTAATTTTATATATTCAGGTTTAATTAGGATAGGGATTTTTAACGAGTACCTGACATCTTACAGTCTCGAGATCGCGGTTTAACGTCCTTTCCGAAAGACGGCTAAACCAAGGATTTTTTACTCCATTTAAAAATTTCTTGGGCCACCTGCCGGGCTACAAACCCGCGATCTTGAGCTTAGTAGGTTGCTGCGCTAACCACTAGATTACAAATGTTGAATAAGAACGTCCAATTTATATAGAATATATATTATGTTTTTAAAATGAGTATATAGACAGTAATATACAGTATTCCAATAGCACATGCTTTCCCCTTGCTTCATTGTTAGAACGAATGACGCAGCAACAATAGAACATCAAGCTGTGACACGTTCAATATCGATCCACGTGTTAGTCACACTCTTTGCACCTACACGTGTGCATTGTTTATCATAAAATATTAATAAGAATTATATTATAATTAACAATAAACATAGGTCGAACATATTTAGTCATTTTGATTTTTTTTTACGTGAATACGTCTTTAAAATTGCTTCAATAGTGGGAGGCAATTAAAAAAAAAATGGATGATAACAAAATCTTGATTCTGGACCGTTTGTAGAAGGACCTAGCCATCGTAAAATTAGAATCGGTGGCATTCCTTCCTAGTTCACTAAAATGATTGAGGGAAAGCATGAGTTTTTATGCTACACGATTTAATAAACATGTTCAATAATTGGAATGCAAATGGAAAAAACCACAAGCAAAGCCTTATGTTTCAAATCTAGGGTAAAAACAAACAATTACTAGTCGACGTTTCGCCTATTCAGGCATTATCAAGACACAAATAAGAGTAAGATCAATCACATCTCAAAGAAGAAGTGCAATACATCCCAACGAATAATCGCCCAAATAGGCTCATAACCTGAGACCGCACCTCCACCCCAAGGCGTTCAACTCAAACTGAAAAGAAGGTAACATGCAAACAGCTGGGAAGGTTAAAGAATCAGCTGATCCACAACACATATCAAGTAATGTTAATCCATCCAATTTTACATTGTAGCAAAAGTTAGCAAGATTTAACTTTTAAAATATTCAACGTTTGAGCATAAAATTGGTTCACATTTCTACAATATGTTTCAAAATTAACTGAAATGCCAATCTTTTGCGCATTCTGCATCGCCTAGAACAACTTTCTTCTAGAGCTATCACTCATTTGAACCAATTTTATGCTCAAACGTTGAATATTTTAAAAGTTAAATCTTGCTAACTTTTGCTACAATGTAAAATTGGATGGATTAACATTACTTGATATGTGTTGTGGATCAGCTGATTCTTTAACCTTCCCAGCTGTTTGCATGTTACCTTCTTTTCAGTTTGAGTTGAACGTCTTGGGGTGGAGGTGCGGTCTCAGGTTATGAGCCTATTTGGGCGATTATTCGTTGGGATGTATTGCACTTCTTTGAGATGTGATTGATCTTACTCTTATTTGTGTCTTGATAATGCCTGAATAGGCGAAACGTGGACTAGTAATTGTTTGTTTTTGCCGCAGATTTGAAACATAAGGCTTTGCTTGTGGTTTTTTCCATTTGCATTCTAATAAATGTTAACGTTTCGTTTTGAGTTTTTTGCTCTATTTTATTGATATTCATGTTGTATAATGTTAGTTGACGTTATATATCGTCGCTGTCAAAACATTACCGCCTATCTAGACTTTGGGCGATTTAACAGGAGAGGAAGAAAACTGCGCCATTTGTTATATTATCTTATGTATATCGGTTATCTTTCAATTGCTCATTACTGCACTTCCTTGCGTTCAACCTTGAAAACTTTTTTAATACTGTGTGATTCAACCTGTAGAATACGCTACCGTTACTAACTCATTTTCACCAAAAGTTGTAGATAGGCGGTATTGTTTTGACACCGACGATATATGAAAGAAGAAATTGCAATCTGCTTAACGTTTTTTTCAACTAAGTACAATCTATTGGTTAACAAAATAAATAAAAATAAGTATGATACATAGTTGAGATGAGTGGATCTAGGTTTGTTTTGCTATTTTCGATCACATCCCTTTTATCTATCACATTCCTTCAATTTTATCGACCGTCGAAGCATTCAAACATATTTAGAATACAATCATATTTTTGTATTAAGAAACCAAAATATTTACTAGAAATACAGAGCAACGTTTACAGTATCAGCTAATATACATATATATATACTCGTCTATTTCTTTTTTGTACCTGTACCAAACTCTGGCCGTACTCCTGAGGGTTCAGGTACCCCACGACTTCGGCTAATGAAGACAACCTGGCAGCAACCCCTAAAACCCCTCCCTAGTTAACTTACTCAGCCCGGGAGTAGCGGGAATTAGCGGGGGTCGTAAAGCGGCGGTGTCCGGGTTTAATAATAAAAAATTATGACGGCGGGGGGAGGTAATGTGGCCCTTATTGCGTCATAAACCTGTGACGTCATATAATTAGCGAGCGAAATTTTACCAAGTTGGGTTCCTCGGTGTTGGTGTGGAAGGTTCGGAATGGGCTGATTTGGCTCTGTCTCAACTAATTACAGTTCAGGGGGCGGAAACTGAAAAGACAAATTTTCATGAAAATTTCTTTACTTAAATCATTCTCAGACACTGAAATCCGGAATCGTCAGCACTTGTTCACTAAATACTTTAACGGTAAAGCACGAGTTTACATGGTACACAATTTTGTAAACAAGTTGAATAATATATTTTTTTTTTAATCTACAGCAATTCTGCTCTGAGGGAGCGGAGTGGGTCAGTGGTAGAGCACTGGGTTGCCATGCTAGAAATCCTGATTCAAATCCCGCTGCGGGCAAGACTTTTATTTAATCTCTAGGCTATAATGAAGAAAAAAACCTTATTCCAGTCAAGCAATTTTTGTTAAAAAATTAACATAGGATTTAAAGACGTTTCGACATTTATTCGTCATTTTCAATTTTAGTTGTTCTTCACAACATCCTTTAAAAATTTACAAGTCCATTCATCACTTGAGGTCAAACAAATTAAAAAATCTGTAGGCTATTTAAATTTAGGAATATTTCGACTTACCCATTGGAAAATTGAATTGGTAGATTTTCTTCCTAATTCATTAAAAACTTTAACGGTAAGCACGAGTTACTATTCTACGATTTGGGGATAATAATAATGAGAAATAATAATCAAATCCTTGTTTCTGAACATCCTCAACCGCTTATAGAAGGACCTAGTTAGGAAGATTTAGACTTAGCCATAGGAAAATTTGTGCTTTATTAATTTTTATAATATCATCAAATTATCCGACCTTAACATTGCCGAATGTTGATTTTAGTTAATTCAGGAAAAAATGTTGAGCCATCGAGCTATAGTTAAATTGGTCAATCAAGTTACAATCAAATCGCAAAATGCATTACTTTCATACTTGCAGTGATTTATATTCATTCAGTAACGAGTTTTCCCACTAGCAGCGCTCAAGTCCATTACGTGCTAAACGTGCTATTGAGCTTAGCAATATGGCGGACAAATAACACTGAAGATGGAAAGGAAATGGGGTCGTAGGTGCGTGACCCGCGGCCATTTATGGGAAGGACACAGATTAAGAAGGCCTCGAGGATATAACCGAAGAGGTTGATGGCCCATAAGGCGCGCTTGCTTTGTACCAAAAGGTGCTTCAGTCCACCTGTTATCCTCCCTTCTATGGTTTGTATCTGCTTCTTCCATATCATATCACTGGTGATGTGCCCAACTTAATATGTCTGTTGTTTCTTTGTTTATTTAACGTCACTTTATGCTGCTACGGCTTATGGGACGATACTAAATTTTTCCTTAGGTATATTAGGATAGGGATTTTAAAGGAGTACCTGAGATCGAACTAGGTTACCTCCGGATAATGAGCTTTTACCTCAGAAGGATCCATGACTATTAGTGGTATTTGGTGAACTAAAAAATAATGCGAGTAGGGCGTTCTAACCAACGTCACATCTCTCCAACAAACAGGGGGGGGGGCGCCCTCACTGTTGGTCAGCGAGTCAATCGAACTTCCAGAGAATTTCCACCGACAATCCCCACATCCGCCACCCGTAGGACGCTCCCCTGATAAGATCCGCGCGGACTTGGAACCCGCGACCTTGGTCATACTAGGTTGTTATGCTGAACACTAGATCAGAGGCCCCAAAATACTCTAATTAATTCCTTCATTTTCTAATAATGACGCTTTCCATATTCTATAATTATTAAATATTGAAATGACGTGGTCCTTAGAAGGCCAATATGGGAAAAAATGGTTATAATTAGAAAACCTTATTACGTAGAATGTGTATATTTTTTTATAAGTAAGGAAGGAAGTAGTTGGGGGTGCAGTCAAATTAAACACTAAATAACTGGCTACTTATTTTATTTTGTGCCGACGTTTCGACCCACTTTGTGGGTCATCTTCAGGGCCAAGAAAGAAAAACAGACAAAACAACGAAACTATAAAAATACATTGCAGTAGCAAGTAAATGATAATATAAAATAAAAATATATATGTAGAGTAATAGAAATTTAGAACAAAAAAGTGAGGGATAATATGAATAAAAATATTATATAAGGAAGACCGCGTCAGACCTACAGCCCTGAAGATGACCCACAAAGCGGGTCGAAACGTCGGCACACAATTAAATAAGTAACCACTTATTTAGTGTTTTTATTTGACTCCACCCCCAACTATTTTCTTCCTTACGTCTATCTTCCTGTCAACCATCCCCTCGCTTCTCATAAAAATATTATAGAGTAAATGTACAAAAAAATGGTAATGTAAACATTTACAAAGATAAAAGAAGGAAGTAAACAGAATGTTTACAAAAAGAAAAAGTATAAACATCAGAGGTGAGATGTAAAATTATGGAAAAGATAGTCGAATATAGATAAAGTATAAAATGTATGATAATAGACTCCTAGAGAGTTTACATAAGTAAAATGAAAGAAAATGTAACAAAAATTATATCAAAGAGTAAATAAAGGAAAAAAAAAATAACAGTAGAAAGTCGAAATATAAATCTAGAGTATAACAGGTGAAAAGTAAAATGGACATGGAAAGTAGAAAATATAAGTTAGGGGAGTTTTAAAATGTGTACACATAGAATGAAGAGGTATAAATATAAAACATGATGTAAATATACAAGGAAACGTATAGAAATATAAGTAACAATACGGTAAAAAGAAACGTGGCACAAAAGAAAATTAGTACCCACTTATTTAGTGTTTAATTTTGACTGCACCCCCCCAACAATTTGACTGCACCCCCCCCCAACTATTTGACTGCACCCCCAACTATTTGACTGCACCCCCCCCCCCAACTATTTCCTTCCTTACTCAGACCTTCCAGTCAACTATCTCCTCGCTTCTCATTAATTTTTTATATATATTTTTTTTTTTTTTGCAATTTTTTTTGTATTGTTACAATCAATTATCCCGATATGCTCTTAAATGCCTGGGGACTCGTATGTTATCGCATACGTCACGTGCCTGGTGCCGATCAAGCCAGTCAGTTACGAGAGCTGGTGAAGTGTGGTCAGGGGGAAGTAGTCGCTCCGTATTGCTCAGTGCAATCGCTGCTTCCTTCCTCAGCCTCTTCTCGCCTCGTATTAGCACGATGCTACATTTATTTACACCCCTGTACCATGTACCAAAAGGGGGTACACAAGGGCGAGAAGAGGACACACTTCACTAGCGCTGGCTCCACATGTAACTATAACCTTTTTCATTTTTATATTTGCAATATTTTAGAGCTTTGGGGCTCCACTAAGCTATCGAATTCTTCTCGTATCCAATCCCTACAATCCAAAATCCTTCGTAAAATCCTCAACGCTCCTTATTTTGTTAAGAATAAAGTCATCCATAACGACCTTAATGTCCCATTTGTTGCTGATTTGGCCCGAACCCGCTATCTATCCTTTCATAACAAACTTCATTTCCACTCAAACCCTCTAGTTTCAAACCTAGCTTCCTGTTCGATTCCCGATAATCCTCCGAGGCATCTGAAAAGAAGATGGCCACGTGACCTTCTTAGTTGAACTAGTGATTTGAGTACTACCAGTGGGTAGTTTCTCAACTTGCCATTACTCACATAGTCACATGTCATTTTGTATCACATAGCCTATTTACTGGATGTATTTTTTTTTTAATACAGTTGTAAATATCAATAAATAAATTTAAAAAAAAAAATATTTGCAATGTTCATAAAATATAAAATTTCACGTTTTCACAAATATACTAACCTGCTGCCTCCGGCCAAATAATTTTTTCTTCGACGATCCGTGCTCAACCTTTCAATCTGCGAAAGGCAGACGAGCGCCACATTATTTGAACTATAAACAACTGGCGCATCTTCACAGGACAGATTTAGATTTTTAATGCTACAATCTATCGTGCCAGAACAGCATAAAGTGGCGTTTAATGAACAAACAAGCCGCCGCCTCAGAAATAGTACAGTCTCAACCATGTACTGAACCCTTGATGGGTCGGAGAGCTGCAAGTATACGCCTCCTTACCTCCTGTCCTAGCGGCTAGCTAACCTCTCATTGTTCCACTTCAATATTTTAAACCGCCTTCTTTATTCGTAAATCTATTACACGTCGGAAACTTTTTTAATAATTTAGATAGATAGAAAGAGACTTAAAACACTCCACAACCGCCTTTCAGCAACGGAATTGAGTATATCCTGTGTATTACAAAGCATATATACTTTGAAATCAATTGTATGAGGCGAATTCTTTTCATAATTAAATATTTCGTAATTCGTAAATAACTAGGATATTTTAAATAAATGTTGTATCTTTACCTTGAATGATAATAGTTCACCTAGAATATATATGTGGAAGGAAATGGCCCGGGTGGAGATCGAAAAAGTTCTCTTAAGTTGGCTCTTCAACAGTTTTCTTCCATGTTGTATATTAATAATATATTTTAAAACATCCAAAATTAAATAAATGTTGACTAAACAGAAAAACAACACAGTACTCCCTAAAGATATTAACAACATACAGGAAAAGGGTTGGTTGAGAGAGCACGGTGATTTTATTTGAAACAGCCGGACCCGAGGTAGCTTTCCCAGGTCATTCCATATTAAAGCCGAGGCGGCGATGTGGTTCAACCAACCCGCTCGGCTTATTAATCTATTACACGTCGGAAACATTTTTCTTAAATACAAAGAGCGATATCATATTTTAAAAAAGTGTTACACTACAACCCTTGAACGAGTCTGGGGTAGAGTACATGTTAAAGACTGTATTGTTTCAATGACAACAGTTTTGCAGGGAGCTGATTTGTCCAAGATCACGCTCAATGGTCATATTTTCCCCTTATTTTGGGGTACCCACTTTATAGAGCCTGGGAGAGTCCCAGGAGGGTCCTAGATCTCATATGATCCATCACCTGCTGCAAACAGATTAAATCAAAGTCTTGCCCGCAGCGGGATTTGAACCAGGATTTTCAGGATGGCAACTCATTGCTCTACCATTGGGCCGATCCGCTCCTAACAATAATATATATTAAATATAAATGTATCGTGACTGAAGTTAATTATTGTTAGTGGTACTTAATTATATTTGTGCTATTATTATTGTTTATGTTTCAGGTTACCTACACCATATCAGAGCTCGATGGGCCCCGGAATCCATTCAAGTATACCCACACCAATGTCTTTCAGGCACAATCAACCAGGTATGTTATTATCATAATTTTCTTTTTACTCCTATGTCAGTCCTCTCCAGAGAAAGTCAACACCTGTCACCTTATCAAACACCGTAAGATAAGGCAGCTTTGTGGCACTTCTCAAAATTTTAAGCTGGTTCTATCTTCATTTTTATAGTGAAAATGCTGAAAAAAATATTCATATGTAAGGGCAGTCTTCATCTAACAAAACATCGCAGAAAAATAATTCTAGAAACAATTTTATCCTAGCCTTGCCCCAATGATACCACGAAGCAATATTCTATTCGAAACGGAAGGAAACATGACTTCACAAAAACGTTACCCCATAATATTGTATAGGCTCATTGTTTGCATAACAAACAACAGGGAAATTGAGTGTGTGTTTTTTGTTGTTCCGTTGTTAGGAGATTGCACTTCGTTAGTGTCTTATTTCTGATTCCTTGTAAGGCTTCTTGTAAATTTGTTTCTGTTTGAATTTAGCTAATTCTCGTGTTTGGTGTTTGTTCATTTACTGTTACTTTCTGCTTCTGTAGCTAATCGCTGTGCTAATGCTACAGTGGGAGTTCTAAAGTTTGCCTATCCAGCTTAATTAGGATACGGATTTTTAAGGAATACCTGATATCGTACAGGCTCGAGACCCCCGTTTAACGTCCCTTCCGAAAGACGGAATAACTAAGGACTTTTTACTCCCTTTAAAAAATCCTAGGACCACCTGCCGGGCTACGAACCCGCGATCTTGGGCTTAGTAGATTGTTACGCTAACCATTAGACCACACGCCCGTATGTCCTTATGCCAAGAGTTCTTATAGGGCTTTAAAGCAATATTTTCCCATTGAATTTTGAAAAAAACAAAACAGTGAAAAGAAATGACACCTCTACACGAGTACATGTCTACAAAAATCACATGTTTGAGACTGAGCCAACACTATGTACCTGTCACGGAATCACCACAAACTAAAATTTACCCGTTTCCCAAAACTTACCCAACCGTATGGTATTTTAAATCGTGATATCACAACAATTAAAAAAGATGCTTAGGATTTTGTCCATCTAACTAGCCAACTAATAAAAATTGTCTTCATATTCAATTACGAATTTCAGAGTTGAATTCAAACTAGATCGTTACCAGGCATTCCGATTAGATAGATCTAGTGCAGCGCGGAAACAAACAAAAGGCAAGTTTTTATACCTTCGCTTGCTTCTTTCCCATATCGAGAAAAAAAACAGCAATAGAAGTGTACTTGTGTATTAGCCGGTCTGCATGAAACCTCCCTATCTCGTGTAACCACTTCTTATCACTCGTCTCATTTGAGTCATTTTGTCTGTGCGTTATTAAATTATTTTTATATATTTAAATTCCTGTGTTGTTTATTGTAAATTTAATTTTGCGATTTTGACTTATTCCATATGTTATTGCTAATTTAAAATAAAAAGGAATAGCAAAACCCAAACCACTTTAGGAATAGCAATCTTTAAAAGAAAGAGCTCTGAAATACTTGCTGTAGTTCGGAATAATTCCTAAGACGAAATTATGCGAAAAAGGTCATCAAATGGATTTTGACAAGGATAGAAATGGAGATGTTTTCGTCGAAAGTGTAGGGAAAAGATTTATCTAAGGAGAGGGACGTGGTTAGGGGCTCTAGAATTAGCATTTCATTGTTACATTTTGTATATTTCGATTTCTTTTATTATTAATAGCAATGTAAATGTTATCACTACCTGAATTATCAGTGTTGAGGTTAAAAACAATGGCGGATAACAGTCCCTCCAGCCTGGTGGCTATTACACAAGTACTAATCGAAGTAACAATGAATATAGAAATAAACGCATCTTTACTGCCATTCTCAACTTAAAATATCGTTTCTCTATCGATTTTCATTTCGATAACAGGCCGAGGAATAATACACTCGAAAAGGAGCTACAATAAAATTATTATGACCATGTAGAATACTACGGCGGATTATACTGTCTGTGAAAGAGGCTTTGCGGGGGGGGGGGCATATTGAACCTAATAAAAATCCTAAAGTGCTTTCAGCCTAATCGGATTCCAACGAGGTAGTAATTTAATTCAATCAGCTGATGCAGTGCGGTTTTTGCATCTTGTTGTATCGTTTATTTTATTTCTGCTTGCTCAAAACCGAAGTTAAGGATATATATATAAATATAAAAATCACTTATATATCTAATGAAGGATGGGATTAGTTGGGGGGTGCGGTCATAAACAACACCAAAATAAGTGAAAACTTATTTTTTATTAGTGCCAACATTTCGACCTACGTTGTAGGTCATCTTCAGGGATATGAGAGAAAACAAAAATAACTATAATAAAACATTACAGTACCTAGAATATTATAACATATAAGTAATTGAAAAGTAAAACAAAATAGTGAAGGATACATTATTAAGGATATATGAATAACAAAATTACAGAATTAGAATGCAAATGGAAAAAACCACAAGCAGAGCCTTATGTTTCAAATCTGGTGTAAAATACAAACAATTATCAGTTCTCAATTCAAGCAGAAGTGCAATACATCCCAACGAATAACTGCCCAAATAGGCTCATAACCTGAGACCGCACCTCCACCCCAAGACGTTCAACCCAAAACTATAGTTTGGATGTATTGCACTTCTGTTTTGAGATGTGAGTGAACTTACTTTTTATTGTGTCTTGATAATGCCTGAATAGGCGAAACTCACCAGATTTGAAACATAAGGCTCTGCTTGCGGGTTTTTCCAAGGGCATTCTAATAAAATGTAATGTTTCGTTTTGAGTTTTGGCTCTATTTTATTTAAAATTACAGAAGAGTGATAATGCAAAAAAAATACAAAGAGCAAGAAAAATAATAAATGGGGTTTTCGGTCCAAGATCCAAATTGATTAAATAAAAAAGAAGTCCAAAGAAAAATGTTGTATACATATACTTTACATCAATCGGTAACACCAACGTAACATAACATAACATCAACGTAATATAACACCAACTAAAAATCATAGATAAATAATTAATATAAACAAAGATTATATACAGTTTTATTTACAAATTATTATAGGATGCTTACCGGAAAAATAGTGAAATTCGGCAATTACTTAGCCATGTAAACCACTGATATTCAACCGTACTCAACGACAGTCCACAGTAGAGTGAGGTCAGACAGGTAGAAACACCTGACGGACGAATTTAGCGAAAACAAAAAAAAAAAAAAAAGAAACTCGTTACAATAGGCTCCTAGAGTGGTACGTAAGTAAAATTAATACAAAATATGAATAAATACAGAAGAAATTTATAGAAAGTAATCTATTGGAATCTCGTTCAGTTACAAACAGTGATGTAAATGTTTGAAAATAGAAGTATGGAACGTTATATAAATGTATGTAATTATATGAAGTTATATTAATAGGTATGATGTTAATGAATAAATATAGAAGAAATGTATAGAATGTAAAGATATTACCTTATCTTTAACATATATATTTCGGTACCGTTCAAAATCAAAACAGGAGTTCGACAAGGATATGGACTGTCTCCGATTCTCTTTAATTCTCTTCTTTAAAATACTCGTTCTAAAAACATGAAATTTTAAAATAGTCTCTCACTCTCTTAATCTCTGTGAAACGAGATGAGGTGCTCCTTAATAGGCCAATACGAAAAAAAAATAGGATTATTGCTGGTTAAATCAAATGCAACACATCTCACTTCAACAGCCGAATGGACTCATTAATCGAGCCACCTCATTTTATCTTCTATCAAATACATTATTTTGAGTATTTTGTTTTACCTTTATTGTTGTAGAGTCAATTAATCAAGTTATTACACAACGTGTCATTTTTGGTTATTTATTTAAAGTGACTTTACGCTACTATGGCTTATCCGATGATCAAGTTAAACTTGGTATATGGATCTATTATGAGTTACTTGACAACGCACAGGCTCGGGACCGCCATTTTACGCTCCCTTCGAAGGGCGGTATGTGAAATATCATGACCTCATATTTTTCGCACCCTTTAAAAAATCCAACGGCCACTCGCCGGACTGCCATCTTGGGTATAGAAGGTTTGTTATGTAAACCACTGCACCCCTGGTAAAACCATTTTTGATATTTTCTTCTCACGCACACACATGCGCAACACAAATACGAACACGGAAGCGTACACACACTCAAATAAATATTGAATAATATTACCCTTATTTATATGAGGAAGAAATTGGTCCGGGTGTAGGTAAAAAAAATTATCTTTTTTATTTGGAAGCAGACGTTTCGACCAATTTTGCAGGCATTCTTCAGGGCTAAAAGAAGACCTGCAATGACTTCGGCTTTCAAATAAACAGTTCTACCTATATAAGAAATTTTTTTTTTAGGAAGAGAAGTTGTCGGTTTTGAGCAATTTATTTATCTCTATCAAACTAATTATATTGATAGTAATATTAAGTACTTTTTTAAATATAATTTCATTACTCTGTGTTATTTCTCTGCTTAAAAAAAACAAAAAAAAAACCGTTACGCTGCAATCCATGGAGGGTGTTGGGTTCAGTACGTGGTAGAGACTGTTCTTGTGTTAGGCAACGGTTATGCAAGGAGGTGATTTGTCCTAAATCATGCTCAGATTCCCCCCCCGTATTTTGGGTATCCACTTTCTATAGACTGGCTAAACCCCCATAGTGCCATAGATCATTTAGGATCCATCTCCGACCGCTGTTGTTAAGTACGGTGTAAATAGTTAACTCATTATTTTTTATAACAAACCAATAATTCATAAATTACTCAAATTCATTATAATTTCGAAATTGTTCATCTTTCATTTTATGGTTTTAATTTAATAAACAGTTTACAGCCTTGAAATTCTTCGAATCTAATTGATTTTTGTCATAGTTTACCGCTGTACCCGGTGTACTGCTCACTCAAGTAAATAGGTTATCAGGAAAAATTATTAATGAGAAACACGCATTACTTGAATATCTTTATATAATCATTTATATACATACATATTCAAGTAAGAATTTATTCTTTTATACATAAAGACAAACTGTTATGTTAATTCGACTCCGTATGTGAGCTGTAACTGTTCCAAAGAACTAACGGTCTCGAAGACAATGGAGTATTCTCATCTCGTGTTGTGTAGTAACCTCTCCTTCTAGTTGTTGAGTAACGCTGTACTGCTCAGGTGTCTTAGTGTGTGTATTACAATCAGTTAAATATAATATAGTTACAAATATTACTTATTGTATCCACATGTAAGTAGTAGTTAATTGTAATTAATCGTTCTTAATTATGTAATAATGGAAATGCTTGTTATTATTCGGTCTCGGCATTACTGCGATCGCGTCTTTTGTCCCGAAATCTAAAAATGAGAATTTATAAAACAATCATCCTTTCAACTCTTCTTTACGGATGTGAAACTTGGTCGCTAACGCTGAAGGATGAACAACGTCTTCAGGTATTCGAATAGGTCTCATCCTTTTTGGACCGAATATATATTCGGTCCAAAAAAGAATGAGGCCACTGAAGAATATAGATCGCATAACGCGGAATTGCGAATAAAGCATCCAGTAAATATTATTGAAGTGATAGCGTACAGAAGATTAAGATGTGCTAGTAAAATTGCTGGGCTCAGTAAGAAATGAATTCCTAGGATAATAATAAGCGCTGTGCTGACGGGGAAATGGATGAGGGGTAGTCCGAGGCGTAGGTGGGAGGATTGCGTTAAGAGTGACCAGGCGGATTTGGGTTTGGGAGTGATCCGTGGACAGAAGTTTGTAAGCAGAGATTGGTGGGATCGGCATCGAGCCTTTGGGTTCGCTAAGCCTCATTATTATTAATGTCATAAAGATTAACCTATCATTTACGAGTCACATAAAGTTTTTTGATTTGAATAAAATAATAACTTTATAAATAAAAATATTGAATTCTATCCACAAATTATAAAGTCTAAAGAATAAAATCTTTTTTTTTCTTTTTTTTTTAAATTATTTTATTGAATTGTACAACTGTAATATATACATCCAGTACAAGGGCTGTATGACTAACTAGATACATGAAAGGACGTGTAGAGGCACTACTCATTGGCAGCACTCTAATAACATTTCTATAATATAAGGTCCCGAGGCCATCTTCTCTTCAGACGCCTCGGAGGATTGTCCGGGATGGAATTGGAACCAAGGATGGAAACTAGTGGGTTTGGATGGGCCTGGAGTTTATTATCGAATGATAGGTATCTGGAATGGGCTAAATCGGTAACATATGGAACGTTAAGATCATTATGGATGGTTTTATTTGTGACAAAATAAGGAGCGTTTAAGATTTTTAGAAGGATTTTGAATTGCAATATTGAATCCGAGAGGAATTCGATGGTTTGGTGGAGCCCCATAGTTCAATTCCGTAAGTCCATATAGGTCTTATAACAGTCACATAAATAAGTCTTTTGTAATTGATCTGAAGCTTTGAGCGTTTGTCTGGTATATGTTGAAGTAGTCGGAAGCGTCTAGCTGTTTCTTGTCTTTTCAGTCTTGTGTGAGGGTTCCAAGTAAGACGTATGTCTAAGTTGAGTCCTAGGTAGCGAATCTGTTTAACAGGGATAAGCGAAGTACTATTAAAGGATACAGTAGGACAGGAAGTCATGGGTTTTCGGCGAAGGGTAAAGGTAATTTAATGCGACTTGTTGGAATTGATTTTAATTCTCCAATTCCGACACCATTCTTCGAGGCTTGATAAATGTGATTGAAGGAATTGGGATGCATTATATGGGTCGTTATTAACTGATAACACGCATGTGTCATCAGCATACTTGGAGATTAAGGTGTTAGGATGGGTTGGAATGTCAGCGGTATATACTGTGTTGATGATAGGACCGAGGATGCTACCTTGAAGAACTCCGGCAGACTGGGAATAGAGAGAAGTGTAGGAACCATTATGATTTACTTTAAATGTTCTGCCAGTTAGAAAGGAGCGAATGATTAAAAAGTATGTACGAGGAAGGAATTGTCGGATTTTGTAAGGTAGACCTGGGTACCAGACTCGATCAAAAGCCTGTTCTACGTCGAGAAAGGCTCCCGTGCAGTTCAATCTACGCTCCAATGCAGAGGAGACAACATACACCACACGATGACGTTGCTGGATAGTGGAGTGGGATAGAATAAAATCTACATAAAAATTTGTAATATTGCGACCGATGGATTATAATTATTTATAAAGCATAGATAAAATATAACTCGCCGTTTGAGGCTACTTCAACATTTATTACACAAACGCTCTAGGCTCCCAATTAATTACAAAAGACTCACATACATGACTAATATAAGACCTATTTGTACTTACGGAGTAGAGCTTTGGGACTCCACTAAGCCATCGAATTCCTCTCGTATCCAATCTTTACAATCCAAAATCCTATAATTCCCCTATATACGTGGATCATATTGTTCGGGCGTCTTTCTTGACGTGGAACAGGCTTTTGACCGAGTCTGGCATCCAGGCTTGCTCTACAAACTCCGTAAATTCCTACCCCATACATACTTTCTCATCCTTCAATCCTATCTCACAAATAGAACTTTCCAAGTAAACTATAATAATGTCCTTTCATCTATCTAATCCCAATCTGCTGGTGTTCCTCAAGGTAGTATCCTTGGCCCAATCCTTTACACAGTTTATACAGCTGACATCCCAACTCATCCTAATACTATCCTTACCACGTATGCTGATGATACATGTGTATTATCAGTCAACACTGTTCAGTCGCGGATCAATTTCATAAATTAAAATTAGAATCTCGCAGATCTGTTCACATTTTGTTTCCATGGCGACGAATAAAGAGGATGTTCAGTAGCGTAACATTTAAGGCTTAAGTATATTCAAATTCACCAGTCACCGCCGCCATGATCGGCTATAGCCACCTAGATTAGGAAAGAAGGTTGAAACACCATCTGTCGGCAGAATCGCTCTTCACTTCACTTCACTTCGCATCTTGACTCCGAGCTGGCAACATCTCTCCACTCTTCTCTACTGAATCCTAAACCTACGGACATTCACCAAAAGGTCGCCGTTCACCGCAGGACATTGATATATTCGCCCAAGGCCCTAGATCGCCTAGCACCACCAGATCGCCTAGTAACCAGATACACTCGGAGCCAATGAAAAGAATCCTTCTCTCCAATTGTAAGTCCACTCTTTCATACAATTAGCAAGAGTACCTGTTCACCGGTCGTCGTCATCCTCAGAGATTTCATTTCATTCATCTTATAAGATAAAGACTATAAATTCCACTGTTAAGATTTGTTCATACGAAGCATCATTTCCAGTTAATAATTAAGATTTAATAATTTCTTTGCATAACATTATTCATTGTTCATTTTTGTCTCTTTCTTTGTAAAAATTGTTTATTCGCTGTTTTTTCTTTAATTATCAAATGTCTAACCTTAATATATTTAAAGTTAATAAACCACATGTTTCAGTATCTCGCCAATTTATTTAAAACCCCGACGCTATTCTACTAATATATTATATTTCATTATTTATCTTTTTTTTTGTTCTATTCAGTCTAATCACGCCCGTACATTTTGGTGCCGAAACCCGGGAGTTTAATAAGAGCATTCATTTTCTCGGCAGATACTGAACCATTGGTGTTTCACGGCCATATTGCCTCATTGTTTACTTAGTTATTCGGCCATATTGTTTACGGTTACTTCCGCCACATATGTGACTATCTATTCAATTCTATTTAGGTTACAATTGTTTAAATTTAAGGCTCATTATTCAATACTATTATTCTTTGTAATTTCTTTCAGCCGTTTTTTATTAAGTGTTAATAGTTTAAAATGGCCAATCGTCGCCAATCTAATTTTAAGGGAAAATCTCAAAAGGCAATATTTATCAGTTTATTAAAAGACGTCCAATTTTTCGCCAAAAAATGTAAAACAACTGTGAACAGTAACGAAATCTCATTAGCTCAAATTTATATTGATCAATTAAAGCAATTAATTTCCAAAATGCGTACCGCCAAGACTGCCCTACTTATCGAATATAAGGGACGATCGATCCCAGCCGATATTCAGGAACAATTTATTCAGGTCCAGTTAGAAGCCGTGGAGTTAGAAGCAACGATATTCGAACTATGTAATACCGCTGTCCCGACACCTAACCCGCCGGCCATTTTCCTTCCACCTCTTGAGTTGCCCCGGTTGAATGGGGTTATTTCAAAATGTCAACAATTAAAAACATCGAACATTCCAAATCTGGGGGATTATTTATTGTATACTATCGCATTCCAGAAACTTGATCCGGTCACCCAGAGAGAATTTAAACTTCAGCATCCGGAAGAGTTTCCAACGCTCGCCGATTTATTGACCTATATTTCCCGCCTTAAAGCTGCTATCACCGCCGCTTCACTTTTTAACACAGCCCCGGCTCATGAACTAACAGATGAGTCACTTCCGCCCAAGGCTCAATCTCCGATACGACAATTCGCTCCCGCAGCGCGACCGGAAACATCAAATAGTTCACCGCACCGCTCCCCCCGGTCAGTGTCTCCGGAATTTAAGCCCCCTCAGCCGCACGACAATTCCGCTCAACGCCACAGCGCCACCGAACCCAGACATAGTTTTTCATTAACTGTTCCCACCTTGCAAGATTCGTCTCCACCACCCGTTCGGGAATCACCTAGCCAGTCGCCAACCTTGGATCATCATTTGCTGGTACCCTGCAAAAATCCATCTCCTCATAAGACTATCTTTCCTGACCCATCGAAAGGTTACCACAATCCTGAGCGATCTTTTCGCCCTTCTCATCGGGCTTTCTCCAGAGATGTCTATCGTCTCCACTTATACCCCCTCTTATTTTCGCCGGATAAAGCCTCCGCGCGTCGATCATCAAACTCGCAGGGATCACTAAAAAACTCACCCCCATATAATCCGACCTGTCGTGATACACCGATAAATCACCATACTCTCCCGCAATCCTTTCGCCCAGGTCTCTGGGTTTTCCCCAGAGATATTTATCGTCACCGACTCTACCCCCATCTGCGTTCGCCTGAGGAAATCACCGCTCGACGCCTCTATCCTCGCTTACGTCCTCCTGAGGAATCAACCGCTCGACGCATCTATCCTCGCTTAAGTCCGCCTGAGAAAACTACTGTTCGACGCGTATACCCCCTCTTACGTCCTCCTGAGGAATCAACCGCTCGATACGTGTATCCTCTCTTACGTCCGCCTGAGGAAGCCACCGCTCGCCGATCACCAACCACCGGTACAACCAGGCCTACCAAGGGACTCTCTTGCACCTTCGAATCTCTTCTCCTCTCTCTCGCCTTCCAGCAACCCTCGCCGATCACCGTCAATAGGGATGCTCGCCATTCAAAAGTTGGAAGCACCAATTTGTCACTTCTCTTACATATTCACCAATCTCATCTCTTACATATTCACCAATATCCTCTCTTACATATTCACCAATCTCCTCACTCCTATCCACTACTAGTCCTTGGTATTCTCTATCTTGCTAATGATATTCACCTAGTAGCCCAATATATTCTCCTACTTAATCCTACTCATTCTCCCGCGTCCACAAATTTTTCTCCTGAGTTTTTAGTTCTAATTATTCCACAACGTCTCATTCCGATTCACCTACATCACCGTCATATTAACCTAGGCCTCCCTTATATTCTCCAATTTTCCCATCTTATTCTCCAGCACCCCTTTGTACATACAAACTTCTTCCTCATAATCACCCAATTCATTAATCACTGCTGCTTCTTAGCTATTCACCCCCATCACCTTATATTCTCCCACCTCTTCATCATATGCTCCTACTTCACCATCATATTCGCCTACTATTCTACAATTTCTCCATCTAATTCTCCAGCACCCTCAACCAGTTTATCAATCACTGCTCATTCTTATCTATTCACCCACATCACCTCATATTTTTCCACCTCTTCATCTCATGCTCCTATCTCACCATCATATTCGCCTACTTCTCCCTCTTATTCTTCAACTTCACTATCTCATTCCTTCTACCTGCCCTTCGCACTCACCGACTTCGCTCTCACACTCACCTCCCCATCTTATTCCCCTTACCTCATCTTCATGTTCACCACCTTTTCTCTCATATTCGCCATCTTCACCATCTTTCCCACTATTCTCCTGCTTCTACAAATTATTCTCACGGTTTCTTTCCAATTGTTCCCTAACATCTCCCTCCTATCCACCTACGTAAGCTTTACATTCATCAACATTTCCCTCTTTTTCGCCAAGTTCACCAAGCAACACTGCTTCTTGCATTCTCCTACCTCATCCTCACATTCCCATACTTCCCCCTATTATTTCTCAAACTTATTCCTTCTACATCCCCATTGTATTCTACTAATTCTCTCTAATACCATCATATTCACCCAGTTCATCAAGCAATACCGAGTCTTGCGTATTCATCAACCTCTCCCTCTTATTCTCCGACGTCTCCCGCTTTCTACCATCCACAATATTCACCTACAAGTCCCAGCTACCGCGGCTCTCCCCCATTAACATTCAACATCCCCTCATTGCACAACTATACCACCCACATATTCACCCAGGTCACCATCTTAGTCTCCATCGTCACCATCTTCTCCAAATCATTACTCACCTCCAGCCCACCATTGTAGTTCGGTGTCTCACTCTCTCCAGTCCACCAATAACTCGGTCACACGCATACGCCCCCTTACCCTCTTATGATGCCACTATCGTGCCATGGCGGGGGGGATGTTCAGTCGCGGATCAATTTCATAAATTAAAATTAGAATCTCGCAGATCTGTTCACATTTTGTTTCCATGGCGACGAATAAAGAGGATGTTCAGTAGCGTAACATTTAAGGCTTAAGTATATTCAAATTCACCAGTCACCGCCGCCATGATCGGCTATAGCCACCTAGATTAGGAAAGAAGGTTGAAACACCATCTGTCGGCAGAATCGCTCTTCACTTCACTTCACTTCGCATCTTGACTCCGAGCTGGCAACATCTCTCCACTCTTCTCTACTGAATCCTAAACCTACGGACATTCACCAAAAGGTCGCCGTTCACCGCAGGACATTGATATATTCGCCCAAGGCCCTAGATCGCCTAGCACCACCAGATCGCCTAGTAACCAGATACACTCGGAGCCAATGAAAAGAATCCTTCTCTCCAATTGTAAGTCCACTCTTTCATACAATTAGCAAGAGTACCTGTTCACCGGTCGTCGTCATCCTCAGAGATTTCATTTCATTCATCTTATAAGATAAAGACTATAAATTCCACTGTTAAGATTTGTTCATACGAAGCATCATTTCCAGTTAATAATTAAGATTTAATAATTTCTTTGCATAACATTATTCATTGTTCATTTTTGTCTCTTTCTTTGTAAAAATTGTTTATTCGCTGTTTTTTCTTTAATTATCAAATGTCTAACCTTAATATATTTAAAGTTAATAAACCACATGTTTCAGTATCTCGCCAATTTATTTAAAACCCCGACGCTATTCTACTAATATATTATATTTCATTATTTATCTTTTTTTTTGTTCTATTCAGTCTAATCACGCCCGTACAAACACCAACCCAGTTATTGCATCCCAAAGCCTCCAATCCCATATCACTGACTTGAAGAATGGTGTCAAAACTGTAGAATTAAAATAAATTCTAAAAAATCGCATCAAATCACTTTTACCTTACGTCGTAAACCAATGACTTCCTGCCCTTCAGTATCCTTTAATAGTATCCCACTGGTGCCTGTAGAACAGATCCGATACTTAGGGTAGCATCTCGACAAACGATTAACCTGGAATCCTCATACTAGACTGAAAAGACAAGAAACCGCTCGACGTTTCAGGCTACTTCAACACTTACTAGACAAACGCTCTAAGCTCCCAATCAACTACAAAAGACTCATCTACATGGCCATCATACGACCTATTTGGACTTACGGAGTAGAGCTTTGGGGCTCCACTAAGCCATCGAATTCCTCTCGTATCCAATCCCTACAATCCAAAATCCTTCGTAAAATCCTCAACGCTCCTTATTTTGTTAAGAATAAAGTCATCCATAACGACCTTAATGTCCCATTTGTTGCTGATTTGGCCCGAACCCGGTATCTATCCTTTCATAACAAACTTCACTCCCACTCAAACCCTCTAGTTTCAAACCTATCTTCCTCTTCGATCCCCGATAATCCTCCGAGGCGTCTGAAAAGAAGATGGCCACGTGACCTTCTTAGTTGAACTAGTGATTTGAGTACTTCCAGTGGGTAGTTTCTCTACTTATCATTATATCATGTCATTATGTATCTCATAGCCTATTTACTTGATCTATTATTCTAATACAGTTGTAAGTATCAATAAATAAATTAAAAAAATTCCCCTATGTTTCGTTACGAATAAAACCATCCATAACGACTTTAATGTACCATTTGTTGAGGCGCCTGAATATAACATGGCCTCGTCACCTGTTCACTTATCTTTTATTTGCGTACTAACAGTGGCTAGTTTCTCTACTTACCGATAAAATCATTGATGGAAATAACCGGTTCCAAAACAGCCCATGAAGCTTGTGTTCAGTACATGGTAGAGACTGTACTGTTACTATGACAACGCTTGTAGGTAATTTGTCTGAGATCGCGCTCAACTTCCTGGTTTTTCCCCAATTCAGGGTATCTGTTCCGCAGGTTGTCGCTTCGAGTTGAATTACAAGTTTTAACTTTTAATTCGTTTTTCTTTTAATATTTTCCAAAAATATAAGTTTGTTTATTTTAGGCCACGTTATGCTGCTATGGCTAATCGAACGATGTTACAGTTGCAGCTCTAAATTTTGCCTATCCAGGTTTAATTAGGATAGGGATTTTTAACGAGTACCTGGCATCGTACAGGCTCGAGACGCCCGTTTAACGTCCCTTCCGAAGGATTGCATAACTAAATATATTTAAATTATTTTTATTTGAAAAGAAAACCTATGTCCAGGACCGGGACTCAAACCCGGGTCTTCTAGATCACTAGTCTGGGACTCTACCATTTGTGCTATCCTAGGCCCTAATGAAGCACGCTTCTCGGTCGTGGTCATATCCTTTCTTTTCACTGATCCCAAGTCCCCACGTTCTCGCATTTTTGCGCCCCCCGACCGAGAAGCGTGCTTCATTAGGGCCTAGGATAGCTCAAATGGTAGAGTCCCAGACTAGTGATCTAGAAGACCCGGGTTTGAGTCCCGGTCCTGGATATAACTTTTCTTTTCAAATAAAAATATTTAAAAATTAGTAACAACTAAAATAAAATAAAATAAATTATAATAAATATATTTTACTCCCTTTAAAAAACCCTATGGCCACCTGCCGGGCTACGAACCCGCTATCTTGGGCTTAATAGTTTGTTAGGCTAACCACTAGACCACAGGTCTCCCAAAAATATAAGTTATCCATGAGCTTTAATATTGTATATAAAAGAATGTAATCATAGGAAATGCGTATACTTTAGTAATAATTCCGTCTAGAAATGAACGTTTCAACGAACTTATATCTTCTGTACTTCAAAATGATGAAACTTTTATTTCTTGATGAAATGACTACCGAAATATGCTTACCCACAATTACATACACTATTAGGATAGGCAAAATTTAGTGCTCCCAATGTAGGAGCGTCCCATTAGCCATAGTACCATAATGTGGCGTTAAATGAACAATCAACATTAACTATACAGTCTCTAATCACAACGCACATGAATTATTTTTATCACTTTTTGCATACTATCAATTCAGTTGTGTTAACTTTAGAAATTTACTCTTAAAAGTAGCGTATTTCTTGTTCCACTACCAATATGATGATAAATTTGGGGACTTGTCCATTAGAGGGGCTCCAGTGATAACCTTACATCCGGACCCTTGCGCCGCTGTTAAGGAGTTTTCGTATTACTACATATATCACAAACCTATAACATGTGAAAATAATTTTATATCCTTCAAATAACTAATAATAACACAATAATATAGTAGTGATAACAATAAAAGGACAATTTTATTAATAATAATTAGATGTATTTAATAATAACACAATTGAGTGATGAAATTAAAAGGAACGAACGATACAACATAAAATACAATAACAAAATTTAGAAATAATAACATAATAATACAATAGTAGATTAAAAAAAAGGAGCATAGTCGTAGTAACTTTTTTTTTTTTAAAGACAATATTCATTTTTAAAAACAGGAACATGGTGATAATTAACCGAATAATGCAGTACTAATTTACATATCTACAAGGCAGTTGAATGATATAATATTTAATATTTCATTAAATAGGTCCTTTTATTTATTCCTTTCTCGAAACATGAATTCCAGGCAATGTCCCTTTTTATCGAAAAAATTTAACTGCTGCGATCTCAGATTTAGGAAGATCCCACATTTGCATCATATTTTAGAACCAGCAAAAAAAAAACCCGGTAGACATACTCGTAAAAGGTTACAATACTGCTATATCTCACAGTGTCACCAATAGTGTGCCCCCTCTAACAGGCCAAGACAGTCGAGCGTCGATTATCCGAACGTTCAATTAACGGAACTGGTTTTTTTTCAAATGTAATGTTGATTAATTTGATCAGATCATCCAGTTACTTATTTGTATTGTTAAAATTATTGTCATTTTAAATAAAATTTTACGAAAAATAAAATGATTTTTTCCATAAACGCCAATTAGGGAGTCCTATTCATTTCTCGGAAACGGCAAAAAAATGAACAACTTAGACTTCAATACGTATTTGTTCACTTAAAACTGTAAACCTAATTAGGTAATTTCATTTGTTTCTCTGAATCCCTTCCTATTCATTTGGTTGGTATTTATTTTTTAGTGATTTTCGATTATCCGAACCACCCCTGACAACATTAGTTCGGATAATCGACGTTCCACTGTACCTAAATTTGAAGTCATTCTGTATTTAAACATGGCGGGTGAAGTAGTTAGGAGGAGCGGGCGCTAGATGGCAGGGCAGCGCCGCCCTCGTGGGCCGGCGGGAGGGGATGTTATTGTTTGTCTCGGCCTGTCATAGCCATGGCGATGTTTTGCACGGTTCTTTCCTTGTGGGCGTTCGTTTCTCAATTTTCCGGCTACAGCTGATTCCTACTATCTCAGAACAGGTTCCTGCAACACCTACAACATTTCTCTGTCATGTTTAAATCTCCCACTTTGTTTCTGTTAGTAGATACACAGTTGTTTCCTCTCTAACAACCCTGTTGTCATTGTATTTCTGCTTCGAAACACCATTTAAAACATCCGGAAACTAAATACTGAGATATCTTTCTGTTCATAAAAGACATTTCTGTGACAGTCATCGATTCCAGATATTGCTCAACCGTGTACCTGACCCTACCCTTTTTTTTATGTCAGTCCATGAAAAAAATGCTTACACTCTAATTTCGTGTCCTAGTTTACCGATATTGGTTTTGTTTTTACAGTCTCCAGCCCCCTCAAGTGTCCTTCTACCAGCAGTTCTAGATCAACCAGCCCTTCCCATTCATTCATACCGACACCTAGAACTTCTGTCAGGTCTACCCTCAATGAAAAACAAGTATCTCAAAGGTAAATAATCCATATCATCAGTAATATTTCTTTTATCAGTTCTGCAGAGTGTCGCTTCGAGTTATGTCATAGGAACTTTTCATTAATTTCCTTTTTAATATAATTATAATATGAATAATAGTTTAGTATGGTAATTATGTCATCAAGAAATTATTGTTGTAACAAATGTTTCGAAGTATAGATGATGATATAATGTAAACAGTATGTCTGTCTGTTTTTTAATCTATATAAAGTCAGTAATAGTTACTATATACAAAAAGAATAGTAAAATACGTAGCATCCCTTGTTAAAGGAGGGAAATGGATCCAAAATATTAAGAGAGACTTGGAATTAGCCAGAATTACTAATGAAAACATGAACTCGAGAAACAATTTTAAACTTAAAATTGAAAAATGGGAGCTTAATCCAGAGATTAAAGCGCTGAGAACTTGAACAAAATGGAGCGAAGAAAGAAAACCTGAATTCTTGCAAAGAATAAAAGCCTGGTGGGCAAATAAGAACAAGAAACCCCAAACGTGAACCATCTTTTCTTAGCGCCTTCCAATTTGGGAGTTTCATGACTAATAATAACAGTTGCTATATACAGACGGCTATAAAATTATTTTTATTTTCGAAAAATTACAAAGGAAAGGAATGAAAATTTGTGACGACTCGAAGGGAAAACCTGTGGAACCAATAGCATATTTCTTCTTCAATATTCCTTAATTCTTATTTGTTATTTTCAGTTCTACAAGAGTTGTCAGCTCGAGGAATCCGAATGCTATAAGCAGCCCGTACAACACCCCTAACAAGAATGCTTCTATGCTAGATAAGTTTAAGCTTTTCAATCCCAAAGAAAAACCAAAAACTAGTAAGTAACACTCTTTGTTAAAAAATCTTATATAAGAGTTAGATAATTAAGTCATATTACATGACAATTAATTAAAGTTTTAATTAAATGATCTAGTTGTTTATAATTTGACTACGAACTAAACGATCTAAAAAAATTAAAAGTTAATTTTTATTTTTTTACCAGATCCTGGTGGGCCTGGTGGGCCTTTACATGGTTGTTATAATATTGATTTTTTATTTTTGATAGCAATTGATTATGGGGGGGTATAGTCTCGTACAATAGACACCCCTAACTAAATATATTGTTATAACTATTGGTTAAATGTCTAAAAATCTATAAATTTAAAGTAGTAATATCACTAGAAATATATACTTATACAACTTTTAATAAGATGTCCTGCAGCAACCTGGGCTTCGAGATGATGTCTGCTTTTCTACGTTGTAATTTATTGCTCCTTTAACTGCTGGTAGTTGGGTGTGAAATTTTCTGAATCTTTTTTTTATGTGGTCGTCTATTGTTTCTATTTGTAGTTCTCGGTGCAGTTGACTATTTCTGATGATATGGGATTGGAGACTTTGCGGTACAATAACTGGATAGGTGTTGACTGATAGTACACATGTATCATCAGCATACGTGGTAAGGATAGTATTAGGATGAGTTGGGATGTCAGCTGTATAAACTGTATAAAGGATTGGGCCAAGGATACTACTACCTTGAGGAACATCAGCAGATTGGGAAAAGAGGGATGAATAGACATTATTGTGGTTTACTTGGAAAGTTTTGTTTGTGAGATAGGATTGAAGGACGAGAAAGTAGGTAGGCGGTAGAAATTTACAGAGTTTATAGAGCAATCCCAGATACCAGACTCGGTCGAAAGTCTGTTCCACGTCAAGAAAGACGCCCGAACAATATGATCCATGTTCTAATACAGAGGAGAATACATCCACCACACGATGACATTGCTGAATAGTGGAGTGGGATGCTCGGAATCCAAACTGGTGATCTGGTATTATGTGATTTGCATCAAGGATGGGGTACAGTCGTTTGAGGATGAGTTTTTCTAGGATTTTACCCATGCAAGGTAGAAGATAGATAGGATGGTAAGAGAAAGGGTATTCTGGGTTTTTTTTAGGCTTGGGTATCATTTTTACAATGGATAATTTCCAGAGGTCAGGAAAATATGTGGAGCGGAGTACAGCATTATATATATAGGTAAGGAATAGAATGGCTTTTCTAGGAAGGTGTTTTAAGATATGAACTGTCATGAGGTCGTGCCCAGGAGCTTTGCGGGAAGGTAATCTGTGTATAATGTTGGATATTTCTGTAGGATGGAATGCTTTGGGTGGAAGGGACATTTGGAGGGGAACATCTAACGCTTCTTTTATATGTTCAATGTGATTTGGGTTAATGATATCAGGATGTGGATGAAAGATTTTGGAAAGGTATTGACCAAATAACTGTGATTTTTCTCCGTCAGATCTTGTCCAGTTATTTGATTCAGTAAGGAGTGGATGATTAAATTCTTTGAACTTTAGGAGTTTTTTGGTGGTCATCCATAATTTTTTGTCGGTGGTTGTAAGATTTTCAGTCCAGGTAATTAAATTTTGAAATTTGAACTTCTTGATTTCTGCTTTTAGTTTGTTAGTTAATTTTGTATAGATAGTTTTATCTTCTGGGTATCGAGTTCTATGCCACTTCGATCTTGCTCTGCGTTTTTCTCTTAATAATATTCGAATATGCTGTGGCAAATCAGTCTGTTGACAGTTAATAATTGTATGATTTGCGATGTTATCATGTAAACTGCTTCTGATTAAAGTTGTAAGTTTTTCTATGGCTGTATCAATGTCTTGTTTTGTCTTAAGTGAAATTTTTAAGTCCAGTTTGTCCTCCAAGTCATAACAAAAATCATCCCAGTTGACATGTCCTGTAATCTGTAGGGGAGGGGAAGGCTTGGGAGCGAAACTTGAGTGCAAGAAAAGGAGGACTGGACTATGATCTGATGAAAGGTTGTCCAAGGATTCAATATTGGCATGTGCAGGGGAAATTTGGGATGTAACAAATATGTCAAGGATGTCGGGACGTTTTTTGAGCGATGTAGGCAATAAAAATTAGTGCCTATAATCAAACCAATGACATTCGTTTCACATTGTTTTTGTGACTGATAGATGCCCCTATATGAATTTTATATAAATTATTAATCCTACTGCAACTGCTGTAAGTCGAAAACGAAAACTGTGTTTTTTCACATTCGATAGTTGGAAATGGTAGGGACAATATATGTGGAAGAAAATGGTCTGGGGTAGGGTAGGCCAATAAATTTCTCTTAGATATGGAGAAATGTTTATTAAATAGCCAGCGTTTCGACCTACTTTGCAGCTCTTCTTCAGGGCTAAATATGCAAAATTCAAACAATTGAAAATTAGAAAATTGTTAAAAATGACTGAATATGGTAAATATTAAAGTTAAAATGTATAAGTATTAACAGTAATTGTAACAAAGTGGAAGGTTGTACGAAATGTAATTAATACTTTTAATACTTATAAATTTTAACTTTAATATTTACTTTATTTAGTCATTTTTAACAATTTAGTAATTTTCAATTGTCTGTATTTTGCATATTTAGCCCTGAAGAAGACCTACAAAGTGGGTCGAAATGTTGGCTACTGAATAAATATTTCTTGATATTCAGAGAAATTTATTGACCTCCACCCGGACCATTTTCTTCCACATTATAAATATAACCTGGCTAACTCTGTCTTATATGTTCTCTTGCAATTCTATCTAGATACTAATATCGTTTATATGATAACAGGTGTAGGAAGTACCAAAAGAACTTCAAGTTCAAGTGGTTTCAGTTCTGCCAAGTCTGAAAGGAGTGATTCATCTACAAGTCTTCACAATGAAACAAAACCAAGGTCAGTTATTTTTATATTCTTCAGAAAACAAAACAAATTTTATATGTTTTTTCTTTTGTTCTTTCAAAATTTGACCCGGGTTCGAATTCCGGCCAGGGCAAATCTTTTCTCTTCAGAACAAAAATATTTAAAAATAAACTAAAGATAGTATTAACCGGCAACTCCCACCATACTGTCTTCAACATCAGTTTATTTATGATAAACTAGCTGTCCCGGCAGACCTTGTCCTGCTCTATTTCCCTAAAACAAAGGGCTTCCAAATTTTCTCCAACCACTGCAATGGCAACTTCATCGATTGTTGGTGCATTGAAACATCCTATATGTTCTCCTACAGGAGTTTTATTACCTCTGATTACAATTTTATGATTACCAGTTGGGATAAGATCCAGTGGAGTTTTAAACAATGTAATCAATTGATTTTGTTGATGAAACAAAGTTTGTAATTGTTGTAAAATAGAACTCATCACTGAACTGTTATTTGCACAACGGTGATAAATTTCTTCTGTTGTATTGCCCATTTATTTCATTTGCAGAAATTTATAGTCACCGGCAACAGCAACCTTCTTTAATCTGTAAATTAAACAGAAAAGTTTTATTTTTACACAACAACTTAAAAAAGAATAAACAAAGTAAGTCTTGTTACTTTAAAAGTTGCCATGACATTGTCGCAAAGTTTATTTGTTGCCCCAAAAGATGTCATTTGGAAGCCATTGTTATATTTTTCTATATTTGTTAGGAAATGTAAGGAATCCCTTTCAGTTCCTAAAACCAATGAGTACAACGGCTCTAGTGGCGGAACCAATACTTATATAGATAATGACACGCAAACTGTAATCAACTTTTACTGACAACTAACACGCCTTTGTTTATTATTATTTCCTTCATAATTTTTATGTTTTTTCTCTTCATAAGAACCTTCTTTGTGCAAATATGGAAAAAAAATTATCCGAATTGGTCGAGCCATTCTCGAGTTTTGTACTTAGCAACATATTTGGCGATTCACTTTTATTTATATAGATTTCTCATCATAATCCTACATCTTTAAATAGGCTAGTATTCGACCAAGACATAAAACTTATTATTTTTCTTAATAATTAAAGGACATTATTATATCATTACAGTTATTATAGCTGTCATTAAAGGAATTTAATGATATAAAATAGATAAGTATTTATTCCGCTAATAGATTATTAGATTTTTTTTCCCTCCGATTTTACCAATTTCAAATACTTAAAATTAATTCTTTATTTTTCCTAATCAGTAAAACCTGTAACCACTACGACCCGTAACGAGTATAGGGTTCAGTACATGGTAGAGACTGTACTGTTTCATGGACAACGGTTCTGCAAGGAGGTGACGCCCTAGAACACTCAACCGCCAGGTTTTTCCCCCTTATTTTGGGTACCCTATTTTTATAATATTTTATAGAGGCTGGGCAAGCCTCAGGAGGGTCCTAGATCCCGTATGATCCATCCCCCACCGTAAACAGACTAAATAAAAGTAACTGCCTGCAGCGGGATTTGAACCAGGAATTCTGGCATGGCTACTCAGTACTCTACCACTGAGCCACTCCCCTCCTAACAATAATATATATTAAATATAATGTATCGTGACAATAATTACCATTATTGTAATTACTATATTAAAATTAATTACTAATCAGTAAGTAATGTTTTAATTAATATTTCTTTTTACAATAAATAATTCAGGATATCTGAAAACATTTGTTTAAATTAAGGCCTAAAAATACGGCATTAAAAAAAAAAAATTCTTTATAGTTCATCATCATAGTCCATCCTCTCTACCACTCATACAGTGCGAGGTTCCTTTATAATTTATATTTTAAAAAAAAGTATCAAGAGGGTCTTAGGTTTATAAATTGGTGAGGATGGTACTCTGTCTTAGCTTAGCTAACAGTTGTGCAGGAAGCTGATAAGATCACTCTCGATCCCCAGGTTTTTCAACCAATTAAAGTTATTCACTTTATAAATGCTGTAATGAGGTAAACCCCAAAAAGGTTTGTAGATACAACTAGCTCAATTTATGGCCTATCAAAGAGCCATATAATATATAATATTATATAAGCCATATAATTTATTATATTTTTTATCATGGAGCATTTCATATAATAAGAAATACATGGGTACTCTCTGACCTATTCCCTACTTATCATGTGCCAAGAATAAGATAGTTTATTAAAATTCGATCAATTTGTGGTTCTGGATCATTTTTAACAGAATTTTGTACGTTTCTCTCTTCTTAACCAGCCCATCTTATTGATAGATAATTATAGATATTGAGATAAAGTCGTAAATAGTAATGGGATTGATACTTTCCTTGCTTCAGTACATCTAAAAAACCTGCACCACTACAACCCATGACGGGTTTGGGGTTCAGTGCGTGGTAGAGACTATACTATTTATTTATTTAACATTACTTAATCCTGCTATGGTTAATTAGACGATGCGGGCTTACAGTGGGAGTTCTAGATTTTGCCTATCCAGGTTTAATTAGGATCGGGATTTTAATGAGTACCTGACATCATACAGGCTCGGGATTCCCATTTAACGTCCCTTCGGAAGGACTGTATAGCCATAGATTTTTTACTCCGATTAAAAATCCTAGGACCACCTGCCGGGCTATGTACCCCCGAACTTGGGCTTAATAGGTTGTTATGCTAACCACAGGTTGCCGCCACTATTTCTTGAACAGCAGTTTTCAAGGGAGGTGATTTGCCCTTGATCACACTCAACTGCCAGATTTTTCCCCTTTTTGGGGGATACCCACTTTATAGAGGTTTGGTGAGCTCTGGCTGCTAACAGATTAAATAACAATCTGCCAGAGAGCGACTTGGAATCCAGGATCTTCGGCACAGCAACTCCATGCTCTACAGCTGAGCCACTCTCTTACCCTTTAGCACATTCACCATTTTATATCTTTAGTAAAATTTGTTTTTTGTATTTTTTCAGTCAATTAGAAAAAAAAGAATCATCCCAAATCGATGCCGGTAAAGTCAGCAACAGGAAGAAAGTTGTGAGAGTAGAAACGAAGCTCGTTAGGCCGAGCAGGTCGTTGGCTAAACCGCACCAGCAGCAGCAGAGGAGAGAGAGCAAAGAGGAACATAGGCCTGTCTTCGATGAGCCTAAACAAGTCGTCGCCTACCAGAGACCCCCTTCATCAGAAACAAAAGACGTCCATTCTCAACAGAAGCCTCAAGAAGTCGAGGAGCAGAAAGAGGAAAACCCACCTCCTTCACCAGCTCCAACTTCCAATGTGAGTAAAAATGTATACCTTTTTTTTTAACTCTTATACTCTCCGTCAAGAGTATTAATTTAACTTTTTTTATTATTGTTTATAATGTTCAGTTGTTATATAAATTAATTTATTTTTTAAGTGGTTTCAAAGCAGCACTTCGCTACCTAATGACTAGTACTTGTAGCTCTTATTAAATTTATATTATTAAATAAATGGGACAATCAGTAGGCTACTATATATGTAGTGTTATTAGAAATGTTTTTTTTTTTTTAATAATTATTTCAGTGTAACTCGTAAATAAGGTTATTTTAACATATATAACATTCCGGGAATAGTGTTATGGTTCCTGGATTGCTCTATGGGTGATCTGCTTCGTAGAAAAAAGTATAGGTCTTCGTGCTCCTCCTGTCTTCAAACAGCCAATACCCTTGGATCTATAGCGATTTGTCTCTTCACTTAAACTCAAGTGTATATAAGCACCCAAGTCAGGTGGAGGGGCTGCCTCCTTAGAGCATCCTGACTTACTCCCCCATCCGGGGCGGCTACCTAGGGAAGGTGATCCTAGGGTGTGTAGTGTAGGTGACCTTAGTCTGTATTATGGGGGTGAGTGAAGTGTGCTGTATATGGTGTAATGTTGTAGTGTCAGAGTTATTGTTCCCCCAACCTGGAGGACCAGTGGCTGTTTGCAGTCCGGCGACTAAATTGACTTCTCGGTTTTAGTTAATTTATTAGAAATTTGACTTCAGAAAGTTTAACATCTTTGAGGAACTAGGCTTATAAATTTTTGAAGTGCTGCACGTAATTCTATAAATAAATAAATATGCTGAAAATTAATTATTTTATATATACATTTTTTTATTTATTATATTTTTTTATTGTTATGGGTGCAATTCTTTTTGCTTATCTATGGAAGCACTGATATTGTTTTTGTTTTTTATGTCAATAGCACTTGATTTATGCGCGATGTGTGATCACTTCCCATTGGCATGTTGACTAATGCTTGATTGTATATAGCTTTTGTGTTTGTAAAAACACTCACCAAATTTTGTTAATACGAGTTTTTACATTGAGTAAAGTTTTTATCTATATTGAAAATTCACAAAAACATGTGTATATTTTTTATTTTTTTTAACAACTTTTAACAGATTTATCAAATGTAAGATTACTCATTTAGTTTTGTTGTGATTTTTATACAACAATTTTAGATAATAATTAAATTGTTTTTAATACTTCTTTCTTTTTTTTTTTTAATTTTTATTCCATGAAGAGAGTTAAAATTAACAATTTTGTTGTGATTTAAATTTTCATATTTGATTGCAATACAATCCGTTCTTATATCTTAATCAGACGCAATGCGAGATGAAACACCAGTGCACCCATTTCCGTATTTTAATAACTAAATATAATTAATTTGATCTAACAATAAGTTTTACATTGACTGAGTATTGTCGGGATTTTTTACTTGCGAGATATTCTGATACATCCTTATTATCATGCTAATATTGCCTAAGATTTACAGTATATGTCACAACCAGCTTATAAAGGTGGGATATGAACTTAATTGATTTTCCCAAAAGATATCGAAGTTGTAGAAATAAATCTATGATATATAATAAAAAAATCGTAAAAACTCCTTAGTAGTAGAAATTAATAATTTAGTAGGCTATGGTAATAAAAAATTTTATCACATTACAGAAAAATATTACATATAATTAGATGATTAAGATAAAATCATGATTTATATTTCAATTTTATTTTTTTTAATAGAGTTTTCTCGGATTGGGGTTTCCTTCAACCAAAAATTTCTTTTATTTCCTTTTTCCATTTCCTTCTGCCTTTTGTTTCTTCCTCTCCCAGACCTGTGCAATTTCTATCCACCTTTTCTGTGGTCTTCCTCACTCTTTCCTCCCTTCAGCATTCCAATTAAAAATAAATTTGAGAACCTCCCCTCCTTTGTTTTGAGATGACCATATCGTTCAAATATCTTTACATTCTTTTGTACATTTAGTTGGGTTTGCCTTTCCTCTCTGATTTCATAATTATTCCTTCTTTCCAGACTGTCCTTTATTTCAATCTCATTTTTTAAACAATAATTCATTGAACTCAGCGAAATATAATTTTTTTTTAATATTCAGATTTTTTACTTTTTTTTTTTAGGCCCCAATAAATATTTATGCTTATTATTGTTTAACTTTTGTTGCATGTAACGTATGATTTGCAGATGGAAACAGCGGAACCTCTGAGAGTCGCCGGAGGTAGTTGTATCCCCAAGCCTACAGCAATCGTGAAAGGCTATTCGAAGCCGACCCACACAGTCGCTCCCATGCCACCGAGGCAGGAACCCTCTCCCTGCCAGTCACTGGAAAAGGAGAAGGTAATCATCGATACGCACTATAGCATCCCTAACAAGGTATGACAATTTACCTTCTAATTGGTTTTACTGGTGGTGGGGAACTCACGCGTCGCTCTCATGCACGATAAGTAATCACTCGCCTTGTCGTCACGGTAACTCATCGCTTACTAACAAAGCACTGCTTTTATTGTTATTAAAATTTTATAATTTTTAATTAACTCTCTTTATTTATACTCTTTACTTTTGTTGAGTTATGCACTGTTGATTGTTTCTTATTTTAATATAATAATTCTTATTATATTAATTTAGTGCTTTTAGATATAGTTGTGTGCATGTAATTCTAGCTTTGTGGTGTTTAGTCAATTACGGTGTTGACTGTTTGCCTTTGATGTTTATGGTGAAATAAATGGTTGTGATGCAGTGTAATAAAGCAGCTTTATTCATTGTTCAAGGCTATATTTCAGCCTAAACTTGTCAGCCATCATCAGTTTTGGTAAGGTATTAATTAAGATGATAAAATGAGAACTATTGTTTACAAATTACATAAATAAACCGTGTGAGAAATAATATTGTAAGATGGGGTAACTTTGGGATATTTTCAAAGTTTTAAGCTGGTTCTATCTTTATTTTCAAAGTTAAAATGCTGCTGAGGTTGACCTGTGATCTTGAAGTTAGCTTAACAACCTACTAAGATCAAGATCGCGGGTTTTAGTCCAGCAGGTAGCCCTAGGATTTTTTAAAGGGAATAAAAAATCCTTGGTTATGCTGTTCTTTGGGACGTTAAATGGGTGTGCAGAGCCTGTACGATGTCAGATACTCGTAAAAGATCTCTATCCTAATTGAATCTGGATAGTCAAAATTGAAGACTCCCAAGGTAGCATCGTCCGATTAATCATAGCATCATTAAGTGACGTTAAATAAACAAACAAGTTAAAAAGCTGAAAAAATTATTAATGTATATGGACAGTCTTTCTCTAACAAAATATGGGAGAAAAATAGTTCTAGAAACAAGAGCGTTAAAGTCAAATTAAAAAAAAAATTCTTAATCTTACCCCATTGATTGTGGTAATTTTGGGACAGTAGATTTTCCATAATGTTACCCCTGTTAATGTTATGTCCATTATTAAGACACTACTAGGACTATATTAAAAGTAACATAATGCTGAACTAATCTTATATCTTACATCTACTTCAGATATAATTTCAACTCTGGTTATGGGCTCATAAATTTGGGCCGAAGCAGCGGCTTTTGCAATAAATATGAAATATCTCGACTGCTTCCTGATTATTTGTCCATTTTAATGTTCCTTTCTTTCAATTTGTTATTTATATAATTTTATTAGGTCCTTATTTATATATATATATTATGACATAAGTCACTCTTTCCACTATTTCTCTTTTAGTCACGTCTCTCTAACCTCTAATGTTACTCTGCCGATCTTATTTAATTTTTCTTCTCTTATCGCTTTTCTGATTTTTTTATTTTAATTTTAGATTTATGTTCTTTCTCGCCCTCATCTTATCGGTTTGTTTATTTCACAGTTTCGATGAATGAATGATTTTTATAGAATTTTTTTTTCTTTGGTTGAGATTAGAAAGTATCTAGAAGAGGGAAATCGCACATCTTCACTTCCACTAAGAGCTCGAAATCTTTTTGCATTACTGTAATTGATCGTAAGAGTTGTAAAGTGGTTGAGGATATGCAAAAGCAAGTATCAAGATTTTTCTTTATAATTTAGTAATATTTAATTCGGATCATGCAGATTTTAATTTGATTGAAAATCACTTTTTGAACGATTTTGTTGTTTATCAGCGCCACAAGGAACAGGAATAATTAATGAACTGTCCTCGTATTTTAGTAGTGACTTTCCTTGCCTAATGTTTCATTTGATTTAACCAAATAAGATTTATAAAGTTTACTGATTTTGCAACTGTGTTTAACGGTATTTTTTCTTCTGGTTTTAGCTCGAAGCTGTTTTGGAAGTTTCTCATGAAAGGCAGTCTTCAGTTGAAGAAGTCGAAGAAGCAATGGCCAATGTGAAGCCTATGCAACCGCTGCTTCCTGGATACAATAAGAGAACGGTTTCCATCTCTCCCAGGACGATACCTCCTAACAGGAGTCGAGGTGAGCTGAATGGCTTTTCCCAAAATTATTTTATTATATAAAATAAAACTCATTCATTCTTTACTTTATCGGAAACCATGTAAGTGATGGTTGATAATTCCAAGAAGGTCAAGGATAATATATATATATATATATATATATATATATATATATATATATATATATATATATATATATATATGTTAGGTTACCTTCTGTTTCCTAACCATTAATTATTATTAGTCATTAAAAACTTAACTCTAAAATGCTCTACTTCAAATTATTATAAGTTAAACGGTAATATCGGATGTGAATAAATAAATGCTGAATTTAGTAATATTTTATATAATACAAATTAATATGACAAAACAACTGATATTAGAATGGACACATATTTGCATTTCTATAAAAATAACATAAATCGGGTTTTACTCACTCATTTGACATAAACACTTTTAAATGTTAAATTATATCCTTTAACTATCCTAATCCCAACTTTATAGCACTTCACTTAAGAACCTATAAGAATTACAGTACCTTTGTCACTTTGACCTATGTGTCAACAAAATGTCTGCTTCTCTTATTCCTTTGTTCTTCAGGTAGGCTTGTTCTTTGTTCTCTTCCTTCACGCTCGCTCCTCTCCTGCTTCCTTCCACTTCGGCCTCCAGCTTCATAAGACCGCCCTCTGTCCACTTACTCCCTCACCACTTTTTCATCCCTTCTCCATATTTCGTCGATCTTTTACAATTTTGACTTTTACATAATAACATTCAATTTATATTTATATCTCTTACTTATTAATTTATAATAGTGCAAAATAATATTTATAAGTTACATCATAACTTTTATACATCACTTAACCTATTATGACCTATTACAATTTACTGTTAGTCCAAATGTAAATTTTCGTCTTTCTCTAATATCATTTTTATATATTTATTTGTTATTATTATATTTGATAAATTACATATATATATATATATATATATACACTCAACAGCAAAAAAAACCGGACACTTCATATTTTTTGTATTAAAAGCTAATTTTCAGCAATGTGTTTGTTTTTGTGGGTATTCTAGTTACTACAGAGAATGTAGGGTCTAAGTCCATTGAACTAATCCCTTCAGGATTAGTAAACAATTAGATAAAACTCAGATTTGATCTATTTGTCTTGAGGTTGATTTACCTGTCGGACCTATTCTAAACTGTAAGTAGTTTTTAGCACATTTAAACATCTTTAATGTATTTACCAAGCCTTTTCTGTGATTAATAGACATGTTTTTTTTTATTTTGGTCCAGAATAATGGTTCTTTCAAATGTTGACACAGCCCGAGCTGATGCCTTGGCCAGAGAAGGCTGGTGCTTGGGGTAGCGAAGTCTACCATTCACGATGCACTCCGGGGTTTATTTCATTCTTACCATGAATTAAAAAGATTAATATACATATGTATTTAACAAAGTTATAAGAACAAATCTAAGTGTCCGGTTTTTTTTGCTGTTGAGTGTATATATATATATATATATATATATATATATATATATATATATATATATATATATATATAATAAGGATTAATGATTGGAAAGGCTTGATGCACTTAAATTTATTTGTTAAATTTTGTATCGTTAATTTTATTCTTGTATGATTTTTTTGCTCTTTCCAATGCGGTAAAATTTATTTCAATATACTTTTTTTTAAGCTTACCGTCCATTGGATACTTATCCTAGAAGCAATACTGAAAGAAACTTCATGGAAGTGGACTTTGCCAATTCATCTGTTAATTCTGGTAAATATGATTGTTCATATATAAACATATTTAAATATATATATACATACATACACATCTTCATGCGTTTATATACAAGGTGCAGCAGCATAATTTCTTTTTTTTCAAAACCTAATAATTGTATGAATCAGAACATCTTTATTAGTTTTTTTATGATTTAGAGGCATACCTACAGTTTTGTTTTACAAAGTTTTGAAGATCGGATCATATTCATGAATATTCTACACTGAGTAAACCGATTTTTGGCGTTTTTCATGACTCTTGCCACCATAGTTGGCTATTTCTTCCTGGATGTTGGTCTTCAAATCTTGCAAGGTCCTTGAATGGTTCACAAAAACAAGGGGTTTCAAAAAACCTCATGAAAAAAAATCCCAAAGAGACAAACCGGGAGAGCCGGCCACTCTGAATCGCCTCTGACTGAGATGAGGAGCTCTGGAAACTGTTCCCTCAAAACAGCCATCGATGATGGCGACTGAACTTTGTAGCCCCGCCTCTCGAACCTGTAGTGCTCCGCTATGACATCAACCGACTGAATAGCGGGCATGTTAAAAAAATAAGTTATCCTGTCGCACCCTGTATATAATGATTTGGTAGCACAATTTTCTAATTATTTTAATTAGACATTAAATAATTTTTTAGATTATATAACAATAGAAATTATTGAGTATATATAAATATCACTTATTTATTTCCCATTACAATCTATGACTTTATTAACATTTTTTTTTCTGAAATCTTAAGCTTTCCACATAGTGTATCTATATTACTCTTTTTTTCCTCAATTTGTTTTCAACTTAAATATTTTATCTTTCATTTGAAATGAAATACCTATGACATTTAAATGTATCAGTATTTTTACTTTTAATACTAATAACTGCATAAAAGGAAATAAAAGTCTGAAATTAAATAATTTTGGATGTGTGGCTTTTATATATATTTTTTTAAATGGATAAGTATTAATTTAATTTACATTTTCATCTATTTACTAGGATATTTGTCTGATGGTGAGGTTTTACAATCGAAATGCCGAGATATTCCTGACGGATATCTTTCAGAAGGAGGTTGTACTCTTTACCAGAGAATACAAGATCACAGGTTAGAGCTGTATTTATTTTATATTAGTGAAGTTATGCAACCAAAATAATTTTAATATTGATATAACTTTTGTATTAATCTAATATACAATATATTGATTAATATAACTCTTATACCGGCGAGCTGGTCAGTGGCGGGAGCTCGAAGGGTCAAGGCTCACAACCTTGGTAGTAATTTAGTCGGTGTTAAAACACCGCTGACCCCAATCTACTGTTTTTCAACTGTTCAAAGCTTAGAGGAAAGTTCAGTAGAAGCTACTCTCTCAGGTGTATTCATCTTCCCCTTGAGCGTAGCATGCAGGCCTTAGGAATCTGGGGAGCCTGCACCGACATGCATGGAGGTATCGAAGACTCCAGGAAAAAAGACAGTTGAAATGACGGGATGCTTAGCAGGCGAACCCGGAAAAAAAAAATAATAATAACTCTTATTTTAATACAACATTATTGGACTGTTATAAGCTCAGAGGTGCTATAGGTGACACAATTATGAACTCTACAAATATGTAGAGAAGATCACAGACACCATTCGAAAGAAGAAAGTTTTCTAATGACACATTGCTTGTATGAATCCGACGAGCCACTGGATTTTCAATTACTTCCTTGACAAGAAATGCAAGGAAGCATCACAGGTTGAAAACGATCTACGAGAAGTGTGGATCACACAGGACATAGAGAAACATGTTCTGGTTAAGAAGAAACTCCAAGAACACCAGGTTCTCCAGCAAAGCAAAAGCCAAAGCTATGAGTGCGGGTCAATAAGTCCGTGACTTTTTGAATTTCCCGCCTCTTAATTGAAATGGCAACACTGCTCCTTTCAACAGACAACTGTTAGTTGACTCCTGTCTAAATTTGAACAAGCTGCGTCATTTAGTTTGTGTTTGGTAGCCGTTGATAGCAGACTACCGCGCGTTGTGAGAAGAAAATGGAAAAAAGGGAATTTTGTGTGCTCTTTAAACATTATTTTTTGGGGGGAAAAAACCATCCCTCAAACCAAGGCTAAGCTTGATAAATATTATGGGGACTCTGCACCATCCATTTCCATGGTAAAGAAGTGGTTTACTGAATTTCGATGTGGCCATACAAGCACGGAAGATGCCGAACGTTCCGGATGCCCAGTTGAGGTCTCTACACCCACAACAATTGAAAAAATTCACGATATGGTTTTAGCCAATCGGAGTATGATAGTGAGAGGGATTGTGGAAGCCATAGGCATCTCACATGGCTCAGTTGTTTCAATTTTGAATGATTACTTGGGTATGAGATAGCTTTCCGTAAGATGGGTGCCGCGTTTGCTCACAATTGACCACAAACGTAACCGTGTGACAATTTCGCAGGAATGTTTGGCGTTGTTCAACCCCAATTTGGACGAGTTTTTGCGCCTTTCGTAACCGTGGACGAAACGTGGATCCACCACAACACACCGGAGACCAAACAGCAGTCAAAACAGTGGGTTTCTCTGGGTGGAACGGCAGCAAAGAAGGCAAAAGTGGGTTTGTCAGGCAATAAAGTCGTGGCGACCATTTTTTGGGATGCTCACGGTATAATACACATCGACTACCTTCAAAAGGGGAAAACAATCAATGGCGAATATTATACCAACTTATTGGGTTGATTCAATGAGGAATTGAAAAAAAAAAGACCGCATTTTGCCAAGAAAAAAGTTCTTTTCCACCAGGACAATGCATGTGTGCACATATGTGCAGTTTCCATGCCAAAAATCCACGGATTGGGCTTCAAATTGCACCCTCATCTGCCCTATTCTCCAGATTTAGCCCCGAGTGACTATTTCTTGTTTCCAAACTCGAAGAAATGGCTCGGCGGAAACAGATTTGACTCCGACGACGAAGTCATCTCACTAACAAATGCATATTTTGATGACCTCGACAAATCATATTTTTCGGAAGGGATAAAAAAATTGGAGAAACGTTGGACTAAGTGTATAGAACTCAAAAACTGTGTTTCATTCAAAAAGTCACGGACTTATTGACCCACCGTAATAACTGACAAGGTGTGGACAGAAGCAAGTAAGGGATAATATAGGAAAAGGCTGCGGGATTATTGGGCTGAAGGAAGGGAAAGGAAGAGACAGTTGAAAATTAACTATAATTAGCTTACATTAGTGACCATATAATTATACATCAACATAATATGGGGTCACCTGTGTTGTAGTGGATAGCTTGCCTTCTATGTTCGTGGCCGTACCAGTCAATGAGAAATATTGACTTTAGCTTATTGTAGGCACAACTTCCCCAGACCAGCCAGAGCCAATAGCAACAATAATTTTAAATAATATCAAATCAAAAGATTAGTGTTTTTAACAAATATAACAAATACTATTTAAAAGCTTGTATTCTTAGTGTTTAGGACAAATATCAGGTCAGTCCAAAAGTACATGCACATTAGTAGCATATATGGGATTAGTGATAGCTCATTACCAGATTGATAAGATTCCGAGCATGTCGAAACTTGTCGTTGCTTGACTGATGTATTCATTAGTTTGTCATCAAATTTCATAAAGATCAGATGCATATTAGTACCGATAAAAAATGAATATCGATAATGCATATAAGCGTGCTGTTTTTTTTTTATTATAAATGCTGCAAAAAATTAATGAACTGAATTAGGAGCTTTTGCCGCATCCTGCATATTCCCCGGATATTGCACCAAGTGATTTTCAGTTATTTCGTGCCTTACGAAATTTTTGCCAAGGCAAAATGTTCCGTTTTAAACAGGATATACAAAATGAACTCAGAAGTTTTTTTGCTTCAAAACCAGAATCTTTTTACACTAATGGAATAAAAAAGCTACCAGAAAGATGGCAATATATTGTAGATAGCGGAGGAAAATATATCATAGATTAAAATGTTAAATCGTGTTTTATTTACACTATTTAAAAATTTCGCCAAAATGCGCACGAACTTTTGGACTGACCTGATAGTAATGTCACAACCTCGCAAACCAGATAGTGTGATCCTGTTGTAAAAAAAGATGTTTCTCATACTTAATATGGTATTGGAAAAACTAAAATCATTTCTTTCAAAAAGAATTAATCAAGAATGTTTATAAGCTAGTTTATATTTCTTTGAATGTAGAGATGGTTGAAAAAAAAAAATCTGGAAAACTTCATAAAATGCATCTTCCAGCTGAGGGATTCATCTTGTACAGAAGCCCCATCTTTTTCAACCGCCTAAAAATGAAAGCATTTATCTCATCTATGTAATTCATTCTATTTTCTACTAGTCATTTGTTTCTAGCACCCTCTGTATTCTTTTCCTACATCCTATCATTAGGGTTAACGTTTCTCCTTTAGTGCTACTTGCTAAGTTCCTTTATCATTAATATCATCTTTGTTATCATTCTACTTATAACCTTATAAGGCTAAATCCTCAATGACTGTTTGCAACTCAGGGATTTGACTGACATTAAAATACTCTTGCTTAGAATATTTTTTCTCGATGGCCTGGTACCTTGACGATTTCGTCTTCTTCAGGCATCTAGCAAGCGTCTTCAAACAATCTTCAAAGTCTTGTAAATGATACGTCGAATAATTGATCAGCGTCTTATTCCAGAGGCTCTGATCGATCGCTCCGTTGGATACACACAAAGCTATGTACAATCCGGAAGCTGCTATTATTGAAGGTTTTAGATAGCATAAATTATATGACATGAGAGCGACATCTGTGAGGTAAAGTGCACAGAATTGTTCTGTTGCTGTCGCCTTTGCTACGTTGCAATACCTTCTGACGAAGTGTGCCGGCACTGGCCTTCCAAAGCTGCACTGCATATCCGTCACAATTCTCATTTCCATTTTCAGGATTTCTTCAGTGGAAAGAGAAGAGTCGCATACAAAAAGCAAGTCGTTTATTTCCAGCGGTATTATTTCTTCGTATTTCGAAGCTATGAAAACTGCTGCCAGGGCTATCAGCTGCAAATCCTTTCTTCTATTTAGCGAGTATTCCTCTTGAATATACCTGTCTATTATCGATACGCATAATTGAAAAGTTTCGTGAACGAATTGGAAGTGCTCGTTGATCTCTACTAGCCAGTCGACAAGGGCAAAGCGGGTATTCTCCCCAAATCTAATCTCCATCGAGGCATTGCTGCTAATCTGATACTTGTCCTCTATCTGCTGCAGGTACTTGTAAATATCATTTGCATATTCACTCACCCTAAAAAGGCTTGAAAGCCTGCGCCTTCTGGTGATTTGAGGTGACTTATTTGTATCATCCTTGGGTTCTTCTCTTTTGACGGGTCCCTTTTTTGCAACGATTGACCTCTTTGTTTTCTGTTTCCCTTGATCTTTTATCTGTATTTTTTTTATACCATTTTTCAGTTCTAAATATTTACTCCTTGTAAGGATTGTATTTTTTATTTCTCCTAAAGCTTGCCTTTCAATGTGTTTCTGTCGAGGTTTCCTTTCAGGTATGACATTTTCGACATCTACATAGACTTTGAATTTTTGCATCTTAGTTGGGTATTGTTAGCGTTAGTTAGGTAAAAATTTTATAATGAAACAATTTTTTTTAAAAAGAACAAAACTTCAATGAAACACATTAATTGTATTATTTATTTTTTTAATAAATAAAACCATTACAGGTGTTGTGCTTTTTCATATGTTATAAATATTTTCTTGCTCAATTATAAATATATGATAAATCTTTATTTTATTTCTAAACTAATATCCTTGAAAGATATTGCAAATATTAGTTTAAATTAATTGTGTATGATTAATAAATATTGTTATATTGTTTAATGTTATTATGTGGATTAGTATAGCTTGATTGATTGTGCATTAGTATAGCTTGTATACCAAGGTACAACTCACATACTAAAAAGCTGAAGTTACAATCTCTGAATTACAATCCTTCCAAACCTTTCAAAAAGTATTTGTACCCTTTTACTGGTTTATTGTTATTGTTGTTTATGAGTTCATGCTATTTACATTTTTGTCTCTTTATTGTCAATGTTTGATCATACATCTACAGCCTCGGTGAATAAGTGGTTAAGTCGGATTTTGGCCACAGAGAGTTAACTGCTTTCAGATAACCGGAAACGTATCATTCTCGTAATTGTTAGCTTGAAATGGAGTTGTAATATAACAGTTACTTCCTTTCAAGGAAATGCCTTACTTATCCCCTTATTCACTACCAAAATAACTCGATTGCGCTTACTTAAGTAAAAAAAAAAAACTTTTTGTGAAAATAAGACTTAACCACTTATTCGCCGGGGCTGTAGATATATTGTATTATTCTTTTTTCTTGTCTTCAGAATTTTTAAGTTGTTTTCACTCCCTCTTGTTGTTTTTTTCCCAAAAACCGGGCTTTGTACTTGAATTTGCCTTAGAATAACAAATTTTCCTAACCCAAATCAACACGCCAGAGACCATATATTTTTTTTTTTCTTTGAGTGAGAAAGATAATATGTTGAAGAAGTATGTTCAACAAAAGAGTGGAAAAATGGATGTAAACACATTAAGAATATTCCAGACAAATTCTTATTTTATTGATGAAGAAATCAATTCAATGATAAACAATATTGGAGGATTTTCTTTACTGCCTAGAAGTAAATAAAAAGTTAAAATAAACGTTTACTTGAACACATGACAAACAAATTTAATTTAATAATAATATGTTGTATGACATTAAAAGAAAGTTGGTCTCAGTTCCGCAAGTTGTTGCTTCAAGTTAAGTCGCTACAAGTTTTAACTATTTTTTTTATTTCCTTTTTAATATTCTAAAAAATGTTTGAGTTTTAGTATGAAATAAAGTGTGTAGTTATGGGAAATGTGTAAATTTCGGTAATTATTTCTTTGTGAAATGTTTATCGAAATATACACATTTCCCATAATTACATTCTCTTTTCTATACAAAACCTCAAGATTATTTGTATTTATTGAGTATACACACTTTGAATGAAAAAAAAAATATTAAGCATGCTTCGAACGGTATTTCCCCTACTAGGACACTTTTGACAGGATGTTGAAATAAATGTAGACCATGCTCTGGTCTCTAAGTGGATTTCCTTTATTGGGATAATGTGTGTAATCATTTCATCTAAAAATGGATGTATCAAAACGTAAATCATCTTTACTTCGAAATATTAGTCGAAATTTTTATTTAGAGATGAAATGATTACCTAAATCTTCACATTACCCTTAATTAAATTCTCTTTTCCACACTGAACATCACGATAACTAGAATTTTTGGATAATATTAAAAAGAAAACAACTGAAAAGTCGAAACTTGTTTTGACTCAACAATACAAACAGTAGCTAAATGGCATATCTATTGATCCCAAATTCATACTCTCAGGAACCCCCCCCCCCCCCACCTTATAAAAAAACCTCAATTTGTATCCCTTTTAAACTCTGAGCCAGTTTCTAATTGTATTTGGAAGCAACATGTTTATAAAGTAGAGTTATATTGAAGTGGTGGAGAATCTTTAATCAATTTATTCATCAACAATGTTGTATTAATTGTTATCTTGCAAAAGGGTTAATTTTTAGTTCAGTTGTTCACATCCTAAAGATAAAAAATAAATAAAGAAAAAACCTTTACCACTATGACTCATGTATAGTCTTGGATTCAGTACGTGTTAGAGACTGTACTGTTTCTTGGACAATGGTTCTGCAGGGGCATGATTTGTCCCAGTTAATACTCAACCATTATTTAATTTAACATCTTTATATGAACATAAACGTTTACATCTTTAATGAAGGGTAGAATTGGTCAGGGGGTGCTGTCAATAATAATACAGAAATAAACCTTTAACCTGTACCTCTACAACCCGTGAACGGGTCTGGGGTTCGCTACATGGTAGAGTCTGTACTATTTCATGGACAACGGTTCTGCAAGGAGGTGACTTGTCCTAGGTCATGCTCAACCGCCAGATTTCCCCCCCTTATTTTTATAATATTTTATTTATTCTATACAGGAGGGTCCTAGATCCTATATGATCCATCTCCTGGTGCGAACAGACTAAATAAAAGTCATGGCCTGCAGCGGGATTTGAACCAGGATTTCTGGCATGGCAACTCAGTGCTCTACCACTGAGCCACTCCGCTCCTCTACACAAAAATAAGGTAACTTTTTTTGTTAATAGTGCCAACGTTTCGGCCACCTTCAGGCCTAAGAAAGAATAACATAAAATAACTAAAAACATTGGAGTACAAAGAAAGGATACTTATAGTTAAAGAAAAAAATGTTATAGTTATTTTCTGTTTTTCTTTCTTAGCCCTGAAGATGGCCTACACCACAGGCCGAAAAGTTGGCACTATTAAAAAATAAGTTAACTTGATTTTTGTGTTATCATTGACTGCACCCCCCCCCCCTCCCCCCTCACCAATTCTATCCTTCATTAGATATTTTCCACTCTTCTACGTCTTTATTTGAACAAAAACTTAACAATAAGCGGATTGAAACCTTTAGTCCATAGTTGTGTTTTATCCAGTATTTGAAGAGTTACACTACATTGTTTATAACCTGAACACTGGATAACAGCTCCCATGTTACTCATATTAATCTAATTACAATGAATATGATATGAACTTGGAAAGATAATAACAGTCAACTTTTATTTCACATTTTATTTCTTTTTAGTAAAAAATAGCTTATTGATAAGCCATAAATAAACTTAAAATCTGTTTAAATTTTTATTACAGATTCCTCTTTCCACGTATCTTTTCTTATGGAAACTTTGTCAATACACTTTATATGACGAAAATCCATTCATGACCTTGAGATAATTTCATCCTTTGAATTATTCCGAACTTCTGCAAGTATTTTACAGCTTCTTTTTCCGAAGACGGCAATTACCAAAGTGTCACTCTTTTCAGTTTAAATAGTCGATAACAACATTATAAGAAATAACCTTTTTTTTTAGTTTCATTGAAATTTACAACTGTATTATGCTGATACAACAAGTAAATAGAATGGATGGTACATATTGGCATGAAAAACAGACAATTGGAGAAACTATCCAGTGGTAATACTCAAATAAAAAGTTCGACTTAGAAGGTCACGAGGCCATCTTCTTTTCAGAGGCCTCAGAGGATTATCAGGAATTGAAGAGGTTTCTTGATATGAGTGGAAATAAAGTCTGTCATGAAAAGATTGATTTCGGATTTGGGCTTAGTCAGCAACAAACGGGACGTTGAGGTCATTATTCATTGCTTTGTTCGTAACAAATTAGGGAGCATTGAGGATTTTACGAAGAATTTTGGATTGTAAGGATTGAATACGAGAGGAATTCGATGGCTTAGTGGAGCCCCAAAGTTCTATTCCGTGAGTCCAGATGGACCTAATGATTGTCATGTATATGAGTCTTTTGTAATTCATTGGGAGCTTAGAGCGTTTGTTTAGTTAATGTTGAAGTACCCTGAAACGGCGAGCTGTTTCTTGTCTTTTTAGGCTAGTATGAGGATTCCAAGTTAGGCGTTTGTCAAGATTTAGTCCTAAGTACCGGAACTGTTCAACAGGAATCATTGGGATGTTATTAAACGATACAGGAGGACAAGAAGTCATTGGTTTACGACGGAGGGAACAAATAACAAATCAACACTACGGAAAGCAATTTAATTACGATTAAATAGAGAAATACCTCAAATGAGATGAGTGATATGACAATTAGGAAGGTTTCATGCAGGCTGACTAATACACAACTACCGTTATATCTGACTTTATGTCCACTTAAAGGAGCAGTGCCAGCGAAAGTCTACCTCTATGGAAATAAATAATGAACCAGAGGAATCGATAATGGCCAAGTCAGTTTTGACAATCGATTCTCTGAGAGAGAAAATCGATACAAGAGGTGTTTAGTGTGACGGAAGCCTTCCTTCCCTTACCTGGCCCAACTGTGACGTCAGTTCTCCTATTGATTCGCCTTACCTCAACTTCTCTCTATTTGTCCTTCTTCTTCTTCTACTTCTTCAATCCATTTAAGTTAAAATTTTTAGTATCGGAAATGTAATGTAATTATGAGCAATTAGTAGATTTCGATAACTATTTCATCAAGAAATAAATGTTTCAACTAACATTTCGAAGTATAGTTGATATATGTTTGTTATAACGTATTTCATAAAACATGATAACCGAAATATGGACACTTTCTATAATTATTTTCTTTTTTTAGTAGCATTAAGCTCATGATACCTTATTATTTTTGGAGAATATTAAAAAGGAAACGAATAAACAGTTAAAACTTGTAACTCACTCGACTCGAAGCGACAACCTGCGGAACTGATAACTAAAAAAGACAGTGTAATTATGGGAAATGTGCAGGTATATAAATTTTAGAGATTCAGTCGTTTACTTGTTAAACTTTCTGTTATCAGTTTAGGAGGTTCTCACTTCGCGTCGAGTCCTAACAAGTTTTAGCTTTTTAGTTGTTTTCTTTTTAATATTATCCAAGAATATGTTCATATAAAGATGTTAAATTAAATAATGGTTGAGTATTAACTGGGACAAATCATGCCCTTGCAGAACCATTGTCTAAGAAACAGTACCGTCTCTAACACCTACTGAATCCAAGACTATACATGAGTCGTAGTGGTAAAGGTTTTTTCTTTATTTATTTTTTATCTTTAGGATGTGAACAACTGAACTAAAAATTAACCCTTTTGCGTGATAACGATTAATACGACGTTGATGAAATTGAAATTGAAAAATTGAGGGTTTATAAGGTAGGGGGGGGGGGGTTCCTGAGGATCAATAGATATGTCATTTAGCTACTGTTTGTATATTATTTGTGTTTATTATAATTGTATAACATGACTTATGTAAATCTAAATTTTACTTTCAGTTTTAGAGATTCAGTCGTTAACTTATTAAACTTTCTGGTATCAGTTCTGCAGGTTTTCACTTCAAGTTGAGTCAAAACAAGTTTCGACTTTTCAGTTGTTTTCTTTTTAATATTATCTAAAAATTCTAGTTATCGTGAGGTTCAGTATGGAAAAGAGAATGCAATTAAGGGTAATGCGAAGATTTAGGTAATCATTTCATCTCTAAATAAAAGTTTAGACTAATATTTCGAAGTAAAGATGATTTACGTTTTGATACGTCCATTTTTAGATGAAATGATTACACACACTATTCCAATAAAGGGTATCCACTTAGAGACCGGATCATGGTCGACGTTTATTTAAACATCCTGTCAAAAGTGTGATAATAGGCGAAATAAATAATAAAGTGTGATTCGAACCATGCTTAATATTTTATTTTATTTTTCATTTAAAGTGTGAGACAGTACTTACAACAAAACTGTCGCTAAGTATTGGACTCAAGAGATGATAGAATCTGTAGTGTTTCCAAGGCAACGGTTGTTCAGGATGTGTTTCGTACGAGATGAGGCTCCATCGTCCCAATTAAGTATTTACTGTTTCTGAGAAATTGTGAAATCTTCATGAAGGATTGTAAACCCCACAAGTTAGCTTATTAATTCAGTGATTTTCATACTAAGCTTCCCCGCTTCATGGATATGTATTAAATAATGATAAAACTTATAGGCTTGATCCGAAACATGCCACCGCATAAACCCAAATCCGTAAAATCACCTAAATCAATACTCCCATCTACGCTTCGGGTACCAGTCGACTCAGAGCTTATTAGCGTTTTAGTGATTCGTGCTTTACTATTCCAACAATTTAACAAACCCATCTTGACCTTTGAGATTATATAAATTCAAATACATTTATGCATACTCCGTTTTTTCGCGTTGTGTAACATCTTAAGTTCTCCCGTTGTTTTTCTAGCGAATGTTCTAAAAAATAATTTATTTTCGAAGAGCTTAAGGCATTCTTAATTTAAGAGTTCCCATGCACGATTCGCTACCATGCACAACAGTTGGAAAGATGATAGTTTTAGAAATTCAGATTTTAAATTTAGGGACAAAAATGAATTGTATATCGCTTTGTCTAGTTTTCGTAGTAGAAACACCAAACGCTTAAACTATATCAGTTTCGCAGGTTGTCGCTTTGAGATGAATCCACAGCAAATTTTAACTTTTAATTCGTTTCCCTTTTAATCTTTTCCAAAAATACGAGTTATCATGAGCTTTAGTATGGAAAAGATAATGTAATTTTGGGAAATGTGTATACTTCTGTAATGTAACGTAAAAAGATTTTTTATTGTTTTGTTTGGGGTTTTCCATACTTATCCAACCTGTTCCAATAAATATCCGATCCCGGGCGTTGACCGTGAAATGTCGGGAACAGAAACAATGGCACCCTCTGCCGTTAATGGAATGAGGAAAGACCGAAACCCTGTTCCTTCCCCGATGAGGTTGGCACCCCTGCAGTTACCCTCGCCTCGAGGGGGTTGGTGCCCCTGCAAGGAGGGAAATTTCACAACGTAATCTCCCCGCCACTTAATTTATATCCCTATCATGGCCGCAATGAAGGGAGGAGCCCTTTATGTTCTTAATCTCGCCTCCACGGCGTTTAGAGAAGCCTTCCTCTTCAGCCCGCAGAGGAACTGATTCCTGAATACAATTAGCGAACTCGATAATAGTGTCGTGGTACTTATGTATTAGCCGGTCTCCAGGGACTGTTATCCGGCGTTGTTCATAACCTGAACATTGAAAATTCTAGTACTGATAACACCTACTTTCTTATTCGTATAAAAGGATTGATTAAAGAATTTGAAATATACGAAATTTAATAATAAAATGCGAATTCTTGACTCTTCTCATATAAATGTGGGTGTTTGTTCATTTAACGTCACTTTATGCTATTATGACTAATCGGGCGCAAGCTTTAGTATGGAAAAGAGAAGGTAATTATTTCTAATGAGTAGATTTCGGTGATTATGTAATCAACAAATTAAAGTTACAACATTTCGAAGTATATATTTGTTTAAACGTTCATTTATATTCCCATAATCACGTTCTCTTTTCCATTCTAAAGCTCACGATAACTTTTATCTCTGGAAAATATTAAAAGGGAAACGAATGAACATCGATTTCTTCTTGTGACTCAACTCAAAGATACAACCTGCGGAATAATTGTCTTGATTTCCATTCTTAAATTCTAACTAGAAAATAGAGAAAAATGTTGGACAGCTAAAGATTTTCAGACATTTACTTGTATTTAATCTAAACGCGTCGCCTAGATTACTCCGTCCTGCTCAAGCTCAAAGTTATCCAAGAGGCCTTGTAGATATTAGGTTCATTCCAACATCCTGTCCTCAAGGTTTGCTTGCACAATTCAGGGCCTTGTTTCTGCGCATGCTCGAGTCCGAACCAGGTTCGAGACTTGTCGCTTTGTGTTGGAAAACGTTTTCTTCCAAGCCGGGACAGGACTACGATACTAAGATTTTTTAAGTGAAAACATCTTTAGCTACGTTTAGCGACTTTTGGTAGGGGATATTTTTTTTTATCACGTACCGGCCACTAAGGACCACGCGAATATCATTGGCTAGGCTTCTTTGGGAATATTGATTTTCTTTCTTCCCATCTCAGTTAATGTACTTTATTATATAGAAATTATAAAAATAAAAATATTTCTTTATACATATACGAATTTATTATCTTGCACGTTAGATAATTGCACGGGATTAGGTAAACAGGGTCTTCGGTGAAACTCATCGATATTTCTACCCATTTACACGAAACATCGAGAAATTATATAGCTAAACCTTCCTGGTCAATCACTCTATCTATTGGTGAAAACTGCATGAAAATCGGTGGAGTAATTATTGAGTTTACCGCGAACAAACGCGGCCGAGGACTTTGTTTTATACTATGTATAGATATGGTGAGATATAACTGATAGATCGAATGGTATGCATCCTCTAGGTACGGTAATTAAAACATACACACACATATAAACCTGGGAATGGTCTGGGGTTTAGTTCATAGTAGACGATACTGTGCTGCTTCTTGGACAACGGTTGTGCAGGGAGGTGATTTCTCCTAGATCACGCTCGACCGACACATTTTCCCTTTTTTTTGGGTTCCCACTTTGGATAGGCTGGCTGAACCCCAGGAGGGTCCTAGATCCCATAGGATCCATCTCAGGCTGCTAACAGATTAAATAAAATTCTTGCCACCAGCGGATTTGAACCCAGGACCTTCGGCATTGCAACTCAGCGCTCTACTACTGAGCCACTCCGCTCTCTCTCTATATATATAAATCAAAATTCTGCCTTAAATCCCCACATCAGATCAATATCTCTATTGGAAACCATTTTCCATTAGAGATTTCTAAAATCACGATACAAATATTCTTATTATAATTATGTTGGCGCTACAACCCGCAAGCGAGTCCCTGGCTCTTCCTACACCGATCGCCAAGCTCTTATCGCTGGGCGTTGTTATCCAGCTGATGTCAGCACCAGTTAGACAATCCATCCATCTCGGTCTTGTCCTACCAATCGCTTCTAATATTAACGGGGCCGAAGATTCGTCGGAGTACTATCCTTTCATAAACTTGTAGCTTATTATCATCCGACTTCGTTGTGGTCCAAGTTTCAGAAGTTTACTTAAGCATAGGGTGGATAAGGGTTTTACAGAATTAATTTAGTTAAAAAATATATGTATTTAATAAAATTACATAAAATACAAAACTGAAAGTTGTGTGATAGTTGACAGCAGTATACGTCATGACAGGACTGCTACTGCCATCTTGTTACTGCATGATAGTGGTTGTTCTTGCAATATGTATGTTATATGTGATAGCTGACAGTATCTGTCATGACAGGGCTGCTACTGCCACATCTAAAGGGATGTTTACTGTAGCTGTGATCTTCCTATCGACTGCTGGGCCTCGACCTCGGAGGTGACCGGAAATTGGTTTTCCCTCCCAGTTATTTCCCGGCTATTACTTCCTCCTTCTAAGCTTCATTATATACGATTTAATTTGTTTTCACGGGATTGCTCTATAAACTCCGTAAATTTCTACCGCCTATCTACTTCCTCGTCCTTCAATCCTATCTCACAAACAGAACTTTCCAAGTAAACCACAATAATGTCTCTTCATCCCTCTTTTCCCAATCTGCTGGTGTTCCTCAAGGTAGTAGTATCCTTGGCCCAATCCTTTATACAGTTTATACAGCTGACATCCCAACTCATCCTAATACTATCCTTACCACATATGCTGATGATACATGTGTATTATCAGTCAATACCAATCCAGTTATTGTATCCCAAAGCCTCCAATCCCATATCACTGATCTTGAAGAATGGTGCCAGAACTGGAGAATTAAAATAAATTCTCAAAAATCCCACCAAATCACTTTTACCTTACGTCGTAAACCAATGACTTCCTGCCCTTCAGTATCCTTTAATAATATCCAACTTGTGCCTGTAGAACAGATCCGATACTTAGGGTTGCATCTCGACAAACGATTAACCTGGAATCCTCATACAAGACTGAAAAGACAAGAAACCGCTCGACGTTTCAGGCTACTTCAACACTTACTAGACAAACGCTCTAAGCTCCCAATTCATTACAAAAGACTCATCTACATGACCATCATACGACCTATTTGGACTTACGGAGTAGAGCTTTGGGGCTCCACTAAGCCATCGAATTCTTCTCGTATTCAATCCCTACAATCCAAAATCCTTCGTAAAATCCTCAACGCTCCTTATTTTGTTAAGAATATAGTCATCCATAACGACCTTAATGTCCCATTTGTTGCTGATCTGGCCCGATCCCGGTATCTATCCTTTCATAACAAACTTCATTTCCACTCAAACCCTCTGGTTTCAAACCTAGCTTCCTCTTCAATTCCCGATAATCCTCCGAGGCGTCTGAGAAGAAGATGGCCACGTGACCTTCTTAGTTGAACATGCGATTTGAGTTCTACCAGTGGGTAGTTTCTCTACTTGTCATTATGTATCACTCAGCCAATTTACTTGTTATATTACTGTAATATAGTTGTAAATATCAATAAATAAAAATAAAAAAATAAAAATTTGTTTTCAAAAGTTTAATTACCGTTTTTTCATTGTTTGTTTTTTTTAAGTGAAAACTTCTTTAGCTGCGTTAATCAACTTTTTGTTTGCATAAATCCTATCTACCAGCTATTGAATCAGTTAAGTCCAAAGAGGTATAACCTCTTGCGTTAAAATAATTTATAAATATAAAACAAATTAATCAGCTGATCGCCAAACTATTAATTTAATATACTGCCTCCACATGTAAAATTTTGAACTTTTTGAAAATTAATAATAATGATACTATGATTTAATTAATTACAATTACTTAAGTAAACTGGTGTAGATAAAATTAATCGATTATCAATGTAAGGAATCGCTTTAGCTGCGCAGCTGGCCTGAGCGGATGTCAGTTGGCCAGTTTGAAAGGACAACTGCTTTTAGATTTCGGTTTACAGCAGTCTTTGTTGAACTTGACTTTAGGTAATATATGAGTAGCAAGTTCGGGAAAAAAGTTTCAAAGCGGTCTAAGTTCGATAATTAAACTGTTTTAATTTTTTATTTTACCCTGTTTAGATTATAAATGAAATAAATCACATACATTTATATGAAGTTGATTGATTCAACATACTGAATTTATTGTGTGTCGAAATAAAAAATAGACTGAGTTTCTCTCTGTAAAAAAATTAATTTATTTTTATTAATACAATAATTTCCTGTAACTGATTTACAAACTCATTATACTTTACAGTCTTACCTGTAAAATAAGAAACAACATTTAAAGACTTTTTATTTTAAAGAGAAGAGATTTTACGGCCAGGACAAATCTTTTTTCTTCAAAATAAAAATATTTAAAAATAATAGCCATTGAAATAAAATATAAATTGTACGTCTTATGTATATAAAGTCGGATAGTAACTGATTTTATTAATCTGAAAAGATTAATTAAATTACAGGTTGAAACCCAACCAATAAATTGACACTGATCTTGAGCTATCAGCACCAGGCGATCTAATATAAATATGAAAGTTTCATAACCTCAATCAAGGCTAACTAAATATCCACTACTTGGATTTTACATATATAACAATATTTCCGTTGGCTAAGCGCATGCGCTGATATTAGTCATAAAATTGATGACGCGGCAGTACAGTCGCTGGGAGACAGTACCCCACTGTTCTGTCGCTATCTGATCGCGGAAGATAGTAGAAGGTTTACAATCCTCTGGGAAACTTCTCTTCCGTGCCTAATCAAATCCTACTGCCTCTTATAATATCTTGCACTAATAATAGATGCCATGCTATGGAGGGGAAAAAAACCTTTGCCGCCATGAAGGGTTTGAGGTTTAGTACATAGTAGAGACTGTACTGCTTCTTGGGAGATTTGTCTTAGATAACGGTCAACTGCCAGATCCCCCCCCCTTTATTTTGGGTATCTAGTTTATAGTAGCTGGGTGAGCCCAAGGAGAGTCCTAGATCCCATAGGATCAATCTCCGTCCGCTAACAGGTTAAATAAACGTCTGTCAAGAAGAGGGATTTGTAGCGAGGACCTTGGGCAAGCCAACTCAGCGCTCTACCACCCATTATCTTATGGGAAAAGTTATTTATGTGTTAATACATCTAATAATAATGATTAAGTGCTGACCGAACCCGAAGGCTCGATTCCGATAGCGCCAATTTCTGATTCTTAAGATCACCCTAAATGCTATCCTCCCACCTATGCCTCAGTCTTCTCTTCGGACGTTCAGCGGGCGGCTCATCGATTATTAACTTTAGGAATTCGTTCGTTAATAAGGCCAAAGACTTTATAAGTCCTAAATCTCTACGATGCTATTCCTGGATACGGTCTGCAACTCCAGTGTGTTCATCCATCATACCTTACTCCAGAGGATACGACCATAAGTCTTTGTTAGTAAGTGCTTTTCAAAAAGTATATAAACAGTTCGAAGGATTGTGGTTTTATATCCAATACTCTTTATAATAGTTGAGTTTTGCTTTGTAAATCTCCATATATAGAGTGTGTGATTCTTGTGCATTAGCAGGCCTGCACAGACAGTTTTCCGCCATTGTTTATAACCTGAACACTGATAATTCTAATGTTGTTAACACCTACCCTCATATTCATATTAATGGAAATTGAAATATACAAAATGTAATAATAAAATGCTAATTCTAGAGCTCCATAGCCACGTTCCTCTTCTTATAGAAATCTTTTTCCTACACTTTCGACGAAAACTTCTCCACTTTTATCTTTGTCAAAATCCATTTGATGACGACATTTTTCACATAATTTTATCTTTGAAATTATATAAAACTTACGGAAGTATTTGACACCTTCTTTTGTTTTAAAGACGGCTATTCCCATAGCCCAAAGTATTATTCTGTTCATTTTAAATAGGCAATACAAAAAGTAATTAGATAAAATAAAATTTAATAAACAATACATACACATAATATAATAGACAATATACGAAATAAGCAAGACAAAAATACAATAAAAAAAAGTAGAGAAAACAATTTAATAAACCGCTCACAAATAACTCAAATGAGGTGTGTGATAAGACACAATTCAGGCATCGTTAGAAGAGGAACAGTTATTGTGATATTAAAGCACATTAGAGAGAGCACATCTCACATTAACAGCCAGCTAGGTGAACACAGATATGTAGTAAATAACCTATAAATAAAGGACCCCAGGTGTTCAACAAAAGGAAGCTGCCTATTCCTTTGGGAAGTCGAGTCTTTTCGCCCTTCTTCTTTAATATTTATGGACATCTGCAACCACTTTTCCCTCCTCCTCGGGTTACTCCAGCCCCTATACCTTAGCACTCCTCTGGGATTACTGATCCGCATATTAACGACCCGATTCCAGATTCGGTAAATAATTGGATTTCTTTTTAGTTGCAGAATAAAAATAAGACGTTACGTTAAATATTCGGTCCAAAAAAGGATGAGACCTCTGGAGAATTCAGGAGGTTACATAATGCGGAATCGCGAAGCATTCCTCCGGTTAATATTATTCAAACGATAACGTCATGAAGATCAAGATGTTAAGGAAAGTTGCTAAAAAGTTAATAAACGCTATGCCGACCGGGAATCTTCTGCGTGGTAGACCGAGGCGTAGGTGGGAAGATCGCGTTATGAGTGATTAAGGTTTGTGTAGCGGTCCGTGCACAGAAGTTTGTAAGCAGAGATTGGTGGTATCGGCATCGAGCCTTCGGGTTATCTAAGCCTCATTATTATTATCTAGGTCGATATCGATATTAAATTATCGACTCTATTGTTAAATATCAGAATTAAGTTTATAGTTTATTAAGTCGTTTATTTTCCCCCAGCGCCCTCTATTTTCTCATACCGTTGTCGAATGTAAACAACTTTTCCTTTAATCAATCGATTCTTGAAACGGTCGATTCAAATATTTTCACAATAAATCGATTGTGACTTGAATAATTATTTATATTAAGTTTCGGGATATTATTTATTTTTGTCGCCCCCTCCTCATACACACACGCACACACATACAAATATAAAAAGTAATTTTGACGATAGGACGGACATCGATCGGTGCAGGCGCAGTGAGCAGCCCCAGTCCTCACATTGGCTAGCAGCAGTTGTCTCATCGTTGCTCCCAGTGTTTGTGTTTGTGTTGTTCTGTTCTCGTCTATCTCTGTCTCTTTCTATCGCATAACGGTTTGTTTACAATCATACAATAAGATATAACAATATACATAAACATATTAAAATTCTTGACTTACTCGCGCCTGTTTCAATCGAAACTGCTTTTGCCGATTATATCCAATCACTACTACTTTGTTAAAACTGACTCTCTTTTAGAACAAGTGATGACTTGATAATAACAAACAAACAATTTTTTTTTAAAATAAACTTTTATGATATTTATTCCATTCTTTGAAAGTAAATACGATTTCATAAAATATAATTATTAATATATTTACACTAAATAGCTTTATTATATTTTTTTATTATAAATTTATTAGAACAATGGAACTATGGCTTATGGATCCACAGCCTATTGAATTATTCATTACTTGATTCACCAGTCATTGGTGATAAATTACACTGACTCTTAGTAACAATGTCCGGTTTGTTGTGTTAAATATCACTTATTTTAAAGAAATTAACATTATTGTATTGGGTCATTATATATTATTTATTAACCATAGTTATATTTTCTTATAGAATCTTGTTTATCTGTAATATTGTTGGAACAATTCTGATTGTTATTTTAAAAATTTGTTTAGGGAGTTCGTCTCATGTAAGATTAAATTTGTAGAGTGTAAACTTACAAGAAACAAATGTTTTTAAAATATGATTAAATTATTTATAGTTTAATAGCGTGGTACAAATTGACTACATATAGTTTGTCAATTCAAGTTCAGTTACAAGTTTTAACTGTTTATTCGTCATATTTTAAATAGTTTCCAAAAATACAAGTTGTCATGAGCTTTAGTACGGAAAATATAATTTATTTATCGGTAATCATTTCATCAAGAAATAAAAGTTTCAACTAAAGTCTCGAAGTACAGATGATACATGTTTGTTGAAATGTTCATTACATTACCAAAGTATTCTCATTTCCCATAATTACATTCTCTTTTCAACGCTATAACTTATATTTTTGGAAAATATTAAAAATGAAACGAATAAACAGTTAAAACTCAATGTAACTGAAGTAACAATTTGCGGAACACATAAATAAATTTAAAATATGTTAATGAAACATTCAAAAACAAAATATATAAATAATTGTATACAAAGATAATAAATAAATTAGAAGTGCGGGAAAAACCAATGATTGGAAAATAGAATTAAAGACTCCTAACAACATGGGTTTTCTTCTAGATTTCAGTTGTGATAAAAGAAAACTATATTAACCTATCTTATTAACTATAACCAATAATAATGTTATAGATGTTATCTAAATTTAAATAAATTGACTAACAGGTGACATCGTTCCTTCAAAATGACATTTTTTTAGTTCAGTCTTCTATAGCAATTGTATTGGTTGAAGCTTTTAAAATCAGGAACGACATATCTGATATCCCATTTCCAACATGTTTTCTTTTACTAAAGTTATTATATTTTGAGTTATATCATATATAAACATGAAATTGTATGGGAATAATGGCATAAGTTAAAATCAAAAAAATCTCTAGCGTTTAAAAATTGTCTAATGGTTTATATAAGAATTTGAATACCATCATCACAATAGGAATGCTTTGCTTTACCAATACCCAAATTTTTATTTTTTAACTAACTTTTAAATGTATCCATTAAAAAATTAGGTCTGTTGAGTAACAACTTTTTTTTTGAAGGAGTGATTTAATTATGTACACAAATTATTATATTATTTTATATGTCAATTTTATAATAATTATAAGTTGTTGAACAATAAACTTAAATTAGTTTACAATAAATTTGTTGAGGCAATCACTGTTTGATTTTTATTTAATCGACCTAAGTGCAGATTAAATTGATTTCTTCTAAACATTTATAGCATTTAAGAAATGTTTGTTTGTTAATAATTTCCTATATCTATCAGAGAAAATAAACTAAATAATTAGTAATTAATTTTCTAATATATTTGTTTTGACTTTAGTAAGCATAATTCACTTGAACTATAAACACTGAATGAGAGTAAGAAGTATGGCGTATAGTTAGTTATATCTAGCCTTTTTCCAGTCATTATCAGTTAATTTATTAAAACTAGTTTAATGCCCAACCTTTGTAGTTTAAATCTATATTAATACATATAAAGTATTTATTTTGTTTTTATTATCCGCATGTGTATATTTTTATTTTTATTGAATTATTGTATGGCTACTTAGCTCTTTACTTATTGGCTACAAGTGGCAGATTGTAATATTTTAATAAAGTGTATATTTAAAAAAAAAATTATATATCATAGTATGTATTTAGTAAATTTACAATTATTCTTACATTGTATAAACTTATAACTTATGTTTCAGAGGGGTCAAAGCGGGATCGAATTTCCTAAAGGAAAACCATCTTCGTAACGGCCACGAACCAAAAAGTAGTATCCAGTAAGTTTTTTGTGATTTTATTTTTAGCAACTATGTCATTAGCAATGTTTGAATTATTATTATTATTATTGCTAATTATTCAGCAGGTTGTCGCTTTAAGTTGAATTATAACAAGTTTTAACTTTTCATTAATTTTCCTTTTAATATTTTTCAAAAATACAAGTTATCATGAGCTTCTTCGATATGGAAAAGAGAATGTAATTATTGGAAATATGTATACTGTAATTATTTCATCTAGAATTGAACGTTTACAGAAACATATCTACAGCCCCTGCGAATAAGTGGTCAAGTCTAATTTTCTCCAAAATGTTTCTTGTATTTCATAAGCGGAATCGAGTTATTTCCGTAGTTAATAAGGGGCTAAGTCAGGCATTGGCTTGAAAAGGAGTCGTTGCTTATATTACAACTCCATTTCAAGCCAAAAACAACGATAATGATACAATTCCGGTTATCTGAAACCTGTTAATAGTCTATGGACAAAATCCTTACTTATTCACTTGACTTAACCACTTATTCACCGGGGCTGTAGATATATCATCTATACTTTGAAATTTTTTATTTATAGATGAAATGATTACCAAAATCTATTCATTACCTATAATTACATTCTCTTTCTAATATTAAAGATGACGATAACTTGTATTTTCGGAAAATATTAAAAATGAAATGAATAAACAGTTAAAACTTGTTGTGACTCAACTCGAAGGGACAACCTGCGGAACAGGTACCTTATTATTAATACGTTTTATTTTATTTAGCAATGATCTCAACGGTTCGAGCAAGTGTAGCCATGCTGAGCTAGATCTGTCCGGGACGGAAGGGCATCATCTTAAGGTAATTCATTTATTGACGTATATTATGTTTATTATTATTATTATGTTCCAATTTATTCATTTAAACAAATGAGAATCTCTTAAATTTAATAATCAGCTGTAGGCAGACTTATGATCCATGCATTATTAGTACTTATGCCTAGTACCAGTCTTTATGCACGTGGGAATGTGAACATGTAACTGCTCATAAACCATGAGCAGAGATTTTCACAAACATGCTTGGTAGTATGTACCTATATTATTTAGTCAGCGTAATCTTTAGACTTGAAAACCTGGAATCGTGTTCCAATTTTCTGTGTCGAAGAAAAAAACTGGAAATAATGTTTAAAAACTTAAGGCTGCATAAAATATTGTAAGTAATAGAAGATAAAAAAAAAAAGCACAAGTTTTACTATTCATTCGTTTAATTTTTAATATTCTCGAAAATAAAAAGAATCATGAGCTTTAGTATGAAAACTTGAGTTTCCATGGGAAATTTGTCTAGTTCAGTAATCATTTCATCAAGAAATAAACCTCTATATCTCAATAAACAAACATATATATCTATAATTTATTTTATTTTATTTGTTACTAATTTTTAAATATTTTTGTTTGAAAAGAAAAGATATGTCCAGGACCGGGACTCGAGCCCGGGTCTTCCAGATCGCTAGTCTGGGACTCTACCAACTGAGCCATCCTGCCTGTGTCAGTGTCGCTCCCCAGCCACGGCCATATCCTTTCTTTTCACTGATCCTAAGTCCCCCCCGCGTTTCTTTTCAAATAAAAATATATATCTATACTTTGAAATGTTCATTTCTTCATGAATGGAATAATTACTGAAATTATAATTACAATATATTTTTTTCATGCTAAAACTTAGAATTACTTTTATTTTCGAGAATTTTAAATAAACAAAAATTATTGAAAGGTTAATGCTTCTTATGTCTTAATTCGAAGTTGCAGCCTGTGGAAATGATACCATAACTTATAATTAATGTCATAATGAATTAGTAAACGGCTAAGTTGGGTCCTTTTCTACCTTAAGACTGCCAATTACCCTATAGTAACGCCTGTCTACTACGTTATTTTTTAGTAACTGAGTAAACCATATACTCGTGTATATACAGTAGAATCCCGATAATTCGTATGGTCAAGGGAGTGAAGATTTGGTACGAATTATCGGGAGTACAAAATAAAAAAAATTAAAAACCGTATTAATGCAATTTTTTGGATCTATCGAACCATCTATCACTTGCACGAAAGTCTTCAATTCCCATTTTTCTGTGAAAACACGGGCTTTCTCCCTTCAAATATTACCTCCAACTGGTACATTTGAATTCCTTGCTTGTACAAACCACTTTTTTAAGTTCTCTACAAGTCTGGGAAGTGATTTTGTCCTTGTTCTTCAAAATTGATGTGATCGTGGAACCAGGGACGATGAAATGCTTGGATACGTCAATTAGCTTACAGCCAATGGTCACAGCGTTTATGATTTGTTGTTTCTCTTCAATAGAGAGGCTAACGTATTTTGGAGGCATGATTACGTGCCACAACGGTAACAAAAACGAGACTGAATTGTAAATAAAAGTGTGATTGTAAGAAAAGCTTAATAAAATTCCTAGAACTCCTCCTCTCTACTCCCCTCATTTCCTTTGAGTGAAAACAGTACGAATTACTTATGAGATTTCTTAGAAAACTTGTCTCTCTCACTCGCTCTCCCGTAATAAACAATAGGATCTACTGCGCCTCTAAACAATACAAACATATTTGTGTATAAAAATAAATACAAATTGAGTGATTTCCTAGAAAGCATTTATTCTCATTCTGATCCCTGGCATATCTGCTTCACTGTTCTCTCCCTCCCTTTCGAAAACAGTACTAAGTAACGAGATTTTAAAGCTGGAAATATGAATTATATGACATTGTAAGTGACCTCGAGCATAAAAATAATACGAATTACCGAGGGGTCTGAAATGCATTGATTTTATACCATTTATTGGGATTTTCTCTGGGGACCGGCAAATTTGTACTAATTAGGCGTAAATACGAATAATCGGGATACGAAATATCGGGATCCCACTGTATATATATACATATATATATATGAATATGTGAGGAGAGGTCAGTTCTATTTTTTATATTAGTAATTGACAATGTGAATTCAATAGAACAGATTAACTTGTAAAAAGAAGAAGAAAATGCTATGATTTTTTTACAGAAAAGAGGCGTTATCGCCATTACATGACAATGAGAATGAGGACATCGATTGAATAATGTTAATAATAAGCAGAAGTGGTTCTGTTATAAATGAATCTATCGAGGTTCAAAGGTTTTATCTTCAAATACATGGTTCCACGGAGCAATGTTTCCTTTTTATTTATATATTCTCTGGAATATAAAACCACATACTTTTGTATGTTAGGAATTGACAATTAGTGCAACCACAGACATCTATTTGAAAAACAAACATATCTGTTAACAGCTTATTAAAGAAATAAATTTTGTTTTTCTATTTAAAATGTTATTTCTTTACATACCGCTCCTTCAAAAAAAATAATGTCATAACTCAAAAAACCTACTTTTTCAATAGAGGTATCTGAAACTTCCATGTGAGTTAAAAAAATAAAAATTTGGGTATTGGTAAAGCAAAGCATTCATATTGTAAAGACGTCATTGAAATTATTTTATTAACCATTTTATCAACCATTAGCATAATATAATAATATTAACCATGTTTTATTAACAATTAATAAATAAAAGCTTTAATTTTTTTTTTTTTCAACTTATGTCATTATGCCCATAAAAGTTCAAGTTCAAACATGATATAACTCAAAATATGACTTCATTAAAAAAAAAATGTTGGAAATAAGAAATGTCTTAATCCTACTCAAGGCTTAACTAAAAAATGCAAATTTTTGAGTAACGTTATTCTTTTGAAGGAGCGATATTTTAGTTGCTTTATTTCATATCACATTAAAATAAGTATTGTATTAATTTTTTTTTTTTCTAATCATAAGTTAGTTGATAGTAAAGTAAGATAAGGTAGGTGATAATAGACGTTACTAAAGAGTAACTGCCTGTCCTAAAGTAGAAATGGCCTGTAAGTTTTATTACTTAAAAGGAATGATGGAGGTATCAATACCTAGCTCCTCTGCTTATTATTTTATTATTTACGTTTCAGCCTAACCGTAGTGTCAACGGGAGCGGTGGGGGAGGCGGGCGGGGGGAGGCCTCGCCGGCCCAGCCCCACCCGGTCGTCTACAGGGTCATCGGCTCTAGGCACATCAAGAAAGCTGACAGCAGCCAGCAGACCGATACCAGTGCATTCAGGTCATTATACTATATTATTTTATATATATATATATTCTTCCTAATATTAAAGCTTATATTTGACAACAAAAAAAAAACTTACATTTTAGGCAAGTTTGTCCATCCAACCAGTGGAAAAGCAGCAGCCTGCCGAGGGGCGACAGCAGAGGCGAAATAGACAGGCGGGAACTGGAAGGCAGATCGAGGGAGAAGAGAAGCCAACAGCCGTCCAATGGTGTTCAGAGGAAGCAGGAAAAGAAGAGGAGCAACGCAGGTAATTTATTTTTGTTATTTATAACCTGAACACTGATAATCATCATAGTCGTTCCTCTCTACCACTCTGCAGTGTGAGGTTTCTTTCTGTATTGCCCGGAACACACCGTACGATCCTCTACCATTTCTCTCCTTCTATTCCATTGCAAACTTCTCTTTGCAAAGCTTTCCTTAATTCCATCTTCCCAGGTATGTCAGGGTCTTCCGCTGGACCTTCTTCCTTCAACCTTAGCCTCGTATGTCATCTTGGCTAGCCTGTTATTTTCCATTCTTAAAACATGTCCAAACCATCTTAGACTGTTTTCTTCAATGACTTTTTCCACAGGGTCCACTCTGAGGGCTGATCTAATGATTGAGTTGCGAATTTGGTCTCGTCTCGTTTTCCCCTCTATCTTCCTAAGGAATCTCATTTCTGAAGGCTGGACCTACTTTTATGTTTGGTGGTCAACGCCCAAGATTCCGAGGAGTATGTTAATATGGGGAGAAAAGTAGATTTATATACCCTCAAATTTGTGTCCTTGGATACTTCTCTTTTATTCAGGAACCTTTTATTTAGTGCATGGAACAATTTACCAGCTGAGTTGGCCCTCTCCCGGATTTCATTTTCCATGACTCCATTCGCATCAAGGTGTGCTCCCAGATATTTAAAGGTTCTCACCGGTTCGATGGGCTTGTCCTTAATTCTTATGACTCTCATTTTTTGCCGAGGCATCCTGCCAATTCTCATAACCTTTGTTTTGTCAGGGTTTATTTCCATATTGATCTTCTTTAGTTCATCTTGAATAACCCTAATATTGTATATTAGGTCTCTATCGTTGTTGGCAAGGATGGACTATCATATCATCAGCGAAGGCCATCAAGGAGTAGGTAACTTTATTCAAGTATCTAAATCCCAGATGGAAACTTCTCATCCGGGCTTTGGCCTGAGATATAGCAGAATCAAGGACCAGAATAAAGAGAAGTGGGCTCAAGCTGCAACCCTGCCTTATACCAAGTTCGGTTGTGAACTCTTTGGAGTAACAATTGGATGTCCTCACTACATTTCGGGTGTTCCTATAGAGGCTTATTATTGCCAGCATTAGTCCTTTGTTAATGCATCTCTCTGTTAAAGCCTTGCGGATGTCCTCTTTCTTTATTTTGTCAAATGCTTTTGTGAGGTCCACGAAGCACACTGTTAACTCCTTGCATTTTTCTCTGAACACTGATACTGATAATAAATACCTTTTTATTCAGATAAAGTGGAAATTGAAGTATAAAAAATTTAATAATAAAATGTTAATTCTAGACCCCTGTAGCTATGTTCCTATGTATGTATAAATGTATTCCATTTTATAATGGGGAAAAAAAGCCAAGGTAAAATTACCGTAAACAAAAAAATGTTAAATAGGCAGTAGGATATGCATGAGGAGTGCTGATAAGAAGTTAAAACTCAAGACTTTAGAATAACTGTAAATTATTAATATCAATCGGACAACTAGGTGTCACCAGTCTTGAGTATGTTGCAGTTTGTCCCCTACAAAAATCACTAAACACGGCAAAATATGTTTTCACTTGGGATACAGTAGTGGATGCCGAGTCTGAGGTGATTAGTTCAACTATCAACTGACGGTTGATAATGACTCAATTGACGTTGATTAACATAAATTGCATTTACTCATGCAATCATGACTAGGTTTCGCCAGTATCAAGCATGTTGCTGATGCGAAACAACAAGCTTATCCCCTTCCAAAAGTCGCTGAACGTAACTAAAGAAGTTTTCACTTCAAAAATCTTAGTATCGTAGTCATGTCCTAGCTTGGAAGAAAGCGTTTTCCAACACAACGCGACTAGTCTTGAACCTGGTTCGGACTCGAGCATGCGCAGAAACATGACCCTGAATTGTGCAAGCAAACCTCTAGGACAGGATGTTGGAATAAATCTAATACACCTTGTTAGACTCTAATTATTTATATGCTGTACAATTTTCAGGTTCCAAAGAAGAATTAGATGTCGATTATTGCAATGAGGAAAGAACAGCAAAAGGAGGAAGCAGCAGTGGTAGCAGTAGTAGCAGCAGCAGCGGGAGTAAAGGAAAGAGCAGGGGTGTGCCGCCGACGTTCGGCTATGTCAAGAGGTCCATCAACGGCAATGTCAACGACTCAAGAACAGCTCAAGTCGCTGGCGTTCCTAGAACAAAGGTTCAAGTTTTATGAAATTTCTCTTTGTTGTCCGGGAAAAAATGCAGGGTTTTGTGTTTTCTTCAAAATACTCCTCTAAATAGTAAACAGTTTATGTTTGCTATATAAATGTAAATACATATTAATCCTCTTTCAAACAAAAACGTTTGTTTATCTCTTTAGCAGTTTGCTACTTGAAAATAATTCAATGTTTACTAAGATGTCAAAGTGTGATTTTCGACAAAGTCATTTAAGTGTGTGCACTGTTCAGCAGTGGCTCCAGAGATTTTGATAGGGAGACTTGAGCCTTGAACTGTTCGAGAACTGGCAGGGAAACTCGAAGTCAGGAAATAAACCATCGAGGACCACCTCAAGGTGAAAAAGCTTTAAAGATGGCAGAACTTCTTCCACGGCCTTCTTTGTCTTCAAGGCTCAGGTCTCCCTTGAGAATATTTCATATTTTTCAATAAATAGGTAATTTAATCCTCTTCAGTTGTTAACACACAATATTCTCGGCTAAGAGCAAGATATTTATGAGAAAAAAGTGAAAAGCTTGACCTTTCTCTACCGCTGCTTTTAGATTGACCGTAGAACTTTAATCATGTTTATCTCAAATCTAGTCAATATTAGCCTGCCATTTCCGCCTCTTATTTATTAAATGTTAATTGTTATATGTTTAAATTTAAGGTGAAAGTGTCGGGAGGCACTCAGACGGAATATTCTCTGAGCCCTCAGCTGTCCGCGGGGACCAGGGAACGGCTAATGATGGCTTCACCGAAGCAGAGGCACATCGATGGCTCGCTCTCTGACTCCAATTATGCTGAAATCTCAAGCCCTTATGGTTCCTGGCTGAGGCACAGCGGAGCATACACTGCGTCGCTTCCCGCCAGGACGACACCTGGTATGGATAACTAACCATTAAAAAAATCAATAATTAAAAATAATATGGCACTTCAAAAATAAAATAAAAATATTAATAGTTAATAAGTTATAGCATCTAAGAAGTTAGTTTTAGAACTGCGACTAATTTATAAGTAACGATACTATTATTTCATATCACGACCTAATGAGTTGAACTTTCCAGTAGTTGGTTCGATGATAGAAGCGGAAAGCATCGAGTCTCTCCCAGCGCAGCTCCACCATCGAGCCAGCCTCACTCACGCCAGGCTGATCGGCTCCCCCGCGACCGCGCCTCGGCTCAGCCGTAGCAACAGTATCAGGTACGTTAGCACAATTTTTAAATTGTTTAACTAACAAAGTATGCCGATTCTGTTAGTTCGGGAATGTATACTGTATACTTTTTTTATTTAATGTGTAAATATCTATTTATATATATATTTATATTTATAATATTTCAATTCAGAATGTTAGAGGAGCATGAATTTATGAATGCATTTTTATGTTAGTTTTAATTTTAATTAGCTCATTTTTGCATACTGATATGTATAAAATGTTGAAATATAGCGAACTATCCTAGAAGATATTCTTCGATTTACTTCTTCATTATATGAATTTTATTTGTAAAACCTATGTCAGGTAATAATTTTAATTATGAAAATTGTTACAGTCATTCCAATTCTAAATTTTATATTTTATCGTTAGTCATAAAAGATTTTTTTTTTTGGAACTGACTTGACATCTTAATCTCAGTAATATTTTTACTGTAAACCGCCTTATATTTAAAAAAATGTTTCATTAATATAGAAATTCTTGCTGACACTGAAGGGCGCCTCTAATGTTAATATTACCATCTCAACTTGTTTTTTGTATTTATTTTAACAGCATGTAAGAAATGTCGAAGCATGTATAATAGTTATTTTAATGTATCATACTTTTCAGCTATCTCAGAGATCGGACGTTCCCAAGGTAGGGTTTGTTATTAAAACAAGGCTTTTCTGCCATTTTGCAATTAAGGTAAACCGGGGTAAAGTTCATCCATAAAATTCTGTTAGTATTATTACAGCCAAAAATATTTGCCGAATTTTGAGATTAATCAGTCGTAATTAAAAACAAAAATTATATTTATATATTTTCCAATTTTATTTTATTTGTCATATTGTAAAAAATATATCTTATCCATGTTTTATATCATATACATATACTATATGATGTTATCCTATGTTTAAATCCTTTTTTTGTTGAAACAGAAACAGGTTGTTCTACTAACCCTGGTTTACCTCATCGCTTTTTTTTATTATATATATATATATTTTTTTTTTTAAGCACAGTTGTGTTAATGCGAAGTCATCATCATCATCGACGTACAATTATTATCTCATTAACTTTTTTTATCAATTTTCATTTAAGCTTTAGTAATTTTCATTTCCTGCATAGTTTTGTGTCGCTTCAGTTTTAAAGCACCGTGTGCATGTATGTTGACCCTTCAGCGGTCATGTCAATATTTTTCTGTAACACCATGGAGCTCCATGTAGCGCAATCTATCGGGCAACTTCTCTTGTAACGCTCCTTATTCATTTTATTTTTGTAGTAATGTATGTGATACATCTATACAATACAAATACGTTTGTAACTACAAAAAACAGATACAACCCTCATACATCCATTTCCCTGAAAAAAAAATTTCTTGATATCAAAATTATCAAAAGCGGAGCTTTATTTGGGAGCAAAAAGGATTCATAAACATAAATTATCAGCTGAAACTTTCCTCAAGGCTTAAAAAAATGAGATAATGTTTTTCTTCCACTTTCTCTATAATTATTTTATATTACAAAATTATTATATTTTTTATGTAATGTGAGTATTTCAATTCGTAAGACTAATATGATAAAAAAAATGGTTGTATAAAGAAATTTATTATCATACATTATTGCTTATTGTTATAATCATTTAGAAATATAAGGACAACCCATAAAGCCCCATTTACTATGGGCTCATGTATCAAATAGCATATGCTGATGATATAGTCATCATAGGGAGAACCGAAACAGTATTGGGCGGAGCTGTAGAAGAATTCAAGAGAGCAGATCCACACTGAAAGGTATACAGAAGAAGGGAAAGAAGAATAACAATTTAGAAGTTAACATTAAGGGCAGAATGGAAGCTGGAACCAGATGTTTTTATGCCTTGCAAAAAGCTCTCTGATACAAAACTTTTCCCACATAACCTAGGCTTTTGTTGTATAAAGCGATTATTAGGCCGCTGGTAATGTATGGCTGTGAGGCATGGAGTCTGGCCAAATGATACAGAAGAGCTCTTCTCGTTAGGGAGAGAAGAGTCCTGAGAAATATCTTTGTACTCGTCAAAGAAGAACACAGGTGGAGAAATAGAAGCAATGTCGATGTAATGGAACTGCATGGTGAATCTGATTTCCTCTGTGTTATAAGGCAAAGCAGACAAATATGGAGGACTGTAGCACCCAACTGTGAGTGAGTTAGAATCCTTTATTCTTGTTATCTTGTTTATTCATAGCCATATTAGTCCAATCGTCAGTGCAAAATATATAAGTTTTTTTATTGTTTCCTCCCAACTAAGCTCCTATACATATTTTACAGACAGGCTACTTTTTAAAGGCTTATGAATAATCAAGCAACTAGCTGTTACAAATAATAATAAGGCTAAACGAACCCAAAGGCTCGATCCCTATACCTCTCTGCAACCTCTCCTTACAAACTTCTGTCCATGGACCACTACCCAAACCCGCCAGGTCACTGCTTTCCAGCAACTTCACACGCCCATATTAATTAGCTTCTATAAAATGAAGAATATTTATATTTGGCTGATGGTATGAAGTATGCATTAATAACGGCATTGGGAAGGTTATAGCTATGAATAGCAAATATGTAGAACATTCAATCCTCAATAATAAAGTTGTACTAAGGCATGACCGCTGAAGGGTTAAGAATTATTACATTGCATGTTTCTATGAAAAGTTTCAACTCAATGCAAAATAGAATTATTTTATCATCACTCATCAGTAGATAATTGTGTTTTATATTTTATTTATTTCAACTTTTGTTTACATCAAGTTATACAATGGTAAATATACATTTTCTGTATGTTATTTTTCACTCATTGCTCTCTTTAACAGATCGACTAAGTCAGAAAAGCTCTACCCATCGATGCTGCAGCGTTCGGAAGAAGTCGAGCCTTATTATAGTATACCTTACAACATCGGCGTGGGTCATCATCATTCGTCACAACCGACAAGCCCGACCCCGAGCCAGCTATCTCAAGGAGCTCCTAATAGGTACTAATAATAACCTTAATACAATACAATAAAGGTATAATAAATTTAGGAAATGTTTACTTTTTTTGTTTTGTTTTAGGTTTAATTATCCAATATCTCCTGTCAGTTCTTCACCTTCTAGTCACGGAATGAGCCGCAACTATATTGGTATTATGACGAAAATGAATTCGAAAGATGATGATGGTAAGGGATGATTGTTTTTTATAATGAAATTTAATTTTGAGGAAGAAAATGGTCCGGGTGGAGGTAAAAAAAAAATTCTCTAAAGTAGAGAGAACTGTTTTTTGAAGAACCAACGTTTCGACCCATATTGCAAGTCTTCAGGGCTACCGAGGGGGGGGGGGGCAATGTGACTCCATAGGCTATCACTTAAAAACTGAGCCATTCCTTAATTATTTATAAGCCTTTCTCAGTTTTTAAGTGACAACGTTACCAAGTAACATCATCCTCCCTCCCACAGGCCAAAACGTCGGCTTTCCAATAAACAGTTTTCCCTACTTAAGAGCATTTTTTTTTTTATCTCCATCCGTACCATTTCCTTCCTCGTACATAAAAGTTCAACTATTATTATTCAAGACAAATTTAATTTTCATTGATGATTATAAGTATTATGACTATATGAACAGGGAAAATAAGTCTTTAGATAAATGCATACGGCGCCAGGCCTTTGGCCAAGTTATTAAGATAAAAAGAGAAGAAACTAAACAATCCACTATTTAAATTTATCAACATAAATAAAAGAGAAAAATAAAAAATAAAACTTACAATGTTCTTTGTTCTGATCATATTCTTTCTCCTCCTCGGCTTGCTCGGTAGAGAGAGGGGGAGTTCTTAATTTTAAATTAAAATAAAGACAAGATATGTTCTTAACTAAGCTAAACATATTTTGTAATATTTACAACCATACATATATACACAGAAGAGACATAAGGTATAAGTCTCTTCATAGGTAGACGGTAGCAAAGTCACTCCTCGAGGCAATAGGCAAAGTCACTCCTCGGGATATTTGGGTGACATGGGGCTTCCAGGAAGGTTTTGGTCAATTGTAAACCCTAGGTTTTTAACGGAGGAGTTGAAACTGACAATTAAAGATTGTAACATTGCTATATCCTCTACTGTTATTAATAATGGCACTCCTCTAACAGAAGAGTACGCAAATAAATTATCGGAATGACTGAATACTAGAATGAAATGTTTTTATTTTGAAGAGAAAAGATATGCCCCCAGCCGGGATTCGAACCCAGGTCCTCAGTCTTACCATGACAGGACTCAGCCAACTAAGCTACCGGAGTTGATACCAGCCGGGGACAAATCTTTTCTCTTATCTGATTCCATGTCCCCGTGTTCTCGCAAGTTGTGCGATGTATACACGAGAACGAGTGAAATACACGAATACACGAGTAAAATAACACTTAATTTATTAATTTTAGGAACTTGTTGACATACGTCATATTAATATTTATAATTTTTTAGTTAGTTGTTTTAATTTTAAATATTTTTATTTTGAAGAGAAAAGAGTATTGTCACGGTAAGACAGAGGACCCGGGTTTGAATCCCGGGCGGGGGCATATCTTTTCTCTTCAAAATAAAAATATTTAATACATTAGTGGACATTTAATTCCGACTAAAAACCTTAAGTCTCTAAACTAAAACAGGAAATTGAAAATACCTGTCCAATATTTCGCCTATTCAGGCATCCTCAGGGCAGAAAGAGAATAACAACAAAGCAAAACATGAATAATGCACCCAAAAAACACACATCCCACCACCTCCAAGGCTCAAATGCAACTCATTTAATGTCTCTATTGACTTTTCCCTTTTTCAATAAAAATATTTAAAATTAAAACAACTAACTAATAAATTATATAGAATGAAATGTATTGAATAATTTATTGTGTTGTTTTGTCGTATTAATTTTGCTGTTTAAGAAAATGTACATCATGTAACGAAATCATGCATTTAACAGTTGTTATTGATTTATCTATTCTTTTAATTGCTTAATATCTTGTCAGGATTCGTACTTTTAATTTACTTATTATTATTATTTATTTATTTGTTATTGTTTTCTGGCACACTTGTTATTGTATTATATGTTTCTTTTTCTGTTCACGTTTCTTATTCTAAAGGGACTCAGTCCCAGAATAAAGTTACTTTTCTATTTATTTTTACTTTATAAAAAATAATTTTTTTTTTCCCTTCCTAGTTCACGGATCTGCTGTAAGCCTTGTTTCTACGGCCTCGTCCCTGTACAGTACTCCCGAGGAGAAACAAGCCCACGAGGTCAGGAAACTTAGAAAAGAATTGTCCGAAGCTCAAGAAAAAGTCCATACGCTCACTAACCAGCTGTCGACAAACGTGAGTATTAAGACTTTTTCAATTGCGTGTCAGTTTGTCTTGTTATGAGGTTTTTTCTATACATACTTTTTTGGGGAATATTTGTATATATTTTTTTTTTTTGTAATCCTTCATAAATTTAGATTATTTATATAATTTATTGTAATTGGGATAGGGCAGAAATTTTATTAATTTTGGTTTATACTTCCTGTGACTGTCGGATATATGTTAATATTTCTTAATAATTTTATAGTATTGTTAAATTAATTATTTCTTTAATAATAAAATTTTTCTATCAGTTCAAAATATTTTCACTACTACTGATTGTATTAGGCTGTTAGTTAGATGATTAGTTGATTTATTAGACTGATATCAATTTATTTTAATTTTTTATTGAAGAAAATATCAGTTTTTATATTTTCAAAATGTTTACAAAACATTTTATTTGAACTTCTTGGTATCAATTAAAGATTTATAGAACGTTTAGAGAAGAAGTAATCGATGGCTGGAACACTATTACTCTTCATATTGGATGGTAGGGGAGAGTTATATTCCATTGTAGAGAAATTTTTTCATGGAAGTCTCAGAATTCGTCCTTTGCTACGGCGACTATATTTTTTTGTCACTGAATGATAAACTTGTCACTCTGAATTGGCTAAATAAAATATTGAAATAAAAATGTATATATATATATATATATATATATATATATATATATATATATATATATATATATATATATATATATATATATATAATTAATAGTTTAATGCATTGATAGAAACACGTGTGTAAAAATGTATATAACAAAGCCCCAAAACATTAGATCTATCGTCAGATCTTAGAAATTATACTCTTTTAGCTATCATTGTATTTTTGAATCAAAATAGGTAACTTATAGTGCGAACAATTGATTAAATCATTATATAGGATTGTATTATAAATCTTGAATAATTATTGGTTGGCCTGATAAATTATATGAAGGGGAAAATGGTTCGGGCGTATATAATAAATTCTCAAATATTAAAAACCTTTTATTGGAAATATCTATTTCCAATAAATAGTTTTTTACTAGGACGTTGAATGCCACACAGATTAACGCGATTATCCGTGGGACCTTTGATCAATGAATGTTGAAATACCATCTGTAATACACAAGTTATAGTTAATAAGTAATAACCGTGTTTGGCATATTAATAGTGACAGAGTATTATCAATATCAATGATGATAATAATATAAATTTGTATTGGCATTAGTTTAAATGTTATAGACTTCTTTCAATCAATTTGGACCATTTTCTCCTCCCTAAATAATAATAATATTTTTATTTATTCTGAGGCAAATATTTAATCTTTAAAACTTCCCAGGTCTTTTTATAGAAATACTTTTTGGTTTCTTTGACCTGGTGCTAAACTTAAGGAATGGTCGTAGTCTAAATTATGTATTTTGAAAGAAAATACATTTTCATATGATTATTACTTTTCTGAATCTTTCTTAAGTTGGTTTAGTGCCCACGTAATAAAGTAATATGTGACAGTTATATATATATGTATGTTTATATATATATACAGTAGAATCCCGATAATTCGTATGGTCAAGGGACTGAAGATTTGGTACGAATTATCGGGAATACCAATTATCGGGATAAAAAGCGTATTAACTCAATTTTTTTAATCTATCCAAGAAAGTCTTCAATTCCCATTTTTCTGTGAAAACTCGGGCTTTTTCCCTTCAAATATTACCTCCAACTGGTACATTTGAATTCCTTGCTTGTACAAACCACTTTTTTAAGTTCTCTACAAGTCTGGGAAGTGATCCTGGAACCAGGGACGATGAAATGCTTGGATACATCAATTAGCTTACAGCCACTGGTCATGGCGTTTATGATTTGTTGTTTCTCTTCAATAGAGAGGCTAACGTATTTTGGAGGCATAATTACGAGTCACAACCATAACAAAAACGAGACTAAATAAATAAATAAAAGTGTGATTGTAAGAAAAGCTTAATAAAACTCCTAGAACTCCACCTCTCTACTCCCTTCATTTCCTTTGAGTGAAATTACTTAGAAAACTTGTCTCTCTCACTCGCTCTCGCGTAAAAAACAATTGGATCTACTGTGCCTCTAAACAATACAAACATACTTGTGTATAAAACCAATACCAATTGAGTGATTTCCTAGAAAGCATTTATTCTCATTCCGCTCCCTGGCATATGTGCTTCACTGTTCTCTCCCTACCTTTCGAAAACAATACTAAGTAACGAGATTTTAAAGCTGGAAATACGAATTAACGAGGGGTCTGAAATGCATTGATTTTATACCATTTATCAGGATTTTCTCTGGGGACCGGCAAATTTGTACGAATTAGCCGGAAATACGAATAATCGGGATACGAAATATCGGGATTCCACTGTATATATATAACCAATATAAAAAAAAAAAAAACTGTTGAGAATAAGCTTTTAATTCATTATTAATTAACAGAAAGAATTCCTGATTTTTTTTTTAAAATAGTAGCAATTTATTATATCATCACTATGTAACTGTCACATATTACTTTATTACGTGGGCACTAAACCAACTTAAGAAAGATTCAGAAAAGTAATAATCATATGAAAATGTATTTTCTTTCAAAATACATAATTTAGACTACGACCATTCCTAAAGTTTAGCACCAGGTCAAAGAAACCAAAAAGTATTTCTATAAAAAGACCTGGGAAGTTTTAAAGATTAAATATTTGTCTCAGAATAAATAAAAATATTATTATTATTTAGGGAGGAGAAAATGGCCCAACTTGATCGAAAGAAGTCTATAACATTTAAACTAATGCCGATACAAATTTATATTACTATCATCGTTGATATTGATAATACTCTGCCACTATTAATATGCCAAACACGGTTATTACTTATTAACTATAACTTATGTATTACAGATGGTATTTCAACATTCATTGATCAAAGGTGCCACGGATAGTCGCGTTAATCTGTGTGGCATTCAACGTCCTAATAAAAAACTATATATGTTTTACCTATTCTTACTTATCTACCCTGATCCTGTAATATCAATAAAGGGTGTTTTATTTTATGGCATTATAAAAGAAAAATCTTCTTTATTTTTTTTTTTTTTTTTAATGCACAATTTGAATTATTAACTCTTGATTCAGAAGAAGATCAGTTTAGCAAAAAGGACTGTGTCTAAAAAAAGATATTTTATCAATGAATAAAATGTACCAAACTGAAACTGCGTATTTAAGGAAGGTAAAAACCAGTAAAGGAGCGAGCGAGGTAGCTAAGTGGTACAGCACTCTGAGTCGCCATGGCGAAGGTCCCGGGTTCAAATCTGGCTGTAGCAGAGATAATTTATTTAATCTTAACAGCTCGAGGTGGACCTCGTGGAATCTGAAGATACTCCTGGGTCTCGCCCAGCCTCTATAAAGTGGGGCACTTAATTGGGGGGAAACCTGCCGGTGATTTAGGACAAATTACCTCCCTGCTAAACTGTTGTCAAAAAAACAGTTCACTCTCTACCATTTACTGAACTCAAGACCATTAATAGATTGTAGTGGTACAGTATTTTTTTAAAACTGTAATGGTATACAAAATTATTTTGCCAAAACAGTCTTACTAATGGTGCTACTACCATCAATTTAGTAGATTGTTTTTTCCAAAAACTATTCAAATTATTCTGATCAAATTCATTAAAAAAAATAAGCTTGTACCACTACACCCCTTGAACTGGTCTGGGGTTCAGTACATGGTAGAGACTGTATACTTCATGGACAACTGTTCTGCAAAGAGGTGTCTTGTCCTAGGTCACGATCAACCGCCAGATTTTCCCCCCTTACTTTGGATACAGTAATTTTATAATATTTTATAGAAGTTGGCTGAGCCCCAGGAGGGTCCTAGATCCCTTTGATCCATCTCACGCCGCAAACAAACTAAATAAAAGTACTGCCTGCAGTGGGATATGAACCAGGATTTCAGGCATGACAACTCAGTGCTCTACCACTAAGCCACTCTGATCCCATTAAACTCGTTAATAAAAAATTAAATTATTTTTAATATCATCGATTTCTTATGCTTATTTATCCTTCAGCAGTTCGAACTCTTGTTTAGTGGCTGGTGAATAAAATAATTTGAAAAAATAATACATGAACGTATTCTTGCATAAAAATGCAGTATTTGATTAAACTTAATAAGTTCTATATTTGTGTGCAGAAAAAAATATGTTTATATATGTGTCTTTGTGTGTGTATATAAACATATAAACACATATGATTTACAGAGGGAATAGAAATTTAACATAAAGAAAGGGTCAAATAAACATTCAATTTTTTTTTTTTTTGCAATACTTGTTATAATGGTAATAATTTAACATTCTTCTGTATATTAGTAATATTTAATAACATATTTGATTTATCTTTTAATAGTAGTTCATTTTTCTTTTTTTTTTATCACAGTCAATAACAAAATGCTTCCTTAGATAAATAGTTAAATATAAAATATCATTTATAAAAATAAAATAAATAAAAAAAAGAAAAAGATCTTACCATTCAGTACCTCACTTTTTGTTTTTAACTTATAAATCAATTTGGAAATTATTCTTAAATATTTTAAAACATTCTAGGAAATAGCAGATTGTTTCTTAAGCATTCGAACTTGTAAATGATTAAAAAAAAAATCATAAACATTAAGATTTAAAAACTTTACTTTCAGGATAAAGAGACAACTGGCATTTAAAATTCTGAATATCGTTAATGAAATAACTTTCTTCTTTGTTGGGGGCTTCTTTTATAATGTTGTAGGATAAATTGGAAGGTAGGCTTTCTTGGTTGTTATCTTCGACTTGATTATCTTCTTCCATCTTGCTGTTATAGCCTACAACTTGAATGGTGAGCTTCTTGTGACCGGGATCAGTCGTGTCTATTCTATTCTTAAGGAAGGAAACGACATCCTCTGGCTCAAGTATAGATAGCAGTTTGATCTCTCTTTCTAGCCGATCGAACGCATATTCGAAGCACTTAATCTCTGCCCAATTTCTTTTTATTTCCTCTTTTATATGTAAATCACAGCATTTCTTTATGTTGATAAGCGCTTGAACGACTTCGTCGAATTCATTTCTAGGCATCTTTATGAGTGTTTCGAGAAAATTATCTAGAAAAGCGGTTATCCTTTCTTCTACATGATCGACCGAATGTTTGTAAATCTGAGAGACCACAGTAATCGAAAACCCTAAAATTCCATAAGATTCTCTTATCGTACTGCTTACATCATATCCTAGTTGTTCCTGAGTCCTCAGGCGGTCGAAGAGGGGCTCTTCCATCAGCATCATCAGCAAATCTATCACGCAGTAATCTTTCACACTTCCTGGGCCCATTTGATAATAATTGGTAGTTATGCAGTTGGAGTCACTCAAATTGAAAGACATTAGTCGGCAACACTTTTCGGTATTTGGTAACTTGTAAACAAGTATTTTAGGCCTAACTTCAACAGGCAAAATTCCCACCTCCAATTGACTAACGAAACCATGGCAGATTTCTAAAGCTTTATCTTTCATTATGTTACCCTGTACTAAACACTGAATGTGTACTTTCTTAAAAATATTTTCACTAAATTCTTTCATGAGATCCAAGTTTATCGAAGGTAGAATATTGTATTTATCTACCGATGTAAAAAACCTTTCTAAAATTATGCTCATTCTTACTTCTCTTGCAAGATTGGAAATTTTTAGATTATTGTTATATTGGGATTTTTTGTTAGTTTCTATAAATGCCTGTAGAAGATCTTCTGTTATGTTATCATTAAATGACTTTATGTGGTTTGCTATCTTATTTAACAGTATACCCAATTTTTCATTGAAACCGTAAACCTCTACTACAAAAGCTCTGTCAACCGTAGAAACGCTATATTCAAGAAGTGCCATGTTTGCAGAATACAGCTCTTCCGCTAAAAGGTGATTGAGTAATGTTGTATACATTGATAAAAGTGTATTGTCTAAGGTTGATTCGAATACATTTTTATTTACAATTTGAAAACCGATGAACCCTAAGGGAAGCTTAAATTTTGTGTCAGGTTTGAACCAAATGTCTAATTGATCAGATGAGAAAATTTTTTCAGGATAAAGAGGGCCTTCAGAGTTTTGATGCAAAATAGTAAAATCAGATGTGATGTATTCATTGGGAGCGGGAAAGTTAAATTCTTGGTATTGTTCTATATTTTGCCAATTCTGAATCCATTGAGAAGGTATATCTTTAGTACAATATCGAGTTTTGAACCAGGGTTCCGTTTGATCAAGAATAGTTTCAGGAGCATGATTTTTCTTGGACAGTACAATATTGACACTAGTCGGGGTAAGTTGATCCAGAAAACTTCTTATAAGGTTAGGTTCGTACTCGAAGAAAAGTTCTCCTCCTCTAATATAATCCTGTGGGGGATAATGCTGCATGTTGTCTGAAAGAAATTCTACATTATCAATAGCAGGAGTCTCTTCATCGTACTTAAAATCTATAGCAGCTATCTTCTGTAATTCTAGAAATGCTCTCTCATCGGGGCCATGATTTTGGGTCATTTTTATATAGCTAAAAGTTGCATCTAGGACCTTCTCCAAATTTTTCATACCATTTTCTGTCAGTATTATACTTATTGTAAATATCGAATAAATAGAATTGTCTGCTAATCCATCCTCATTGTGGCCAGCTGATAATCCTAATGCCCACAGCTTCTTCCTCAAATAAGAAATCAAGCTACCCTTTCCCTCGTGCCCGATTACCCATGATAGAACATTCGCAGGTTTGCATTTATACAAGTTTTTGGTAGGTGGCAGGTGCCAGTTCAATTCTAACAAAATATTGTCGTTAACACTTTCGATAAAGTACATCTTATTGAACTTGCTTTTATCGAATAAATTTTCATGAGATTCTGTCACTTTTATAGGATCATAATTATTACAGGGAATTTCGGAAAAATATTTGATGACCCATTTTTCCAATGTTTCTAGAGTAACTCTAGCCTGAATCGCCAAGGTCATTCTGTGAGCTGAATAGTGTTTTTCACGGAATTTGTGTACAGATTCGTAAAGGTAATCATCGGTAACATCATCGCGGAGAGTTTTAAGATTACCCCACACAAATTTACCTCCCGGGTTATTTGGAGAAGCTGTACTCGATAGCATTTGTTGCCTTCTGTAGACATCTGAAGGCAACGCTATCGTAAATTCAGATTCGACTGCTTCCCTTTCACGGGTCATAGCCTCTCGCTTCATGAGAGGCGATATAAAAAATTGTGAAAAGATATCTAGAGCTTTTGGCATGAATTTATCTTGGCACTCAAAATAATAAGTAGTGTACTCACATTCTGTGGAAGCGTTGTCAGAACCTCCGTGCTTTTTGATAAAAGAATCAAACTCGTTTTCTTTAGGAAACTTGTTGCTTCCCATGAATACCATGTGTTCTAGAAAATGTGCGAGGCCAGGTATGTCATTGGGATCACTGAAGCTTCCTACGCCTACTGTTAACGAACAAGCAGCAAGTTTTTCTTCTTTCTTACCGGAATGTCTGTCGCTTTCAGATCCTTTACTCGATTCTGAAGCTACACTGCTCATGGACTCAGCGTCAGAAAGTTCACTTTCACTGTCTTCTGAGGTATCCATTTCTTCTGATAGCTCAATTATGTTTGATACATCTGATATTAGAAGTGCAGTAAGGCCATTTGCTAACCTTATCACAGAGTATTCCTTTTTGTCATTTTCCGATTTTAAAGGGGATTCTAGCCGGCTCAATTCAAGTACGGGTTCATCGCCCAGGCTGTTTTTGGACGAGGTAATTCCTGTCTTGGTGTTGATCGAGTGTTGCAAAACTTGGACAGATCCGGCAGCAGGCAAGTTTTGGTTTGATAAATTAGTTGCGTGTTTGACCATTTCTACTTTGCACTTCTTCGACATTGTTCTGTAAATATTGGTGAGGAAATATGTACAACTTTTATACATGAATCAATTTTAAAGACTTTAAGTATTACGGCCACATGTTGTTAACCTAACTATTGACTAACCACCATTGCTTCTCTCACATCTGTATTGAGTCGTAGCGAGGCGACTGCAGCGCATTCTCGCGGATCAGTTTCGCACGACTCCCTATTTCGATCTTTTTCTATTTTATATATCTCCTATAAAGTTTGAATATATATATAAATTCATGTATTTATACATACACTATGCATATATATATATATATACATATATATATATATATATATGTATTGAGTGTGTTAATTATACTTAAAGTAATTTTTTTGAAAATTATTTACTTATTATAGGCGAAAAACGAAATTCTTTAACTTTTTTTTTATTGTTTGATTTCGATCAGTTATAAGTTAATTTAAATAAGTTTATTCTAATTATAATAATTTTACTGATATACTATATATATTTTACATCATTTCAGTTTTTGTATTGATAAATAAATTTTTAATAATATTTATAATGCAACAAGGCCTCTTATGTGAAATTATTAAAAAATTTATTCAACGTGTGATCTAATTATTACAATCGGCCCATAAATATTTTACAATTTATATTATACTATTTTTGCGAGGAGTCTAAATTAGTTTTGATGCTCCATTATTTACAATCCTAAAAAAAAAAAAACAGTTTTCAACAATTTATTCTTATATTTTCATGTCTTACTTAATTAATTTATGAAATATATTATCATTATTTTTTTAATATGTTTTTTCTTTAAACGGAAGGAATAAGACCCAAAAAATTTTAACGCCCTTACTAAAAAAAAATTTTCCTCGAAAAATCGTTATAGTTTTTAGGATAGATTTCTATTTCTCTAACTAATATTTGTCCAAAGCTGTTCCCATTTGGATAATAACGAAAATTATGTTACATGGTATATCATTTTCGTATTATTTAACCTCCGGAATAATTACATTCTTTTATTTTTAATTTTTTTAAACCGATTTTATCGAAAACAGTTTGGTTTTGTAATTATCATTGTGAGAATGTCGAAAATAAACTGTGACGCCGATGAGACCCACATCAAATTATCTTATCATTTTGAATTAACCTGATTGATAAGAATGCAATAATATTTAGATGATTTCTTATTTTTACTATCAAAACTACAAACACCTAAAATGAATAATTGTTATTTTGTCTTGTTCCTTTGCCATAATTGAGACCGACATATACGTCTGGGTGAGTTATGAGTTATATATATATGCATTGTATTCCACATTTCAGAAAAATAAAAATAAATGGGGGTCAAGAGGAAACTACGTTGGTTGAAGGTCGATATTGAACATTTAAAGTGAAAAAACAAAAAAAAAATTTTATTTCTTCAAACTAGGACTACATCAAAATAGGACTTGGAATAACTACATATTTTACCTGAAACGTTTTTCTGAACTTTGTTTTTTGTTTGTTTTAAAGTTACAAACGTGTATATATATGTATATATATATATATATATATATATATATATATATATATATATAATTTTTGAATTACAGTTGCAAACTCCGTGAAATTATTTTTTGGCGACATTTCCAGACTATGTTGTTCTCTTAATAATCCCCTAATTGTGAAAAAAACATCTCTTTGTTGTAAATATTTACATCTACTTTTCTTGCCTGTTGATAAAACATGTTTTTTCACTAATTGGACTTTCAAGCGGCCTGATTTCAGATCCGTAAAGAAGAGTTAGAAGGACCGTGACGGTTTTATAAATACTGATTTTTAGATTTCGGGACAAAAGACGTCTTTATTTCCTCTTGAATTTCGTTTTTTTTTTTTCCTTTCGGTAGACCCTAATTACTTTCAAATTCTCCAAATGTTCGAACTTATTCCCTCCATAATTCCCTTATTCCCAACTTAATTCCCTTATTCCCAACTTAATTCCCTTATTCCCTCCTTAATTCCCTTATTCCCAACTTAATTCCCTTATTCCCAACTTAATTCCCTTATTCCCTACTTAATTCCCTTATTCCCTACTTAATTCCCTTAATCCCTCCATAAAACAATATCCCTTAAATCTCCCCATTTACTGCTACTAACCTTATATAGTCAGTTTTATCCGAATTTTCATCAACGTTTCTGAATTTAGTTTTATCAATTCTTAAAATCCTTGGTTATGCTGTCCTGCGGAAGGGGCGTAAAATGGTTGTCCCGAGCCTGTGCTATGGCCTAATTATACCTGGATAGGCAAAATTTAGGTATAAAGTAACACGTTATTTGCCATAAGCATGGGACTTTACAGTTAACTGCCGCAGCCTATGGAATATACCAATCAACGGCGACCTATGGTCTAGTGGTAGTATAACAGCATATTGACCCCTCGATCGCGGATTTGCTGCACGGCAATTGGCCCTTGGGTTACTAAAAATGAGCCTGTACGTCAGGTACTCGTTTAAGACACTAATTAAACCAGAATAGAAAACAATTATATTCGTCCGATTGGCAATGGCATTAAAAAAGTGAGGTTAAATGAATAAAGACAACAAACCGCCGATTGGTTTGATCACTGGCCCAAGCAGTTAAGTCTATACAACAGTCATGAGGACTGCCGATAAAAGTGAAAACTCAAAACTTTGAAATAACTGTATTCTTTTTCAAATTTCTTAATCAATTATAGTTTAAAATTTTTTTTTTTTAAATTACTTTATTGAATTGTACAACTGTAATATATACATCTAGTACAAGGGCTATATGACTAACTAGATACATGAAAGGACATGTAGAGGCACTACCCACTGGTACCCCACTCTAATAACATTTCTATAATATAAGGTCCCGAGGCCATCTTCTCTTCAGACGGCTAGGAGGATTGTCCGGGATGGAGTTGGATGACGGATGGAAACTAGTGGGTTCGGATAGGCCTGGAGTTTATTATCGAATGATAGGTATCTGGAATGGGCTAAGTCGGTAACATATGGAACGTTAAGGTCTTTATGGATGGTTTTATTTGTGACAAAATAAGGAACGTTTAGGATTTTGCGAAGAATTTTGGATTGCAAGGATTGAATACGAGAGGAATTCGATGGTTTGGGGGAGCCCCATAGTTTAAATTATTTAAATTTCGAATTTTCTAAAATTGAATTTGTTAAAGTTAGTTTAGTTTTCACATCGAAAATAGCATGGGCTGCACAAGCTCAATACAAAAAATTAAAAATTTAATTGAAATAATAATTAGTATATAGTTATATTAGTACTTGACATCGTAGAGTCTCGGGACCCGCGTGTAACGGGGCATAACCAAAGATTGTTAACTCCCTTTGCAAAATCCGCCACCTGCCGGGTTAACCAACCTTAATAGTTGGTCATGCCACTTGACCACAGGTCGCCAATACGATGGTTAAAAATCCCTATCCTGACTATGCTTGGATAGGCCAAATTTAGGGCTCCCATTGTGGCATCGTCCAATCAGCCATAGCAGCATAATGTGACCTTAAATTAACAAACAACAATAATTGTAGACAGTGATCTATTTACACCCCCCCCCCCCTCCACCCCTGTCCCACACTCGGCTATGTTCGGGTCCTGAGCCGAAGGCAGCCGATCGCTCCTGAAGGCGCTGCCTGCTCCAGTGGTCGTGGCATGGCCGTGCACGACGGGTTCGCCACCGTGAGGACCCCGAGGACCAGAACTATGGTTCGCTTGGAGCCCCTGAGGGAGGAGATACCGCCCCTGTGTCGCGACATCCCCTGGTGGGAGGTGGCAACCTCCAGGTCGAGGCCGAGGTCTTGTTCCATCATCCAGGTATTTGACAATTCCCTTTTTTTGTATGTTTGTATTCTTCGGTTTCAGTTTCGCAAGTTGTCGCCTCCTGTCAAGTCACAACAAGTTTTAACTAAATTCTTTTCCTTTTATATTATTCTAGAAAATAAAAATAATCATGAGTTAAATGTAATGTTCTTAGGATGGTTAAAAAAAATAAATAATAATATGTTTTCACAATAATAGATATTTTGTTTTTATTGTATGACAATGACATATAATGCAGTATTATTTTTGTAAAATGTTTTATACATCCCAACTATTAATATAACATTTCACAACCTAAATAATATAATAACAATTATAAAGCAATAATTATAATAAGAGAATTAAGTAATGTGTTTGTTTATATATATTATATTTTATGTATATGTATATATTATAAATATATAATATGAGGAACATTAAAATCTGGAAATGTATTCAAAGTATGTATTTGTATTTATTGACACATCAAGATCATATAAAAATTTATATAACATAATCATATTTTAAATATTATTATACATTCAAATATTTAAATAAATTCAGTAATAATATCTAAGTATGAAGTCAAAAATCTTGAATAGTACGGGCTTAGAAACAAAGGCTAAATTTGAATAGAACATTTCTTTAGAATTTTTAATAAATAGTAATCATAATTAATTAGATTTAACTTTTGTTTTTGTGAGGATTAAGGTATTTAAAAAAAATAATAATGTTTTCTTTTTACATAAATAATATAGTATATAATTATGTCATAGTCTTCATAAATGACCGAGATTTCGACTCATAAACCTGGAAAGATTTTTTAATGCAGGCTTAAAAAAATAAAAGTGATAACTTCTGTCAGGTGTCATAATGAAACTGCAGACATCTGATAGGCTTTTGTTTTTATTTTATTTTGATTTTTCTATTCTGTTTTTTCGAAAAATAAAATCTAATGAGCTTGGGATGGTTAAAAAAACAAAAAAAACAGTATACAACAAATCTATATACATTAAGTAATAGTTACCATGTGCAGTCGGTAGTGAAATAATTTTTATTTTCGAGGATATTATAAAGGAAACGAAAGAAAAGTTGTGACCTTTTTTTTTCTTAGACTAAGCAAAGAAACAACAACATCGGTATCAGTCCCGCAAGTTGTCGCTTCCAGTTTACTCACAATAAGTTTTAATTTTTTAACTGAATTCGTTTCCTTTTTAATGTTCTTTAAGCTAAAAATAATCGTGAGTTTAGAATGGAAAAAAGTATAATAATAGAAAAATGTCTATATTTCAGCATTCATCAAGAAATAAATATTTCAACAAACATATATTATCTATACTGCGTATGGTATCAGTTCCGCAAGTTGTCTCTTCCTGTTAAGTCACAACAAGTTTTAACTGTTTATCTGTTTCATTTTTAACATTATTCCAAAAATACAAGTTATCGTGAGCTTTAGTATGGAAAAGAAAATGTAATTGTGGACTATGAATAGATTTCGGCGATCATTTTATCGAGAAATAAAAGTTTCAAAATTCTAACATTTCGAGGTACAGACGATATATGTTTGTTAAAACGTTAATTTCTTGATGAAATGGTTACCGAAGTATACGCATTTCCTATAATTACATTATCTTTTCCATACTAAAGCTTACAATAATTTTGACTCGATCAAAAGCGAAAACCTTCGGAAAAATTACCCTTTTTTCCATAGCAAAAACCACTATAATTTGTATTTTTGGAAAATATTGAAAATGAAACTGATAAAGAGCTAAAACTTGTATCTCATCTCGAAGCGACAACCTGCGGAACTGATTCCGAAATTTGCCTAGTCAAAGAAAAAAATGTCACAACTTTTCTTTTCATTCGTTTCCTTTTTAATATTCTCGAAAATAAAAATAATTTCACTACTGACTCCATACAGTGACCATTACTTAGTGTACATACATTTTTTGTATGTTTTTTTTTTTTAACCATCCCAAGCTATTTAAATATTTTTTTCGAAAAACAAACGCCTATCAGATGTCTGCAGTTTCATTATGATAACTGGCAGAAGTATCACTTTTATTTTTTAAGCCTGCATTAAAAATTCATCCCAGGTTTATGAGTCGATTCTCGGTCATTTGTATTGACAGAAAACATATTGTTATTATTTTTTTTTTTTTTGGATCATACCTTAATCCTAACAACAAAAAAAAAACTTATTTATTATTATTATTGTGCTTTTTTTTATGTTAAACTATTTTTGTATATAAGTATTTTATTATAAATTATATTCTGATAATTAATTGAATTTTTATTAAATATTCTTAATGTTCTCGTCAAATTTACCCTTTGTTTCTAGTTCTGTAAGTACTATTCAAGATTTTTTAGTTCACACTTAGATATTATTCATGAATTTATTTAAATATATGAATATATAATAATATTTAAAATAAGAGCTAATTTGTAAATAGTGAAAATATGATTATGTTTTATAAATTTTTATAAGACCTTGAGGTGTCATTAAATACAAATATATATGTTGAATAAACTTCGAGATTTTTATGTTATTCATATTATATGTTTATAATAATATGCATATATAAACAAATATATTAGTTAACTGTTTTATTATTATTACTTTATAATTATTATCATCTTATTAGCTATAATTATCAAGTGCGGTTATTATTAGTTAGGATATATAAAACATTTTCAAAAATAATAATGCATTATATTTAATTGTCATGTAATAAAACACAATTTGTAATAATTTTTTAGATAATCTTCCAAAATAAAAATTATTTATTCAATTTTAACTCTTCTTCATTGACATCATATACAATATATTTATATTTTTGAAGAGAAAAGATTTTGTCCTGGCCGGGATTCGAACCGGGGTCTTCCGCAACTCTAGCGCGGTACTTTATCTACTTAGCTACCGGGGCTTGTAAACAGGGCAGACAAATCCATTCTCTTCACCGATACCACATCCCCGCACTCGCAATTTTTGCGATATACATATGGGGAAGAATGTTTATTGAACATTACTTTCATTGGGAGGACCCAGTTTCGAATCCCGACCACGACAAATCTTTTCTCTTCAAAATGAAAATATTTAAGTAATCATAATAAAAAAAATTATAACTATGAAATTGACCTACGTCAACCAGATCCTAATTAAAGTAATCTTCAATGAAAATTCTTCCCCGTGTATAGGTACATCGCAAAAATTGCGAGTGGTGGGGATGTGGGATCGGTGAAGAGAATGGATTTGTCTGGCCTGGTTGCTTAGTTGGTAGAGCACCTCGCTAGAGATGCGTAGAACCCGGGTTCGAATCCCGACAAAGGACAAATCTCTTCAAAATAAAAATAATTAAATAATCACAATAAAATAAATAAATAAAACTTTTTAGTAATAGTTCTAAAATTGTATAGATAAAAAATAGATTATAAATTGCCATGTTAGCAGTCTTTTTTTTTTTCTCCTGTAAAATCACCCTAATTGTACTTAAGCGGTATTGTTTTGACTACGACGATATGATATGTATAATCGATTGAATGTATTGTATGTAGTTAAGTTAGGTTGTGGAGGTACCAGCTGTTTGAAAGGCCTATTGTTTATGTTGACAATTTATTTGTTTACTATCTGTAAGCAGCTGTTTCGTTCACTCCGTCCTAACTATTCCCTTCTATACAAGACAGTTATTTCCACAGCACAAAATAATTGTATGTAGCTATTTCTTAGTTAGGCTTTATTATTTCCACTTTTATGAATTTTATTTATTTTTTTAAGAGAGAATAAATGGAGGGAATGCTTGTGTGTGTGTGTGTGTCTGTAAAATGGCTGAAAATAGTGTGACAAGAATGAGATAAAAAATGTTGATATGAGATAAGCTGTAAATGGAAGAAATTCAAAAATTGCCGTGCCCCAACCCCATCGTTGTTACTATTAATAAAAATCAAATATAACAAAGCTAACGGAATGACTTAAAATGAAATAGATTGCAGAACAAGGCAACAAGATAAGAAGAAGAAACGCTTCAAAAATAAAAGGGGAAAAAAAAATAAATGAAGAACGCTTGTTATTATTCGTTTTAGATATTTTATAAAACACGGGCATTTTGTTCATAGCGCGGATGCCTGAATATAATTTAAGTTTATAAAAAGTTTGATAAACGTTTAACGACTGGTAAACGTCGGAAGGATAGACCGAGACGCAGGTGGGAGGATTGCGTCTAGAGTGATCAAATGTATTTAGGTTTGGGTGTTAATCCGCAATCGGAGGTTATGGGCATCCAGCATTCGGGTTCGCTAAGATTTTGTCTGTTGTTGTTTTTTTTTTTGTGTCTTTAAAATTATTTAGTATCTGATTCAACAGGGAGGAATAAAGATGGATTTTTCCCTAACCAAAAGTAACCACACAACAAACAAAAATATATATATTCACATAAGCATATATAACATTTAAAAAATAGGTATCTTAGTTGGCTTGTAATACGTTGGGGACATTTTGTTACATCAAAATTCCTAAACAGTGGCGCTACTTTTAGAGGAAGTTACCGAAAAAAAATTGCTATTATAGGAAATTTATTTATTTCCCATATTTTTTTGTTCAGAACCTCCTTTATTACATGAATTACAAATAATAGGTCGTAAAAACTATCGCTTCTATATAAATAAAAACCTTCTTTTACCTTTCGGTATTTTAAGGAGTTACATCGGGCTGAGTCCGCTGAAGGCGGTTTTTACTCGAACCGGCAAAAGGCCGCTGACATTATACAATACAAAACGGTGAGGGACCGTTTAGCAGGATCAAGTTATTTTCCATAATTACAATATTTTTCCTTTCTAAAACTCAAGATTAATTTTATTATCGAGAATATTAAAAAAGGAATAGAAAGTTATTACTTGTTAGGACTTAACTTGAAGCTACAACCTGCGGAACTGATACCGACATAGGCAACGTCATTGATTTCCTAAATTATCGATTAGGCTTATCATCGATGCTATCGTTATCAGGATTGTTGTTGATGATGTCTCTTATCAGTGCTCGCTCTGATTGCTCCCGGCTGTTGTTTACAGTATCATTAGTTATGTTTCTAATGTTGTGTTAACATCAAGTTGTTAGCTTCGTCGATGCTACTGTTGTCTTGTTCATTACCTGTTGTTTGGAACATTTGGGATCATATTCGGTTTTTTGGTACTCGTCTGTTTTGACGTTACAGAATATATTTATATATTTTGAAATACCATTTACATTCAAGGGAAGGCCGAGAGTGACCTGGATGAATAACCTCCAAAATATCCTTAATGAAAAAGGGATTGGATGGGTGAGAGCCCTTGGCTGAACTAAGTCTCTGTAGTTGGTACTTAAGAAGTGGCGCTCCTTATCCAAAAAGAAGTATAAATAAGGAAAGAAACAAATTTACATTTAAATAATAATAACATATATTATAGCATATATTATATCTACAGGCTATTTATCGCTACAATAATATCTAATATTGACTTAAAGAAGTCCTTGTGTTTGTACCTTTCTTGAAACATAAAAATTCAATTAGATAGGATTCTAAATAGTCTCTCTTGGTTCCTCTTTCCTTCTTGTTCGCTAAACGTACAGGTTCGGACCCCCCGTTTTACGTTCCTTCCGAAGGACAGCACAATCGAGGATTTTTAACTTCCTTTAAATAATCCTATGACCACCTACCGGTTGCTATGCCAACCCCAGGATCACAGCTCGTCCCCTATATGAGTGGTTTACGATCTTATTACTATTAATATTCAAACATTTTATGGTACTTGTGTATATAATGCACGCCCGAAATAGGCCAACGTTCCACGCATGCCCAAGCTGTTACATTTCAAACAGTTACCTTGGATAACCTTTTCAAATATTTTTATTGGGATCTAAGTTTTGCCGAGATCAGCTCCCTTCACAGAGAGCCGATCTCGGCAAAACTTAGATTCTGGTTACCCAAAACATAACATGGAATGTAATAATAATGGAAATAAATGAATCCAAGTAATAATAATTTAATTGGATATATAGCATATAGTAAAATAATGAAGTATATAATATAAATAAATATAATAATGACATAAATAAATAATGCAAAATATAAAGAATTTAAAATTAAAATAATTATTTAAAAACATAGGATTCATACGATAATCATTGTCGTATAATTATAAATCACCAAACAACAAAAAGTGTACAATGAATCATCAAACAAACAAGAAACGAGCAAGAAACAAAAATGCGTAGAACAAAACTGCTTAGGCATGCGTAGAACGTTGACCTATTTCGGGCGTGCATTATATACACAAGTACCCATTTTATTAATGAAAAACAACAAATATGGCAATCATAAAACATATACAAACTCTAAAAAAAAAAACTTCCCTCGCCTAATGAACGATTTTTATACTTATTGTGCAAAAATTAAGTAATTATATTATAAATGTAATGAAATAAAAATAAAAAATACGTTGAAGAGATAAATTATACAAAGACTAACGAAAGGTTAGAGGATTGTTATAGCCTCTAATATTATCAGGACGCTCCTCCAACAGGAGAGTCTGGTTTTTAATATGAAGAAAATGGTCCGGGTGTGGAGTTCAAAAAAATCTCTTAAAAAGGGAGAACTGTTTATCGGAAAGCCAATATTTCTAACCAAATTGCAAGTCTTCTTTAGAGCTAAATATACAAAATACAGACAAATTACAATTCTATGTTCTATGCATCAAGGCATCTGAGTTACAAAACATAAAGATGTGGAGACTGTTAGATAAATGAACATAGCAAAGGAAATAATTATAGAGTATTATCAAGTAAGTAATAAAGAAGATAATAAAGATGGGGAAATAGAAAAAAAGAAGTAATAATATTTATTTAAGAAATTATACAAATTTCATTTGGCACATATTGTATTTTCGATCTTCTTTCGAAAACCTCACTACCTAAAGATATTCTCGTGGAAGCGAGTATGGAGGAACCTCCCATTGAAGGCACTCCTAGCGCGGTTCTAGAAAAAAAAAAATAATGGGAACATTAATGATATAGAAAGATTGTTGATAAAATATTGTTACATTATTGGTACATTAATAAATTATATAATTAGATAATAGATGTCTAGTATCTATTAGATAATAGATAGATAATTATTATTAGATAATAATTGGGGAGAAAACCTGCCAGTGATTTAGGACAAATTACCTCCCTTCTAAACTATTATACAAAAACAGTTCCCTCTCTACCACTTACTGAACCAAAGACCCTTCATAGGTTGTAGTGGTATAGTCTTTTGTTTGAAACTTAGTCCAGGATCCATGGTCCATTTTTTCACTTGATTAATATCAAGCTGAATATTCAGCTTTGTTTAGATGAGACGTCCAACAATTTCCTGTGCGAAAATTCTCGATTGTTGTAGCTAACAGAGGTAGCAAGGATAAAATATTATTACTAACTGGGTTTTAATGATATACAAAATTATTTTGGCAAAATATTCTTAATAACACTGCTACTTACGGAGTCTAGTGCTACTACCTGTATAATTATTCTTATTAAACTCGTTAAAAAAAAAAAAAAACCCGAACGGGTCTGGAGTTTGGTAAATGGTAGAGACTATGCTGTTTCATGGACAACGGTTCGGCAAGGAGGTGACTTGCTCTAGATCACGCTCAACTGACCGACCCCCCCCCCTTATTTTGGATACCCTATTTTATAGAGGCTGGGTGAGCCCCAGGAGGGTCCTAGATCCTATACGGTCCCGCTGCAAACAGCGGGATTTGAACCATTGCAACTCAGTGCTCTACCACTGAGTCACTCCGCTCCCAAATATGTTAAATGAATATTGGAAAATTTTTCCTTTTAAAGATAGAATATTAAATAAATCAGCTCCCTTTACAACCGTGCTACTAGAAATAGTACAGTTTCTGCCTCGTACTGAACCCAAGACCCTTTATGGGTTGTAATGGTACTGTTTTTTTTTATTCTCAAATATAATTACCAATATTCTCCTTGTATAAAGTAACATTGACCTTATTTCTATTGGAGATGGCAAACTGTGACAAAGGATCGTAACGACAGGTGTTGCTAGGGACCTCAGGTAAGAGCAGGTGTTCTGCAGGCCTCGTTGTGCGGCCGTGGGGTTCACTTCTCTGCGCTCTATACCAGCTACTTGTATCCGTCCTCTTACCGAGTATAGGTCATTGGTGTTATATATGTATATATACATACATACATGCGTATAGTATATGTGGTTTGGAATCCTTACTCACCGACCGTAAATGTTGTGACATTTGAATAAAAGTTTTCACTCATGTTCATCATAACAATTATAATAAATAAATTAAAAAAGACTTAGCGAACCCGAAGGCTCGATGCCGATACCACCAATCTCCTTTTATTACCATCTGTTCACAGACCTCCACCCATAACCATATCCGCCAGATCACTCTTAACGCAATCCTCCTATCTACGCTTCGGTCTATCACAGTCGGTACCACGCCTATTAACATCTTAAGAATTCTTTTCTTACCAAGCGCAGCAATTTTACAAGACCATCTTATACTTCGCGACGTATTTCATAAAAAATAAATTGTACTATTATGATTCCTTATAGATTTAATTCCTGGTTCAAAAATGATTCCATACAAATAATGTTGATACTCATGGAAGTCTGATCGTTTTCTGTTCCTTTAACGTCACTTTTCGGGCTGCTATTGCCAATCGGACGATTCTACAGAATATAATTGTTTTCTATTATGGTTTAATTATTGTTTTAAACGAGTACCTGACGTATAGGCTCATTTTTATCGCGAATCCGCGATCATGGGCTCAATAGGCTGTTATACTACCACTAAACCATAGGTCGCCCTTGATTGGTATATTCCATAGGCTGCGGCAGTTAACTGTAAAGTCCCATAATTATGGGAAATTACGTGTTACTTTGATCATCTCTGATGCTGCCCCAGTCCGCAACATTCGATATGCCTTACTATATCTTATCTTCTATCGAACCCTTTAAAGGACTAGAAGTTAGAAGAATTTGTAGTAGTGATAGCAATTCTAAAATTCCTTAGTAAGCGGAATCGAGTTATTTTCGTAGTGAATAAGGGGCTAAGTAAGGCATTGGCTTGAAAAGGAGTTATTGCTTATATTACAACTCAATTTAAAGCCAAAAGCTACGACATTGATACGATCCCAGTTATTTGAAAGCAGTTGTCTATTTCTGGACAAAATCAGACTTTTTCACCGGGTCTGTCAAAGAGTCTAAGAGCGCTGAGTTGCCAAATGTCGAAGTTTAAAATCCCGCTCGCTGACAGAATTTTATTTTATTTGTTAGCTGCCGGAGAAGGATACTATGGGATCTAGGACTCTCCTGGGGCACACCCAGCCTGTACAAAGTGGATCCGTTGTTTTTAAGGGAAAGGGTGGGCAGGGTCATCCCAAGTCAGGATCTTTGCGTTAGCCGGGTGAGCCCTGGAAGTGTCTGCAGATCCCACTGTTTTGATTCGCTATCTCGTCCTCTCAACACAGTGTTCTACACCAATCGTGGAGATTCATATAGCCAATAATTGATAAAACAAGATTAAAGAAAGTATTTCTTCACGAAGTAGTTGGGTCTAAAATTTTAGGAGCGACCTGTGGTCTAGTGGTTAGCTTAATAACCTACTAAGCCCTAAATCGCGAATTCGTAGCCCGGCAGGTGGTCGTCGCATTGTTTAAATAGATTAAAAAATCCTTGGTTACGCCGTCCTTCGGAAGGGACTTTAAACCGGGGGTCCCGAGCCTGGACGATTTCAGCTACTCGTTAAAGATCCCTATCCTAATTAAACCTGAATAGGCAAAATTTATAGCTCTCAATATATCATCGTCCGATTTGCCATTGGAACATAAAGTGATGGCAAATAAATAAACAAACAAACAACAAGATTAGACCGTTTAGCTCAGCTGGGATATTTTTTTGTGACATATAACAGGAAGTCATTTCAAAATTTAATTATAAATTCTTCCATTTAGGTAATATATCCTTTAAGAATATTGTTTTGTATTTAAAGGAAAACTGTAATAATAATAACAACGTTAAAAGGAACCTATATGGGATAATGTAGGAAGGCTGGGAGTGGGCGGGCTGTTGGAACGCCTCCTCACCATCAGGTCCATTGTTCTCATAAATCGCTACCATACTTCGCTTTCCTCTACTGTAGAGTCCATCTCCCCCCCCCCTTCCTTCCTCTCTCTCTCTCTCTCTCTCTCTCTCTCTCTCTCTCTCTCTCTCTCTCTCTCTCTCTCTCTCTCTCTCTCTCTCTCTCCCTCTCTCTCTCTAACTCTCTCTTTCTCTCACTCTCTCTCTCTCTCTCTCTCTCTCTCTCTCTCTCCCTCCTCTCTCTCCTCTCGCTCTCTCCTCTCTCTCCTCTCTCTCTCTCTCTCTCTCTCACTCTCTCTCTCTCTCTCTCTCTCTCTCTCTCACTCACTCACTCACTCTCTCTCTCTAACTCTCTCTCTCTCTCTCTCTCTCTCTCTCTCTCTCTCTCTCTCTCTCTCTCTCTCTCTCTCTCTCTGAATTTTTAGACCAAATATTATGTAATAATCAACCCAAATTATACCTTGGAGTGTTTACAAAAATATTTTCCCATCATAAAGCGGGATAAGTTGTGTCAGTTTGTTATTTTCATGGATGTCGAAAGGACCAGAACACCCGAATATAGTATATCCTTATCTATACTCCGGAGGCGGGGCTTCAAAATAAGAATGTTTTATTATCGGTTTCTGCTGTAGAATATATTTACGTGTCAGGTGGTAATATATCGATATATAATATAATATCAATACATGATATAAATTTGTTATTTTATGTAAGGCTCGTTTAGGTTTAAGTTTATAAAAGTGTTGTTATGAAGGGAAAGGCGTAGCTCAGTCGGCAAAGCACTCAATTGCTATACCGAAGGTTACGGGTTATAATTCGGCTGTCTCAAGTCCTTTATTTAATCAAAGAGGGGAAAATCTGGCGGTTGAGCCTGATATAGTACAAATCGCCTCCCTTCACAACCGTATTCCTAAAAACAGTATGGTTTCTACCACGTACTGAACCCAAAACCCTCCTAAATCATGGCGCGGGTCTGTTTCGGAAAACGCATGTAAATAATTTTTTTTTTTTTTTATTTAATTCAATGATATTTACAACTATAATACATTATTATATCAAGTAAATGTGCAAAAATGTAGCATATGACATGAAAACACTTGTGGAGAAACTACCCATCGATAGCACTCCAATAAATAATTTTTTAAATAACTGTTTGCTATTAAATTAAATACTCATAACAAAACATGTGTATATTTATAAATCACCTCAAAACAAATAATCGCAATTAAATTTGTGGATAGAAATCAGAAATGATGAAATCGCTTGCTGTTTCACGCTAAAAGCGTAATGCGATACGCTAGGGAGTGAGAATCGTTTCAGTTTTATATTCACATGGTGTAAGTGATACGGCTCTACGAACGAAATCCGACACTCGGGAATATTCATTCTCTCTTGCGGCGTTGAATCATTTTTTGCCATTATTTAGGTCATGGCATCGTATCAGAAAGGTCCATATCATAAAGACACGGTAATGTATTGAGGAATGGATGGCTTTGAGACAAGTATATGACTAATGGTAGGATCAACTGGGGAGTTTTATTATAGCATTTGTTATTATTACTCAGTTTTAGTATAATTTGTTTATTTTTTTTGTTCATCTAACGTCACTTTATGCTGCTATGGCTGATCGGACGATTGTACATTGGGACCTCTAAATTTTGCCTAACCAGGTTTTCTTAGGGTAGGGATTTTGAACGGGTACCTGAAATTGGCACTGAAACTGCCTATTTATTGATTAGATCTTTTTCGGATTTTTTGACTCCCTAAATAATTGATTTTTTTCAGCGACGCCTCAGATTTTTTTGACGTTCTTAAAAAGTGGAAAACGTCCCTTTTTAAAAGCGATTACCCGTTTAACAGCGAACAAATTCAATTCTAATTTCAACTATTTCGGTAATATCTGTATTGAGACTGGACAACACGCATGTGGGGGCGACCTGTGGTCTAGTGGTTAGCGTAACAAACTACTAAAACCAAGTTCGCGGGTTCGTAGCCCGGCACGTGGCCCTAGGACTTTTTAAAGGGAGTAAAAAATCCTTAGCTACGCCGTCCTTCGGAAAGGACGTTAAACGGGGGTCCCGAGCCTGTACGATGTCAGGTACTCGTTAAAAATCTCTATCCTAACAAAACCTGGATAGGCAAAATTTAGAGCTCCCACTGTAGCATCGTCCGGTTAGCCATAGCAGCATAAAGTGACGTTAAATGAACAAACAAACAAACACGCATGTGATTTGGTTAGGTGAAAAATAAATTAAGCACGAATTTTAAATTCTCAAACGATTTATTGAACGTCTATTGATGTTAATGGACATTAACAGGTGAATTGTTTAGTTGATTAATTCGCGGCGCCTTATGACGGCAGCTTTGGGAATCACTGTATTAGATGGCTGATCCAAAATTTAATTGAAATAATAATTAGTAGTTGTTTATATTATTTGTGTTATTCGATGTTGTTTGTTGTTTTTTCATTTAATGTCACTTATCAAAATGGATTGTTCTGGCTTGTTGGGTACAACACCTGGTAGCTCAGTGGTTAGAGTACTGCACTAGAGATGCAGACGACCCGGGTTCGAATCCCGGCCAGGACAAATCTTTTCTCTTCAAAACAAGAATATTTAAACATAATCACCATCAAAATAGCAACAAACAATAATTTTGTTTCTTCCTGCAATCTCCTTCTTTGGGGACACACGCTGTGGGTGGGTCTCAAAAGTCCGCTATTATTTTTAGCATGAGAATAAATTGACTAAGTTTGTGTGTAGTTATATTCTCTGGAGAAAAATATATTACTGTTTAATGAAGGTCTTTCCCTGAACTGATATAAAAGAGGTTTTTCGACGAACTATATAACAATCGGTCATTATGAGAGCTAGGCAGCTGGAGCTTGTGTACTCGACCATCTTAGGTACAATGCTCTCTATGTCGGTTGGCTTGCATTCATCATTGACCTTTGTTGGACGAAGTCCTCCGAACTGGGTTCGATATCTCGCCTCCTCTGAAAGAATCGGATCGGAAGTACTGTAACCGGTTTCGGAGGTAATTTATACATTTTCAAGTAGTTTAAATGTTTAATGACCATTTGTTTTCTGAAACCCCGTGCCACTATGCACGTGAAGTGTCTTGGGTCCAGTAAATGTTAGAGGCTCTACTGTTTCTTGGATCACGGTTCTGCACGGAGGTGATTTGTCCTAGGTCACGCTCAACCGTCAGTTTTTCCTATTATTTTGGGTACGCACTTTATAGAGGCTGAATGAGCCCCATGAGGGTCCTAGATCCCAAAGGGGTTTACTTTCTAGATTATATAAATTATTCTTTTAAATAACATCTGTTTTTTATTTATAAATGATTTAATTTGAATTCTAAACGGGGCGTGCTGGAAGCCCACTCAATACGTTCGTCCTTGGCGGAAGGGACTAACTCGGCGGTCGTGTGCATTAAGAGCAAATCCTACGTACCTCACGTCAAATACATTGTACCGATTTTAAAATATATCTTAGCAATTTCCAAACCTCAAGTAAATAAATTTAAAAAATAAACAAATATCCTGTCTTGAGGACTTTCGACAGAAGTGAAAACTCAAGAAATTGGAATTACTTTGTTCATTTTTGAATTTATAAATCAATTATAGTCCAAATTTTAAAGTTATTAACATTATTCTGCCTTTCACTTATACTGACACTCCTAACAATAATTATATACATGTTCAAGTAGTTTATTTATTAATGAAAACATATGATGAGCTGAACAAGGTCTTTACAAAATATCAATAATTTAATTTAAATAATAATTAGTATATAGTCATATTATTTATAAGTTGTAATTGTATTTACATAGATATTATTTTAATATTTAGCATTATTATTGTGAAATTCAACAATACATCATTTGTACTTTCGATCATTTCATAAAACATGACATTTAACTATTTCAAATAGGTTGACCTGTATTCTATTGGTTAGCATAACAATCTACTAAGCCCATGATCGCAGGTTTGTTGCCTGGTAGGTGGCCTAAGGATTTTTCAAAGAGACTAATATGTCCGTGGTTACGATGTCAGGTACTCGTTAAAAAACCCTGTCCTAATTGCACCCGGAGATAGACACAATTTAGAGCTCCCACTGTAGCATAGTCCGAACAGCCATAGCAGCATAAAGTGACGTCAAATAAGCAAACAATTATTTTGAGTAATTTCTTTTTGGGGGGACGAAAAGTTCAACTAGTTATTGTTAATAGCAATCGCACAACTATTAAACAACCTTGTAGTCCACGTATTGTATTTTAGCTACCACGATCCTATTGTCACAGTATTCAATAATGATGATACTATTCACGGACTAAATACTGTTCAAAATCATGTTAAATGTTCATGGTAGAACAATCGAATCTTCCCAAGAATGATTTATATAAAAATATTAACAATTATTATTATGTGAAATAGTTGATGATACATATTTCATTGGAATGATGTAAATATTATGAATAAATAATTATATATGCTTTGATTATTTTTTAAGATGCTTTAATTTACCCTCTTTTTACATAATCTACACAATAACAGTTGTTATGGAGTAAACTCCAGTCGTGCGTCGGAGCTGACACACACATTTTTTTTCTTCAGTCTTACTTTTTGTTGAAAAAGATGCAGTGTGTTATTTTCAAGAGAAAGGTATATTGGCAAAGTTTGCAACATTTTGACAAAAAAATGGTACCGGATAGAGATTTTCTGACTTGGGATTCGTGTGTCAGCACACTTCATAACATATGGGGCGACTCGGGTTCGAATCCCGGCCCTGGACATATCTTTTCTTTTCATATAAAAATATATAAGAAAAAATAATTTTTGTTGAAGGGAAGATTTTGATACAGAACAGTTTTATCAATGAAATAAGAGAATCGTTCCACTAGAGGCTACCTTAATGAAAGGTTTGCTCAGAAGTTTGTCTTATCAATTTGATATGCCCACTTGTTAATAGTTAAAACGATTCTCCGCCTTTTTCCGGGGCCTAACCTTGAACAATTAATATATGGAAATCTATATCGACCTGCAATCTCGTGGTTCGATAAATTATCAATCTAAGCATATTATGCGCATATACTAGCCTTGGATTTGTAAATTGTATTATAGCCGCAGATGGCGTGAATGAAGCCCTCGAATAAAAAAAAACCAAACAGATGTGCAACAGGTACATGCACGGGTATTCCGACCAAGTCTTCTTATCGATATAATATATAATTATCGATGTTTGAGTGGAAAATACTTGAATGGATAATTCTAATAATGAATTGAATTGGTCAACGGGTGCAGAAGATGATTACACAAAAAATAAGCAAAACTTATCTTAATGTGCCAATGCGTTGCAACGTTTCGACCCCAGAATGGCTTTTAGACCCAAAGTAGTTCAGTTGACAGTTGATAGTTTGTCGCGTTACCTCAGACTCGATACCCGGTACTGCCCTGAAGATGGCCTACATCTTAGGCCGAACGTTGCCACATTAAAATAAGTTTTGCATATTTTGTGTAATCATTGACTTGGCCACCTGACCAATTCAATTCATTATTATAATTATCGATAATGATGCGACATTTACAATCGATGAATGGACTGATTTTTCCTCGTGTATTCTTCATTTCAATGCCTCTTGGTAGCTATGTGTTTTGCCGCACTATTTCTTTTAATATTCGACACAGAAAACGAATGCTCAAAATAGTGGAAGTTGTGGCATCTTGAAGCAAATTTTATGACCATGGTTTCCAACCTCTTTGGGCGCGAAGATAAATCAGGGGGGCGCGAGACCACCTTAATATTAAAAAAAATTCTTACTTAGTTTTTCTTTTCCTTATATCAATAAACGGAATAACTAATCAATCTCGAGTATCCATCATGTTATTTATTTTATAATGATATAGTCTTCTGTATCTGTTCCGCAGGTTGTCGCTTTGAATCGAGTTTAATCATTTTATTTTTAATATTTTTCAAAAGTACAAGTTATCATGAGCTTCAGTAAGGAAATGAGAATGTAATTATTATTATATATTTCTTAAATCTTTATTAAGATTGAAAGTTTCAACTGACATTTCGAAGTATAGATGATGGGTATTGAAATTTCCCATACTTCTATTCTCTTTTCCGTAATAAATCTTAGATAAATTTTATTTTGGGAAAATATTAAAAGGGAATGAAAATTGAAAACTTGTGACTCAACTCGAATCGGCAACCTGCTCAATAATTACCAATTAATTATATTTTCAACTACCAATCTTACCTGCGAGAAACACTATCAAGGTACTATGGACTTCTTGTAGCAGAAAGCTGACGTCGAGTATCCTAGCGAGATGACCATACCGTTAGCCAACCTGTTCTAGTCCCTTCCAGGAAATAGTAACTCCATTTTCAGTGCCCGTCTGCTTCCTCCAGTCCGGAGGTTCGCCGATGTAACCCAAGGTCGGGATACGTCAAGAGCTTCCTGGCGATCCTCGGTAATCGCCGGGAAGAATGCTGAAAGGTTAAACAACTGTACATCACGTTAGAGAGCATTCCTTATTTCTTATGTGTATATATATATATATATATATTGTTTATGATTCTCGAGTTTCAGTTAGTTATTTAAACTTCTTAGGCTGATGAAACGTTTCGATATATAAAAATATATATATATATGCAGTTTAAATATAAGTGTCTAACATAATATGGCTGGTTATAAGACGGAATTGATGCTGAATTGAAGAGGTTTGTCTCGTGCAATATGGAGTCTTCAATATAGCTATCATTCAATGAAGGAAGGGAATTGCTTGTTAAGGCCCGCCTCTGTGTCCCCTTGAATAAAATGCCAACAATAATACACTTGTCATTTCTCAGTTAGCCTTCCTTAATATTAGACCTTATTGTAATCCCTTTGTTCAGCTTTTTTTTTTCAATATATCGAATTAGAGTTGATTCACTCTCTCTCTAGAAGGTTTTACGGTACAATTAATCTTTTAATCTGTTCAAGTGGAAAGTTTCTCAAGTTCTCTTATTAATTATTAAACCTGTACAACTACAACTCGTGAATGATCTGGAGTCCATTACATGGTAGAAACTGTAGATCACGCTCAAAAGCTAGATTTCTCCCCTTATTTTGGGTACCCTATTTAAAGAGGCTGGGTGGGCCCCAGGAGGGTCCTAGATCCCATCTGATCCATCTCCCGCTGCAAAAAGAATGAATAAATGTCTTGGCTGCAACGGGATTTGAACCCAGCGAACTCACTGATTGAAGTCAGCGCTTTAGCACTGAGCCATTCCGCTCCATTGTTAATCATATATATAATATCCAATATATTTTATAAGCGTTCCCAGTACAAATTTTTATTTTTTAAGTGTTGATGTTTTGTGAGCATATTGAAATAAACCGCTGTTTGAAGTGAAAACCGCTTTAGTTGCGTTGAGCTAATTTTGGCTGTGTAAAAACTTACGGATTCGCATCCCCGACATGCTCATGACGTGTTTTGCGATACTGGCGATGCCTAGCGGTCTCTAATTTTAAACATCAATAACTAGTAAATATTTTTGTTTTCACAAAAAATATTTTTATTTTCCGTAGTTACATGTTTTGTTTTTAAAAATTGCAAATGGATTCAAATACACAATAATTTGGATGGTATTAATAATATAACATTATAAAGTTGGGGCGACCTCTGCTCTAGTGGTCCTGTCGTTAGCATAACAAGCTACTGAATGCCCAAGATTGCTTCTTCTTCTGTGTTTGTCAAATCCCAAAGACTCATTTTCGTAGCACAAAAATAGGGAAAGAATAACAACAAATCTAATAATAATTAAATAAATAAATAAAATAATAACAATAATGACTCTAGAACAAATCAGGAAACAAACAATAAATCAGCAACAAACAAAACTCAGCAAACAAGAACGAACATAATACAAATCAGGTGTTGTAAATATAACGGTTACAAAATGCAACCGCTCGCGCATGCGAACAAGTAGGGAAAAATAACTGCGGTGGCGTTAACACACAAGTACCTATATTAATTTTATTCATTTGAAAAGAAAATGGCCGAGAAGCGTACTTCATTAGGGCCCAGGATAGCTCAAATGGTAGAGTCCCAGACTAGTGATCTGGAAGACCCGGGTTCGAGTCCCGGTCCTGGACATATCTTTTCTTTTCAAATGAATAAATTTAAAAATTAATAACAACTAAAATAAAATACCTATATTAATATTGGATTAATAACGATACGCTGAGATAATCAGTTTTTTGGAGTTGCTGGTAGTCAACAATGCGGTGATTGTTAGGCTGCCATTTTGTATTCCGGACGCTTCAAGATGGCAGGCGTCTTCCTGGGCGTAATTGTGAACTAATTCCCTCCTTACATATTAGCGTACATCGATCTTACCTCTATGGATTCCAACCTCGCTGCTTGGTCCACCTCTCCCTCCCTAATATGATAGTTTAATTTTAAACCGAATTAATCTTGATGAGAAGAACCAAATGAGGTCTAATAATAAGATATATGAGGCACTTGCTACTCAAGCTGCGTGCTTGGTTCGATTTCGAGCTATGGAATATTGTTTCATTTTTTTTTTTTTTAATTCATTAATTAAAGTTTTATTTAAACCCAGACAACTTTTGTAATTTTTCCTCCATGAACACCATCGACTTAAAATTAATTGTTGTCGCTTGTAATGTTTTAATCGAACTTCCTCAGCCTGCTGTTGATGATGAGATGGTATCTCTTGGTTCTGGGTGAAGGGCGACTAAAAGGGCAGTACTGTACTACAGCATACAGTACTGTCCTCTGTACTCCCAGCGTGGCAGTTACTGTCGGATAATTAAAGGCTCATTCAAAAGGCTAAATCTTCACGAAGAGGAAGTATATCTATATGGCAGTGATGAAGTCCGGAAAACAATGTGGGGTTTTATGTTTTCTCCAAACTAGCGACCCGCCCCGTCACGCACGGGTAGTTAGTAGGGCGTATTATACCTATATGTTTTGTCTGTCGTAGGATCGTATCAATTTGTGGATTAGATTTAAATGTACCGTAATGTCTACACTACATGAAGTATTTTTATCATACTTTATTATCTAGATATTATAAACATAAAAACAAACGAAAATATTTCTTTATATTTTATCCGATAACTTCTAAGATTCTCATTTAAAAGTTTATATTGTAAAATATTATAATAATGTACAATAAATGCTTAAGGTAACCGAAGTATTTAAGTTGATAAGAATTAATACTGTACTCGTCTAAATGGCTTTCCAATCACCGCGTTCTACGTAACCATTTTTTTAGAAGATATATTAGGTATAGTGAGCTATCTTTAAAAGATAGATATATGAAAGACCCCATTAAGTGGCTTGACTTTTTACAACACGCCAATAGCGTCGATACTTCTGGACGTTTGAGATCGTAAAACAAAATTGTACAAAAATCACGCTTTGACATCTGACTTAACACTGAATTATTTACAATTAGCAAAATGTTACATAGGTAAACAAACATTTTTCTTAGTTAGCGGGTTAATAATTTTTTTCTCTTCTCTTAGCCCCTTTGGGTTTGAAGATTTCTAAGTAGAATTAAAGATAGGACGTAGAGGTATCTCTTGTACTGTACGATGTACATTTTAAGAGGAGGACGAGAAGGTGGAAGGTTCTAATTTATTTATTTATATTTCTTAACTTTAAATTTTTCCGGTGATGGGGCTCATCGTGTCCTTTTCCTTTTATTTGTTTACTTTATTAATTTCTCAGTTCAGGCTGAGACTTTGTACGTGATCTTGCCATGTTTGTGGCCGTCCTGCTGGGGTGAGTGTCCGAAAAAGAGGGTTAGTACAGTCAGGCTGTCGAAAAATTTAATGTGTCTACCTTTAATGATGTCTGTAACTGTCGGTACGTCGAGAATAGTGCGTAGGAGGTAGGTTAATAAGTGTTTACATTTACAAAAGTCAAACAAACATAAAAAGTTTTTTACTTGGGAGGGGATATTTTAAATACAATATGAAATATTGTTCACTCATTGTTTCGAGTCAGCCATCTCATGCTCATGACGTATTACACGAAACTAGCGAAACCTTGCGGCCTGTGGATACAACTTCTTTTTACTCAGCTTTAGTTTGAGGGTTAGAATTCCATTGATATATTAATAATTATATTTAATTAAAAGGTCGTTTGATTGTTATGCAATTAAAAAAAAAAATGAATAGTTGAACTTTTCGTTTCCCTTAAAAGAATTTATTTATAATGGTTAAATATCGTGTTTCATATATTGAAAAAACAAAAGTCTCGGTTGGGTTGCCAGTTTTTTAAATTTAATTTTCACCGTCCTAAGCCTGCTTGGTATATTTCGCGGTGTCCCGTGAGTGAACAATGCGAGTATTAAATTAATTTAATATCTGGTTTTGCTATTTGTCTTGTTTCATACTTTCTACATAAACTCTTAAGAATTGGACACTTAATGAGAGACTTGTGACGTATATACCCGTATATCTTATCACTATTGGTCGAATCCTCTCCAGAAACGGAAGACGTTAAGGAAAAGTAACTCGATCAATTTCCCTTTGAGTTCTTCTTGTTCCTCCAATAGGCCTTCATTCTTTCCGAAAAGGCTCGCCTACGTTCTTCCGGCCACTTCCGTCTGCACTGTTTTTGCTTTGGTTGCTCTGATACAGGAGAGGAGTGGCTCAGTGGTAGAGCACTGAGCTGCCATGCCGGAAATCCTCGTTCAATTCCCGCTGCAGGCCATGATTTTTATTTAGTCTGTTTGCAGCGGGAGATGGATCATATAGGATCTAGGGCCCTCCTGGGGCCCACCCAGCCTCTATAAAATATTATAAAAACAGGGTACCCAAAATAAGGGGGGGAAATCTGGCGGTCGAGTGTGACCTAGGACAAGTCACCTCCTTGCAGAACCGTTGTCCATGAAACAGTACAGTCTCTACCGTGTACTGAACCCCAGATTCTTCATGGGTTGTAGTGGTACAGGTTTTTTTTTGCTCTGATACAACTTCCCATTTGTCTACTTTGTGTCTGAAGATGTCTCTTTCTAAAATGCCGGCTGGTCTTAAGTTTGCATTTTTGAAGTCCTTCTGAATTTAATTCAACCAGGATGTGGAAGTGAGGTTACATAATCTATTATTCTTTTCGTCAATCGATTTTCTTTTAGTCGGCTGAGTTGAGCAAAGAATTTCATTCGCCTTTTCCTGATATCAATTTCGATGTTTGCAAACTTTCGGTTGTTTTAATTGTTTGTAGCCTAAAACCGTTTTGGTTGTGTCTTCCTCCAAGAATTTTCCTGATGATCTTTCTTTTCTTTACTCTTTCTTGATTCCTTCAAGTTGTTGTTTCCTATCTAGGGTCAGTGTTTCACTTGCCTAGAGGATTGTTTGTTTAATGACAATATTGTTGTGTCGAATTTTCGCCTTCTTGATATGGATTTTTTGTTGTAGAGGTTCTGCGTTAACCCTAGTCCTTTTTAAATTTTTTGGAGGCGATGTTGCTGTGAGATTTTTTCAATACCTGCCGGTTCGATGAATTCCCCGAGTTATTTCACATACCCATATAACTTATTACGTAAGTTTTATTACAAATTTTATTGTTTGTTATGTTGAATTAGCAATTATAATTAGTAATATCGACAGAATATGAGCATATAAAGTGATAACGCCAACCCGAGAAATAGGAAGCATTCGGTTTAAACAGCCACATGTCAGCCGTTACGTCACTGCTACAAAAACACTATCAATTTTCAAGACGCTCAGAGTTCGAGTTGTGGGTAGCAATTGATAATATTATTCTTTGGTCACATCAGGGACCTATGGCCTCAATGTTCGAGATAACATATCGAGAAGTGTCGTCGCTATGTTCCAGACTGCGTGGCACCCGGCCACAGAGTAGCGTAGCATTTAAATCTTGGATAATTTAGTATTTATATGGGTGTGCGTGTGAAAATCGTACAAAGCAGCTGGGGTCCATAATATACTTAGTGAATTGATAAAAGCATGCGGGGAAGCAGGAGTATCGAAGATGACGTATTGGTTAGAAAGATATATGGAAATGTCCGAAAAATGGAAAGAGTCTATACTTATTCCGATCCACAAAAAGGGGCCGAGGACGGACTGTAATAACTAACGTGGAATCTCTCTCTCCTACCGACTTGCTATAAAATATTCTCATTAATCCTAACAGTTGAACTTTTTATTTGAGTACTAAAATGGGTGGTTTTTCCACTTGCCTTTATCTTGGGACATTATTTATCTTTTATTATTTATATACTGTTTCTTCCTTAGCCCTGAAGATGATCCACTTTGTGGGTCGAAACGTCGGCACATAATTAAATAAGTAACCACTTATTTAGTGTTTTTATTTGACTGCACCCCCAACTATTTTCTTCCTTACGTCTATCTTCCAGTCAACCATCCCCTCGCTTCTCATGTATCTTTTATTATATTTACTTGATGTATTCAATATACAGTTGTAGATTTCATTGTAGATTTTTTTAATACATTTAAAAAAAAAGATCCTAACTAGTAGAATTACGGAACATGCCAAGAAAATTATCGGAGATTATCGATGTGGTTTTAGGAAGGAGATTATCGATGTGGTTTTAGAGGAAACCGTTTAACTATCGACAAAATATTTTCCTTACCCCAAATACAAGAGAAAAATTAGAATACAACTGAGTCGTTCATCAGCTTTATATCGATTTTAAAAAAGCTTATGATTCCATCGACAGTCGAATGATGTATAACGTATTGATTTAACTGGATATACCTAAGAAATTAGTAAATCTGGTAAGGATCTATATAAGCGCAACTTTCAATAAGGTTACAATCGGTTATAATTGTTCGGAGAAGTTCGAGATTCGTTCAGGTTTAAAACAAGGTGATTCGCTTTCACCTGTACTATTAAAAAATACTTTTTTTTTAAGATTATCGAACGTTCATTTAAACCACTCTAAAAAATTTTGTGGTATTCTGATTTAATGAGTTATATAAATATAAGGAAGAAAATAGTTGGGGGTGCAGTCAAATGAAAACACTAAATAAGTGGTAGCTTATTTAATTATGTGCCGACGTTTCGACCCACTTTGTGGGTCATCTTCAGGGCTATAGGAAGCTGTAGCAAGAGTAGATGCGGTCTAACTGACCCTTTTTAATGAGCTATAGATTATTCTTTTATCCATTTTACTACATTTTTGTAAAGTATATATTTTTTTTCCAGGTAAGTACCTGCACTTATATCTAATCAACCTTAACTCCCGGTTGGTAAGTAACGTAACTTCGTACTTATAATATATTTTACAATTGTAATAATAAACGAGATCAATATTTACAAGAAGTATACATGGGTTATCCACATTTGTATATATTTTTTATTGTAAACTAATCAAAGGCGTTCTATTATTGTTAATACTCGTATCACTTCTCACTAATAACATCAACTATTCACCATTTGTTCACCATCAGGACATACCTGGAGAAATTTTAAATTAAGTTTCTTGGAACCCCTAAAAAACTTATCAGATTGATAAAGATGACATTGCAGTAGCGGTTTAGTAAAGGTACAGATGGAAATTTCCAGATACTTCTCGATTCAAAAATTATTTTAACATGGAGAGCTTATGTCTCCAGTGTTGTTTATTTTGCTGTTGCAGAAGATCATAATTATAAACAAAGCAAAGAAAGAGGGATGTATTTATAACAACATGACCCAATTCCGCGCGTATGGTTATCATAACAAGGAATCAAACCGTGTTCTCAGAAGGATTCTTGGAAAGTACATGCTCTCATCATGGAAAATTTTATCCTGTGGATATCTCCAAGGAAGAGGACACCATTATAACAGAGTGTAACATGTAGTTAAGTCTAGGATCGAAAATGATAACAGATGTTATTGGTTCATCAGAAACCTTTCGAAATTGAGCTAACCCTCAAGGCTCAAGATAAGGGTATGTAAGACGGTATTGTAATCGTATTGCATTGTAAATGGTGTTAGGTAACAATTGTGAAACTTTGTACCTGTGTTTAATAAAATATATAAGTAATTTGACATTAAAATAAATAAAAAAAATAAAATAAAAAAAGGCGGGTATATAAGACGTTATTAGAAACTCTTCCTATACAAACCAAATTATAGAAGAAAGAGAGGAAGACACGGATGGAGGATGTAGGAGAAGGAATGACAGCCAGAGGACTGCGAGAGGAAGAAGAAGAATGGGCCGATAGGAAGGATTGGTGGGGGGGGGGGAGATTTTGGGTATCTCAATGCACTGATTGTAAATAACCCGAATAAATAAAATCAAGACGGTACTTCTTCTAGTAGTCATGTCTGGTGGGGAGGTGTGGGATCTTGCAGCAAGAGGAATTATTGAATACTTGGATGAGAAATTTTTTTGGAAGAGTATATGGCCCATCCATAGGAATTGTACCCGTATAAAAAAAAATCAAGAAGTTAAGGGCCTATATGGAGAACTTGATGTGGTGTCTTGTATTAAGAAAACAAGATCAAGATGGTTGGGGCATGTGGATAGAATGGATAAATTAGGCTCCCAAAGCTGATCATGGAGAAAGGGGAAGAGAGAGGCCTAAACCGCGATGGCTGGACGGTACGGAAGCAGACCTTAGGCTCCTGGGAGTGATAGCATGGAGAGGAGTGGCGAAAGAGTAGAGGAAAGTTGTCGAATAGGCCAAGGTCCTCCATGGACAATAGTGCGGTTTGAAGAATGCGTAGATATTCTACAGTTAAATAATTTTTGATAAATTATTTCCTCTACGAGATACTTCCGATAGATAGTTTTGAACTATAGATATATCGCTGGAAATATAGACCATTACCGGAATATGTATTGCATTGTCATTTTTGATACCAGCCACTGCAATCGGTGGCGGCGTCTGAATGCATCTAAGACATTTTTTGATACATAATTGGGATTTAACGTCTTTTTAAAAGCAATCATCACTACAGGTTGCCATGTCTCTAATCTACAAGTTACCATGCTTCCTAACCTACATGTTGCCTTATCTCCTATCGTGCAGGTTGCCATCTTCCCAACCTTCAAGTTACCATGCTTCCTAACCCTAGCTGAGTGGTCTGGATTCACACTTCGAGTACGAAATAAACTTCAACCCGCCCAACACGGATACGAGCCGGCGCCGCAGGAGACCCCTTAACAACCACGTCATCCCATGTAGCCGCTGACTGGTGTGTACTCCCGGCACTTGGGTGCTCCGAAGACCGCCCAGAAGGCCATCACAACCCCGCCTCGGGTAAATGACCGCTGGGGAGTGATCTACTGCCACGGAGGCTATTTCTGTTGATAATTCCAAGAGATCTTTCATCAATGCTTACTTTACACATCTAGAGTCTGCTAAGATTCAGGAATAAAAAAAGAGTGAGATACAGGCATAATATATATTTTTTTTAAACAGTTAACGGGTCATTGAATCGGGTTGATGACCTAAGTTATTGCGTGTACCAGTGGACTCCTAACCCCTAAATTGTGAAGTATCTTCCGTGTTGTCTCTGGAACATCCTTGACCTCCCCACTTCGTTTGCATGTTTATTTACTGGCTCTAAGATTAGGGAGAGAGAGAATGAAGAGTACAGAGGAGATGGTGTGGTTAGTTTATTGTATGTAATTATTTTATTAATAGAATTAGCCAGTGAGATAGATCTAAAGTAGACATTAAATTATAACGCGTTGCAATGGTCAATAACTCAGTTAGTTAATTCATTTATGAAAAGTTTCTCCAAGTATATCCATATTAAAATGTTCAATATCACTACAAATATATATTTTTCTTAAAAGTCGTCCACTCTTTACTAAAGGATCTATTCACTACGAACAACGTCTGTTTCAACTGTTGCTTTCTTGTGGTTCACTTAGGCTTCCACGGTCGTTGATATTCTTCTTCCGGGATGGACCGTGTCATGTCGGTGCTATTAACCAAGCTTTCGCTCTACATGTTGTTTTATTTTTTTCCATATCTCTTTTATTCTCTCACCGTGTTTTTGCTTTCTCTCCTGCGTCCAATTTGCTTCAGTTTTTCTCTTCGGTCCGGAAAACCCTAAACATTCTTGAAGTTCAAGCCTAAGTGAAGAACGTCCTTCAATACCATCCGAAGGGACTTCGATGACATTTTCAGTTTCCCCAATGCACGTGTTGGTAACTTTCGGTTGTTTTTTTTTTAGATAAGTGGATACCCTTTATATCATTCTGTTCCGTATAAACTTTTTAAATGTCCGTACAACTGAATTCTGCCTTTTCCCATTACATCTGACATTTTCTCTATGTACGTGTGGATTTCTTCGTTGTGGCGTCGTCTGTAATTGTCTCCTTCTTTAAACTGTCACAATTTTTTTTTCATTATCTTTCTCCGTGATTTCTAGATCACTCATCATTTTCTTCTTCAGGACCAAACATTCTGCCACATACACTGCCTCTGGGTGGATTACTTTTGACTAGTTTCTAAGCTAAGCATTTTTTCCCTATGACATTACAGTACAGCAGGGGTGTGGTAAAGTTCTAAGAAGAAATTTCCAAAAGCTTCTCGATTCAAAAATGAGCTTAACTAGGAGAGTTTTGTTTAATTCGGTGCTGCAGAAGGTCATAATGTCAACCACAGAAAAGAAAGTTTACCATTAAAACCATAAAGGGGGTCTTGGGTTCAGTAAATGGTAGAGACTGTACTATTTCTGTGATCGTAGGTGATTTTTCCATGATCAAGCTCAATCAATTGTCACTTAATAGAGCGACAAAACAGTTGCATTTCTCTTGAAAAATGGGGCTGCATCTTTTTCAGTTCTAGCTAAATCGCAAATTTTCATATTTTTTTCATTTTTCTTTTCTTCCACGTGATTTGTTTTCAATGACGTCAGATAATAGAGCACATGGTCCATGTCCTAAACGAACATTCGCCTTATGGTTGTAAGAAATTTGGCGAAATTCTACACTATTTGGTGATTTTTCGCCTGCGCCCGGCTACGGAAAAGTACCATTCGAACTTTACAGAGGCAGGGTGAGCCCTAAAAGGGCCTGCAAATCCAACACGCTTGCTATGTGACTGTTTACAGAATGAACCCTTAGCTGTACTTTACTAGAACGCAAACACAACTATTGTACAAAAAAACAAAAACTGTACAACTCCAATCTATATCTATAATTTTAGGAATCCGGACTACACAGTGACACGAAATTCGGTCTTAAATTAATCTATAATCTAAATATATGGTGCAGTGGCGTATGTAGAAAATATATTTTTTAGAGGGGGGGGCAGGTAAGTAAAAATGTTAAAAACGCAAAAAAATTATATTAAAGAATATACAATTTGGGAATACGTACATAAAAATAAGCTTCACTTGCTATATCGACTAGCAGGGTTTATTAAAGTCCAGGTTTCGATGTGTTGTTTGTTCGTTTAACGTCACTTCATGCTGCTATGGCTAATCGGACGATGCTACATATAGTGGGAGCTCTAAATTTTGCCTATCCAGGTTTTATTAGGATAGGGATTTTTAACGAGTACCTGACATCGTACAGGCTCGGGACCCCCGTTTAACGTCCCTTCCGAAGGACGGCGTATCTAAGGATTTTTTACTCCTTTTAAAAAATCCTAGGGGCACCTGCCGGGCTACGAACCCGCGATCGTGGGTTTAGTAGTTTGTTACGCTAACCACTAGACCACAGGTCGCCCCCCCCCCCCGGTTTCGAGGTGCACTTGCAAACTTATTCAAAACTTCCTCGTCACTAGCAATAATGTGTTCATGTGAGTACGCATGTATGTAGGTATTTATTGTATGTGAGTTTATTTATTCCAAAATATCTTTTATATTACATAATCTCATATTTGTTTTAGTAAGAACTTTTTCCTTGTTAGAAACAAAACATTTCGAGGGGGGCGGGCTCCCTAGGCCCCCCTTATATACGCCCCTGGTATTGCGATTAAAATATGTATAGAATATTTTAGGGATTTGCCATTCCAGATAAAATTGTTGTATTGCGACGTTGAAGCGACATTGCTACGATCCCATCTCTTAGTGGTCGATTAACGTCGCAATTAAGAGATGACTTCATTTCTTCGTGTGTAATTATCAAGGTCCTTGCTCGATCCATCTTCATTCGTCAACGTGAAATATTGAAATATACATCTTTATATTTTTTTTTTTTATGATATAATTTTTGCACAGTCCTGTTGTACTCGTTCGATCGTATGTATTCGTTCGATATAACTTACAGCGAAAACAAAACAACCGAGTCTCGACCGGAAGAGGATCCAAAGCCAGAAATATCAACGAAGTCTGGGTCGAAGGCAGTATAAGTAAGCGCAGTCTTCAACGGTGGCTCCTGAGATTTCTAGGAGGAAACTCAAAGCTTGAATATTAAGAAGGCCGTGGAAGAAGTCCTTCCCTTGATGACGATGTTCTCCGTGCTTTGGTGGCTGAAAATCCCAAAGCAGCAAATATATCTTCGATGATTTACGATATTATTTCGTATTCGATCTCAAGGCGATTGAAAGGTGAATAGGCTTGGAAGTTGGCAGAGCCTCTTCCACGGCCTTCTTCGTCTTCAAGGCTCAAGTATTTCGAAATCTCTGGAATCATTGTTGCACTGCGCACTCACTTATAAAAAACCTGTCTAGGTTTCAGTACATGGAAGAGACTCCATGGACAACGGTTCTGCAACGAGTTGACTTGTCCTAGGTCACGCTCGACCGCCAGATTTCCCCCACTTATTTTGATTACCCAATTTTCATAACATGTTATAGAGGGTGGGTTATCCCCAGAAGGGTCCTAGATCCTATATGATCCCTCTCCTGATGTGAACAGACTATATAAAATGGTTGATCGCAGGGTGAACTAAGATTTTCGGCACGGCAACGCAGTGCTCTTCCACTGAGCCACTCCTCTCCATTACCATGGGAATTCAGTGCTCTACCACTGAGCCACTTCTCTCCATTACCATGGCAACTCAGTGTTCTACCACTGAGCCACTCCTCTCCATTACCATGGGAATTCAGTGTTCTACCACTGAGCCACTCCTCTTCATTACCATGGAAACTCGGTGCTTTACCACTGAGCCACTTCTCTCCATTACCATGGAAACTCAGTCCTCTACCACTGTGCCACTCCTCTCCATTACCATGGAAACTCGGTGCTCTACCACTGTGCCACTCCTCTCCATTACCATGGCAACTCAGTGCGCTACCACCGTAGCCACTCCGCTCCCTCACTCACTTACTGCCTTCGTCTCAAACTTCGTCGATATTGCCGAAACTTTGTTTGGGCCCCGTACCTATTTGGAACTAGTACAGTAATAGTTCAAAATTGAACTAGTAAGACAAATTTAAAGAAAAATCACACTTTGAGATCTTAGTAAAGACTGAATTTTTTTTTAAATTAAGAAAATGTTACAGAGGTAAAGAACATTTTGGTTTGAAAGTGGAATAAAAAGTGTTTATGCAGTCGACTCTCGATTATTTGAAACTCAAGGGGTCGGAGAAAAATTTCAAATTACCAAGAGTTCAAAATAACAGGAGTTTAAATAACCCAGAGGGAGGGAGCGAAAAAATCATGTTAACAAGAGTTTGATTAAACTTCATGATTTATTATTTTAAACATTTGTACAATTATTCACAAATGTCCACTTTGAAAAGAATTCCGTAATTTTCTGTTGAGTGAGCGACTTCAGCCTATCATTTTCCTATGGATTTTCAAAAGTGGTGAGAGCTGCGAAGAAATCGTCACTTGTGTCGGTTCTGAGGGCGTAGAAGCGTACGGTAGTAAGAGATCTCCTTGCCTCGCTCAATGTGGCTGCAATCCGCGGGTGGTCTTCGTTTTCTTCCCCGTCCTCAACCAGAGGGGCCAAATTCAACAGTCCGGCATCGGTTAGGTCACCGTGGACACTAATGTCATCGTCAGCTTGAGCACAATCCTCAAATGTTAATTCTCCATAGTTCGGTAAAAGTCCCCACCCTCTGTTAGAATTTGTAATTTTTGGCGGCTCCGATGACTGTTCTGTGTTTTCGGTACTCATTTATGTAAACAAAGGACAAGCCTATGGATGATAAAGGCTTCAAATTACAGAGAGTAAGGTAGCCCGGACTTGACGGGCAAGATAATATTCCTTCAACTTCAAATTACCGAGGGGACCAATATGTACTGATTTTTTCCAATTTATCGAGTATTTTTCAGGGAGTCAATTTATCGAGAGTCGACTGTATATGTAAAAGTCAAACAAAAACATAAACAGTTTACTATTTAGGGGAAATATTTTAAAGGAATTATACAATCCTGCATTAGCTTCCCGGAGACAAAAGACCTTGTAAGGTATTTTTTCCAGTGATATTGTTTTTTAAAAAGTTATTGTGTCATTACAGTACCTACGGTTTAGTTATGTTTTCTTCTAAATTACGACGTTCTTAACGACAAAAAAAAAAATATATATATATATATATATATTTATCCTAACTAAAGCGGAAGAGACCTAACGGTGCCGGTTAGCCTTATAAGGCGGAGGAATTAGCCTTAATGCCAGGGCTGTTATCCCATTGGTTGGGACATCTGAGGGGGGCAGCCGGTGCCTCCTAAATTATACACCTCGATGCCACTGCCCGCTAGATCACTCCAATTATCTTCCAATAACAAGAGCTTTCTTATGAAGTTGTCAATATGGCGTTGTTGTTTTTTTGGTATCTGTTTTCCAGGTTGCCTCTTCAATTTGAGCTACAAGTTTTAATTATTTATTTGTTTCCTTATTTTAATAATTTCCAAACATACATGTTATCGTGAGCTTCAGTATGGAACTGGCGTACCATACTATGGGTAGTAGACCATACTATGTCTACATGTTTTGTCTGTCGTAGGGTCACATCAATTTGACGCGTCCAATATGTGGATAAGACTCCTAAGATACTCTTTTAAATTATATGTTTTAAAATAATGTGCGTGAAATGCTTAAGGTAAATAAAGTATTTAAGTTGATAAGGATTAATACTGTACTCGTCTAAATAGCTTTCCAATTACCGCATTGTACGTAACCAATTATCTAGAAGAAATTAGGTCTTTAAAAGATAGATTTATGCTTACCATAGAACTTTGAATGGTTTTTCTACTTAAGGTATGAAAGATAGAAAAAAAAATGTTACATACATTTTTTCCATGTTTTGGATTGTACGTTTCAGAAAAATATAAATAAATGGAGGTCAAGAGGAAACTACAATCTTTGAAGGTAGATATTGACCATTTAAAGTGAAAAAAAAAAAAATGTTTTTTTATTTCTTCTAAGTAGGCTTGAATAACTACAACTTTTACCTGAATCGTTTTTCTGAATTTTGTTTCATTTAAAAGTTAAAAACGTTTGATCCACTTGACACCAATGGGACACCCTGAAGATATATATATATATATATATCTTCACTGATTATCAAAGAACAATAAATAAAAAATAAATTATATATATTTCTATTACTCATATATATTTAGAAACCCAGAAGTCAAAAGAAAAATTCATAATTGCAATTAATTTGAGTATTCTTATTCCCTAGATATTATTTATTTTTAATTACTGTTAATTAACTAGTTAATTGACTAATTTAGAAAATGCTTGTCGTATCTAAGCTAATTAATCTGGAATGTGATACAAATTTAATCTACTCTCGGTGAGGCATATTGTCCGCTTGCACGCCATATGAACTGAATGTACGTGGGGTCTTGTTTTATGTTTGCGTGTATATATGTGTATATATATATAATATTAAGATTACTACAGGGATTATAGTGATTTTAGTGAATTACATTAAATAGTTACGGATATTAAGATTACAGAATAGCCTGGGCATTAAAAAAAAACCCTCGTGTGTACATTTTATAATTGTAAAAACATTATGAACGCCGTGCTGAAGGTCCTGGGACTCACCCAGCCTCTGTTATAAAGTGGGTACCCAAAATAAGTGGGAAATCTGGTGGTTGAGCCTGGTCAAGGACGAATCTCTTCTCTGCCTGCACTTTTTTTTTGTCCGATCTGGCTGGGTTTTTTTATTATGCATTTAAAACGCCACTTCATGCTACTATGGCTAACCTCACGATTCTACCATGGAATCCCTAAAATTTGCCCTTCCAGGTTTAATTAGGATAGGGATCTTTAAGGACAGGCTCCAAACCTTCCGTTTTACGTCCCTTCCGAAGGACGGTATCACCAAAGATCTTGGTCATGGTAGGTAGTTATGCTAACTGCTCCACCACAGATCGCCCCAATCTTGCTTCGCTATCGAAATAAATAAAAGGCTAAACGAACCCGAAGGCTCGATGCCGATACCACTAATCTATGTTTACGAACCTCCGTCCACGGAGCACCACCCAAACCCAAACCCTCATTCCTAACGCAATCCTCCCATCTACACCTCGGTCTACCCCTCAGACGCTTCCCAGTCGGTACAGCGCCTATTATAATCTCCTATATTCCCCAGTGGTCTCGTCCGTTTTTGGACCGAATATTCTACGTAACAACTTTTTTTCGAATACCTGAAGACGGTGTTCATCCTTCAGCGTTAGTGGCCAAGTTTCACATCCATAGAGAAGAGATGGAAGGATAATTGTTTTATAAATTGTGATTTTTAGATTTCGGGAAAAAACACGCGAGGTTAGTAATTTCGAGACCGAATAGTTTCAATCATCCCTTTCAATACAGAGGGATCGCTTGCAGGCTTTTATTTAATATGTTAGTGTCTTTATAAAGTGGGTACCCAAAGTAAGGGGGGAATCTGCCTGTTAACCCATTTACGGCCAAGGCTAAAATAAGTTCAAAGTTTTGATATTTTTCCAAAGAAATATTTTTAGGGTAGTTTAATTCAAATTTTTATTTTATTTTATTTAATTCAATGATATTTACAACTATAATGGTATTATATCAAGTAAATTTGCAAAAATGTAGAATATGACATGAAAACACTTGTGGAGAAACTACCCATCGATAGCACTCCAATAAATTTCTATAGTAGATGATCTCGAGGCCATCTTCTTTTCAGACGCCTCGGAGGGTTATCAGGAATAGTATGGGAAGCAAGCTGAGAGACTAGCGGATTCGAGTGCGTATGGAGCTTGTTATGGAAGGATAGGTATCTATTTTGGGCCAAATCAGTAACATATAGGATATTAAGATCATGATGGATGAGTTTGTTTGTGACATAATAAGGAGCATTGAGGATTTTACGAAGGATTTTGGATTGTAAGGATTGGATACGAGATGAATTGGATGGTTTAGTAGAGCCCCAAAGCTCAACTCCGTATGCCCAAATAGGTCTGATGACTGTCATGTAAATAAGTCTTTTGTAATTAATTGGTAGCTTAGAGCGTTTGTCCAGTAAGTGTTGAAGTAGGCGAAAACGTTGAGCAGTTTCTTGTCTTTTCAGTCTTGTATGAGGATTAATTAAAATTAAAATTAAAATAATTTTTTTTTGTTCAGCCATAATGGCGGTAAAAATGTTGCGCACACGCAACATTGGCTAGTAGTGTATAATATATATATATTTTTTTTTTTCGGTTGGCTCTACAGACCTTGTAGATCTTTCGCCGCCTTTACCAGCCTTCTCCACCTCTGTCTATCCTGGGCCGCTGATTTCCAGTCTGCTACATGTAGCTCCGCAGCATCTTTGTTGACCCTGTCAATCCATCTGGTCTTTGGCCTCCCACGTGGTCTCTTGCCAACTATTCCGGCATTCATAGTTGTGTAGAGGCGTCCTGACGGATCACTTCGAGCTACATGCCCCGCCCATCTTAGCCTTCTTGCTTTCATATCCTGAGATATCGCCTGACCAGTTTCCGTGTGCAATTCTTTATTGGTCCTTCTCCTCCATGAGTTAAGAGTCTCATCCCATACCGCTCCTGTTATCGTGCGAAGTATTTTTCTTTCGCATCTCTCGATTTTGCTTTCTAGGGTGCTGGTGAGAGCCCACGTTTCACAGCCGTATATCAGAATCGGCTTTATTACAGCATTATACACCCTTAATTTTAAATTTCTAGAGATACTTCGGGATTTCAATACTCTTGAAAGAGCGAAGCATGCCCTATTTGCACTTGTTATACGCTGGTCTATCTCAGTCAGTAGGGCATTAGTTGAGGTTATTGTGGAGCCGAGGTATTTGAAGGTATCTACTTTCGGGAACGATTTGCGATCCACGCAGATGCTGTTTCTGGGGTGGACTTTACGGCTTACTATCATATATTTTGTTTTTTCCTCATTTACCTGTAAGCCGATTTGGTTTGCCTCTTTCATAAGCACCTTAGCGAGTCTCTCGATATCCCTTTCATTACTTCCGAGGACTACTATGTCATCGGCGTATGCAAGAATTTTATGTACCTTCCCGACGTGCACCCCACCGTTCTCTCTTGATGTTGCTCTTATCACCTTTTCAAGGGCTATATTGAACAGTAAAGGTGAGAGTCCGTCTCCCTGCCTCAAGCCAGTTCCAACTTCAAAGGCCTCAGACACATCTCCCTGTATCAGGACTCTGCATCGGGGGTCGTCTGCACACGCCTTCGTCAATCTCACCAACTTCCCGGGAATACCCAGCTCAGTCATGATCTTCCATAAACAGCTTCTGTCCAAGGAATCGTATGCTGCTTTGAAGTCCACGAATAACGCGTGTACATCTTGATCTACTTCCCATCGTTTTTCGAGTACCTGTTTCAGAATGAATATCTGGTCTAGCGTACTCCTTCCTCTTCTGAATCCTGCTTGCTGGTCGCCTGCCGTGTTTTCATAATACGGATATATTCGACTATGCAGTATGTTGGTCATTACCTTATAGACAACAGGAAGGAGCGTTATGCCTCTGTAATTCCCACACTCGTATATGGACCCCTTTTTTAGGATAGGGCATAATAGACCTGTTTTCCAAGCCTCTGGTATTTTCTCTTTCTCCCATATCTTCTGGATTAGATCTAATAGTTTGGCTCTTATGGTTTCTCCTCCATCTTTGAACAACTCTGATGGAAGATTGTCCAATCCAGGAGCCTTTCTTCTTTTAAGCCTGTCGATTGCTATTTCTAAGTCCAGAATGTCAGGTTTTTCAACCTCTTGTGGGTCAAGATCCTCCTCGTGGTCCATGTCCTCTTCGTCCGTGTGTTCTACTTGGTTTAGAAGTTTCTGGAACTGTTCTCTCCAGATATTTAATACTTCTACTTTGGATGCCGTCAGTTTTCCATCTTTCCCTCGCATTTGAGTGCTTCTAGCTCTAAATCCAGCCCTTTCCTTCCTGATATCTGCGTATAGTTCGCCCATATTTCCAGCCTGCCAGTTATCCTCAATATTTTTTAGTTTTTCCTTGAGGAATTCTCTTTTCGCTTTTCTTATTATTTTATTTGCTTTCGTCCTAGCAGCTGAGTATTTTTCTAGTGTAGCTGGATCAGCTTTGACTGCGTAGAGAACCTTTGATCTTCTTCTTTCTTCGACTGCTTTTTCACATTCCTCCGTGAACCATGTTTTGGGTTTCCGTTTTTCCTGAATCCCTATTATTTCCTTTGCTGTTTCTTTTAACTTGGACTCTATTGTCTCCCAATGTTGATCAATTGTGAGATTCTCTAAGTCCAAGGGTTCAAATTTATTTTTCAGCTCGATTTGGAATTTGTCTTTTAGCACAGGGGTTTTCAGGTTTTGGACTTCAAACTTTCTTCTTTCCATTTGGTACCCTATTTTATGGATTTGTTTCAGTCTCTGACATACTTTGATCCTGATCAGAGAATGGTCCGTATCACAGTCTGCTCCACGATAGCTTCTTACGTCTTGTATAGAGCTACGATGTCTCTTATCTATCAGCACGTGGTCAATTTGGTTTCTAGCCCCTTTCGGGCTAACCCATGTATATTTGTGGATGTCCTTGTGTGGGAACATCGTGCTACTAACCACTAATCCCTTGCTTGCTGCCAGACTAATACATCGCACTCCATTGTCATTACTTGTTTTGTGGAGACTTTGGCTCCCGATAACGGGCCTAAAATGTGATTCACGACCTATTTTAGCGTTGAAGTCTCCTATAACTAATTTTATGTCATGCTTTTGAGACTGGTCCACTGCATTTTCTAGCTGATCGTAGAACTCGTCCTTCACCTCATCATCCTTGTCTTCTGTTGGTGCATATACGTTGATAATCGTGGTGTTAAACCATCGACCTCTGATTCGTAGAACACTAATTCTTTCATTAATCGGGGTGAAGTTAATCACTGATTTCCTTGCAGCTGGGCTAACTATAAACCCAGTGCCAGCTGTACCGTTTTTGGTGTTTCTTCCGGTGTGAAACATTGTGTGACCATCAATTTTGGTTTCTCCACCTTCTGGCCATCTTACCTCCTGTATTGCTGTTATTGGTATATTGTACTTTTTGACTTCGTTAACTACCATTTGTGCGGCACCTGGTCTGTATAGACTCCGAATGTTCCATGATCCAATGTAAAGTCCGTTACACAAAGCCGGGGTCTTTGCCATGCTGAGACTGTCCGATTTTCCGAGGCTGCTATTAGGTTTCAAAATAATTATTTTTTTTTACGGGGTAGGGTTATTGACCCTATGCCCAACCCCCAACCTGAAGGACCAGTGGCTGATTGCAGTCAGAAGACTGGGCGATGGGGCCGCCAACTCCCTACGCCATAATATATATATATATATATACTTTCTTATTTATTTTTTTTTTTTTTTAGAGTTAGGTAAGGTGATGTGTTTATAAATGATACAATAATACTGTTTCATGAAAACTTTTATTACAATCGTTTGAATAATAAACTCCTTTAAAGAAATAAAAAAAGTACAATTTGCACACTATTTTCACAAAAAAAATTTAAAACCATCTGGGTGTAATTTAACATTACATCTCTCTTAACCTATAAATAGTTTGGCTTTTACACACTCTACACGTTTGCCTTGTCTCATCCCTGACGATCAAATGTCCGATTTTGTTCTTTCTCACTTCATCTAACAGTGGTTCACAGCTGTAAGCCCTTATCACCGCGCATCAAAGATATAAGATCAACTATTATCATTCATGAATAATTGAAATTGTGTTATTAGTACAGGCTTTCACATCGTCTCCTTTCCGTGCGTCTGTTGCTCAATCCTAAAATCTAAAATACAGTTTTAAAAAAACTAGGTCAATATCCGTCCAATAAAACGTAGGAAAAAAAATATGTTTGCACGGTGGCTTGAACTGCGTTAGCTCTTGTGTTTTTTAAATATTCTTTTCGTTATTAAATAGAGCAACTAGCGTGAAGATGACATGCCACCGTAAAGTAGGCCAGACCCGCCTCCTACCTCTTCTTTATGCTTCAGTCCCTCGTGCACATGGAACCTTAACACAACAATGTCCCGTACATAGCTCTTGTATCAATTATATCAGTAGATGATATCAGTAGTCAATATACAGGGTCGTATCCGGCGCCCCTAAAAGGTTGGACGCACAGAAGAAGAAGATAATGTTTATGAAAACAAAAGTCTACATTGTGCAAAAATCTCTATGACTTGATGGCGCCCGAACATTTTGAGTCTAAGTGCGTCAAAAACGCTTGAATGTTGCAACGGAAAACCTCTTCGTCTTGGGCTGTTGTTGGGGGGAAACACCACTACCACCCGTGAAGGGTCTTGAGTCTAGTACGTGCTAGAGACCTTCCTTCACTTATCTCCTTGCCGCTCAAGAATTTTAGATCTGTAGACTGCCTGGGTAGGATAGATATTATTATTATTTATTTGAAAACTTCTTTAGCGACTGTTGGTAGGGGATAAACTTGAAGGTACGGGTCAGCAACGGAGTATTTCACTCGCTAAATTCTGGAAATACAACTTCTTCTCAAAAAATCGATTTCTGCAGCTTGCAGCATTTGTGCATCTCTTGGTCCAACAGTCCACATTTCTGAATCATAAAGAGTTGCACTTTCTAAAAATGAAGGAAAAATCCTCTTTTTGGTTTATAGCGAAACCACCCAACGCTAACCACTAACGCTAAACCACTTCCACAGTGTGTAGTTTACCATACATTACCGATACACTTCTTTCCTTTCCTGATCCTTCCCTTCATATAGGTCTCTCTCAATTGTCCCCTTCATAACTGTGTACACTCCCAAATAGATAAAGAGAGCACTCCGGCCTAGTGATTTTTTTTTAATATAAATTTTTTAAAAAGCGTTATACCAAAGATGATAACGCAAATAAAAATGATTTGGTTATCAAATACCTGAAGAATATTTTCTATTAGTTTTTGATCAATTAAGTATCATTGAACTTATTTGGGAGGGGATTAAGCTTTAAGTGCGCCCCGACCAACCCTACATGGTTTTCCTCGCATTTTCACATCTTCCTGTTTTCCTGGTCCTAGCACCGCAGCCCGAGGGATCTTCTGAAGATATCCCGGTCCTCCTTATAACTAAGGAACTGAACCTAATTTTCGATATTAGGAAATTTAAATGACTTTCAATCAAATAAAATCAAAATTTTCAATTTGAGTTTTTCAATTGCTCAATTTTTATCACCGTTTTCGGAACCCATGGTAAATTCCTTATGATATAAAACACCAACCTTTTTTTTTTTTTTTTTTTCTCCCTACCTGCCATTACTGGCATACGGGTTTCGGCAGTGACGGGTTGATGCGTTGGGTTTACGCGCGCCCGCCACTGCCAGAAAAACTCTTTATTTATAAAACTTTATTTTTTAAATTTGTACACATATTGGGGGGGTACCCTTTATTAAATGGGGACAATTTTAAAAGCTTTCTGTGGTGCTGCCCAGTGCACGGATGTGCACCTTGCTGTTGGGGCAGCACCTTACTCTTCCTGGCTGGTCCCCATCCGTCCGGACGCCGTCCAGCACGCCTGGTCCGACGCATCCGTCCGGTCATCCAGCCAGTCTCAACCAGTCCGGTCTCCTTCCTCATCTCTCTCCAGTGGTGCCTCCTCTTCTGGTGGCTCTTCGTCCGGTGGCTTATATAATAATTAATTAAGCTTATATAATATCAATATTTTTTTCCAGATTTGTCTGTGTAATGCGTTCTTTTCACACCCAAGCTGTCTAATGCGTACAGCTTAGATCCCAAGCCATCTTAATAATATCCTTACCACGTATGCGGAAGGCACTTGTCTGTTATCAGTCAGCACTGATCCAGTTATAGCATCCCATACTCTTCAATCCCATATCACTGACCTTTAAAAAAATGTTGTCAAAACTAGAGGATTAAAATAAATTCCCACAAATCCCGTCAAATGACCAATGAATTACTGGCCTCTTGTTTCGTTTAATAACATCCCACAGATCCCTGTAGAACAGGTCCGGTACTTATGACTACACTTTGACAAACGTTTTACTTGGAATCCTCAAACTAGACTACTTGAACATTTACTAGACAAACGAACTGAATTCCCAATTAATTACAAAAGACAAATATACATGACTATTATAAGACCTGTTTGGACTTACGGAGGGGGCTCCACTAAGTCATCGAATTCCTCAATGCCCCTTAGTTTGTTACGAACAAAATCACCCATAAAGGCCTATTTGTTACTGATTTGGCCGGAACCCGATATCAGTCTTTTCATTACAAACTTATTTGAGCACTACCACTCGGTAGTTTCTCGTATTTGCCTTCATCCATGCCATTATGTATCACTCCTGCCATTTATTTATTGTATTGTTATAACAGAATTGTAAATTTCAATTAATTTTTTGCACAAGCCGTTATTTTGTTCATTTCTTTTTTTTGATTCTGCTCTTAACTTCAATATATTTCAGTTTACATAAATTGTTATGAAATCTCGATCCTCTCTCCTTCAAAAAGAGAATGAAAACCCACACGCTGGGAAGAAGAGTACCAATAAATAATTTGACTATCTAAACAAAATTTCTAAAAGTCAAACATTTTCGAGCAACTGTTATTTTAAAAATCTGTGACAAGACACACGTTTCTCCTTTTAGCCTTTAACGATGAATAGGTTATTCCCCTCTTCAGACCGTCTTTTTTTTTTCATTAAATAAAAACCATTCTAAAAGAGTTTTAATAGTCTACTCGTAATTATAGAATACTTTTCGCTCTATAATTTTTAATAATGAACCTTTCTTTAAAGCCGATAATCTAAAAATTAGATATAAAGAGTGAGAAAGATTACCCGTAATTCGCAAATTTCTCCGTGATTATTGATTACCTTGATTTTTTGACGTGAATACGTCTTTAAAATTTCTTCAATTCAAAGGCAATTCAAAAAACCGAATGATAACAAAGTCGGAAGATACAGTATAGTGTTGCAGCTACATATCTATCATCTCCATCCAAAATTAGACCACTGGATAGCTAAAGGGTCAAAGAATTAGTGAGTGAGGACTGTGGAGGCTAAGCGACGCTAGTTTGCTGCATATCGAGATTTCCATTCACTATAACTCTTGACTCGGGGAAGCTACGACGTTCGTTCAGGTTTCATTCGTCAGCTGTCGTAAAAATCGATTGTATATAAACCATTAGTGTACAATAGTGACAGTGAGCATAATAAAAATTATCAAAAGTACATAATGTCAGCATTTAAGCGTCGAATAGCCAAATCCAATTTCAGAGATCTTATACGGTTGGAAAGGGCTTCTCAAGAGGGATCGAATGGTAACAATAAAACACATATGACCGAGTCAAGCATACATATAATTAATAATAACAGTTAATAAAAAATCATAAATAATAATATTTAATGTACAAAATATTACCCGTTACGTAAACGAACGTACGCATGTACAACTCACGGTCGTATCCTTGACTCAGCCACACCCCATTTTTTTTCCTTCCAAGTTATCCTCCGGACTCCACACGACCATCAGCCATTTCTTCCCAAAATGGCGGACACATACAACCTTGCCTCGAGGCGGTTATCTACTATGCTATGCGAACCCACGGTGGTATTCTTTGAAGGAACATGTCACCCGAGTTAGTGGCTTCCTTCTTTCCCAAGCCCAGCGTATGTTTTCATTCATTATCATCATTCGTTCTCTTTTCGATCTCTTCCTACCGGAGGACGTTTTACCCGGACATAAGTCATGGGTTAGGCTAGTCAAAAATTAATTAGCAATATTCATGACTTTCCTAACGATACTCCCAGTTACGGGGTAAAACTGCTTTCTGCATTTGATCCAGAATATTATAATTAAGGTATAATTATTTTATATGGATGCTTCCCCCTCCCAGAGCACCATATTCTCATTCTGGGCGAATCCTGAATTATATACGCGGCTTAACGTGTACGCTTGCCACACGATTAGAGCGCCGTTGGTTCGCGAAAATATTGGATATCCGCCTTAAGACAAATTACGATGACGGAAAATAAATTCATAAAGTTTTGTAGAATCATCAACCAGATTTTAAATATACAGTGTATTGGTTCTTGTTTGTTCTAGGCTCACGTAGTATCTGCGTTCGAACAATCACTTTCCAATATGACACAACGGCTACAACAGCTCACTGCCACAGCTGAGAAAAAGGTTAGTTTAAACTTAGTTTTCAGTATATTAAAATTATGATTTAATATGTAATAAATAACATAGTGACTGCATGCAAGTGTTGACACTTGTTTATTAGCCAGTCTCCATGAAACCTACCTCCTTATCTCCTGTAACCTCTTCTTATCACTCATCTCATTTGAGTTGAGATATGTGTGTGTTATTAAATTGTTTTCTGTTTTGTTAATTAAATTTAATATTATGTTTTTTCTTATTCCTTTAGTTATTGGGTATTTAAAATGAATAGAATAATTCTTTGAGAATAGCAATATTTAAAAGAAGAAGCTCTGTAATACTTCCAGAATTTTGGAATAAATCCAAAGATGAAATTTTGTGAAAAAGTTCACCAAATGGATTTTAACAAGGATAGAAATGGAGATGTTTCCGTCGAAAGTGTTGGGAAAACATTTATACAAGAAGAGGATTGGCTAGAATTAGCATTTTATTGTTAAATTTTGTGTATTTCAATTTCCATTAATATGAATAAGAAGGTAGGTGTTATCAGTATTAGGGTTACCCAGTGCTCAGGTTATAAACAATGGTGGATAACAGTCCCAGCAGACCAGTTAACACACAAGTACCCTAGTGCTTATCGATATAATTTTAAGATATAGTAGGTTCCAAGATTAACTATCTTTTACATTAGCCATAACATTCTTAATTTTCATATTTTCAATTACAAAAGTAGATATTAAATTTACCTCTAGTATAATATATCTACAGTCCCGGTGAATAAGTGGTTAAGTCGGATTTTGTCCAGAGAGAGTTAACTACTTTCAGATAACCGGAATCGTATCATTCTCGTAGTTTTCGGCTTGAAATGGAGTTGTAATATAAAGCAATAACTCCTTTTCAAGCCATTTCCTTACTTAGCCCCTTATTCACTACGAAAATATTTTATTCCACACACTTAAGTACAAGAAACTCATTTAGAAGAAAATTAGACTTTTTCACTGGGGCTGTAGATATGGCTCAAGGCCATTAGAGAATTTAGTATCCAAGTTGGTGGTACGGTTTTCAGCCGAACAGCGCAACTTCTTGTTTACGCTGATGACATTGACATTGCTGGACGCTCACTTCAGGTTGTGTCCGACGGCAAAAGCAGGGGGGCAGTGGAAAGGGTACACAATACATTATCTCAGTCTAATTTTAACATATATATATATATATATATATCCTGGGCTGCTGATTTCCAGTCTGCTACATGTAGCTCCGCAGCATCTTTGTTAACCCAGTGTATCCATCTGGTCTTTGGCCTCCCACGTGGTCTCTTGCCAACTATTGTGGCACTCATAGTTGTGTAGAGGTGGCCTGACAGATTACTTCGAGCTACATGCACTGTCCATCTTAACCTTCTTGCCTTCATATCGTGAGATATTGACTGACTAGTTTCCATGAGCAATTCTTTATTAGTTCTTCTCCTCCACGAGTTTAGACTCTCATCCCATACCGCTCCATTTATCCTACAGAGGATTTTCCTTTCACATCTCTCATTTCCGCTTTCGAGGATCTTGTATTATGTTTTTCGATCATTTACATGTAAGCCGATTTGGTCTGCTTCTCTCATCAACACCTTAGCTAGTCCCTCAATATTCCTTTCATATTCCTGAGGACTACTATATCATCGGCATATGCAAGAATTTTATGTTCCATTCCGACGTGCACTCCGGCATTCTCTCTTGATGTTGTTCTTATCACTTTTTCAAGGGTTATGTTGAACAGTAAAGGTGAGAGTCTGTCTCCCTGGCTCAGACCAGTTACAACTTCAAAAGCATCAGACATATCTGCCTGTATCAGGATACTGCATCGGGTGTCGTTTGCACACACCTTAGTCAATCTAACAGATTTTCCGGGATTACCCACCTCAGTAATGATCTTCCATAGACTGTTTTTGTCCTATATATATATATATTTGAAAATTTTCATTCATTCTTAATGTTGTAGGATTCGGAACTGTTGGAGCTGCGACAGACTATTGAACTTCTTCGGAAACAGAGCGTGGAAGCTGGGCTCACGTCTCAGGCCATGTCTCCATCCTTAGCGAGGCGGCACACCATCAACACGGCAGATCCCACCAGTGGTACTCTTCAATTATATATTGCATTTTATCATGAATAATTTTAAAATATATTTAGAATTATGATATTTGTATCTACAATAATTCTGTTTGATAATAATAATAAAATTAAGTTTCCTTATAGTTTACACATCATTTCCATTGGGTAGTAAGGTATCAAATTTGTTTTAAAAAAACAATTAATTTAATGTTTTAATTGTTTTGGAAAATAACATATTCTTTGTCTAGCTACCCATAGTAGCTCAGTGGTTTAGAGCACTGCACCGGAGATGCAGATAACCCGGATTCGAATCCCAGCCAGGACAAATCTTTTCTCTTCAAAACAAAAATATTTAAAATTAATCACCATCAAAATAATAATTGATTAAAATAAATTATAAATAATATATTGACGTAAGTCAACAAGATCCTAATTAAAGTAATGTTCAATGAACATTCTTGCCCATGTATACATCACAAAAATTGTGAGAACACGAGGTGAAGAGAACTGATTTGTCTGACTCGGATACAGCCGATACAGCCGATAGTTCAATGGTTTAGAGCACTGCACCGGAGATGCAGACCCGGGCTTCAATCCCAGTTAGGACTAATCTTTTCTCTTCAAAACAAAAATATGTAAAATTTATGGGTTTCATTTTTTTTAAAAGTTTAAAGTTGTGTTTTGAATCTCATGCTGCTTAAATCTCTCCTATCAGCTTGTAATTTGTCATGCCTTTTTTTTTTTCTTGTTTATTATTGAGACCTCTCGAGTTTGAAGTTATGTTTTAGTCTTCTTCTTTCCATGCTTTGTTTTCTATTTAATTAATGAATTTATTATATAATAAATTCATTAATTAAATATATATTTAAATATATATATTATTATATTATATTAAATATATATTTAATTTGTGTTGCAGAGAGTAATATTTCTAGACAACTTTCTACTGACTCGGTATCAAGCCTCAATTCCCTCAGTTCTGCCTGCAGCCTTTCGAGCACTCCCATGCCTCAGGAAACTGAAAAGAAGAAGAAACGTGGATGGGTAAGCATTGTATTATGATCTTTAATATAATAACCTATTGGAATTAATAACTGTGCATGCATCCTGTAAAGACCCTGATGGAATTGTTCTCCCCAAAAAATATGGCTTGTAAAATCAGTGGAAGGAAGAGATCGGAAAGAGGCGTATGATTATAACAAAGAGACACTGCCAGACAAGGCTATTGAGCCAACGGATGATGAAGAGTTTTATGATGCTATAGAAAAACCCAAGAATTTATTTTTTATTTTTTTAAGGGCATTGATTTGCACTGCGACCAGTTTTGATCAGTTGTGTGCGCTGTTAGATGAGATTACTACAACCTTAGATTCGCAGGTCCAACAAATTTGTGTATGTTTGTTGGATTGAATAATTCTGCCTGCCCTGGGGTCAGTGACGCAGTCCTGCTCAAAGTTAGTTAACCTGAGGTGGGCAAACCTATCACATAGGGAAATGACATGATAGGGTGTTTCGTCCTCAATATGACAAAAGCGACATTGAGTGACATCCGCAAGTCAAAGTCTAAACATATGGGCATTGAGTCTACTATAACTTTTATATGCCGCTGTGATTGTTTTGGGAAAGATTGCCTGTCCAGGTTGTGAGGAGGTTTACATCTCTCTTCACTATAACCATCAAGGAATTGCTTTGAACGTTTTCATTTCTTTTTGTTACACCAAAGCTTGTTAGTTTTCCTGAGGTAAATTTCCCCTATTCTGATCTTGACATAACTACCACTTAGCGGTGAACTTTACAACTATTCAACTCGTTTACTGAGCGATAAAAAATTTTGTTTGTAAAATATTTCCAGACAGACAGAGAACGAGGCGGAACCGACTGTAAATATGTACCTCTTTTAGTCTTTTTAGAAAATGGTTCATAAAAAAATATATTTTCACCGTGCCTCTTAAAGATGTAGAGATGATGATGTAATATAAGGGGAAAGATTGTTTTGAATCATAAGGTTGTCTTAAAGATGGAGGAGCATTTTAAGATATAAGCGATGATATAACAAATACAATTTATAATTTTAGTCTAATAAATTATAATACCATTGACATGAAAAGAAATTGTACCTAATTAATTATTATTATTTATTTTTTTAAATATAGCTAAGAAGCTCTTTCAACAAAGCATTCTCAAGATCAAAGAAGAACCGCAACGGCTCTGTCTCATCAGATGCAGAGGATAAAGTAGACATCTCAGCACCACCGAGTCCACTTCTTGGTAACCATCACGTCAATGGAAATGACCTCAACTCGCCAACTGAGTAAGTTTAATCAATGATTAGTTTATATTCCTGAGGCTTCTATGAAAAATTACTATTTAAAATTATATAATGATTTATAATTATTAATATTATTTTATAATGGTATAGTCTTATTAAATGTCAGTTTGTAAAATGCATTTGTAGTCGGGAATGTTAAGGTCACCTGCTGAATGTTAAGTCTGCTCTATAACGGTGTTTATTGTAATCATTATCAATTAGTCTTTATAAGAAATACTATTTCTGTATCAGCTTGTCATCGTACTAATAGCATCAACTTTAATAATTTTTTTATAAAACATTGTAGATGATTCCTGTTTTTTAAATTGATGAGTAGAGCGAAAACATGTTGAAATATTGTTTTTAGAACATGAATTACCATGATTTTTTTTTTTTAATATCAAAAATCAGTGTAGTCTAAGGTAGTTTTTATCTAGTCGACTTCTTCTTTAAAACTTCCGTTTATTTCTTTAACAAAATGTCATATACTTTATGACTTTTAGATAGATTTGCCCATTTAAGATGAAATTCTAGCATTACTGAACAACACATTACATAAATATGTTAATGATGGAATTGATGAGGGGGTGCAGTCAAAGAAATACACAAAGATAAGCAGAACTTATTTTTTAATTGTACCAACGTTTTGGCCTACGGTGTAGACCACCTTCAGAGCAACTAGGGGGTGCCTTGCCTGTGGTGACTTGTCAACCTAACATTTGTCAACTGAACTCGTCAAAAGTTTGGACTTAATTAGACATTATTTTTTCTTAAACATGGTTAATATGGTTACTAATTTATTTTTTTAATTTATAAACTTTATAAGTACATTTGATTAACTAAAATAATTTTAAAATGTTGATTAGCTTAAATTATCTATTTATTTAATTAATTTGTCTTTATCTGATAGTATGGGATTTTTAAAGTTTTCAAAAGGTAGATCTGAAGTTATACAAAATAAAATTTATGGATTTGAAACGTGACAAAAGAGAGTGTTGATGTATAATTATAAATTAATACTGAGGAAATTTTATTAACGATAGTAAATAAAACAATTAATTATTAAATCTGTTTTAAAACATAAAAATATTGATGTACAAACTATGTGATTTATCTTGAATTATTTAAAATGTTGTTCTTTAAATACAGAATGTTCTTGAAAAAATATGTGTATCTTTTTTTAATGAACAGAATTTTTAAAGAAGAAATTTTTTTTTTTAAACTATCCGAATTTAATTTTTTTAAAGATTAATTTTAAACTTTTTTTTTTAAACAGTAAAATTTCTTAATAATTTTATCATTATAATCTTATTTTCAAAACAAAAAGGTCCTTTATTCTTTTTAAATAAATTAAGAATGAATACAGACGAGATAAATAAAAGTTTAATATTTACAGTCTATGTTTAAAATTGATTTAACTTTTTAGTCTTTTTTTAACAATGAGTTATCAATTGCAGTAATGAGAGGATCGAGTCTGGACCTGAAGTTGTTGAAGAGTTGAGGAAACAGCTGAGGGAGAAAGATCTAGTTCTTACGGACATCAGGCTAGAGGCCCTGTCATCCGCACACCAGCTGGAATCGTTAAAGGACACGGTCATCAAAATGAGGGTTAGTGAGCGCCTTTATCGCAATTATTAAAGATAATCAATCTTTGTCGAGGTGGGAGAATTACCACAAAGTCCTGTCTTGGCAATTAGTTAATGTTTATTTATTGCATTGTAAAAATTATAAATTATCTAAATAAAAGAAAAATTAATATTAACGAGGAGAATGTCATGTTGGGCAGCACTTCTTTTATAACTACCTGTTTTTCTCGTCAGGCATCGAACGGATCATGACAAGTAATTTAAATTAAATATATTATAAATTCAGCTCAGCTTTCCATTGCCCCCGCTCTTGGGTTTATTGTAATGCTGATAAATAAAACAAGAATTTAAAATACATTCATCACATTTCATTCCAGAACGAAATGGTGAACCTTAAACAAGATAATGAAAGGCTTCAAAGGCTGGTGACTAGTAAATCTCTGACTTCATCTCAAAGTTCACTTCCGAGGAACGGCAGCCTCGAGAGGAGGTTTAGCATGAACGACGCCATTCCTGGTAAGTTATATTTTTTATTTCATAGTAGTTTAAAAAAACAAATTGAATTAAGTTGAAATTGCAATTAATACTAATTGATGACCCATTTTTCCAGATCCCAAGTATGATGTATTTGCAAACGATCCAGATGGTAAAAGAGTATCGCTTACTGTCTTCCTCGGCTGTCACGGGTCATACCACCGCTACATCGAGGATGGTTCTGAAATAGCCATCGCCTCCCTCTCGGTCAGCGGTAAGACCAAGTGGGAAATGCTGGATGCCATGGTCAGGAGAGCTTTCAAGGTAATATTAACACATCGTTGGATATTTTATGTCATTTTGGTTGACACGGTTCATTTTCAATATTAAATGCTAATGTCACAGTTATAATTTATCCTCTTTACTTAAAACTATTAAAAATACTTTCTTCTCGACCTAATTTATAATGTTTTGTTAATTGTTTTAATTTTTTTTTTAATATTTTTATTTTGAAGAGAAAAGATTTGCCCCAGCAGGGATTCGAACGCGGCTTGTCTGTCTCTCTATGACAGCACTCTACCAACTGAGATACCGGAGTCGCTTCCCAGCAGGGACAAATCCGTTCTCTTATCTGATCCCATGTCCCTGTGTTCTCGCAATTTTTTGCGACGTATGATCTAATGTTTAATTGTGTTTATTGCGCAGGACTATTTGGATCGTGTCGATCCTATGACTTGCCTCGGTTTAGGAACAGACTCGGTCTGGTCTTACCATGTCGGTGAAGTGGTACGTTATAGAGACCCGAAGCCTCCTCCGGAACTCCTGCCCTGTGGCTACCTCGTAGGGGAGGACATCAACATCAGGATATGCCTCAGAGGTGCCCTACATCAGGGTGCATTAGACGCTCTTGCCTTCGATACGCTTATTCCTAAATCAATAATCCAAAGGTAATCAATCAGTTATACTATCAAAGACTTGAAATGAAATCATAAACGTCATCAGATTGGTTATGATGTTGTTTTTCTGTTTGTAGGTATGTTTCCCTACTAACCGACTATAGGAGGATAATTCTTTGCGGTCCTAGCGGAACTGGAAAGTCATACCTCGCCAATAAGCTCGCAGAGTTCCTTGTTACAAGAGCAGGAAAGGAGTCCACGGCTGAATCAGTCGCTACTTTCAAGTAAGTTTCAGTTCTTGTTTTAATAATATATAGATAAGATGAAATTTTACAACAAATACTACATTTAAAGATAAAGTTTGATCTAAGAGGGGATTCCTCGAGTCAAAAAGTATAACTTTTTAGAGGGTTAAATAGCTTAACCCTTCATTACTCCACAGGGCTACTTTTAATCTTGATGTAGCTGTTAGACATCAAATATGTTTATTTGATCTGTGAGTCTGTGATCAATCTTACCTAGGAAGTTATAAAAAGGTGCATTCGCTGTCGATGACAAAACATTCATACTTACCCTGCACCTCAGAGGTGTTGGTAAATTTCCGAGAGTTCGGATGAAAAAAAGTTAAAATTGAATTTAAATATGAAAATTTTAAATATAATACTTGTTCGGCACCTGCGTGATGCATCAGTATCTGTAGCCAAAAAGATTTACTCAGAGATATGTCGAGCCGGAAGATGGGGTAATTCTTTCCCTGAGATGTATCTGCAAAAACAACATGTTCTTTTGTGAAGCCCATGAGTGCTATTGCGACTGAAAAGCAGAAAATAAATCCAGAAGAAATTTAATTCCTCCATTTTGTAGAGTAAAAGCTTGTTGTAAATGCATCTAAGTGGTTAATTTCAGCTACAGCATCCCTAATTTTCTGTTTTAACAAGTCGATGTTATCATGAAGATCATATGAATAAACTTTTTGTTTCAAATAACCCCATAAGTAAAAATGCAAAGGGGTCAAATCAATGTATTGGACCATATCTTTACCATACATCACTTTTTGGGAAAGTGCTGATTCAAAAAATTTGTAATCAAATGAGTTGAATGAGCTGGGCATCCGTCTTGTTGAAAATGATAATCTTCTAAATTCACATCTTCCATGGAAGGTAAAAAAAGGTTTTCGAGCACATCCTAATAGGAATGTTGGTTTAAATTAGTGTCCAAAAAATATAGACCAACAATTTATCTATCGTACCTTATTGCACACCATACATTTACTTTCTTGTACCGTTGACTGTTAGTTACTATACGAAAATTAGGATTCTCATCAGACAAATACCTACAATTTTTTAAAGACACGATGCCATTAGCTGTAAAAGTTGACTCATCTGTAAAAATGATTTTTTATAAAAGTATCTGTCATTCAAAATCTTTTCTCCAGCCCATAAACAAAACAGCAATCGGTGGCCATCCTCTCCAGTTTCTAATTTATGAATGAACGTGGGTTAAATTGGAATAATTTTATTTTCTTTGAGAATTCTTTGCATGTGCGATTTACTTATTGATAATTCAGTAGATGGTTTTCTCAATGATAATTGATTATCAGTGTTCACGGATTCCAGCACCAAGAGTGTAGCAGCATCTTCGTGATCATGAACTAGCTTTTTTTTTTTTCAAATTTTGGATACTTCCAGTTTATGTAAACTTTTTCACAAGTTTTTTTAAGCCATCGTTGGAAATCGCTCGTGAAACTTATTAATAACCTAAGCATGAGATGTTTCCCCAAGACCGTAACATTGTATTCAGTGAATGGGGCTGTTCCAGAGTCAACATTTTTAATACAAAACAAGTAAAAATAGATGAACAAGTAATTTGCAACTTACTGAGATAAGTAATCAATTTAGAACAAATACTTCAAAGTTTTGACGTGTATCTAAGATGATGACAGTAAATTGTTTGCTTTACTACGATGAGATTGTTTTTCAAACAAAACAAAATAAAAGCGGATTTTATCAAAGTAGACCGATCATTCTGAAAATTTGCATAAAGCCATAACTTTTCATTGTGAACAACTTTTCTTAGTGACACTACTATGAACGGAAAAGGTACTTTACCTGAAACGAAAAGAGTTTTTGCTCAACTGTAAAGGCCTAATTGATTTTAAAAAATGGAATCTCAAAATATGAAATTCCAGTTCGAAAAGTTTTGGTCAATCTCACCTATTGTTAACTAAATCTGGGGAGACACTGTATATATATAAGTTAAGTGTATAAATAGTTTAGATGATAAGAAATACTATTATTAGCTCTTTGTACCAAGTCAAGTTTTTTGTATTCGATTTTAATAACAGGTGTTGAATATAGATTATTTTGAGAACATATATTCTGGTCAGTTAGACCGCGTCTACTCGTGCTACAGCGTCCTATAGCCCTGAAGATGACCCACAAAGTGGGTCGAAACGTCGGCACTTAATTAAATAAGTATCCACTTATTCAGTGTTTTATTTGACTGCAACCCCAACTATTATCTTCCTTAGATTATTTTGGTTTGAGATTATAAAAGGCAGTTTTACAGCAAACAGTGTGTGATATTAATTCCCAAATTTTCATATATTTAGGAATAATTCAGTCTAATCATAACTTATATATATATATATATATATAACTTAAATGGTCTGGATGGTGGTTATATGTATGTGTATATATATATATATAAATAAGTTAAATCCTGAAGACCAACAATATTCAGTTTTTTTTTAGAAGCATCTCGTTTTTGTTTTGTTTGTGTGACAGTTCTATCGGAAGTGAAAGAGAGGATTTCGGATCTATAAGTTCATTTTTTAAAATTTATTATTATAATTTTTTCTCTCATTGTATTTGTGTCCAGCACTACGTAAGTGTACACTGGATGTTGTTGGCCTTCCAGGTTTTGGCATACTTCGTCTCCAAGTTTCCGAAATTCTTCGAAAACTGGTGGGGGGGAGTTAAGTCCTGAGGACCAACAATATTCACTTTAATCTTTAAAGTGCTTATATGAAAATAAACCAAAGGTGTGTATGTAGGATTATGAGAGCAATAAAGTCATAAAGTCAGTTATCAATCAGAGTTAGCAGTGTTCATTTCAAACCTTTCTTTTTTTTTACTTGTTCCTTTCGATAGACTTTAACTTATATATATATATGTAGTTATATGTATTATATGTATATATATATATATATATATATATATATATATATATATATATATATATATATATATATATATATATATGTATAACTTAAATACTTCACTACGAAAACCATAAAAAAAAATATGGTTATGGGACAAATAACACACTTGAAGGTTGGTTAAACACTGACTTTATTCGTCTTATAATCCTCTATATATAGTATTTACAATGTTTGTTTACAATAGTTTGGCATTAACGGTTATACAGCTGTTAGTCTCATCCTAACTTTTATATATATATATATATATATATATATATACCCCCCTACCTCTCCCTACTAGTTAAAGACATTTTTTGACCACTATATATATATATATATATATATATATATATATATATATATATATGCATATATATACACAGATTTGTAGAAGAAAATGGTCTGGATGGAGTTCAAAAAATGTCTTTAACTTGTAGGGAGAACTGTTTATTAAAGAACCAATGTTTAAACCCACATTGTAGATTTTCTAGAGGGCTGTCTAGGGGGGGACTCGGGGCCCCAGTGTAACTCCGTCACTAACTACTTAGCGAAGGTGTTTAAAGGCGAAGAGGATCGCATTTCACATAATAGCTCTTCGGCCTTTAAAACACCTTCGCTTAGTAGTTCTGTAAAACAAATTATTATTTTAACTTTCCACAATTTTGTAATTTTATAAATTTTGGTTTAGTTGTTGGGGCTGTTAAATTGCTATATGATATGGATCATTAGTTTCAAAAAAATTAACTAATCTAATTTGCTAAAACGTGAAAAAGAGCTTGGAAGAAAAAACAGCATTTCCTATTGAAAAATAAGAATCCAGTGAAAGAGTTTCTTTAACAATCCATTATTGTTTTAAGTGAGGGAGAAAAGTAGTAACAGAGTACAAGACAGTTTGCCGACAAAGACAACCTCTGGGCAACTTAGCATCTTGTGGTTGGCGATTTGGAACCATCCTCGAAGCCATCCACTGTCGTCCCTTTCCGCCCCAGCCATCTTGTGTTGTTATCCTCCAAATATTCTTTGTGAGGGAGTGAAGAAAAAATCTCTTGACATACAGATTTCAATTTTATTTCTTTTTATTGGTTAAAATGACCCACTTATAAAAAAAATTAAGGTCTTTCTGATTAGTATAATTTCAACAATGTCTGCCACAGCGTCGAGCACAAAAGCAGTAAGGAGCTGAGACAATACCTGTCGAACATAGCGGAACAATGTGAGACCAACGCAGCAGACTTGCCATCCGTGATCATCCTGGATAACTTGCACCAGGCATCTTCCCTGGGGGAGGTCTTCAACGGATTCCTCAAGGCGAAGCATACCAAGTGCCCGTATATAATCGGAACAATGAATCAAGCCACCTGTTCCACCACCAACCTTCAGCTCCATCACAATTTCAGGTACGATTTCTCTTAAGTGTAATGATTTTATTATTATTATAATTTTTTTTTAATTGAGAGGTTACTAGAGGAATGGTTTGGTGTTGCAACTACATATATATCATCTCCATCCACAATTCAATTAGACCACTGGATAGCTTAAAGATCAAAGAATTAATTACGATAAGTTAGGACTGTGAAGCATCTCACACAGTGGAGGGGTAAGTGTCACAATTTTGAGGTAATTTTGCTGGATACCAAGATTTCCTCTCAGTATAACATTGGACTCGTAGAAGCTGCGACGTTTTTTTGGTTTCAGTCGTCAGCTGTCGTAAAAATTTATCGATTGCTTATAGATTAGTGTAAAATAGTGACAGTGGGCATAAAAAGGTGTTATAATAAAAAATGTATTATCAAAAGTATATAATGTCGGCTTGTTCGCGTCGAAAAGCAAAATCTAAATACATAGATCGAATGATAACAATAAAACACCGTATGACCGAAGCAAACAGACCTATAATTAATAGTAACAATTAAAATAAATTACCTGTTACGTAAATGTATTCATGGACAACACATGATCGTGTCCTTGGCACAGCCACAGCCCAGTTTTTTCCTCCCAAGTTATCCTCCAGACTCAACACGACCAACAGCCATTTCTTCCCAAAACGGCGGACACGCACAACCTAACCTCGAGGCAGATATCCACTTTGCTCTGCGAACCCATGGTGGTGCTCTTTGAAGGAACATGTCACCCGAGTTAGTGGCTTCCTTCTTTCCAAAGTCCTGCATATGTTTTCATTCATTATTATTCTTCGTTCTTTTTCTCAGTTTTTACCGAAGAATGGACCTACCCGGGCATTAGTCAAGGGTTAGACTAGAAAAATTAATTCGTAATATTCTTGACTTTCCTAACGATACTCGCAGTTCCTTTTCGTCTTTTGCTTTCTTCTCATCCTATACTCTCTCATTCTTTTATCCGGTCTCTTTTTTCTTTCTTCCGACGACTTCCTGCCTGTTCTCTTATTGCTTGTACCCTGGAATCCCAAGTTTGACACTATCTTTCTGAAGGCATCTCTCTGTGCTGCTGCTTCTACTTTTGTGTTGTGTATTTTTTAATATCTCAGGTCCGTCCTGTAGTTAATTAATTTTATTATTAAAGATCTGTTTTGACAGCCTGTTGTCATCCATTCTGTATAAATGTCCAAAAAACAGTCTTTCTTTCCTTATAGTTTCTATGTTATGATAAATTTCACCATTGCTTCATAATTTTCAGGTTTCTTTTGGTACCTAAATTTTTCTCACCATTCTTCCTTCTAATATTTCTAGTTTGTCTAACTTATAATTTAGGAATTAGATTCCAAGATAAGATCGGACTGTGAGTCCAAAATCAGTTTTTGTTGGTGGTTTACTCCACTAGCTTCTTCCGTTCTCTCTGCTGTTGGGAATTAGGATTCCTCTTCCGCAGTTGAGAAGGTTGACCAGTTGAAATAAAGGGGGAAAATTTGGTGGTTGAATGTGATCTAGGATAAATAACCATCGTGTACAACCGTTGTCCATGAAAACAGTACAGTCTCTACTATGTATTGAACTCCGTACATAGTTCATGGGTTGTAGTGGTACAGGTTTTTGTTTTTATTTATCATAAATATTTGATACAGTTGAGTCTCAGTGTTGTTCATTTCACGTGCCATTCATAATTGTCATTGTATGAGGGATGACTATAGTTACATATAAATTATTACTCAATTAATATACATATCACATAAAGATTAATTTTAATAATTTTCTCTCCTTTAATTTGTGAATAATATATGAGTTAAATGAATATTGGAAAAGTTTTCCTGTTAAAGACTGCAGATTAACTTGTGTCTTGATCTCGACCAAGGTGGGGAGCTAGTGTAAATAAATTTATTTTTTTTTAATATATTTTAAGTTTGACTGTTGATATTTTGAACTAGGTGGATCCTTTGTGCAAACCACATGGAGCCTGTGAAAGGATTCCTTGGCCGCTACCTCCGAAGGCGGTTGGTGGATAGTGAGGCAAGGATGGGTTCAAGGAGCCCAGAGCTGGCAAGGATAATGGATTGGGTACCTCGAGCGTGGCATCACCTCAATCAGTTCTTGGAAGGTCACTCGTCCTCCGATGTTACCATAGGTAAGTGTGTATTGAGGTTAACAAACATGCTATATACTAATAGTAAATATTATTACTTACTATAATATTTAATATTGTTAATTTCTCAGGACCAAGGCTATTTCTGTCCTGCCCGATGGATATTGCTGGCTCCCAGGTGTGGTTCACCGATCTCTGGAACTATTCCGTTGTTCCGTATCTCCTGGAAGCTGTTCGAGAGGGGATCCAGGTTTATGGCAGACGCTGCGAATGGGAGGATCCTGCTGGATATGTCGTTCATTCTTATCCTTGGGCGGGAGACTCTGTTCACTTAGGACCTGATGCGCTTATAAGGTAAGACATTGAAATTACGAAACCTTATCTTAATAAAAGAGTAAATGCACTTTTTTAGTTCCTCATGGATTATAACCAATAGTAATAGTTTATTATTTCTCAATTAGTGTTTAAATCTATCATCATTGAATGTAAATAAATTTAACAAACGAAACAATATAGACTGCTGTGTATAAATGTACTTATGAGCATTTGCATAAATGCATCTTGCAATGATAAAATGTTAAATTAATTGCAGCACATAATAATGCCATCAAATAGATATCGAATCACTCACAGCTTAGCGCTAGAATCCCTGAAGAACGTGGCTCTCATCCAAAAGCTTGCTACTCTCTAACCGATCCGTGACCCTCCTCTCATCCAACAGTTGGCTACTCTCCAACTGATCTGTGGCTCTCCTCTCTTCCAGCAGCTTGCTACCCTCCAACCGATCCGTGACCCTCCTCTCATCCAAAAGCTTGCTACTCTCTAACCAATCCGTGACCTCCTCAGCCAACAGTTGGCTACTCTCCAACCGATCTGTGGCTCTCCTCTCTTCCAGCAGCTTGCTACTCTCTAACCGATCCGTGACCTCCTCAGCCAACAGTTGGCTACTCTCCAACCGATCCGTGGCTCTCCTATCTTCCAGCAGCTTGCTACCCTCCAACTGATCTGTGGCTCTCCTACAGAGGTCCTCTTCCAGTTCTCAAATCCTTTTCAATCGTGGACTCCCTTGTTTTATCCTTTCTCTATTTGCCTTTTTCCAAGGTATTCCTATATAGTCCTAACCAGCAATGCCTTCTATGTCTAAGGACGGTCAATGGCCAGGTCCGCCTCCGCTAGCAATTCCATCGGTGTATTGCTTTTCTTTATTAATTATAATAGTTGTACACTTGAGAATTTTATTTGTTATCTGAAAAAGTGGTATTATTGTGTTTAAAGCATATCAGCAGATGAACAAGAGCTTTTTAAGTTTTATAAAATAGTTTTGGAATAAGCTCAAGCTTGAAGAATGAAAATGCCTAATGACTTTTTTATTTATTAGTAATTAATAAACTGATTAGCCTTATTATTTTGTTCAGGCTAAGGCCGGAAGATGTCGGCTACGAGATACAGGCCTCGGTCAATACTACAACATCGACCAGTGCTAAATCTCAAGGGACGTCAGAGCCGGATCCTCTTGTAAGTCAATGCATTATTCTATATTTTATTTTTTCCATTTAATTGATGTCCTAAGTTGACAAATGATCTAGTCCTGAGTCGGTATTCTTGGATTTCACAAGAACCAAATTTGAATCCAGTTGCAGTTGCCATTTAAAACCCTTTTTTTGTTATATCTATTGAAGAAATATAAAACAAATTTCAACGAATAATAAAGCCATTAAATTGAAATAAGGGAAATGTGTTGTATAGTCCATATGTAGTGAGGATTAGTGCTTTCCCCAATTCAATCACTTCCAATATGATTGAATGTTCCATAAATTTTATTAAGTATTAGTGATAAAAATATTTCACATAATCAATTTTTATTAATTTCTAATGATATTTCAACTCCTTCAGGTTCTAAAAGTATTTTTAATAAAAATTTGGGTTTAAAAAAAAACTATTGTTCAAACAATAATTAAAGAAAAGGAAAACCGATAAACTAAATAAAATATGCTTCCACAAAGGATTGAATAGGCAATACATCCATACCTTGCTGTACGGCCGCTTTTTATACGCCATTTCGCTATAACGGCCCTCTTCAATAAGGCACGTTTTCGATTTAGGGCCTTAAATGTTTTGCTATAACGGCAAAAAAAACTTTTTTTTCATGTCGATATATCGATAAATTAACTGAATTGACACAAAATTATATAAAAGAAAAGAAAGGGATTAGATAGTAACACAACGATTAGCTAGAAATATACAGACTCTATTGAAGGAGTAGCCCGCCTTATAACAATAGTAGCATTGTTTACATCCTGAACTAGGATTAAGATCTAACTATACCCAGGTCTGATCCTTAACAGATATATCTACATGCAAGCGCAATCTCCATCCACACTCTTTTCTATTTCCTCTTGTTTACGAGCGTTATTCACTGTGTACTCATAAAGCGGCTGGTTTAGACTTGTCTGCGAGGGTTTTATGTTCATATTTATTACTGATTGCTACACATTAACTGGAAAAATTGGAAACAATTACGGACATTTTTGGTACGTGAGTACATATGTACGTATGTACAAATTAAAAAATTTTAATATGTATTTTTTTATTAAACTTATTTTATAATTTCATTATTTTTTAGACAAAATGCCACCGAAATGATTATCGACTTCGGAGACTGATAAAAAGAGATGCCGAAAATCAGTCACGCTAGGAACTATACTAGAAGTATTACGTCGTACAGAAGCTGGAGAGAAAATTGTTGAAATTCGCAAGACAATGGGACTTGCGAAATCTACCTTTCAAACTACTCGCGATAAAAAAGAAGACATTAAAACATATTTGCAATCTGCTGCACCTTTAAATGTCTCGAGATTAACACGCCAAAGAAACTGGATTATGAAAAAATGGAAAAACTATTGAATATATGGATCGAGGACAATAACAATAAATAAAAACGGAGAATGCCAATGAGTCAAATGACTATCCAGGAAAAACCTTTAAGTATTTTCGAAAATTTAAAGAATGGAGATACAAATGAATCTGCTGAAGATGTCACGTTCCAAGCAAGCCACGGATAGTTTGAAAAATTAAAAAATAGATTTAATTTGCATAATTTGAAAATGAAAGGTAAAGCAGCTAGTTTTAAAATAGCAGCTTTGTTTAAAAATGTCCTTAATGATATATTTAGAGTAATTAGGAAAATGTATGCCTGAAATGAAGTATAAGAAAAAATAAATAACATTGGAGATACATTAGGCACTTGTATATTTCACCAACGGCTGCTTGGAGAAACTTGAACACCACTTTTGTGTAGGTGAGGCTCTTGACTCAATAGAATATAAATGTCCTCAGGTCTGGCATACCTCCTGTAGCACATACAGATGCAGTGACGCAGACTTTTTTCTCGTGCAAACTGGGTGGGACACAGTGGGACTGGGTGGGGCACAGAGGGACTGGGTGGGACACAGTGGGACTGGGTGGGACACAGTGGGACTGAGTGGGGCACAGTGGGACTGGGTGGGACACAGTGGAAGCCAAAGTTGTCCTCCGTGTCATACTCCCTCAGGCTCCAAAAGCTGGTTTCAGGAACCTTGATAATGGTCTAGAAGCCTTAACAGACTTGCCAGCAAGTTTTTGATGAATGGCCAGAACTTTTCCTTTCAACTTCGGGCCAGTTGGGAGCGTTCTTGAAGAAATGAGAACCAAAGAGTTTTTTCTAATTTATGGGTTAATTTTTTTTTCTAATCCTAATTGCTTATCCAATCAGTGCTTATTGCTTTGCACATTTGGCAACAGAATTTCACCTCAATCCTCAATCCTCTTCAGAGGCCACTAGTAATAAAAATGGTGTGTTCGCCCATCGCTGCAGGATCGTTCATAATTAATGACAAAGCATATAGCTCCTGCCCGGACATTGAAACTGATCTGAAGAAAGTGAGACAAAATTAAACTTAATACCTGGTTGTTTCAGTAGAAAACCATCCTACCATCTGTCACCTTCTTTTTACCTCACCTCTTAATCTGAAGAAGAGTTGATGGTACACCAGTTAATAGGGTTTTTAATATAACTTATTTTTATATTTAAAGTTTGTTTGTTGTATAATGTTGTCCATAAATAATATTTATTAATTTTTAGTTGAATATGCTGATGAGGCTGCAAGAAGCCGCCAACTATTCAAACCCTCATGCTGCCGAAGGTGAGATGAGCAGTACTGGCAGCCTAGGGGTAGAATCTTAGCCGAAACAAAAAAACAACTCTACTCTCAAACTTTCATGCCTAATTACATGTTAGATTTGTAATCTAATCATCTGTTAGGGTTATTACCAAGGGCGCCTATGTACAATTGTAAAATACTTTTTGAATTTGTATATATATGTAAAAGTATACATTAGTTAACGAAACATTTTTTATATATAAAAATCTATGTTTCCTACAATAGCCACCAGCTGCGACGAAATATATTTTTTTAATTTAAAAAGAAAATAGCTCAAATTGTGCATTTCCTAGTTATAGATCTGTAGTTAGCGCTGTTGTCTAAAATATAATAATTAGAATATATATATAAATTGAAACATTTCCTATTTTTTTACTTTTTCATTTATTACAAAAGAATACATTGTTTGCGTTTCACAGTTTTCAGCATCGTGCATTTATTTAAAATTCACTGCCTTCGATCCTCGTGTGTTTAATGTGATCATTATCGCTGATAAAAAAGTTATATGGAGGTTTCAGATATCTATCAATTTAAATCGCAAAAAAGAATTATTATTAGATTTCGTAAAAGAGTAAGATGGAAAAATACACGTATGTTTCTAAACTTGTAATATTTATATAAAAGTGATACATTACACACATTATTTAGAAGATTTAAAATAAAAAACAATAACTTGACAAAAAATTATAATGATTTAATGCAATCACTTTTACGAAATAGAAGTTAATGCCCGTTGAACTTCCAGACAAATACAATTTATATATCCACCACTATCTGCAGGATTGTTTTTGAGGTGGATGTAAGTGTTAAATTAATTTATAAATGTTTTTTAAAACTAGGATGATTTGAAGGCATATGAGACTGGAGTTGCAAAAGATGCCTTTTTAAAAATTTCTTTGTCAAATGATGGAATTAGCTAGGCTTGCTTTCGAACGATTGTCTAACTTGTTGTCTTTGAAAGCTTCACTTAAAATACATTTCAAGTCAATTAATAGATAAAATAAATTAATTTTTGAAATGAATTCACTATCAATTTCAAAGGTTAAAATGTACATGTGGTAGACTCTCCCATGCCCATGTTAATGTGGGCAGAGGTTGTTCGAATATAGTAGAGTGATTAGAATATGTAAAATCAAGAAATATCTAAGTGATTAAACATTTATTTTATGAGGACCGCATCAGCAGGAGTGAAAACATGGCGTTGATTCACAAATTTTAATGCACTTTTGATAATAATTATAAACACTATAGATCAACAAATATATTTCTAACAATCAAAGTAAATATTTATTGATAAATTAATTAAACTGTATTACATTTCATAGCTTGGAACCCTTTCTCATTATTGTTAATCTATGTAAAGTAGATTAACAATTTCCTGTTTGAATTGTGTGAAGTATTCCAAGTTTTGTCTTAAAAGCGATTAAAGGCATTTAGATATGTGGGAGTGTCTACCCGTACATGAATGAGACAAATTAAACTGAAAATTGATTTATTTCCGGATTTGTATTTCGAGCATAATGATATTGAAGTCACAGGTGATGTAGTTGAAGGTCATCATAAAACATTGTTTTATTTTATTAGTTATTGATATTATTCATTTTTAAATATTTAAGTAAAAGGATCAGTAAAAAGAAAGGATATGGCCATGACCGGGGAGCGAGCCTGATGGAACCAGGATAGCTCAATTGGTAGAGTTCCAGACTAGAGATCTGGGTGACCCGGGTTCGAGTCCCGGTCCTGAACATATATTTTATTTTCTAATAAAAATATTTAAAAATAAAACATTATTGTGTAATTTACACTTTAAAACTTACATTAAGTGATTTATGAACAATATCATTTATTCTGAAAAGTATAAGCATTTTGTTTTAACGACTGAAAGAGCATTTTGTATTTACAGAAAGACAATGATGCGCTGAACCCTCCATCCATACGGTCAATGCGCTTGTTCACAAACATTTTTCTATGCTTTTGTAGTCTATAAATTTTTCTATCAGAAATTTTATAAGTGGTTTGTATAAGGTTTTTATGCTTTTGTATGATCAGCGCTTTATGACAATAAGATAATTCCGGCGGGCTTTTACAACAACGCCCATTCCCTGTTTGTATATAGACACTGATGTACATCTTTCATGCTACTTGGCCAGTAATCAATTCCTCTGCGTTACTAGCTATTGTTGTATTGTTGTATCTAATCAAGCAGTTTTTCATTTATTTTGTGTAAATGTTTAACTCTGCTGCTTTTTTTTTTTTTTTTAAATTATACATATCATTTGTTAATTTGTTGTAAATATATATATATTTATATACTCAGAGAGAGAAAAATTAAAAGTAATATATTTGTATTTAGTCATAATTTTGTGTTTAAGGTTCAGTTTACAGCAGAGAATGCCAAAAATTGAATTCGCATTAATAAGAACATTGTCTTTATATACATAAAAATTGTGTTATTGCATTTAATTAAGACAGTGCCTAGTCAGCTTAAGCTACGAATTAAAGAGTGTTTTACCATGTATTTATTTTCTTTCTAAATGTCATGTCTTGAGGGTATATGTACCTTATATACTTCCACTATATATAATAAAGCTCCTTTATATAAAGCATATGTGTGCTTACTGTGTTGTATAAATAATTTTGTACTTTTCTCATTCTTATCGAGTTAACGCTGCCTTCGTGCGAATAATTATATTATATTATGTTTATAATATTTTCTAAATTGTGTTATATATAAATGTTTATAAAAAATTGTTACAAGAAATATGTACAATTCCAAATAACCAAAAGTCGTTGACAATATAATAAAGAAATGTTAATGGCAAATTATTATATATTTTTTATTTATTGACCTTGGTCCCCCCCCCAAAAAAAATTCAAAATTTGATCCTTATTGTTTCTAACAATGTGTTTAAAACACTATGACGCAGGTGCCTGGCCAGATCTTTTAACAAGAACACTTCTCAAATACAGTTTTATTTCTTGTTGAGGAAATGGCTGACTGTATACATTGTGAGTGATATAGAAAATTATGTGGGGAGGAGGGAACAAATGAATTGTACACAAATAAGCCAAAATTATTTATTTTGTGACATTTAAAAAAAATAGACGGGAAATGTAGGAATGAAATATAATTAGAAAAAGAGAAGTAGAATCTACAGAGATAATAAAACATAAAAATATTGCATGAGAAATAATTTCAAAATCTATAAGGCCTGGTATGTAAATAGTAAAATTCGAAATGCGATAAAAATTAAAATGTAAGAAAGTTATATTTAAAAGTGGTATAAGTCCATTTGGTTCTAAATAATCATTTATTCTTTTAAATGGTTTTTTTGATGATTATTATTAAACAAAAAAGGAGTATAGGATTTTAATCATCACTCCCGCTAAGTGCTTAGTGATAAAGACATTTGCCCGCTGATCCATATTTTTAAAGCAATTGAAATGGAAAGATATCGCAAATATGAACAAATGGACTTTAACCACTTTCAAATATAACTGCTCATGTATTTCAAGATAGAACTATATAATCAAATAAATGACATGTTATTATCATCGTATGTGAGAAAGAAAAGTATAGAAATAAGGAGGATGAAAAAGAAAAAAAGATTAAGTATACCATAGGTATGGTGAGGGATGATGGTACATGTAGTGGTGAGGGGTGATTGTACATGTAGTGGTGAGGGATGATAGCGAATTTAGTAGTGAGCGTTGATAGCACTAATTGTGGTGAGGGATGATAGCACATGTAATGGTTAGGTATGAGTGCACATGTATTGGTGAGGCCATGTGAGGGATGATAATACATGTAGTGGTGAGGGATGATGGTACATGTAGTGGTGAGGTATGACAGCACATGTAGTGGTGAGGGATGATGGTACGTGTCAGTGGTGAGGGATGATAGCACATGTAATGCTTAGGTATGAGAGCACATGTATTGGTGAGGTCATGTGAGGGATGATAGTACATGTAGTGGTGAAGTCATGTGAGGGATGACAGTCCATGTAGTGGTGAGGGATGACAGCACATGTAGTGGTGAGAGATCTCAACCATTCTCTAACCCACTCAAAAGTTGTCATTACAATTGGTCCAATCGTTTAGGAGGAGTTCAGTGATATTCACAGGAACAGAAAAATTTAACATATAAATGTGAGAAAGAAATAGTTGACTGTGGGTACTATAATAGGATGTTGATAGTTGGGGGTGCAGTCAAGAAAACACGCAAAAATAGGTGAAACTATTTTATTTTAAGTGCCGACGTTTCGACCTACTATGTAGGTCATCTTCAGGGCTATGAGAAAACAGACAAAAAACAGAATAGACTGTAAAAATACATAAAATAGAGGTACAGAAAAATTAACAAAAAGTAGAGATATAAAAAAAGAATGATATATAATGAAAGGATATATGAAGGTATATGAATATATATATACATAATATATATATATATAATAATGTATATAGGTATATGAATAAAGATGATTACATGGTAGATGGATAGAAAGGTGATAATGCAAAAACAGAATACAAAGAGAGCAATGAAGTTAAACAGAAAAAAATAAAATGAAAAAGATATGAATATAAAGAGTATGGACAATTTAGTATAATAAAGATAGAAATGTATTGCAAAGAAAACAGTAGTATGAAAATAGACTCATGGGGAGTATCATAAGTGCAATGGGAGAACAAGAATTAAAAATATGATACCTAATAATACATTGAGAAGAATATATATTAGAACGTAAAGAAAAGGAATCTAATGTATGACAGGTCAAGAAGTGAAATATAAATAAAATTTTAAAAATATAAGAATCAGAAGTTATGTAAAGGTATAAATGTTATATAAAGGTATACACTATACATTATATAACAGATGTTGTATCAAGGTATACAGATATTATATAGAGGTATACATTAGGTATGAAGTTATATAAATAAAGATGAAAGAATACAAGGAAAAATACATGAGAGATATAAGATATCAGTAAGTGAATAGAGATATATTATAAAAAAAAATAATGATGTTCTGTGAACATGAACTCTAAATTAAAACTATTTAATTAAAACTATGATGGATGCAAAAAGTGATGAGGGGAGAAATAGGTGTGAAGGAAGGAGATGGAGAAAGATGAAGAGAAGATATAAAAAATATGAGACTAGTACGAACCCGATAGGAGTGGCTGCTTGGACAGCGAGTGAGTAACTGACGCGGATAAAACCGTTAAACGACGGAAGCGCTGGTCGCGATCTCTGTCGGTCAAAGGTCAAAGTAGCGAATAATTTCTTTTAAAAAATAAAAATAAAAAAATAAGAAAGTAGGGAAAGGGCAATTTGGGGAAATATGGGGACGCGTAAAAAATGTGAAAAATAAATAAAAAATAAAGTAAAAGAAAAAAGGGGAGTAAAGAAATAAAATACTAGAAAAGAAAAAATAGACAAAAAACGGACCGTAAACGAAGAGAAATAAAATATGAAGTGAAAATTAAGGAGTTTTTAGTAAATTAAAAATTTGGGAATAAATTGAGGATAGGTGATGTGAATCGGACTTAAGGTTGACGGTGGAGGAATCTAAATTGATGTGGATGGTTTCCGAGAGAATGCGTTTTTCATAGTTGGGAAAGGAAGATAGGATAGACGTATTATCGAAGTTGAAAATGTGGTTTAAAGATAGGGCATGGTCAGAGAGTTTGGAAGCGGTTGGGTTATTGGATGAAATGGAATATTTATGTTGGGAAATACGATCTTTAAGTAAGTTTTTAGTTTCGCCGATGTAGGAAGAGTTGCAATTGGGAGTGGAGCAAGGGATACGGTAGACAACTTGTGAGCGTTGTATAACGGGAATGGGATCTTTAACACGGGTATAGATTTTGGAAAGTTTGTTATGGGATTTGAATGCTAAACGTAAGTTGGGGATAGAGGAACGTAGGGATTTTTGAATATTATTTGAGAGGGAGGGTATATATGGCAAGGATCTGTATACTGGGTTAGAGGGGGGGTGTGGAGACAAGGTGGGGTTGGGGTTTTTTTTATAGTCTTGGATGAGTTTATTAATAATATGGAGAGGAAAATTGTTTTTTAAAAGTATATTTTGGATGCGATGGATGTTAGTTTTATGGAAGCAAGGGTCAGAGAGGGATAGGCCACGGCGGATAATATTTTTGGCGACGTTTATTTTTTGGTGGTGCGGATGTTGGGAGTAATAATTGAGGAGTCTGCCAGAATAGGTGGGTTTGGTATACCAATCTGTGGATAAGGTGTGGTCAGGATTTCTAATGATACGGAGGTCAAGGAATGGTAATGATTTATTGGATTCAAGTTCCACTGTGAAATGGAGACGGGGATGGTATGAGTTAAAAGATGATAATAATTCAGGAATAATAGTGGGATTTAGGATAAGGAGGAGATCGTCAACATATTTCTTAATGAAGATAACATCGTTTAGGAATTGGGGTAGAATGGAATCCAGAAGATCGTTTAAGACAATATTGGAGAGGTCAGGAGCGAGGGGATTTCCCATGGCAAGTCCAGAAATTTGGTTAAAGAACTGGCCATGGAAGGTAAGGTAGCCTGATTCACAACAGAGGTTTAAGGATTGGAGGTAAGAGGTGCGATTAAGAGAGGTATGGGGTTCTATGAGTGGCCAGTTGTTATCTATAATGAGGAGAGCTTTATCTAAAGGTATGTTAGTGAATAGGCTTTCTACATCAAAGGAGGTGAGAACGTAATGATCAGGTATGGTGAGGGATGTTAATAGATCACGTAGATGAAAAGAGTTTTGGATATCATATGGGTTGTTACGGCTGAGGACTTGTAAGGAAGGAAGTAAGAATTTGCTAAGTTTTGTAGATGGTGAATTGATGTTGGATGTAATAGGCCGGAGGGGGTTGTTAGGTTTGTGGATTTTGGGAAGACCATAAAAACGGGGAGCTATGGAATTGTAAGAAATAATATTTATAGAAACCTTATTTCTTACAATTCCATAGCTCCCCGTTTTTATGGTCTTCCCAAAATCCACAAACCTAACAACCCCCTCCGGCCTATTACATCCAACATCAATTCACCATCTACAAAACTTAGCAAATTCTTACTTCCTTCCTTACAAGTCCTCAGCCGTAACAACCCATATGATATCCAAAACTCTTTTCATCTACGTGATCTATTAACATCCCTCACCATACCTGATCATTACGTTCTCACCTCCTTTGATGTAGAAAGCCTATTCACTAACATACCTTTAGATAAAGCTCTCCTCATTATAGATAACAACTGGCCACTCATAGAACCCCATACCTCTCTTAATCGCACCTCTTACCTCCAATCCTTAAACCTCTGTTGTGAATCAGGCTACCTTACCTTCCATGGCCAGTTCTTTAACCAAATTTCTGGACTTGCCATGGGAAATCCCCTCGCTCCTGACCTCTCCAATATTGTCTTAAACGATCTTCTGGATTCCATTCTACCCCAATTCCTAAACGATGTTATCTTCATTAAGAAATATGTTGACGATCTCCTCCTTATCCTAAATCCCACTATTATTCCTGAATTATTATCATCTTTTAACTCATACCATCCCCGTCTCCATTTCACAGTGGAACTTGAATCCAATAAATCATTACCATTCCTTGACCTCCGTATCATTAGAAATCCTGACCACACCTTATCCACAGATTGGTATACCAAACCCACCTATTCTGGCAGACTCCTCAATTATTACTCCCAACATCCGCACCACCAAAAAATAAACGTCGCCAAAAATATTATCCGCCGTGGCCTATCCCTCTCTGACCCTTGCTTCCATAAAACTAACATCCATCGCATCCAAAATATACTTTTAAAAAACAATTTTCCTCTCCATATTATTAATAAACTCATCCAAGACTATAAAAAAAACCCCAACCCCACCTTGTCTCCACACCCCCCCTCTAACCCAGTATACAGATCCTTGCCATATATACCCTCCCTCTCAAATAATATTCAAAAATCCCTACGTTCCTCTATCCCCAACTTACGTTTAGCATTCAAATCCCATAACAAACTTTCCAAAATCTATACCCGTGTTAAAGATCCCATTCCCGTTATACAACGCTCACAAGTTGTCTACCGTATCCCTTGCTCCACTCCCAATTGCAACTCTTCCTACATCGGCGAAACTAAAAACTTACTTAAAGATCGTATTTCCCAACATAAATATTCCATTTCATCCAATAACCCAACCGCTTCCAAACTCTCTGACCATGCCCTATCTTTAAACCACATTTTCAACTTCGATAATACGTCTATCCTATCTTCCTTTCCCAACTATGAAAAACGCATTCTCTCGGAAACCATCCACATCAATTTAGATTCCTCCACCGTCAACCTTAAGTCCGATTCACATCACCTATCCTCAATTTATTCCCAAATTTTTAATTTACTAAAAACTCCTTAATTTTCACTTCATATTTTATTTCTCTTCGTTTACGGTCCGTTTTTTGTCTATTTTTTCTTTTCTAGTATTTTATTTCTTTACTCCCCTTTTTTCTTTTACTTTATTTTTTATTTATTTTTCACATTTTTTACGCGTCCCCATATTTCCCCAAATTGCCCTTTCCCTACTTTCTTATTTTTTTATTTTTATTTTTTAAAAGAAATTATTCGCTACTTTGACCTTTGACCGACAGAGATCGCGACCAGCGCTTCCGTCGTTTAACGGTTTTATCCGCGTCAGTTACTCACTCGCTGTCCAAGCAGCCACTCCTATCGGGTTCGTACTAGTCTCATATTTTTTATATCTTCTCTTCATCTTTCTCCATCTCCTTCCTTCACACCTATTTCTCCCCTCATCACTTTTTGCATCCATCATAGTTTTAATTAAATAGTTTTAATTTAGAGTTCATGTTCACAGAACATCATTATTTTTTTTTATAATATATCTCTATTCACTTACTGATATCTTATATCTCTCATGTATTTTTCCTTGTATTCTTTCATCTTTATTTATATAACTTCATACCTAATGTATACCTCTATATAATATCTGTATACCTTGATACAACATCTGTTATATAATGTATAGTGTATACCTTTATATAACATTTATACCTTTACATAACTTCTGATTCTTATATTTTTAAAATTTTATTTATATTTCACTTCTTGACCTGTCATACATTAGATTCCTTTTCTTTACGTTCTAATATATATTCTTCTCAATGTATTATTAGGTATCATATTTTTAATTCTTGTTCTCCCATTGCACTTATGATACTCCCCATGAGTCTATTTTCATACTACTGTTTTCTTTGCAATACATTTCTATCTTTATTATACTAAATTGTCCATACTCTTTATATTCATATCTTTTTCATTTTATTTTTTTCTGTTTAACTTCATTGCTCTCTTTGTATTCTGTTTTTGCATTATCACCTTTCTATCCATCTACCATGTAATCATCTTTATTCATATACCTATATACATTATTATATATATATATATTATGTATATATATATTCATATACCTTCATATATCCTTTCATTATATATCATTCTTTTTTTATATCTCTACTTTTTGTTAATTTTTCTGTACCTCTATTTTATGTATTTTTACAGTCTATTCTGTTTTTTGTCTGTTTTCTCATAGCCCTGAAGATGACCTACATAGTAGGTCGAAACGTCGGCACTTAAAATAAAATAGTTTCACCTATTTTTGCGTGTTTTCTTGACTGCACCCCCAACTATCAACATCCTATTAATATATAAATGTTAAATGACTTTTTAATCATTTAATTTTTATTTCTGATCATCATTCTTTCCATGTGCTCTCAGTTCTCAGGTGACTTTTTTCCTTTTCCAGTTTTGATTCCAAAATACATTTAGCCTACCATAAAATTAATTTCATATGAAATGTCCATTTTTATTATTTTCAAAATTCAAAGTGGAATTGGTGGACTTCTGTTGTTTACTGTCGTTAGGGGTTTACAGATTGCAACGAGATTTTATTAATCTGATCTTTTTCAATATTACTTATCGTTAAAAAATAAACTTAGTTTAGTAAATGATATAACATTACCACATAAGAAAATGAAAACACGCGATTTTCGTGTAATTTTTTAGTTAAGTTTAAATTTGGGCACTCGGGATTCCAAGCAGGAAGAAACATTACCACCGTGTTCGGGCTTGATTGTTTTAATAACGGACCATTCGCCGTTGGTTTAAAAAATGTTTGCACCACGTAAAAATATTGGTTTCTGTGTGATGGTCAATAGCAGGAAAAGTTCATTTCTCTTTTCAACCCAGAGGTGAAACCACCACATCACTAGGTTAGGTATTTTTAGGACTCGAGCACAATGGGCCTTTTAGGCAGAAGTGCATGGCAACATAAAAGAGTCACACACCAATAATAATAATTCTGGAGGGATATTGACGTACTGCAACAAAAACTTATAAAAAAACAACGCCCATTGGTCAATCGGAAGGGACTACAATCCTTACACGGCCAGGCCAGACCTCATGTTCCAGGACTGGCAGTGAAGAAACTAAACAAGCGAGGGTACAAAGTCCTCCCACACTCACCTATCTTTTTCAAATTTCTGATACTTCCTTCAGTGTAAATTTATTCAAAACGATCCTCACATCAAAAACGCATTTTCAGACTTTATTTAATCACAAAATCCTGAATTTTTCAGTTCTAGGATTGAAAAATTGATAACACATTAGGGAAATGTATAGAAAATCGCTGTAGGTCCCCCTCTTATTAAAAATTTACATTGGAAAGGCTTTATAGGAATGTTATATAACAAACCTAAGCAGGGATAGGCAACAGCCATCTCCATAACCTACTGTAGAGGTAATCATCAATCCAGACGATGAGGATGCTCTGAACGCCTGCTAAGAAAACTGCGAGAGACGTATACTAGCAGCGGTCTTAGAATAAACTTCAATATATGATCATTTACGGTCAGGAGGACCTCATTATTAAAGGGAATGCATTAAAAAGGTTGTAGAATTTTCATTATTCGGGCTCTTTAAGGGAAAGAAACGAAATATCCTTAAAAGAGATTTAAAAAAGAAGCATAATTACGAACCACAACGCCACAAAGTTAGGTTGAGCTCAGTCCTTTGGAGCGGTGATGTGGCGAAAGGTACCAAGACGTTCATTCAGAAAATTGAAAGCATATTGCTGCATGGAACAGAGGCATGGGTGATAAGTGATGCTTAATGTAAGGTCAACAAAACGTCCTAAAAATATTGAGAACAAGAGATTGGACTGGTATCTTAGATGAATGGAGGAAATGTTGATCAATTTAACTTTCAATTTTGATGCTGGAGGGAGAAAAGGTTGAGGAAAACCACAGAAAAGGTGGGTAGTGGAGAAAAATAAACTAGGCCGAGTCATTGTATTACAAGAAAAGGGGAAATGGAAAAAGGAACTGAAAGAAATTGTTGCTTGTGAAGGAAATCTCCAAGCCAGGAAATTATTTAAACAAAATAGTTTGTTCTTCTTTACAAGTCCCGCCATCTTTTTGTTCGTTATTAGTTTATTATAACTAAATATTCGAATAAATAGAGAGGCAACTATAAAACTTTTATAATTTTCCGACCGTCAATCGCTTTTCCTCTCGGAGTTAAAAACTCTTGCATGGGTGAGAGGATAATTTTCCAAAGGAGACACTCCCTCCCTGGTCGATTAAAAATTATTTTTTTTGTCGATTTAATTGAACATTTTGAATATATTCGATACTGCATTCCATTTCCTGTTATCAGTGATGTAATTCCCGAAAGCACAATCGATTTTCTGATAGATCTCTCGAGAACCGATTTAGTTCAACTTTTCCAATAAGTTCGATATTGGGACCCGTTTTTATGGTTGTTAAGATTTCACAACCTATCATTCAATAATTCATATCGAATATTTTTTTTATTCGATATTGGCCTACTCAGAATTCGAATCGAAAATCGAATGTTTTTGGAAACTACGTATCTATTAACGGACCTTTATATATATATATATTAATTTGGAAAACTCAAAAATGGATGGTATTATGATAAACTATATCATGTACATCCTAATAATAGACCTTCATATTTAATAAAAGGGATTTGATCAACAAAATCCATTCTAGAACTATCGATCATAAAATCTTTTCTTTATGAATTATAAAGCTCAACTCTAGCCTAAACAATAGTAAGATCATTTTAAGAAATTAATTCATCCGATTAATAGATATGAGATGGAAAGCGAAAGGAAATTTAATTTTTTTTTTATTTAAGGAAACGATTACACAATAGGAAAATAGTTCGGATCACCAAAACCCATCACCTTCACTATTTCAGGAGCAAAACAGAAAATTTTAAACATTAACTTTTTATTGTAATATTGCTTTAATAAATAGTAAATGATTTGAACTACTAAAATACATCGCTTTATATTCACCAAAGAACGTGGTTAAATTAAAAAAATACAATAACAAATTTCCTGCAAGTTACCAACAGAAGAGTCCAAGTGAACATTGCATTGTGATTTCATCAATTGATAATTATTTTATTTTTACATAAGACTCAGTAATAACTTTCAAACTATTGATTGGGTCCTCATAAGTCAGTCTCCTTCACAACAAAAAATAAACAAGAAATAATAACTTCTCAGATTTACTTTGTGAGAATCAGTTTTAAGCAACTCAAGAAAAAGGATGATTGTATTTGCACAGTAAGATGAATTTTTAATAGAAAATTCAATTGTGTCCATGAAATTCAAGATATAAAATTAATAATTTTATTAAGGGTACTTCAAGGTAATAAATCAATTAAAACCAAAGGCTGTATTAATGAAACTACAATAAATACTTTCTAACAGGACGATTTTTTAAAAACAAAATACGGTATAATAACCTGTAACAATATTTCATAAAATTATTCGTTTATTATCAATCATAAAAAGTATATTTCACAAAAATAACATAACATTTACAATATTAAACATTAAAAAAAGTTGTTTAATCAAAAGAAGAAGATACAAAGTGACCAAGATGGAGCAGAGAGGCCAACCAGGCTGTCCAGATCACTCTACACCGCCCCTGGACCTCAGGTAGTCTGCTACAGCTCTGTGCTTGTTGTAATTAGCCAAGTATAAGGCAGTCCGTCCAACAGTAGTCCTGGCATTGATATCGACACGGCGGGCAACGAGCAGCTCCACCACTGCCAAGTGGCCATTACGAGATGCGCCTATTAGCGGTGTGCAGCCTACACCTGACCTAGCTGCTGTGTCTGCCCCGGCCTCGAGCAGTGCTGTCACCACGGCAGGGTGCCCGTTCAGTGCTGCCAGGTGTAAGGCGGTCATTTCGTACTCCCTCTTCATATCCACCGCCGCCCCGGCCTCGAGCAGTGCTGTCACCACGGCAGGGTGCCCGTTCTCTGCTGCCAGGTGTAAGGCGGTCATCTCGTCCTTCCCCTTCATATCCACCGCCGCCCCGGCCTCGAGCAGTGCTGTAACCACAGCTGTGTGCCCCTTCAGTGCTGCCAGGTGTAAGGCGGTCTTCTCGTCCTTCCTCTTCATATCCACCGCCGCCCCGGCCTCCAGCAGCGCCGTCACCACGGCAGGGTGCCCGTTCAGTGCTGCCAGGTGTAGGGCGGTCTTCTGGTCCTTCCTCTTCATATCCACCGCCGCCCCGGCCTCCAGCAGCGCCGTCACCACGGCAGTGTGCCCGTTCAGTGCTGCCAGGTGTAAGGCGGTCATTTCGTACTCCCTCTTCATATCCACCGCCGCCCCGGCCTCGAGCAGTGCTGTCACCACGGCAGGGTGCCCGTTCTCTGCTGCCAGGCGTAGGGCGGTCTTCTGGTCCTTCCTCTTCATATCCACCGCCGCCCCGGCCTCCAGCAGCGCCGTCACCACGGCAGTGTGCCCGTTCAGTGCTGCCAGGTGTAAGGCGGTCATTTCGTACTCCCTCTTCATATCCACCGCCGCCCCGGCCTCGAGCAGTGCTGTCACCACGGCAGGGTGCCCGTTCTCTGCTGCCAGGTGTAAGGCGGTCATCTCGTCCTTCCCCTTCATATCCACCGCCGCCCCGGCCTCGAGCAGTGCTGTAACCACAGCTGTGTGCCCCTTCAGTGCTGCCAGGTGTAAGGCGGTCTTCTCGTCCTTCCTCTTCATATCCACCGCCGCCCCGGCCTCCAGCAGCGCCGTCACCACGGCAGGGTGCCCGTTCAGTGCTGCCAGGTGTAAGGCGGTCATCTCGTTCTCCCCCTTCATATCCACCGCCGCCCCGGCCTCGAGCAGTGCTGTCACCACAGCAGGGTGCCCGTTCTCTGCTGCCAGGTGTAAGGCGGTCTTCTCGTCCTTCCCCTTGATATCAACTGCAGCTCCGCCCTCGAGCAGTGCTGTCACCACGGCTGTGTGCCCGGTCTCTGCTGCCAGGTGTAAGGCGGTCTTCTCGTCCTTCCCTTTCATATCCACCACCGCCCCGGCCTCGAGCAGCGCCCTTAGTACCTCGACGTGTCCACTGCGGGCCTCCTGATGTAATATCCCATCACTATCGGTGTCGCTCACAGCCAAGTCAGATGCTCTCTCTATAAGCAACTTGAAGACTTCTGGGTTACTATTCACAGCTGCAACGAAGACTGGAGTATCACCTTTATTATCTCGCTCGCACAACCTGCCTCCAGCAATCAACAGAGAGTTCACTGACCAAACACAACCTCCTTCAGCGGCGTAGTGAAGCGCGGTCCGACCTTCTTTGTTCTTTATCTTGGGATCAGCTCGGTTTTGTAATAACAAAGTTACAATGTCTGCATTGCTATTACTCGAAGCCAACATCAACGCAGTGCTTCCGGCGTTATCCTGGCTGTCCACAGGCACACCCATCCTAAGGAGCCTTCTGATGACCGAAGGATTACAAGCGACATGCAATGGCGTGAGGCCGCTGTGACTCTTTATATTTGCTGGTACTTTCCTGTCTTCCAATATTTTGAGGATTTCGACATTTCCTGAGCGAGCTACAGAATGCACTATAGATTCACCATCTTTCAACTTGACACCCGACAGAACGCTGAAATCCGCTCCTTTCTTTAGAAGCAACTTAATACCCTGGATGTTGCCCACACTAACAGCTTTAAATAATGGAGTTTCCCCAAATAGGTTTTTTTCATCCAAGTCGGTTCCTCGTTCTAGCAAGGCTACCATGGCTTCGTTGAAACCCCCAGCAGCAGCAACATGGAGGTAGGTGTCTCCTCCAGACAAACGCTTGTCATATTTGGCTCCGGCGTTCAACAGAGCCCTCACAGAAGATGCGCTGTTATGTCTGACTGCCACTTCTAGTGGAGTGGCATTACTAGAGTTCACAGCTTCCAGGTCTGCATTCAGGACAACAAGAGCTTTGATGGTGGCGCTGCTGCCGGCTCTTACGGCCATATGCAGAAAGCTGTCCCCAGACTGAGTCGACCCACACACATCTGCTCCTTCACTCGCTAGTTCGAAAATATCTTTGGGACAGTTGTTAGCCACAGCTTTTTCCAGTTGAGTAGACCAATCAGGATGGCCAACCTGGAACATAATTATCCACATGATAGTATTTAGATTTCGTGTAAAAAAAAAAAAAAAGGATTAAGAAGGTGAAAACCGAATATCTGATGGCTGATTTTTATGGGATGTATACGCATCATTGAATAACTTCATGTGGTTTTGATAAAACTATTATCATTTCAGCTTGAAACACGCCTCTATATAGTGATAGACTAATACTGAAACTATTTAATTTTTTTAATTTCTTCAGGTATAATCTGTGTTAGGGTCCATTTTAAGGTTCTGAGGATCGTAAAACTCGGAAGATTTCCATTCCTTCACACCCATTTCTCCCCCTCCCCCACCTATAATGACATTCATTATATTTTGTTTTAGAATCATTAAATTTCTTCTCATCTCAACTGTTTATACTATTCTTCATATATTATTATTTGTCGCTTTATTACTTCTAATAATTTTTTATCATAAAATGTTTTCTACAAATAAAAATCACGATTTGTGTTGATATAAATTCATAATTGTATACCTTTAGAATACAAAAAAAGTAAATAAATATTTATGATTGAAATCTGTGATTTAACTAAGCTTTCCATTCTTATCATGCCTCACCTATTAAGCGCAATCTACATCACTAGTTATTTCATGATTTATCTTACCCTCTGTATCTCTTTACAAAATACTCAATTCTGTACACTATTTTTGTTATTCATACATATTTCTATTACAATCTTACTCTCTGTATCTCTTCACATTACTACAAATTCAGTAATTCTCCCTTGGTACTGCAATGATTTATATAGTCATTTTCTGTCTCTTTCTTGGCCCTGAAGATGGCCTAATTCGTAGACCGAAATATTGGCACAATTAAAAAATAAGTTTCACTTATTTTGTGTTATCTTTGACTGAACAATTCAATCCATCATTTTACAAGCAACATTTAAAACAATATTTTAGCATGGAAAAATTAAGTTGGAACAGAGAATGAAGAAGGCAGTGGATCAGTGGTAAGTGAAATGTCGTAAAAGTTAAATTGAGAAGACGAAAGGAAAGGTTGTGAATGTGCATGTGTATATAATAATATATATTATTTAATATATTAGGCGAGTAGATAGTTGACTGGAAGATCTGAGTAAGGAAGGAAATAGTGGGGGGGTGCAGTCATATTAAACACTAAATAAGTGGGTACTTATTTAATTTTGTGCCTACGTTTCGGAGTGGAGGAGTGATAATTCAAATGTCATTATAGTTAAATTGAGAAGAGGAAAGGAAAGATAAAATTTTGCATATTAATTACCAGTAAATGTATATATGTAAATATAAAATGAAATATAATAAATAATATTAATATTAACATTAATATTAATATTATTTATTTTCGTGAAAATAAAATCAGAAAAGGGTCTTTTTTTTCTTAAGGAACGCCAGTTACTTTTCTGGTTTAAAATTAACTGCTTTTAATTTACTACTAACATTAAATCAAATGTCCATTTACTTTTGAATCACTCTAGTGATCGTTAATGAATATACGACACCTGTATAGGATGTTAAATTCTTTTAGAGCAAACTTAGATGTTGAATATTCATAAGAATATTTGATATAAATAATTGCAGATAAATTGAATTGGCTTTGTTCTAACCACGTTCCTTTAGCCTTTCTTTTTATCTCGATTTCCCTCAATTGCTAATAAAAGCAAAAATGACCACATGCTCTCTCAAAGGTTAAAAAAATAATGTTACATTTATTTGCAGCTCACTTGTAATATCACATTGGATCAATGGTAAATATGTACGAAAAAAATATGCTCATGTGTTGATAAAATTAAAAAGATAAACAATTTGAAGTTTGAAAGAACTAAGTTGGTTTAGGCTCCAAAGAGTGGAGCGCCACTATAGCTTGATAACAAAACCTTTTTTTTTCGTTTCAGCTGTTCTTAGATTTTAGAACAGTTGGAAATGAGAACGGGAAGAAATGCAAAACGTTATAACCTAGTTCCAAATGCACAACTGTTTGGCTTGTTTTAGAAAAAACAGTTGTGCGTTTTTCTCCCAGAATATAAAAAGAAATAGAATATAAAAAGTCTTAATATGTTCCGATAGTTTGGAACAGATGGTTTACAGGAAGAAATAGGTAATCCTATTATAATATTTTAAATGCGAAAGTTTGTGAGTATGTTTGTTACTCCTTCACGCAAAAACTATCCAACGGATTTGGATGAATCTTTACAGTAATATAGGTTATACATCAGATAACACATAGGCCACAATTTATAATGATTTTGTGTAATTTGGTCATAATATAACAAAAAATTATTAAAAAGTACTTGGATATGACACATTCTCAGTATTACCTCCAACATATGGTCAGTAGGAAGGTGTTTTGTAGTGAGAAATTATATATGAAAAGTAGGACAGGTAGGATATCGATTAGGCATAGTTTGACAGGTATCTCGTCAAAGCCAGTAGAACTGGAGTGGGATTTGAGAACGGAGGAAATAATGTCAGAGAAATAAAAATTGTCAGGGTTGAAAGATGGGGTCAGTGAAAAGACGGAGGAGGATGATTTTGATGTGTTAATTGAGGTAGACAAAAAATTCGAGTTCATTTTATATGGAGAAGCAGGAAAGGCTCTGGAGTATGTTGAATTGCAGAGGGAGAGTTTTCGGAGGAGTTGCCATTTAGATTTAGGATCGGGAGCAGAGGAAAGGGCTTCGTGGAAATAATTGGATTTTACTTGTCTGATTGTAGACTGTGTCAAATTGTGAAGAGCCCTGAACGCTTGGTAGTCATCAGTAAGCCTAGTGCGTCTAAAGAGCCTACGGGCAGCATCAAGTTTCCTTTGCAAGTCTTTAATTTTTTGACACATCCAAGGAGCAGGATGCTTTTGAGATTGGCAGTGAGTATGTCGACCATTGAACCGACGTTGGTACAGGTGTAAATTTTGTTCCAATTCAGGATTTCGAGGGAACGAGATATATATTGAGTGGTGAGTCCATCTAGGTTGCGGAAAGTTAATGTTTTCGATAGGATTTCTGGAGTTTGGATATTGTATGAAATTCGGATTAATTCATGAGAGGACAAGAATGGGGCAGGTAATTGTGAGGAAGAAAGGAGTCTCTGGGATGAGTCAATGATGAACAAATCTAACCAGGTGTCAGATAGGAGAGTGTGATGGGTGGGAGAGAATGGAACAATGGAGAGGTGGTGAGAGTAAAAAAGGATTTCAAGTTTCAGTTTATCATTGGATTGGACCAGGAGATTGGTATTAAAGTCGCCGGAGATTATGATGTGGTTGTAGAGGACCGACTCAAAGATAGGATCAAAAGGGACCAAAGGAGAGCGATACACTACGACGTATAGGAGAGGATTTGAGTTGCATGAAATTTCGACGAAAAGGAATTCTATGTGAGGGAAATTGGACGCTGGTGAAAAATCCAGGATGCGTGATTTTAGGGAGTTGTGGACGTAAAGACAATTCTAACAATTCTAAAGCAGAAAAAATGCTGGAGAGAAATCGCTTGGTTATAAAATTAAAATTAAAATAAATCATGTAAAAGACAAGAGCTAAGTTTTGATGAGAACATTCTCCATCTTTATTAACCCTTACAGTCGGCCTAACGTCTCTGTCAGGTGCAGAACCCACATCATCATTATTATTACCGTCAACTCCAAAAGGTCGACTAGAACTTTGTCACCTTGTCAGTGAAATACCTTTAAAACAGATTCTGACATGTACATTCTGTTAAACAATCAACACCATAAACTTCCAATATCTATAATGAGCCTCAGACGTTTTTTGTCTTTAAGCAAAATAATATTAAAGTGAAGTTGTTTCTATAACAACTTGAAGATATCGACAACCAATTCTTAAAATAAAAACAGGCTGATGCTGACAAACTAATATCAAAACAAACACAACGCTATCTCCAGGTGCAAACCAAAATCACTTTTATGCTATACCAACTCTGGTTTATTTTGCTTTGCCACAATTTTTGTTGTCTCTATTCGAGCTTGAAGTAATTTATAATTACATTTCTTTAGAGATAGTGAATTAAATATAATATATATATATATATATATATATATATATATATATATATATATATATATATATATATATTACATTTGTTAAATTTATTGATGATTATTATTTTATTTTTTTATATTAAAAATTTTTAGGAATAAAATATTGTATGATTAATAGTTATGATATGTTTGTGTAATGTTAATGTGTAAGAGGGGAATAAAATAAAATACCTGTCAAGGGGGGGTGCCCAGTGTCACAAGTTCACATGTTACACGACGAATCTACCGATTGACTGTAGGAGATGTGAGAACTTGTAAAGACTCCCCCCTTTTTTACTTGGTATAAAAATGGCTGGTCACAAAAGGGGACGAATGTACACAATAAAATTAGGGAAAAATAGATGAAAGCAATAAACTAAAAGTATAGAGGCATGCTGTAAATTAATTAAATATTATAAATAACGTAATTAATTAGATGAATTAATGAATCATGTAATTGATAAATACATTTATGATTTATTTTGTAAATAATGGTAAAATAATAGAAAAGTGTTTGAACCTTGAGAATATGAGTAAAAAGATGGTAAGAATAAAAGATGATGGCGTTATGAAGGGGGTATTAAAAGGTGTTGAGAGGTAAAGTATTAGCAAGGCGGGTTCCCTGGGAGTGGGGGGGGGGGAGGTTAACTCTTTTTGATGAGGTCTATTATGTGTCTGTAAACCATAGAGATGTGATACGTGCAGATTTTGACGTTTAATGGGTTTTTCAAGGTTTGATAGATTTAATATTTCCTTCTCACAATAAAAACCTTTCTCCAGTCATTTTATGTTTTTAATATAAAACGTTTCATTTTCATCATCATTCATCATAATTACATGTCATTTTCAATCAACCATACAAACAACTTTCTGCATCATTTCTTCTTTATCATCAACTTGAAAGAGTTACAAGTCACAAATATCTGTAAATTATGAAACACAACAACAATATAACAAATACAAATTTATAAAATCTGTCCATAAATAGAAGTAAGTATAGATACCTTTTTATTATTTATTGTCATTTTTACTGTTTAAAAGTTTTACTTGGAGGTCAATTATATTCCATGGTCCTTTTGTTTAATAGTTTAAACTTTGGTCTCTTTTATACTACATTTAATTTATATTTTAATACTAAAATTTTTTTTATTATTTTAATTTTATTGAATTAGTGAATAGGTGGGATAATTTGTTATATGGTTTAAAACCAAGGCGAAGAATAGGAAAAGTAAGACATACAATTTTTTTATATTATCGGATAGAATATGGATATAGGGAAAGGATCTGTAAAGGTAAGGGTTGGGAGTCGGTTCCCTTGAATTGGGGGAGGGGTAAATGGCATTGTCATGATTTTGAAGGGGCTCTTAGAGCTTATGGATGGGAAGTTGTTGGAGAGTGTCATATTCCTAATACAGTCAACACTAGGAGTATCCATGACAACCACCCCTGGCCAGAAGATTCCAGCAGTTGTTTAACTAATGTACATGCTTATAACTTTTACTTAATGTTTATGTTTATGTGTTGTAATTGTTATCAATTCAATATAATGTTCAAATATCTACAGAGCTTTTTTATTTCATAATAGAGAGTAAATTTTTTTTTATTCGTTGGGTGTTGGTAGATAGGTATTGGGTGTCTGATAAGGACTGACATCGGTGGATGAGGTTTTGGCAACGTTGATTTTCTGGTGGTAAGAATACTGTGAGAAAAAGTTGAGAAGTCTGCCAGAACATGTGGGTTTGGTGTACCAATCAAAGGACAAGGAGCCATCGTTATTTCTGTAAAGGGGGGAGGGGAGTCTTTACAAGCTACAGTCAATCGTTAGATTTGTGATGTAACATGTGAACTTGTGACACCGGGCACCCCCCCCTCGACAGGTAATTTATTTCATTTATAATATACAGTGGAATCTCGATATTTCGTATCCCGATTATTCGTATTTCCGGCTAATTCGTACAAATTTGCCGGTCCCTAGAGAAAATCCCGATAAATGGTATAAAATCAATGCATTTCAGACCCCTCGGTAATTCGTATTATTTTTATGCTCGAGGTCACTTATAACGTAGTATAATTCGTATTTTTCAGCTTTAAAATCTCGTTACTTAGTACTTGTGGCGGCCGTCTGCCTTTCACAGGTTGAAAGGTTGAGCACGGACCGTCGAAGTAAAAATGTTTGATTTGGCCGGAGCCAGCAGGTTAGGGTATTTAAAAGAAAATGAATATATTAAGAGTAAAACAAACGTGAATCTTTTATTTATAATAAAGTATTTTAAAGAATAATAAGTGAATATGAATATGAAAAAATAATAAAATGTTCTTATGACTATTATGACTAATATTACCTACAGTGGAGCCAGCGCTAGTGAAGCGTGTCCTCTTCTCGCCTCTTTCGCACCCCCTTTTTGGTAAATGGTACAGGGGTGCAAAATAAACGTAGCATCGTGCTAATACGAGGCGAGAAGAGGCTGAGGAAGGAAGCAGCGATTGCACTGAGCAATACGGAGCGACTACTTCCCCCTGACCACACTTCACCAGCCCTCGTAACTGACTGACTTATCGGCACCGGGCACGTGACGTATGCGATAACATACGAGTGCCCAGGCCGACCATTTTAAGAGCATAGAGTACCAAATAAAAATAAATCAAATTATACATTAAGGTGTCGGCGTCGACATACCGCCCACCAAAGTTTTCATGGATTGTAAACTTTTAATCCCGGCTGGGCCATAATGTCGTTTCGCCCGCCCACCCTGGAGATACTGCGGAAATAAGTGAGAAAGGATGGTATGCGTAACATGCTGGGCGCCATTCCCGGTACCTATCATCTGTCTTCTCTCCGTGGCACTCGGTGCCGACGGATACGTCCTCACGGAGGAGAATGCGCAGGGTTGCGCTGGTGTGGGATTGCCCCAAAATTGAAGAAGAGATGGCCCACAAGAGGTGTTGCCCCAGCATTATAGTTGATAATGGTTGAATGATAATGCAATGGGTTTTGCATGTAACACAATATTTTAAAGTTAAAGGAATAAAAAATTAATATTAACGAGGGAAATAAAGGTCATATACATTCAAATGGGTTGACGCAACCATATAAACGAATGAAAGTGCCTTAATTAGTGTAAATGATATAACATTTACAATGAATATAAACAAGGTGATTGAAGTACATGAACGAATGTACGTTAAAAATGTACATATAAGATTGTAAATTAAGATTATGTTAGACATATTTTGAATGTTCTTTTAAAAACTAAAAAATTGATCTTAACTAGAAATTTATAATCTATCAATAAATTCTAAAAGTTTATGCAAATATCAAAATGAAAAAAGTTATATTAACTGACTTTACATGAGGTACAACTACCAATGTAGATAAAGATCCTGAGAGGATTTCAAATTCAATAATATTAGACAATATTTTTATGGACTAACACCAACTGTACCTAGCAAGTAAAGTAGAAGACATGGATATGCTCTAAAAAATACATTATGCATGATGATAAATAAATATAAATGGTGATACAAATATAAATGAATGAAGAATAAATGTATAGGCTTTACATGAAATAAAATGAACAAGGAATATCAAGAACCTGATAAGAATGTAAACTAAAATATTACAAAAAATAGCATGACTAATTTTTATGAAATAACAACAATTATTTTTATAAAGAAAGCTAGAAGACATCATGTTCTAAAATGTGCATGATGAATGATATATTAATGGTGAGATAAATGTGAGTGAATGAAAATTACGTTTTTTGGTTTTGCTTGAAATAACATTGACAAGGAATATCAAAAACCTGAAAAGGATGTAAACTAAAATATTACAAAAAATAGCATGACGATTTTTTTTTGACTGAAATTATTCTTAACAAGAAAAAATAGAAGACATAAATATCTTCTAAGTGACGAAGCATATCTAAATGAATGAACAGATATAGGTTATAACAATTATAATAACTATAACATTTATAGTATCTACGTGAAATGACATTAGAAAGGAAGCATGTAAAATAAAATGTTTTGAATAATTTCAGTGAGTAAAAGTTGTTCTTAACAAGAAATTTGTAAGTGATCAATACATTCTAAAAATTGTGCAACTTGATAAATGAATAACTACATGCATTGGTTCCTCAGGAATAATAATAATAATGAATAATAAGAGCATGAAATACTATCAAGGTCAACTAAAATACTATTTCATGGAATATTGTAAAGATTTTTATAAACAAGAAAACTATTTCTAGCAGGAAAAAATTAAGTCATCGATATATTCATATAAGGTATGCAGCTATATAAACGAAATAACTTGGTTAATTGGTTCTTTAGAGAGATGACAATATCAATAAGTATTAAGAACCTGAAATAATGGCAACGAAAATATTATTATAAAAAATATGTTGGATATTTTTAATTATTAAAACTATTCAAATAGACATTTATAAATTATTAATATATTTTCACAATTTGATGCTATATAAAAGGAAAGAAAATACATTAAATGGCTCTTTACGAAATGGCATTATCAATGAATATAAAGAGCCTGAAAGAATCTTAACTAACACAATAATGAAAAGATTTCGAATAATTTAAAGATCCGAAACTATTTATAACAAGAAATTTATAAGTCACCACTGCATTCTGTCAGTTGAAGCCAATACATAAACGAAAATAAGATTACATTAATTGTCCCTTTAGGGAATAACTTATCATTGGACATGAAATGAAAGAATGCCAATTAACATATTATTATATTAAATATTCTGAATATTTGTAAGGATAAAAGAACTGTTCTTAATTGGAAATTAAGGAGTCACCAGTACATTCTAGCACGGTGGGGAAAATATATAAATAAATAAAACTACCTTACTAGGTTTTACATGAGATAATATTATCAATGAATTTAAAAACCTGTGAGAGAATGTGAATTAAAGTAATACTACAGAAAATATTTAGAATATTTTAATGGCACAAAAAAAAGAAAAAATATTCTTAAAAGAACAATAAATAGAATGTCATCAATAGATTCTTAAAGGATGATGAAAATATATAAGTTAATGAAAATACATTACTGGCTTCTACATGAAAACAATATATAGCAAATAGAATTATAGAATAACAGAATTAGCAATAAATAGCAAGAATCTGCCACACTTTCAACTTAAATATTATTAGAAAACATTTGAAATATTTTAAAGAACTTAGGAAGTATTCTTAATTAGAAATTTATGCTTCACTACATGCTAACAAGGTGAAGCAAATATACAAACGGATTAAAACCCTATTAATGGGTTCCACATGGAATATTTTTAACATTGTATATTAAGAACTTTAGAGAAATTTTTTTCAGGATAGAAATACAATTTTTTAACTAGAAACTTATAAGTCATCACCAAGTTCTAGTAAGCGGATAAGAAATACAAATACAGTAAATAAAAGAATTTCAGCTATAATATTATTACAGAAATATTTTGAATATTATTTTAAAGGACTAATAAAACCATTCTTAAGTGTAACTTTAAAGGTCATCAATACAATCTAAAGATTTATGCAGTAATGTAAACAACTACAATACTTGATTCAATATGGAATAACATTAGAAGTGAAAATAAAGAAATATGAATTAATGATATTAAACTACTATTACAGTAGACATTCAGAAAAATTTTAAGGATATAAAGAAAAACTACTATTAACTCGACATTTAAAATTGTCGATGGGTTTTAATAACTTTAATTTGAAGACTTATAGTGAAGAGTATCTAGTCGTAAATTAGATAAGTAAACATGGTTAATTCTTTTGAAATATGACCCTGAGGCTGTATAATACCCCTTGAGCTTTGAGCTTGGTTTGTAATAATCCCAAACAACACACATAAACAACGGAAATCCTTAAACATTTTCCGGTTTGAACAACCATAATTTTAATAATAATAATTTACTTATATCTATTATACTTCAATTTGATTTTTTTTTAAACTCCTAACCTGCAGCGATCCGGCCCCGGAGGACCAAAAAATGTGGCGGCCGTCTGCCTTTCCCAGGTTGAAAGGCTGAGCACGGACCGCCGAAAGAAAAAATTTGGCGGCCGTCTGCCTTTCCCAGGTTGAAAGGCTGAGCACGGACCGCCGAAAGAAAAAAAATCACATTAGGTGAAAAAAAAAACGTGAAAGAAACTTATATAATAATAGAATATATAATGTTATAAAACAATACTGTATGTAAAATAATTATTACACGACGTTAAAAAGCCAAATTGCACGATCCGACCCCGGAGGACCAAAAATTGTGGCGGCCGTCTGCCTTTCCCAGGTTGAAAGGTTGAGCACGGACCGCCGAAGAAAAAATGTTAGATTTGGCCGGTGCCAGCAGGTTAGGGTATTTAAAAGAAATGGCACATTAGGATTAAAAAACGTGAATCTTTTATTTATAATAAAGTATTTTAAAGAATAATAAGTGAATATGAATATGAAAAAATAATAAAATGTTCTTATGACTATTATGACTAATATTACCTACTGTGGAGCCAGCGCTAGTGAAGCGTGTCCTCTTCTCGCCTCTTTCGCACCCCCTTTTTGGTACATGGTACAGGGGTGCAAAATAAACGTAGCATCGTGCTAATACGAGGCGAGAAGAGGCTGAGGAAGGAAGCAGCGATTGCACTGAGCAATACGGAGCGACTACTTCCCCCTGACCACACTTCACCAGCCCTCGTAACTGACTGACTTATCGGCACCGGGCACGTGACGTATGCGATAACATACGAGTGCCCAGGCCGACCATTTTAAGAGCATAGAGTACCAAATAAAAATAAATCAAATTATACATTAAGGTGTCGGCGTCGACAGTACTGTTTTCGAGGGGGGGGGGCAGTGAAGCAGATATGCCAGGGAGCAGAATGAGAATAAATGCTTTCTAGGAAATCACTCAATTTTTATTGTTTTTATACACAAGTACGTTTGTATTGTGTAGAGGAACAGTAGATCCTATTGTTTTTTAGGGGAGAGCGAGTGAGAGAGACAAGTTTTCTAAGAAATCTCATAAGTGATTCCTACTGTTTTCACTCAAAAGAAATTAGGGAAGTAGAGAGGGGAAGTTCTAGGAATTGTATTAAACTTTTCTTACAATCACACTTTTATTTACAATTCAGTCTCGTTTTTGATACCGTTGTGACACGTAATCATGCCTCCAAAATACGTTAGCCTCTCTATTGAAGAGAAACAACAAATCATAAACGCCGTGGCCAGTGGCTGTAAGCTAATTGACGTATCCAAGCATTTCATCATCCCTGGTTCCACGATCACATCAATCCTGAAGAACAAGGACAAAATCACTTCCCAGACTTGTAGAGAACTTAAAAAAGTGGTTTGTACAAGCAAGGAATTCAAATGTACCAGTTGGAGGTAAGATTTGAAGGGAAAAGGCCCGAGTTTTCACAGAAAAATGGGAATTGAAGACACTCGTGCAAGTGATGGATGGTTCAATGGAGATTCAAAAAATTGCATTAATACGTTTTTTTATTTTGTACTCCCGATAATTCGTACCAAATCATCAGTCCCTTGACCATACGAATTATCGGGATTCTACTGTATATATATATATATGTAAACTCTAAGTACTGGACATTTAGTTAGCCTTGATTGAGGTTATGGAAATTTCAACTTTTTATCTACGAGAACATGAATTTTGATTAATGGGTTCAATTTCTCCGGGCCTTCAAGTTTAAATTTGTATCGCTTGTGCATTTTCTCCACCTGAGTTCTCAGAAATTTCAGCATGTGTTTCATTTATATTGACTGATTTTTTTGATGCACCAAAATTTTTATTCCTACATTCTTTTTCTGAATGATACCGATTCACCCAACCTAATATTTATATTATCTCGTCTGGTGGTAATAGATCAGAATCTGTGTAACTTTATTAGTTGAATTACAACCTGTAATTTAATTAATCTTTTCAGGTTTGTATTGTTTAGTTGTGTTATGTAAATAGTGTATTAATATGTCTTGTATATCTTTTAAAATGTTAATATATAATCTTTTCAGATTAATAAAATCAGTTATTATCCGACTTTATATATATATATATATATATATAAACTATCTCTAAAGAAATGTAATTATAAATTTCTTTGACCTCGTAGGCTCGAATAGGGACAACAAAAATTGTGTCAAAGGAAAATAAACAAGAGTCGGTATAGCATGAAAGTGATTTTGGTTTGCACCAGTAGACAGCGTTGTGTTTGTTTTGATATTAGTTTGTCCGCGTCAGCATGTTTTATTTTAAGAATTGGTTGACATTTGTAATTTCTTCAAACTTTGCCAAAAAAGTTCAAAATCATCGCTATCCCAATGATACCTCTACTTCTTTTTTCCACCTCTATTTGGTATTCTGCTGCTTTTACTGTGTATTTAAGTTTGTAGGAGCATATTTTCGTCTTATAGGATATTTTAACTTCTTTTCTAGTATTCAGGGTATCTTCCTTCCATATTTTATCCATTTTGAGGAGATAGTGATCGGAGCCTATTTCAAATCCTCTTTTGACTCTGACATCTATGATATCTTTTAGAGAGTCCCTTTTAACTAGAAAATAAGCGATTATTGATCTCTCTACTACAAGAACCGATTACATCGTGCTACAACTTTACTTTACAATATTTCATCAACAATTTGTAGCCTTATCGCCCACATTATTAGTTAACTGTATTTCCCATTTTATTACTGATCACCATTTTCATTTTTATTACATAGTGTATTGTTTATCATCTTTTATTATTACCTTCCTTGTGACTTTGTTATTAATACTCTATAATGATTTACCTTGCTCTGTACATACGAGGATTAATTGAAAAGATCTCGGAATCACCGCTAGATGTCAGTGCTAGAGCACCAAGGTTCCCGCGCAATAATCACACATCCTTTGTTAATCAACACTAGAATGAGTGGTAGTGATAACTCTTTGTTGTTGTTTGTTGCGTAGTGATTTGTGACAATGGAAAAAACTGCGATTCTGCTCCTTCATGTTCAACTGTTGCCAAGTGGACCAGCAAGTTTAAATTTGGTCGGGAGAGCTTAGATGATGATCCGCACAGTGGACGGCCAAAAAGTGCTACGACCCCAGAATTTATAGCAAAAGTGTATAAAAAGGTAATGGAGGATAGTTGACTTGAAAATGAGAGATTGCTGAAGCTGTAGGGATGTCATCTGAACGGGTATATCACATTTTAACCGAAAAATTGGGAATGAAACAATTATCCACAAGATGGGTGCTGCAGTTCTTGTCATTGGACCATAAACACACCAGATGGGAAATTTCTGAACAAAATCTGGCTCGTTTTCAGCGCAATCAAGAAGATTTTTTGCGCCAGTTTGTGACTACAGATGAAACTTGGGTCCACTACTATACCCCAGAGACAAAACAGCAGTCAAAGCAGTGGAAATATGCTGAGTCACTACCACCAAAGAAAGCAAAGTCAGTACGTTCGCCCGGACAGGTCATGGCCTCAGTTTTCTGGGATGCAAAAGGCATTCTGCTGCTAGATTATCTTCCTACTGGCCTACCAATTACGGGGCAATACTACGCAAACCTCCTAGACTAATTACAGGAAAAGATACGTGAAAAAAGGCCTGGTTTGGCAAGGAAAATAGTCATCTTTCATCAGGACAACGCATCAGGTACGAATTGTTACCACATCCACCTTATTCGGTACCATCAGACTTTCATCTCTTCCCCAAGCTGAAAATTGTCCTAGGTGGATGGAGATTTCCTACAACGGAAGAACTGACAGCCGAATTGGAGAGGTATTTTGGAGGCCAGGAGGAATCTAAATTTCGAGATGGGATTAAGCCATTGGAACATCGCTGGACCAAATGGATTAGTCTAGAGGGAGACTATGTTGAAAAATAAAAGCAGTTCCACCGAGGTAAGACACTTCTTTCTAGTGCCTTCCGAGAACTTTTCAAACCACCCTCGTATACCTTAAGCCCCCCCCCATTTTTATTTTATTTTCCACCACTCGGATACCTGAATACTTATGTATTTTAATTTTAATATTTACCTTATTTAGTCATTTTTAACAATTTAGTAATTTCCAATTGTCTGTATTTTGCATATTTAGCCCTGAAGAAGACCTACAAAGTGGGTCAAAATGTTGGCTATTTAATAAACATTTCTCCACATTTAAGAGAAATTTATTGACCTCCACCCGGACCATTATCTTCCACATATACAATCAAGGTCAACTATTATCATCCAAGATAAATATATTTTACTTAGTATGGATATCTAATAATAGACATAATATGTATTGCCCTTAAGTTTTGAGTGTACATAATTTCTTTAAAACTGAAAAATAAAAAAGGGTCTGTTTTTGATAAAGCTATCTCTATATAGATATCAATTCATACTATTCAATTAATTAGAAAAACACCTTGTTCCGTCATGTTATTAGCTCCTGTTTTATCGAATGCCATAGAATACAACGCCAAAGATGATCTGTATGGTTTAAAAATAACTATAACATACTAAGAATAATGCTTTCTGGTTCCTAATATTATATCAATACTTTTAAAGGGAGCAGAGTGGCTAAATGGTAGAGCACTGAGTTGCCATACCGAAAATCCTGTTTCAAATCCCGCTGCTGGCAAGACCTTATGAATGAAGATGGATCATATGAGATCTAGGACCACCCTGCCTCTATAAAGTACACACCTAAAATAAGAGGGGAAAATTCTGGCGGTTGAGCGTGATCAAGGACAAATCACCTCTGCACAATCGTTGTACAAGAAACATTACAGTCTCTACCATGTACTAAACCCCAGACCCATTCACGGGTTGTAGTGGTACAGAAAGTTATCAATATTTTTAGCATTATTAGGCCAGGATCCATGGTCTTTTCACTTGATTACTATCAAGCTGAATCTTCGTGAATAGCTTCGTTTCGATAAGATGCCCAACAATTTCCTGTGCGAAAATTCTCGATTGTGGTAGCTAACAGAGGTAGCAAGGATAAAATATGTCGATTTGATGATTCTAAAAAATGTATTACTAACTGGTTTTTTTTTTTGTTAAATCTCAAGATAATTATCTAAATTATTAGAACAAATATTTGTCCTACAAAATTTATGGTTTGATCAAAGAGTCCCCTCCTTCCAATATGTATCGATAACGAAGTAAAAAACCATACATTTTTTCAAATAATGTAGATAATTATCTTGAGATTTAACAAAAAAAAAAACCAGTTAGTAATAATTTTTTGAGAATCATCAAATCGACATATTTCATCCTTGATACAGCTTTTGTTAGTTACCACAATCGAGAATTTTCGCACAGGAAATTGTTGGGCGTCTTATCGAAACGAAGCTATTCACGAAGATTCAGCTTGATAGTAATCAAGTGAAAAAATGGACCATGGATTCTGGACTATATGTAATTCTGGAAACATAAATTTATGATAAGATAAATTTTAATACCATATATCATTAATTATTTAATAATGTTTTCATAAAAAATAAAGAATTAAATTACTTCATAAACAATACTAATAATTTCAACCAAACGTTAGGAAAATGTAGTTGGAAATAATCTGAAGACATAACTTTTTTAAAGCAAATAATAAATTCTTTGAAGATTCTTTAACTCTGGTAAAGTTCTCAGTTGAAGAACATGGTCTGAAATTAGGTCATATTGCTCTTTGAAAAAATTAAATAATAAGTTGTCATAAGGAGATAGTCATAAGAAATGAATGTTTCAAAATCAAATATTAAGTGGTAAATAATTGAAAGAGATACCTGCGACAATGCCCTGAACTGGACACCAGGGATCCTATACTGCTTGGCCAGAGCAGACATTATTGCCAGCACATGAGCAGGCAACTTCAGCATGCCGTCCGCTACTAGCTGCAGGAGGAGAGCCATAGCATCCTCTATGTAAGTCCTGGGGAAGGAGAAGTCCTCTAAGAGCCACACTTTCAGGTGCCTAGAGCGCAGGCGGTCGACCTGCTGACAGATGTCGGCCAACAATAAGCATGACATTATGTCCCCTGTCGCTAGCGAGTGGAGCAGTGCTAGCAGTAGGCACTGCGGCGTGCTCAGTTCCATGTCAGCGATTGACGAGGGACTGTAGATGTTAGCTTGGGCACCATAGGCAGCACCGGACAGCATCTTGTGGTAGCACTGGTTGGAAACCTTCTTCATTGTTGGGCTAGGCATAATCTCTTCAACCTGAAATTAGGTATATCATTCATGTAACAATAATCAATAATAACTTCAGTAATTATAGCAGTGATTATTAACAATAATATGCGTAGTTTCCACTCAAACATGTATTAATTATAATATGCTAAAAGTAGGCATTATTTTTATATATTGTAATGGAGTATATGACCTGTGCAGGGTTAAAAGAAAGAAAAAATGGATTTTAAGAAAACAATTCTGCAATTTTTAATTTTTTTAAACAATACTAAATGAGAGGTAGTAAAAAAAAATAACACAAAATAAAAATGACCTAGTACAATGAAAATATAAGGTGAGTTGGCAAGAAAACTAAATTTAGATTACACAACTCAGAAAGTAAAAATTTTAAAGTTTGTTAGTTATCGTACAGGCTCGGGCCCCCTGTTTGACGTCTCTTTCAAGGATGGGATAACCAAGAAAAAAAAACTGGGGGGGCCACCAACCAGGCTATGGGCCTGCAAACTTTGGCTTTGTAGGTGTTTATCCAAACCACGGGTTGCCCACAATTTAATTGTTAAACAAAACGTTTAACATTTAGAAGTTCTTTAAAAGGGAATCAAATTGAATACAAACTCAACTGAATCAAGAATCAATTCAGTTTATTATTAGTAAAGATATATCAAGGAATTTTGTAATAGGACTTGGTACCAAAAGTGAATTCGTGTAAACAGACAAGCCAGAAGTAGCATATTATAGTAATTCTCATCTGGTTTAGGAGGGTACAACACATTCCATATCAAATGAAATGAAATAGAAATAATTTAAAACAACAATCTCAGATTTTATTGAAACTTGATATACAGAAACTCTTCAATGTCTTTATTCCTGTTGTTTTTTTCCCCAAAGCATTTTTAACTGCTAGAACTGTTTCATTTTTTTATTAATATTCCCTCAGCACTATAAAATGGTGAATTTCCAGTTCTTTAAGTCTTAGAGAACACTGTAATAGCTTGTTTCAAAGACGATCGGTTTTGATTTAATGATAAATTTGAACGTGAGAACTGTTATAAATAAGGAGCACTGTTGGCATTCTGTTTCAAACCGCTGGAAAATGAACATCATAATCTCTCTCAATTGCAATAGCGTTCTAACCAATATAGTAAAGGAAAGTAAAAACCTCTTTAAGGTGTTCTATATTTGCTAATTTTTGTAGGTTGTTATAAATGCTTTATATAAATTATGCAACATTTATTAAGTTATAGGTCACGATTGATTTCATATTTGGTAAGCAATAGAAATTTTAACATGGAATTTTAAAGCTACGCAAAATATTCTAAATATGAAACATAACCACAGTGTCATTATTAACACGCTATAATATTAAAAATTAAGTATAATAAAAGTTTGCCCGTGTCCTTAACTATGAAAGGTACATACATGTTTAAAAAATGGTCTAGATATGAGATAACATCACACTTTTACAATTAGAAAAATAACGCTCTTTTACTGTTGTTACATGTTGAGTCATTATTTTAAAGCTGTAAAGGAACTAAGGACCTATACATGTTATCCAAATTTAAAATGCAGTAAGATAAATCTACACAGCTGTAAACTAAATAATATATTTCTTAACTAAATGACCTGTTTTCTATGAACAAATATGGGGATATTGAAAACAAAGGAAGGTAATTATTCAGCAGGTTGTCGCTACAAGTTTTAACTATTTATTCATTTCATTTATAATATTTTCTAAAAAATACAAGTTATCGTGAGCTTTTGTATTAAAAAGGGAATGTAATTATGGGTAATGAATAGACTTTGATAATCATTTCATCAAGAAATAAAAGTTTCAACTGACATTTCGGAGTATAGATGATACAATTATTTTTTATTTGATGGTGATTCTTTAAATATATTTATTTTGAAGAATAAAATCTTTAATTAAGACAAATCTTTTCTCTTCAAAATAAAAATATTTATATAGCTGATATATGTTTGTTGAAAAGTTCATTTATAGATGAAATGATTATGGAGTATGCAATACTCATTTCACATTACTACATTCTCTAGAAGATAACTCCTATTTTTGGAAATTATTGTATGGGGAAAAAAAGAAAAGTTAAAACATGTTGGAACTCAACTCGATGCAACTATCTGCAGAATAATGATTTGAAACAAATATTAGAATGTGGAGATGATAAAAATCACTGTAAATGCAAATTAATAACAACTAAAGCCTTACCTGAGTCAGTTAATAACTTTTCAAAATTGGCCTCGCAAAGACTCCCACGTGTGAACACTTTCAAATCTAACGTTTCATTGAACGAGGAGGTGGTGGGAAGGATTCTTCCGATATGGCTATGGTATCGATATTATTTCGTTCGATACAGATATTATCTTTCTTTTTTTTTTTTTTTACCTTTGCGATATAACGGAATAAAGTTAAAGAATGCACTACTAAATCCATATATATTATTTTTTAAATTTTAATTAAATGTTTGGTAATCTAGGGGGCTCCGCTATGCTGGTAACACTTGTTAGTCTAGGGGCTGTCTAAACAAGATTCAAATTTCGGCCGAGATCGGCTCCCTTCGGATTCCCGAACCCCTATAAACATTATTTTATATCCCCCAAATAACTAATAATAACACAATAATATAAAACAGTAATAACAATAAAAGGATCGTTTTATTAATAATAATAATGAGAAGAAATATTTAATAAAAACACAATTTAATAGTAATCAAAATAAAAGGAACGTACGATACAACATAAATTACAATAACAAAATACACAATCCATAAAAAATAATTAATAACAACATGTTCAATTAATAACAAAATATACAATTAAAAACAAAATAATATATAGAGTCATTTACATAATGAAATATAGAATTAATAACATAATAATACTTTAGTATATTAAAAAAAGAAACCTAGTCATATTGAACACAATAATGCAGTAATAATTTTAAAAAAAGGCAATAGTCATTTTTAAAAACAGGAACATGGTGATAATTAACCGAATAGTAATTTACATATAAATTAACGAGTTTGAACCAAAAATAATAAAAAAAAAGGAAAAGGTTTAGAAACGTACACTACGAGAGATCTGTTATAACTGTCTTTATTTATTCAATAATCCTCCTTATATAGGATCTGGGAGTTGTTTACAATATAGATAGGATTAAGCTCCGTCCTTGCCAGGCCCTGGCACTTAACTCCCCCCCCCCCTCCAGTTTCCAGACACTTTTGGAAACTAAAAGAGGTGACCAGTCCGGGCAAGTAACAGAGTTCACTCCTGTACACCATTACACCCCCCAAACAGAAATACACTACACCACAGTATAAGGAAACTTTCTGGTTTATACACAGAGTGAATATATAATACAAAAACAAAAGAAAATGGTACATTCCTGCATACAAAAAAAAACATAATAACAACAACCTCTGCTTATCGCATTTCCTCCGCTTGCACAGGCGAAGGCACTCCAGATCCCGAGGGAAACTTTAGCTGCTCGATGTGAACCGTCCGCCGTCTCCTTGGGTCCCCTACGCTTTCTATGGTGACCACATTGTATTCCCGCATGACAACAACTCGAAACAGTCCCTCATATCTCCTCGGTTCCTTGCCCCTGTTAGACCCAATCCGCCCTGTACACAATATTCCCAATTTTTAGCTCCCCGTGCAATCGCGTACCTGTGCGTTTTTCCTAGCGACCCTGGTTCGTTTCTCTTTTGCAATCTTCCTCCGCACTTTTCGCGAGCTGTCGAATCGTTCCCCACGGTACCCTCGCAATCGCGACTTGGCCCTCGAACTCCGAACAGCACTTCAAATGGGCAAAACCCTGTTGCTAAGTGAATCGAATGGTTATAGGCCGCAACGGCTTTCCGCATTGCTACGTCCGGGGTTAGCTCCTGTTCAACGTGGTAGATCCTGAGGTGATCACTAAGCGTGCTATGCAGCCGCTCAACTCCTCCCCTACCCTTCGGGTGTCCAGGCGTGTTGAAATGCCACGTCACCTCCAGCTTCCGCATTTCTTTGCTCAGGATTGAGTTATCAAATTCCCTCCCATTATCGGATGTAATACGGTCCGGTACCCCGTAGAACATAAATCATGTTCGTAGTGCTGCCAAAGTCGACCCTGCCTCTTTTGTTTGTATAGGCTCAGCCATGGCTATTTTACTGAAGACGTCAATGACCGTTAACCATGTAAACCCCCTCCAGGTGAATGTGTCCACTTGTAGATCTCTAAGTGGTCGATCGCCCGTTGGCGTCTCTTCTTGTACGACTTGTGGTGGGTGGCGGTCATACTTCGTAGCCATACAGATCTCGCACTCCCCAATAACTTCTTGAACAGTTCGTCACATACCTGCCCAATAGTATCGTCTTTTCAGCGCCTGTAAAGTCTCACTGACCCCTCGGTAATTAGTCTTTCCCTGGTGGTAAGCCCCGGTCAGCTCTTTCTGCCGTTCCTTGTCTCTGATGGTTTCAACCAAAACCCTGCACCGAACGAAAATTCGATCCGGAATTTGGTCCGTTCTCCACGCCTGTTTGATCTTATCCCATATTGTGGCGTTCCCCACATATATGTGGTGTGTCCGGCCAGGTTTAGACGCATCCTTCAGGGCCTTGCAGACGAGATCTAACCGGACTCCGGGTTGTGATGAAATCACTTTAACGCGTGACCGCCCATAACGCAAGTACTCAATGGACAGCATACCTGCTGTCTTGGTCTTCCAGATTACCTGGCGCGGCTTATCATTAATGATTTCGTCAATTTCCTACAACTCCTGTGGTCTTTCATCTGTAGAGCCGTCTCCGTCCGATGGCGACTCTTCCCTCTCGGCCTCTGTCGCAGCCTGCTCCCCTTCGCCATCGGGTGACCAACCTTGAAGAAATTGAGGTATATCTCTTGATCCTTATCAGGGTTATGGGCCCAGGACGTGTAATTGTGATATAGATGCAAAAAAAGTTATTGTGAAATGTCAAGAGACAAATATCCGATTGTCCCTTTTGCGGGGGATAATTTTAGTACCTGGGAGTTTCGACTTAAGAGTATTCTGCGGGAGAATGGAGTTCTGGAGGCAATCGAGGATGATGGATTTTTCAAATCAGATAAGAAACTACTGGAGGCCAAGGCTCAGGCAATTATTATCGCAGCAACCGCCGACAGTCATCTCGAGTATCTGAGGGACAAATCCGCTTATGAAATGATGAAAAACCTGGAAAATAACTTCAAGAAAAAAGATACTAGATCCAAATTATTTTTGAGAAAGGAATTGAGTGAAATTAAATATGCCGAACATAATTCTTTATTGGAACATTTTGTCATAATGGAGAAACTCTTTTCACAACTTAGGGATGCAGGCAGCGAGTTATCTGAGGAAGAGAAAATTAATTACATATTGTTGTCTATGCCACAATCTTTTGAGAATATTATTGCAGCGTTGGATACAATTGAAGAGTTAAAACTGGACTTTGTCAAGAACAGATTACTTGGCGAAGAGGAGAAACGTAAAAAGGGGGTTGTTAAATCTGTCGATTCCACGACATTCCTCTGTTTCGGATGTGGGCGGGCAGGTCATAAAAAATTCCAATGTAGAAGCAGTTAACAGGTGGGAACTTGGCACAAAAGTCCATTCCAGATACCTATCATTCCATAATAAACTCCAGGCCCATCCAAACCCACTAGTTTCCATCCTTGGTTCCAATTCCATCCCGGACAATCCTCCTAGGCGTCTGAAGAGAAGATGGCCTCGAGACCTTCTATAATAGAAATGTAATTAGAGTGCTGCCAATGGGTAGTGCCTCTACACGTCCTTTCATGCATTTATTTATTCATACAGCCCTTGTACTAGATGTATATATTACAGTTGTACAATTCAATAAAATAATTTAGAAAAAAAAAATATATATATTATTTCAAAAATAATTATTTAAATGATACGTAAGAACTAGAAACAAAATTAGATTACTTTCATACTGAAATATTTGTTCTAATTCATAAAAACATTCCCCTGTGCGTTTACAACAGTCCCCTATCACGGTTTTGGATAAAATCGTCTATAACTCAAAAACCAGGACGAAAATAAGTGGGCTTTTCAAAGAGATATATTTAATTTAACATTGTCCTTCATTTTATTAACAAACATTCTCAACATTTAATAAAATTTGCTTAGGACAGTCTTGTGTGTTCAAGTTTCCAAATAGCAGAGAAACACCCATATCTATTGAAGAAATATAAAACAAATTTCAACGGATAATAAAGCCATTAAATTGAAATAATGGAAATGTGTTGTATAGTCCATATGTAGTGAGTGTTTGATCAACCTCAAAATAGTTATTGGACCTTTCGATGAGAGCTCCGAAAGGGATAAGGAAACTAAATTTCTGATTCAATTATACCAGATCGCATGTCATTTTGATTGTAAGCTTTTATTAAACTATTAACATAAATCACTTTAATCAATTAAACAACTAATACTTTTAGGTAATGGAAAAAACCAACAATTAATTAAATTAAAAGAACAATTTAAACGTTTTTATAATTAGAAAAGGAAGTTACTAATATTAACTAAATTATAAACAACTAATTAATAACAAAAAGAAAACAATTATTATTCAATCTTACGATAATTAATTTAACTCTATTAAATTACAAATAAATTAATGTTCAAATAAAATCGATTACAAAATAATAAATGTTTGTGGTTTTCTAGTTGAAATGATATAATAAAAACTCTCATCTGCGTGTGGAAGTAGATTCCAGTAGATAGTAGATTCTCGGCAGGGCGAGCGAAGATGTTGAGACAACAGACGTTGAGATGATCGACTGGGTCAATTTGAATCGATGACGAAGTTTAAACTAATTACACCTGCAGGTGGACAGCAAATTAGTATCTTCTTCAAATTCAATATGCAACTTTGGGCTCCTATAGAGCATACGATGTGCACGTCAAGAGGCTCGTGCCAACAATCTCTGGCTCGGTCTCGCCGGAGCGAACAAAAGCCGATCGACTCTCTTTTGTTTTTCTCTCTTCACTTTTATAACATATGTTTTCACACTTACTACAAATATTACACTTATATCTAAACCAAATAAAATTACCTTTTAAATTAAATTATTCTAAACAATTATAAAATAAACGTTTAAATTATTATATTAAATAAAAATGTGAAAAATAAGTAAAGAAAATGTTATTTCTTTTACGAAACAATGATTTAATTTTTATGATTAAAACTAATAATACTTTATAAGGTTACTAATTCATCTGGCCTTAACAGTGAGGATTAGTGCTTTCCCCGATTCAATCACTTCCAATATGATTGAATGTTCCATTAATTTTATTAAGTATTAGTGATAAAAATATTTCACATAATCAATTTTTATTAATTTCTAATGATATTTCAACTCCTTCAGGTTCTAAAAGTATTTTTAATAAAAAATTTGGGTTTCTCGGGTGAGAACTGTTGTTCAAACAATAACTGAAGAAAAGGAAAACCGATAAACTAAATAAAATGTGCTTCCACAAAGGATCGAATAGGCAATACATCCATACCTTGCTGTACGGCCGCTTTTTATACGCCATTTCGCTATAACGGCCCTCTTCAATAAGGCACGTTTTCGATTTAGGGCCTTAAATGTTTTGCTATAACGGCAAAAAAAACTTTTTTTCCATGTCGATATATCGATAAGTTAACTGAATTGACACAAAATTATATAAAAGAAAAGAAAGGGATTAGATAGTAACACAACGATTAGCTAGAAATATACTGACTCTATTGAAGGAGTAGCCCGCCTTATAACAATAGTAGCATTGTTTACATCCTGAAGTAGGATTAAGATCTAACTATACCCAGGTCTGATCCTTAACAGATATATCTCCATGCAAGCGCAATCCACACTCTTTTCTATTTCCTCTTGTTTACGAGCGTTATTCACTGTGTACTCATAAAGCGGCTGGTTTAGACTTGTCTGCGAGGGTTTTATGTACATATTTATTACTGATTGCTACACATTAACTGGAAAAATTGGAAACAATTAGGGACATTTTTGGTACGTTAGTACATATGTACGTATGTACTTCATGTATGTACATATTAAAAAATTTTAATATGTATTTTTTTATTAAACTTAGTTTATAATTTCATTATTTTTTAGACAAAATGCCACCGAAATGATTATCGACTTCGGAGACTGATAAAAAGAGATGCCGAAAATCAGTCACGCTAGGAACTAAACTAGAAGTAGTACGTCGTACAGAAGCTGGAGAGGAAATTGTTTAAATTCGCAAGACAGTGGGACTTGCGAAATGTACCTTTCAAACTACTCGCGATAAAAAAGAAGACATTAAAACATATTTGCAATCTGCTGCACCTTTAAATGTCTCGAGATTAACACGCCAAAGAAACTGGATTATGGAAAAATTATTGATTATATGTATTGAGGACAATAACAATAAATAAAAACGGAGAATGCCAATGAGTCCAACGACTAACCAGGAAAAACCTTTAAGTATTTTCGAAAATTTGAAGAATGGAGATACAAATGAATCTGCTGAAGATGTCACATTCCAAGCAAGCCCATATGGTTTGAAAAATTAAAAAATAGATTTAATTTGCATAATTTGAAAATGAAAGGTAAAGCAGTTAGCGCCGATGAGGCCGGATCTAACGAAGGAATACCCAACATTTTAAAGGGAATTATTGAAAGAGGTGGTTATAAACCTGATGTGTTAAACGTAGACGAAACATGGCTTTATTGGAAGCGAATGCCTGATCGCACATACATTTCAAACACCGAAAAATCTGTGCCTGGTTATAAGGTGTCTAAAGAACGATTAACTTTGCTACTCGGTGCAAATGCCGCGGGTGATTTTTAGCTAACCACTTTTAATATATTTTTCCAAAAATCCAAGGCCTCTTAAAGGACTAAATAAAAATCAATTATCCGTCATATAGAGATCCAACAAGAAAGCTTGGATGACTAAAGCTACTTTTGAGGATTGGTTCAAAAATCACTTTTGTACACTTGTGTACAGAAGTGAAAACATATTTGCGAGACAATAACTTAAGCAACAAGGCTTTGCTAATTTTGGATAATGCACCAGGGTTTCCTACTAATTTATCCGAACTATCTGAAGACGTCATGATTGAGTACCTTCCGAAAAATACAACAGCTCTGATCCAACCAATGGATCAGGGTGCAATAGCCACTTTTAAGGCATATTACCTACGCCGAACTATCCGACTACTTATAAGAGAAACCTATGGTAAATCTTCAATTAAAACATTTTGGAAAAACTATATCATCAAGGATGCTGTTGACAGCATCAGTGATTCATGGAAGGAATTAAAATTAACAACAATGAACCATGTTTGGAAAAAAATTAGCCAGAATGTGTAAACAGTACTGATGGAGAAGTTAATTACCTTCCTGAAATTAGGTAAAACATTTTGGACCTAGCACATGATCTCAGTGTTGAACGAACGTGATGTGCTTGATCTACTTAAAGCCGATAGGGAACCCTTTTCATATGAGGAATTCATTCAGTTGCAGAACCGGCATTTGAGGAAGAGACGCAGCCTGTTGTATCCAAACAGCTAACATAAAAAAAATTGTCCAAGCTTTTTCCTATTTCGAACAAGGAATAAACATCCTCCTTGAAAACGATCCTGACGTCAAACGTAGCGCTAAAGTTTCTCGAGGAATTAACTCAGCCATTAGTTGTTATAAATAACTGAAGAACGAAATATACAAGAAGGCAAGACAAACAACGTTGGACAATTTTTTTAAGCCAGGCCCATCCTTAGCAGCGAAAAATGATGACGACAGTGATCTGCAGCTTACCATTTCTTCATCGTTTTCAGATTAAAGCCATTAAAAAAAAAATTATGTCTGTTATTATTTTATGTACAAATGTATGTAATTGCTATGTATGTATTTTTGATTTAAATTGATAAACCATGTTACATATTTAACAAATTTGGAACCGATCTCATTGAATTTGTATTAGAGTAATTGATTCCTTATACGGCTTTTCGCTTTGCGGCCAAGTTTCGTGGAACGTATCTAGGCCGTAAAGCGAGGTATGGGTGTAGTTCAAAGAAGGATGGGGTCTGTTACAAAAATGGAAAATGATGATGAATGTGAATTTGCTAGCAAAAAAAGCAGAACAAGAAAGTGAACTCATGTTTATTACAAATTTATATTGATTGATCAATTTAGAGCACTAAGTTTCTTTGAAAATGTCCTTAATGATAAATTTAGAGTAATTGGGAAAATGTATGCCTGAAATGAAGTATAAGAAAAAATAAATAACATTGGAGATACATTAGGCACTTGTATATTTCACAAACGGCTGCCTGGAGAAACTTGAACACCATTATTGTGTAGGTGAGGCTCTTGACTTAATAGAATATAAATGTCCTCAGGTCTGGCATACCTCCTGTAGCACATACAGATGCAGTGACGCAGACATTTTTCTCGTGCAAACTGGGTGGGACACAGTTGAAGCCAAAGTTGTCCTCCGTGTCATACTCCCTCAGGCTCCAAAAGCTGGTTTCAGGAACCATGATAATGGTCTAGAAGCCTTAACAGACTTGCCAGCAAGTTTTTGATGAATGGCCAGACCTTTTCCTTTCAACATCGGGCCAGTTGGGAGCGTTCTTGAAGAAATGAGAACCAAAGAGTTTTTTCTAATTTATGGGTTGATTTTTTTTCTAATCCTAATTGCTTATCCAATCAGTGCTTATTGCTTTGCACATTTGGCAACAGAATTTCACCTCAAAACTCAAACCTCTTCAGAGGCCACTAGTAATAAAAATGGTGTGTTCGCCCATCGCTGCAGGATCGTTCATAATTAATGACAAAGCATATAGATCCTGCCCGGACATTGAAACTGATCTGAAGAAAGTGAGACAAAATTAAACTTAATACCTGGTTGTTTCAGTAGAAAACCATCCTACCAACCTTCTATTTACCTCACCTCTTAATCTGAAGAAGAGTTGATGGTACACCAGTTAATAGGGTTTTTAATATAACTTATTTTTATATTTAAAGTTTGTTTGTTTTATAATGTTGTCCATAAATAATATTTATTAATTTTTAGTTGAATATGCTGATGAGGCTGCAAGAAGCCGCCAACTATTCAAACCCTCATGCTGAGATGAGCAGTACTGGCAGCCTAGGGGTAGAATCTTAGCCGAAACAAAAAAACAACTCTACTCTCAAACTTTCATGCCTAATTACTTGTTAGATTTGTAATCTAATCATCTGTTAGGGTTATTACCAAGGACGCCTATGTACAATTGTAAAATACTTTTTGAATTTGTATATATATGTAAAAGTATACATTAGTTAACGAAACATTTTTTATATATAAAAATCTATGTTTCCTACAATAGCCACCAGCTGCGACGAAATATATTTTTTTAATTAAAAAAGAAAATAGCTCAAATTGTGCATTTCCTAGTTATAGATCTGTAGTTAGCGCTGTTGTCTAAAATATAATAATAAAAAAAAAATATATATATATATATATATATATATATATATATATATATATATATAATATATATATATATATATATATATATATATATATAATATATATATATATATATATTGAATATATATATATATATATTGAAACATTTCCTATTTTTTTACTTTTTCATTTATTACAAAAGAATACATTGTTTGCGTTTCACAGTTTTCAGCATCGTGTATTTATTTAAAATTCACTGCCTTCGATCCTCGTGTGTTTAATGTGATCATTATCGCTGATAAAAAAGTTATATGGAGGTTTCAAATATCTATCAATTTAAATCGCAAAAAAGAATTATTATTAGATTTCGTAAAAGAGTAAGATGGAAAAATACACGTATGTTTCTAAACTTGTAATATTTATATAAAAGTGATACATTACACACATTATTTAGAAGATTTAAAATAAAAAATAATAACTTGACAAAAAACATAATGATTTAATGCAATCACTTTTACGAAATAGAAGTTAATGAGTGATTAGAATATGTAAAATCAAGAAATATCTTAGTGATTAAACATTTATTTTATGAGGACCGCATCAGCAGGAGTGAAAACATGGCGTTGATTCACTAATTTTAATGTAATTTTGATAATAATTATAAACACTATAGATCAACAAATATATTTCTAGCAATCAAAGTAAATATTTATTGATAAATTAATTAAACTGTATTACATTTCTTAGCTTGGAACCCTTTCTCATTATTGTTAATCTATGTAAAGTAGATTAACAATTTCCTGTTTGAATTGTGTGAAGTATTTCAAGTTTTGTCTTAAAAGCGATTAAATGCATTTAGATATTTGGGAGTGTCTACCCGTACATGAATGAGACAAATTATCTGAAAATTGATTTATTTCCGGATTTGTATTTCGAGCATAATGATATTGAAGTCATAGGTGATGTAGTTGAAGGTCATCATAAAAAATTGTTTTATTTTATTAGTTATTGATTTTATTAATTTTTAAATATTTAAGTAAAAGGATCAGTAAAAAGAAAGGATATGGCCATGACCGGGGAGCGAGCCTGATGGAACCAGGATAGCTCAATTGGTAGAGTTCCAGACTAGAGATCTGGGTGACCCGGGTTCGAGTCCCGGTCCTGAACATATATTTTATTTTCTAATAAAAATATTTAAAAATAAAACATTATTGTGTAATTTACACTTTAAAACTTACATTAAGTAATTTATGAACAATATCATTTATTCTGAAAAGTATAAGCATTTTGTTTTAACGACTGAAAGAGCATTTTGTATTTACAGAAAGACAATGATGCGCTGAACCCTCCATTCATACAGTCAATGCGCTTGTTCACAAACATTTTTCTATGCTTTTGTAGTCTATAAATTTTTCTATCAGAAATATTATAAGTGGTTTGTATAAGGTTTTTATGCTTTTGTATGATCAGCGCTTTATGACAATAAGATAATTCCGGCGGGCTTTTACAATAACGCCCATTCCCTGTTTGTATATAGACACTGATGTACATCTTCCATGCTACTTGGCCAGTAATCAATTCCTCTGTGTTACTAGCTATTGTTGTATTGTTGTATCTAATCAAGCAGTTTTTCATTTATTTTGTGTAAATGTTTAACTCTGCTGCTTTTTTTTTTTTTTTTAAATTATACATATCATTTGTTAATTTGTTGTAAATATATATATATTTATATACTCAGAGAGAGAGAAAAATTAAAAGTAATATATTTGTATTTAGTCATAATTTTGTGTTTAAGATTCAGTTTACAGCAGAGAATGCCAAAAATTGAATTCGCGTTAATAAGAACATTGTCTTAATATACATAAAAATTGTGTTATTGCATTTAATTAAGACAGTGCCTAGTCAGCTTAAGCTACGAATTAAAGAGTGTTTTACCATGTATTTATTTTCTTTCTAAATGTCATGTCTTGAGGGTATATGTACCTTATAAACTTCCACTATATATAATAAAGCTCCTTTATATAAAGCATATGTGTGCTTACTGTGTTGTATAAATAATTTTGTACTTTTCTCATTCTTATCGAGTTAACGCTGCCTTCGTGCGAATAATTATATTATATTATGTTTATAATATTTTCTAAATTGTGTTATATATAAATGTTTATAAAAAATTGTTACAAGAAATATGTACAATTCCAAATAACCAAAAGTCGTTGACAATATAATAAAGAAATGTTAATGGCAAATTATTATATATTTTTTATTTATTGACCTTGGTCCCCCCCCAAAAAAATTCAAAATTTGATCCTTATTGTTTCTAACAATGTGTTTAAAACACTATGACGCAGGTGCCTGGCCAGATCTTTTAACAAGAACACTTCTCAAATACAGTTTTATTTCTTGTTGAGGAAATGGCTGACTGTATACATTGTGAGAGATATAGAAAATTATGTGGGGAGGAGGGAACAAATGAATTGTACACAAATAAGCCAAAATTATTTATTTTGTGGCATTTAAAAAAAATAGACGGGAAATGTAGGAATGAAATATAATTAGAAAAAGAGAAGTAGAATCTACAGAGATAATAAAACATAAAAATATTGCATGAGAAATAATTTCAAAATCTATAAGGCCTGGTATGTAAATAGTAAAATTCGAAATGCGATAAAAATTAAAATGTAAGAAAGTTATATTTAAAAGTGGTATAAGTCCATTTGGTTCTAAATAATCATTTATTCTTTTAAATATTTTTTTTGATGATTATTATTAAACAAAAAAGGAGTATAGGATTTTAATCATCACTCCCGCTAAGTGCTTAGTGATAAAGACATTTGCCCACTGATCCATATTTTTAAAGCAATTGAAATGGAAAGATATCGCAAATATGAACAAATGGACTTTAACCACTTTCAAATATAACTGCTCATGTATTTCATGATAGAACTGTATAATCAAATAAATGACATGTTATTATCATCGTATGTGAGAAATAAAAGTATAAAAATAAGGAGGATGAAAAAGAAAAAAAGGTTAAGTATGCCATAGGTATGGTGAGGGATGATAGTACATGTAGTGGTGAGGGGTGATTGTACATGTAGTGGTGAGGGATGAAAGTACATGTAGTGGTGAGGGATGATGGTACATGTATTGGTGAGATCGTGTGAGGGATGATAGTACATGTAGTGGTGAGGGATGATGGTACATGTAGTGGTGAAGTCATGTGAGGTATGACAGCACATGTAGTGGAGAGGGATGATAGGGAATTTAGTAGTGAGCTATGATAGCACATTTAGTGGTGAGGGATGATAGCACATGTAATGGTTAGGTATGATAGCACATGTATTGGTGAAGTCATGTGAGGTATGACAGCACATGCAGTGGTGAGGGATGACAGTCCATGTAGTGGTGAGAGATCTCAACCATTCTCTAACCCACTCAAAAGTTGTCATTACAATTGGTCCAATCGTTAAGGAGGAGTTCAGTGATATTCACAGGAACAGAAAAATTTAATATATAAATGTTAAATGACTTTTTAATCGTTTAATTTTTATTTCTGATCATCATTCTTTCCATGTGCTCTCAGTTCTCAGGCGACTTTTTTCCTTTTCCAGTTTTGATTCCAAAATACATCAAGCCTACCATAAAATGAATTTCGTATGAAATGTCCATTTTTATTATTTTCAAAATTCAAAGTGGAATTGGTGGACTTGCGTTGTTTACTGTCGCTAGAGGTTTACAGATTGCAACGAGATTTTATTAATCTGATATTTTTCAATAATCTTAACTATCGAGATTTTATTAATCTGATCTTTTTCAATAATCTTAACTATCGAGATTTTATTAATCTGATCTTTTTCAATAATATTAACTATCGTTAAAATGAACTTAGTAAATGATATAACATTACCACATAAGAAAATGAAAACACGCGATTTTCGCGTAATTTTTTAGTTAAGTTTAAATTTGGGCACTCGGTATTCCAAGCAGGAAGAAACATTACCACCGTGTTCCGGGTAGATTGTTTTGATAACGGACCATTCGCCGTTGGTTTAAAAAATGTTTGCACCACGTAAAAATATTGGTTTCTGTGTGATGGTCAATAGCAGGAAAAATTCATTTCTCTTTTCAACCCAGAGGTGAAACCACCACATCACTAGGTTAGGTATTTTTAGGACTCGAGCACAATGGGCCTTCTTAGGCAGAAGTGCATGGCAACATAAAAGAGTCACACACAAATAATAATAATTCTGGAGGGATATTGACGTACTGCAACAAAAACTTATCAAAAAACAACGCCCATTGGTCAATCGGAAGGGACTACAAGCCTTACACGGCCAGGCCAGACCTCATGGTCCAGGACAGGCAGTGAAGAAACTAAACAAGCGAGGGTACAAAGTCCTCCCACACTCACCTATCTTTTTCAAATTTCTGATACTTCCTTCTATTCAAAACGATCCTCACATCAAAAACGCATATCCAGACTTTATTTAATCACAAAATCCTGAATTTTTCAGTTCTAGGATTGAAAAATTGATAACACATTAGGAAAATGTATAGAAAATTGCTGTAGGTCCCCCTCTTATTAAAAATTTACATTGGAAAGGCTTTATAGGAATGTTACATAGTAAACCTGAGCAGGAATAGGTAACAGGCATCTCCATAACCTACTGTAGAGGTAATCATCAATCCAGACGATGAGGATGCTCTGAACGCCTGCTAAGAAAACTGCGAGAGACGTATACTAGCAGCGGTCTTAGAATAAACTTCAATATATGATCATTTACGGTCAGGAGGACCTCATTATTAAAGGGAATGCATTAAAAAGGTTGTAGAATTTTCATTATTCGGGCTCTTTAAGGGAAAGAAACGAAATATCCTTAAAAGAGATTTTTAAAAAAGAAGCATAATTACGAACCACAACGGTAGGTTGAGCTCAGTCCTTTGGAGCGGTGATGTGGCGAAAGGTACCAAGACGTTCATTCAGAAAATTGAAAGCATATTGCTGCATGGAACAGAGGCATGGGTGGTAAGTGATGCTTAATGTAAGGTCAACAAAACGTCCTGAAAATATTGAGAACGAGAGATTGGACTGGTATCTTAGATGAATGGAGGAGGAAATGTTGATCAATTTAACTTACAATTTTGATGCTGGAGGGAGAAAAGGTTGAGGAAAACCACAGAAAAGGTGGGTAGTGGAGAAAAATAAACTAGGCCGAGTCATTGTATTACAAGAAAAGGGGAAATGGAAAAAGGAACTGAAAGAAATTGTTGCTTGTGAAGGAAATCTCCAAGCCAGGAAATCATTTAAACAAAATAGTTTGTTCTTCTTTACAAGTCCCGCCATCTTTTTGTTCGTTATTAGTTTATTATAACTAAATATTCGAATAAATAGAGAGGCAACTATAAAACTTTTATAATTTTCCGACCGTCAATCGCTTTTCCTCTCGGAGTTGAAAACTCGTGCATGGGTGAGAGGATAATTTTTCAAAGGAGACACTCCCTCCATGGTCGATTAAAAATTATTTTTTTGTCGATTTAATTCAACATTTTGAATATATTCGATACTGTATTCCATTTCCTGTTATCAGTGATGTAATTCCCGAAAGCACAATCGATTTTCTGATAGATCTCTCGAGACCAGATTTATTTAAACTTTTCCAATAAGTTCGATATTGGGACCCGTTTTTATGGTTGTTAAGGTTTTGAAATCACAACCTATCATTCAATAATTCATATTGAATCTTTATTTTTATTCGATATTGGCCTACTCAGAATTCGAATCGACTTTTTTTTGGAAACTACGTATCTATTAACGGACCTATATATATATATATATATATATATATATTGTTACGGTCAGAGCGGAAAGTAGGACCGGCTGACAGGATTAGGCAAACAATGGGATTAAGCGGAAGGGATTAAAGAAGTTGCCGAGGCCAATCTCGTTCAACCTGGATGGTTCTCGATCTTGTTCCGAGTAATGCCCCACCACGACCTACCTTGCCTGTATAAAAAGGACAGCGTTTTCGGCCGCGGCAGTCAGTAATAAGCAGTGAAGTAATAAGCCAGTGAGTAGCAGTCGTTAACTAGTGATAGTGCGTGAGTTACAGTGAGTTAGTTAGTATTAGTATCAGTCTGTAATAAGTGCTTAGTGAGCAACAGTGACAATTAGTGGCCGTGTAATAAACTGTGTGGCAGTTTGTCATATTTGGAGAGTCTTACGGTCGGTGGACTTTAGTTAGCGAACTGTAAGTGTTAATTTGTAATTGTAAACTATAGTGTAATATTATTGTATTTGTACAAATTTATATAAATAGTTTAGTGACTTAGTATAAACAATATCTTATTTAATTGTATATTATCTTAGAAATTAGTTAACATTTAGTAGAATATTATTATTGTAAATTGATATTAGTTTAATAATTTAACTGTTTTAAATAATCTCATTGTATTCTTTCTAATTTGTTAATAAATATTAGATTCTTGAATTAAGTAATAGTTTAGTCCATTTTACACCCAGTAGCCCGTAACAAATTGGTGTCAGAAGTGGGATATTTTGTGTAATTGTTATTATTTTGTAATTATTGGGCTACTGTATGAAAAATGGCTTCTCAAATTCTTAAATTAATGGATTTAAAAGTTGCAGATTTAAAACGAGAATTAGAAGAACGTGACCTGGATTCTTCCGGAAATAAAAGTGTACTGCAACATCGCTTGCGTCAATTTTTCCAAAATTGTTGAAAATCCAGATGACGTTCTGTTTGAAATTGATTTAAGCAAGTTGTCTGCTACTTTTAAAAATGAATTAAGCAATGTAGAAAATAAGCTAAGCACTGTTAAAAATGAGCTAGGTAATGAATTATGTACTGTAAAAAATGATTTAATGGATACATTAGAGTCTAAGTTAGGCACATTAGAGACTAAGTTGATGGAAAATGTAGATAATAAGTTAGCCGATGTAAATAATAAAGTAGCTGATGTAGAATCTAGGCTAGGAGAAAAAGTGAACGAAATTAGGCTAAGAATGGAAGCTCTCGAGGGACGTAAGAGCAACCCACCGACGAACGACATCGACCGTTCCTCCGAGGGCAGCCATCGTAATAGCATTCTATCCGCCTATGCTGGGGCGCCACCAACTCACAATACCATTCCAGTATTCGACGGGAAGACGCCGTGGGAAGACTACATGACTCTCTTCGAGACCGCGGCTTCGATCCACGGGTGGTCGCAGGAGACCCAAGCTTCAGCATTGTGCCTGGCCTTGCGTGGAGACGCCTTGGGAGTGCTGCAGGGGATGCCCATGTCTGAGCGGTCCAACTACGGGGAGCTGGTGAGAAGACTGGAGATGCGTTTCGGCCAGCGCCACATGGACCAGCTGTATCGCTCACAGCTGAGAAGAGGATTCAAAAGACCAACGAGACTTTGCAGGAATTTGAAGCGGATATTGCCCGGCTGGTGAGGAACGCCTACCCATCGGTCACCGACGATGTCTACGAAAGCTTGGCTGTCGACAAATTCCTCGATGGACTTCGGGACCCAGAGACACAACAAGCAGTGAAGCTCGCCCGGCCGAAAACTTTGGGAGACGCATTATCCCAGGCCATGGAGTTCGAGGCTGTTAGACAGTCTGTACGGGGCCATGCGCGAGTACGAGCAGCAGAAGCGGAGCCAAATGTAGTCCCCAGCTTCGAGGACCTAGTGACGAAAGTTTTAGAGGCTCTCAGGACCCGTAAGAAGGAGATACGCTTTTGGAGCTGCGGCCAACTTGGACACCCTAGAAGCAAGTGTCCATCTAAGAAGCAAGAAAAGCCACAGGGAAACTAAGTAGGGTTGATGGGAAGGGGCAATTGTTAACCCGTAACGTCAAAGGCCCCAGAAAGACCATCAGGGTCGCGTCAATAGGAAGCAGAACGAACAGTTTCTACGGTGATGGGATGGTGAACGGACAGCTGCGAAGTCTGCTAATAGATACCGGCGCAACCATGACAATCTTGAACTCGAAAACATTTCCAGCTGAGAAGATCTTACCAACAACTTGGGCATTACGGACTGCCACGGGACAGCCAGCCAAGGTCTACGGGGAGACAGTTGCCACCTTCATCATCGGCGGTCAACATCTGAAGCACCGCGCTCTCGTGGCAGAGATCGATGAAGATGTCATATTGGGCATGGACTTCATGATCGCATACGGGATCAAGCTGGACATGTCGAGAGGTGTGCTGACGATGGGAGACGAAGAAGTCATCCTTCGGCAGGGAAAGGATCTCTACGCACGAGTGCTCTTACTAGAAGACACCACTTTACCTGCACGGAGCCAAATATCAACACATGGGATGGTCGAAGGACATCTACCGGAGGGTCAATGTGTACTAGTTGAACCCGGAAGGCACGAAGAACAAGAGATCGGACGCGGCGTACTGGTTGCTAGGTCTCTCATCAAGGTAGGACGCACCACTCCAATTCGGCTAATGAATCTGAACTGCTTCCCGGTAACGCTGAAGAAAGGAACACCGGTCGGGGAGTGTACCACCGCTACCTCAGTGGTTCGTCAGCTGCAACGTCATCCCACCGAGCTTCGAGGGCTCCCAGAGAAACTAAAAGGATTTGTGGACGAATCATGTCGCGACCTTTCGCCTGAACAGAGCGAGGAGGTGAAAAACATGATTACCCGATGGCATGACGTCTTCGAGATCGGCCCAGGACCACGTGGTAGAACGGATATCGTCCAGCACAGGATTGACACCGGGGATGCCAAGCCCATCCGACAGGTCCCGCGGAGGCTGCCGTTAGCCAAACGGGAGAACGCCGAGAAGATCATAAAGGAGATGGCGGCTGATGGTGTCATTGAGCCTTCGAGTAGCCCCTGGATGTCTCCTGTCGTATTGGTGAAGAAGAAAGACGGCACAACGAGGTTCTGCGTAGACTACCGTCTTCTGAACAACGTCACCAAGAAGGACAGTTATCCGCTTCCCAGGATTGACGATACGCTGGACACCCTGGAGGGGTGTAAACTCTTCTCTACCTTGGATCTCCGCAGTGGATATTGGCAGGTTGGATTGGCACCTGAAGATAAAGAGAAAACGGCGTTTTCAATTGGCACTGGGCTCTGGCAGTTTACAGTAATGCCGTTCGGGCTTTGCAATGCTCCTACCACATTTGAGAGGCTGATGGAAAATGTGTTAAGAGGTCTCTCTTGGGAGGTATCCCTGGTGTACCTAGATGACATCATTGTGCTGGGAAAGTCCTTCGATCACCATCTGAAGAATCTGGAGAAGGTCTTCGAACGACTGCGTGCAGCGAACCTTAAGTTGAACCCGAAGAAGTGTAATCTCTTCCGAAGGCAAGTCAACTACCTGGGGCATATTGTGTCAGACAACGGAGTTGCTGTCGACCCAGAGAAGGTAGCAGCGATCACCGACTGGCCGGTACCTCGAGATAAGCACCAGGTGAGAAGTTTTCTCGGGCTCTGCACCTATTACCGGAGGTACGTGAAAGGATTTGCTAACATCGCAAAACGGCTTACCAGGCTTACCGAGGAGAAAAGGACTTTCCATTGGGATCACGAGTGTCAAGCATCCTTCGAGGAGCTGAAGAGCAAATTGAGTAGTGCTCCTATTCTGAGCTATCCACGTCCTGAGGGCAAGTTCATTCTAGAGACAGATGCCAGCAACATCGCTATTGGAAGCGTCCTCTCTCAGATCCAAGATGGAGAAGAAAGGGTCATTGGATATTTCAGCAAAGCACTCTCAGCTCCGGAACGCAACTACTGTGTCACAAGGAAAGAGCTTCTGGCAGTAGTAAAGTCAATAGAGCATTTTCATAAATACCTATATGGACGAAGGTTCCTCCTGAGAACGGACCATGCGGCTCTAATGTGGCTGCTGCGATTCAAGTCACCAGAGGGACAAGTGGCGAGGTGGATCGAGCGCCTTCAAGAGTATGACTTTTAATCTGCTCATCGTTCTGGAACGAGCCACAGGAATGCGGATGCACTGTCAAGAAGACCTTGTGAAGAAGGCTGCAAGCATTGTTCTCGACAAGAAGAGAAGCAGGCAGCGGTATTGAGGACTACAGTTGTCATCGACAGTTGGCAAGACGCAGAGGTGTCAAAGGAACAGGACGAGGACCCGGACTTAAAACAAATAAAGGAATGGAAAATATCGGGGCGAGGAAGATCGGCCTGGCAGGATGTTGCTCCAATGTCGAAGAATGTAAAAACGTACTGGGCCCAATGGAACTCCATTTTAGTGGACAACGGGCTGCTGAAACGGGCATTGGAGAACGCGGAAGGAGATCAGCGTAGGCTACAGCTCATCGTTCCAAGGAATAAAGTGCCCGAAGTGCTTAGGGAACTACATGACGGTGTAACTGGCGGCCATCTTGGAGTTCACCGTACATTGGAAAAAGTTCGTGAACGCTTTTACTGGGCAAACCTTAAGGACGATGTGTTGGACTGGTGCAGGCGTTGTGCGACTTGTGCGGCTTCTAACGGACCAACAGAAAGAAAGAGGGCCCCTATGAAGAAGTACAACGTGGGAGCACCGTTCGAGAGGATAGCGATCGACATCGCGGGCCTTTTCCCTGTCACGGACGAAGGTCACCGATATATTCTCGTGGCCATAGACTATTTTTCTAAGTGGGTTGAAGCTTATGCCCTTCCGAATCAATAGGCAGTCACCGTTGCAGACGTGCTTGTGAAGCAGCTCGTCAGCCGGTTTGGAGTACCCATGGAACTTCACGCTGACCAGGGAAGAAACTTTGAGTCTGCAGTCTTCTCCGAAATGTGTGAAGCACTGGGGATACGGAAGACCAGGACGACACCTCTTCACCCTCAATCGGATGGCATGGTGGAGCGCATGAACAGGACAATGGGTCGATATTTGTCTAAAGTGGTCTCCGAGCATCAGCGAGACTGGGACCAGTATCTTCACTTGTTCCTGTTAGCCTACCGCAGTTCAGTCCATGAAGCAACGGTGCAGACCCCCGCAAATGTGGTGTTCGGCCGAGAACTTCGTTTGCCTTGTGATCTGAAATTCGGGTTCAAGCCCAATGAGGAAGTTGCCGGAGAGAAGTATGTCACGAACCTACGGAAGCGGATGGATAACATCCACGAGAAGGTTCGTGCAAACATCCAGGGAGCCAGTGACAGAATGAAGGAGCGTTACGACATCAGGGCAGAGAAAGGTGGCTTCCAACCTGGAGATTTGGTCTGGCTACATGACCCTCGAAGGAGGCGAGGCTACTCACCTAAACTTCAGAACTCCTGGGATGGCCCGTTTGAGATCATCAATAGGATAAACGACGTCATCTATAGGATCAGAAAGCAGCCAAAAGGAAAACCCAGGGTAGTCCATTTTAACAGACTGGCCCCATACAAAGGAGACCATGGCCCGACAAAAGACCAGCAAGTCAGGTTCCTCAACAACGTGGAGACCAGTAACGTATCAGTTGCACAACCTAAGGTACAAGGTCCCCGTGGAGTAACTCAGACAGTATACAGAGATATCTTCTCGTTACCCGCGGACTATTCTCTGGCCCATTGTGTCGCCGAAGATCTGAGGACTTCCCGAGGGATTGCAACGGTCTTCAGGAAGAAGTTTGCTGGAACTGAGGAACTGGAACGCCAAGGACCACGCGTCGGGAAAGCACTCCACCATACGCACGAAGGACGACACCTGTTCTACTTAGTTACCAAGTGTGCTACTGATCAGAAGCCCACATATGACGCACTGCGGCGAAGCCTCGACGACCTGCGGAGTAAGCTTCTGAGACTGCGTGTCACCAAGCTAGCGATCCCTAAGTTGGGCTGTGGATATGACGGCCTGGAGTGGAAGGTTGTCAGGAACATGCTTGAACAGATATTCGCCAACTCTGGAGTCGCCATATTGGTGTGCACGTTCAACCCCTGGAAAGTAAATGCGTCTCCATCGAGGGAAGCTCATAACCGCCCAATATCTCCGGACTATGCTCTGGGGCAGAGCACTTTTAAGGAGGGGGCAGTGTTACGGTCAGAACGGAAAGTAGGACCGGCTGACAGGATTAGGCAAACAATGGGATTAAGCGGAAGGGATTAAAGAAGTTGCCGAGGCCAATCTCGTTCAACCTGGATGGTTCTCGATCTTGTTCCGAGTAATGCCCCACCACGACCTACCTTGCCTGTATAAAAAGGACAGCGTTTTCGGCCGCGGCAGTCAGTAATAAGCCAGTGAGTAGCAGTCGTTAACTAGTGATAGTGCGTGAGTTAGTTAGTATTAGTATCAGTCTGTAATAAGTGCTTAGTGAGCAACAGTGACAATTAGTGGCCGTGTAATAAACTGTGTGGCAGTTTGTCATATTTGGAGAGTCTTACGGTCGGTGGACTTTAGTTAGCGAACTGTAAGTGTTAATTTGTAATTGTAAACTATAGTGTAATATTATTGTATTTGTACAAATTTATATAAATAGTTTAGTGACTTAGTATAAACAATATCTTATATTATTTGTATATTATCTTAGAAATTAGTTAACATTTAGTAGAATATTATTATTGTAAATTGATATTAGTTTAATAATTTAACTGTTTTAAATAATCTCATTGTATTCTTTCTAATTTGTTAATAAATATTAGATTCTTGAATTAAGTAATAGTTTAGTCCATTTTACACCCAGTAGCCCGTAACAATATATTAATTTGGAAAACTAAAAAATGGATGGTATTATGATAAACTATATCATCTACATCCTAATAATAGACCTTCATATTGAATAAAAGGGATTTGATCAACAAAATCCATTCTAGAACTATCGATCATAAAATCTTTTCTTTATGAATTATAAAGCTCAACTCTAGCCTAAACATTATAAGATCATTTTACGAAATTAATTCATCCGATTAATAGATATGAGAGGGAAAGCGAAAGGAAATTTGATTTTTTTTATTTAAGGCAACGATTACACAATAGGAAAATCGTTCAGATCACCAAAACCCATCACCTTCACTATTTCAGGAGCAAAAGAGAATGAAAAATCAGAAAATTTTTAACATTAATTTTAATGCAATATTGCTTTAATAAATAGTAAATGATTTGAACTACTAAATTACATCGCTTTATATTCACCAAAGAACGTGGTTAAATTTAAAAAATACAATAACAAATTTCCTGCAAGTTACCAACAGAAGAGTCCAAGTGAACATTGCATTGTGATTTCATCAATTGATAATTATTTAATTTTTAAGCAACTCAAGAAAAAGAATGATTGTATTTGCACAGTAAGACGAATTTTTAATATAAAATTCAATTGTGTCCATGAAATTCAAGATATAAAATTAATAATTTTATTGAGGGTACTTCAAGGTAATAAACCAATTAAAACCAAAGGCTGTATTAATGAAAGTACAATAAATACTTTCAAACAGGACGATTTTTTAAAAACAAAATACTGTATAATAACGTGTAACAATATTTCATAAAATTATTCGTTTATTATCAATCATAAAAAGTATATTTCACAATAATAACATAACATTTACAATATTAAACATTAAAAAAAGTTGTTTTATCAAAAGAAGAAGATGCAAAGTGGCCAAGATGGAGCAGAGAGGCCAACCAGGCTGTCCAGATCACTCTCTACCGCCCCTGGACCTCAGGTAGTCTGCTACAGCTCTGTGGTTGCAGATATTAGCCCAGCCTAAGGCAGTCCATCCAACACAAGACCTGGCATTGATATCGACACCGCGGCCAACGAGCAGCTCCACCACTGCCAAGTGGCCATTATAAGATGCGGCTATTAGCGGGGTGCAGGATCCATCTGTCCTAGCTGCTGGGTCTGCCCCGGCCTCGAGCAGTGCTGTCACCACGGCAGGATGCCCGTTCTCTGCTGCCAGGTGTAAGGCGGTCTTCTCGTCCTCCCCCTCCATATCCACCGCCGCCCCGGCCTCGAGCAGTGCTGTCACCACGGCTGTGTGCCCATACCTCGCTGCCAGGTGTAAGGGGGTCTTCTCGTCCTCCCCCTCCATATCCACCGCCGCCCCGGCCTCGAGCAGTGCTGTCACCACGGCTGTGTGCCCATACCTCGCTGCCAGGTGTAAGGCGGTCTTCTCGTCCTCCCCCTTCATATCCACCACCGCCCCGGCCTCTAGCAGTGCTGTCACCACGGCTGTGTGCCCATACCTCGCTGCCAGGTGTAAGGCGGTCTTCTCGTCCTCCCCCTCCATATCCACCGCCGCCCCGGCCTCGAGCAGTGCTGTCACCACCGCTGTGTGCCCATACCTCGCTGCCAGGTGTAAGGCGGTCTTCTCGTCCTCCCCCTTCATATCCACCGCCGCCCCGGCCTCGAGCAGTGCTGTCACCACGGCAGGGTGCCCGTTCTCTGCTGCCAGGTGTAAGGCGGTCTTCTCGTCCTCCCCCTTCATATCCACCGCCGCCCTGGCCTCGAGCAGTGCTCTCACCACGGCGGGGTGCCCGTTCTCTGCTGCCAGGTGTAAGGCGGTCTTCTCGTCCTCCCCCTTCATATCCACCGCCGCCCTGGCCTCGAGCAGTGCTGTCACCACGGCAGGGTGCCCGTTCTCTGCTGCCAGGTGTAAGGCGGTCTTCTCATCCTCCCCCTTCATATTCACCGCCGCCCTGGCCTCGAGCAGTGCTGTCACCACGGCAGGGAGCCCGTTCTCTGCTGCCAGGTGTAAGGCGGTCTTCTCATCCTCCCCCTTCATATTCACCGCCGCCCTGGCCTCCAGCAGTGCTGTCACCACGGCTGTGTGACCGTTCTCTGCTGCCAGGTGTAAGGCGGTCTTCTCGTCCTTACTCTTCATATTCACCGCCACCCCGGCCTCGAGCAGTGCTGTCACCACGGCTGTGTGCCCATACCTCGCTGCCAGGTGTAAGGCGGTCTTCTCGTCCTCCCCCTTCATATCCACCGCCGCCCTGGCCTCGAGCAGTGCTGTCACCACGGCAGGGTGCCCGTTCTCTGCTGCCAGGTGTAAGGCGGTCTTCTCGTCCTCCCCCTTCATATCCACCGCCGCCCTGGCCTCGAGCAGTGCTCTCACCACGGCGGGGTGCCCGTTCTCTGCTGCCAGGTGTAAGGCGGTCTTCTCGTCCTCCCCCTTCATATCCACCGCCGCCCTGGCCTCGAGCAGTGCTGTCACCACGGCAGGGTGCCCGTTCTCTGCTGCCAGGTGTAAGGCGGTCTTCTCATCCTCCTCCTTCATATTCACCGCCGCCCTGGCCTCGAGCAGTGCTGTCACCACGGCAGGGTGCCCGTTCTCTGCTGCCAGGTGTAAGGCGGTCTTCTCATCCTCCCCCTTCATATTCACCGCCGCCCTGGCCTCCAGCAGTGCTGTCACCACGGCTGTGTGACCGTTCTCTGCTGCCAGGTGTAAGGCTGTCTTCTCGTCCTTACCCTTCATATTCACCGCCGCCCCGGCCTCGAGCAGTGCTGTCACCACGGCAGGGTGCCCGTTCTCTGCTGCCAGGTGTAAGGCGGTCTTCTCGTCCTCCCCCTTCATATCCACCGCCGCCCTGGCCTCGAGCAGTGCTCTCACCACGGCAGGGTGCCCCTTCAGTGCTGCCAGGTGTAAGGCGGTCTTCTCGTCCTTCCTCTTCATATCCACCGCCGCCCCGGCCTCGAGCAGCGCCATCACCACAGCATGGTGCCCCTTTAGTGCTGCCAGGTGTAAGGCGGTCTTCTCGTCCTTCCCCTTCATATCCACCGCCGCCCCGGCCTCGAGCAGCGCCGCCACCACGGCAGGGTGCCCCTTCAGTGCTGCCAGGTGTAAGGCGGTCTTCTCGTCCTTTCCCTTCATATCCACCGCCGCCCCGGCCTCGAGCAGCGCCGTCACCACGGCAGGGTGCCCCTTCAGTGCTGCCAGGTGTAAGGCGGTCTTCTCGCCTTTCCCCTTCATATACACCGCCGCCCCGGCCTCGAGCAGCTCTGTCACCACGGCAGGGTGCCCGTACATCGCTGCCAGGTGTAAGGCGGTCTTCTCGTCCTTCCTCTTCATATCCACCGCCGCCCCGGCCTCGAGCAGTGCTGTCACCACGGCAGGGTGCCCGCTCTCTGCTGCCAGGTGTAAGGCGGTCTTCTCGTCCTTCCCCTTGATATCCACTGCTGCCCCGGCCTCTAGCAGTGCCCTCACTACCTCGACGTGTCCACTGCGGGCTTCCTGATGTAATATCCCATCGCTATCACTACCCCTCAGAACCAAATCAGCTGCTCTCTCTATAAGCAACCTCAGGACTTCTGGGTTATTATTCATAGCTGCAACGAAGACTGGAGTATCACCTTTGTTATCTTGCTCACACAACCTGGCACCAGCGATCAACAGAGATGTCACCGACCCAACACAGCCTACTTCAGCAGCGTAGTGAAGCGCATTCCGACTTTCTTGGTTCTTTATATTGGGATCCGCCTGGTTTTGTAATAATAAGGATACTATGTCTGATCTGCTATTTCTCAAAGCTATCATTAATGGCGTGCTTCCGGCGTTATCCTGGCTGTCCACAGGCACACCCATCCTGAGGAGCATTCTGACGATCGAAGGATTACAAGCGACATGCAATGGTGTGAGGCCGCTGTGATTTTTTATGTTAGCTGGTACTTTCCTGTCTTCCAATATTTTGAGGATTTCGACATTTCCTGAGCGAGCTACAGAATGCACTATGGATTCACCATTTTTCAACTTGACACCCGACAGAAAGCTGAAATCCGCTCCTTTCTTTAGAAGCAACTTAATACCCTGGATGTTGCCCGCTCTAACAGCTTTAAATAATGGAGTTTCCCCAAATACGTTTTTTTCATCCAAGTCGGTTCCTCGTTCTAGCAAGGCTACCATGGCTTCGTTGAATCCCCCAGCAGCAGCAACATGGAGGTAGGTGTCTCCTCCAGACAAACGCTTGTCATATTTGGCTCCGGCGTTCAACAGAGCCCTCACAGAAGATGCGCTGTTATGTCTGACTGCCACTTCTAGTGGAGTGGCATTACTAGAGTTCACAGCTTCCAGGTCTGCATTCAGGAAAACAAGAGCTTTGATGGTGGCACTGCTGCCGGCTCTTACGGCCAAATGCAGAAAGCTGTCCCCAGACTGAGTCGACCCACACACATCTGCTCCTTCACTCGCTAGTTCAAAAATATCTTTGGGACAGTTGTTAGCCACAGCTTTTTCCAGTTGAGTAGACCAATCAGGATGGCCAACCTGGAACATAATTATCCACATGATAGTATTTAGATTTAGTGTACAAAAAAAAAAAAGGATTAAGAAGGTGAAAACCGAATATTTGATGGCTGATTTTTATGGGATGTATACGCATCATTGAATAACTTCATGTGGTTTTGATAAAACTATTATCATTTCAGCTTGAAACACGCCTCTATATAGTGATAGACTAATACTGAAACTATTTAATTTTTTTAATTTCTTCAGGTATAATCTGTGTTAGGGTCCAATTTAAGGTTCTGAGGATCGTAAAACTCGGAAAAGATTTCCATTCCTTCACACCCATTTCTCCCCCCCCCCCTCCCCATCCACCTATAATGACATTCATTATATTTTGTTTTAGAATTATTAAATTTCTTCTCATCTCAACTGTTTATACTATTCTTCATATATTATTATTTGTCGCTTTGTTACTTCTCATAATTTTTTATCATAAAATCTATAAAAAAATTTCTACAAATAAAAATCACGATTTGTGTTGATATAAATTCATAATTGTATACCTTTAGAATACAAAAAAAGTAAAAAAAATAAATAAATATTTATGATTGAAATCTGTGATTTAACTAAGCTTTCCATTCTTATCATGCCTCACCTGTTTAGCACAATCTACTTCACTAGTTATTTCATAATTTATCTTACCCTCTGTATCTCTTTACAAAATTATCAATTCTGTACACTATTTTTGTTATTCATACATATTTCTATTACAATTTTATATTTTATATTTTATTTTTACATAATTCTATTACAATCTTACTCTCTGTATATCTTCACATTACTACAAATTCTGCAATTCTCCCTTGGTACTGCAATGATTTATATAGTCATTTTCTGTTTCTTTCTTGGCCCTGAAGATGGCCTACATCGTAGGCCGAAACATTGGCACAATTGAAAAATAAGTTTCACTTATTTTGTGTTATCTTTGACTGCACCTCCTGAACAATTCAATCCATCATTTTACAAGCAACATTTAAAACAATATTTTAGCATGGACAAATTAAGTTAGAACAGAGAATGAAGGAGGCAGTGGATCAGTGGTAAGTGAAATGTCGTAAAAGTTAAATTGAGAAGACGAAAGGAAAGGTTGTGAATGTGCATGTGTATATAATAATATATATTGTTTAATATATTAGGCGAGTAGATAGTTGACTGGAAGATCTGAGTAAGGAAGGAAATAGTTGGGGGTGGAGTCAAATTAAACACTAAATAAGTGGGTACTTATTTTGTTTTGTGCCTATGTTTCGGAGTGGAGGAGTGATAATTCAAATGTCATTATAGTTAAATTGAGAAGAGGAAAGGAAAGATAAAATTTTGCATATTAATTACCAGTAAATGTATATATGTAAATATAAAATGAAATATAATAAATAATATTAATAAATTAATATTAACATTTATTTTCGTGAAAATAAAATCAGAAAAGGGTCTTTTTTTCTTAAGGAACGCCAGTTACTTTTCTGGTTCAAAAGTAACTGCTTTTAATATACTACTAACATTAAATCAAATGTCCATTTACTTTTGAATAGTGATGGGCTTAACTGCTACTTTTCAGTAACAGTTCTAACTGTTACTGTGATTTTTCTTATCTGTGATTTCTTAACTGCTACTAACTGTTATTCGTGATTCTGTCGAATTGCTACCAACAGTGATTGCTTAACTGCTACTAACTGTGATTTTTCTTATCTGTGATTTCTTAACTGCTACTAACTGTTATTCGTGATTCTGTAGAATTGCTACCAACCAACAGTGATTGCTTAACTGCTACTAACTGTGATTCGTGATTCTGTCGAAATCGTACCAACAGTGATTCCGTCGGCGTACTTAATTCCACATCTTGAATACAACGATCACAGAATACACATTATAAGGATAATAATTACTTTGACACTTGTATAATTCACCATAATCCTATCAATATACATACAGATGGAATTATTTTCAATATCCTATATAACGTAAATTTTCCTCTTATGGTTTAACCCATTCAAGACGACGATTTTTTTCGAACACGGTCCTCAGACGGGAAATTTTTTTGTCTTTATATTATTCATTTTAAATAAAAAAACATGTTTACTATGGAAATCACCCAATTCGTAAGTGAATTCTCTTAAATAAGATCATTGCACACTGGGTATGCAGCTTGCTCCTCGGGAATGTTTATTAAAATTTTTACCAAGTGTGCAATGTAAGGTAAAATGAAAATACATCATTAAAAAACTTATAAACATTTATTTCAAAAATAGTAAGATCATATAAAATCGCTATTTTGTTTTCAATGATAAAGAACAGAATATAATGAAAAAGAAAGTTTTTAAAAAGTTTAAAAAAATAGGTTTTTAAATTTTTTGGTAAACAGTAATACCAATGCAAAATTTTGTTTTCCTGTACTTTACAGATTTCCTCAGTTCAAGAAAAATCTTATTTCAACGACTTGTTTACTCAGAATAACTGATAATTGCAAATTACTGTTATTGCAAACACGGTGTGGAATCGGTCTCAAATGGGTTAAGTTGTTACAAGATAATGAAGAGAAGTATCATAGACTTTTATGGGTAAAAGATAGAACAAAAACTAAATCCTCAAATAAAGATTTTTATTATTCGAATAAACAAATAGTGTAAGAAATCAATCATAATTCAATAAGTGATTTATGATCTTATTCAGGCGATCTTCTGCGTCATTTTGCTCATCGGTCATTTCCTTTCTATGCACTGGTTTTCGTTCTTCAAAATCTTGATTTTGGTTCAAAAATATTAGCATTTTAGCATTATTGCCACTTAATCTGTTTCTTCTCTCTGAAATGAACATTGCTGCTTTTGAAAATGTTCTTTCACAGGGGACAGAAGTAGCTAAGCAACAAAAATACTTTTGAACAATTTGTCTAATGTGTGGATACTGATGCCCTTCAGTTTTCCACCACAAAAGTGGATCATTATGTCTCTCCAAGTTATCGTCTTCTATATACCTATCTATTTCTACGATGGCTCGTGATTCGTTCGTTCCTGGGGTTTTTTTCTGGGATAAAAGTTGTTCTAGACTTGCAAATACAGACAATTCATCTGTTGATTTGCTTCGAATATTTTCATTGCGAGGAGTCTCATTTATTGTTTCTTTGCTGCATACAGCTGTCCTCATGTGCGATGCCACTAACCCCACAGCTCTTTTTTTTACCTTTTCAGTCGTCTCAGGGTTTGAAAAACAAAGATTTTTAAACCTTGGATCCAGGAACGTAACCAGAGTAAGAGTTTGGCTGTTCTCATATGGGCCAAAACGATCCATTATTCCTTTTGAAAAACGGTCAACAACAGCCTGGATATCTGGGGAAAAATTCTTCCGTTTAAGTTTTGAAATAACGGCTTTGAGAGAATTTGATAATGGAATGACTAAGGATGCTGTTGCATATTTTTCCCCACTGACACTTTCTGTTATGCTAAAGAATGGCTTCAAACATATCATCAGTTCACAAGCCATTTTCCACTCACATTGAGATAAACCAGGTAAATCTTTATCAAGTAAGGCCATGGTTGCTTTCAAAGGTTCGTGAAGTAACACAAAACGTTTTAGCATCAGAAAAGTCGAGTTCCATCTTGTAGGAACATCTTGAATAAGTTTTTTGGGAGGATTTTTAGGGTCATTATTTTTTCTTTGATATCTGATTAATCTTTCTGTAGAGGTCGTGCTTCTTTTGAAATAGGAAACTATGGTCCTTATTTTGTGCAGAAGAATCTCAACATTTTGATTAGAACTTAGTCCATCTTTAACAACCAAATTTATACTGTGAGCAAAACACCCGAAATGTTTCCATTCTAGGATGTCTCTCACAGCTTTTGTTATATTGCTGGTATTATCTGATACTACCAGCATTACCTTCTGCCCTATGTCCCAAACTCTGGCAAGTTCTCTGAGGGCACTGCCAGATTTACAGAAGTGTGCCTCTCATGAAGCTGTTCTAATTGTAAAATTGCTGAATGAAAATCAAATTCATCATCTATAAAATGCGCTGTAACAGCCTTAAAACTGTCTGTGTTCTGGCAAGTCCAACAATCAGTTGTCGAGCATAAAGCTTTAGCTTTACCAATTTTATATTTAGTGTTGTTTAAGCACTCTTCAAATTTTGCTGGAAGCATAGTTTTGCTCAATACCTTTCGACTTGGTAAAACATAAGAAGGATTTAATGTATTCGTGTATTCAACGAATCCTTCATCCTCAACAATAGAAAATGGCTGGAAATCCTTCGTGAAGAGCTTCATTAAAGCTTCATCAATTTTTGTTTTTTGACTAGCTGAAACTTTTTTGGGAATATAGGCCGACAGTGTTTGACGGAGTGGTATTGATTTACTTCTTGCCGGAGTAACCTTGTTCTGCTGTTGTTCTGTTGTTTTGGGCAAGTGCATTACCACCTCATCATCATCATCATCATCATCATCATCATCATCATGCACTGTTTCAGATGATGCTGCTGTACTTGCTGCCCCTGTTGATTGTCGGAAGTCCTCTGGATTAAATTCGGCAAAAGCTGCTGAAGGAACAGTTTTCTCCAGCATTGGCATTTTCACTGGCCGTACTCCATCTTCATCATCTGAACCAAACTATAAAAAAAATCATAGTTAGAATTTGTACATCACAGTTTCATTAAAATAGAGGAATTCACGTTTGCTATTAAATTCAATATTTCTAGCTCCAAACAAAAATTATTCATCATATGTTTTATACGTAAAAAGAAATATTTTAGTTCCCTACAAAGATAACTAAAAAGGAATTGATGACAATTTGAAGAATTGTATGGTTTAAAAAAAATAAATTATGAAACTTACCTTTTGTTTCAAAAATAACTCCGGTCTCATTGTATCAATGCATACTGTTGGATGCCTACTTGTCATATGTTTTTTAAGATTGCTTGTGCTGCTCTTATATGATAATTTATGCTTGCATATATTACATTTGGCAATCCCAGAACTGGCTTCCTTGGTAAAAAAATTCCAGATGGGACTTCTGACTGATCTTGACATTCTGTCAATTTTTACTATCCTATTGTACTGTACTACTATTTAATATAATATCACTACTATTGAATACTACTATTTATATTTGAATTAACTATTATAAAAAAATATCACTTGTAATTAAATAAATAACAATAGAATAATAACTATACGGAAATACGCAGACTATGGCAAAGTGCTACTGCAACAATCACAGATCTAACAATGGCATAAAATCACCAACGAATCGAAATCACTCTTCGGTTATTCGTTTGCCGATGCTATTCGGCTACCGAATCGCATGAATCAAAGTTGTTACGGCCGCTCAGGTTGTAATTATAAACAACTTGTATGCCCATATTCAATGCTTTTTTTTGTATTCAATTGTTTAATTATTTACTAGTTTAATTCCAATAAAAATAAATTAATACTAAAGTACATTAGTTGTAAATCACATAAGATTTAGTGGGCCGTGTTTCAGCCGCTATTTGTAATTTTATATAAAGTTAAATTGATGTTTAATCATTTTGTTTATTTAATTATTTAATAGTCTTGTAAAAGGAGTGAAATAAATATAGTGAAGGTTATAAATAACCGGGTGACCAATGAGGTTTTGTGTGAAATGGATTTGACATATATATCATATATTCTAATAACTATGATTTTGTGATTTGCCTATAAGTATGTACTGTAATGGATTCTCCTAAGTACAAAAAAAAAACCGTCGGGGGGGAGGGGGGGGGCCCGGGAGCACGCGCCCCCGTGCCCCCCACATAGTAGTACCTACTGAACTATCATTATTTTTTGTATAGGTAATTTACAAGTGAATATTAATACTTTACAATAAACAAGCTGTAAATAAATATCTTACTTTCCCTTTTAATTTATTTATATATAATTTAAATTATATTAATAATTTAAATTTACTACTGCGCAGTTAATTTTCTACAGTAAAATGAATTAAGTCAAGGTAGTAATAGTAGTCACAAACACGCTTCAATTCCGTTCGCCGACGACCAGTCGCCCATATGCGAAGAACAGTTAGAACTGTTACTGTAGTCACAATAACAATCACGCTTTAATTCCGTTCAGTTCTATCGCCAATCACAGTGAAGAACAGTTTAGAACTGTTACTGTAGTCACAATAACAATCACGCTTTAATTCCGTTCAGTTCTATCGCCAATCACAGTGAAGAACAGTTTAGAACTGTTACTGATGAATTTGTGATCACAGGTAGACCTGTGATTTTTGAGTAGCAGTGAAAAAGTAACAGTTCGTGATTTCTGGCCCATCACTACTTTTGAATCACTCTAGTGATCGTTAATGAATATACGACACCTGTATAGGATGTTAAATTCTTTTAGAGCAAACTTAGATGTTGAATATTCATAAGAATATTTGAAATAAATAATTGCAGATAAATTGAATTGGCTTTGTTCTAACCACGCTCCTTTAGCCTTTCTTTTTATCTTGATTTCCCTCAATTGCTAATAAAAGCCAAAATGACCACATGCTCTCTTAAAGGTTAAAAAATAATGTTACATTTATTTGCAACTCACTTGTAATATCACATTGGATCAATGGTAAATATGTACAAAAAAAATATGCTCATGTATTGATAAAATTAAAAAGATAAACAATTTGAAGTTTGAAAGAACTAAGTTGGTTTAGGCTCCAACGAGTGGAGCGCCACTATAGCTTGATAACAAAACCTTTTTTTTTCCGTTTCAGCTGTTCTTAGATTTTAGAACAGTTGGAAATGAGAACGGGAAGAAATGCAAAACGTTATAACCTAGTTCCAAATGCACAACTGTTTGGGTTGTTTTAGAAAAAACAGTTGTGCGTTTTCCTCCCAGAATATAAAAAGTCTTAATATGTTCCGATAGTTTGGAACAGATGGTTTACAGGAAGAAATAGGTAATCCTATTATAATATTTTAGATGCGAAAGTTTGTGAGTATGTTTGTTACTCCTTCACGCAAAAACTATCCAACGGATTTGGATGAATCTTTACAGTAATATAGGTTATACATCAGATAACACATAGGCCACAATTTATAATGATTTTGTGTAATTTGGTCATAATATAACGATAAATTATTAAAAAGTACTTGGATATGACACATTCTCAGTATTACCTCCAACATATGGTCAGTAGGAAGGCGTTTTGTAGTGAGAAATTATATATGAAAAGTAGGACAGGTAGGATATCGATGAGGCATAGTTTGACAGGTATCTCGTCAAAGCCAGTAGAACTGGAGTGGGATTTGAGAACGGAGGAAATAATGTCAGAGAAATAAAAATTGTCAGGGTTGAAAGATGGGGTCAGTGAAAAGACGGAGGAGGATGATTTTGATGTGTTAATTGAGGTAGACAAAAAATTCGAGTTCATTTTATATGGAGAAGCAGGAAAGGCTCTGGAGTATGTTGAATTGCAGAGGGAGAGTTTTCGGAGGAGTTGCCATTTAGATTTAGGATCGGGAGCAGAGGAAAGGGCTTCGTGGAAATAATTGGATTTTACTTGTCTGATTGTAGACTGTGTCAAATTGTGAAGAGCCCTGAACGCTTGGTAGTCATCAGTAAGCCTAGTGCGTCTAAAGAGTCTACGGGCAGCATCAAGTTTCCTTTGCAAGTCTTTAATTTTTTGACACATCCAAGGAGCAGGATGGTGAAAGTTTTGAGTGGGGCATCCAGGATGCTTTTGAGATTGGCAGTGAGTATGTCGACCATTGAACCGACGTTGGTACAGGTGTAAATTTTGTTCCAATTCAGGATTTCGAGGGAACGAGATATATATTGAGTGGTGAGTCCATCTAGGTTGCGGAAAGTTAATGTTTTCGATAGGATTTCTGGAGTTTGGATATTGTATGAAATTTGGATTAATTCATGAGAGGACAAGAATGGGGCAGGTAATTGTGAGGAAGAAAGGAGTCTCTGGGATGAGTCAATGATGAACAAATCTAACCAGGTGTCAGATAGGAGAGTGTGATGGGTGGGAGAGAATGGAACAATGGAGAGGTGGTGAGAGTAAAAAAGGATTTCAAGTTTCAGTTTATCATTGGATTGGACCAGGAGATTGGTATTAAAGTCGCCGGAGATTATGATGTGGTTGTAGAGGACCGACTCAAAGATAGGATCAAAAGGGACCAAAGGAGAGCGATACACTACGACGTATAGGAGAGGATTTGAGTTGCATGAAATTTCGACGAAAAGGAATTCTATGTGAGGGAAATTGGACGCTGGTGAAAAATCCAGGATGCGTGATTTTAGGGAGTTGTGGACGTAAAGACAATTCTAACAATTCTATAGCAGAAAAAATGATGGAGAGAAATCGCTTGGTTATAAAATTAAAATAAATCATGTAAAAGACAAGAGCTAAGTTTTGATGAGAACATTCTCCATCTTTATTAACCCTTTCAGTCGACCTAACGTCTCTGTCAGGTGCAGAACCCACATCATCAATATTATTACCGTCAACTCCAAAAGGTCGACTAGAACTTTGTCACCTTGTCAGTGAAATATCTTTAAAACAGATTCTGACATGTACATTCTGTTAAACAATCAACACCATAAACTTCCAATATCTATTATGAGCCTCAGACGTTTTTTGTCTTTAAGCAAAATAATATTAAAGTGAAGTTGTTTCTATAACAACTTGAAGATATCGACAACCAATTCTTAAAATAAAAACAGGCTGATGCTGACAAACTAATATCAAAACAAACACAACGCTATCTCCAGGTGGAAACCAAAATCACTTTTATGCTATACCAACTCTTGTTTATTTTGCTTTGCCACAATTTTTGTTGTCTCTATTCGAGCTTGAAGTAATTTATAATTACATTTCTTTAGAGATAGTGAATTAAATATAATATATGTATATATATATATATATTACATTTGTTAAATTTATTGATGATTATTATTTTATTTTTTTATATTAAAAATATTTAGGAATAAAATATTGTATGATTAATGGTTATGATATGTTTGTGTAATGTTAATGTGTAAGAGGGAAATAAAATAAAATACCTGTCAAGGGGGGGGGGGGTGCCTGGTGTCACAAGTTCACATGTTACACGACGAATCTACGGATTGACTGTAGGAGATGTGAGAACTTCTAAAGACTCCCCCCTTTTTTACTTGGTATAAAAATGGCTGGTCACAAAAGGGGACGAATGTACACAATAAAATTAGGGAAAAATAGATGACAGCAATAAACTAGAAGTGTTGAGGCATGCTGTAAATTAATTAAATATTATAAATAACATCATTAATTAGATGAATTAATGAATCATGTAATTGATAAATACATTTATGATTTATTTTGTAAATAATGGTAAAATGGAAAAAAAATAGAAAAGTGTTTGAGCCTTAAGAAAATGAGTAAAAAGATGGAATGAATAAAAGATGATGGAGTAATGAAGGGGGTATTAAAAGGTGTTGAGAGGTAAAGTATTAGCAAGGCGGGTTCCCTGGGAGGGGGGGGGGAAGGTTAACTCTATTTGATGATGTCTATTATGTGTCTGTAAACCATAGAGATGTGATACGTGCAAATTTTGACGTTTAATGGGTTTTTCAAGGTTTGATAGATTTAATATTTCCTTCTCACAATAAAAACCTTTCTCCAGTCATTTTATGTTTTTAATATAAAACGTTTCGACAATTACATGTAATTTTCAATCAACCAAACAAACAACTTTCTGCATCATTTCTTCTTTATCATCAACTTGAAAGAGTTACAAGTCACAAATATCTGTAAATTATGAAACACAACAACAACAATATAACAAATACAAATTTATAAAATCTGTCCATAAATAGAAGTAAGTATAGATACCTTTTTATTATTTATTGTCATTTTTACTGTTTAAAAGTTTTACTTGGAGGTCAATTATATTCCATGGTCCTTTTGTTTAATAGTTTAAACTTTGGTCTCTTTTATACTACATTTAATTTATATTTTAATACTAAAATTTTTTTTATTATTTTAATTTTATTGAATTAGTGAATAGGTGGGATAATTTGTTATATGGTTTAAAACCAAGGCGAAGAATAGGAAAAGTAAGACATACAATTTTTTTATATTATCGGATAGAATATGGATATAGGGAAAGGATCTGTAAAGGTAAGGGTTGGGAGTCGGTTCCCTTGAATTGGGGGAGGGGTAAATGGCATTGTCATGATTTTGAAGGGGCTCTTAGAGCTTATGGATGGGAAGTTGTTGGAGAGTGTCATATTCCTAATACAGTCAACACTAGGAGTATCCATGACAACCACCCCTGGCCAGAAGGTTCCAGCAGTTGTTTAACTAATGTACATGCTTATAACTTTTACTTAATGTTTATGTTTATGTGTTGTAATTGTTATCAATTCAATATAATGTTCAAATATCTACAGAGCTTTTTTATTTCATAATAGAGAGTAAATTTTTTTTTATTCGTTGGGTGTTGGTAGATAGGTATTGGGTGTCTGATAAGGACTGACATCGGTGGATGAGGTTTTGGCAACGTTGATTTTCTGGTGGTAAGAATACTGTGAGAAAAAGTTGAGAAGTCTGCCAGAACATGTGGGTTTGGTGTACCAATCAAAGGACAAGGAGCCATCGTTATTTCTGTAAAGGGGGGAGGGGAGTCTTTACAAGCTACAGTCAATCGTTAGATTTGTGATGTAACATGTGAACTTGTGACACCGGGCACCCCCCCCTCGACAGGTAATTTATTTCATTTATATACAGTGGAATCTCGATATTTCGTATCCCGATTAATCGTATTTCCGGTTAATTCGTACAAATTTGCCAGTCCCCAGAGAAAATCCCGATAAATGGTATAAAATCAATGCATTTCAGACCCCTCGATAATTCGTATTATTTTTATGCTCGAGGTCACTTACAACTTCATATAATTCGTATCTCCAGCTTTAAAATCTCGTTACTTAGTACTGTTTTCGAAAGGGAGGGAGAGAACAGTGAAGCAGATATGCCAGGGATCAGAATGAGAATAAATGCTTCCTAGGAAATCACTCAATTTGTATTTATTTTTATACACAAATATGTTTGTATTCTTTAGATGCACAGTAGATCCTATTGTTTTTTACGGGGGAGCGAGTGAGAGAGACAAGTTTTCTAAGAAATCTCATAAGTAATCCGTACTGTTTTCTCTCATAGGAAATTGGGGGAGTAGAGAGGGGAAGTTCTATTAATTTTATTAAGCTTTTCTTACAATCACACTTTTATTTACAATTCAGTCTCGGTTTTGTTACCGTTGTGACACGTAATCATACCTCCAAAATACGTTAGCCTCTCTATTGAAGAGAAACAACAAATCATAAACGCCGTGACCAGTGGCTGTAAGTTAATTGACGTATCCAAGCATTTCATCTTCCCTGGTTCCACGATCACATCAATCCTGAAGAACAAGGACAAAATCACTTCCCAGACTTGTATAGAACTTAAAAAAGTGGTTTGTACAAGCAAGGAATTCAAATCTACCAGTTGGAGGTAATATTTGAATGGAAAAAGCCCGAGTTTTCACAGAAAAATGGGAATTGAAGACTTTCGTGCAAGCGATGGATGGTTCAATAGATTAAATAAAATTTCATTAGTACGTTTTTTTATTTTGTACTCCCGATAATTGGTATTCCCAATAATTCGTACCAAATGATCAGTCCCTTGACAATACGAATTATCAGGATTCTACTGTATATATATATATATATATATACACAGTAGAATCCTGATAATTCGTATGGTCAAGGGACTGATCATTTGGTACGAATTATATATATATATATATATATATATATATATATATATGTATGTAAAATCCAAGTACTGGATATTTAGTTAGCCTTGATTGAGGTTATGGAAATTTCAACTTTTTATCTATGAGAACATGAATTTTGATTAATGGGTTCAATTTCTCCGGGCCTTCTAGTTTAAGTTTGTATCGCTTGTGCATTTTCCTCACCTGAGTTCTCAGAAATTTCAGCATGTGTTTCATTTATATTGACTGATTTTTTTGATGCACCAAAATTTTTATTCCTACATTCTTTTTCTGAGTGATACCTATTCACCCAACCTAATATTTATATTAGATCACCTGGTGGTAATAGATCAGAATCTGTGTAACTTTATTAGTTGGATTACAACCTGTAATTTAATTAATCTTTTCAGGTTTGTATTGTTTAGTTGTGTTATGTAAATAGTGTATTAACATGTCTTGTATATCTTTTAAAACGTTAATATGTAATCTTTTCAGATTAATAAAATCAGTTATTATCCGACTTTATATATATATATATATATATATATAAACTATCTCTAAAGAAATGTAATTATAAATTTCTTTGACCTCGTAGGCTCGAATAGGGACAACAAAAATTGTGTCAAAGGAAAATAAACAAGAGTCGGTATAGCATGAAAGTGATTTTGGTTTGCACCAGTAGACAGCGTTGTGTTTGTTTTGATATTAGTTTGTCCGCGTCAGCATGTTTTATTTTAAGAATTGGATGACATTTGTAATTTCTTCAAACTTTGCCAAAAAAGTTCAATAATATCGCTATCCCATTGATACCTCGGATCTCTACTTCTTTTTTCCACCTCCATTTGGTATTCCGCCGCTTTTACTGTGTATTCAAGTTTGTAGGAGCATATTTTCGTCTTCTAGGATATTTTGACTTCTTTTCTAGTACTCAGGGTATCTTCCTTCCATATTTATCCATTTTGAGGAGATAGTGATCGGAGCCTATTTCAAATCCTCTTTTGACTCTGAATGAGTGGTAGTGATAACTCTTTGTTGTTGTTTGTTGCGTAGTGATTTGTGACAATGGAAAAAACTGCGATTCTGCTCCTTCATATTCAACTGTTGCCAAGTGGACCAGCAAATTTAAATTTGGTTGGGAGAGCTTAGATGATGATCTGCATTGTGGACGGCCAAAAAGTGCTACGACCCCAGAATTTATAGCAAAAGTGTATAAAAAGGTCATGGAGGATAGTTGACTTGAAAATGAGAGATTGCTGAAGCTGTAGGGATGTCATCTGAACGGGTATATCACATTTTAACCGAAAAATTGGGAATGAAACAATTATCTGGCTCGTTTTCAGCGCAATCAAGAAGATTTTTTGCGCCAGTTTGTGACTACAGATGAAACTTGGGTCCACTACTATACCCCAGAGACAAAAAAGCAGTCAAAACAGTGGTCAGTCACTACCACCAAAGAAAGCAAAGGCAGTACGTTCGCCCGGACAGGTCATGGCCTCAGTTTTCTGGGACGCAAAAGGCATTCTGCTGATAGATTATCTTCCTACTGACCTAACAATTACGGGGCAATACTACGCAAACCTCCTAGACCAATTACAGGAAAAGATACGTGAAAAAAGGCCTGGTTTGGCAAGGAAAAAATTCATCTTTCATCAGGACAATGCCCGCCCACACGAGTGCTATTCCCTTGGGAAAACTTCATGAACTGAGGTACGAATTGTTGCCACATCCACCTTATTAGGCACTTCCACCGAGGTAAGACACTTCTTTCTAGTACCTTCCGAGAACTTTTCAAACCACCCTCCTATATCTTAAGCCCCACCTATTTATATTTTATTTTCTAACACTCGGATACCTGAATACTTATGTATTTTAATTTTAATATTTACCATATTTAGTCATTTTTAACAATTTAGTAATTTCCAATTGTCTGTATTTTACATATTTAGCCCTGAAGAAGACTTGCAAAGTGGGTCAAAACGTTGGCTATTAAATAAACATTTCTCCCTACCTACGAGAAATTTATTGACCTCCATCCGGACCATCTTCCACATATACATGAAAGGTCGACTATTATCATCCAAGATAAATATATTTTACTTAGTATGGATATCTAATAATAGACATAATATGTATTGCCCTTAAGTTTAGAGTGTACATAATTTCTTTAAAACTGAAAAATAAAAAAGGGTCTGTTTTTGATAAAGCTATCTAAAATGGTATCTTGATACCATTCAATTAATTAGAAAAACACCTTGTTCCGTCATGTTATTAGCTCCTGTTTTATCGAATGCCATAGAATACAACGCCAAAGATGATCTGTATGGTTTAAAAATAACTATAACATACTAAGAATAATGCTTTCTGGTTCCTAATATTATATCAATACTTTTAAAGGGAGCAGAGTGGCTAAATGGTAGAGCACTGAGTTGCCATACCGAAAATCCTCTTTCAAATCCCGCTGCTGGCAAGACCTTATGAATGAAGATGGATCATATGAGATCTAGGACCACCCTGCCTCTATAAAGTACACACCTAAAATAAGAGGGGAAAATTCTGGCGGTTGAGCGTGATCAAGGACAAATCACCTCTGCACAATCGTTGTACAAGAAACATTACAGTCTCTACCATGTACTAAACCCCAGACCCATTCACGGGTTGTAGTAGTTATAAACGACGGGTTGTAGCATTGGAGACTGTGGACTTGACCTTGACAAGGCGAGGGGAAGGGTGCGGGGGGGAAGCCTTGGAGGTCTGAATGCCACATTTGGCAACGTCGCAAGGAATGTGCAAGATTTGGCAACATCGCTTTGTTTACATTAGTGTTATAGTAGAGGTGCAAATGACCTTGTGACGTCACGGGGGCATTGACCCTCTGACGTCATCGAGAGGCCGGGGGTTCCTTTATCAGAATTTTTTTTTTTTTTTTAATATTTTATCTATATAGTGTGTAAAACTGTGACGGGGGGGCATTGACCCTCTGACGTCATCGAGGGGCCCCGGGGTTCCTTTATCAGAATTGTTTTTTTAAATATTTTATCTGTATAGTGTGTAAAACTGACCTTGTGACGTCAGTTCCATCAGAGCATGAGTCATTGATGGCCTAGCGCTGCCCGGGTATGCTTGATCGGCAGTTTATATTTTATCTCACGGACGAAAAGGTTGACATTGAACTATAGCAGACGACAGGACAAAATAAGATAAGTGAGATTGTCTTACGGATGCAATATAAACTTAAATAATCACCTTGTCTGTGAGTTACATTAACCAATTCATTCACAGTTCTCTATATTTCCATGTCCATATATGGGTCGTAATACCTCCTATTCCCAGTATGCCTAGCTCATCAGTTCATACACGATTAATATCTGGACCGTCAGTTAAATAGTCACATTCGCAGTTCTCTATATTCCCATGCCCATATATGGTCATGATACCTCCTATTCACACTTTGCCTAGCTCATCAGTCCATACTCCCTTTATAAACGTTCCCTCTTCGGCCCACTGGCACTCCGTCACTCCGTCTCGTCTGCGTGTTGTGCTGTCCACCGTCTCTAATCACTGCTTAAACGTAAGTTGTTATTGCTACTTGTTTTAACTAATCTTAACATAATTACAACAATCTGATTGTTATAAACATTGCAGATGTCCCTTTTGAATAGATTAAACGGTCTTACATCCTATAAAACCATAGGAGAGTTGCATGAGGGGGTATGCTATTCAATATTGGAGTTGCGGTTTAAAACAACTGAACACGGCCAAGGGGTGGAGGCTATTATAGAGGCTGAAAGAGGAGGAGAGCGCTTTAGGACCTTTCTTCCCAAGAGGTACAGTGAATGTTTCACTGATGCGGAGATCGAACATTATAATGGTGAGTTTTCATATTATCAATTGCTTCATTTCAAACAATGTTAATACCTGATTGTTAGAAAAAAAAGTAAGATTGTTTTCTTTATCGTAGGATCATTGAAGATGACATACAAGGGAAAGCAGAGAAATTCATATATAATAACTTTTAGCGAATAAATATATATTAGCAGCGAACATAATGGTCATAGGAAAATATTAATTTTAAAAAGGTATGGATGTTTTGTGTTCAAAATGTGGGCTTTTATTGAAAACATTAAACGCACATAAATGCAAATGGCAATTTCATGTGTGCACATATTGTAGACGTGAATTTAATTCGAAAGGTAGCTGTACACGACATATAATTACCTGTAAAAATAAAAAGCACATCAGTCCCCTTCAAGCATTAGTCGGTAATACTAGTCAATCGATAACAATGGAAAATTTCCAAACTCCGGCTGGACCCTCTTTAAAACAATCTGTTTCCAGTTCTCAATCGCATTTACCATTAAAAAAACGGATACATTCGAACATTCCACCTTTCTACAACACTAATATTGTAGAAAAAGGAATTAGTTCTCCAAAAAAATATAAACTTTATAATAAGGAACAACTTGATAGGTTAATCACATATGAACAAGGAATTAAAAAGGCTGCATTTGGTAATTCGGTGATAGACTTTTATTTTGAAAATCATAATAATAAAACTACTCCAAAAATTTTTTTAGAAATCAATAAAGAAAAACTTATTGAGATTTTAACTTCATATTTGACACAATGGAACATATTTAAAATTAATTTACACTTAGATTGTACATACAAAAAAATAAATCATAACAACGAGGAAAAGTCCAATATGAATTTTAAGACTAGTCAGAACATCATAGATTCATCAACCGATTTGCACAATTATTTGAAAGAGTCATACGAAAAATTAATTATGGAATTAGATTCCTTTGAAGCCAAAGGTTCTGGTTGGGCCTTTGTTTCTTGCAACTTTCTATGTTTGCATTTTACCAAATATACACCTCTGAGCGGAAAACAATTTATTAATTTGCCAAAAGGTATAAAAAACAAACATGCTGTTATTAATGTAAAAAATATAAACAACGACTGTTTTCGTTTAGCAATACTGAGCAAAACAGTTGGTTCGAACGATCCTACATTGTACGAAAATTTAGAAACCCATTATCAATTCGATTGTATTTCATATCCTACTTCATTTAAAGATATTAAAAAATTCGAGGAAGTAAACAATGTTTTAATTAATGTGTACGGTTTGGATGAAAAAAACAATATATTTCCCTTAAGAATAAGCAAAAAGGAAACATATAACGAGAGATTTGACCTTTTGTTTCTTCAAAATGAAATAAACTCACACTATTGTTATATCACAAATTTAAGCAGGCTTGTTGGTAGTCAAATATCAGGTGACAAATCCGCTAAAGAAATTTGCCACAGGTGTTTAACATCTATTTCCTGGAGATACAAAACAAAAAGTGGAAAAAACGCGGAAGAACGATTAAAGGAACATTTATTATTTTGCGGTGCGCATAAACCAGTTAGGACAGATTTTCCTGCAGATGATAAAATCAAATTTAAAAAATTCGAATCCACCCAAAAAATTAAAATTGTTGCTTACGCAGACTTTGAATCATATCTGGAACCAATTGCAGGTCCTTCCCAAAATCCATCAATTTCTTGGACCAAATCAGTTCAAAACCATAAAATTTTTTGTGCTTCACTTATGGTCAAAACGGATATACCTCAATTTAAATTACAACAGCCATTAATTTTTACCGGTGAAAAATGTATGCTAATGTTCATGGAAGGACTACATGATTTGGCTAAAAAAGCTGATGAAATATATGGTAAAGTTGAGCCTATGTCTGAAATGACGGAGGAAGAAAAGATAATTTATCAGTGTACCCATGTATGTGTTATCTGTCTGAAAACTTTAAATGAGGATGAGAAGGTGCATCATCATGATCATGTGTCATCTAAGTTCATTGGAGCGGCTCATTCTAATTGCAATTTACAAGCAAAAACACCCAATTTCATTCCAGTATTTATGCATAACTTTCAGGGTTATGACTCGCACTTTATTGTTCCGTTTTTAGCAAACCATGAAGGAGATGTTTCCGTAGTTCCAAGTAATACAGAAAAATACATAAGTTTTACCAAAACATTTAAAGATTGCAAAACTAAAATAAGATTTGTAGATAGTTATAAATTTTTAGCTGCGGGGCTTGATACCCTAGTGCAAAACATGAAAAAAGGTTCTTCAAGTCTTTCAATTACATTCCCTCATTTGCATCAGTTAATTCCTGACGAAACGAAAGTTGAATTGTTAACGAGAAAGGGAATTTACCCTTACTCTTACATAGATTCATTACTGCGGTTAGAAGAAACTCAGTTGCCTGTAATAAGTAAATTTTACAACAACTTAACTGCAGAAAATATTTCCGAGTCTGATTATAAGCATGCGCAAAACATTTGGAATACTTTTAATATAAATAACTTAAAAGAATATACCGAAATGTATATACAAACAGACGTAATTTTATTATGTGAAATATTTGAAAAATTTCGTAATCTCTCTATGGATATATATTCACTAGATCCTGCCCATTTTATGTCTCTTCCAGGCCTCAGTTACGAAGCAATGTTAAAAACGACAAATATTGAATTGGACGTTATTAAAGACATGGATATGGTATTATTTATCGAAAAAGGCATTCGAGGAGGTATTACACAAGTTGTCAAACGTTATGCCAAAGCAAATAATTATTATGTAGATGATTACGATCCAAATCAGCCCATTAACTACTTAATTTACGCAGATGTAAATAATTTATACGGCTATGCAATGAACTGTTTCCTTCCATATTGTGACTTTGAATGGCATAATGAAGATTTAGATGTGTTAAAAGTTCCTGACAACTCTGAAGTTGGTTATATACTCGATGTAGACATTGATTACCCTGAAGCCATACACGATATGCACTGTCAACTACCTTTATTACCTGATAAATTAAAATCGCCTGACAGTGATAAAACAACAGAAAAGTTACTTACTACACTCACACCAAAAACCCGTTATATTGTTCATTATGTCAATTTGAAACAAGCACTAAATCTTGGCGTTAAATTAACCAAAATTCATAGGATTTTAAAATTTAAGCAAAAAAATTGGTTGTCACCATACATAAATTTAAATACCCAACATAGAGCTAAGTCAACCAATCCTTTTGAATCGGATTTTTTTAAACTCATGAACAACTCCTGTTTTGGTAAATTTATGGAAAACGTTAGAAAACGAATAGATTTAAAACTTGTTACAAATAAAAAATCATTGAACAAACTAGTTAAAAAGCCAAATTTCAAAGAAAGAATAATTTTCACTGAAAATGTAGTTTCCGTTCAGTTAGAGAAGAATAAAATTGTATTTGATAAACCTCTTTATGTTGGTTTTAGTATATTGGAACTATCAAAAGTTTTAATGTACGAATTACATTATAACATATTTTTAAAAAAATATGGTCCGAAAAATATAAACCTCTGTTATATGGATACTGATTCATTTTTATACCTAGTAAATACAAAAGATATATACGATGATATAAATTATGATTTAAAAGACTATTTTGATACCAGTAATTTTCCAACAAAACATCGCTGTTATTCTGAAGAAAACAAAAAAATAGTAGGAATGCTCAAAGATGAAACTGCTGGCGATCCAATCGTTGAATATGTTGGCCTAAGGCCAAAAATGTATTCATTTATAACCAAAAGTGGTTTATTGATAAAACGATCCAAAGGGGTTAAAAAATGTGCGGTTAAAGAATTCACGTTCCAAAATTACTTAGATACTTTAAGAAATTATGAGTCGATGTACAGCCAATTTCAGATCATTCAATCAAAAAGACATCAAGTGCAAACAGTTTTAATCAATAAAAAGTCTCTTTGTCCATATGATGATAAACGGCATACCTTAGATAACGCAAGAGATACACTTCCTTATGGCCATTATGCATTGTCGCTACATAAGTAAAGCAAATGTTTTGTAATGTAATTAAATTGTTTATTTTATGAACTAATTATATCTGAGATTAGAAAAGAAAAAATAAACAGAATAGTAGCAATCAAAAATGTTTTATTTGAAATATGATAATAAGTAATAAAAACTTAGTGTCTAATTTCATCAATGATATGTATAAATACATGTGTTATAAAGCTACAAATAAATACATTCATTACAAAAGTGCATTATTCTTTTCACACCACTATGCGATATCCTTCCTGTCAATCCAGCTGCTTTCTTTTAGCCCCCACCATTTCACATACAACTTATTTCCTTTCCTTTTCAAAATCTTTTCGATGAGATAAACATCTGGATGTTTTACTTTTTGAAGCTCTTCAGCATAAAAGGAGCCACTGATAGGTTGACTTTTGAGATCTTCAAGTAAATATGTATATGGATCCGTCTTCTGAATCTTGATTACTTTAAATATTTCGCTTGACCAATTTGGCTTGTAGCCTTTTGAAAATGCTGTTTTTTGCTTAGATATCCTCACAAAATCGTCCTCTTCAAACTTCTGCTTTCGCACTTTTGATTTGGAACGAACAGAAGAAGAAGAATACACTTTGTTTAGCAAGTAGTTTTCTGATTTTTTATTATGGGCATCAATTGGTCTCATACCTATTGTTGTATGGAATGATGAGTTATAATCATGTAGAATCTGAGGTAATATATCTAAAAACTTGTAATTTCCACCCAAGCTAAATGCTTTCCACATTTTCGCTTTTAAAGTTCTATTAAACCTTTCTACAATGGAAGCTTTCATATTAGAAAAGGTCGAATAATGATTAATATAGTACTGTTTTATTAGAGATTTAAACTTGGAATTATAAAATTCTTTTCCTTGATCGCTTTGAATATTTCTCGGTGTTTGTTTGCTCGAACGAAACACGCTCTCCATTGCCTTAGTTACATCATCAGCAGATTTCTTCTTTATTGGTACGGCCCATGCATATTTAGTAAAGCAGTCTATAACTGTTAATAAATATTTGTATCCTTTATTTTCTCGAGCATAAGGTATCATTTCTACTAGATCTATTTGCCACAAGTCATTTATCCCTTTCAAAACAGTCTTTCTTCTAGGGTATATCTTGCGAGCTGGCTTATGTAATTCATTTACGATTGTTGTTTTTATTATTGATGAATCCATCTATAATTTTCTTTTTTAAGTACTTTGTTAAGATAGCCGAGTGTGACTGCGTCAGATTCCTCTACGGGCTCACCGATGTTTGTTATTCTTTTCCCGAGACAATCATATATATTGTCAACTAGAGTCAAAGCAACTCTGTCGAAGAATTCTTTTGTAACAACATCATAGTTATTTATAGGTGGAGCGAAATTGACAAGTCTTTTTCTTTTTCCATCTATATAGCTACCCGGCCAATTCTTTAAATCAGTGTAGGTCAGTGCTAGTGTATCACAATATACTTTATTTGCAGCGTCATGAGCAGCGACTGGATTTGCAATATTGACGATCCTTAAATGATGTGCATCAATGTCCTTTTCAGACTTTAATAAGCTGAATGGAAAATAACGTTTTTTGTATTTTGTATGCTTTTTTGCTATGTGAGATCCGAACTTGTTTATTGTCATGTTTGTACTGAATCTAAATATAAAAATGTGGGCATTAATATATTATATTTTCTTCTCGTAGTTCTTCAATTATAGATTCTATTTCATTTTGATGTCCTTCATGCCCGGCATAAGTTGAAGACATTAGCAGCCTAAGGCGATCGACTAGTTCGTTTGGGTCATTCCAACGCTCGTACAGAGGTTTATCGACGCTCATAAGTCCAGTGCCCCGTTTGTAAGAGTGGGAACGGAGTGAAGTTAGCCTGCTCGAAGCTGCTGATGCTGAGGAAGGAGGGCGGGGTTTTAATGATTGTGTTGGGAATAACTTCGATATTATATTTCTATACTTCTCAGATCTATTTCCGGACACTCCTTGTTCCTCACTATAGCCTTTTTTGTGAGCATTGGTCGAAAGTAAAATATTCTTATAATTATCCAAGTCTGACTCGGTATAATATTTAGGATTTTTCAAGTAGAGTAGCTGCAACAATCCAGGAGTTCCTTCATACACTATGTTGTTTATAGAAATATCATCACTGTTTTCAAAAAGCTGAACATCGGTCGAGTCACCAATAGCCAATCCTCCAGAAGGCATTACTCGAATGCCGTAACGAGAGTCATGTGCCTTATCACCTTTTAACAACTTATCCAAGTATTCTCTTTGCAGGTTTCCAAATGAGGCGAGATGTTCCTTAAATTCGGCTTCTCCTTGTGGAGTTTTAGCGTATTCTTTGACTTGTTCTGATAGTGGATCGCCTGTCACATACTCATCCATTTCTACTTCTGGTGACATGAACTCATGATGGGGATTTGATAAGTGAGATAATGGTGTTAGCGCAGTACTTGGAACGTCAGATGAAATTTGTGTAACTTTTTTGCGATGAAGTGATGTTTTCGGCATTAATGTTGATTTTCTGTAAATACTAGCAGACTCTAACTCGCTTTTATCAGGCGATTCGCCCCAAACATTAGTAGTGACAATTCTTTTTACTTTTCTAGACGTCAATGCGGGTTCCGATTTGGTCTCTTTATTACTTAATTGTACAGATTGTTTAATGTCCTCGAGAGGTTTTAGCACGGGTGTAAAAAACGCTTTTCGACCTTCCTCGATATCCTGGAGACCGCGTTTCAACGATTGAAATTTGTTTTTCAAAATTTCACTAGTTTTTATAATCTCGCGAGTGACTTTTGGGTCCATGATCGCTAATGCTCAATTATTGTCATGACTGTTCTTTATATATCTACAATGAACGTATCAATTCCTTTTCTAAAACGTCCATTATTCAGGTCTCTACTTTTGTCAATGACGAGGTAACTAAATGGTTCTTCCCAACATAAAGAACACATGTCTTTAAAAAGTGGAAAACTTAAATCTGGAGTGCTTACATGTTCCTCGTAAATATGTTTCAAATTTAATTCATCTTGAGGAAATACTATTAAAAAGTTAAAGTTACATCTGATAAGATGTCTCGGGATACAAACATAACTCTGTGTTAAATAGAAACAATCAAGATTCATATGACGACCATAACTAAAGTATCGTTTAATTATGTCCTGGTCTTCCATAGTGACGTCATCAAATATACAGACCGAATTGGATTCAACTTCTTGTGGCAATTCTTTCGCATCTTCAAATTCATATAACCCTATTTCAGGGACAAGATTTACGATACTTTTTAAATACTGGTATTTCCGTTGATGCAATGTTTTTCCGAAAAGATACACATTTTTAAATTTTAAACCATTCGGATTTAATAAAAGACCAATCATAATATTAGTCTTTCCACATCCGCTCGGTCCACAAATTGATGATCTTATAGTGCTCGGTAATAATGAACTGTGCCCCCCCTCTGAATCGCACTTGACAGGTGAAAAGTCTGTGGTAGAGAAACGTTGTACTTGTTTAACTAATTTCATCCTGAATGCGAACAACATCATTATTCCTCCGTATATATATATCTCAGTTCTTCATTTTCCAAGTGCAGTATGACTCGCAGGGTTCGAAAAGGAAGAGGTTTGGTGAACAGGCTTATAAACAAGTTACCAATTGAATTACACATACCAGGATATCAGTATTGCGGACCGGGCACGAAATTAGAAAAACGATTAATTGCGGGCGATAGAGGAATAAACCAGCTTGACAGAGCTTGTAAGGAACACGATATAGCTTATAGCCAAAATACGGATATGGATAGTCGTAAACAAGCGGACAAGATCCTAGCTGATAATGCTTGGAAACGAGTTAAAGCTTCAGATTCAACATGGGGAGAAAAAGCCGCTGCTTGGTTAGTTACAAATGTCATGAAAGCGAAAGGAAAACTTGGTTCGGGTATCAATAATAAGAAAAAAAAGAAAAAGAAGATTAGTTTTATTAACTTGGTTAAATCGTCAAAGGTAGATGATGTATCATCGATTCTGAGCGCATCAAAAGCGGCATACAAGAAGGCTAAAATGCATTTGCGCGGTAAGACGAAACCTTCACTGCCTAGAGTTCTCCCGCTGCCAAAGGAGGGAGGCTTCCTCCAATTTCTTGTACCGTTGATGGCAGGACTTTCCGCTGTGGGATCTTTAGCAGGAGGAGCTTCGAGTGTGGCGAAAGCGATTAACGAGGTGAAACAGGCCAAACTAAAATTAGAAGAGCAAAAGAGGCATAATTTGGCAATGGAAGGTCGAAAAGTTGGCGAAGGACTTTATTTGAAACCACATAGGAACGGTTACGCTCTGTTTATAAACCGAGAAAAAAGACTTGGAAAAATATGACTACCAAATAAACCATTGACCGATATTGAATTAAATTATATGTCTAAACTTTTAAATATTAAAAATTTTCGTGGAGTATTTATGATTGATAGTCTTCCTATATACCCAAAAAAAAATGAGGCCGCTATTGTAAATTTGCATACGAGTTCAGAACCCGGTTCTCATTGGGTGTGCTATGTAAAAAAAGATAGTCTAGTGAAATACTTTGATTCCTTTGGAAATTTAAAACCACCTCCACAGTTACTTGAGTACTTTAAGGGTTCAGAAATAATTTACAACAGACGTCGTTATCAAAAGTGGGATACACCGATTTGTGGACATCTCTGCTTAGCGTATTTAGCAGATGTTTCTAGCAAATTTTGATCATTCATAATCATGAGCTACACAGTAACGTTGACGGGGAATTCTAGTGTTCTCCATGCGAACTTTTTACCTCCGCTGGAATTAGGCTCAAGTTATACCGTTGGGTTATTATCTTTTGACTCATATAATACTATACCTAATATCAGGAAAGATGTTAACGATAAGTTTTACTTTGGAAATCTGACGATTCAGATACCTGAAGGATCGTATGATATCGATGCCCTAAATTCTTTTCTTCGCGAAGAAATTGCTCACCAGGAACCTAGTGGTGGGTTTATGCTTCGAGGAAATGAGAGTACTTTAAAGGCCGAACTTAGAACAACGAAACCGGTCTACTTCAACTTCCCCGACAAGCCCCATTCTATTGGCCCACTGTTGGGTTTTCATCGTCCTAATCAAGTCATTGACCCATTGCATCGGTACAGCGAATCCGATGGCATTGTGAAAATTCTTTCTGTAAACACTATTTCGATTCATTGTAACATCGCATCAGGGTCTTATCTGAATGGGGATCCGGATCATAGCATACATCAATTCTTTCCGGCTGTAGAACCAGGATATAAAATAATAGAAACCCCGAATCCTGTCATTTACTTTCCAACTAACGCGAGGACTGTTGACAATATTACCGTTCGTTTAGTGGATCAAGACGGTGCGCTTATTGACTTTAGGGGGGAAACTGTTACATTGAGAATACATTTGAAGAACAATGGGGATTGATTTTTGTACCGGTGAGAATCGTGGTACTCATCACGCTTTTTTTTATAAAAGGGGACGTCATGCCATGGTAAGAATTAGTAAACCTAAGTCGACGAGACGGCTAACAACTGCAAACGTCAACTTTTTAAAACAGTGTGGGTTTCGATTAAAAAAAAAAAAAGAACAAAATGCATAACATACTAAACGTTACATCAGATGTAAAATTTGATGATTCTCTTACACAATTCCAATATCATTCACATCAGCCGTATGCGGGGAACACTCTTAACAATTCTGACGAAATCAGAATACCAATCCATCAACAAGATGCTTATACGTTTCCTTCTTTAAGTTTTGTTTATCTGGAAGGACGAATTTCTAAAAAGGATGGGACTGACGGAACAACTTCAAAATTCACTAATAACGCGTTTGCGTTTTTGTTTGATGAGATAAGATATGAATTGAATGGTATTGAAGTCGATAGAGTGAGAAACCCCGGAATAACTACAACGCTTAAAGGTCATACATCGTTTTCACCCAATCAAGTCAAAGGACTAGAAAATGCCGGGTGGATAATCCCAGGTGTTGATAAAACAGTTTCAATAGATAAAAACGGTTTTTTTAGCGTATGTCTGCCATTGGATATTCTCTTAGGGATATGTGAAGACTATCGAAAAATTTTAATTAATCTTAAGCAAGAACTCGTTTTGATCAGATCGAGTACTGACTTGAACTGTGTAAAGGGTAGTGATGATGTACAAATAAAATTAGATAAAGTGGTTTGGAGGATGCCTCATATTCGTGTTTCTGATCAAGAACGTCTAAAGTTGTTAAAAATGGTGGATAAAAACAAGGTCATTTCTATTCCATTCAGATCGTGGGATCTTTACGAATACCCTAATTTACCAGCATCACAGCAAGAAAATTGGACTGTAAAAACATCCACAAATTTAGAAAAGCCTCGCTATGTTATTATAGCATTTCAAACTGATAGAATGAGAAATGCTACCAAAGATATAAGTCAATTCGATAGTTGTAAAATAAAAAATTTGAAACTCTATCTGAATAGCGAACAATATCCTTATGACGATTTGAATCTAGATTTTGCACTAGGAAAAGTAGCTCTCCTATATGAAATGTATAACGAGTTTCAAACGAGTTATTATGGTAATAGACATTCACAACCCCTGTTGTCACGATCCGATTTTGAGACCTTCGCACCTATAGTCGTCATAGATTGTTCTAAACAATCCGAGGCAATAAAAAGTACGACTATCGATATTCGCGTACAGCTAGAGGCGAGTGAGAACTTCCCGCCTAATACTAGGGCATACTGTCTTATCCTTCACGATAAAGTAGTAGAATACGAAGTAGGAACCGGTTTGGTTCGTAAAATGTACTGATGATGCATATATAAAGCTGCTGTAGCGGCTATAATAATATCACTTCTCCGTTGTTCACCGACTAAAACATACGATGCGTTCAGCGGCAATTGATTTTCAGGGGTATCGCACGGCTTCTAACTCATTGATTGTTAAAGAATTATCTGTAGTCTCTATTAGTCACGGCTCATCGTGGCATTGGTGTTTCAATCCACCTCGAGATGCTGAAGATGTTGTTCATTCAAAGACAAACCTTTGGGTTAAGAAACATATTCATGGAATGGGATGGGACTATGGTGATGTATTATATGAGGATATGAGATATTTATTACAACACGCCACTGAGAACTTTGACATATTATGGGGGAAAGGAATGGAAAAGTGCAAGTTTATTGAAGATCTTATTGGTAAACCGGTCTATGATCTACATGAATTCGGTTGTCCTAACTTAAAACAATTAGAAAATTGCAAGATGGTATGTCATTTTCATTTAAACTCGTCTTTTGTCTGTTCACTAAATCAGGCACACCGTTTAGCATCATGGGTCAGAAAAAATGATGAAGCAGTAAACTTTAAAAAAGAAGACGTTCGTAAGCATACATTTGTAAATATTATCTCTCCTCCTCATAATCTGCTCTCATTCGCCGGATTTGTAAGAGGAGTAAAAGATACGGTCAAATGCATATATTGTGGACTGTTATATGACAAACAATCGCTCATCAATCCAATCAAGTACCATAAAGCGAATAGTCCTCAATGTTTATGGTTTAAGGAAGAAGAGTACTTTTGAATCTACTCGGAAACATGTGGTATCAGCATGGAGTCAGTTATACAACGTTTAGGAGAGGAAGGCATTGAAACCACTGAGCACTGAAGAATTGAGTATTTTACCTCGGTCTTTGGTCTATAACTTTTTGACTACGCATTAGACTACATCTGGAACAATTACACCTGAAGAAGAAATGGGTGGCAAGAAGACGAGGAACATGTATCCAGAAACGAAGACTTTGCTACTAAATGAATATATTAACTATTAATTATATTATTATGCTTGAAATTTTTGTCAATCTTTGTTTTTTTAAATAAACTATACATATTTTACATCTTGTTTTTTTTTTTCCTCCTTCTTTTTATTTAGGGAAAGGTTCATTAAATAAAATTCACAAACATAAAATATAAAAAGTATTTATTGAATATAGTTCAAATTACAAGTTGCATGGCTATTATTACATATTGTTGAGTTCATTTAAATTGTTAAAGAGAGTATTAGTATTAATATTGAACTCTAACGGTACACATTCCACAGGTTGTGTGAGTTCATTTTCTGTTTCTTTCTTGTAAATGTCGACCATCTTGGTTAGCAAGTCCAGAGAGTCGTTTATTTTTTCAATACTGGAACAAAGCTTCACCGTTTCATTCCTGTTGAAACATGTCGATGGAGATTTCATCTCAAGGGTTAGCGGACTTTGATTGAACATTGCAAAACAATGGTACACTTGTTCTATCTTCATTACCCTGTTTCTACCCCTCATAGAAAATAAACAGAGCACATTTTTACACCTCACCCGGTCTTCAACGCCCACCACGCTCTTGCCGCGTTTGCACTGCAAAAGAGACAGCAACCTAGGAATCTGGTCTGTGAGGAATCTCCACTCCTCCGTGTCCATATAGATGCTCGTCTTCTTGGCGATGATGGCGATAGTCGGCTCATAATCGCAAAGACCAACTCGAACTAGTTTGCTACTTGTGATGGGGTGATCAGTAACTAGTTCCAATCGTCTCGGAGCGACCATCTCACAAGGATTCAACGTGGACACTGTAAGATTTCCGCAGAGTGGAGGGGGAAAGATGAAGTTTTTCTAGATTCTTTATTAGTTGATTTATTTCATTTCTTTTTATTTCATACAAGGATATATGAGTTTTCAAAACTTGGAGTTGATTAATAAAGATTCCAAGTCTTCTGCACATATCACAGCAACATACATACCTTTTGTTTTCACATTTATTTTTTTTCCCCCTCTTCGCAATCAACTTCATTCTCAACATCTATTTTTATTGACAAACTCCACTATCAATCTCATCCACAACACCTATTTTTATCGGTAAACTCTCCAGTTGATCCAAATATTTGATAAATGGACAATTTTCAGACCATTTCTTGTGTTCTAAAAAAGGATCGTCATATAATTCCCATTGATTCAATATTATTCCGCAAAATGGACACCTTGTATGGTCAGAGACTTTCAAGTAATACAATCCTGCTGCGGCCAACTTCACAACACTCACTGGCGATGTCCACCCGACAAATGTCGACAGGCGGTCTTTCTCATACCTCAGGTTCCTACTTGACTGCCGTACCATTGTAGTGGACTGGTTAACAATGACCTGCAGTTACTCAGACACACAGGCGAGGAACGTATTCAAAAATGTAAAACAACACAGAGTTTATATACAGGTAGAACACGGAATAACTGTGTGCCAGGGGCTGGAGAGGAAAAGCTTATAAAGGAGTATGAACTGCTGAGGTATATAGGAGTGATAAGACCTGCTCGTACGGAACTGACGTCACAAGGTCAGTTTTACACACACACACACAATGTCAACCTTTTCGTCCGTGAGATAAAATATAAACTGCCGATCAAGCATACCCGGGAGCAGCGCTAGCCCCCCTCAATGACTCATGCTCTGATGGAACTGACGTCACAAGGTCAGTTTTACACACTATACAGATAAAATATTAAAAAAAAATTTGATAAAGGAACCCCGTATTCGTCCGTGAGATAAAATATAAACTGCCGATCAAGCATACCCGGGCAGCGCTAGGCCATCAATGACTCATGCTCTGATGGAACTGACGTCACAAGGTCAGTTTTACACACTATACAGATAAAATATTTAAAAAAACAATTCTGATAAAGGAACCCCGGGGCCCCTCGATGACGTCAGAGGGTCAATGCCCCCCCGTCACAGTTTTACACACTATATAGATAAAATATTAAAAAAAAAAAAAAAATTCTGATAAAGGAACCCCCGGCCTCTCGATGACGTCAGAGGGTCAATGCCCCCGTGACGTCACAAGGTCATTTGCACCTCTACTATAACACTAATGTAAACAAAGCGATGTTGCCAAATCTTGCACATTCCTTGCGACGTTGCCAAATGTGGCATTCAGACCTCCAAGGCTTCCCCCCCGCACCCTTCCCCTCGCCTTGTCAAGGTCAAGTCCACAGTCTCCAATGCTACAACCCGTCGTTTATAACTACTAAAGTTATCAATATTTTTAGCATTATTAGGCCAGGATCCATGGTCTTTTCACTTGATTACTATCAAGCTGAATCTTCGTGAATAGCTTCGTTTCGATAAGACGCCCTACAATTTCCTGTGCGAAAATTCTCGATTGTGGTAACTAACAACAGCGGTATCAAGGATAAAATATATCGATTTGATGATTCTAAAAAATGAATTACTAACTGGGTTTTTTTTTTGTTAAATCTCAAGATAATTATCTAAATTATTAGAACAAATATTTGTCCTACAAAATTTATGGTTTGATCAAAGAGTCCCCTCCTTCCAATCTGTATCGATAACGAAGTAAAAAACCATACATTTTTTCAAATAATTTAGATAATTATCTTGAGATTTAACAAAAAAAAAACCAGTTAGTAATAATTTTTTGAGAATCATCAAATCGACATTTTTCATCCTTGATACAGCTTTTGTTAGTTACCACAATCGAGAATTTTCGCACAGGAAATTGTTGGGCGTCTTATCGAAACGAAGCTATTCACGAAGATTCAGCTTGATAGTAATCAAGTGAAAAAATGGACCATGGATTCTGGACTATATGTAATTCTGGAAACATAAATTTATGATAAGATAAATTTTAATACCATATATCATTAATTATTTAATAATGTTTTCATAAAAAATAAAGAATTAAATTTCTTCATAAACAATACTAATAATTTCAACCAAACGTTAGGAAAATGTAGTTGGAAATAATCTGAAGACATAACGTTTTTAAAGCAAATAATAAATTCTTGGAAGATTCTTTAACTCTGGTAAAGTTCTCAGTTGAAGAAATTGGTCTGAAATTAGGTCATATTCCTTTTTGAAAAAATAAAATAATAAGTTGTCATAAGGAGATAGTCATAAGAAATGAATGTTTCAAAATCAAATATTAAGTGGTAAATAATTGAAAGAGATACCTGCGACAATGCCCTGAACTGGACACCAGGGATCCTATACTGCTTGGCCAGAGCAGACATTATTGCCAGCACATGAGCAGGCAACTTCAGCATGCCGTCCGCTACTAGCTGCAGGAGAAGAGCCATAGCATCCTCTATGTAAGTCCTGGGAAAGGAGAAGTCCTCTAAGAGCCACACTTTCAGGTGCCTAGAGCGTAGGCGGTCGACCTGCTGACAGATGTCGGCCAACAATAAGCATGACATTATGCCCCCTGTCGCTAGCGAGTGGAGCAGTGCTAGCAGTAGGCACTGCGGCGTGCTCAGTTCCATGTCAGCGATTGACGAGGGACTGTAGATGTTAGCTTGGGCACCATAGGCAGCACCGGACAGCATCTTGTGGTAGCACTGGTTGGAAACCTTCTTCATTGTTGGGCTAGGCATAATCTCTTCAACCTGAAATTAGGTATATCATTCATGTAACAATAATCGATAATAACTTCAGTAATTATAGCAGTGGTTATTAACAATAATATGCGTAGTTTCCACTCAAACATGTATTAATTATAATATGCTAAAAGTAGGCATTATTTTTATATATTACATTATATTGTAATGGAGTATATGACCTGTGCAGGGTTAAAAGAAAGAAAAAATGGATTTTAAGAAAACAATTCTGCAATTTTTAATTTTTTTAAACAATACTAAATGAGAGGTAGTAAAAAAAAAATAACACAAAATAAAAATGACCTAGTACAATGAAAATATAAGGTGAGTTGGCAAGAAAACTAAATTTAGATTACACAACTCAGAAAGTAAAAATTTTAAAGTTTGTTTGTTATCGTACAGGCTCGGGCCCCCTGTTTAACGTCTCTTTCAAGGATGGGATAACCAAGAAAAAAAAACTGGGGGGGCCACCAACCAGGCTATGAGCCTGCAAACTTTGGCTTTGTAGGTGTTTATCCAAACCACGGGTTGCCCACAATTTAATTGTTAAACAAAACGTTTAACATTTAGAAGTTCTTTAAAAGGGAATCAAATTGAATACAAACTCAACTGAATCAAGAATCAATTCAGTTTATTATTAGTAAAGATATATCAAGGAATTTTGTAATAGGACTTGGTACCAAAAGTGAATTCGTGTAAACAGACAAGCCAGAAGTAGCATATTATAGTAATTCTCATCTAGTTTAGGAGGGTACAAAACATTCCATATCAAATGAAATGAAATAGAAATAATTTAAAACAACAATCTCAGATTTTATTGAAACTTGATATACAGAAACTCTTCAATGTCTTTATTCCTGTTGTTTTTTTTCCCCAAAGCATTTTTAACTACTAGAACTGTTTCATTTTTTTATTAATATTCCCTCAGCACTATAAAATGGCGAATTTCCAGTTCTTTAAGTCTTGGAGAACACTGTAATAGCTTGTTTCAAAGACGATCGGTTTTGATGTAATGATAAATTTGAACATGAGAACTGTTATAAAGAAGGAGCACTGTTGGCATTATGTTTCAAACCGCTGGAAAATGAACATCATAATCTCTCTCAATTGCAATAGCGTTCTAACCAATATAGTAAAGGAAAGTAAAAACCTCTTTAAGGTGTTGTATATTTGCTAATTTTTGTAGGTTGTTATAAATGCTTTATATAAATGATGCAACATTTATTAAGTTATAGGTCATGATTGATTTCATATTTGGTAAGCAATAGAAATTTTAACATGGAATTTTAAAGCTACGCAAAATATTATTCTAAATATGAAACATAACCATAGTGTCATTATTAACACGCTATAATATTAAAAATTAAGTATAATAAAACAGTTTGCCCCTGTCCTTAACTATGAAAGGTACATACATGTTTAAAAAATGGTCTAGATATGAGATAACATCACACTTTTACAATTAGAAAAATAAACCTCTTTTACTGCTGTTACATGTTGAGTCATTATTTTAAAGCTGTAAAGGAACTAAGAACCCATACATGTTATCCAAATTTAAAATGCAGTAAGATAAATCTACACAGCTGTAAACTAAATAATATATTTCTTAACTAAATGACCTGTTTTCTATGAACAAATATGGGGATATTGAAAACAAAGGAAGGTAATTATTCAGCAGGTTGTCCCTTCCAGTTGTATATTTATTCATTTCATTTATAATATTTTCTAAAAGTTACAAGTTATCGTGTGCTTTTGTATTAAAAAGGGAATGTAATTATGGGTAATGAATAGACTTTGATAATCATTTCATCAAGAAATAAAAGTTTCAACTGACATTTCGGAGTATAGATGATACAATTATTTTTTATTTGATGGTGATTATTTAAATATTTTTATTTTGAAGAATAAAATCTTTTATTAAGACAAATCTTTTCTCTTCAAAATAAAAATATTTATATAGCTGATATATGTTTGTTGAAAAGTTCATTTCTAGATGAAATGATTATGGAGTATGCAATGCTCATTTCCCATTACTACATTCTCCAGAAGATAACTCCTATTTTTGGAAAATATTGTAAGGGGGAAAAAAATAAAAGTCAAAACATGTTGGAACTCAACTCGATGCAACTATCTGCAGAATAATGATTTGAAACAAATATTAGAATGTGGAGATGATAAAAATCACTGTAAATGCAAATTAATAACAACTAAAGCCTTACCTCAGTCAGTTAATAACTTTTCCAAATTGCACTCGCACAGACAGCCACGTGTGAACACTTTCAGATCTAACGTTTCATTGAACGAGGAGCTGGTGGGAAGGATTCTTCCGATATTACCGATATGGCTATGGTATCGATATTATTTCGTTCGATACAGATATTATCATTCTTTTTTTTTTTTTTTTTTTTTACCTTTGCGATATAACGGAATAAAGTTAAAGAATGCACTACTAAATCCATATATTTTATTTTTTAAATTTTAATTAAATGTTTGGTACTTGTCCAATCTAGGGGGCTCCGCTATGCTGGTAACACTGGTTAGTCTAGGGACTGTCAAAACAAGATTCAAATTTCGGCCGAGATCGGCTCCCTTCGGATTCCGGAAACACTTTAAAAATTATTTTACATCCCTCAAATAACTAATAATAACACAATTATATAATAGTAATAACAATAAAAGGATCGTTTTATTAATAAGAAGAAATATTTAATAAAAACACAATTTAATAGTAATCAAAATAAAAGGAACAGACGATACAACATAAATTACAATAAAAATATAAACAATCAATAAAAAATAATTAATAACAAAATAAAATATAGGGTCATTTACATAATGAAATATAGAATTAATAACATAATAATACTTTAGCATATTAAAAAAAGAAACAGTCATATTGGACACAATAATACAGTGATAATTTAAAAAAACAGCAATAGTCATTTTTAAAAACAGGAACATGGTGATAATTGACCGAATAATGCTATAGTAATTTACATATCTACAAGGCAGTAGAATGATATAATATTTAATATTTCATTAAATATGTCCTTTTTTTTATTCCTTTCTCGGAACATGAACTCGATCAGATACGATTACAAATATTCTTTCTTCGTCCCTCTTTCTTTATTATTCCTCCACTTTTCACTGCCTCACATTCTCTCTATACTTTGAGTATCAACACCGTTTTGAGGGTTTATAAGATTGTAGGAATGGTCAACCGTATAGTGATCGAAGCCAAGTTTCTTTAACTCCTCCGCCTTGTACGATTTCCAGCAATCAGTATAAGTTGGAGAGCCTTCCCTCACATACTCCACAATTTTAGTTCTCAAGGTGTGTAACGATCTGTCCGACACATCCACTAAAAAACATTCTCGTAGGAGAGAAATTCGTTGACTGGTATATAGTTAGGATGTAAATAGTTGGGGGTGCAGTCAAGTAAAACACAGCAAATAAGTGAATCTTATTGTATTTTGTATGTGCCGACGTTTCGACCTACTGTGTAGGTCATCATCAGGGCCAATAGGAGTGGCCAACCTTATAGTGATCGAAGCCAAGTTTAACTCCTCCGCCTTGTACGATTTCCAGCAATCAGTATAAGTTGTAGAGCCTTCCCTCACATGCTCCACAATTTTAGTTCTCAAGGTGTGAAACGATCTGTTGATTCAAACCAGGTTCCACTTCTCAAACCACACTAACTTCTGCAACTTCTAAGCTGGCACCTCCAAATCATTTTATTTCTACACAATTTCTCCCCGTCACAATTGGCCCTTCTGACAATGCTTCTTTGGAGGCGATGTCTCTTTTTTACTTGAAAAAATTCAACTGCTTCGATCTCAGTTTTAGGAAGATCCCACATTTGCATCATATTAAAGAACTAGGAATAAAAAAACCCCGGTAAACTCCCTCCTTCGGTACTTGTCCGAACACTACTGGTAACACTGACTATCTCATTTTTCTTAGGGTATCCAAGGGTCGACTTCATTAAGAAATATTCCGTCAGGTACTGACAACAAAGATGCCGGCATCACCTATTGAATGCACCTTGAACTGCTCCATAAAACTATGAAATAGGATAGGTAAGGACTGAGTAAAAGGTGATGCCGGCGATATAGAGATAATGGAGATGTGAAAATACGAGGGAGAAATATGATTGCTGAGGTTGATGAAAGTTTAAATACAAAAAGAAAAAAACAATGTTGGTCGTTTATTACCACCACATTGGGTTCTCGGGGGTAGTTAATTATCACCATGTTCCTGTTTTTAAAAATGACTATTGTCTTTTTTTAAAATTATTATTGCATGTTGTGTTCAATATGACTATGTTTCCTTTTTTAATATACTAAAGTATTATTATGTTATTAATTCTATATTTCATTATGTAAATGACTCTATATTTTATTTTATTATTAGTTGTATATTTTGTTATTAATTGAACATGTTGTTATTAATTATTTTTTATTTTTTTGTTATAATTTATGTTGTATCGTCCGTTCTTTTTATTTTGATTACTATTAAATTGTGTTTTTATTAAATATTTCTTCTTATTATTATTATTATTAATAAAACAATCCATTTATTGTTGTTACTATTATATTATAGTATAATAGCCCCTATATTGGACACGTACCGGAAAATAAAATAAGACGAAAATAGACATATTCAAATTATTGAATATTGGAGACCCAACCAAGAAATCTACAAAGATACAACAGACCTAGAAACAGACATAAGGATCAGGAGACTGAAATTCCATGGACATATGGAAATATTCCAGAAAATCCGAGGATACACCAGGCAGATGAAGGAAGAAATGGAAATACTAGGAATACCGGACAAATGAGGAAAGAAGAAGGTCGAAGGGAGCTTTGATTCTTGTTTTGACAGTCCCTAGACTAGTCAGTGTCACCAGTGTAATGGCGCCCCTATATTGGGCAAGTACCTTTCAATTGATACTGCAGTTTAAAAGAAAAATAGTTGGCAGCATAATGAGTGCCTTAAGTTTCTAGTCATGTTTTACAGTTAACTGTTCTTAATATGTTTTTTTTTGTACTATGATATGGAGGGATTGTTGATATTATGTTCTTTCTGTTGGAAATGTTCGAAGAAATTTTTGTTTATACTGTATCATGTTTTGAGTTATATATCCAAGTTTGGATCTATAGATATTGGATACAATTTTAACAATACCATTGTTATTGTTAGTTAGGGTTGTTAATGTGTAGTATTGATGAATTATTGCATTTTAATTCATTCTCAGCCCCGATGATGGCCTATAATAAAGGCCACAACCTGGGCACAAATTAAATAAGTTATACTTATTTGTGTAAAATTTATTGACTGGACAGACAATTAGGGAAAAGTAGTGGTAGTACATAAATATATACATGATTACAAGAATAATGAAGTTAGTTCTGTCTAGACACAGAGTTAGCTATTACAACCTTTTTCTCCTGCAAGAAGTTAACTTCACATATGCACATATAATGTGTGTATGTAAATATAACTTTAAAAAAAGTGTGTGTGTCAGCTCCGACAGGCGACTGGAGTTAACCCCTTTCCGTTTCTAATGAATTTTAAATGTGTTCTTACCAATTAATCGCTCTCTACTGATACTTATCATCGTGTACTATTTTTTTAATCTGTAAATTATTTTAAATTAATGTGAACTATTTTAATTAAAATTATATATATATATTTATATCTTTAGGGCAAATAGTGGGTGCGGTGACTTGTTGCAACACTAAAATTGTCATCTGAACTCATATAGATGTATATTCACGGTTGTGAAATACATCCCAAGAAAGGATATCCTACCGCCCCAGTGCTATAAATATCAGCAATTTGGGCACACAAAAACTACTGCAACCACACCGTAAAATGTGTAAGATGCAGCGGCTCACATAACATTTCTGAATCTCCGCAACTAGGTGAACTCAAACAAAATGCTCCAATGCTCCAGAGCATAAACTCGCTTCTGTATCAGAGCATAAACTGGAAATTTTCATTTCTATCACAACCCGCCATTGTTCATTTGTTTGGAGCAGATCCTGTTTTTGTAGAAATGCCTCCATAGAAAAAAATTAAAAGAAATAGTGATTAAAAGGATGGAGGAAAAGAGATCTAAGCAGATCAGTACTAACCAAAACATACCCAAACTAATGACTAACAGCATGACAGTTCGCCCTGGTGTAGAAGACGCATCTTTTCTACAACCGAATCACAACCAATTTCTTCCCTGTCTTTAGTTTTTTGAAGGGGGCCTCATCTTCAGAGTCCGGTAGAGGTGTAGTTAAGCCCAGCATGATCACTGCCTGTCCACTTCTTAATACATCAATCTCCTGTCCTAGTAGCAGTACACACTACACACTGCAGAGCCTTGAGATAGCTAGTCAATTTCCTACTCTTATCAGAGGAACGCTGCCCTGTCGCCTGTTGAGGCCGTATCCAAGTGATATGAATGGACCCCAACAGCTTAAGGCGGAATTTAAATAAGAGTAGTAATAGTGTTTATTTGGATAGGTCTCTTTAAAAAGGCCCCTGTACAAAAAATTATCGCATTTCAACACTTGGAGAATAAAGCAATAGATTATACTGTTATCATAGATACCACACGTATCTCTTCCCGATTAGTCCCGCGATTTAACTTTTAACTTCTATCTATTATATAAAACAAATAATACAATCTTATCGAGGAGCGTAACTCGCCACTTTTATTTAAAACTTGATTTTACTACTCCTCATAAAATTTTCTTACCGCGGGCTAAATATGAAAATCGTTTCTTAAGGAGTAAACTCCAATAAAATATTAACTATCAATAAATCAGTAAAGAATCCATTTATACATATGTAAAATAGTTTATGGGCATAGAGGTAATAATGTAAGCTTTTGTGTAACCTACACCTAATAGTTAATTATAAGTTTTGTTTGTAACATATGTTTTATTTATATTTTCAATTGTCACTTCATTTCATTCTCATATTCAAATGAAACATCATCAATTCAGATATTATTATTTTTTCTAATTTTTTTTATGTTATTTGTTCTGACTTTACGTTTTGTTAAATAAATTTTCAGACATTGGGATGTTTGAACCGTGATTACTAAAATAATAAATAGAATACAGAATTACATAATTACACACACACCCACATATATATATATATATATATTAGTAGGAAAGTTTATTTTTACAAGACTAAAAACCAGATACAAATCAGTAAAAAAAAACAAAAACAAAATGAAATAAAATAAGTTAAGTCTTTTGTTTATTTTGAAGGAGAAAATATTGATTTACAACTAAACAAAAATAAATTAAAAAAATAACTACACCACTTTTTGATAATGTTTCATAACCATGTTGTTTGATAGAATAGAAATCAGGTAACATTCTCTCCAATGCAATGTAAAATAACAAAAAACATAGTACGGAGTTGAAAATAAATTTATTTCCTGTAAGTATGAAACAAAAATTTAATAATTTAAGAATGATCCAAAATAATTCACAATTTATGTATATAGATAACACAACAAAGTTCATTTTGTATTTATTTATATTAAAAAATACAAAAAAAAAAAACGAGCACTTAAAAATATCCGATAATTTTTTCTAATTTTTCTAAAAACTGTTTTGATATACAATCTATTCTTTATACAAAAATATACTTATTAATATTATCTTCTTTTGTTTCAATTGATAAATTATAAAAAATTTAACAATAAACAAATTAGAATTTTTAAGTTTTAACATAGCCTAAGATGGTGTACGTTGATGATAAATGAGAGAAAAATTACTGCTGCACGGCGGCATTGGCGGCGATGCTGGGATTATTGATGACTTCTCCGAGAGATTCGAGGAGTTCCTTTCTGTAGTCATCAAAGTCACCATCTACTTCATTTATCGTTTGGTCTTCTATCACCCAAAGGTTACATTCCGTATCTCTTATGAGGCGTTCGTCGTGAGAGACAATAATCACTCCTGAAACATTCCATAATGAAATGAATAATGATTTTTTCTATGTCGGGTTTGAGACAATAATATGCCATTTTATAACACAATAGAAATTAACTACAGAAGAGCACAGAATTTCTGTGATGTTATTAAAGGAAACTGGAATATTTAAGAAAACAAAATGGCCACTATATAAAGTTACTCGGAAGCAAATATGATAAAGTTCATTTAAATAGGAAACATTATAATAATAATGCAGAAGAGTGTAAAATGGTGCAGTAGATAAATAACACAAAGTACGTTAGGCTTATTTTATTTTTGCCTACGTTTTGGCCCAAGTTTTAGGCCATCATCAGGGATCAGAAAAAACTAAACTGCACAAAAAGAAATAGGGGTACCACTAATTTTGTTGTATTTACTTTGCCTAGCATTTTATTCTTATTATAAAAAGCATTAACATTTATTAAAAGTGATTATTACATTTAATATTAATGTGGTTATTAAATATATAGTAATATAAATGCTAGTTTAAGTATATACCACAAAATTAGTAATATCCCCATTCATTTTTGCCCTGTACAGTCGAACCTGAATAAGTGGAATCTCTCGGTGACAGGATTTAAATTCCACTTGAAGAGGTATTTCACTTAAGAAGGTTTCACTTATCCAGGGGATTAAGGTTTCATGTACCACTAAAAGAGGTTCCCAAACAACTAGTAATTTTTATAAATGTAAAAAATTATTACCTGTGTATCTAGTACACACAACGAAAAAATAACAAACTAAAGCAATCAACTTGTTCAGTAAGTAATCACGGCAAGAGGAGAAAACAGTAAGTAATCACGGCAAGAGGAGAAAACAGTAAGTAATCACGGCAAGGGGAGAAAACAGTAAGTAATCACGACAAGAGGAGAAAACAGTAAGTAATCACGGCAAGAGAAAACAAAGGCAAAGAGCTATCATAACAGATTGAAGCAGAAAAAGGTCAGGGGAGGGGGGCTTGCAGTCGAAGATTTGTATACAACAAAGAGAAACTTATTTATTAGGTTTCACCGTATCGGCCTAACTCTTAGGCGATCATCAGGGCTGAGAGAAAAAAACAAGACATCAACGGTGAATTGAATGTTTATGTAAATTATAGTCTGATGTTTTAATGTCTTTATGGATTTCGTTATGCTCTTGTTATTTGTTCTCCTTGTTGATTGAATAATTGGAACAACCAAAATACTGATTACCAATTAAATACATTATGTATATAAATATATAACAGTAAGTAAAACTTACCTCCTTTAAATTCGACAATTGCTTCAGCCAAGGCATCAATGGATTCGATATCAAGGTTGTTAGTGGGTTCATCCTTAAAAATATTTCAAATGTAAAATAAAACAATTATCGGATTATAAATCACAATATAAAAATAAAACGGACAAATATTTCAGTCGTAGTAAAATATCCATTTCAACTATGCCATACTTCTAAGATAAATTAAATGCAATAGGATGTATAAAAAAAAGAAATGACCGTTTTTCAACCAAATATTTGCATTATTATTTCTTTGGTATTATATACAATTAATACTCAAAGTATAGTCCATTGCTATCTACCGTCATTAGCCATGGACTATGTTGGTGGATGAGGCAGGAGTTCGAACCCAAGAAGCTCTTTAAACTTTTCTTTGGTTCGACCGGAAGTGTGAGGACGAGCATTATCTTTTTGGCATAAAACTCCTTTTCGGTAAATCAAACCAAGATAACGCTCTGACAACTTCGTGTACAATCTTTCCAGTTGTTCACAGTAGAGTTCAGAATTGATAGAGCATCCATCAGGAACAAATTAGTTAAGCAGAACACCTTCAAAATTAAAAAAAGAACACAGAGCAAAGGGGGCAATCACTGTAAGGCAGTGACCGGAAAAGCAGTTTTATCCCCACTTTTCGTCACTGGTGACAATCTTCCTGTAAAATCTCATATCTGAAGGGGTTTCCAATAAATGTTCACACTAACCTCTCAGCTGATTGCTGAGGAGCAAATTAGTGAAGGATCAGCACTTTTTCATCTTCCAGATGTATCAAAGATGGCGACTAACAGTATCTTTCTACACATCGCACTTCCTGACAAGTTGGCGAGTACTTCTGGATGGATTTGACCCAACACCTTCCTGCAGAACCTCGTCAATATCCATTAATGGTCGCCCACAGCTATTTTTCATTTCCAATGTCGGATCTTCACAACTACATTTTTCAAACCAACGCTGCGCAGTGCGCTGGTCAAGGACAGCTCCTTCATATTTAATAATTTCATGAGTTGCTTCAGCGGCTGAGAAATTTTTTTCCAGATTGCCTAAAAATTACGAGAATTTCCGTAGGACACATGCTTTTTCTTAGAAATAAATAACTAAGCCGAGGCTTTTTTTTTTTTTTTTTAAGAAGTCCAATTGCTTTTAAACTTAGCTTAAAGCTTAGGGAATTCTCTAAAGGGATTATAAAGTATTGGCAAGTAATAAATAGGATTAAAATATTTACAGTCCTTTGAAATCTTGAATTTTAAAAAAACTGTCATTTTTTTTTTTTATTACACCCTATTATATTGAGACATTTAATTTGGAAAATTCCAGAATAACCTAACTATTATGGTAATAACTTTATTGCATTTTCCATAACTTACGAGAATAAGGACGTCTGGAGCTGTTTGACAGAGCTCTGCAAGCGCTACCCTGGCCTTCTGCCCTCCGGATAAATCTTTCATTTTTATTATGTGAGCATGACTTGAAAGTCCGAAAGTCCCTAAAACTTTTCTCGCTGTCTCATAAGGAAGATTGAAAAGTCTCATCAAGTACTCTGCTGGGGTTTCCTCTGCAGTCAAATGTTCTCCCGAATGCTGGTCAAACCTGCCGATGTGCTAAAAGAAAGAATAAATAAAATGTATTAATTAATAATTTAATAAAATCATTCAATTATTCCTTGTGTATTCTTTATGAATGAAAGTATAATCATAACAAAATTGAATTGCAATAAAAGCATCCTTATAATAAAAAAAAAGCATCCTTATAAAGGAAAGGTATGGAAGGAGATTACGAGTATTTACCCAAAGCCAACATCTCTTCTCCCTTCAGGACGAAAATTTTAGCAAAGCTAAAAAACAGGAAAATTTTAACAAAGCTAGAAACATCATTTATTACTACAAAAGCAAAAAAAAGTCTTTTAATTCAATTTTCAATAATGAACCATACTAATCAAGAAAAAAAAGAACCTCCCCGGTTGAAAAATTGAAGCATCACATTTCACGGTACAAACAAATAAAAAAACAAAAACACCATCTCCGGTTATTCTTGAGCCTAATGGGTGAATGTATTGTAAGAGTTAGAAATCATAAGTAACCATATCAAAATAAGGAAATGGGTAAGGTTTTAAAGGAGTAAGGAATAATTCTATTTTAATTTTACCCACTTTATTTTAGACAGGGTACAAGTCCACATCACAATCAATTTTTTAACAACCAGTAATAGAACGCAAAAAAAAAAACACACTAGATCTCCACAACAGAGTAGCTGGGAACAGGTGACGCATGGATTTGCCACTGTAATATAAATAAATAAGAACTATACAATAATGAACTAAAAAATAAATACTAATTAATGAACGGGCAGGTAATAAATATTGAATGAAGTAAAATAAATGAGGTGGTTGAGGCAGTGGCAAATCTCTATCATACAAACCTCTTTGTTGCACCCAGCTGTTTATAACATTCACTATCGTCCACTTCGCTGTCAACAAACTCCCTTACAAGGGAAATGTGTTGATACTGAGCTGCCAGCCCTAGGATCTTGGTTTTAAGACCAGTTGTGGGAGATAAATAATTTATTATGTGATGAGCTGTGTACGAGTCCAGTGAGGAGACTCTGCTCACCCAGTCTTCATAAAGTAAGTAACTTAATTGGAGAGGAAAAGTCATAGCAGTTTTGCATCATCTCGGCCAAAATTACAATCATAAAGTGAAATCAATTCAACTCTAAAAATCCACCATTCAGAGGAGTGTAGTGAACTAGGTAGTGGTAGAAAGGATGTGGCTTACTAAATTGTAATGCTATAAACATCCTGTTTTGTTGTTTTGACCTAGCCCCCTCCGAAATCATCTAGGGAAAAAATATCATTACTCTCATGTTCAAAAAAATGTATTCACTCTATTCAAAACAATCAGAGAGTAATAAATGATACATAATAAATAATTACAGCATTTAACAGGTTAATAATTTTGAACGAGCAGCGCTCGCGTCCGGTCGGGATACTCTAACACACCAACCCGAGTGCTGCTCGCAGATTCCGACATGTTGGTATTACATACGACAAATTGTGCTTGCCAGTCGCTACTTGTCATTTATACCGGCTTCTGCATATAGTTTCTTTTCTTATAGTTTATAAAACTTTTTACAATTTTCTGTAGTTGTTTTTGAGATAATAAATGAATGATTATTATTATATATATAGTATAATAAAATAAAATGAAAATGATTTCTTCAATTTTTAATAAAATGAAAAATAATTTTTTACTCAATTCTGTATATGTTAATTTCGATTTATTTTGATTATAAGGAATTGAACTGTATTGAATAATACTAAAATAATAAAAATGTTTTTGGTTATATTTTTGTGGGAAAAAACCCCGAGCGTCAAGTGGTTAAATAAGAAACTGTGATATTGAAATGTTAAGTTCCAATGAACTTAAAAAAAATATATTTATTTTAATTACTCGTTTAGTTATACCATTTTAGACTTATGAGAAATAATCATAATTGCATATTTGCATTTTTCAGATATTATATTAAATTATATTACGAAGACTACTTACAAGCCTATGATTTTTTTTAACCTCGCCTCTGAGAGGTGTGAGATCACTAGTAAGAAGCTTGAGGAAAGTAGACTTGCCTACACCATTCGGTCCAACGATGGCAACCCGAGAGCTCAAGTCTATACCAAAGTCAACTTGATGAAACAGCAGCTTCTGCTCAGGATATCCAAAATCAACATCTGAAGAAGTGAAAACACATAATAAATAATATTATATAAAAATAAAAAGCAAAATGTCAAAAATAAAACTACATAAATATGATAAATATTTATTTATAAATCAGTTAATTGATAAACTAGCGACCAGCTCCGCACGGGTAGTAGAGCTTATTATTTTGTCTGTCGGAGGATCGCATCAGTTCGATGCGTCAAATATGTGGATCAGATTTAAACATTGGAAATAAAGTATTTTAATGTATGTTATTATGCAAACAATACAAACGAAAATATTTATTTTCATGCGAGTTAATTTTTTGCGATAATTCCTTATATAATCATTTAAATTATTTGATGTAAAATAGTTTGGTAATGTGTATGAAATGCTTAAGGTAACTAAAGTATTTGAGTTGATAAGGATTAATACTGTACTCGTCAAAATAGCTTTCCAATTACCGCATTGTACGTTATCAATTTTTTAGAAGATAAAGTAGGTATAGTAAGGTTTCAGAGTTGCAACAATTGTCGTTATCTTCCAACCAATTTACACAAAATCTTGACAAACTATATACCTTAACCTTTCTCATCAATCACTTTATCTATTGATGAAGACAGCATGAAAATCCGTGCCGTAGTTTTTTAGTATATCCCAAACAGACAGACAGACTTTAGAGGACTTTGTTTTAAAATATGTGTAAATTGTGGCCTTCAAACAAGTTCATGAAGTTTCTCAAAAGGTAGGGCTGGACATACGATTACGATATAGATGGTTTTAGAGATAGAATTGAAACATATGCTACCGTTAAACAGATTTCTAACAGTTATAAATGAATGTTGACTTTTATAAATTAAAGGTATGCAATTTAATCGTTCTTTTTAAATTTGTTTTTCTGGTTTGGATCAAAAAACTTTTGATTCCATCGACCGTCAAATGATGTATAACGTATTGATTGAACAGGGTACACCAAAGAAATTAGTGAATCTGGTGGGGATATGTATGAGTACGCTATTAAAAAAGGTAATACACACTGAAAAAGATTTGAATATGAATAGTAAAATATCCGTGCTTGGGTTTGCAGATGATTTGCTACTGTTGGGCAAAGACTCGTAAACTATAAAACTGAATACAGAAATGTAGATAATGAGAAATAAGGAAATAGGGCTGGAGGTAAATTCGGATAAGACTAAGTATCGTTAGTAGCAGAAAAGGGGGAGAATTTGGGAATATCGTATTAGGAATGAATAAGTTTGAACATGTCGATAAGTTTAAATACTTAAGGTTTATGGTAACTAGAAAAAATGAAATTCAAGAGAAATAAAGGCGCGATTAAAAGTGAGAAATGATTGTTATTATTTGATCTTGACATTACTAAGTTCCCGTCTCGAGTCCTGAATCCATCCAATACTTCTTTACGGATGTGATACTTGGCCACTAACGCTGAACAATGTCTTCAGGTATTGAAAAATAAGGTGTTGCGCAGAATATTTGATTCAAAAATACCATGAAATCACTGCAGAATTTATATTACACAACACAGAATTGCGAATCATGCACCCGGTAAAGTGCCTGGGGTTAGTGACGAATGAATCCTTAAGATGTTAATAAGCACTGTACCGACTGGGAAGCGTCTGAGGTGTAGGTGGGAGGATTGCATTAAGAGTGATCTGGTAGATTTGGGTTTGGGTAGTAGTGGGCAGAGGTTTGTAAGCAGAGATCGGTGTTATCGGCATCGAGCCTTCGGATTCGCTAAGCCTTATTGTTACTATTTAAAAACAAATTTTATGATAATAAAAAGATGACTCACTGTGAAGCCCAAGGATGGGTGGTTGTAGCGGGGGAGGGTCCGGGAATGAAAACTTGACAATATACTCTTTTGGTTTTTGAAGAAGTTCTATTGGCCCGTTGTCTTCATCCCTCTTCTGTAACTTTGTTTTGTTCTTTTCCTGTTTTCTCGTAAGTGCTTCCTTCTGTTTTTTTTCCTATTAATCAGATACAACTGTCTTATAAATCTTGCTATAATTTTTTATATAAAGCAATAATGATATACTTGGAATCAAATATCATATTTTGATGTATAAAAGTAAATATTCAATGGAACATTTTCAATATCAAAGAAATCCAAAGCTGCTGGAGAAACAGATGTTTTAAAAAAAAAGTTATAGTTTAAAATAATTCTTCTGTTGGTGTGTAACTCACTGAACTCCTAAGCAGTTGTAGTTTGTGTGTGGGTTTGAAAATGGTTTAGATTTAAAATCCAATCCAATTGATATTAATTAATATATTTTTCTTTATTTAAAGAAGGCATTGAATGCTGTTTCTTTGTCTTTTTTCAGGCGAGGGAATGTTTAATTGAAAATTATAAGACATGTAAATATTATAAATAAATCTTTGTCTTTTTTCAGAGAAACAATTCTGTCTTTATTTCATTATCTAAAGACTTTATCAAATATCATTATATATATCTATATATATATACACACACACACAAAATTAATGTTACAACTTACCGCTTGCTTTTTAGACTGCCCATGAGATTTTAATTCCTTGATTCGTTTTTCTTGTTTCTCATACTCTTTGATCATTTCTTTCCTCTTCTGAACATACATTTTCTTGAACATTGAGTAATTTCCTTTGTAATAATATAATTTGAGAGTATCAAGGTGAATTATTTCATTGCAGACATTATCCAAGAAACTCTGGTCGTGAGAGACGATAAGAAGAGTCTTCTTCCACCCTTGCAAGTAGCTACAAAAATTATTTAATTTATTCCTTAACAATAAATGTAAACATAAATAAATATTTAATTTATTCCTTAACAATAAATGTAAACATAAATAAACACAAAATATTTTTTTAATTTCAATTTCTTGACTTTTTAATATTTGATATGATATGAGTAATACATCATTGACGCTAATCATTGACAAAATACAAAACCTAAAAAAATAAAATTAAAAAAAAAACTATTCTATTTTTATAGTTATCATGTGAAGGTAACTAAATCTGATAACAAACAACACGAGAAAATCGTTAACATCCCAGTAGCAGAATTGACCAGTGGATAAAGAATATTTTGTAGTTCAGAGAGTCTAACATATTGAAATGTAAAAAGTGAAATAAAGATGAAAAAGCTTATAACAAGTTTTTATTTATGCAAAAATTATTGTTTAAAAACTAAAAATCTCAAAACATTTGCAATGCTACTACCTAATTTATCTTATACGTATAAAATTATATTCAAATCTATAATGAACGATGCTTTTAGAAAAGAAAGGAGTTATTTTCACAACTTGAGGTAAAACGTTTAACAATAGTTTTGGAAAACACACTCTAAACTATACCGCAATGTTTCCTATTAATTGTTAGATTTAAAAAAAAAAATTTATGATAAACAATTAAATAAATTTCTAATGATAATTTGCGTAATCAAGGGAAAGAAAATACATTTTGATTGATATACGAAAAAAATTATTATTTCCATCACAACTTTTAATAATAACATCATAGCTTTGTTATGTCGGAGTTGTAGTTCATGTCTAACAGTTAGTGAGGAGTAAGAAGACTTTTTATTAAGGCCTTCTGGGCCATTTTAGGAACAGAATCTAACCAATCGTAGGAGATCCCAGCGCTTCTTTCCTAACCGCCTTAGTGTTCAATTCACTGGAGACTGAATAAGAGCACTAGAGCCACAGTCTCTCAGGACATGAGCAGAGAAGCAGGCCACTGCCAGAACTGCAATGGCATAATTACAATAGGCCCGCTTCAATCTCCGGAGAGGATTATAAGGATCTGTGGCACTGGATAAGGATTGAACTAGAGGATTTGGGTGATTGGACAAGTTCATATCCAATTTGTTGGATAAAAGGTCAAGTACGAAGGGGATATGAAAAGTCGTGGTTAGGGTTATATTTGATACGCAGTAGGGAACAATGGATTTTATTACTTGAGAATGAAAGGATTGGATCGACTTGATGCTTGAAGGTTTTGAACCCCATAATTCAAGTCTGTACGTGTGAATTGGTGTGAGGATAGTCTTGTATATTAGTAGTTTGTTTCCGATTGAGAGTTGAGAAGTCCTGCTTAGTGTTGGAATTTTTACAGTTAGTGATTACTAACGAAAAATGGTATTGTTAAGGCCAGATGATATAGTAACATTATAAAATATTATTACTTTTTATCATAAAAATTTAATAATTGTTTTCGTAATAGAAAGAGCATTTTCTTTACTTATTTTTTCACATTTTATTTAATATAATAATTTAAACGTTTAATTTCATAATTGTTTAGAATAATTTAATTTAAAAGGTAATTTTATTTGGTTTAGATATAAGTGTAATATTTGTAGTAAGTGTGAAAACATATGTTATAAAAGTGAAGAGAGAAAAACAAAAGAGAGTCGATCTGCTTTTGTTCGCTCCGGCTAGACCGACCAGACAGTGTTGCCACGAGCCCTTAGCCGTGCACATCGTATGCTCTAGAGGAGCCCAAAGTCGTGTTTTATGAATTTGAAGACAGTGTTGCCACGAGCCTCTTGACGTTCACATCGTATATAGGAGCCCAAAATTGTTTTGTGTGAATTTGACAAAGATACTAATTTGCTGCCCACCTGCAGGTGTAATTAGTTTAAACCTCGTCATCGATTCGACCAATTTGAATTGACCCAGTCGATCATCTCAACGCCTTGCCGACGAAAATCCTCTGTCGTCTCAACATCCAGCTCGCCCTGCCGAGAATCTACTATCTATTGGAAACTACTTCGACAGACAGATAAGAGTTTTCATTATTATATCATCTCAACTACAAAACCAGATAAACGTTCATTATTTTGTAATAGATTTTATTTGAACATTTTATTTATTTGTAATTTAATAGAGTTAAATTTATTATCGTAAGATTAAATAATAATTGATTTCTTTTTATTATGAATTAGTTGTTTATAATTTAGTTAGTATTAGTAACTTCATTTTCTCATTATAAAAACGTTTAAATTGTTCTTTAATTTAATCAATTGGTTTTTCTATCATCAGAAGTTTTAGTTATTTAATTTATGAAAATTGGTTTATGTTATTAATTTAATAAATGGTTACAATCAAAATGACATGCGATCTGGTATAATTGAATCAGACATTTATTTTCCTTATCCATTTCGGAGCTCTCATCGAAAGGTCCAATAACTATTTCGAGGTTGCTCAAACAGGTATGTTACATTACTTCTTTTTATTTTTCTTTATTTGTAATTGTTTAAGCAAATAGTTAAAATTTCCTCGATGAATCTTACTATAGCATTCATATACAAAAAAGGTATATGAATATTTTTCTTGAAAGAAACAGATGAAGTGTTGTTAATAATAATAAGTCTTGAATGAGATAGATGTAGTATAGCTCCCAAAGGACACGTTTGGGTTCACCCCCCCACCCCCCCTGACCTGAAGAAGACCTACAAAGTAGGTCGAAACGTTGGCTACTGAATAAATATTTCTAGATATTCAGAGAAATTTATTGACCTCTACCCGGACCATTTTCTTCCATATATTCCATATATGAATATTTATTTGTAAAATAGTTAAATGTTAATTAAAAAAAAAAAAAAAAAAAAAAAAAATTTAACTTCTTTAGAGATGGATGAAAATGAACTAGGCTTACTTATCGAGCCAGATGACAGCATTTAGATCCAAGTGGTTTGTAGGTTCATCAAGAAGTAGAAGCGTAGGTTCCACGAATAAAGCCCTGGCTAGAGAGACCCTCATCCTCCAACCTCCTGAGAAGTTTTTAGTAGCGCGGTCCTGCATAGACTTGGAAAATCCAAGACCGGCAAGAATCCTCCTCGCACGCGGTTCTGCTGAATCAGCACCGATAATTTTCAGTTCTTCATAAACCTAGACAAAATTTGTAAGATAAAAGGAAGTGGAATAGCTTATTGGAAACAGTATACAGCTACAGCTACACATCTCAACTTTTTTATATAAAACAGAAATAGATTCCTACGATACAGGGATTATTAATTATCAGGTAAATAAGATAGATAGATAATAGAGAAATAGATTCCTACGATACAGGGATTATTTATTGCTAGGTGTATAAAATGGAAATTTTGAATTTAACAGATTAACTGTCTTACTTACCTCCCTTCTCTAATTAAAAAAAACAAAATCCACTATAATTTTGCATTAGTATTGCAACAACATAACTGGAAGATTCTAATGATGGATAGAATCGTTCAGGGGTCCAGTCAAAGATAAAACAAAATAAGTTAACCTTATTTAATATAATATAATTGAATTAATATAATTATAAGCACTTCCTAATGTACTTTATAAATGTGAGTTAACCACATTCACAGAGCCCTATTTCCTTCTATTTGGTTCGTACACATTTAAATATTTTATATCTTCCCTTCAACCTTTCTCTTTTTCCTTCCCCTCACATCCATTTCTCCCTTCACCTCGTGACATCCATCACATGTTATAATAGCATCCATTATTATTATTTATTTATAACTTTATCATCATTTTAAAACTAGAATTTTTTATCTACATATTATCTGACATTTTATATCATTACCTGTAATGTAACGAGGTTTTCCATACATTACTTTCAACAAATTTCTTTTGTATTTATACTTTAACATCATATTTTGTATTTATCTTCGTACATATTTATTTATATAATAATCTAATAGTAAATTATCATACATTTTATATCATTACCTGTAATTTAACTAGGTTTTTGATACTTTAAAGTCCCACCAGTTTTTACATACGTACCTTTTTCTTTATTTTTCATTTTGTATTTTACTTTTTACCTTCTTATTTTTCTTACTCTTTCTATTTCTTTACATTATCACATTTCTGCACACATATTCTTTCATTTTGTTATTCATATATATATATATATATATATATATATATATATATATATATATATATATATATATATATATATATATATAATATATATCCTTACTAATCTATCCATCACTAATTTTTGAGAAGCGAGGGATGGTTGACTGGAAGATAGACGTAAGGAAGAAAATAGTTGAGGGTGCAGTCAAATAAAAACACTAAATAAGTGGTTACTTATTTAGTATAAAGTGGGTCGAAACGTCAGCACATAATTAAATAAGTAACCACTTATTTAGTGTTTTTATTTGACTGCACCCCCAACTATTTTCTTCCTTACATCACTAATTTTCTTTATTTTTCTATGAACTCTATACGTTAATATATTCTTTCTTGGCACTACAATGTTTTTTATAGCTATTTTCTGGGGGTTTTTTTTGTTCTTTTTTAGCCCTGAAGATGGCCTACAAGGTGGACCAAAACTTCGACACTATCAATGAATAAGTCAACCTTATTTTAGTGTTATTATTGACTCCACCCCCTGATATATCCTTCCATTTAAATTATTATTGTGAGTCATAGGCCAAGTAATTTTATAATAGGCGTGTAGTAATATAAAAATGATGCTTGCAGGCACTGGGTTAAAAAGGTATCAAAACTACCTTGTATCGATAGGAATGTATTGATTCCAAGTAGTTATTAAGATTAGGCAATATCAATTTAATAAAAATTAACGACAGTCTTTGTAATTTGCTTTTAGAAATTATATATATATATATATATAATTATATATATATATATATCGGTTTTTACTTATATTGACTGTTATGGAAATATGATGTTTAGGTTCTTGAATTTCAGTCAGTTTCTTTCAACTTCTTAAGGCAACGTTTTGAGACTAGGTTAGTTAGTCTCATATCCATGCCCTGACAGTGAAAAAATGAGCTTTTAGTAAAAACATTAAATAGCACACTAAAATAAATATAGATGACACGTGTAAGTTGTAATGGATAGGGTGTACTTACAAGTTCCAAAGAAATGATCAATTTATCATTAATCACTTACTTCGCAATATATCATAGAATGTTTATATTGCAATAGCTATGATCAACGAATAAGTAATCAATTTTTATGGAACAGCAGTTTTATTTAATTGTTGAATCATATTAGACTATTAATTATTATTATTCTTTAGAACTTGTAAGTACACCCTATCCATTACAACTTACACGTGTCATCTATATTTATTTTAGTCTGCTATTAAATGTTTTTACTAAAAGCTAATTTTTTCACTGTCAGGGCATGAATATGAGACTAACCTAGTCTCGAAACATTGCGTTAAGAAGTTGAAAGAAACTGACTTAAACTCAAGAACCTAAACATCATATATATACAGTAGAATCCCGATAATTCGTATGGTCAAGGGACTGAAGATTTGGTACGAATTATCGGGAATACAAAATAAAAAAAATTAAAAAACATTTTAATGCAATTTTTTGAATCTATCGAACCATCCATCACTTGCACGAAATTCTTCAATTCCAATTTTTCTGTGAAAACTCGGGCTTTTCCCCTTCAAATATTACCTCCAACTGGTACATTTGAATTCCTTGCTTGTACAAACCACTTTTTTAAGTTCTCTACAAGTCTGGGAAGTGATTTTGTCCTTGTTCTTCAAAATTGATGTGATCGTGGAACCAGGGACGATGAAATGCTTGAATACGTCAATTAGCTTACAGCCAATGGTCAAGGCGTTTATGATTTGTTGTTTCTCTTCAATAGAGAGGCTAACGTATTTTGGATGCATGATTACGTGTCACAACGGTAGCAAAAACGAGACTGAATTGTAAATAAAAGTGTGATTGTAAGAAAAGCTTAATAAAATTCCTAGAACTCCCCCTCTCTACTCCCCTCATTTCCTTTGAGTGAAAACAGTACGAATTACTTATGAGATTTCTTAGAAAACTTGTCTCTCTCACTCGCTCTCCCGTAGAAAACAATAGGATCTACTGTGCCTCTAAACAATACAAACATACTTGTGTATAAAAACAATACAAATTGAGTGATTTCCTAGAAAGCATTTATTCTCATTCTGCTCCCTGGCATATCTGCTTCACTGTTCTCTCCCTCCCTTTCGAAAACAGGACTAAGTAAGGAGATTTTAAAGCTGGAAATACGAATTATATGACGTTATAAGTGACCTCGAGCATAAAAATTATACGAATTACCGAGGGGTCAATTCATGTATTGATTTTATACCATTTATCGGGATTTTCTCTGGGGACCAGGAAATTTGTAGGAATTAGCCGGAAATACGAATAATCGGGATTCCACTGTATTAGCAATTTCAATAGCACAGATGATGATACTACAAAATAGCCGTATTCTAGGAAATATGCCACTATTTTTAGTTTTTTCTTTCCATATACAGTGAAACCTTAAGATACGAGTTTAATTCGTTCCATAACATTGCTCGTATCTCAAAGCAATTTTTGCCATTGAAATTAATTGAAATGCCATTAATCCGTTCCAGCCCTGCTTCAAGCTGCTTCTCCGTCACCCAAACCATCAGCAGTTTCTCCATCTTTTCATGGAGAGAGCTCCGGAGCTTATACCCTTAGTTGGCCTTATACCCTTTATCGACTCCTTCTGTTTAAGCACAGTGCATATCGTTGAAGTACAGGATACTCGCCAAGTTAGCTACTTGCACACCTTGCTCATTGTTTTCTATGATTTCGCGCTTTAATTCAATAGAAATAAATAATTTTCTCCTGAGCACTCACCTTTCCATTCACTTTCTTCGGACCCATGGTTATAAAAAGAAATTTGATAAAGTATGTAAATGCACAAAAAGCGCAAAGCCCTAGAAAAACTGAGCAAAGATGCTTCGCTGGTGACGTACATGGGATAATGCGCGAGATGTACGAGGCGCAGGCGCAGTAAAAAGGCATCAAGTGGCTGTTCCTCGTATCTCAAATGTCGCTCATATTTCAAAACAAAACTTCGCTCGCTCGACAGCTCGTATCTTAAATAACTCGTATGTTAGAGCACTCGTATTTAGATATAGACACGAGGTCCATTATAAAACATGGTTCATTATTTCCAAATAATTATAATTCAAAAATATCTGGCCAATCACATGCCTTTCAATGACACTAAAGAAAAAGAGATCCGTAGTGCCAGGAAAAAAAAATCTATAAATTTCAAAATGCTATTTTCATTTATTTTTTTTTTTTTTGTAATGTAGGGAATTTTAATACTTTTCAGCTCACAATATAGTGGGTGCCGCACCCAATATTCCCCTGAAGTTGCCTACAACATGTGCCAAAATGTTGGCACGATTAATAAAAAATAAGTTTTGCTCATTTTTTGTGTTATCATTGACTGCAACCACTGACTAAGTCAATCCATCATTTGAATTATCCAGTACTATTTTCCACATGATAATAATTACATTCTATTTTCCATATCAAACCTCATAATAACTTGGGAAAATACTTAAAGGGAAACAAACGAAAAGTTAAAACTTGTTGTGACTCAACTCGAAGCAACAACCTGCGGAATAATTACCAAGGGTTCTATTCAGTAAAGGTCGGGTAATTTTATTACTTTCCCAGACCATAAAAAATCAACAGAAATAGTAGTTTTAATTAATACCAAAACAGGGTAGTAATGAATAGGAATTAAAAGTTTAATACAAAGCAGTTGCTACAAATTCCATTAGATAGAACTAGCGTGACACTGTGAATCAATAATAACGCTGTGGCAAACTGTTAAATGATAAAACAGCAGTACTTTGCTCAAGACAACAAAACTAATACTCAAAATTTAAATGAATTTTTTTTTTTAGACTTTTTCTAGCCAATTAAAATTCTATAATTATTGCTTACCTCTTTAAGCCTTTCCTGCGATTCGATATCGACTTTGTTTTCCAACTCCTTAGCTAGCTTCATGAGTTCGGTTCGTTTTATATCTGCTTTAAGGACAGCTTCGACAGCAGGAGTGTCATCTGATACAACTTCTTGTTCACAATATAATATATCGATTCCTGGAGGGATATCAAACGCTCTGCTAGCAATGTGACGCAGAAGGGTAGTTTTTCCATGCCTAAAATATTGTAAAAGGGCAATTTAGCAACAATTATAGTTGGCAATAGTCCAATACAAATTATCAATAAGTGAAGATTAATAATCTAATAGCATCACATTGAGGGTATCATTACAAAAAATAAGAGCTATCAAGATCGGACTATTTTAAGAACTTAACTTTAAATCTAACATTATTTATAAAGAGATATTTAAACAGTCCACCATGAGCACATTAATACTTTAACAGAACTAATAATTTTGAAATTTGAGATAAATTGGTATGGACAATAAATAAATAAAAAAGATACAATATTAATGGGGTTTTTTAAAAACTATTCAAATATTTAGAACAGTACATGGGACTTCCCTACTGTTAAGATTTTAAATTGTTTAATAATTTCCAACATATATTATTGTTCAAATAATATAATGAGTATGTTTAATAATTTCTCATGTATATTGGTGTTCAAATAATACAATGAATGTGTTTAATAACTCCCCATGTACATTATTGTTCGAACAATATAATGAATGAGTTTAATAATTTCCATCGTTTATAATTGTTCAAACTATACAATAAATATTTTTTTAAATTTCTAACGTATATTATTGATCAAAAAATCCAATAAATACGTTTAATAATTTCTCATGTATATTATTGTTCAAACAATACTATAGATGTATTAATAATTTTCAACATATACTATTGTCCAAACAATTTAATAAATGTGTTTAAAAATAATCACCATCAAAATAACAATTAATAAAAATAAATTATATCATTCTCAGAATCGCACAACCAGCTACTACTAAAGGTTTTCATTAATGCATCCAATGTCCCTGTGTTTGAATAGAACGAGAATGGAGAAATTATGAAGTTATTATGGTAAATAATTTGATTTATGTTAAAGAAAAAAAAAATTTATTAGGAAGAAAAAAATTAATTCTAATAAAAGAAAAAAAAACACTTCTTAGGAAACAATAACAATTACAGATGAATCATAAAAACAAGAGTCATACAAATGACAATAGAATTATTTGTACTAATAATTATTTAAATCTCATAACGAAAAAAAAAAAAAAAAAAAAAGCATTGGTTAACATTGTCATATGTTAAGGGGAAAAAAAGGATAAAAATTTTGTTTAAGGTCTGATAAAATAAAAATTGAAGTAATCTTGTAAGAATCAAATTGAAGTTATCATGATAGAAATACTAATATAAAAATAAAGAAGAAAGTAAATCATTTGACTATATACTAAAATGTATTATGTGACGTTAAATAAACGAACAAACTAACTAAAATATAGTAATCAAAACCTTCTTATGAACCTGATAGCTCTCAGCCTAATGTTGTGCATTAAAAATGTATCAAATATAATAAAACCTTACCCATTTGGTCCGACCAAACCGTAGCGTCGCCCTTGAGCTATAAGTAAATTTGCATTTACAAATAAATCTTTTCCTTTAGCTGAAATACTGAAATTTTCAACCTAAAAAAATAAGTAGAAATATTTATATATTTATATACATATAAATATAAATTCATAATTCAGGTATTCTTCGAGTACTAACCTTGATATCAACAGCATTTTCAAGAGCTTGAAGTTGTCCAGCCGATTTTTGGGTCTGTGAGACAGTAAAGTTCTCACCAAGCTCGCTGTGGCCTTGTCCACCTTTTTTTGTCAATGCTTCCATCTGTTTCTGATAATCTTGCTAAAAATGAAGATTCATAATTATTAAAGTGAAAAAAGTAAACAACTAGTATTATATTTTTGTTTTGAACAAAAAAGATTTGTCCTCGCTGGGATACCTCTTCAAAACAAAAATATTTAAAAATAATAACAATTAATAAAAAATAAAAACTATTATTATATTTAATAGATAATAAAATATAGGGTTAATTGATACAATATAATATTTTGAATAGTTAATAAAACTTACTAGATACTATAAAAAAAAAAAAAGTAATGAAGCTTCTCTACATCACTGATTCTTGCTAACTTTATTTAAGAAGTAATTAAAATCAAAATTCATGTTGAATAGATTGCGATAAGAGTTAGATTAAAATAGGTTTATGTTGAAATAAATTATTTGTTTCTCGATTAAAGTTAAAATAAAATAAAATGCTTTGGCATATTTGTACACACTAAGTATAAAGTCGGTATGTCATTTGATTACTTTTCATTATTTAAAATTATGTTACAACAAATAAAACCAAAATTTTAACCAACATTTATTATTTATTATATAAATATAATTTATAAGTACAAAAATAAATTTTTTATAAAAGAAAAAAATCATAAACAAATACTTTTACAATTCAAACATACAATAATTAGGAGGGAATTCCTCATTGATGATTCAGAATTCAACAATAGACTATAATACTCACTGAGAAATTTTTTATAATCAAATCAGTCTTATTATCCCAGGATATCACAATAAAGGGTTAACTATAACTTATAAACAAAATAATAATTGACATATTTCTATTTAAATAATTAATGTATCATTCATTTCAGTCTTCTTTTTGATGAAGTAATTCTTCATAAACTTTTTTTTTTTTTTCCGACAAATTTTCAAACAATAATTAAACTAAAGATGGTGATACCTCTTTCTTTAGTCTCTTCTTTTCTTTGTGTGTAAGCTTCTTGGCTGGTTCTACACATATGAAATAAAAAAAATTACATATTATTGAGATATGGAGAATGATGTATATAGAAAAATGCCAATAGTTAAATTCAACTAACCTGCAGTTACAACTGGCTTATCAGTTAATCCTAGATCTTCTTCACCCTCATCTTCTGGTTCATACTCTTCAGGAATATCCATTTCAACAGGACTCGGAGCTTTAGCAGCTTTAACCTTTCTAGAGTTGGTAGTAGTCTTTTTGTTTTTTTTCTCTTTTTCAGGTGCTTTGTTGTCTAATTTCAATTCACTCACTTTTTCTGTGACAGACTTGACGTTTGGATCTTCCTTCTTACCTTGACTCCTTGTCATCCTGGGATTCGGTACAACATAAGTCACATTCAGGTCTGGTGCCTTGGATTCAGTTTCCTCAATTTCAGGAGGATCATCAGAACATTCGATCTTGGCATCAGACAGATCTTTCTCCACCAGCTTCTCTTCGTTTGCTTCAATTAAATCTATAGGTGGTTCTGGTGGCAAATCCTCTTCAAGATCCATCTGTTGGTTTTCGTCTTCAGACAAATCGATTTTAATTATACCTTTCTGTTTCTTTTTTGTCTTCTTATCGGTTACTATAGGTTCGTTATCGCTTTCTTCGACAACCCTTTGAGTTTCAATATCATTCAACATTTCTTCATCACTCACATCTTGACCTTTAGCCTTGCCTTTTTTCGGTTTCTTTGTTTGCTTCTTAATGACCTTTGTTTCTGGTTCAAGATCCTTGTCACTGTCTTCAACAACCTTAGGGATAATAATACCATTAATAGCTTCATCATCACTCCAATCCTGCCCCTTGCCTTTTGCTTTTTTTTGTTTCTTTGCCTGTTTTTTCGGTTGTTTATTTTCAGGCTCGACTTCCTCTTTATCACTTTCTTCTGGCTTGGGAATATGTAAATCATTACCGCCTTCATCATCACTCCAGTCTTGACCTTTAACTTTTACTTTCTTCTGTTTCTTCGTTTGTTTTTTTGCAGGCTTAGATTCCTGTTCTTCATCTTTAGGTAAGATATTAGCAACATCTGTTGGTTCATCATCATCACTGAAGTCATCATTCTTGCTCTTACCTTTCAGTTTCTTTTTAGAAACGGTTTTAGCTTTAACTTGGGATTTTTGTGAATCATCTTCAACTTCTTCTTCACTCACATCACCTTTTTTTCCTTTCTTCTTTTTGGCTGCTGCCTTTTTAGACTTGAGATTGTTCATTTCATCATCTGACTCAATATCTTCTACCACCTTAGCTTTCGTTTTTTTTTTAGTGGCTTTACTGGTCTCATCAGTATCTACATCTTCTTTAACAGCTTTGCCCTTCCTTGGTGGCATCGTTCGTAGTGTATTATAACGATCAACTAACAAACAATGATATTAACTGCAGTTACCTTTTTGACCAAGTTCAAATCACGTGTATTAATCCATAAGGTACCAGTAACGACTTGTTAAGTTCTAATGTTGATAACATGATTGGAATGTTTAAAATATTTTCAAATATCTGAAAATATGACACAATTATCACAAAAAAATTGAAGACCAATAGTTACTTAACATATGTTGTCTAACTAAAGACCTGCTAACAGACTAGAACAATATCGAGACGATTTCAAGAGAAGAGAGAGGGAGACCAGATTGGGGAGGTAGCACTGTGGCAGGTTAGCCTTCTGAAGAATAAGTATTACCTGTCTAGTATCAACGAAATACATTTTTAGTTTATGAATTTTTTCTAATCAACATTTAATTGTTATTTATAGCGAGTACATTTCGCTATAATGTCGTTTCTGTCAATTTTAAAGGGATTCAAACCCTGTTATTTTGCTCAAGCTGGATTGAAGTCTTGGACTGGAGGTGTTAAATATGAAACATGCACATATTATCCAAGGTAAGGTAAAAATCCTTAATTAATTCTCATCGTTATGGAAAGTGGATTATTAAGAGGGTACAAAAACAATGGGTGATTGATTGAGAGATGATTTCAAACCAGGGTACCAAAAATGAAAAGAATTTTTTGAAGAAAACAGATAATTCTATGATAATGTATGTATAAATTTGTGGGCTGATATTTCACGTTTTAACAGTAGACTGAGTAATATTAGCAAAACAGTATAAAAAATCTAGGAATGCTTCATTTATGGTTCCGAAAGACTTAAAAAAATATACACTCAAGAGATATTACTATTGGAAAGGCAGGTTTAGTAATGGGTAATATAATTCATTATAGTTATTGTTATTTAATTCTGCTGTTTGTTGCTTCGAGTCGAGTCACAACAAATTTTAACTTTTCAATCGTTTCCTTTTAATATTTTCCAAAAATACAAGTTATCATAAACTTTAGTATGGAAAAGAGGATGTAATTATGGGAAATGTGTATATTTCAGTAAGAATTTCATCTGTAAATGAACACTTCAACAAACATATATCATTTATATTTGTTTGGAAAATAGTTGACTGGATAATTCAATCCATCATATATCATTTATAATTCGAAATGTTAGTTAAAACTTATATTTCTTGATGAAGTAAATATCGAAATTTACTCATTAGCCATATTTATATTCTCGTATTAAATAATTATCTTTATTTTTCTCTTAAATAAGGAGAAATGTTTATTTGAAAGCCAACATTTCGACCCACATTGCAGATATTCTTCAGGGCTTGTAATGAGGTCAACTGTTAAGTTAGAAATATCATTTTACTATTACGTTTTGTATTTTAAATTTCCATTAATATAAATAAGAAGGTAGGTGTTATAAGTATCATAATTATCAGTGTTGAGGTTATTGTAGGTGTTGAGGTTATAAACAATGGGGGATATCTGGCTAATCCTTAAATATTGGCTAAATCCCAAGTACCCATTTATTATTTCATAAAAAATTAATTATAATATTTTATATATCTAATCATACAATTTGAAACACAATTTATTTACAGGCCTGGGGAAGAAAAGGATCCTCCAATCGAGCCCACTAAACTTCTAATGGTTCAGCGGATAAAACCTTTCAAAGGTAATCCCAGAAAGCTGAAGCAGATATTGATCAATTTTGGATTGAACGGAAAAGTATTATTCTCCTTCTCACATACTATATTGGTTCATCATACATCCTACATACATGAAATGCCCTTTTTAAGAAACAGAAAGTAAATAAGAAATATACAGAAAGATCAAATATATCTTTTTCAAAATATTTGCCGACACATGTGTTTTTAGCCCATAATTAAAAAAAGTTTGTCATGGCTACATAAAAAGCACTTTTGATGTCTGATTCATTCATAAATAATTTTCCATGCATAAATATATTCTCCGTTATCCTGCTCAGAAGAAAGTACTAGTCCATAGAATATATCTTGTAGGAGGCTATCGGGAACATCAAGCTCGTTACCCTTTCTGGTCAATTTTAAATGTCTGGAAAAAGTAATTGGACCTGTGCTGAGATTAGGCGGATTATCTGAATGTTTTACAGGAGCCTTCTTCCGCAGCTTTCTTATAATTTTTTTCCTTTATTGATGTCAACAGCTGCCAGAGATTTTCTACGGTTTTAACTTCTGAAGAAAATTTTAAAAATCATCAACAAATGATTATTTCATTAGAACTCCCGGGCACAAAAGCTTGCAACGTTCCTTGCTCCATGGGCAGCGGAATGGCCAAGTTTGAAATAATACATAAGTATTGTCTCAAAAATCGTCCCATTGTCACATTTTAAATGAAACGAAAAACGGTATTCCTATTTTTAAAAAAAACTTAACGCTATTAGTAAATAGAGAATTAACTGTTATTTTTATTACAGATGGTAAATATTTTGTTGGGAATAGTCAGATAATGCTTTAATCCTCCCTGAGCATTGAGAACAATTAAATAAAGAAAAAGATATTTCATGTGTGACAGGCTTTATGTATTATAATTATATAATATATATTAAAATTATATTATTATGTATTATAATGCATATGTAGATGTATATTAATGATATTTGGTAATAGTAATAATTTTTTTTTTTTATATATATATAAAATTTTATTATTATCATGGGAAACTGATAGCAGCGAACTGTAACTATAAAAAAAAAACCTTACCACTACAACCCGTGAACCGGTCTGGGGTTCAGTACATGGTAGAGATTGTGCTGTTTCATGGAGAACGGTTCTGCAAAGAGGTGACTTGTCCTAGGCCATGCTCAACCGCCAGGTTTTCCCCCCTCATTTTGGGTACCCTATTTTTACAATAGTTTATAGAGGCTGGGTTAGCCCTAGGAGGGTCCTAGGTCCTACATGATTCATCTCAAGCTGCTAACAGAATAAATAAAAGTCTGTCACAGCGGGATTTTACCAGGATTTCCGGGATGGCTACTCAGTGCCGTACCACTGAGCCACTCCGCTCCCTATCAGTTACAAACATCTGCTGTTAATTGATTAGCAGTGTAGTTATCTTTTTTTTTTTAAACAAATAAGTTTTTCTTTTAATTTTAAAGGACCAAAGGAACCTATCATCATATTATTTAAACAAATAATCATTATTAATTAATAATTAAGAGTAGTACAAATATACAATAAATTTATTATTTGAGTGGAAAATAGTTGACTGGGTAATTCTAATGATGGATTGAATTGGTCAAAGGAAACTTATTTTTTTGTTAATTAATAATTATTTACTTTTTAATCCAGACCTATTTGGGCATACGGAGTTGAGCTTTGGGGCTCTACTAAACCATCCAATTCATCTCGTATCCAATCCTTACAATCCAAAATCCTTCGTAAAATCCTCAATGCTCCTTATTATGTCACAAACAAACTCATCCATCATGATCTTAATATCCCATATGTTACTGATTTGGCCCAAACTAGATACCTATCCTTCCATAACAAGTTCCATACGCACTTGAATCCGCTAGTCTCTCAGCTTGCTTCCAATACTATTCCTGATAACCCTCCGAGGCGTCTGAAAAGAAGATGGCCTCGAGATCATCTACTATAGAACTTTATTGGAGTGCTATCGATGGGTAGTTTCTCCACAAGTGTTTTCATGTCATATTCTACATTTTTGCACATTTACTTGATATAATACCATTATAGTTGTAAATATCATTGAATTAAATAAAAAATAAAAAAAAACCAAAAAACTTTTTAATTGTGCCAATGTTTCGACCTACATTGTAGGCCATCTTCAGGGTGAATGTGAGTGCCTATTCTCTGGTGACTCTTCAAACTCACTTCAGTTGACAGTTCTGTGTTCGACGAGTCACCGCTCACATTCGCCCTGAAGACGGCCTTCATCATAGGTCGAAATGTTGGCACAGTTAAAAAATAAGTTTCACTTATTTTGTGGTATCTTTGACTGCACCCCTGACCAATTCAATTCATCAATAAATTTATTATTTGCTTAGTTTAAAACAACAGGGTTTAAAAAAGAAATATCATAATTCGGATATATCATTTTCTCACAAATTCACAGTTCCTTTATTGACTGAGATAAAAGGCAGTCTGAAGATAAACTATTTAATCTAATGTTGAATAATAATAGTTGACGTTATATATATATGAGGAAGAAAATGGTGCGGGTGGAGGTAAAAAAACTATTTTATCTTAAGTAGGGAGTAGTAGTAGCTGTTCAATAGACAGTTCTCTCTATTTAAGAGAACATTATTTTTTTTTTCTTATTTATTTTCTTTTTCAAATTTAATCTAATTGGTAACTCGATTGTAAAACAGAAAAAAACCGATAGTCTCACTGTATCTTGATAATTACAGACCTGCGATTCGATTCACAAAGAACAATCCTCAATTTCCATTAGATCCCTATAAAGGAAGGGAAAGTCAGGGGGTAGTTTCAAAATGCAAGTTAAATTTTTTTATAAAATCTAAAGTTTTGAATTTTTGCTGATGAAATGGTTAATATTAGATATAGAGAAAAAATGTAGATCATTGTATTTCATTATTAGGGTTGAGGGAAAAAAAAATACATCAACAGTGCAGTAGTAGCGATATTAATAAAACAGTTATCTAATTGGTTCTCATGTAATTTTAATTTTCATGATTTATTATCTTGATAGATTTCATATCCTATTCACTCTGGTTATTTTTCATTTTTTCCCTTTATATATTTAAATTACATCATTATTCCAATTAATTAACTATTTTATGATTGCCTTTGGTATTGCACTGTTGATATATATAGTCGGGTCTGGATAAGTGATACCTGCATAAGTGGAATACCTCTATAAGTGAAATTTTCATTACTACATACTAACAAAACGTGAAGGGATATATGGGTTTGTTTTGTTTTTATTGGTACCTAAAGTATAAACACTAAGCACATTGCCCACTCTAAACTATTGTTATTCCCTATTGTTGATACACTCTCACCTCCCCACTGTTTGGGTTTTTTTGTATGTTTGTATGTTATATATGTATGTATGTTTTTTTATGTGTGTACTACATTCACAGGTAACAAATTTTTATATTTATAAAAATTGCAAGTTATTTGAGAACATCTTTTAGGGCTACATGCAACCTTAGTGACCTGGATAAGTGGAATTGAAATCCTGTCACCAAGAGATTCCACTTATCCAGGGTTTATTTTGAGCCTTGTTGGTCTAAAAATTAGGCAAGACCAGAAATAATAAGTGTAATTAATTGTAATTAATTTAATAATAAGTGTAATTAATTTAAGTATTAACTATCCATAACCACATTTAATTCCATTTTAAATTTGTAAAAAATCTCTAAAACTCCTAGTTTAAGTGGAAAATATTCTTGAAAAATGGTTAGGGTGTGCAGTCAATGATTACACAAAATTAGAATGACTTATTTTATTATGCCTACATTTCAGCCTAAAATTTAGACCATCTTCTCCTCACTGCCCTGAAGATGGCCCAAATCTTAGGAACTCTTAAACTCCTAGGCTTCTCATCCTTTAATGTGCTTTTTAATCTCTTTTATATTTTTATTTTCAGTGCGGAGAAATTGCTATTTTAAAGAATATTCCTGAAATTTGTGGCATGCTTTACAAAGTTAAACATCTTATTAAAATAACGCCAATAAGGACACCCAATGGCCTTCCTGGGCCCGATGATGTCGGTGCAGGATACCTTAAACCTAATGGAGAGTTCATTGTTTCTAAAAGACTCGATCCCGATAAGGAAAGATTGAGGCTAACTGAAGAATTTCAAACTCATCCGGCAAGGCTCGACGCTGATACATTAATTAAAGATACCAGAATGAAATGGAATAATCCATGGGATTAGTAATTAGTTCTTATTTGTAAATACATGTGGTTTATGTAAATATATTTTTTTTATTTACGAGTTCGCCCAGTATGGACCGCACTGAACCAAGGTGTTTAATTTTTCTTCTTTCATCACACTACTTCATTTTTTTTCCAACCATTATGTCACTGATCATCGGCCTACACTTTGGTTTATCTTCTTCATAGGTTGTGTTCTCTATCAGTTGCCTGAAGTAATTCCTGTAATAAGAAAATTCTCTTATATAGGGAGAACTGTTTATTGGTTAGCTAATGTTTCGACCCACATTGCAGGGTCGAACTACTAGCCCTGAAGAAGACCTGCAATGTGGGTCGAAACATCGGCTTAACAATAAACAGTTCTCCCTACATAAAGTAAGAAAATTTTCTTCCTCTTATGTACCAGTTCAACTAATATTATTTTTTTTCAACATCTCTTTCACTGCTTATAACCATCCTTTAGTTTTCTTAAGTTATCTCTTCCTCATTATATCTGTAATTGTTTATATATATCTTCATTTCACTTTTTAATTTAATTTAATTATTTTTCTCAAAACTATATTATAATAAACTTTAAAATATATTAGTATTCTCTTTATTCAAATTCTCTTAGTTGGCCTTTCCTTCAATATTAGGCACTCTCATCCATATGTTTCTTGTATCCTGTTAACTGAATAATAATGTATAATTTCAGCTTGGATGTATTTTGATTTCTTATTAAAATACATCCAATGTCGGTTTCTTGTGTTAATTTGCATAAAACTGTAACTTCTTTACCCTTTCTTTCTTTGTTTTGTTAACCAGTCCATCGGATTGGATCCATTTCCCAACGTTTTTAATTACTAGCTGACCCGTCATATTTTGTCCTTTTCAAACGTTTTAAATCCGCAGATTGTAACATTTTTTAAATATATTGTGATTATTTGGACTATTTTGATGATAATATATGTATAAAAAAAATCACTGAAATATCTGACGTGATGCCGTCAGTTATCATAACTTGACCTATTAATTGCTATGTGTAAAGTATAAATTTCAAACTGTTTTAATTAACAGCAAGAAGGAATTACTAAAGTTGTGGCATATATCTGTAATAAATAGAAAACAAATTAATTTGGGTAACTTTTTCAAAATAAACTAAACAGAAATGTGGATGAATTTTTCACCAATATAACTAAAAGTATAGTTTCATTACTGTACGATAGGCTAATTATACCTAGTATAATAATATAATAGTCTTTATTACACCTAGATAAGCAAAATTTAAGAATCCCTCAGAAGCATCGTCCGATTAGCCTTGGTAGCATTAAGTGATGTCAAATGAACAAACACACCTTTCTCGTGCCTGACAATATCATTTTCCAAGATTAGCATTTCCTTACATCCATTTGACACAATTATATTGGTTATTAGTTGTGGTAAATCTATGTCAATAGTTATCTAAGAAAATAATATTTTTAATTTTATTATTGATATAATAGGAAATAGGGCTGGAAGTAAATTTGGATAAGATTAAGTGCATGGTTTTATTTGCCTGTACCACTACGACCCGTGAACGAGTCTGGGGGTTCAGTACATGGTTGAGACTGTACTGTTTCATGGACAACGGTTCTGCAAGGAGGTGACTTGTCCTAGGTCACGCTGAACCGCCAGGTTTTCCCCCTTATTATGGGTACCCTATTTTTATAATATTTTATAGAGGCTGGGTGAGCCGCAAGAGGGTCCTAGATCCTATACGGTCCATCCCCGGCTGCAAACAGACTAAATAAAAGTAACTGCCCGCAGCGGGATTTGAACCAGGATTTCCGGCATGGCAACTCAGTGCTCAACCACTGAGCCACTCCGCTCCCTAAGTACATGGTTAGTAACAATAAATAGAACAATTTTGATGATATTGTTGTAGGAGGGAATAAGTTTGAACATATAGAAAAGTTTAAATACTTAGGGTCTATGGTAACTAGAAAAAACAAAATTCAATGGATTTAAGACAAGAAATGCTTGTTACTATTCGGTATCAACATAACTAAGCTTGCATCTTATGTCCCGAAATTTAAAATCAGAATTTATAAAACCACCATCCTTCCAGTTCTTTTTTAAGGATGTAATACTAGGCCGCTAATGCTAAAGGATGAACAACTGCTTCAGGTACTCGAAAGTAAGGTGTTACATAAAATATTCGGTCCAAAAATATAGGAGATTACATAACCCGGAATTGCGAAGCATGGATCCAGTAATTATTATTCATGTGATTGCATCATGAAGATTAAGATGGGCCTGTAAAGTTGCTAGGCATAGTAACGCACGAATCTCTAAGATGTTAATAAAAGCTGTGCCGACTGGGAAGCCTCTGAGGGTAGACCGAGACGTAGGTGAGAGGATTGCGTTAAGAGTGATCTGGGTTTGGGTAGTGGTCTATGGATGTAAGTTTGTAAGCAAAGATTGGTAGTATCAGCATCGATACTTCGGGCTTGCCAAGACTTATTATTGCTAAAATTCAAATAATAATGTTGAGTATGAAGGAAGATATTGATTCCTTGATTAAAATTTTCAGTTCCAAAGATGGAGATCATTGCCCCAAAATGCCAATTGATGTAAATTTCTGGACAATAAAGTTATTATTATTATTAGTAAACATTATTGAACTTAAAATTTACCCATTACTAATGTAAACTATGGTTTAACCTAAGTTAGATACCACACTCTTTAGAGGAAGAACTCTTGCGGCACTATGTTGGAACTAACATAATGCACACATACAAATTATAAAAATGCTCGATGGTTCTTACCTTCTATGACACATTTTTGGTTTGTTTGAATAATAGTTTTATTTAAAAAAAAACAAACAATTTAAAATATTATAACCACAATTCAATATAAAAATATATTGTAATTTATAACATTATAAATTTTCAAATGGTTTTATACTCTACGCTAATCTTTACTTATAAAGAAATAGCTAAAAAACTATAGGAAATAACTTCAATTTACATGTATACAAATTGAAGTTATCCCTTACTTTTAAAAGTTTCAATACCTTTGTTTAAAATCTTTATGGGTACACCACCAATTTTTTTTTTGTTTTGTGGTATATCCTTGAGAAAATTGAAAAGTTCTTAAATAAAGATTTATAATGAGTAGCTTCCTTTGGTTGGATTAAATACAAGACTAATACGAAAATAAATACTATCATATGCAAAAAACATATTTCATAGAACATACAACTACAAGAAAATTACAATTTTATCTAATAAATATTAATTTATACTAAATAAGGCCAAAAGATAAAGCTCGGTTGATCGACATAAACAATATTCAAACATCTAAAGATGCGTTGATGCCATTGTCAAACCTACGTAACAATTATTCCAAACACAGCATAGAACACTGAAGTGGTACAGCTGAAATACTTGGACTGAAGACATTTTAAAGTTTTATAAAATAGAGAAAATATTAAATAATTTAACGCTAACTCGATATTCGAATGGCATAAAAAATATTGGACACTTTTAAGGCCTATTAGAAATCATAAATGAACCAAACAGGTTTATTTGCTTTTAAATAATTGTTAAATGTATATTTAAACATTAATAGTAGAAAAATAGGGAGAAGCAGTTGAAATAGCGTTGTCCATAGATGGCCGGAAACGAAAAAAAAACAACAAAATTATAAGTTTTAGTACTACTAATTTATAAACATATTTATTAATATTTCCTAAACGATCACTGTTATGAATTTTAAAACTATCGACTGTTAAACAATTTTTATTATAATTATAGTATTTTGTCATAATGCATTGAAATTTAGGTCTGATTGAATTCCAGCCACTCCTGCCTTACATAAGATTTCACATTTACAGTTGCATCATATTTTGTTTGGTATCTAATCATTAGATTCAACTGATTGTCAGGTATCGCACTTCAAATTTAAATGCAATCGCACCTTTACGAAACGTTGACAAAGCATATATGTAAAGGAGGAAGAGCTAGTCCTTCATCCACACCTTTTTGTTAGATAAAAATGAAGAGCCTGTAATATATATTATTAAGCTTGAAGATAATAGTTGACCTTGATTATATATGTGGAAGGGAATGGTCTCCTTTCTTATTATGTCTTACTAGATATTACATAATCTGATACAACTATCCCTTACAATATTTCATCAACAATTTGTATGCATTATCGTCCCTATTAATAGTTAACTGTATTTCTTATTTTTATTACTCAGTGTATTGTTTATTATCTTTTATTATTACCTTCTTGTCACTTTGTTATTAATACTCTACAATGATTAACCTTGCTCTGTATATATATCTCATTTTCGACCACTCGGATACCTTAATTCTTATGTATTTTAATTTTAATATTTACCATATTTATTATTTTTAACAATTTAGTAATTTCCAATTGTCTGCATTTTACATATTTAGCCCAGAAGAAGACCTGCAAAGTGGGTCGAAATGTTGGCTATTCAATAAACATTTCTCCCTAACTAAGAGAAATTTATTGACCTCCACCCGGACCATTTTCTTCCACATATATTATTAACGTTGGAACAGCTGAAATGGTAATGAGCTGATAGGTTATAACCTTCTTTATGTATTTGCTGTTTGCTATAACTTGATACTTGACATGGTGCGAAGACACCTTATTCAATAATTGTTACTTAAAAAATACCTTAACAATTTTTTTATTGTCGATAAAAATCTCTCTATGCTGTGGCAGTCATACAAAAAGAGTATCAAACATATATTTTTTGAAATTTATTTATTCTATGAAAAAGTAAAATCACAGCTGAATTAATTATACATAAATGCAACAATTTCAACATTATAACAGCTTTGGTTAAACAATAGCTTATTTAAATATTTATTTTTGGTATAATATCTATTATATGACAGAACTATAATAATATCCATAATTAATTACTATAAAATCATGCTATTAATATGACTAATCATTATAATGTCACTATAACTATAAAAGTCATTCAATAATATCTGAATACTTTATCATATTGGCCTCTACCTTCGTAACATAACCTTGGTACGAACCAAGTTATCATTCAATAATAATTTACAAAATCATCTATAAATAATTTAAATAGTAAGATAATGAGAATCATAATAACTTAGAATCAAGTTAACCTACTGCCGTTACGCAAAAAAAAAAACCCAGCAAATTCATATACATTAATTCAATTATCAATTACAGCTGCCTCATGTAATCTGGTATCACCTGAAAATTTTAATTCACAACTGAGGATTCCTGTTATAAATATGATTGTGTTAATGACTGAGTATCTCATGTGATGAATTTAGATATGAAATTAACCAAAATAACAATACATTGGAGAAGTTTGGTTGGGAAAAAAAAAAGAAACTTATTTATAACATACCAAAGGTTTTAGTTATCATGAGGCATAAAATAAACAAAATCTGTACCACTACAACCCATGAACAGGTCTGAGGTTCAGTACATGGTAGAGACTGTACTGTTTCATGGACAACGGTTCTGCAAGGATGTGGCTTGTCCTAGATCACACTCAACCGCCAGATTTTCCTCCTTATTTTGGGTACCCTATTTTCAAAATGTTTTATAGAAGCTGGGTGAGCCCCAGGAGGGTCCTAGATCCTCTATGATCCATCTACGGTCGCAAACAGACTAAATAAAAGTCTTGCCCACAGCGGGATTTGAACCAGGATTTCCGGCATGGCAATTCGGTGCTCTACCACTGAGCAACTTCGCTCCCCATAAACAGGATAACACCAATTAGCATTCCACCAATCTTATTCTATCCTGATTATCTAGATTTATGTTTCAACATATAATTACCACTATCATACCTAATTATACTAGTAATTATAATCAAGATTTTATTTTATTATATCTTTGGTCCTGATACAGTTTAGATTTAGAATTAGGCAGATTTTTCCATCCATGCAGAACATCTAGCATGGATGGAAAAAAATGAAGCAGCAAAGAGGTGGATTTTCGGAGTAGTGATTGAGTAAAGGTACATCCTTGGTGTCAAGAAATGGATAAGAAGTGGTCGGGATTGTGAACATTGGCGGAGGCCAGGATCCATCATTGAGTTGTTGCATCGCAGTAATAATAATAATATCTTTGGTAATCTATTATTATTAATTTGTTTCAAATATCTGGAAGAGCACCTGCAAAAGACAGCCGCAAAATAGCCGAGCTTGTTAGGGCAGCAAGGAGGATGTTCAACGTTGTGAAAGGAGACTTCTTGAACTGTCGTGAGGTGGGGAAAAAAAAGACAAGGATGGCCATCTACAAGTCTATCAATCTAGACATTCTCCTCCGAGTCATGGGCTCTAAAAATAAAGCATAATTCAAGGATTCAGGCTGCCGAGGTTTCTTAGGAAGATGGGAGGGAGGACCAGTAAAAACCGACTCCGTAACAAGACAACAAGGACACAAGGATATAATACCAGTCGCTGCACTAATAAAGCTCAGATGGTTTGGACATCTATTAGGTATGGAGCCAAGGCCGCACAGCAAAATGTGCATTCAATGGTAGGGTAAAGGGTAGGAGAGGGACAGGAAGACCATGAAGTGAGAAGACGGAGTGAAGGAGGCTTCCAGGAGAAGAGGAATGGTTTGGAATGGAAGACATGAGCCGGTAAAGGGCAGGGACAGCTGGGTCAATGTTTTACAAAAAGCCTCCTCACACTGCTTAGGTGTATTGTGATAATATATATTTCGTATATTCACTATCTTTGTTTCCCTATTTTCACACTATTAAAATTAACACATTTTTTCTTCATATATAATTTTCTTTTTTTTAGTTTTTAGATTTAAAAAAAAAATTCTTTATTATTGATGTTATCTTGTTTTTTCTTAAAGCCGTTACAGCCTAAAACTTAGGCTGAAATGCTGGCACTTAAGAATAAGTTAATGATTAGTGTTTCTGACGGACAGACCAACTTGCTTAGCAAGATTCAGCACTACCTCAACCTGACAACAACCCCGTTTTGCTAACCTAAGCCAAAAATAAGATCAAAACAATTGGAAGCTATACAAGGAACCTATTACACAACGGTGGCAGAGGGAAAAAATGGGAGTGCTTTGCACATGAGCAGCTCCCCCGAGATCTTCCGAGAGGCAAATCTGTTAAGAGGTTCAGACTTATCACAGCTCATAATTACCTGCAGGCACATCTGCACAGAATGGGTATCACGGAATCTGGTTTTTGCCCCAGATGTCTTTCTACTGTATCGGACTGTGCACAATTACGACATTTCAGTAGTTTTAAAGTTGTTGCAAAGATGATGATGCATGTCTTTATTGGGAGGCTCGTCGGCGTATGGCAGAAATGCCATGTGCTGGCATTGGATAAACAAAAAATCAGATTTGTGTTTTCTTTTTGACCCCACGTTTCAACCCAAAATTCTCCAATATATTTTTCTATCGTCAACTATACTTTCTTCATTAAAGTAATGATGTATTAACTAGTGATTACCGGATTAATCAGGGAATAATTATTTCTTCTCAAGGCGTTTGATTATATCAGAACAACCCTGTTTCAAACAAAAAATATAATAAGAATTTTATTTCTTTTACACTGAGCTTTTTTGAATATGAATATTAACCACCTGGAGGAATCACATAGAAGCCAATTATATTCTTCTGTATTAGATTTAAATTATTTATGTAAAAATATTTTCAAAAAGTAATATTCAATATTTAGGTTTCTTATAACTTATACAAATTAGTTTTACTACAACTAAATTAACAACTTCTCGACTAACTTATTTGAATATAAAAATAACATATTAACTAGAGAAATAGAAACTTTTATTCAAAATCTACTTTAACATTTTAAATATAACTGTTACACCTAAAGCTATTCACAAAAACTTTATATATTTAAATCCGTCCAGCCATCTCAATAAAATTTAAAGCATTTGGTAAGATTGGTAATAAAACCACACATTAAGATTTATGCAAAATCTTATTAAAAATTATGTGTTATCATCATAATAAACAAGTTTTAAAGAGAAAAAAAGTCTTTTGAGAGAGATATATAACAAATGAAATAAAAAATTAAAAAAAATTTATAAGAAAACTACAGCTGATTAAGTGGTTATAAAATAAAATAATTGATACCGATGATATTAAAATCTTTGGACTAATGTAATAAAATGTCTAATGTAAAATTAAGGACATATGATAACTTGCTACTATAAAATGAAAATAACAGGTTATTTTTTAAAACTTTTTCCTCATCTAAAAATATGATAGCGGAAACATAAAGCTCAACTAAAAGGTTTTCCTGTAAAAGTAATAACCAAAATAAATTATTTAAAAAACAAACACATTCTAAGTTACCTTTAACTTATCATTAATAATTAAATAACAAACATTTGTTCACCATGTTGTAACTATTTTTTTTTTTTTTTTTTTTGTAACCATGTATTATAATCATTCAGCCAGTTTAAAGCAATCGCTTGAGATACTGTCACAGTAAGAAAATTATTTTAGTATGATCATTTAGATGGTCGCTTCTACGTTCTGAATAATGTTGCAAAGTTCTATTTTTGATGGTATAAAATAAAAGCAAGGAACCATTCTAGCTTTGCAGACACAATAAGTACCTGAAAAAGTGATAAAGAAACAATGTTCATGTATTCAATTTTATTCATATATATGTATGTATGTATGCATGCATACTATTACTATTTTTATATGTGAGTATGATATTTCAAAAATATTTTAGGAATACAATGGGTCTTTCTATAATTTTTTACAGTACTTTTCCGTTTGCTGGGCGCAAGCGAAAAATCACCAAATAATATAGAATTCGTAGAAATAAAGGAGAATGTTCGTTTGGGACCATTTGTTCTATTCTTCTCTGAATTCATTCAAAACAAAGCAAGTTTTCCTTTTTTTCTTCAGTCTTAAATTTTGTAAAAAAAAATAATATGTATATATAAAAAAATTGTATTTAGCTAAAACTGAAAAAGATGCAGTCCCTTTTTTTCAAGAGAAAGGTATATTGGCAAAGAATGTGACATGCGATCAGAATCTTAAATAAATGCTATTTCGGGTTACTGAAGCATTTTAGAAGCAGGGCTATTTCCCAAAACACGAAGGTGCATTTGTATAAGACCCTAATAAGACCAGTTCTCGCTTTTGCCTCCGAATGCTGGACATTACCCAGTTCTCAGGAAGCCCTTCTCCTAAGGTTCGAGAGGAAAATTTTGAGGAGAATTTATGGCCCAGTTTGCACCAATGGGATATGGAGGATAAGGACGAACGCTGAGCTAGCAAGACTCTACAAGAGCCCAGATATTTTAAGGATAATAAAAGTAGGCCGGCTTCGATGGGCAGGTCATATAATTAGAATGACCCAGGATGAGATTCCTAAAATGGTCCTAGACGAAAGGATTTATGGGACAAGAAGAGTGGGAAGACCTCGGCTCCGATGGATCGATGGAGTGGCGGCGGATGCCAGGTCCATCTTGGGAATTCGCAATTGGAGAGCAGCTGCAACCAATAGAGAAGACTGGCGAACCAAGCTGCAGGAGGCCTTGACTCTGCAGGAGTTGTAGCGCCACGAATGATGATGATGATGATCAGAATCTTGAAAAGAAACTGTCTTTTTGTGACGGAGTAGGTTGGCGGTACAATCTTTTATCATGCAGCACGAAGAATAGCATTCCCAGTGGTACATGGTTCTAATTGTCCAGATTGAATTTTCTAACATCTTGGAGATTTTTTCATGGCTGGAGCAAAGAGATGACATCAGTCAAATGTTGTAAAAAAACAACCGGATAGTTGTAGATTGGAACAACTACTTAATAGTTAAGTTTGTGTAGAAATATTAGCGGAACGGAAGCAAAAAAAAAAATCGGTTGTCCTGAAAAAATAGTTGAGACAGATGAAAGCTTACATTTCATGATTCTGATCGCATGTTGCATTCTTAGCCAATGTACCTATCTTTTAAAAATAAGAGACTGCATACTTTTCAGTTCTAGTAAATCCCAAATTTTCATCCTTTTTTTTTTTTTTATTACAAAAATTAAGACTTAAGGAAAATGTGCTTTGTTTTGAATTAATTCAGAAAATAGAAACACATTGCCACAAACATTTGCCCTCAGCTAACGGGAAAGTACCTTTTTTTACTTTTTGCCAAAGCAAAACATTTAAGCAAAATACCCAGCCTTTAAGGCATTCAAAATTTTCAAGACCCTAGAAAATTCTTACCCTGTTCTTTGACTATTATTCTTCATAAAATAAACCTGAGTAGAAATATGACAGTATATTACGTCAACTTAGATATTCTCAGTTTATTCGATAAAAGATTTGTGAGATTGCTAGTTAACTTGCTGACAACAGATCAAATACAAATTTTTTTATAATAGGGATTGTAACAATTTATAAAACATCTTTACAAAAAAAATTATGAATGTTCTACAAAGAGACGGACACCGATAAATATACGGTATATGTATACAAAATATTTTTATGCCCTTGGATAAGGAAAGAAATACTGAATTGTGTTTCTCTGAAAAAACAAAAGATTTTTATACGATAGATATTTACAAGTCTTAAATAATTTCTAACAAAACCTTTACCAATCTGAAACAACAAAAGAAATAGCATTTGAAGCCTTTACTTGCTGTTTCTTTATATCATGAGATTAGTTATATTTTTATTTGAAAAGAAAAAATATGTCCAGGAACGGGACTCGAACCCGGGTCTCGTCCAGATCGCTAGTCTGGAACTACACTATGTGAGCTATCCTGGCCCAATCAAGCACGCTTCCAGGTCGTGGTCATATCCTTTCTTTTCACTGATCCCAAGTTCTCGCAATTTTGTGATGTATACGAGGGGAAGAATGTTCTTTGAACATTATTTTAATTTGGATCTTGTTGAGTTACGTCATTATAATCATTATAATTTATTTATTAAATTAATAAAATTAATAACAAATAAAATACAAGAGATTAGTTGTAGTTTACTTAACACACGATATTATTTAAACAATTTATAACCGTACATTAAAACTGTGGCCTCTCACATGTCTTTAATTAGAACAGCTGTTCAATCAAGTAGCTGTGCCACTATACGGGCAAATACAAGATAAAGAAAAGTGTGTGGATATTAGCGACACAGTTTTCTAAATATACACCAGCTTCACACACTTCAATTCAAAAACACTAACCTATCATGAAATTGACAAATCGGTAACATATTAAACTAATTTATTGTTAAAATAAATAAAAAGTTAAATAAATTCATAAATAACTATAACTCACCCATGACCCAATTGAAAGACCCAAGTTTACTTTGGCATTTGGGACAATAGAGTTTTCCTTCGACTGAATTCAATTTCATCCATGCAAGTGGCTCACAAAAAAGATATTCCTTGCATAATATATTTTCTTGTTGGTTTGAAAACGATTGAGGATTTGTCCATGTCACCTTTTTCCCGGCAACATGGGGGATAATATTTGATTTGTTAGCGATAATTCTCCTAACATAAAAAAAAAAAATTAATACTTAGACAGGAGGGATACAAAGCAATTTTAGCAATAACCCATTCGGTTATACTTGGACTAAAAATAAAATTATTCCTTCTACTTCATTGTTTTAAAATTCACAAAATCAAAACAACTTCACTATTTATACTTCTAATACTGTAGAGGATATATAAAATATTATTTTTACTTTTTACTAAGGACTAAAGTGTCTTGATGGGTGGCGGTGGTAAATATTTATTACACACTGAAATTTCTAACCTCAACTCCTCATCTGTAGTTTGAAGGAAAAACACTAATGTGAATTGAAATGTTTGTTTTATAACAAATAATTTTTTCTATTTGTGATTTTTTTTTTTTCCACCACCACCCGGACTATCATTTCCTTCAAAGTACCTGTTCAAAACTTTTATGTATGTATAAATATTGTTCAAGAGCATATGCCGTTTTGGTACAATTGGTATTTTGGTTTATTCGTGTGGTAATATCATTTTGTCATCAATTAGTAATAATGTTAATTATTAGTAAAAGTTGATTATGACTTGCGTGTCATTATCTATATAAATATTGGTTTCGCCACTAGAGCCATTGTACTCATTGGTTTTAGGAACTAAAACGGATTCGATACATTTCCTTACAAACATACAAAAATATAACAATGGCTTCCAAATGACTTCTTTTGGAGCAAAAAATATACTTGGGGACAATTTCATGCCAATTTTTAAAGTAACAAGACTTACTTTTGTTTTATTCCTTTTTAAGTTGTTGTCTAGTACCAAGTGTCATGGCCGCAAGTGAAGTTACATTTTCACATCGCTCTGTACTTGAGACATTATTTTCAGACAATTTCGTTCATATCATCTCGTCAAACTCTACCAGAACAAAGTGAATAGACTAAACTACAGTTTACTTTCAATATTAGTGAGGTGAGTGACTAATAAAAACAAATAAATTAGTGACCAGCTGCTAAAGGCAGCAACGTGGCCTTAATCCTTCAGTAATAGATAGGACTAATACTCAATAGAAGCAAGATCAAGGTCAAGGCTTGGTGCTTATCTTCTCCGGGCTACACTCAGTAACGTGAACTTTTTATTTTATTTTACTTGTTTTTGTTTTTATTTTTATTATTATTATTTTTTTTTCATTAGTTTAGTTAATATGTTTATTTCATTTAATACAATTAAATTAATAATAGTTTATAATTAATAATTTAAAATTTTTATTTTATTTGTTTTTCATTAATTAATGAATAATTTAAATATGAATGTGGACATCTCGGGTAGTGAAATGTCGGAGGAAGAAGCTCTGTGTTCCGAAATTAGTGAAACCGACTCACAATATCTTAAAAGAAGAACTTTACAAAAACGTCAGAGAAAATCTGCCCCTGGCTCAGCGGGTAACTCGCCAAACAAAAAAAAAGCAAAGCGGCTAATTCATAAACTTCAGCCACAAATAAACCATCGAAAGAACCGCCAAAAACCCGCAGTAAATCTACTGCAGTCAAGCCACCAGTAGCCTCAACCAGCACCAACGCTGACCACAGTGATAATACTCGTCAGAACAATCAAGAACGACAAAAATTCGATGACTTGGAACCTCCGCCAATATTTATCACGAAAATAAGTGATTTTTATAACTTCGGAAAAGAAATATCTGATCTTATCGGGCAGCCAAATTTTAGATGTTACTCCCGAGTAAATGATATAAAAATAAACACCACCAACAAAGATTCATATAAAAAACTCATAAATCACCTGACAAGCAAAAATTACGATTTCCACTGCTACCAACTGAAACAAGACAAATCATATAGGGTAGTTCTAAGAGGGCTTCACTCGACCACGCCTACGGCAGCAATCAAGAGAGATCTGGAAGAGATAGGCCATAACATCAGGAACATCTCGTCAGTATTGCACCCAACTGAAAAATATCCCCTACCTCTGTTTTTTGTCGAACTGGAACCAGCCAAAAATAATGTTGAAATATTTCAAGTCACTAGGCTTGTTTATTCAACTGTTAAATTCGAGGAGCCAAGGCACAAAAACACCATAGTACAGTGTACTAGGTGTCAAAACTTAGGTCACACGAAGACCTATTGCCACCACCAAGCCAGATGCGTCAAGTGTGCTGGCTCACATCGAACAGAAGTATGTCAGAAGTCCAGAAATGAGCCAGCAAAATGTGCTCTTTGTGGTGGGGACCACCCGGCGAATTATAAAGGCTGCCTGGTATACAAAAACTTCCAGCTACAGAGAACACATAAAATGCAAGGGAAAAGCATAGAGAATAATGTTCCTCATCCACCTGAATTCAACAACTCAACTATATTTCCGGAATTACCATAAACCATTACAGATCAGCACATCACCAGAGTTCAACCTCCGGAAAACATAATCCCGACCTCAACGAACCAGCAGCAGCCTCAACGTCAGCACCAGCACCAGCACCTCTCCCCTCCCAAGATAAACCACAGCCTTCCTATAACAAGCCACAAACCTCCCAACCCAAACCCCGAGATCCTAGATCCAAGCCTCAGAAATTCAATACTAAAGTCCAACCCCCACGTCAGGATATACCTCTCCATCCTGAAACCTTAATAGTCAAACTACCGCCACAGCAACCATATCCTACCACTTCCAATCACAACAATCAAATGAATCCTTCAGTTCATCAAACAATGAATGTAAATCCAGCACCTCGGGTACAACCCCCAGCCAACCTTCCTTTACCCGTTAATTATCAATATCAAACTCCAGACCCATATCCAGTCCAAATCCAAAACTCCATGGACATAAATTCAATCCTGTCATCCTTCCTGAAAGATCTCCAAGAGACTATCAAGCCTCTCATCATTCTACTCACGAGAATCCTTACCGAAGTTCCACTTAATTACCCACGATGAGCATAAAGCCCCTAGCTATCGTCCTATGGAATGCTAATGGACTGCATAATCACCGTGACGAACTTGATATATTTTTACACGACAACCAAATAGATATCGCTTTACTTACTGAAACACACTTCACTCACTGCACACATTTCTACATACGGGACTACATCACATATAGATCAGATCATCCTGACGATACAGCACATGCCGGTTCTTGTATCCTTATCCATAAATCTATACCACATTCTCTTATTCCTTCTACTCCAACTGACGCCATTCAATCAACATCAGTAACCTTAACGACTAGTCCTTTCCATATCACATTTTCAGCTGTATACTGTCCTCCTGGCAATTCTCTTTCTTATAACCTCCTGGAATCCTTATTCCAATCCTTCGGACCGCGCTTCATTGCCGGAGGAGATTACAACGCCAAACATCAACGATGGGGTTGTCGAACATCCAATTCCCGTGGTAGCATCTTATCCCAAATTTCAACCTCTAATAGTTTCTCTATCCTCGCACCCATAAACCCTACTTATTGGCCTACATCCCTCAAAAAACGTCCAGATATTCTAGATATATTTGTTTCCTCACAGATTTCCTGCAATCAAACTGCTATAAAATCCCTGGATGACCTTTCCTCTGATCACAGTCCAGTTCTGCTTCAAGTGCATTCGATTCCCATTCCTAAGCCCTCTCTTCCCCGACTGATTACAGGACGTGTAGACTGGGATAAATTTCGATCAAATCTAGAAAATAATTTAGACCTCAAAATTCCGCTTAAAACAAAAGGAGACATTAATTCTACAATAGACAAACTAACAGAAGCAATACAAGTCAATATAAAATATAACACTTTACCAAGTAAAAATCATTATCAACAGAATAACTGGCCACTTCATATTCGCGAGTTATTAAAAGAAAAACGACGGGCAAGAGCAAAGTGGCACCGCACGAGATATCCATCGGACAAGAGTCATTATACCAAACTGACCAACAAATTAAAATCAGAGATCAGAACATTCAAAATTCAAAATTTGTATTACCGTACAGAAAATCTCAGTACTACTGACAAATCCTTATGGAATACCACTAGAAAACTCCTAAACTATAAAAAATTCAACCATCCACTTTTAACCGAATCCCAAACCTGGTCAAGATCTGATGAAGAAAAATCACAAATTTTCGGCCAGCACCTATTCAAAACATTTAACCCTCATCCAGATATCCTTAATCAAACCCACTCTGAATGCATTGGAGCAGAATTAAGTATTCCTCTTCAGTTGTCCCCTCCTCCTAAAGCATTCCATCCTTCCGAAATATCAAACATTATTCATAGATTACCCGCCAACAAAGCCCCTGGACACGACCTAATCACATCCCAGATTCTAAAACGCCTTCCTCGGAAAGCGATCCTACTCCTTACATATATATACAATGCCATACTCCGCACCACATATTTTCCTGATTCCTGGAAATTATCCATAATTAAGATGATTCCAAAACCTAAAAAACCACCAGAACTCCCATCCTCTTATCGTCCTATATCTCTCTTGCCCATAATGGGGAAAATACTTGAAAAACTCATTCTGAAACGTCTTCATCCTATCATAGAATCCAATCAAATAATCCCAGATCACCAATTTGGTTTCCGAACATCACACTCCACCATCCAGCAATGCCATCGTGTGGTGGACGTTGTCTCATCTGCATTAAAGCGCGGAATGTACTGCACGGGAGCTTTTCTCGATGTAGAGCAGGCTTTTGATCGAGTCTGGCATCCAGGACTGCTGTACAAACTCCGTAAATTCTTACCTTCAACTTACTTCCTTATTATCAGTTCCTACCTCAGTAATAGAACCTTTAAAGTAAACCATAATTGTTCCTACTCTTCCCTCTTCACCCAGTCTGCCGGTGTTCCTCAAGGCAGTATCCTGGGGCCCATCCTATACACGATATATACAGCTGACATCCCAACCCATCCAAGCACTGTCCTCACTACTTACGCTGATGACACATGTGTGTTATCAGTTAATAAGGATCCATTTGTTGCATCCCAATCTCTTCAATCCCATATCTCACACCTACAAGAATGGTGTCAAAATTGGAGGATTAAAATAAATCCTAACAAATCCCATCAAATTACCTTCACCCTTCGTCGTAAACCTACGAATTCCTGTCCTACTGTATCGTTTAATAATACACCACTGAACCCTGTCGAACAGATACGTTACCTAGGACTCCATCTGGATAAACGTCTCACTTGGAATCCTCATACAAGACTGAAAAGACAAGAAACTGCTCGACGTTTTCGCCTACTTCAACACTTACTGGACAAACGCTCTAAGCTACCAATTAATTACAAAAGACTTATTTACATGACAGTCATCAGACCTATTTGGGCATACGGAGTTGAGCTTTGGGGCTCTACTAAACCATCCAATTCATCTCGTATCCAATCCTTGCAATCCAAAATCCTTCGTAAAATCCTCAATGCTCCTTATTATGTCACAAACAAACTCATCCATCATGATCTTAATATCCCATATGTTACTGATTTGGCCCAAACTAGATACCTATCCTTCCATAACAAGCTCCATACACACTTGAATCCGCTAGTCTCTCAGCTTGCTTCCCATACTATTCCTGATAACCCTCTGAGGCGCCTGAAAAGAAGATGGCCTCGAGATCATCTACTATAGAACTTTATTGGAGTGCTATCGATGGGTAGTTTCTCCACAAGTGTTTTCATGTCATATTCTACATTTTTGCACATTTACTTGATATAATACCATTATAGTTGTAAATATCATTGAATTAAATAAAAAAAAAATAAATAAAAAAAGTTCTCTAAAAATAAAATTTTTCTGTTTAATTTGTAGAAACAAGGCCAAATATATATTAAAGTAGGTTCATTGTTGCCGGTGACTAAAAATTCCAGCAAATGAAATAAATGGGCAAGAGAAATTGATCAGAACTGACCAAATAACAGTCGAGTGAGGAGTCTATTGTAGAACAATTACAAATTTTGTTTCATCAACACAATAAATTGATTACATTGTTTAAAACTGCACTGGATCTTATGGCAACTGGTAAAATTGTAATCAGAGCTGATTAAACTCCTAGGAGAACATGTTAGATGTTTAAATGCACCAACAATCGATGAAGTTGCCATTGTAATGGTATGAGAAAAGTTGGAAGCCCTTTGTTTTAGGGAAATAGGGCAGAACAATGCCTGCCGGGACGGCTAGTAATAATAATAATAATATAATTTTATTATATTATATAAATATAAATTTTTACTTTTGGTTCTCGAGATTCAGTCTATTCATTTAACTTCTTTTTGGCGACGCTTCGAGATGATGTTGTTCTCATAACCGTGCCTTGACATTGGAAAATAGCCATTAGTGAATTATATTAGATGACAGACTCGCCTAAACATAAAATTGACATGATGATAATACATAAATGGTACTGACGAATTGGTATTACCACATCAATAATTCAAATACCTGTTCAATATTTGCATGTGTATTTTTAAATATTGTTCAAGAGTTATGATGAAATGAAATGATTGTTCTAAAAGAACTTGTGTGATTTTAACAAAATATTTAAACTGATATTCTTATTTAATATAATTACTTTGCTTATTTGTTATATTAAATTAAATCAAATATATTTAATGTAATTATTTAACTTATATAATTATTTTTATATATCTACAGCCCCGGTGAATAAGTGGTTATGTCTAATTATCTCCAAAATGAGTTTCTTGTACTTAAGTAAGCGGAATCGAGTTATTTTTGTAGTGAATAAGGGGCTAAGTAAGGAATTGGCTTGGAAAGGAGTTACTGTTTATATTACAACTCCATTTCAAGCCTGAAACTATGTGAATGATGCGATTCCAGTTATCTGAAAGCAGTTAACTCTCTCTGGACAAAATGACCTTATTTACCGGGGCTGTAGGTATAATCTTAATACACTAATTAAACCAAAAAAAATCAATACCTGCAATGGTAACATTTATAAACAAGGGGGTCTGGTTTTGCGGTGACCAGGGCTGGGTCAGCCTTGATGACGTCGTTGCAGTCGGTGGGCAAGATTTTAACTACGTTAAAAAAGAAAATAATAATAATTTAGAAAAAAAATATATGTAAGGTTACCTTTAGGTTTTTCATCTAAACTAATAAATACTACGTTTATAGTAAATTAGAAATAGTAGTGGTTTTCAGGTGCCAATGTAGAAATAATATTTTATTTTCTTAATCATCTCTGTTTTATTAATTAAAAAATTAAGTTTGATGAACAACAAAATTAATAAAGTTTTTGCATTTAGACATTAGTGATATAATTTTGACACTTAGTTGACGTATACACATACAACAAATAATAAACTTTTCTGAACAAATAACTTGACAAACTTTTTTTTTAGAGAAAAAAATAGTTGACTGGAAGAATATAATGAAGGATAGAATTGGTCAGGGGGGCGGGCGCAGTCAATAATAACATTTAAATAAGGTTGACTTATTTTCTAATAGCACCGACGCACAGTGGAACGAGCGTTAGGGAGGATTGGACATTCATTAATATCTCCGCTTTTGGTTCTCCTAGAATAAACCTATTGGTACGGTTTTAAAGCTTTTTGAATGGACTATTTAATTATATGATAAACAGGATCAGATCTTTTAGGGGGAACATGTAAAAATTCTCGATTTGATATTTCGATGTTAGATAATTTATTATCTAACATTGTACCTACATTCTATGAGAATAGGTCCAATTCAGTATTCTATGGAAAGACAGATACATAGGTATTAAATAAAGTTATACAAAGGAAAAAGTAACAAACAAAAAAATTTAATTATTAAACAAAATTAATATAATAATTGATAATTACTTTTGTTAGTTAATATACTAGGTATAATTGATACATCAAAATTATAATAAATGTAGGTGCCTATATAAAATTGTTTTATTTAAACAACGATCAGAATTAAACCAAAATTAACAACTTAATTTTAATTAGGATTTGTTTTTCTATATTCTAAGTAACAATAAGTGATTGTGCTTCTGGTAATAAATCACGTTTAATGTTTATTATTTTCGTTCTAAGAGTCGAAATTAAAGGATCCTAATTTATCAACAAATTATTTAAAACATCTCTATTGTTTGATTGCCTCGATGATTTTCTGGCATGAAAAACTCTGAAATTTCGGAATAACTTGTGATTTGCTTCTTGAGGATCTTCTGACAATTGTCCAATAGGTACTGTAGCATTTTTGGCTATAATTAACTAAAATTGGCTATAACTTCAAGGTATATAATTGACCCAGACGAAATAACTTGTAATATTATTGCAAAGCGTCTAATTATTCGTCAACCCCTGTTATAGCTGATGAAGTTTCTGGGGAGGCAAACAATTTCTTTGCAGTATTTCCATCATTGCTTGTACCAAAACCTTGTCTTACGTGATCTACACAAAGTCCTAACTGAATTTTAAAATGTTGATCTAGATTTTTTTTCCTTGCAAGTAACTCCCTTTGCTCTGTTGTTTTTGCACTCCAGGACTTGAAATCTAGTCGGTAAGAGATGTGAATTGAACACTCAAAACACGTGATCAAACAATGCAAAGGGGACAACCCAAATGAGTAATACTCGTCATTAATTATTTTCTTGTTTGTAATAATTTTTAAATTGTTCATTTCTTTAGGTGTTGCATTGCACAAGAAACACCTCATAGCTGAAGAAGTTTCAGTTAAAATATTACATATTTCGCCATCAACCATAGTTAATACCATTCTATAATTGATTGAAATTTTGTCATTGATATAGGGAAGTAAATTATCAATTTGTGTCTGAATGTCTCGAACTAAAGATGTTACAGTTTCATCCGTTTCTCTCGTATAATTAAAAGAAATAGGCCTACAAAATCGAGTCGATGACGGACATTCATTTTACAGACTATTTGATTATTCTTAGAATTTATCAAACTAATCGGTATAAAACAGGCTATCAAAATGGCCGAATCATCGCTGAAAGTTTCCGATGAAGAATAACGTTGTTTATATTGTGATTGGTTACCCGCCCTATCACATCCTCATTTAATGTTTAAGTTAAACTACGAAAATTATCATTCCCTATTCCGCTACCCACGACTTGTAAAATCCGGGAAGAAGTATGGTCAAGTAAATTTTGAAATAAAATATTTGCTCCAGTGTCACTAACCGATATGGATTCTTCTGCGGGATAACAGTCTTTTTTTAATTTTTGGATCTGATAGTATCTGGGGTAAAATGATTTTTATCCTACTGCTTTTGCATTATTTCTGACGGCATTGTACTGAAACTTAGTAAAATCAGCGGCTGCATATAATGCTAATGCCTTTTCGTTCTCTTGATCTTTTGATTTTAAAAGGTTTTCACAAAATTGTTTGACACTCAGTACATGTTCGGGGTGTTCCCTAATAAAATTGACAATATAATCTACGCCATCAGATTTGAATCTTTTTTTCATGACAAAAGCGAACATATCCTCTGAACATTTTCTAAAACTTTCCGTTATTCTCCGTCTTTGTCTATTGGATAATTGTTCGAATGAATGAGAACGAGATGTTATACTTGCGGCTGTTGATGATGACGATGAAGGTAGGTCCTGGCTAACATCTTCAGGAACAATGAATTCCAAATTCAACCAGTTTTCATGCTTCTCCAGAAAATAATTGATATTCCTGTGGGACGAAATCCAGCGAGAGTACAAGCTACCACTGAGTTTCCTTAATTTTTCCCGAATGCAGAACTTTGCGGTATTTAAAATTTGTTCCAGTCCAAACAAATTAATCCATGCTTCCAATGCCAGCTCATAATCTTTAAAGCTTATATGATTAAATTGAAAAAATTGACGATTTATTATAGGAACCATTGCACCTATGTCGTTCAAATACCACACACAAACTGAGTTTCATTGTTAATACTATTATGTTAGATAAGGATTATTCGGATAAATGAATGTAAACAAACATTGGAAAACAAAAGAAATCTTGCGTAAAGAAGACGCCAATATCAACTGAAATTATTTTCAATTAATTCTCAAGGCCCGGATAGTAAAATAAAAAGAAAAAAGTATTTTCTCGGAAAATAGCACCTAGTAGCAGAATCCGACTAATGGAAAAAAAACTTCAAACCTTCTAGTTATTTACTGTGAAGGTAGTTTTTTGGGCGATTTTAAGCGATTTTCGCAATTGATTTTTTTTGTTTTATCCCCCAATTTTCACCGAAAAATCCCAGAGGTTTGAAATAATCCCAAGTTTTATTTGCCTAAAATATCTTATTATTGATAAGTTGTTTTCCAGTAGGTGCAGGATTAATTTAAAGCAGTACCTCAAACAGTGGATTGATTTAAAAATATGAGTTTTTAGAAAAATTTATATTTCGATTCAGATTTTTTTATATAATATTTGATTTCACAATTAATTTATCTATGGATTTTGTTGAGTAGAAGTATAAAGTATAATTTAAGATCAAAATAAAGGACAAATTTAGTTATTAGAAAATTGGTCCAATGTCCAACAAATGCGTTGATTCATTCCACTGTGCGACGCTTCGGCCTATGTTGTAGGCCATCTTCAGTACTAAGAAAGAAAAACAGAAAATAACTATGAAAAAACATTGTAGTACCAAGAAAGAATATAATAACATATAGAGTTTATAGAAAAGCAAAGAAAGATAGCCAACGATAGATTATTAAGGATAAATATGTATAACAAAATGACAGAATATGGGTATAGAAAGGTGATGATGTAAAGTAATATGAAGAGTAAGAAAAATGAGAAGGTAAAAAGTAAGATACAAAATGAAAAACAAAGAAAAAGGTACGTATATAAAAATGGTGAGACTTAAAAGTATCGAAAACCTAGTTAAATTACAGGTAATGATATAAAATGTATGATCATTAGGATTCAGCGTCTAAAATGGGCGGGTCATGTAGCAAGGATGGACGAGAATAACCCAACCAGCAAAATTATGCTGACGCCTCTAAGAAGGAAAAGAAGAGTTGTAAGGCCCAGATTGTGCTGGATGGATGGTCTCGATGCAGATGGTGGAGCTCTTCTTGGACTGGTTAACTGGAGAACCGTTGCAAGCAGAGGGACCAATGGGTGAAACTAATTGAGGAGGCCAGGACTCAGCGTTAAGTTGTAGCGCCGATGAACAAGAAGAAGAATCATGATTTAGCACAAACAACACTAATGTCAACGAAACCAAACACAACAGTTTTTCTTGAATCTTTCTGATAAGTATCATAATTGAGATATTAGGCAAAGAGGACTGGAAATATTCGAATATGCAAAAACAATCGCACTACTAACAAAAACCTAACCTATGTCCACTAATAACCAAAACCTAACCTATGGAAAAATTTGCACTACTAACAAAAACCTAACCTATGGCACAACTTGTACTAACAAACACCTAACCTATGGAACAATTTGCACTACTAACAAAAACCTAACCTATGGAAAAATGTGCACTACTACAAAACCAAACTTAAGAATCCACCCAATATAATTCTAATTTATATAATATGTGGTTAATAACTAGAATTGTGCCAAAGATAATTTGGATTTTTTTACAATGAAGTAATGTATAAATTTCAACATCAATATTTTAGACTTCATGCAATGCAAAAGGGCAGCGTGAACCAGTTCATAATTTTTATTAAAATGAGATGATTATTTTTAACCCACATTATCTTATGCTTAACTTAAACTTTAACAGTTAAAATCCTCAAGGTAGCATCCTTGGCCCAATCCTTTATACAGTTTATACAGCTGACATCCCAACTCGTCCTAATACTATCCTTACCACGTATGCTGATGATACATGTGTATTATCTGTCAACACCAATCCAATTATTGCATCCCAAACCCTCCAATCCCATATCACTGATCTTGAAGAATGGTGTCAAAACTGGAGAATTAAAATAAACTCTCAAAAATCGCATCAAATCACTTTTACCTTACGTCGTAAACCAATGACTTCCTGCCCTTCAGTATCCTTTAATAATATCCCACTGGTGCCTGTAGAACAGATCCGATACTTAGGGTTGCATCTTGACAAACGATTAACCTGGAATCCTCATACGAGACTGAAAAGACAAGAAACCGCTCGACGTTTCAGGCTACTTCAACACTTACTCGACAAACGCTCTAAGCTCCCAATTAATTACAAAAGACTCATCTACATGACCATCATACGACCTATTTGGACCTACGGAGTAGAGCTTTGGGGCTCCACTAAGCCATCGAATTCCTCTCGTATCCAATCCCTACAATCCAAAATCCTTCGTAAAATCCTTAATGCTCCTTATTTTGTTAAGAATAAAATCATCCATAACGACCTTAATGTCCTATTTGTTGCTGATTTGGCCCGAAACCGCTATCTATCCTTTCATAACAAACTTCATTTACACTCAAACCCTCTGGTTTTAAACCTAGCTTCCACTTCAATTCCCATTATCCTCCGAGGCATCTGAAAAGAAGATGGCCCCGTGACTTCCTAGTTGAACTTGTGATTTGAGTACTACCAGTGGGTAGTTTCTCTACTTATCATTTTCACATGTCATTTTGTATCGCTTAGCCCATTTACTAGATGTATTTTTTTTATATACAGTTGTAAATATCAATAAATAAATTAAAAAAACCAGTTAAAATGCTTTTTAATGAGTGAATATTTGTAGTTTTACCTTTAGTCATGAATTCAGAAGCTATCCTCATCCTAAACAATCTCCAGTCCAGAAGGTTTTTATCAATCACATAGCCCATTTTTTCATAAAGCTTCAGTTGGTTGATGAAACCGTTATTCGGGCCTACGGTAGACCTTTTGGCTTTGACTCTGAAATCGGAAAGATATGCTTAAATTTTAATAAATGAGGACCACAGGGGAAAAATGATGTAACTCAATTTTTTCCAAACGTTCAGGAGAGCAAAATTAACCTTGGGATCTTTCTCGTCACACGAAACGAGCAGAATAAATTGAAATATAGCTGTAGATTCTCTATATTCAATATCTCTGGGAAGAAGATGATTATACTGGTAAAGAAGAATTAGGGGAAGCATTATTGAGCATGAAGCTTGTCGAACCCGTCGGTATCAACAAAATTCCTGAAATGTTGAAATTTATGCGATCTAATGAAAAAAGGTTACGCTTCTTCTACTGAAGGTGTTGGGGAGAGCGACACCATAAAGGAAATAAAACCAACAGGCGTAAATCTCCGACCCCGTGTCAATAAATGCGGGTTATTTTGAGCACTTACGTTCTAAATGAAATTATGGATGAGAAAAAAAATAAGATTAATATACTGTTACAAAAAAAAAAAGGATTAAAAATAGAAATATTGAAATGAACAAAAATTAAATTTAATGAACGAGAGAATTACATATGATAGATAAAATAAAAAAACAAACAAAAAAAAATATATGGTTAATGAAATATATTGAACAAGGAATAAACTATTAATTATGAACAATTACTACACAGGCTTGATATTTACTAAAATAGATTTTAAATATATAATTTAAAAAAAAGAAATTAATTAACTATTAGTTTAAATTTAATACATACAATAATAGACTAAAATGTCCATAAGTGACAGCAAAAAAAATTTCTCCGACGTCTTCTCTTCAACAAGGCCTTTATTATGATTATTAATTAGAAATACCTGATGAGAAGTGTTACGTCAGGTACCCAACACGATTGGCGATCGTCAATACTCCCACTGAGTAGAAAGATGTTGATGATGCCTGGATGAATTCCAGGAGTTCATGAAGCACGAACAGTACGTACAATATATTTGGTCACAAAAGAATTCGTAAAGAGTGAGTCCCATTGACTGAAGTTCAATTTGCAGCTACCAAAATGTACATGTAATGAGTAATGTTAGACTAGACCAAGTCTACACTAAAGGAACTTGTAATGAGTGATCACTGATTGAAGCCCAATGCAACAATATGATCGCAATTACCAGAGGTACTCGTAATGACTAATGTTAGACTATACCAAGTCTATACTAAAAGAAACTCGTAATGAGTGTTCACTGATTGAGGTCCAAAACAACAATGCCTGTAAGCTTCTTGCCGCCGTTACCAAGACAACGGCTGTCGTTCCCCGCTGTTACCAAGACAACGGCAGTCGTGTTTTGTCGACAGATGAATTAATGAGATGCTTCACATTATCTATAAACTATATATAATCTACTAACTTCTAATTACAAAATTAAGCTTTATGTACAATTTCTCCAATATTTTCTCTCGTTCATTATAATCAAAATCAATTACAAACTAAAGAAAAAAAAGTAATGAAACTAATTAATTTAAATTTGATAATAACGATATATAGAGGGGGGGGGGAGTAATGATACTAGTTTAATGAGCGCTAACAGAAGGATTGGGAAGTAGCAGTTATAGTCCCAATCTCTAAGAAAGGAGACTGTAACAACCACCTTTGTTGTTAATCTCTCTTAGATGTGCCGAATGAGTTATGTTAAAAATCCTAGAAAAAGGAATAAGAAGACAAATTGAAGGATTATTCAAAGAGGTACACAATATGGTTTTTGTGGAAATTGGAGTAACCAATTTTTTGTATAAGACACATTTTTTAAAAAGTCGTGAAAAACGAAATGTCCTTGTGCCTTGTCTATTCTAAAAGGCGTTTGAACAAGTATGTAAGACTGATATCTTGATAGCCTTAAGAGAAAATGGGATGGATCAAGGTCTTAAACTTGCAGTTTGTATAAGAAAACTAGGAGAATCCGTCAGGGGTTTAGCCTCATCCCCTAATTTTGGTCATGGATTTAGCTCAAACTACTTTAATATATTTAAATATAAAAAATATCAATGCTTATTTTCAATTTCAACATCATAATGCATAAAAGATAATTCATTTAACAATATTTTTTCTAAACACAAATACTATTGTGTTTGTTATTCAAAAACTTTTGTTTGTTTTTAATATCATGCATTCTTTGACCCAAGTATAGTAGTCAATCCAGCCCAGAGTATTTCTTCAATATCCTCGGAAACAATAAATTCTAAGTAATTATGAATAAATTAATAGGTATAGAAGAACAAAAGCATTAACTTACCTATCAAGTGCCTGAGGATAAGAAATAGAATATTTCTTCATAAGGAAAGCGATAACAACAGAACAGCTCCTTGAAACACCGAAGTAACTGGAAAATAATTTATAAATCATTAATATGTATGAGAACCAGAACTACAAATCGCCATACTACAGTCACGATAATGTGTATTTTTAAAGAATATTAAAAACAGAAAGGAATAATCAGTTAAAACTTGTAACTTAATTCAAAGTGATAACCTTCAGAACTGATACCTTAATTTGTATGTTTCTTTTTCTACATTTTTTTTGACAATAACAAAATCTTAGTAAAGTTCATTTCATCTTTAAGTGAGTTTAAAATAAAAAAAATTATTAGATATTTTCCTTCAGGATTGTTGATTAAAGTCAATAAAATAAATTATTATTGACTTATTATTAGTCAGGCTTGCAAGACTATTGATCCAGATTAAGTATTACATAACAGTATTTGAAACTCACCAGTGGACTAAAACGACACCTGACCTCTGCCCTTCAGAAATGAACTTATATGCATTATCAAAATTGCTCAAAATATCTTCGTGTGGCATATCAGTTACTAAAACAGAATTTGAAAAATATCTACAATAACATTCCTAAATCTTGAATGTGTTATCTTATATAATAATAATAATAATTTTAAAAATTACACTGGATGTACATGGAAGTCATTCCTGGTAAAGAAATTATATTTCGTGGAAGAGGACATGAATCTATTGTTAATATGTGGTTGCATTTTATAGATTCCAAAAACTCCTTGTCCACAGCAGCGCTCAAGTTACCTAAACCATGATTGAAATTTAATATTACATTTTAAAAATAGAAATGGAACCAATGTCTAAAATAGGAATCATAGAATATTACAATAATTAAGCTGAAAACTTAAAATGACTGTTTTTCTTGATTATTACATAATTAATCGATGTGAAAAGAGATTACATTATAACTCAAGATTAAAATATTAAACAAATTCACCTACCACTAAATAAAATAAAACCAAAAGAAATTGAACTAATTTAATTTAGAAAAAATGTAGTAATAATAATTTAAAACTTAAACTACTTACCGAGCCAAAGACCGTTTTCAATACAATCAGCACTCCTTGGCCCAGGTGTAAAATCGAACCTACTTAATTCTTGTAAACCTGCCATTTCCAAAACACCTAAATGAATGAGTCACTATATCGAATTAAATCAAACTATAAATATTTTAGCAAAGGCTACAGAGAGGCCAAAAATACAAGTCACCTGAAAAATCAAATATCAACTATAATATCATAATCAGAGGCAACACATGCATATAACGCAATGAAGAAAAGTACCTCATAATATTAAATAAATACTGGGTTATCTCATGATCGATATAATAAAGAATTGATTTTCTTTTCGAGTTATAAACTTAAAACAAAACAAGTCCCATGAAGGAGAATAGACAGTTTTGTATTGATTACTCTGCTTTTCCCTCCATTGTCATGTAACATCTTCAAAAGCTGCCAAATAAATCGACTCCACCTTTTGAATCGATTACTAGTAAAACAACTACAGAAGAATCATTATAAAAATTGTATTATAAATGTTCTCATAATTTTAAAACGTTTGAAATTTGAAATGAAAGGGTCTATATTTCTCGACAGAACTTAATTATTTTAAAGCAAAAATATGATTTTAGTACACTTAAAAGATTATTCCTCAGTAGTGAAGGGGGGGGGGGGTAAAAATGTTATCTTCTTTGTAACAAATTCTAAAAACTGAAAAAACTTCGATAATTTTCATTTGAAGATGGAGTTTACCGTAATTTGGACTTTCTTCGATGGGATATAATTTTAAAAATGAGAACCAACAAATAAGCCAATGTTATTAACATATTATGTCTAGGATGTCTAGAAAAAAAAGTACACGAGGTTAGTTTAAAAAAAATCACATGTATCTTGTGGGATACGCTGCCAAGAGCATTAATAAATACATTACGCTAAATTCTGATGTATCTCCACAGATACATTGTTAAGAAAAGGGTTAAACGGGGGTACCGAGCCTGTACGATGTCAGGTGCTCGTTAAGAACCCTATCCAAATTAAAACTGGATATGAAAATTTTATGACTCCCGCTGTAGCATCGTCCGATTAGCCATAGCAACATATAGGGTCGTTAAATAAACCAAAAAGGGTAGGATTATATACCCATTAGGGGTCCCTCGTATTTTTAGTATCGCCCTATATTGTCATCTGAGGTTAGGAATTAGACGTGAACTCAAAATAAGCTACCATTGGAATGCCTGAGCTGCTCTTTCTATTAATTACCAACTATTTTTTAAACAAAATTTGTATTGAAGAAACTAGTATTTTCAGTTTATTATAATATTCACTTGATGAATAATTCCACGATCAAACGGAATGAACGCTTACAATTCACAATATCGCATGGCTATTTAAATCCTGTTACTGGATAATTCGTTAGAAATACTGTCCCTCCGATCGATCACGTAAAAGCTCCTTTATAATTATTATACCACCATCTTCAAGATGAAGTTGTAACAGCAATCAAAGTTCATCTAGAAGCGCCAACAATAAATGAACATCGCTTGATTCTTGCACATCCTACTAGAAGCTCTAGGGCATATAAAGGCGGGTAGCCTCTATGTTCGCGAACCAAAGGGCTCCGCGCTCCTCTAACCCTGTTAATGGTGTCGTGGTTTGTGGACAAGGCCGCTTAGAAATGTTCAGGCAAACGTTGAAGGAACATGGCCGAGTTATAGACGACAGGAGACTATATTATCACACAATAAAATAAAAATATTACAAGATTATTCTTAACAAAATCCTCTCCCCTGCGCCAAGGTCTACCCCTCGAAAGTTTACCCGTACTTTTTTCTTTAGGAACGCGTTTCTTTTTACATTTTAGGAATTCCTTCGTTGCCAAGCCCAATACTTTCACAAGCTTTTCGCAGGAATTTTAAGGCCGTATTTCACAAAAACTCGCCGAATGTTGCGTTTCAAATGTTCAATGTCCAATTCGCGTAAACAAGTGACTTCACCTAACATGAAATAATGCCAAGCACAGCCACACTCTCTGAGAAAAATTTGTGAAAATTGGACATTCAGATTGCGCCATTTACACACCATCCGTGACTACTGCAAGGTTCAAATCTTACTCAAATATTAATGGGATAAAATTATCTTTACCAATAAACCCCGTTTCATTGATATTAATAATGTTTATCTTCGTTTTATTATTAGTAAGTTGTTAACCTGTTAAAAATACATCCTATACAAGTATATTTCATGTACTAATGTAGAAGATTTCTTGAGGAAGAAAATGGTCGGGGTAGAGGTCAAGAAAATTCTCAATATAGGGAGAAATTTTTTTATTAGTACGCAAACGTTTCGACCCACGTTGCAGGTCTTCTTCAGGGCTAAATATACAACATACAAATACATTAAAATAATATATGGCACAGAATAACAAAATAAGTAGTATAAAAGAATGTTGCATATTGTAAAAGTGTACAAAGAGTTAATAATTAAATCCAACAAAGTCGCAAATGAAGAATGAAAAATTAAAGCAAAGTAAAAAATGAAAAATTATCCAATAAAGTGTCCACAAACTTGACAGATGAAAGTTTGAGAATTAGGACAGAATAATGAAAGTAGATGTAAGAATGAAATGAAAATTGATATAAATAAACAATAAAAATAAATAACAGTCCTACTAATATTATAAATGCGAAAGTTTGTGAGGATGGAGGTTATACATCAGAATAACACATAGGCTACAATTTATAATGATTTTGTGTAATTTGGTCATAATATAACGATAAATATCAAGTAAGTCGGATAAAATCATGCCCTTTGAGTAGCTTGCTCACGTGTTTCTTACTCGCAAAATCTACATATTTTCGCTGAACGAAACAAATCAAGTAACTTAGTTTACAGGTACCCATAAAACTAAGAACAAAATGAATGCCACGACGAGATACAAACCATATTGCTGAAACAACTGCCAAGAAGAGGAATAGCTCACTTGACCAATTTGTTTAACACCTGCCTCAGGTTAAGATATTTTCCTGACAATTGGAAGAGAGCTATTCTTTTTCCTCTACTCAAGCCGATGAAGTCAGGATCGCACCCAGCAGACTACAGGCCCATCAGCTTGCTTCCGCATCTGGGGAAAGTCTTTGAGAAAATTGTTCTCAATTATCTCAAGGCGCATTGCTCAGAGATAGCCCTCATCCCACCGGAACAAACCGCCTACTAGCCCGGCCTTTGCCCGGATCATCACCTGGCGAAGATACATGCGGAAGTGAGCCAGTGCACCGCCAAGAACGAAGCGACCGCTATGATCTCCATAGATTGCACGGAAGCATTCGACTCAGTGTCCCATAGCCTACTATGCAATACACTACAGGAGAACGAATTTCCGGAACAGCTCTACTCGGTCCTACGGTCGTTTCTTCAACAGCGAACGATAGCATTCCGTATCGGCGAAACATCATCGGAAGCCATCGCATTCACCTGCGGAGTACCTCAGGTGTCTGTGCTATCTCCAGTACTTTTCTCAATATACACAGCTGAAACTGTTGGGACCAACTACAAAAAAGCTACTGTAGCAGCCTATGCCGACGACATAGCGATCTACAGCAGCTCGATCAGCGCAGAGGGAGCTCTACGGCAGGCGGAGGAGGTCTGTGCGAGCATAACACAGAAGGTAGAAGGACTCAACATCACAGTGAAACCTAAAAAGACGGACTGCATAATTTTCTCCTTTCAGGGGAAAAAGCACCGTCCTCTCCCTAAGGTCTATAGGGTAGCTGGACGCGAAAACAGACCAGCGAGCAGCATTATCTACTTAGGTGTCACCCTTGACCGGCACCTTAAACTAGCCTACCACTGTAGGAAGAAACTTAGATCGGTTAGGACCAAGTCTTACAGACTTAACCACCTGCTTACATCTCCTAACTTATCCCTCCGCCTCAAGTTGACCATCTACAAGAGCATCCTAAGACCGGCGCTCCTTTACGGAGCACCACTATTAGGTAACATCACGCCGGCAACAGCGAAAAGGCTCCAACAGTTTCAGAATAGCGTACTGCAACGCATAGTGAGATACACAACATTAGACAAAACAAAAACGGACCTCCTACACACTATTCTCGACATACCGACAGTTACAGAATTCATTAAACGTAGACACATTAAATTTTTTGACAGCCTGAAATACTGTACTAACCCTCTTTTTCGGACACTCACCCCAGCGGGACGGCCACAAACGTGGCAAGATTACGTACAAAGTCTCAGCCTGAACTGAGCAATAAATAAAATAAACAAATGAAAGGAAAAGGACACGGTGAGCCCCATCACAGGAAAAGTCAAAAGCTAATAAATAGAAATAAAATACAACCTACGAAACGTCGGCACTTAATTAAATAAGTATCCACTTATTTAGTGTTTTATTTGACTGCACCCCCAACTATTTTCTTCCTTACATCGATCATCCAGTCATCCATTCCTCGCTTCTCAAGAAATAAAATACATTATAACCTTCCACCTTCTCATACTCCTCTTAAAATGTACATCGTACAGTACAAGAGATACCAGATACCTCTCCATCTTATCTTCAATTCTCATTAGAAACCTTTCAAACCCTAAGGGTATAGGAAAAAAAGTTTACAGGTACCGCCTTCAGCGGACTCAGCCCGATGTAACGCCTTAAAATACCGAAAGGCAACAGAAAGCTTTTCTTTATATAGAAGCTATAGTTTTTACGAAACTATAATGTAACTGTAATTTCATAAAATAAAGGAGGTCCTGAAAAAAAAAAAAAAAAAGTTTACAGGAGTATATTGCAGTAGGTAAATATGGCCGCCAAAATTAAAAACACATTGATAAATTACCTACATATGTACGTTAGAATAACGATATTAGAATGATCCTTTCAGTTTTAATTTCTCGCTGCTGCCTTACGACAAGTGAAACCGTTATACTAAGTAATTCTTTGCAATAAATTTAATAACATTACATACTGACAGGAACAACAGTAAAGGAAAGTAACTTCTGTCCGCCCCGTTTGTTAATCAAGTGTCAATGTATGTTTCACGTCTGTGCTGATCCGGCTGTGATGAAATTTGATGTGGATAATCTCAAGCCTGGGAAAGAACGTAGGCTACTCTTTATCAACACACCATACAGGCGAAGTTATAAAACTGTAAGAAAGGAAATTATAATGCAAACAATATATATATCCCCTCTCTTCCATTTTCAAGTCGATCTTTTGTATTTTTGATTTTCAGCATTCGACTGATTCGATATTCACAAGTCCATACCGATATCGATAATATATTTTTTTCAGCACTTTCAAAACAGTCTGCCACAATGCTAAACGCGCGATAATGGTCTTCCATTGTTGTTTTTCGATAATAGTAATAATATATTTTCAATTTTCAAAACGGCAGACATGGTCGAACGCATTAAAAAATTCGCAAAAAATCGATACCTATCTTACCCGAGCGCGCTCCGCGCCCGCCACTTTGGGCTTAGAGAATCCCCACCTCATGTATGGAAGGTATGAGGGCCTCACTGTACAAAACCCCAGGTCTGGGCAAATACCAAACATACTGGTAGCTTTTCACTGGATCTTAGCCTAGACAAAGGTAAGGCGTTAGTTATGATTAATATGCTTTCACAGTGATTTATATCATCTCATTCTAACTTGGAGGTTTTTTTTATTCTAATGTAGAACTGTAGTCAGTTAAGATTGGTCACATTACAGTTGAAGTTAGTTAAGTATCAGTAGCTTGGAACATGCTGAGTAGGGCTGGGTGCTTGTAAAGCTTTGCAGTGAATGCTGGTTGAGGTCGAATGTAAAGTTGGAGGTATAATTTTGTGGTGACTATGATTTATGTGTCATGTGTTTTATATTCTTTACAAATAATTCATTCACTCAATGAAAACCTATTTCCAGTCGTTTTTTGCATATAACTTTATGATGTGGATACGTTTCGACTATATGTCATTTACAATCCATCAAGAACTTCTTCAACATCTAAGAAGAGTTATAAGTCAACTTTTCTCTGTAAATTATTACATACAATCATAACAATATAACAAAATATACATTTCTTAAAATCGTCCATAAATAGAAGTAAGTATAGATACCTTTTTTTATTATTCATTGTCATTTGCTAAAATTTTTTTCTTGGGGGTCCATTGTCCTCCATGGTCCTATTGTTAAAGCTAATGACAATGAATAATAATAAAAAAGAAAAAAGATGACTTATAACTCTTCTTAGATGTTAAAGAAGTTCTTGATGGATTGTAAATGACATATAGTCGAAACGTATCCACATCATAAAGTTATATGCAAAAAACGACTGGAAATAGGTTTTCATTGAGTGAATGAATTATTAGATAATGCAATCCAGTTTACACCCTTTAAAAATTCTTTACAAATTATTATTCTGCAGGTGGTTGCTTCGAGTTGAGTCCCAACAAGTTTTGACCTTCATTTGTTTCCCTTATTATATCTTCCAATTTAAGTTATCCTCTAGAGAATATAATTATGGGAAATGAGTATTGCATACTTCGTAATCATTTCATTTCGAAATAAATGTTTCAACACACAATATATCATCTTTACTTCGAAATTCCAGTTGTAATTTTTTTTCTTGATGAAATGATTACCAAAATCTGCTCATTACATATAATTACATTCTCTTTTCAATACTAAAGCTTACAATAACTTGTATTTTAGGAAAATATTAAACATGAAAGGAATGAACAGTTAAAACTTGTGACTCAATTTGAAGCGACAACCTGTTGAATAATTACCTTCTTTTGTATTCAATATTATATGAATATCCCCATATTTGTTCATTTAATAAAGGGCATTTAGTTTAGAAATATATTACTTTATATAATTTTATGTTGAACAGCTGGGTAGATTTATCTTACTGCATTCTAAATTTGGATAAGATATAAAGGTCTTTAGTTCTTCTTCAGCTCTAGAATAATGACTCAACATGTAACAACAGTAAAAGAGCGTTATTTTTCTAATTGTAAAAGTGTGATTTTCTACTTTTCCGTCTACTTTCTTCTTGTTTATTGTAGATCGAGAGCATTTTTTAAACATGCATTTTTTCAAGGGGGTCCTGAGCCTGTACGATATCAGGTACTCGTCAAAAATCTCTAATAATATTAATAATAATAATAATATCTGGCCCAACAAGTCGTCACCGAGTCTGGGCCGCCTCCAGCATTCTCCGCTAGTCAGCTCTATCCTGCGCAGCATCCCTGGGAGGAACCTGGTAGTTAGTTGCTTCCTTAGGCTACAATAGCACCTATTAGCAGAATTAGTTCTTCTTCTTATCTCCTGATCTTCAGTCCCTGGACCATACGAATTATCGGGATTCTACTCTATCATCATTGTCTTTACAATAGTAAAAAAAAAAATAGACACCTTTATGGAAAAAGGGAGAGGAGTGGCTCAGTGGTAGAGTACTGAGTTACCATGCCGGAAATCCTGGTTCAATTCCCGCTGCAGGCCATGATTTTTATTTAGTCTGTTTGCAGCGGGAGATGGATCATATAGGATCTAGGACCCTCCTGGGGCCCACCCAGCCTCTATAAAATATTATAAAAATAGGGTACCCAAAATAAGGTGGAAAAATCTGGCGGTCGAGCGTGACCTAGGACAAGTCACCTCCTTGCAGAACCGTTGTCCATGAAACAGTACAGTCTCTACCATGTACTGAACCCCAGACCCTTCATGGGTTGTAGTGGTACAGGTTTTTTTTTTTTTTTTATGGAAAAATAATAGTTTCATAGTCATTATTTAAAAGTATGTTGGGTGTATCTGATCCCATAGTCAGACAGATCAGCTGATAAGTAGACCTGAGGCTGAACTAGTTCAGATTAACTGAAGAAAACAAGGGCTTATTATAATTTATATTTATTATATATGTATATATATTTTCAATTTTAGTAAATTAACCATTAGTATTATTTAAAAAAATCTTTTATAAGTAAGTAATGAGGGCAATTGTTCAATTCTATTATATATATATATATATATATATATAATGTTCTTCTATATATATAAAAACATAATATTTATCTGGCCAGAAGGCTAAATGTTACAAATCATAAAGCATGTAAAACATAACAGAAAACAATTAAAAAAGAAATATATAAACAAAAATAATAGTAAGTAAATAAACAGTGCAGATCTTGACATGATATTAAGCAATTACAGAGAATAGATAAATCCATAGCTTTTTTTTAGATGCATGAGCTAGCATGCAATAATTTCTTTACATGATGTACAGCTTTTCAAAAAGCAAAATTAAAAGAACTAAATAACACAATGAGTTATTCTATACATTACATTCTAAGCAAATGACTCACCTGCATAGAGACTATCCTTTTGGGAAGCTAAGAGGTGTTGAAACAGCAAGGGTTTGAATAATGATAGAGAGGGAGTATGACGGATATTAGGAGGGATTGAGTTCCACACTGTGGTGGAGCGGGCGAGAAAGGAACGCTCGTATATATATATATATATATTTATATATCAATATACTGATATATATATCAGAAAAAATCAATTTAAGTGAACATAATAGATAGATAACATAATGAAAATAATAGATATATATGAGAAGGTGGGTTGGTTATGTAATTAAGGTTGAATATTGTTTTTTATATATTAGGAAGCTGATAATTTGTAGAAATAAATTTTTTATTTTACTGTTCTATTAGTTTTAAAAGGATGGAAGAATAATATTTTGATAAATTTCCTCCTTACATTTTGTCATTTACTATGTTATTCAAGTTATCGTTTATATACAGTGCTTCTAATTATTTAAATTTTGTTGTATGTTTTTCTCTGTGTAATATCTTGGGTTTTTCAAAATGAAATGTGTGGAGTTCGTTTTTACTAGGGGTTGATAACGCGGTGTTAGTTTTGGATGTAGGTTTTAGGTTGCTTTTATGATAATAAAATCTATTTTTGAGGTTTGGGCTCGTATGACCAATGTAGTGTCTGTTACAGTTATTACAGTTTAGGTCATAAACTACATTAATGTTTTATAGTTATGGTATTTTATCGTTTTGACTATTGATAAAATTTTTAATGGGGTTTGTGGTTTTATGGGTAAATTTGATTTCGGGTTTATCATAATTTTTAAAGGTTGGAGCTATTGTTTCTGATAGTCCTTTTGTATATGTTGAACTCTTAAATATTATTTGTCCGTTTTTTTTTTATGATATGGATTTATCTGACTTATGTATTATACGAGGTGTGGCTATTAAATAACGAGACTGACCCTGCGGAACAAGTACGCATGCGCCAACCGCCATTGACTGACAGCTATTTAGTGTGAAGCTTTCTCTTTAGTATGCAGTTAGTCTCGCTTCTGTAAACAATACTGTTTAGCCAGAGCCTTCGTTCGCGTTAGTGTTGTTTTTCTGTTTTGCCGGATAAAATGGTTTGTGCAATAATATAGCAGCGAATTATTGTGAAGTTTCACTTCAAACTTGGAAAAACCGCAACTGAAACTTATAATTTATTGAAAGGAGTGTATGGTAGTGAATGTTTATCGCGGGCATGTGTTTTTGAATGGTTTGAGCATTTTAAAGATGGCCGAGAAGACGTTGATGATGATTCGCGGCCAGGTCGCCCTTCTACGTCAAAAACGGGTGACAATGTTCAAAATGTTGGTAATTTGATTTGGTCTGACCGTCGATTAAGTATTCGTGCAATTGCTGAAACTGTAGGCATTGATAAAGAATGTGTACGGCAATTTTAACATGGGAAAATTGTGTGCCAAAATGGTGCCTAAAATTCTCACGTTTGAACAACAAGCAGCTCGCAAAAATGTTTGTACTGGCACTTTGGATGCCATTGAAAATGACCCAAATTTATTGGAAAGGAAATTGGAAATTTATGATCCGGAAACGAAGCGCCAATCCATGCACTGGAAGACCCCAACTTCACCAAGAGCCAAAAAAGCTAGAACGAGCAAGTCAAACTTTAAAGCAATGATGATTGTTTTTTTCGATATTCATGGGATTGTGTACCTTCACTGGGTTCCTGAAGGTCAAACTATTAATCAATACTACCTTGAGGTAGTTGCAAAACTACGTGAAAGATTAAGGAAAAAACGACCCGAAATGTGGAAGGACAAAACATGGGTTCTCCACCAAGACAATGCGCCAGCTCATTCCGCGTTATCTGTCAATTAGTGTTAAGATTGTTAACCGTTAATAAGACATCTTCATTATCTTTTTCCTTTTTATGATTTGTTACCTTAAACCCATAGGTTATTAATGAGTTTTATAGGGAAAGTATTACTTTTAAGGATGTCAAATATTTTACTTTTTGTTTCTTTTATGTGATCGATATCTGTTAGTTTTAAAGTTTTATTAATTAAATTTAGTCCTGTATTTATAACTTGGTGGGTTGGGAAGAAATTTAAAAGTTTTTTGAGGGAATGTCTTTTTTGAACCATTTTGTAGAGAGGGTGTTGTTCGTAGGGTTTCTAATGATCGTGATATCTAAATAGTTTAATGTATAAATTTTTTTCTAATTCCTGTGTAAATTTAATATTTTTGTTTTGTTCACTTTTTGTTGGTTATAATCAACAGATCGTCTATGTATTAAGCAATAAACATAGGTGGGTTATTCATTTTTTGTAGGCTCTCTTTTAAGATAAAATTTAGTACAATACCTGATAAATTAACTGAGGGTCTACCTCCCATTGGCAAACCTGCTGTTTGTTTGTAAATTTAGTTTTGAAAGGAAAAACAAACATTTTCTGTGCAGAGTTTTATTCCCTCTAGGAATATTGTTTTACTTTTTATGTCTGTGTGTGGTTCTATTTTTTCCCAATTTTCATTAATGAGTTTGTATGCTCATTTGAGTGGTATATTCAGAAACATGGATATGACATCTAGACTGCAGGTTATATGATCCGATGGTGAAATAATGCTTTTTAGTTCTATTGCGTTTTTTATGTCATAATCATTGTTATTATTAAAATGGTTTAATGATTTATTGAGGTCCATTGCTAATTTGTCTATTGGATTATTAGTGCCATCTACTAGAGGTCTAAATGGGTGGTCTTTTTTATGTATTTTGGTGTATTAAGTAGATGGTAGTTATGTATTGTGGGTGTATTAAGTAGATGGTAGTTATGTATTGTGGGTGTATTAAGTAGATGGTAGTTATGTATTGTGGGTGTATTAAGTAGATGTTAGTTATGTATTGTGGGTGTATTAAGTAGATGTTAGTTATGTATTGTGGGTGTATTAAGTAGATGTTAGTTAATTTAGTTTTAAGAGATTTATCTATAAATTTATGTTTCATTAGTTTGTCTAGACATTTATTAACTTTTTGGTTTTGATCACTCATAGTATATATTGAAAATAACCATGCAGGTCGAAATGTCTAATAAATTGATGAAGAACAATATTTTTGGACTTAAGGTTTCCTAGATCCCGAGAAAAAGAATTTTTTTCTTAAAATCCAAATTTTTTCTTTCTTTTAACCTTGCACAGTAATGTATCATATCATATTATATTTAATGCTCATTTTTAGCATATTATTAATCCAAGGTTTTAGTGGAAAGTACGCTTATTATTGTTAACCCTCTAACGGTAAGGCGAATAACTCGGACATAAAGGGTATGGTGGGGTTGGATTAGACCCCACCCTTCAAATATAGATTTTTTGGGGTAAAATAAAAAAGTAATAACGGGGAAAAGTTTTATTATCAAGCATAACACAATTTAGATTAGTTATGACAAAAAGTTTTTCATAGACCATAAATAGGAACATAGAGTAAATAGGAAGTTGATTACAAAAGAAATACCATAATAGAAATATTCTCTGTAAACGTATTTAAAACATAGATCACTATTCAGTCAACAACTAAGAACTTGATTGCTTCAGAACTCCTAAAGGTTGGCATCAATTGTATAAAATAAATTTAGTGTCAGTTTCCGTATTTCGTCAATCTTATGCAATTTTGACTTTTACTTATTAATTCCTTGTTTATTTTTAAATGTTTATATACAAAGTACATACTTCTAGGATGAACTTTGATTACAATAAATTATTGTTTTTAATTTAATATAATTTGAACTATTTATTTATTCAAAGACATCTATTAATAACGTGGTGTATCATTTTGACTGGAAGCCATTGTATGTAATTTAAAAAGTAATATGGGGTTGAACCCTCCCAACTAAAAAGTGTGACGTAAACAGTAAGATGGGGTCAGATCCAACCTGAGCAAGGGTAATGTAGGCTTTGGATAAAGAGGGTAGCTCAAGGTCATACACCAGACTGACGTAACTTCCTCAGCATTCTCGGGATGACTGACTGGTAGGATAGCTGGGAACCACAGCACTCTCGGCAAAAGAAATCGGTATTAGTAATCAAAAGAAATTCACTGGGGTCAGATCCAACCCCAACCTTATCGTTTATTTATTACTAATAATTACTGCTTTAATTACTTACTATTATTTAATTATTATAATAATAATCACTAAACTTATTATTGATTATTGTTACATGAATGATGTACCTAATTTCAGGTTGAAGAGATTATGCCTAGCCCAGCGATGAAGAAGGTTGCCAACCAGTGCTACCACAAGATGCTGTCCGGTGCTGCCTATGGAGCCCAAGCTAACATCTACAGTCCCTCGTCAATCGCTGACATGGAACTGAGCACGCCGCAGTGCCTACTGCTAGCGCTGCTCCACTCCCTAGCAACAGGTGACGTAATGTCATGTATATTATTGGCCGATATATGTCAGCAGGTCGACCGCCTGCGCTCTAGGCACCTTAGGGTGTGGCTCTTAGAGGACTTCTCCTTCCCCAGGACTTACATAGAGGACGCTATGGCTCTCCTCCTGCAGCTAGTAACAGACAGCACGCTTAAGTTGCCTGCTCATGTGCTGGCAATAATGTCTGCTCTGGCCAAGCAGTATAGGATCCCTGGTGTCCAGTTCAGGGCATTGTCTGAGGTACCTCTTTCAATTATTTGATTTTAAAACATTTATTTCTTATGACAATCTCCTACTAAGCAGACAACTCATATTGTTCTTTGAACAATATGACCTAATTTCAGACCATGTCCTTCAACTGAGAACTTTACCAGAGTTGAACAATCTTCCAAGAATTTATTATTTGCTTTAAAAAAGTTATATCTTCGGATTATTTCCAACTACATTCCCCTTAAGTTTGGTTTAAATTATTAGTATTGTTTATGAAGAAACTTAATTTTTTATTTTACTAGCTGGGGTACCTGGCTACGCTCAAGGAGTTGATATGAGATTGCGTGGTAGTTGGAATAAAAGAATAAACTTTAAAATATATGGGATACAAATTTTTATTGAAAATATATTCCAACTACAATACTTTTATATAAACACTTTTATATAAACAACATTTTTCATTTGTTATCCGGAGTATATATACATATATATATATTCCGGATAACAAATGAAAAATGTTGTAATGAAAAATGTTGTTTATATAAAAGTGTTTATATAAAAGTATTGTAGTTGGAATATATTTTCAATAAAAATTTGTATCCCATATATTTTAAAGTTTATTCTTTTATTCCAACTACCACGCAAAAAATGTATGTATATATATATATATATATATATATATATATACATACATATATACATACATTTTTCGAATTTACAACTTGAGAGCAAGCTACATATAGTTGCCAGTGAGAAAAGCAGGAGTCTTTGTTGTTGATGCCGCAATATTTTAAAGTTTGTCCTAACACTTTGTTAATTGTCAAACTATAGTCTAATTTGTCACTGTATTACTTTGATTATTCACACTTCATTGTTTGTTTTTATTCATTCGCTGCACTTCATACCCACGACGCATCATGCTTTATATATCCCTGCCAGTGGGTACTCCTACCCATAAAAAAAGACTTTCAATGTTCCACAATGATCTCTGGAATGTTCCCGAACATTCAAATCCACGACGGATCTTGCTTTACATACCTCTACTGATAATTAGCTTCACACGTAGAAAAAAGGCTTCGAATAGTCCAAAATGTTCCAGAATATTCCACAACATTTGAGAGCTCTTGAATACTCTCAAATGTTCTGGACTGTTCTAGAAATTTCTTGAGGGCAAAACTTCCAACCCTTTAATTATATTAAATAATATATATTATTCTATATGCACATTCACAACCTTTCCTTTCGTCTTCTCAATTTAACTTTTACGACATTTCACTTACCACTGATCCACTGCCTTCTTCATTCTCTGTCCCAACTTAATTTTTGCTAAATAATTTCCTCCCCACTTCCAATACTTTTGACCACTAAGGTAAGACGTTCTGTTATTATTTATATTTCCAAGTTTTATTGGATCTATTACTGTCATTTATTTAGTTCAACTTCTAATTATGAGGTATTTTTAATTCATTTACCTAAATATTGTTTTATCCTTATTTTGGTATTTATCGGTTTTGTGTTTCAAAGATTTTGCCATGTCTTGCTTTAAATGTTAATTATAAAATGATGATTTATAGCATGAGAATTTATAGTAATGTGAAGATATACAGAGAGTAAGATAAAATTGCAATAGGATTATGCATGGATAACAGAATTAGTGTACAGAATTGATAATAATGTAAAGATCTGTATCTCTTTATGTCTGCAGGACGAGTTGCAATTCAGAGTAGAACAGGGAATATGGTATACGATGGTTTAGTGATGTTTAGGGTGAATAATTCTCTCTCCCTCCCCACATTTAATGACATTTATTACAAAATCGTTGTAATAGAGTTACAGTTAATGTAATAGAATCGTTAAATTTCTTCTCATTTCAACTGTTTATAATATTCTTCATACATTATTATTTGTCACATTATTACTTCTCATCATTTTTTATCATTAAATCTATAAAATTTCTTCTATAGATTTGTGTTAATATAAATTCATATTAATATATCTTTTGAATACGAAATAAGTTTAAATAATTTACATCATTACCTGTAATTTTATCTATGGTTTCCGTTCTTATTATGCCTCACCTGTTTTACATAAAGTGCCTCTTTACTCTTTCTCTCTAATTATTTCATAATTTATCTTACTCCCTGTATCTCTTCACATTACTATAAATTCTGTACTTCTCCCTTGGTACATCATTTTTTGTTTCTTTCTTAGCCCCGAAGATGGTCTACATTCTAGGCCGAAACATTGGCACAATTAAAAAATAAGTTTCACTGTTTTGTGAGTTGATATTTTTATTCAGAATTATAAACAAGTTTTATTTAGTTATATCTTTGATTAAATTATTTGCATCTCAAAATTTATGTTTCAACTGTCTGATGCCATGCATAAATTTAGCATTCCCAACATTTATAAATATTATAATAATAACTCCTTTATTTCACCTTCCACCATGAAAATAAGAAATAAAACATAAATTTTCCCTTTGAATTATGTCAAAAAATGGTGTACTTTTGTTTTATAAAATCTAATTTTAAACATTACAAATGATTGGTATTCTATAACAAAAATAAATGCCAGAATTTAAACAAGAATAAAAAAAGCGAGATATTGCAGATAGCGGAGGAAAATATATCATAGAGTATTTGATCTATCATCTTAAAATTCGGAAAAGATTTTGATAAAATAATCCATTTTAATCATATTCGATGTTAGAGTCCATTATTACGTTATTGAGGGTGCTAAATACGAAACTGGTTTAAATTGAATCGGTTTTATTTGTTATTCTGGTGTACCAAATGTTAAGAGTCCTTTACGTAATTGATGATTGCAATATCAACTATTAATAGTGAATAGATTTATTTTTACATTTTACAACTTAATTGTTATCTTAGTAAGAAAGGAAATAGTTGGGGGTGCAGTCAAATTAAACACTAAATAAGGGGGTACTTATTTTATTTTGTGCCGACGTTTCGACCCACTTTGTGGGTCATCTTCAGGGCTAAGAAAGAAAACAGACAAAACTATAAAAATACATTTCAGTATCAAGTATATGATAATATAAAAATATATGTAGAGTAATAGAAATTTAGAACAAAAAAGTGAGGGATATATATGAATAAAAATATATATGATTTTAGATGTTACGATACATTTGTAGGTTTTCAAAGCATATTAAGGAAAATTATATCATTTTAATTCATAGAATAATTAAAATTCTAGTGATTCTTAATTGATCAAAATAAAATTGATTTTGGAATGATCAATAAATCATATATTTTTCTAAATAACCTAACAATGCATTCAAAATTTGTTAATAAAATGGATTCTGTATTAATCGATCATTTCAACGATATATTTTCTTAGTTAGATCGCCCAACAACCTCAGATCGAATAAGTTGAAATATGTTAAAATAAATCGATTCACTATTTTGATTACTTTATAGATATCAGTTTTGCAAATAGTCTCATCGTATCCAAATAATGAACTCCAAAATCACTATATTTGTGATTATTCTATTATTAAAATGATATAATTTTCCTTAATACTTTTAAGAATTTATATATATATATTGATAGTTAATTAAAAGTTGATGTTAATTATATGTTTATTTTATTACAAAAATTTTAAGTTATTACACATAACAGTTGGTCATCTTAAAATATTTTAATTAACATGAAATCTTTTATCTCCGTGAGTTCAATGACAATTAATTACAGTTTGGGATAAATAAAATAATTTAAATTTAAACACAATTTTTACAGTATACTTACTAAAATAAACACTCACATGTATCTCATCCAATCTGTGTCCTAAAACTCCTTCCCAAAACAGCCTCCGAATCACAATACCATCCAGCTTCTTTTGACTACTTGAAGATCCTTACACCAGACTGCCAATGGTAGAGTAGAATAACTTGGAGAGATCCTATCTTCAGGACATCCAATAGTCAAGTAAAATAACTTAGAGGTCCTCACTGGAGGACCTCCACACTGAAGGTGACAACAATTTGGAGTTGCTCACTCTCGAACCTCCACAACTATAGTGGGTGAAATATGGCGGGAGCTTGCCGGTAGTGGGTGGCAATGGCATTTGTATAATTTTAAAATCAGTTCACATTTAAAAATTGTGTTTATTGAACAAACTAGTGTATTTAGGAAAATTATATCGTTTTAATAATAGAATAACCACAAATATAGTGATTTTGGAGTTCTTTATTTGGATACGATGAGACTATTTGCAAAACTGATATCTATAACTTATTTCAATTTATTCGAGTCGATATTCATTTTTTATTGGTACAAAATGCGTCTGATATTTATGAAATTTGGTGACAAACTGACGAATACATCAAGCGATGACAAGTTTTGGCAGGTTCATAATCTTATCGATCTGGTAATGAGTCATCGCGAATCACATACATGCTAGTATTGTGCAAGAATTTTTTGACTGTCCTGATAGTTTGTATTTCCGTCCTTCAACAACTTTTTAAATAACTAAGATAACAATTAAGTTGTAATTTGTTAACAAAAAAAATGCATGGACTATAAATTGATTATATTGCAATCATTAATTTCGTAATGAAATTAATCTCTAACATTTGGTCGTCGTCATCATCGAATATGATTGAAATATATTATTTTATCGATATCTTCTCCGAGTTTTACGATCCTCATAGCCTTATAATAGACGCTAACACCCAACCCATAAAAAACAGCCATCAGATATTTGTTTTCACATTCTTTATATTTTTTTCCTTGAGCACAAAATCTAAGTACTAACATTTGGATAATTATGTTCCAGGTTGGCCAACCTGATTTGTCTACTCAACTGGAAAACGCTGTGGCCAACAACTGTCCCAAAGATATTTTTGAACTAGCGAGTGAAGGAGCAGATGTGTGTGGATCGACTCAGTCTGGGGACACCTTTCTGCACATGGCCATAAAAACCGGCAGTAGTGCCACCATCAAAGCTCTGGTTTTCCTGAACGCGGATGTGGAAGGTGTTAACTCTAGTAATGCCACTCCACTAGAAGTGGCAGTCAGACATAACAGCGCATCTTCTGTGAGGGCTCTGTTGATCGCCGGTGCTAAATATGACAAGCGTTTGTCTGGAGGAGACACCTACCTCCATGTTGCTGCTGCTGGGGGGTTCAACGAAGCCATGGAAGCATTACTTGAACAAGGAACGGACTTGGATAAAAAAAACCAACTCGGGGAAACTCCATTATTTCAAGCCTTTAGAGCGGGCAACATCAAGGGTATTAGGTTGTTACTAAAGAAAGGAGCGGATTTCAGTGTTCTGTCAGGTGCCAAATTGAAAGATGGTGACAGTATAGTCCATTCCATAGCTTGCTCAGGAAATGTTGAAATCCTCAGAATATTGGAAGACAGGAAGTTACCAGCAAATATAAAGAATCACAACGGTCTCACGCCATTGCATGTCGCTTGTAATATTTCGGTCGTCAGAATGCTCCTCAGGATGAGTGTGCCTGTAGACAGCCAGGACAATGCTGGGAACACTTCCTTGATGTTTGCTTCGAGAAATAGCAAAGCAGACATTGTAAATTTGTTATTACTAAATCGAGCTGACCCAATGTTAAAGAACAAAGAAGGTCGGAGTGCACTTCACTTCGCTGCTGAAGGAGGCTGTGTTGGGTCGGTGAACTCTCTATTGGACGCTGGAGCCAGGTTGTGCGATAAAGATAACAAAGGCGAGTCCCCAGTCTTCGTTGCAGCTATGAATAATAACCCAGAAGTCCTAAAGTTGCTTATGGAGAGAGCAGCTGATTTGGCTGTGAGGGACAGTGATTGTGGTGGGATATTTCATCAGGAGGCCTGCAGTGGACATGTTGAGGTAGTGAGGGCGCTGCTCGATGCTGGGGTGGCTGTGGATATTAAGGACGAGGACCAGAATACCGCCTTACACCTGGCAGCAAAGAACGGACACCCTGCCGTGGTGACGGCACTACTCAAGGCCAGGGCGTCAGTGGATATTAAGGGCGAGGACCAGAATACCGCCTTACACCTGGCAGCAGAGAACGGGCACCTAGCCGTGGCGATGGCACTTCTCGCTGCAGGGGCGGCGGTTGAAATGAAGAATGAGATCCAGAGCACTGCCTTACACCTGGCAGCATCAAAAGGGCACACAGCCGTGGTGACGGCACTGCTCGATGCCGGGGCAGACCTTGGAGCTAGGAATGTTGGGGCCTGGACACCGCTAATAGAAGCATCTCATTATGGCCACTTGGCAGTGGTTAAGCTGCTCTTTGACCGCGGTGCCGATGTTAACGCTAAGCCTAATGGTGGATGGACTGCCTTACGCTGGGCTAATTTCAACAAGCACAGAGCTGTATCACGCTACCTGGTGTCCAAGGGCGCTTTAAACCGCATTGTGTAAAGTGGTGGTGATCTGGACAGCCTGGTTGGCTTCTCTGCTCCATCTTGGTCACTTTGTATCTTCTTCTTTTGACTGTTTAAACAATTTTTAAAAATATTTTATCTGTGATGTTATTTTTGTGAAATATATTTTTTATGTTTGATAATAAACGAATAATTTTCTGAAATATTGTTACTCGTTATACACCTTTTTTTTTTTAATTTTCTTCCTGTTTGATGTATTTATTGTACTTTCATTAATATAGCATTTGGTTATAATTGGTTTATTACCTTGAAGTGAGTGAGGGGTTGAGATGCAAAAGGGAATAAATCCAAATTTGAAATTTTTTTAGGAAACACAAAAATATGCATAATTTAGGTAATATGGATATATCCCCTTTTTTGTGGATTACGCCCATTTAGGCTAAGTAAAATTACTAATTTTACTTCTTGAATTTTATGGACACAAATGAGTTTTCTATTAAAAACCCACCATACTGTATAAATGCCATCCTTTTTCTTGAGTTGCTTAAAATTAATTCTCACAAGGTAAATCTGGAATTATTATTTCTTATTTATTTTTTGTTGTGAAGGAGACTGACTTATGAGGACCCAATCAATAGTTTGAAAGTTATTACTGAGTCTTATGTAAAAATAAAATAATTATCAATTGATGAAATCACAATGCAATGTTCACTTGGACTCTTCTGTTGGTAACTTGCAGGAAATTTGTTATTGTATTTTTTAATTTAACCACGTTCTTTGGTGAATATAAAGCGATGTAATTTAGTAGTTCAAATCATTTACTATTTATTAAAGCAATATTACAATAAAATTAATGTTTAAAATTTTCTGATTTTTCATTCTCTTTTGCTTCTGAAATAATGAACGTGTGGATGGGTTTTGATGATCAAAACCATTTTCCAAATGTGTAATCGTTGCCTAAAATAAGTTCAAATTTTCTTTTGCTTTCCCTCTCATATCTATTAATTTCGTAAAATGATCTTACTAATGTTTAGGCTTGAGTTAAGCTTTATAAGCAGGAGATTTTATGATCGATAGATATAGAATCAATTTTCTTTATCAAATCCCTTTTATTCAATATCTATGTCCCTTAATAGGGTATGGATGATATAATTTATCATAATACAATCCATTTTGGAGTTTTCTAAGTTAATCGATATAGAGGTCTTTTAATGGAGAAGTAGTTCCCGAAAACAGTCCATTTTCGATTCAGATTCTAAATAGGCCAATATCGAATAAAAATTAAAATTTATTATGATTTTTCGAATGATTGATTGTGCTTTCGAAACTTTAACAACCATAAAAATGGGTCTCAATATCGAAAGTATTGGAAAAGTTGTAATAAATCGTGTCCCGAGAGATCTAGCAGAAAATCGATTGTTCTTTCGGGAATTACATCACAACATGAATCGAATATGTTCAAAATGTTAAAATAGATGGATAAAAAAATATTTAATCGACTAGGGAAGAGGGATTGTCTCCCTTGTAAATTTATCCATTCACCCTTTCACTAGTTTTCAAATTCTAGTAGGTTATGGAAATGGCTGTTACCTATTCCTGCTGACGTTTTCTGTATACGATTCCTCTAAAGCCTTTCTACTGTAAATTTTTATTAAGAGGGGGCCTACAGTAATTTTCTATACATTTTCCCAACGTATTACCAATTTTCAACCCTAGAATTGAAAATTTCAGGATTTTTTGATTTAATAAAGTCTGAAAAAGCATTTTTGGTGTGAGAATCGTTTTGAAAATTTTACACACCCCTCCAAAGCCGAGAATTATTTTTTTGAAAAATATTTGATTTTTCTATTCTTATAGTGATACAGAATTCGAGAAAAAAAAGTTTAAAAATTTGCACTAAACTGACTGTCAGAGCCCCTTGCAGGTAGTTGCAACGGTAATTCAACCTTAACAGTTATAAAAGAGAAAGTGGAATGGAAAACCGGGGGCTACTTTCTATGGTCACTCTAGGCTTTGCAGGGTTAAGGAAGTATTGCAAATACCTTAATAAGAAATTTGAAAAGATTAGTCTGACATATAAGGTGAGTGTGGGAGGACTTTGTACCCTCGCTTGTTTAGTTTCTTCACTGTCTGGCCTTGACATGAGGTCTGCCCTCGTCGTGGAAGAGTGTAGGTCTCTTCAGATCGACCAATGCAGCTTCTACATTAAAAATAAAGAAATATGTTTGTTTTTATTTTTTGAAAATCAACCCCTAAAAGAGTAAAATAGTTGAAATGCTAACATGTTAAGTTTGAGATTTTAAAATAAGTAAGCAGGCTCGACATTTTAACATAATAATCATTGTATTTAAGATTTTGCAAAATCAACCCCTAGATATTACATTGTAGATTTCAATAGAAAACTTATCGATAGTTCTGAAATTATGCATTTAATATTTAATAGGATGGTTTACTAAAATTGATCAACAAAGGGATAAGCATTGGCAGGCTGGCTCAATTCTCAAATGCTTTAAGTCATTGTTTCTAATATGGAGTTGATTCATGGAATTAAAAATTTCTCTCTCCGTTTAAACTCAACATAAGTTTCTATTTAAAATCAACACGGACGAAGTCGTGGGCAGAAGCTAGTCTCCTGTATTCCCAAGTGGTCTCGTCCTTTTTTGGTCCGAATATTCTATGTAACACCTTATTTTCGATTACCTGAAGATGTTGTTCATCCTTCAACGTTAGTGGCCACGTTTAAAATCTGTAAAGTGTTGGGAGGATGATAGTTTTATAAATTCTGATTTTTATGTTTCTGGACAAAAGACACGAGGTTAGTAATGTTGATACCGAATAATAACAACCATTTCCTGCCTGTCATCGCGCCTTTATTTCCTCTTGAATTTCGTTTTTTCTAGTTACCATAGACCTTAAGTATTTAAATTTCTCGATATGTTCAGACTTATTCCCTCCTAAAACAATGTCCCTAAAGTCTCCCCTTTTTCTGCTACTAATCATAAACCTTGGTCTTATCCGAATTTGCTTCCAGCCCTATTTTCTTACCTGCATTTATCAACGTTTCTGTATTTAGCTTTATGGTTTCCGCGCCTTCGACCAATACCAAATCGTCCGCAAACCCAAGCATGGATATTATGGTATTCATATTCAGATTCTAACCTTTTTCATTGTTTATCACTTTTTAAATGACGCACTTGAGTATTAAATTGAATAGTCCAGGTGAAAGCGAATCGCCTTGTTTTAACCTGAGCTAACCTCAAACTTCTCCAGGCAATTATTACAGATTCTAACCTTATTGAAAGTTTCCCTTATACACATCCTTACTAGATTTACTAATTTCTTTGGTATATCCTATGCAATCAGTACGTTATACATCATTTGATGGTCGATGGAATCATAAGCTTTTTTAAAATTGATATAAAGCTGATGAACGACACCGTTGTATTCTAATTTTTTCTCTAGTATTTGGCGTAAGGAAAATATTTGCTCGATAGTTGAAAGGTTTCGCCTACAACCACATTGATAATTCCCGATGATTTTCTCTATGTATTGTGTAATTCGGGAGCGGAGTGGCTCAGCGGTAGAGCACTGAGTTCCCATGCCAGAAATCCTGGTTCAAATCCCGCTGCAGGCCATGACTTTTATATAGTCTGTTTGCAGCGGGAGATGGATTATATAGAATCTAGGACCCTCCTGAGGCCCAAAATAAGGGGGGAAATCTGGCGGTTGAGTGTGACCTAGGACAAGTCACCTCCTTGCAGAACAGTGGTGCAGGTTTTTTATTTCGTAATTCTACTAGTTAGAATTAATGAGAATATTTTATAACAAGTCGGTAGGAATGAGATTCCGGGGTAGTTATTACAGTCCCATCTCGGCCCCTTTTTGTGGGTCGGAATAAGTATAGATTCTGTCCATTCTTCAGGCATTTTCCCATACCTTTCAAACCAAAACATGAATTTTCGAGACTCCTGCTTCCCTGCAGGGTTTTATCAATTCACAAGAATATTATCCAGCTTTGTACGGTTTCAACTTTTTTAAATCAATTAATTTTAATTTTGCCTTGCCTGGCATGGAAATATCATTCAAATAGATAGATTGCTGTTGTCGATACTGACCAAGTAGCCAACTATCCCGTTGAATTCCCGATTTCATTGATTCATCTGGAATGCCACCATTTGATATTGAAAATCTGTTTACTTATTTGAATGCCATGCAATGCAATGACACATGATTGGTCATGAAAAGAATCATGGGCAATGTTCTTGAAGCTACTATATGGATATTAAGCAGACTAATAGAGAATTTACTACAATAGAAAATCTACAATATACAATATAAAAATTGCATGCTTGAATTTATATATTTTTTATTAAAATAAATATATACATACATCATAATTTTTATTTATATTTAAATAATTCATAAATTGTGTATTTAAATATAGATCACCTTCATAATATAGGATCTGATGGTAAGATACAAATTATATCTAGCAGTAAAAGTTCATTTATGAATATAAATCATATAATAACTATGTTATCTATATAATACTAAAATGAACTCACAAACTTGACCCATACACTTATACAAGACATAAGTAGTAATATACATTCTAGAAGACAGATTTCTCTCTAGACTAGAATTCAAACAAAACTATTTATTTTTACATTACATCAAACTTACTCATAAAGGTTACAATAAACAGTTGATGATAACTATTTACATTATTGCCAACTAAATAAAAGTTATATATGGGGTGGGTAGTATTCGTGCGGCCTGAAACGGAAGTTGGCGACACTGGAGGGCAAGCTACAAGGTGGTGGTGGGGGTGCTAGTCTTGATGTGGTGTATGTTGGCAGACCTGTTAAAACAAAATAATTTTTATTAATTTCATTACTTAGTCTATTAAATTCAAACTTTTGGTACAATACCAGAATAGAATTGCATTATTAGTTCCGAGGGCACTAGACACTAGTGCTATCTTGTGGAACATCTTTGTAAACTGCTTTCTATTTAGTTGTATACTTTTGTGGGTTATTTTGCTAACTAACTGCTTTTCATTTAGTAGTACAATTAATACTCACCAGCCCTGACCAGGGCCAATGAGTTAGGCCAAAAATTTGTAAATTTTACTTATTTATTAAAAAATTGACTCCAACCGCCTACTTCATTCATCATTGCTTACGGAATTATAGAATATCATGAATAGTTTACTTGTTAGACCAATAAACAGCAAATTATTAAAGTACGAACAAAAATTAAATGATCAGATAAGGAGCGGCTAATTGCTGGCTAATAGGTTTGACTCTTTTGATTCTGTTTAAATAATTAGGAAAATCAACACTTGTCTAAATTTACAAGTTTATGTGGTTAAGCTCTAATAAGGGTTTCAGTGAATTTTGAATGATTAATTACTTCATCATCATTACCAGTGTAACTCCCTACTACCATCATCACCACAACCACAAAAGGACCATGGAGGACAATGGACCTCCAAGAAAACATTTTTAGCAAATGACAATGAATAATAAAAAAGAGAAAAGTTGACTTATAACTCTTCTTAGATGTTAAAGAAGTTCTTGATGGATGGAAAATGACATATAGTCGAAACGTATCCACATAATAAAGTTGTATGGCAAAAATGACTGGAAATAGGTTTCGTTGTGAGAAGGAATTATTAGATAAATGCAATCCAGTTTACATCCTTTCAAAACCACCCCTAATATTACAATCATCGCCACAACACTCTACTTCCTTCATCATCAGTTCAAATAAATCCCGACTATCTTCATTATTACCATCATTACTACCAACACCACCATAACTCCCTACTACCATCATCACCACAACCACCATAATATCACAATCATCACCGCAACACTATTCTACCTTCATCATCACTTCAAAAACTCCCTGCTTCCTTCATCATTACCATCGTAGCTCCCTACTACCATCATCATTACATTACTACTATAACTCTCTAGTAACATCATCATTAGGGGAGACCGGGGCAGGTTGTAACAAAAAAAATTTCGAATTTTTTTTTTCGTTCAAGTGTTTTAACTAACCAAAATTTTTTGCATGAATGTGTACTACCATATGTTGTGAACAAATTGATTAAATATTTATGACAAAATCTGTGTACACTAAACGACCAGATTTTTTAAAAATAAATCTGAACCTTTGTTACAATTTGCCCCGCCTTGGGGTAAAAAGTAACACTATTCGGGGTAAGTTGTAACACATATTTTTCAATGCTCTATTTATTTAAATACAAACATAAACATACAGATAAACCAAAAAAATATATCAATGAAGAGTATTTCATTAAGTGTTTGAAATTTTAAAACAAAATATGGTATTAGTATTAGTGTTCACCAACTATTCACAATCACTATCGCAATTATGGCAGATGGAAAACTTCCGTCTGTGCAATCCTCATGCGACCACAATTTGCATTCTCGGCAGCTAATCCACTTTTCTTTGGGTCTACTATTCGCATAGGATTCAGTGCAAACTAAGCAAAAATACTCTTCTTCTGAGGAATCATCTGATGAAACGAAAACTTTTTTCTTTAATTTCTTCACTTTAGATTTTATAATTTCTTTGGATTTTTTGGACTTTCGACTATTTTGTTCTTCTTCTAGCACATCTTTTTCTGGCGTATGAGTAAGTATCGCAGATTTCCTTTTTCTTCGATTCCTAAGGGTTGTGTTTCGTTGCTCAGCCTTAGGAAGTGGGCGAACAAACTCTGGAGAGAACGTAATCTTGCCTTTAGAAGTTCTTTGGGAAGTCTGGCGAAACGTTGTAAAAGTGTTTATTTATAATAAATATCTAAAATCTATTAGATTTGGTATTTTTGACCCTCAAAATTGACTCGGTATTTTAATTATTAAAACGGTAAGTAATTACCTACGTACATAATAATGTGGTGGGGCAAGTTGTAACATGTTACATTTTGCCCCGATGGAATTGTTACAACTTGCCCCGAACTTGATTTTTTCTATTTTTCCTAGATAAATAAAAAAGTAAACGTCAAATCACTAAAACCTTTCGTTCGAATAACAATCTAAACTGTAGCAATTAATTAGTGACAAAGAAAATACATTTTGACCGTTTGTAATATTAGTAATTTGAAATTAAACTCAGAGTCTAAAATTTACTTACGTGCTCGAATTATATTCACTTCCGGGAATAACTAGTACACTAACGCTTACCGCTCGATTGTCTGCGTGCAACTGATCGTCACAGTGATCCTTGCAAGCGTATGTATGATGCAGGGTTGCCAAGTTTTAAATGCGGGAAAAACTTGGTGTGTTACAACTTACCCCGTGTTACAACCTGCCCCGGTCTCCCCTACCACCATAACTTCCTACTACCAACATCATCATGACCATAACACCCTATTACCTTAATCATCACTTCCACAACTCCCTAATACTAACCCTCATCACCCTAACCGTTCCTATCTAATGTTTTATTCAGCGAGAAGAGGGAGTATATACTTCCTTTACCTTTCCTGTCATGTCCTCCAACAACTGGTCCCTTCGGTTTCCCTCAGATCCTCTCTTTCATTGCTTTGAGGTCACTTTTCACCTCATCTTCCCACATAGTTCTGGACTTGCCTTTTCCTCATTTTCTACCAACTTTGGCCCGGTAGACCTGACTCGCTACTCTTCATTGCGAGCGCGTTCTATTCTAAGAAGGTGACCAAACAATCTCAGCCGATTCATATATTTCTTATCATTGATTGGGCATCGAGGGTCGAGCTTATAATGCTGTTTCCTTCTCTCTCTCTTCTTGTCTTTCATCGAATATTTAGGACACATTGCATTTCTGTTGGGCTACATGGATTTTTGATTAATTTCCTCTTGGGCAGAGTCCATGGTACGGGAGAAGAGTATGTTGGGATAGGAAGAAACATACTTTTCATTTCTACATCTCCGCTACTATGTGCGAACATTACAAAGATCCGATTATTTTGCATATTTCCAAATCTAGAACCCCTTTTTCATGTAAATGTGGTCTCAGGTATTTGAAACTTTCCTTTTTTTCAAGAGATTTGTCGTGTACTCCATTAAAACACATTGATAACACTGTTCTGCACGAAAATCCTCCTTCAAACCAAAACATGCTTTCTTACTGTTATCAGATGTGGTGAACACGAATTTGAAGTCAGATTTTGTCTATCACGCACAGTTTCCTGAGAAATTTTAGTTTTTTATCCAAAAAGGTGAGTTTTTTGTGGATTTGACGAATTTTTTTTCGGCATTAAAACATAGTGAAAAAAATTCAAAAGCCCGATGATTTTGAGCGCAATGAAGTATATTTGAACGAAAAAAAATTGATGGGAATATTACAAGTGGTTAAAGAAATATGGCTAAAAGTGTTTTTTCAGTTTTTCAAGGATCTCACTTTTGAAGCAAAGTTAAATACTACTGAGAAAAAGGCTTTGATTGCTTTTCGAGAGGTATGTGCTAAGTTTTTGGGAAACAAAAAATCTAGAGACTACCGAAAAATAGTCCAAGAACTGCTTACTTCATATAAAACATTGGGATGCAAATGTCCTTAAAAACACATTTCCTGCATAGTCACCTAGACTTTTTCGCCCCAAATTTGGGTGCAGTTTTGGACGAACATGGAGAACGATTCCACCAAGACATATCCAGAATGGAAAAAAGATATTCTGACAAATGGAATGAGAAGATGCTGGCGGATTACTCCTGGACACTGCAGCGGGAGACAGAGGAGGAAGAGTACAAAAGAAAAAAAACTACTCATTGACGATGTGTGTATATTTTTTGAGTTGTGTCATATCTAGTATAGTATTATACCTGATAGCATGCAGGATTCAATTAATTATATTTTATTGTTGAAAAAGAAAAAAAATCTGTTCTAATAAAGACAATAATTTTCAAATACAATTTTTCATTTTTTCCAAGTTTCACCTCTTTTCTCTCAAAATCAGAGGGTGATAGAATTTTTCTGAGTTCGGATTCGGACTCAGCACACCTGAAAACATGAGAAACAGGCAAAATTGTTCAAGGGAGGGGAGAAAAGTTTTTTTTTGCAGAACAGTGTAATTACTTCTTTTTCTCTATGTCTTTTTTCAAAGATTTCCCTAGTAATAGAATATATTTGATTTCTATGTGCTTGTTTTTTCCAGAAACCAGGCTGCTGCTTGTTAAGTAACCTCTCAACCCTTCTTATTAAACTTTCAAGTATATTAGAATAAATATTCCAATAGATTCTTCGGAAAAATAATATTCAACAATTGCATTATTATATTCCTTCCAGGTTTTCCAGTATTTTAACTTTTCATCAAAATGTGCACGTATGTATTATGTATTATGTATTTTATATTGAATGATAATAGTTGGCCTTGATTGTTTATGTTTTTGAAAGGGAGAAATGTTTATTAAATAGCCAACGTTTCAACCCAGTTTGCACTATGGTACTAGTAATTTATAAACATATTTATTAATATTTCCTAAACGATCACTGTTATGAATTTTAAAACTATCGACTGTTAAACAATTTTTATTATAATTATAGTATTTTGTCATAATGCATTGAAATTTAGGTCTGATTGAATTCCAGCCACTCCTGCCGTTTTACATAAGATTTCACATTTACAGTTGCATCATATTTTGTTTGGTATCTAAACATTAGATACAACTGATTGTCAGGTATCGCACTTCAAATTTAAATGCAATCGCACCTTTACGAAACGTTGACAAAGCATATATGTAAAGGAGGATGAGCTAGTCCTTCATCCACACCTTTTTGTTAGATAAAAATGAAGAGCCTATAATATATATTATTAAGCTTCAAGATAATAGTTGGCCTTGATTATATATGTGGAATGGAATGGTCTCCTTCCTTATTATGTCTTACTAGATATTACATAATCTGGTACAACTATCCTTTACAATATTTCATCAACAATTTGTATGCATTATCGTCCCTATTAATAGTTAACTGTATTTCTTATTTTTATTACTCAATGTATTGTTTATTATTACCTTCTTGTCACTTTGTTATTAATACTCTACAATGATTAACCTTGTATATATATATATATATATCTATCCATTTTTATTTTATTTTCGACCACTCGGATACCTTAATTCTTATGTATTTTAATTTTAATATTTACCATATTTATTATTTTTAACAATTTAGTATTTTACATATTTAGACCTGGAAAGTGGGTTGAAACATTGCCTATTTAATAAACATTTCTCCCTTTCTAAGAGAAATGTATTGACCTCTGCCCGGACCATTTTCTTCCACATTTGTATTCTATAATGTTGCATCAGCTATAACACCATTATATTAAACATTTTTTTTTTTTTTTTTTTTTTATTTAATTCAATGATATTTACAACTATAATGGTATTATATCAAGTAAATGTGCAAAAATGTAGAATATGACATGAAAACACTTGTGGAGAAACTACCCATCGATAGCACTCCAATAAAGTTCTATAGTAGATGATCTCGAGGCCATCTTCTTTTCAGACGCCTCGGAGGGTTATCAGGAATAGTATGGGAAGCAAGCTGAGAGACTAGCGGATTCAAGTGCGTATGGAGCTTGTTATGGAAGGATAGGTATCTAGTTTGGGCCAAATCAGTAACATATGGGATATTAAGATCATGATGGATGAGTTTGTTTGTGACATAATAAGGAGCATTGAGGATTTTACGAAGGATTTTGGATTGCAAGGATTGGATACGAGATGAATTGGATGGTTTAGTAGAGCCCCAAAGCTCAACTCCGTATGCCCAAATAGGTCTGATGACTGTCATGTAAATAAGTCTTTTGTAATTAATTGGTAGCTTAGAGCGTTTGTCCAGTAAGTGTTGAAGTAGGCGAAAACGTCGAGCAGTTTCTTGTCTTTTCAGTCTTGTATGAGGATTCCAAGTGAGACGTTTATCCAGATGCAACCCTAAGTATCGGATCTGTTCTACAGGCACCAGTGGGATATTATTAAAGGATACTGAAGGGCAGGAAGTCATTGGTTTACGGCGTAAGGTAAAAGTGATTTGATGCGATTTTTGAGAGTTTATTTTAATTCTCCAGTTTTGACTCCATTCTTCAAGATCAGTGATATGGGATTGGAGGCTTTGGGATGCAATAATTGGATTGGTGTTGACAGATAATACACATGTATCATCAGCATACGTGGTAAGGATAGTATTAGGATGAGTTGGGATGTCAGCTGTATAAACTGTATAAAGGATAGGGCCAAGGATACTACCTTGAGGAAAATTAAACTTTAAAATGTTTAAGAGCAAAGTGGCACCGCACGAGATATCCATCGGACAAGAGTCATTATACCAAACTGACCAACAAATTAAAATCAGAGATCAGAACATTCAAAATTCAAAATTTGTATTACCGTACAGAAAATCTCAGTACTACTGACAAATCCTTATGGAATACCACTAGAAAACTCCTAACCTATAAAAAATTCAACCATCCACTTTTAACCGAATCCCAAACCTGGTCAAGATCTGATGAAGAAAAATCACAAATTTTCGGCCAGCACCTATTCAAAACATTTAACCCTCATCCAGATATCCTTAATCAAACCCACTCTGGAAGGATAGGTATCTAGTTTGGGCCAAATCAGTAACATATGGGATATTAAGATCATGATGGATGAGTTTGTTTGTGACATAATAAGGAGCATTGAGGATTTTACGAAGGATTTTGGATTGCAAGGATTGGATACGAGATGAATTGGATGGTTTAGTAGAGCCCCAAAGCTCAACTCCGTATGCCCAAATAGGTCTGATGACTGTCATGTAAATAAGTCTTTTGTAATTAATTGGTAGCTTAGAGCGTTTGTCCAGTAAGTGTTGAAGTAGGCGAAAACGTCGAGCAGTTTCTTGTCTTTTCAGTCTTGTATGAGGATTCCAAGTGAGACGTTTATCCAGATGGAGTCCTAGGTAACGTATCTGTTCGACAGGGTTCAGTGGTATATTATTAAACGATACAGTAGGACAGGAATTCGTAGGTTTACGACGAAGGGTGAAGGTAATTTGATGGGATTTGTTAGGATTTATTTTAATCCTCCAATTTTGACACCATTCTTGTAGGTGTGAGATATGGGATTGAAGAGATTGGGATGCAACAAATGGATCCTTATTAACTGATAACACACATGTGTCATCAGCGTAAGTAGTGAGGACAGTGCTTGGATGGGTTGGGATGTCAGCTGTATATATCGTGTATAGGATGGGCCCCAGGATACTGCCTTGAGGAACACCGGCAGACTGGGTGAAGAGGGAAGAGTAGGAACAATTATGGTTTACTTTAAAGGTTCTATTACTGAGGTAGGAACTGATAATAAGGAAGTAAGTTGAAGGTAAGAATTTACGGAGTTTGTACAGCAGTCCTGGATGCCAGACTCGATCAAAAGCCTGCTCTACATCGAGAAAAGCTCCCGTGCAGTACATTCCGCGCTCTAATGCAGATGAGACAACGTCCACCACACGATGGCATTGCTGGATGGTGGAGTGTGATGTTCGGAAACCAAATTGGTGATCTGGGATTATTTGATTGGATTCTATGATAGGATGAAGACGTTTCAGAATGAGTTTTTCAAGTATTTTCCCCATTATGGGCAAGAGAGATATAGGACGATAAGAAGATGGGAGTTCTGGTGGTTTTTTAGGTTTTGGAATCATCTTAATTATGGATAATTTCCAGGAATCAGGAAAATATGTGGTGCGGAGTACGGCATTGTATATATATGTAAGGAGTAGGATCGCTTTCCAAGGAAGGCGTTTTAGAATCTGAGATGTGATTAGGTCGTGTCCAGGGGCTTTGTTGGCGGGTAATCTATGAATAATGTTTGATATTTCGGAAGGATGGAATGCTTTAGGAGGAGGGGACAACTGAAGAGGAATACTTAATTCTGCTCCAATGCATTCAGAGTGGGTTTGATTAAGGATATCTGGATGAGGGTTAAATGTTTTGAATAGGTGCTGGCCGAAAATTTGTGATTTTTCTTCATCAGATCTTGACCAGGTTTGGGATTCGGTTAAAAGTGGATGGTTGAATTTTTTATAGTTTAGGAGTTTTCTAGTGGTATTCCATAAGGATTTGTCAGTAGTACTGAGATTTTCTGTACGGTAATACAAATTTTGAATTTTGAATGTTCTGATCTCTGATTTTAATTTGTTGGTCAGTTTGGTATAATGACTCTTGTCCGATGGATATCTCGTGCGGTGCCACTTTGCTCTTAAACATTTTAAAGTTTAATTTTCCTCAAGGTAGTATCCTTGGCCCTATCCTTTATACAGTTTATACAGCTGACATCCCAACTCATCCTAATACTATCCTTACCACGTATGCTGATGATACATGTGTATTATCAGTCACCACCAATCCAGTTCTTGCATCCCAAAGCCTCCAATCCCATATCACTGATCTTGATGAATGGTGTCAAAACTGGAGAATTAAAATAAATTCTCAAAAATCCCATCAAATCACTTTTACCTTACGTCGTAAACCAGCGACTTCCTGCCCTTCAGTGTCCTTTAATAATATCCCCACTTGTGCCTGTAGAACAGATCCGATACTTAGGGTTGCATCTCGACAAACGATTAACCTGGAATCCTCATACGAGACTGAAAAGACAAGAAACCGCTCGACGTTTCAGGCTACTTCAATACTTACTAGACAAACGCTCTAAGCTCCCAATTAATTACAAAAGACTCATCTACATGACCATCATACGACCTATTTGGACCTACGGAGTAGAGATTTGGGACTCCACTAAGCCATCGAATTCTTCTCGTATCCAATCCCTACAATCCAAAATCCTTCGTAAAATCCTTAATGCTCCTTATTTTGTTAAGAATATAATCATCCATAACGACCTTAATGTCCCATTTGTTGCTGATTTGGCCCGAACCCGCTATCTATCCTTTCATAACAAACTTCATTTCCACTCAAACCCTCTGGTTTTAAACCTAGCTCCCTCTTCAATTCCCGATAATCCTCCGAGGCGTCTGAAAAGAAGATGGCCACGTGACCTTCTTAGTTGAACTAGTGATTTGAGTACTACCAGTGGGTAGTTTCTCTACTTGTCATTTTGTATCGCTTAGCCCATTTACTAGATGTATTTTTTTTTATACAGTTGTAAATATCAATAAATAAATTAAAAAAAAAAGAAAAAGTTTAATTTAATTTTAGACTTGACAAATATTTCTAGATAGGGCTTAATGTAGTATCCAAGATGTAATATAATTTATTTTAAATATGAAATAATTAGTTTTAAAAATGATACCTGTTGGTATAAATGCACATGGTAGTGGGTTTGGAATCTGGTGCCCCATTGGGTACTGCTGGCAGTTCTGCCAATTGGCCACACCTGAAGAAAAAAATATGATAACACTATTAAATCGATACGATGGAAGGAAGAGACTAGTTAAATTTCATAGGCAGGTTGATATTTATTCATTCATCTTTTATACTGGTTCATATAAAATAAACAATATATTTGATATAAATATACAATATATAAAAAACAAAATATTTGAGCGTTCCTTTGTTACCTGGTCCACCATCCTGTGGAACTTAATCCTCCATGCTTCTTCCCTAACCTCATTCAAATCCATACATTTCCTAAATTCCCAAACAGATGCTCCTTTGCTTCCTACCTTTAGAAAGGTATAATTATTGGCTTACATTGATCGGAATAATTAATAATAATAATGGCTTTTATTTTTTAATCTCTTGTCTCATAACTTTTTTTTTTTAATAATTTTTATTAGCTGTTATGTTTATTTTTATCATTAGTAACTTAATGTATTTTTCATGACAAGATTTTTTTTTTGTTTTTCTTTACTTTTTTTCTGTACTCATTTGTTGTTCTAAATGGATGAAGTTCCAGAATAAATAATAGTGATGTAAGCTTTTGTATGACTTACACCTAATAGTTAAGTATAAGTTTGTTTCATGAGAAGCGAGGGATCGTTGACTGGATGATGTAAGGAAGAAAATAGTTGGGGGTGCAGTCAATTAAAACACTAAATAAGTGGATACTTATTTAATTAAGTGCCGACGTTTCGACCCACTTTGTGGGTCATCTTCAGGGCTATAGCTCTCATATAAGTTTGTTTGTAACATATGTTTTATTTATATTTAGTCTTTTATTTTATTTTTTCAATTCTCACTTCATATCATTCTCATATTCTAATGAAACATCATCAATTCAGGTATTATTATTTTTTCTTATTGTATTAATGTTAATTTTTGTTATTTGTTGCTGACTTTTTGTATTGTTTAATAAATTTTCAGACATTTGGATGTTTAAACTGTGATTACTCCTTATGTACTAGAATAATATATAGAATACAGAATTACACACACACTCATATATATATATTTAAATATTTTCGGTTGGGACTATTGGCGATGAAAATTTTTGACCACACTGATTTTATTGTAGACATTAATTACTTGTATTCCAACTTTAGCAGCTGGTTTTTGAAGATTTATAAAAGGATTTAATAATATCCAGACCATCGGCTTAAGCTAGGATTTGGCATGACTTTTTGATCGCCCCTCCTACCTGGATTCCTGACTTCTTGATAGCGCATTCCAATGGAATGTTGAACAGCATTTATGCTTAACAATCACATTATCTGAGCACCTTGTGGCCATGAAAAACTCGGATGTAGTCTCTAAGTAGGCTTCATTCCCTTCCTAACAAGGCGTATGACCTTTGGAGCGATATCCGGAACAATCATTCGCTCATAGAGTAGACCACACTATTATAGGTTACCTTGGAAATCCACAAAGAGATAGTGGGCTCAGATATTCTATTAAGTTGCTCTATCCATTATCATCCTATGATCTGTTGTACTCTTGCCTCTCATAAAGCTTGCTTTAAAAAAAGAAAGGAAGGAGTCTGTGGAATAGGATATTGGAAAATACCATGTAAGAAGATGGTATTGGAGGGATAACCCTCTTTAGTTTTCTAATATTGATGATATGATATAAAATATTTATCAATTTATGAAAAAAAAACTAAAGCAGACTCACTAGGCCTAGGTGCTAGAGGCTGCTCTGCAGGGGTGCAATCCGTAGCTCTCATACTACGCTCGTTTCGACGGAACTTGGCTCTTCTGTTTTGAAACCAAACCTGGAACAAGAAATTGAAATTATGAGCATTCTAAGGATTACTTAATACTATTATTTAAATTATTATTATTTTTTAAATATGCATAACTGTTATGCTTGATCTACAGCACGAGATTGCTGAAAAGACTGGGTCACAAACATCTTATGAAAAAATCGAGTACACATATAGAAGATGAACATAACAAGGTATGGAAAAATTAAAAGATTTGATAAATTTAAATACCTCCGGGAATGGATCCAAGCAATAGAGTAACAAATAAAGAAAGAGTCAAGAAGTTAGAATTTGCGTACAAATTAACACAAAACTACTACATAAGAAATCGATATCAATCCAAGCAAAGGTTAGACACTATAATTCAGATATTAGGACACAAGCAACATATGGATCAGAGTTCTTAACGCTGAAGAAGAAAGGAGAACTATGAGAACTAGAAAAAAAATTAGAGAAATGGCTAAAACTATATGTACATTTAAAAAGAATGAAAGAAACGCAGATTAAAAAGATTTTTAATTAGGTTTATAACCTGAAGTAAACAGTAGGATATAAGCAATGAAGGAAGATGTCAACAGAATAGGTATTACAGAAGAAATAATACGTGACAGGAACTGCTTCAGGCTACTGATACAAAACCTATGAAGAAGACAAGCCTAAGTCTCGACAAAAGAGAGTGTGGACAGATGATCAGAGACGAGCGGTTGGAGAGAAAATTAAGAAGTTCTGTGTAGAAAAAAAAACACTAGAAGTGTTAAGTTGTAGGCGGTCTATAGCTGGCCAAAGTCATAAATAAAAAATTATGTATGTGTCCTGGAAATAATGTAGGATTGTATGTTTTCTTTAAAATACCCCTCCAAATGGTAGACTATAATTTATATACATATATATTAAAGCAAAATAGGCTAAACTGAATAAATTAAACTGCCTTCCAGTCTTATGCAAGGGATAAGTCTCTAAACTCAAAACTAATTTCATTGATGGAATTTTAAAATGTACTGAATTAATCAGAGCTATATTAGATGCTAAGTATGTGATAAAAGCGGAATTTTATAATTTTAAAGAATTGAATCTAACGGAAATTAATAACTTAGTACTGTTATATCACAAATGCAAACATGCAATTGAGATCACACCAAGAATTAAGTTACACAATTAAAAAAAAAAAAATAACACAAACATGGTCATGAGGTTAAATCCCTCTCACCCAAACAGATGGGTGAGGCCATCAGTGACTTCAATGGTGTATCTAGTACACATTTAAAAAACCACACATACATAAAATATTGAAACGTTCATTATAATTATTACATTATTTTGTAATGTGAAAATGAAACAATGCGGGCTACACATATATGTACAATTGTATTAACGAATGTAAACACTTTACTTTGGCACTTAAATATTTTTGTTTTCTATGTCAAATAATTTACCATATCAAAAAACGTCTCCAACTTCTCAGTACAATTGACTGGATCAATGTGTTCACTTTAGGTTCCAATCAAAACAAAACCATCTAACCCTTCACGTTTTCTTAGTATGTAGTAATGTAAATTCAACTTGTAGAGGATCCGATACTTAGGGTTGCACCTCGACAAACGATTAACCTGGAACCCTCATACTAGACTGAAAAGACAAGAAACCACTCGACGTTTCAGGCTACTTCAACACTTACTAGACAAACGCTCTAAGCTCCCAATTAACTACAAAAGACTCATCTACATGACCATCATACGACCTATTTGGACTTACGGAGTAGAGCTTTGGGGCTCCACTAAGCCATCGAATTCCTCTCGTATCCAATCCCTACAATCCAAAATCCTTCGTAAAATCCTCAACGCTCCTTATTTTGTTAAAAATACCGTCATCCATAACGACCTTAATGTCCCATTTGTTGCTGATTTGGCCCGAACCCGGTATCTTTCCTTTCATAACAAACTTCTTTCCCACTCAAACCCTCTAGTTTCAAACCTAGCTTCCTCTTCGATTCCCGATAATCCTCCGAGGCGTCTGAAAAGAAGATGGCCACGTGACCTTCTTAGTTGAACTAGTGATTTGAGTACTACCAGTGGGTAGTTTCTCAACTTGCCATTACTCATGTCATTTTGTATCACATGGCCCATTTACTGGATTTTTTTTAATACAGTTATAAATATCAATAAATAAATTTAAAAAAAAAACTTGTAGAGGTAATTTCCACAAAAATTGATTCCACTTATGCAGGTGAAAAAATTCCAGTTAAAGAGTTTAATTAAGGGGAAAATGATGGGACAAGTTTTGTACCACTTATCCAGGTTCGACTGTAATATATTGTATTATATAAATATATATTATATGTTTGGTATTTGAAAAGGAATTATATCATTTTATGATTTTTATTGAACAGAATGGAATAATAATAATTAAAATAAAATACTCACATATCTCTCATCTGTTAACGAAAGCCGAGGGAAAAAATCAATTTATTAGCAAAGAAACTTTAATGATTATATAAATGTAAAATTTATTAAATCCATTAACTAAAATAGTTTAGAACACAGAATAATCAACCATTACCTTCTTTATTTCAAGTAATAATAGTATAATATTTAATATATTTTTGTTTTGAAGAGAAAAGATTTGCCTTAGCCGGGATTCGAACCCGGGTCGTCTGCACTCTTCTCCTTAACAGTGCTCTAACCCACTGAGCTACCAGGGTTCGTATGCAAGTCAGGCAAATCCGTTTTCTTCACCGATCCCATATCATTTTCTCTTCAAAACAAAAATAATTACCATAAAAATAAATTATAAATAATACATTGATGTATGTCAACTAGATCCTAATTAAAGTAATGTTGTTTACATCGCAAAAATTGTGAGAACAGGGATATATAGGATTGGTGAAGAGAATGGATTTGTGAGACTTGGATACGACCCCTGGTAGATCATAGAGAAGCAGGCGAATTGGTTCGATTCCCGGCCAGGGCAAATCTTTTCTCTTCAAAACTAAAATATTAAAAAATAAATGATAATATTTTATGATAGAGGAAAATAGTTGACTGGTAGATTCTAATGAAGGATAGAGTTGGTCAGGGGATGCAGTCAATGACAACACAAAAATTAGAAAAACTTATTTTTTAATAGTGCCAATGTTTTGGCCACCTTCAGGGCCAAGAATGAAAAACAGAAAATAACTATAAAAACATTGCAGTACCTTAAGAAAGGATATAATAACATATATAGTTGTAGAAAAGTAAAGAAATATAGCGTCGATAGATTATTAAGGATATATATATGAATAACAAAATGACAGAATATGTGTACATAAAGGTAATCATGTAAAGGAGAAGGATGATATATCCTTAATAATCTCCCCGACGCTATATTTCTTTACTTTACTATAACTCTGTATCAATAAAATAGAGCCAAAACTCAAAATGAAACACTAAATTTTTATTATAATGCAAATGGATAAAACCACAAGCAGAGCCTTATGTTTCAGATCTGGTGTAAAATACAAACACTTATACAAACAGTTTTTGAGCGATTATTAGTTGGGATGTATTGCACTTCTGTTTTGAGATGTGAGTGAACTTACTTTTTTTTGTGTCTTGATAATGCCTGAATAGGCGAAACGTCGACTGATAAGTGTTTGTATTTTAGACCAGATTTGAAACATAAGGCTCTGCTTGTGGTTTTTTCCATTTGCATTATAATATAACTCTGTATGTTATTCTATAATTCTTAGTACTCCAATGTTCTTGAAGTTATTTTCTGTTTTTCTTTCTTAACTCCAATGATGGCCTACACCGTAGGCCGAAACGTTGCGAATATTAAAAAAGAGTGTAAAATGGTCAGTGCGCAGTCAATAAATTCCATTAAATAAGTTAGACTTTCATTATTAGTAATAGATTAGATTCATTTTATACTCTTTTAAGATCGATCCAGTCAACCATTTCCACACGAAGTGTATTGTTTTATTTTACATATGCAATACAATTACAAAGTAAAACAATAACAGGAATAAATGTAACGATGGTATAAAGACTTGATATTGATTAATTTTTTCAGCTTACGCTATATTGAAACCAAAAAATAATGCAATCTGAACTAAAGCAGATGTATTATTAACGAACAAACGAGTAATATGACTGAATTAACAGTTGTAAAATTTGGGTAAACCCTAGTAATTAAAAAAATAAATAAATTTTTAAATAATAAAATAAATCAATGGCAAGGGAGCGGAGTGGCTCAGTTGATAATAATATGTATGCGAGGAGATAGTTGACTGGAAGATCTGAGTAAGGAAGAAAATAGTTGGGGTGCAGTCATATTAAACACTAAATAACTGGCTACTTATTTTATTTTGTGCTAACGTTTCGACCCACTCTGTGGCTCATCTTCAGGGCTAAGAAAGAAAACAACAAAACTATTAGTATGAAATAAGTACCCACTTATTTAGTGTTTAATATGACTGCACCCCCAACTATTCCCTTCCTTATGTTAATAATAATAGTTCGACAGTCTATTCAGAAAAGATTCCTGAATTCAATCTATAAATAATGATATCTGATGTAAAATTTAATATTCTTTAATTCTTGAAGAGGGAGCGAAGTGGCACAGTGGTAGAGAGTTGCCGCCCTGAAGGTCCTGGGTTCAAACCACGCTGGAGATGAATCCTATGCGATTCAGGACACTCCTGGACCTCACCCAGCCTCCCAAATAAGGGGGAAATCTGGCGGTTGAGCTTGGTCTAGGACAAATTACCTCTCTGCTCAACCATTGTCTAAGACACAGTACAGTCTCTACCATGTATTGAACCAAAGATACCTCATGGGTTGTAATCGTACATTATTTCCGCAGAAAAGAATTTTAGCGTTTGAAGATGTCGAAGGAATGTTTTGGACATTTAAATCAATAAGTGAAAAAAGTTCTAAAAGTGTTTGATTGAAGTTCATTTAGTATTTCGTGAGGTTGGTACTACTAACCTGTACCCTGGCTTCCGAAAGGCCGACCCTCCTGGCCAGCTCCTCCCTCACGAAGGCATCCGGGTAGTGGGTCCGCTCGAAGACCTTCTCTAGAGCTTCCAGCTGGCTGCAACTGAACGTCGTTCTCACTCTTCGCGGCTTACCGCCCTTTCTCCGTTCTTCGGCGTCGCACTCCTCTTCTGCAATAAAATAAAAAAAGAAGGCTTGTAAGGAAGAGGGGTTGTAACATATAAAATGTCAGTGAAGGTGTAAATTTAAATTATTAGCAATACAATTATTAATCAAGATAGGATCCTCCACTTTTAGTGCACTTCCCCCAACGTGAAACAAGCATTTCTGCCCCCGCTCTGTAGACATTAGGTGTCAAGGAAGAAGCGAAGTTTTGGAAGGCCGATTGTTCTTGAACGGAAGATTGTTCTTTCGCTCACTGTATCTTCCCGCTATGGCCAAGTTTAAATTCGTAGAGAAAAATTATACGGAAGACATAATTTTATTCTTATTTATTTTTAAAACGTTTCTTCACTTTCAAAAGGAAAAGTAAGACTGATTATGAAAAAGGATTAAATGATCTTTCAAACGGTTTACATAACATAATTGTTGGTGTACAAATAATCTAAATCTAACAAACGAAACTTAAATTTCATCCATTACGACCCAATAACACACTGGAAAAAAGACATGGAAGAATAATTGACAAGAAATTTCAACCTCTTCGACTCCCTCGAAAGCTCCTTATCTGGAAATCTTTCCTTTCTTCTTTTCTTTTTTTTTAAGTGAATACTTCTTTAGGCAGGTTTAGTATATTTTGGTAGAGGATAAACTTGTCGCGTCAGCAACATGCTCGAGACTGGCGGCACCAAGCGGCCTATGCATGAGTTATACAATTTCTTTTAATCAATTTTAGTTTAAAGTTTAGAATAACCAATAATGCATTATAGCGTCGGTAACCAATGGCAACTTCTCTCCAGCTCCGCCTACGATTTGTCGAAAAGGACGTTTTCTAAACTGTCGGACAATACAGTTTTCATCGAAGTGATGTATAAGTATAACTATATCAACTATTTATAGATTTGAATTTGTTTAAGGAATATATTTCGTCATAAAAGTTTTAACGTTTTTTTTCTGTTCTTACTCTTCTTTATTCTATCATCAGAAGACACAATATGTTATCTAAGTGGAAATATGTTAGTATAAGATCTAACCTGTCTCATAAATTCGGTTCCCGAGTGGTCCTAATTTTAGAATTGGTGTGAAAGAGTGAATGGACTGAAATAGTAATGCTTAACCACTTGGCTCTTCCTCTTTTACTGCCGAATGTTAATAAAACAAACGATAGACAATAAACTAGAACCAATATAACCGTTGATATGGAGGAGGAAGGAGGACCAGCTGCGGCGTGGGTTCGATTCTTTGGGCGACGTTTCGGGACTAGGTTAGTCTCATAATCATGCCCTAACAGTGAAAAAATGATCTTTTAGTAAAAACATTAAAATAATTATAAATTGACAGGTGTAAGGTATATAATTATTTTAGTATCCTATTTAATGTTTTTACTAAAAGCTAATTTTTTCTCTGTTTGGGCATGAGTATGAGACTAACCTGGTTTAACTAATCAGTTAAGCATATCGCTCCTCCGGAAGTCATTTGGGATCAACAAAGGAATTTAATAAATAAAATATATTGGTAATGCTAAATTTTCAGCTCGAAACAACGAATAGAAACATGTTTTTCCATTGCAAAAACATTTATTATTGCAGGATACCAATTTCTTTTATTTCATTGTTATTGTTAATATATATATATATATATATATATATATATATATATATAGAGAGAGAGAGAGAGAGAGAGAATGTATAGTTACAATTTTTGTTTATGCTATTATTATTAATTATTTTTTCTCCGTTGGAAGTTTTTTGTATACATTTTTCTTTCACTGTAAATTATGATTCTGCACTGATACATATAAATTTGTACAATTGTTTTTAATTTGAGACTGGTCTATTTGGTACAGTATGTAATTTTGTGAATTGTAGCAAATTATATAAGAAATAAAAAAATATTTTAAAAAATTGAAGAATTTTGAATAAATAGTGGTCGTGGAAACTTAAAATAGTATTGGTAATATATTAATGAGAAGGATAGGCATCGATATTTCTAACAAGGGTTATCGATGTTTCTAATCGATATTTCTAGTATTATTGCAAGGATCAAGATTTGTTTGTTGTATCACATCATTACAACAAACAATTAATGATACATTTATATTACAAATAATTAATGAATTAAAATACATTTTCCATAAAACTGTATACATTCGACAATAATCACTTAAATAAAAAAGCAACAGCAGCATAAAATGACGAAAAATATACAAACAAAAAAGTTTAAGTGGCCATGCAATATTTTATTGGCGTTGCCTAGGAACGAATCGAGGAAATAATTCTCTTATAGTAATTATAAGAGAATTATTTTATTAGGAAATAGTTCTTTTGTTGTGCACTATCATTGATTGCAGCCCAGGAGAAGTGGTTAGGTCGAATTTTTTCCAAAACATTTCATTCATTTGAGGGTAGCGGAATGGTGTCATTCTTGTAGTACAGTAGAATCCCGATAATTCGTATGGTCAAGGGACTGAAGATTTGGTACGAATTATCGGGAATACCAATTATCGGGAGTACAAAATAAAAAAAATTAAAAAGCGTATTAATACAATTTTTCGAATCTATCGAACCGTCCATCACTTGCACGAAAGTCTTCAATTCCCACTTTTCTGTGAAAACTCGGGCTTTTTCCCTTCAAATATTACCTCCAACTGGTTTGAATTCCTTGCTTGTACGAACCACTTTTTTAAGTTCTCTACAAGTCTGGGAAGTGATTTTGTCCTTGTTCTTCACAAATGATGTGATCGTGGAACCAGGGACGATGAAATGCTTGGATACGTCAATTAGCTTACAGCCACTGGTCACGGCGTTTATGATTTGTTGTTTCTCTTCAATGGAGAGGCTAACGTATTTTGGAGGCATGATAACGTGTCACAACGGTAACAAAAACGAGACTGAATTGTAAATAAAAGTGTGATTGTAAGAAAAGCTTAATAAAATTCCTAGAACTCCCCTCATTTTCTTTGAGTGAAAACAGTACGAATTACTTATGAGATTTCTAAGAAAACTTGTCTCTCCCACTCGCTCTCCCGTAATAAACAATAGGATCTACTGTGCCTCTAAACAGTACAAACATACTTGTGTATAAAACCAATACAAATTGAGTGATTTCCTAGAAAGGATTTATTCTCATTCTGCTCCCTGGCATATCTGTTTCACTGTTCTCTCCCTCCCTTTCGAAAACAGTACTAACTAACGAGATTTTAAAGCTGGAAATACGAATTATATGAAGTTGTAAGTGACCTCGAGCATAAAAATAATACGAATTACCGAGGGGTCTGAAATGCATTGATTTTATACCATTTATCGGGATTTTCTCTGGGGACCGACAAATTTGTACGAATTAGCTGGAAATACGAATAATCGGGATACGAAATATCGGGATTCCACTGTATAAGACTTAAAACGCAGTTATGTTGTAAGCAGTAACTCCATTTCAAGATAGAATGACACGATTTCTCTTTTCACAATATGATTAACTCATTGTGGACTAAATTCGACTTAACTGCTTATTCACCGATGCTCCAGATATAAAGTTACCTCTATATCATAAAAAAAAATATTATTTTTTAAATTTTTTTATTAATTGTTATAATTTTTAAATATTTTTATTTTGAAGAGAAAAGATTTGCCCTGGCCGGGATAGAGACTCGAGAGAGGAGTAGAGACCCGGGTTCGAATCCCTGTCAGGGGAAATCTTTTCTCTTCAAAACAAAAATATTAGTAATCACTGTTTATTATTTTATTTTATATGTGTGATATAATTACATATAATAATAAGTTGGAATAATAAAAATGAGTAGTACAATTATATGAATATGTAAAATGGCGGTTGCTCCGCTCCGGGGATACCCCCCCCCCTTCCTAGAATTACTAAATTTAAATAGTATACATTTTTAATTGTTTTAATTTTCAATTTTGTTAAGTTCAAGTCTCTCGATTTGCACAATACTATTACGTTAAAAAAAAACCTGTACCACTATATCCCGGATCTGGGGTTCAGTACATGGTACAGACTAGTGTTTCATCGACCACGTTTGTGCAGGGAGGTGATTTGTCCTAGATCACGCTCAACCACCAGATTATACCCCCTTGTATTGGGTACCCACTTTATAGAAGCTGGGAGAGACCCAGGAGGGTCCATCTTCAGCTGCTAACAGACTAAATAAAAATGTTGTCGCCAGCGGCGGTTCAATCGGGATTTTCGGCATGCCTACTCAGTGATCTACCACTAAGCCACATAACTGCTATTACATGCACACCATATGTAATACTATTACATAGCTTATTAATATTATTAATAAATTACAATAATTTCCTATTTACTTAATTTTTACTTTTTATCAAAATAATATATATATATTTACACGATTTCTTCAGAATTTTAAAATATATTTACACTAAAATTTTACCACACCTTGATATTGTCCTCGATAAGTGGCTAATCTATTGTTTGATGTTTGAAACAAAATTAAGAAGAAAAAAATGTTACATATAAGACATTGAGGGCATCATGAGCGCCTGGGTTCGATTCACGAGTTTGATGTATAGAATGCGAAGATTGTCAGAGTAGATAAAAGTACGCAAAAATTTTGCTATAAACTTTTTTGTTTATATTATGCAGAAACTTTTTTTCTTTAGTAAAGAAATCGGTATTAATGTGGCAATATTTAATATCACATAATAATGCGTATTATTGCTAGCGAACAATTGTTCTGTTTTCCTAAGGAACACTTGTGTAACCGAACACACAAACGGTTGAGTACATAGAACTAACAACAATGATATACACCCAATTAAAAGTACTTCAAATGGTAAAATTGTTTCTATTTGCTTTATCGTCTATTATTCTGATCGATTAACAGTCAGCAGATGATTTTGGTTTAATCTGATACTTTTGACTATATAGACACACACACACTTATATACATAATATATAAATATATTATATGATTAATGTATACATATATATATATACATTATATACACGTTCTTGAGTTTCAGTCAGTTATTTCAACTTCTTTAGGCGACGTTTCGAGACTAGGTATTCTCATATTCATCCTCTGATAGTGAAAACATGAGCTTTTAGTAAAAACATTAAATAGCACATTAAAATAAATATAAAATGACACATTTAAGTTGTAATAGGATAGCGTGTACTTAAAAGTTCCAAAGAAATGATCAATTTATCATCAATCAGTTACTTCGCAATATATCATAGAATGTTTATATTGCAATAGCTATGATCAACGAATAAGTAATATATTATTTTATTCTATGTAATCTATTATTATATTATATGATATTTATTTTAGTGTGGTATTTAATGTTTTTACTAAAAGCTCATTTTTTCACTGTCAGGGCATAAATATGAGACTAACCTAGTCTCGAAACGTCGCCTAAAGAAGTTAAAAGAACTGACTGAAACTCAAGAACCAAAACATAATATATATATGTATATTTATTATTAATAAGCTATGTAATATTATTACATGTAATAATAGTTATTGGGGAGCGGAGTGGCTCAGTGGTAGAGCACTGAGTAGGCATGCCGAAAATCCCGATTGAACCGCCGCTGCCGACAAGATTTTTATTTAGTCTACTAGCAGGAGTAGATGGACTCTCCCAGCTTCTATAAAGTGGGTACCCAATACAAGGGGGGAGAACCTGCTGGTTGAGCGTGATGTAGGACAAATCACCTCCCTGCACAACCGTTGATCATGAAACAGTAGTCTCTACCATGTACTGAATCCCAGATCCGGGATGTTGAAATACAGTTTTTTTTATGTAATAGTAGGTATTGTGCAAAACGAGATACTTGAACTTGACAAAACTGAAAATAAAAACAATTAAAAAGGTAGACTATTTAAATTTAGTAAATCTAGGAAGGGGGTACCCCCGGAGCGGACCAACCGCCATTTTACATATTCATTCAATTGTCCAATCCATTTTTATCATTCCACCTTATTATTATATGTAATTATATCAGACATATAAAATAAAATATCAAACGGTGATTACTAAAATTTTATTTGTATGATACCATTTTATATCTCAGCATCGGAGAATAAGTTAAGTGTCTAAGTAGAATTTTTTCTAAATTTAGTTAAACGTATTGTGAATAGAGGAATCGTGTCATTCTACCTTGAAATGGAGTTACTGCTTCAAGTCTAATACTACAAGAATGACAAGATTCCGCGACCCTCGAGTGAATGAAATATTTTTGGAAAAATTCGACTTATTCGAACCACTTCTTCTTCTGGGCTGCAATCAATGAAGTCCAGGAAAAAAGACTGAAGAAAAATTATTTCCTCGACGCGTTGCTAGGCAACCCCAATAAAATATTGCATGGCCACTGAAACTTTTTTGTTTATTTTACGTCACTTTTTGCTGCTGTTGCTTTTTTATTTAAGAGATTATTTTCGAATGTATTCAGTTTTATGGAAAATTTATTTTAATTCATTAATTATTTGTAATATAAATGTATCATTAATTGTTTGTTGTAATGATGTGATACAACAAACAAATCTTGTTGAATGGAATAATATTAGTACATAGAAATATCATATGTAATAAAATATTATTTTATTAAACACTCTTTTAAGTTTCGACCGTGTCGCTAAATTCCTCGCCAATGTTTCGGCAGACATGCTGCTGGCTTCCTCAGGGGTTGAATTGAGGCTGAAGACGTTCCGCTGCACCGCGGCCTTATATTATTATTATTTTATTATATTTATTAGTCCAGATCACTATAATAATAAACCCTTTTTTTATTTCAGTGCAAGTTAATTTAGATTAATAACTCAGTTTTCAACAACTTAGTATCAAATAAACAAATGAACTAATGATTAATGAAAAAATATGAAGTAATCTGCAATAATAAATTGAAACAAAAATGAAATAACAATGATCATTTAAAAAAATAAATAAAAAAATACTAAACATCAATAATCTTATTGAAATAATAATTAATGTATAGTTATATTTTTACAACTTGTATTTGTATGTTTATAAATTTTATTTTCATTTTTAGCATCATTATCATTGTTAAGTACAAAAGAACATAGATCATTTGAATGTTTTAATCATTTAAAAAAACAATACATTTAACTGTGACAAATAAAATCTTTTAGAGGAAAAGAAAAGTTATTAATGTTTCAAGTTATTATTATATAGTTATTAGTATCAATTGCACAACTATTTAAGGACGTTTTAATTAAATATTATTATTCTAATATCGATAGAATTTTAACCGTTTAACTGAAGTTGGAAATAGAAATTGTATAACTCATATCCATTGGGAGCTAGGTGGTTGCCTCAAGCATTTTGCTGCCGCGAACTCGTAAGTTTACCCCCTACCAAACGTGGTTAAAGAAGTTTTCACATCAATATTGCATATATATATACATATGTATATATATATTAAATCCTGAGAAAACAACGATTACCATGGTAGAGGATGGAGAGAATTCGCAACGAAGATTTAAAAGGGACATTACAGAACCATCAGGTGCAATCTGAAATGTAGACCATTTACTACAAATGGGCCGTAAAACAATTCCAAGACTAAATTAATCCTGAGACGGACAGGAACAGTGTCTAATCTCGACTACACAGAATTAGCTGCCCCGCCATTCCGATCCTCCAATCCTCTTGTAAGTCGTGATCGATGCCTCCCCTCTGGAATCCGGAGCATCTTGTCTTCCAACCTAGGCTTCGCGTCGTAAATATATCTTTAATATCTATGTGTCTGTCTATACATATGTATATATAGGGTGTTTTAAGAATAAGTAGACAAACTGAACTAAGGACCTCAAAACGAGAAAAAAATTCCTATGGATTCCTATTATATGCCCGCATCATCTAGGAGATATTCATACCTGAAGATTTTCATTGTTATGAATTATAATAATTAGGCATAGTAAATAAATAAAATTATTTTGTTTTCTCCAATTACTTTGCAGTGGCAGAACGGCACTGGATATCTGTTATTGTTTCACAAAGTTCAATTATCCTTCTTCTTGAAGATTTAAGGCCATTGGTTGGCATTGCTTAGAAATTTGTTTAATGTAATCCCAAACAAAAAAAAATCCAATGGTACAAGGTCTGTAGAGGCCAATCCACTGGTCGTGCACGTCCAATCCAATAACTAGCACTTAGCTCTAACATGAATTTAATGAACATTAAACCACATATCTCAGTTGTAGAGGAATAGCTTCAACTAAATCATCGTAAACAATATTAAAAAATTCCTAAAATATGTCCGCATTGAGCGGAGGTGGTAAGAGATGCGGACATATTGCATGTTTAGCCGGTTCCACACCAAACCAACAAAACAAATCCGACAACAAAACACCAACGCAAAAAAACTGCAAGTTCTCGAAAACAGAAAAAAATTGTCAAGTGCTGTCCACATATACGAAAACAATAATTATTATTAATCTTTCAACTTAACCAACTAAACCACGAATCTTTTCTTTTCAAATAAAAATTGTTTAATAATTGTTGGGAAACATTGAGTTGCTGTTTTGTTTTTCTTTTGTTGGTTTGGCGTGGACCCGGCATTATACATCCGACCACACATTGCACTGAAACTCGTTTGAAACTGAAAATGATGCTCATAAATTGCATTGGGAATTTCATGCAACCTGGGATGATTATTTTTCTGACTGAAGATAGCACTTCTTATGAAGGTAGCTTCATCTATCGAGAAAATTTCGTCTGAAAAGTATGGATTGTGATAAACTTTGTTTAAATAACAATCTGAAATATTTCTTCTTTGCCGTAAATCTGGCGGTAATAATTTTTTTACCTGTTGATAATGATTTTGGTGACGCATCTACTATGAAAGTTCTCCATACTGTAGTTGAAGTAATATCCCTAAATAATTCATAACAATGAAAATATTTAGCTGAATATCTCCTCAAATGTTTGCAGATGCATCTATCTTCAAATAATTATATTTGTAGGGTAGTGGTATTGCTTCCCTGGTTGATACTGTTATCCATGCAGTAATATATATATATTTATTTGTGTCGAAAATAGTTGACTGGATACTTCTAATGATGGGGACAATGATATCACAAATTAAGTATAATTTATATTATTATCCCGATATTTCGGCCCAAGATGTAGGCCATCTTCAGGCCAACCGGAAGTCTACTTGAGTCATTTACCTTAGGTTGCAGATGGATCCTATGGGATGTAAGACCCTCCTGGGACTAACTCATCATCTATAAAGTGGTTACCCAAAATGAGAGGGTAAATCACCTCCCTGCACAACCATCGTCTAAGAAACAGCACAGTCTCTAACATGTACTAAACCCAAGACCCTTCATGGATTACACCGATATAAGTGATTAATTTTATTAATGTGTCTCCTTCCTCTCAAAGATTGGCAATAAAATAATGTAAAAAATCGTTTCACAGAATTCCAGAGGTTTTTGCGAAATTTAAAAAATTGATAAAATGTTTGAGCTAAGACAAGGACATGGTTAACGATATACTCGTGTTATAAAATTCGAATTATAAGATAACAGCGACACGCACGGGTTTGCGCGGGTAGTAGGTCATTTTATGGCTTCATGTTTTGTCTGGCTAATGTATTTTATTATGTAGCAATTAGAAACATAAAAAAAAAATATATTTTTTTATATATGAATTTATTTTCATGCGCGGTATGTTTTTATGGGCTATCGCAAAAACATAACACTTAAACTATACGGTATAAAATATTCTAATAATGCGCATGAAGTGCTTAAAATAACTAAAGTATATAAGTTAAAAGGATTAATACTGAACCCATCTAAATAGCTTTACAAATATTGCATTGTACGTTATCAATTTTTTAGTAGATAAAACAGGTCTAGTAAGCTTTCCTTAAAAGATACATATATGCTATCAAGGAGTTTTTCGTGGATCTATAAAAGAGGAATATACCGCCATGCATTGTTTAGTTAGGCAGTATCATCAATGAAACCTCCCTGGAGGCTATACTTTTCCCGTTAATTCCAATAATTATCGTTGTATTTCAACAAATTTACACCTAACCTTGACAAATTATATATCAAAACCTTTCTCGTGAAATACTCTATCTATTGGTGAAAACCACATTAAAATCCGTGCAGTAGTTACCAAGTTTACTGCGAAGAGACAGAAAGGCTCGGTTGAGGACTTTGTTTTATAATATGGATCAGGCCATTGTTATAGGTTCCAATTCCCTCCTTACATCCATCCACACCCTCCCAATATTACTCCTAAACGATCACCCTATCACGATTACCTCCTCTGTGAAAAACCTAGGCATCACCATCGACCAAAACCTTTCTTGGAAATCCCACATCGCCCAGATATCCCGACGGTCAATTAGTTCCTGAAGTTGTTCCATCGTTCTCGTCATCTCCTTACACAATCTTCCCGTAAGCTTCTCGTATTTTTTCTCATCTTCCTCTAAAATGATGAGATGATGATGTCTTCCTGTTGTACTAGATCTTTCTCTAAAATGATTGAAGACAGTCTAGAGAGAATAATGAACTGCTCTCTAAGATTTGTGCTTGGTATTCCGAAGAGATCGCGCGTCTCCCACCTCTATGATGAGTTAAAGTGGCCGTCCCTTCCGAAGACAATATTACCTCTGTTCATTCTTATACCAATCCATTCACTCTCAACACCCTTCATATATCTACAGTCTCCTCCAATTCAAATCATCAGTTCAACACCATAAAACAAGATCCCGCCTTTCTGATCTCTATATACGTTCACACAGAACTAAAGCATTCGAACGTTCCTTTCTCGCCCACTCCACCACAATGTGGAACTCAATCCCTCCTAATATCCGTCATACTCCCTCTCTATCATTATTCAAAGCCTGTTTCGACACCTCCTAGCTTCCCAAAAGGATACTCTCTAAGCAGGTTAGTCATTTGCTTAGAATGTAATGTATAGAATAACTCATTGTTTTATTTAGTTCTTTTAATTTTGCTTTTTGAAAAGCTGTACATCATGTAAAGAAATTATTGCATGCTAGCTCATGCATCTAACAAAAGCTATGGATTTATCTATTCTCTGTAATCGCTTAATATCCTGTCAAGATCTGTATTGTTTATTTACTTACTATTATTTTTGTTTATATATTTCTTTTTAAATTGTTTTCTGTCATGTTTTACACGCTTTATGATTTGTAACATTTAGCCTTCTGACCAGATAAATATTATGTTTTTTTTCCTGTTCATATCTGTTACTCTAAAGGGACTTAGTCCCAGAATAAAGTTACTTTTCTATTCTATTCTAAATATAAGATATAAATAAATCTGCCAAACTTGCCCATCTTGATAAATAGCACTCGACCAATCACAATGGCACTGGCTCAATTAGCATTATGTTGTGACAAATCGTGCTAATGGATCAACGCAGGCCGAGAATAGCAAGTTCACCTGAGCAGGTGTGCTGCCAACTAATAGGACGATTCTCTTGGCTAATTTAGGCAGAAAAAAATCGCATTGGTCTCAAGCCAGCCTTTCCGCCATATTGCAAGGCCTTTCTAATTCAGAATTGCCAAAATTATTTTGTTAAATAAAAATATTAAATAGCCAGTCATGAGAAATGCTCACAGAAATGAAAACTCAAAACATTCCAATTTTTTTTAAAACAAATTTCTAAATCAATTGTTTTCTGAATTGTTTAAATTATTAACATTAGCCTGACTTAGACACTCAACAATAATTATAAACATTTTCAAGTAGATTAATAAATGAGCCGTTCAATACACAAGTTGATTAACTCCATAAAACAAAAAGTGGAGAAATGGGAGATATTGGTGTGCGTTGTTTTTTATAAATACCTTTATAAATAAATAAATAAATAAATATTATAGAATTCATAAATAATGATGTAGCTTTCAACTAAAAGTATGTAAAATTAATAATTTATGTGTTTTTTTTTTGTTTTTTTCTGGGTAGGGGAAAAATCTTTCATAAGACGAAGTGTAATAACACAACAGTGTGAGATTCCTACTCACTAAAAAACCACCTCCCAATTCTCCTTTTACCATCCCACGGAAGCATTACTTCGTGGGGGAGTCGGAAATTTATATGTGAGCTAATCGATTTGGCAAGTGAAAAAAGTAATAAATTTAAATTCAGTGTTCTTTATCACAGAAAAAGTTAATTATTAGGTATGTTTATTACAAATTTTCCATAAAAATTAATATTAGCAGTTTATTTATTTATTTAATCTACTCCTCTTCTACCGCCAACGGTGTGAGGATCTCTCCTGTAGAGCCTAGTCCATGAATGTCTCTCCTGTACCAACCGTCTTCTCCTTCCCCATTCCAAACCTCTTCTGTCAAAGGCCTCCTGGATTGCGCCTTCCCAAGTCTTCCTTGGTCTTGTACCTTCCACCTTCGTCTCATATACAGCTTTTGCCCCACTGTTTTCTGCCATTCTGGAAACGTGGCCGAACCATCTCAGCTGATGCTCCTCGATGATATCCTCCGCTGGCCGAAGCCCCACATTGGACCGCATTGTTGTGTTTCGCACTCGGTCTCTTCTGCTCTTCCCTTCCATTCTTCTTATGTAACGCATCTCCATTGCTTGGATTTGGCTCTTGTGCTTTTTAGCTAGAGTCCAAGATTCACTTGAATAGGTGAGAATCGGTAAGAAGGTGTTTTTATATTCTACTTTTTTTGTGTTTTTTGACACTTCTTTTTTCCCGATGAATCCTTTTTTGAGGGAATTAAAACACCTGCTGGCAGCTTTTATTCGTTCTTTTATTTCGCCATCTATCCAGCCTTGTTCGTTGAGGTGTGCACCGAGATATTTAAAATCCCTTACCTGCTCTAACCTCGTGTTGTTTAGTCTTACGACTCGGCCCCCATGCTCGCTTTTTCTTCCTATTCTCATGATTTTGGTTTTCCCTGTATTAATTGTCATGTTTATTACTTCCAACTCTTCTTGTAAGATGCGTAAATTGAATTGGAGGTTCCTGGAGTTGTTTGCAAAAACAATTATGTCATCGGCAAATGCGAGGATACTGAGGTGGGTTGGCCTAAGGTTTCTATACCCTAGTTGGTACGGTCTCATTTTTGACTTAGCTCTTTTCAGGGCCGTGTCCAGCGTCAAAATAAAAAGTAGTGGGCTTAGGCTACATCCTTGCCTGATCCCCTGGGTTGTTACAAATTCCTGTGATGTCTCATTGCATGTCCTCACCACATTTCTCTGTATTTTGAAAAGACTTAGCAGTTATATTTTATTATTTTTGCAATTAATGCGTCAGCAGTATAAATGTACATTATAAATTACATCAGCCGTATGTAAGGACTCGTCATTTCGATTTCTTAACAAGTTTTTAAATGCTTAACAAGAGGAATGAATTTCAGCATATCCATCATGTCTCTCATTTTTTCCCTCCCTACAGATCTACATATATGTTAATAAAGGCTGATCTATATTTTTCAAAATTTGTAGTCTATCTGTCTGAGGCCTATCTGATTTCCTTAGATTCCATTAAATTTTGAATCTTCATTAAAGGGGCATTTAAATTGGATAAGGTGAGGTTTGGACCACAATTAGCAATTCTGCTGATTCAAATTTATTTAATCTGCTAGCATACATTGGAATCTAGGACCTTCCTAGGGCTCATCCAGCCACTACAAAGTGGGTAACCAAAATAAGGGAAAAAAACTCCTCCAAAAGAAAGACAAATCATCTCCTTACACAACCGTTGCCCAAGAAACAGTCCAGTCACTACCACTGAACGAATGAACCTCCACAGATTGTAGTGATACATTTCCTTTAGTGAACCCACATCTTTCTATATGGGGAGAGCTGTTTATTTGGAAGCCGACCTATATTGCAGGTCTTCTTCGGAGCTAAATATACAAGATACAAATACATTAAAATAATAAATGGCACAGAATAACAATATATATATATAGTATAATAGAATATTTTATTATGTAGGAAATAATGGAAATAAAAGGCAGAGGGAATTGAATTATATAATGACAAAGAAGTTTAAATTTAACAAAAAATGAAGAATTAAAAATTAAAGCAAAGGATTTAAACATTACCTCTTTGTCATTATATAATTCAATCCCCTCTGACTTTTATTTCTATTACTTGCTACATAATAAAATATTCTATTATACTATATGTATTGCTATTATGTGCCATGTATTATTTTATTGTTTTTGTATCTTGTATATTTAGCCCTGAAGAAACCTGGAATGTGGGTCGAAACGTCAGCTTACCAATAAAAAGTTCTTCCTATATAAGAGAATTTTCTTGGCCTCCACCCGAACAATTTTCTTCCTCATAAAATTAATTTCGAAACTAAACCGAACCAGATTGTACAATTTTTACACAGGATTCTATAAAATATTATTCGATAGAAACGTTATTGAAGAAATTCCAAAGAGCGTTGAAGTGTCACGGAAACTTGTTAATAACCTGTTTTACAATTAGCGATAAAGGAATTCTAATTTATTCAGATCTTTTATTATCAAGTCAACATGGCTGCCGAAAAGCGTCTTAGCTTAATCTATATAATACGGATGCAAAGTTAAAAGCTACAAAGGCGATAATAACTATGAAGAGGAGGCAAGAAGTAGACAGGGAGATAACAAATAAGACCAGAAGCAGTAGACGCTAAGAGAGTGGCAGGGTTTAGATTTATTGCTCAATTAGGCAGTCAGATGCTCCATTAGCGCTGGCTTCTATATCAGCTTCTTTCCGTCCATCATTTACCTCCTACTATATATATACATATATATATATATATATATATATCATACATGAGTAATTATGTATTCTACATGTGTGTGTAAATTGTATTCATGATTTAGGTTATATATTTAACATATATACAATTTGGAGGGAAGGTTTGTATTTCTAAAATGTGTAGTGAGAGCTGTTTGATCTGGTTTATTAAGGTTTTATACAATTGAATAACAACTATATTTTTACAAAAAACTTCAGTTGTTTCTTCTGGTTTAGACCGTGTCGGTGAATTTTCTGCCAACGTTTCGCCAGCATGCTGACTTCCTCAAAGCTTAATTGAGACTCACAAATTAATCTATTGATAATATAGATTGATTAATCTATTAAGGACAAATTGAGTGTCTCAATTAAGCCTTGAGGAAGTCAGTAGAATGTCTGGCGAAACGTTGGCAGAAAATTCACCGATACGGTCTAAACCAGAAGAAACAACTGAAGTTTTTTGTATAAATAGTGGCCGTGGAAACTTATAAGAGTATTTAACTATATTTGTGTTGGTAAACACTATGTTTTAAATATTGTTCAAAATCTTGAGGCACGCCGTCCTTCGGAAGGGACGTTAAACGGGGGTCCCGAGCCTGTACGATGTCAGGTACTTGTTAAAAATCCCTATCCTAATTAAACTTGGGTAGGCAAAATTTAGAGCTCCCACTGTAGCATCGTCCGATTAGCCACAGCAGCATAAAGTGACGTTAAATGAACCAACAAACATAAGTATTGTTCCGATGTTGCGAAATAGGATTTACCGCATTTATATTCACATTGTATTTCGTAAACGACATTTGATATTAGCTCTAATTTATCCGCATCTCTCAGATTGGCACAATGCACCCAGCTTCATGTGCGGACCGTGAACACTGCTCAAATGGTAACATCAATAATAGTTTTCCTCAGTCTAGAAGAAGAAGCCGATTCATCAGTTTTAATTAAAAGATCCTATTTTTAAGATAGTAAAATAAATACATAAAAAGAAGCAAACACTTCAACCTAAATGACCGAATCAATTTAATGATAAGATAGATTTGCTCTTAATATTAAAAAAATAATTTTCAAATGCGTTAAATTGTATACAAGCATGCATACAGTCAAAGAAATCATATGGGACGCATATCGATCCTTCAAAAGAACATCGACATTATATCGATATCATAAAAATTTCTATTTTTATCTAAGTGTTCTGTAGCAATTGTATTGGTTGAAGCATATGAAATAAGTAATGGCATATCCGATATTCCATTTCTGCACCTACTGGAAAAACACACATCCATAATAAGATATTTTAGGCAAATAAAACTTGTGATTATTTCTAACGTCTGGGATTTTTCGGTGAAAATTGGGTGATAAAATTAAATAATCAATTGCGAAAATCGCTCAAAATCGCCCAAAAAACTACCTTCACAGTAAATAACTAGAATGTCTGAAGTTTTTTTTCCATTAGTCGGATTTTGCTACTAGCTGCTATTTTCCGAGAAAATGATTTTTTCTTTTTATTTTATGGGCCTTGAGAATTAATTTAAAATAATTTCTGTTGATATTGGCGTCTACTTTTCGCAAGTTTTCTTTTTTTTACCAGTTTTTGTTTACATTCATTTATCCGAACAACCCTCATCTAACATAATAGTATTAACAATGAAACTCAGTTTGCGTGTGGTATTTGAACGACATGTGTGTAATGGTGCACTCATAGGTGCAATAGTCCTACAACAAATCGTCAAGTTTTTAATTTTTGATTTATTTAATTTTTATTTCGTTATTTAAATGAAGCAATTTTATATAGGCACTTTCATTTATTATAATCTTGATGTATCAATTATACCTAGTATATTAACTAACAAAAGTAATTATCAATTATTTTATTAATTTTGTTTAATAATTAAATGATTTGGTTTGTTACTTTTTCCTTTGTGTAACTTTATTTAATACCTATGTATCTGTCTTTCCATAGAATACTGTATTGTACCTATTCTTGTAGTATGTTGGTACAATAAATGGTACAATGTTTGATACTAAATAATCTAACATCGAAATATCAAATCTAATTTTTACACGTTTATCCTAAAAGGTTTGATCCTGTTTATCATAAAATTAAATAGTCCATTCAAAAAGCTTTAAAACCGTAGCAATAGCCTTATTCTAGGAGAACCAGAAGCGGAGATATTAATGAATGTCCAGGCCTCCCTAACGCTCGTTCCACTGTGCGGCGCCTAGCGGCCTTTGCATGAGTTAAACAATGTCTTTTAATCAACTTTAGTTTAAAATTTAGAATTCCATTGATGCAAGGTTGTATGTTACAAAATTGAAAAATCAGAGATATTTGTTGGCGACACTACAATTATAAATATCTATTGTAAGAAATGTTAAAAATTGTAACGGTGCGCGCATGCGCCTTATGACCCATGCCAGTAGAACAAGTTCAGTGTAGCAGTTAATTACCAAGTGAGTGCGTATACACCGGCCGGCAGTCATGACTTTGAACTTACACTCATCTTCAAATAAACTTGCTGGGTAAGCTAAGGGTAGTAATCCAATCCAATGGATAGTAGGAGGAGAACAAGCATACTGTGATGATTAAACTAACAATATAAACGTATTCCATGTCATGTAAGTGATTTAAACTAAGGATAATTAAAAGGATGTTTCATTTGCCGATATAACACCAACATAGTGATCACAAATAATTCTGCGGGTAGAAAACTATACATTGATTTTCAAAACGTCAAAAATCGCCTGTAGCGTCCAAAGAACAAAAACAAAAAGATTCTCAGAATCTTTGATATGGTTTTTCTCATTTTTATATATGTGCATCAGACAACTTTGTTATACTAACGTAGCGATAACAATAACTTACTTACTAAAAGGTCGTTTAATAGTTTGTACAATTGATAAAAATAATTACTAAAAACATGAATTACAAGTTGAACTTTTCCCGAAAAGATTTCATTTGTCACAGTTAAATGCAATAATATTAATATTATATGGTTATATGATTATATGATGATATGATGATACCCACAGAACAACTAGGGTACAAAAAAAGAGCTAGGGGTTGTAAAGAACTCTTAGAAATAGATACATTTATTGCTGGCCAAGTTGCGAAAAAACAGCGAAGCCTCTCTTTGGCCTGGATCCATTATAGAAAGGCTTTTGACTCTGTTCCGCATAGCTGGCTTCTAAAGGTACTGAATATCTACAAGATTCAACCAAAGTAAGCAGGCTACTTTCAAACCTTATGTCCGGTTGGAAAACTAAGCTGAAAATCGGGCTAAGGCAAGGGGATTGCCTTAGCCCACTGTGGTTCTGCATGGCGTTGTTCCCACTAAGCAGGGGATCCTTCGAAAGAATAAGGAGGGATATAAGCTGATCATCAACGACGAGGCGACCACAATCAGCCACAGCTGGTACATGGATGATCTCAAACTGTATGAAAAAAACAAAGACCAGCTACAAAGCATGGTTGAAGCTGTATCATCTTAAACTAGGGACATAGCAATGTCATTCGGCCTCCATTTAACCAAAGGGAAAGTCGTTAGCAAGCCAAATATCCTGGGCAATAAGGAAGAGTACATCAAGGAACTTGAGGCCGATTAATTATATAAGTATGTAGGCATGCATCAGCATCTTAAAATTGCCCGAAAAGACATGCAGCAAGAGTTTCTAACAATCCTCAAAATTAGATTACGAAAAGTTCTTAAAACTCAGCAGACTGGAAAGAGAAAAATCAAGGCCATAAACACCTGGGGTAAACCTGCTCTCAGTTATAGCTTTGGGATATTGCAATGGTCAAACACTAGCCTACAGGAGATGGATCGTCTTGTGAGAACAACTCTCACACAAGAACAGGCCCACCATCCAATATCATCGAAAGCTCGTACTTGCCCAGGAAAGAAGGAGGGCTTGATAAGTATCGAAGAAGCTTGCCACAAGCAGGAAATGGCCCTACGCCGATATTTCCTCACGAAAACAGATGCAGTTTACGTCACTATTTCAAGGATGGGTTTTGGTCCAACTGCACTAAATCTAAGAAGAGATGCGGGACTAGTAGTTCTTACAGAAAATGAACGGTTGACGGAATAAAAAATAAAGTCTTTACATGGTAGATTCCATCACAAATTAAATGATAGCTCCATTGACAAGGATGTCAGTTGATTGGTTAAAGGCTGGCAAGATATTCTCCGAGACAGTGGGGTTTGTTATCGCCATTCAAGACCTAGTTAACGCCACCAGATCATATAGAAGCCATGTTCTAAAAGACGCATCAACGCCGGATAAATGTCGGCTATGCTCGGCTACATTGGAGTCAATCCAACACATCACTGGTGGATGTGGAGTGTTGGCTGGCACTGAATATCTCCATAGGCATAACAATGTGGCCAAAATTTTGCATCAAGTCCTGGCGGCGAAATACAACCTTCTAGATGTAAAGGCACCATATTATAAGTATCAACCCAATAGACTTCTACAAAAAGGTCCCCTTAAGCTATATTGGGATGAGTCCATTATAACAGACCACATTGTGCATCATAATATACCAGATATCCTCCTTATAAAGTCGATTGAGAGGAAAGCAAGTATAATTGATATTGCGATCCCTAACGACAATAATGTAAACTCGACTGTAGGAGAGAAACTTGGAAAGTATCAAGAACTTGCGGCTGAGCTAAGGAGCTATACGATATGGAAAGCGTGGTGGTAACACCTATTGTAATCTCCACGAATGGATTGGTTCCTAAATCCACGCTGGAGGGCATTGAGAATCTGGGAATTCCGGTCGAGGTTTTAAAAGAAGGCTCAACATGCAGTTCTCCTAGACACAGGATCGTCAGAAAATTTCTGAATGTTTAAAGATGAAAAATATAAAAATTAAAAAAATAATAACTGCAGATGGTTGGACTTGTCCCCCATCTCTGTTTTGAAGTGCGATAAAGAAAAACAGATAATAATAATAATAATAAAAAAGTCTTTATTTATTCTGACACAAGTCCCTTTAGAATAACAATACAGGTTTCTATACAGTCTATTATTATCTCTTAGCGTATAATGGGATTACATTTAATTAATTACTACCATTAAATTAACAAATGAGAAACAAAAAAACGACTGTGAATTACTTTCAGTGATACCATTTAAAAAATAATAAAAAAACAGAGTACAAGAAATCAAAAATAACAGAGATAAGATTACAATAATTATATAAAGAGAAACAATAGATAATTACTTATGTATGCAAACTACAATGTCAAGTAGAAACATAGAAAGCAGAAAATAAAATTTTAAAAAATGTCTTGTTTTATGAAATGATTGAAAGTACAAATGATGTATTTTTGAGCTTAACGATGATAATAATGCTAAAAATAATAAAGTTCATTAAATTCAAATGCTAGGTTTAAATAATATAATTACATACTAATAATTATTTCAATTAAATTATTGATATTTTGTATTGTGCTTGTGCAGCCCATTATATGATTTCATTGATAAAGAAAATCATCTTGAAAATGCATATTTTGCTTGGAGTGCCTGTAATTTAGTTGTTGAACGTGATCTAAGGCAAATCACCTCCCTGAACAACCGTTGTCCATGAAACAGTACAGTCCCAACCATGTACTGAACTCCCAGACTCGTTCACGGGTCGTAGTGGTACAGGTTTTTTTTTTAGTACAAACTGTCGTAAACAATATAATAACGTAAGCTACAACCAACTAAGTACAAACTTTCTCTAACATGTGTTTTATTTATATTAAGTCTTTTGTTTTATCTTGTCAATTGTTATTACATTCCAGGGGTCTGAAACATTAATCAAGTTTATTCAGATATTTAGGAGTGCTACCGATGGGTAGTTACTTCACAAGTGTTTCATGTCATAATGTACATATCAGCAGATTTACTTGTTATAATAACATTATAGTTGTAAATGTCAATAAATTAAATTAAAAAAAAAATTCAGATGCTTTTTCCTATTGGTATTTTTTTATTTGTTACGGACTTTTTGTTATCTTTAATAAATTTTCAGATATTTGGACGTTAAAACTAAGCTTACTTGTTATATATTAGAATAAGATATAGAATATAGAATTACACACACACTCATACAAATTAAATTGGTCGCCATGAGTACTGCCGATGGTAGTGAAAACTCAAAACTTTGGAATAACATTGTAATTTTTTTGAATTTCTAAATCAATTATAGTCTGAATTATTTAAATTTCAAATTTGTAAATTTAAATTGAAAATGCTAGTGGTTTTTACTTATACGGAGACTCCGAACAATAATTATATATATCTTCAAGTAGTTTATTTATTGATCAAAACATATCATGAGCTGAACAAGTTGAATAAAAAATAACAATAATTTAATTGACTATTCATTTTACTGTCAGTTTATTTTATTGTTGTATTACATTTTCTATTTCTTTACATAAACATAACTTTTAGTTATTTACTTTCAAGATATTATGTAAATATTGTTTTATTTTAATAATTTAGTTCTTTGGCCAGATATATATTTATTTAATTTTGTCCATTTCTTTTATTCTTAAGGGGGCTGGTCCCAGAATAATAAAATTATTTTTCAATTCTATTCTATTCGTATTACCATAGTTGTTAACGGACTTAATTTTTATTTTTAGCATTATTATCATCGTTACATTCAACTGTAGTTATATCATTTGCACTTTTAATCATTAAAAATATTTAGTTATTAACAATTAAATATTTTAGGAAAAACGAAAACTTGAAGCAGTTATTGATGTTTTGAGTTATCATTAGTGTCAATCATATAACTATTAAAATATTTTGTATTAAAACAAAAGTTGATTAGAAGAAATTGTATAGGCCGCTAGGTGTCGCCTGTTCCGAGCATGATGCTGACCCAAACCAACAAATTTACACCCTACCAAAAGTCTAAAGTAGTTTTTCCTTCAATAATGTAATTATGTTATTGTACCCTTGGCAAAAATATATTATATTGTAAGACAGAATGGCCAAAATAAAACAGATTCCATGAAATGTCAGATAGGAAGTGACGAAGACCAGGTCTCGATAATATTCGCGAAAAAGTCGGTAAAGATGTTCTTTAAAGTTCGTTCGTTATTTCGCTCCGTTAATTTAACTTGAATTAAATTACTCATTGTTGATTAATTACTTTTTATATTTCTCATAAGATTATATAGGAACCCCATGCCTGTCCGAATCGAGCAATGGAACCGTGCAGATTACGTTCAAAAACTGTTGAATCGAAGGTGACATTATTCATTAGCACATGAATGAAAATAAATATCAGCACATCACACATCAATAGTCCAAAGAGACACATCAATCAGAGGCAGCAACCTCACTCCAAGACCTTCACCAAAAAAACTTTTTTTATTAACGTATTGGGGTCATCTTACTGCCTTTGATTGACAAATCTTTTCGGATGTTGATGTGTAAGGTCCTAATAATGTATCAATTGGCGAAACAATTACTGGAAAAGTTTTTATTCAGTATAATTGGTGTTTCTAATGGCATTCTAATATTTATTACTGTATTGCACTGTTTGGAAGAATAGATGTTTTTCCTTTTATCGTTTGTCTATATAATAAAAATGATTCGCCATTTCCTTGCTAACCCCAAAACTCGAGAACGGCTCGAGCAATTCGGCTAATTTTTTTTCCATATTTTTTTGAAGACGCAATGATGGTTCTTGTGGAGAGAAAACCCGTAAAAATGAAGAGAGAAACCATCCGTGGCCGAAAAACATTGAAATTTTCGGATTTATTTCAGTTTTTGGCCTGTATCTCCTAATCGGTGCGTTTTTGAAAAAAAACCCATAATTAACCATTTTTGGGCTGAATCTCCTAATCGGTGCGTTTTTGAAAAAAAAACCATAATTAACCAGTTTGGCCTGTATCTCCTAATCGGTGTGTTTAAGAAAAAAACCCATTATTAACCATTTTTAAAGTAGATCAAATTTGCTACAATTTGTTACGACAGATCTGTAGGCCTAATAGATTCCGAGATCGGTCCCTATCATATAATAAATAATCGGAATCTTACCCAACTTCTATCTATATAATAAAAATGATTCCCCGTTTCCATGCTAACTGCAAAACTCGAGAACAGATCGACCAATTCGGGTAATTTTTTTTTGAAGGCGCAAAGAATGTTCTTTGGAGAGAAAACCCGTAAAAATGACGAGGGAAATAATAAAAACAACAATTTTCTTCTCCCATACAAACCACTCTCTTCCCAGCTGTCAAAAATTTGACGTCAATCAAAGCAAAACAAAGGGGCTTTAGTTGTTGGTAAAAGTTTATTAGGGTCCAGTTCCTATCATATGATAAAATAATATAAGTTTTTGTGTAAAAATAAAACTTTTCTGTTTAATTTTTTAATACAAGGCCAAATGTATCATAAAGCAAGTTCTTTGTTGCCGCTGACAGATGGCGACTATAAATTCCCGCAAATAAATGGGCAGTACACCAGAAGAAACTGATCAGCGTTGGGCAAATAACAGTTTAGCGAGGAGTTCTATTGTAGAACAATTACAAACTTTGTTTCATCAACAAAATCAATTGATTTCATTCTTTAAAACTACGCTGGATCTTATGCCATCTGGTAAAATTGTAATCAGAGCTGATTCAATGTACCAACAATCGATCAAGTTGCCATTCAATTGGTTGGAGAAAATTTAGAAGCCCTTTGTTTTAGGGTAATATGGCAGAACAATGTCTGCCGGGATAGCTAGTATATGTATAAGAAAAGAATAGATATCTAACGCGGCAGATCTCACAAAGGAATAAATACAAACTTTAAGTAGAGTCATATGTGGTGTAGTGGTTGGCATGACAACCTACTGTGGCCCGAGATCACAACCCTGCAGGTCCCCCTAAGACTTTTTAAGGAAGTTAAAGACGCTTATGCCGTCCTTCCGAAGGGACATAAATAGAAGGTCCAGAGCATGTACGCTGACAGGTACTTGATAAAAATCCCTATCTTTTTATAGCTGTACAGGGGTCCCCAGTGATCTAGTTGTTAGCACAGCAACTTACTATAGCCGAGATCGAGGGTTCGCAGCCCGGTTGGTGGCCCTAGAATTTTTTAAAGAGAATAAAAAAATCCCTAGTTATGCCGTCCTTCGGAAGAGACTTAAAAAGGGGATACTCGTTAAAGATCTCTATCCTAATTAAACCTGGATGGACTAAATTTAGGGCTTCCACTGTAACATCCTCCGATTAGACATTACAGTACAAATAGACGTTAAATTAATTAACTAACTTTAAGTTATTTGTTAAATAGCATATCAAATCATGAATCTACAGTGAATTTATTGACAGAGAGGTGTTCAACGACAAACCCCTACTTAATGCTCGATAAACCGTCACTTAATTGAAAGTATTTGTTGGACATCACCTACACATTAGGCGAGTACTCCGTTCGCTATCAGATAAGGAATTTCATCAGCTGACCTCATTTCTAATATTGTAAATACTTAGCATCATCCTTCAGGCCTGCTACCAACGGGGGGGGGGGGATACTTGGTTACTTAGCTGTCGGGAAAACCAAGCCTTAAGTCTCTAAAATATTGGGAAAGACCGGCACGCGACTGGAGTTTACTCCTTAAGGATATTTGATTTATTTAATAGTGTGACGGGAATGCGGTGATAAGTTTGAAGATAGTGAAGGTTGCAAAGAGCTGGGTGACCAAGGAGCTTTGTGAGAACGGAATTCGCCACTCCCTCAACCACTTTATTTCATTCAATATTATCATAAATATTTGAATTTTTAATTTGTATAAATTTTGATTATCATTATAAATATTTTTATTATTATCTATAAGTATACATATTTTAAAGCAAAGTCCTCGGCCGTGTTTGTTCGCGGTAAACTCAATAACTACTGCACGGATTTTCATGCGGTTTTCATTAATAGAAGGTTTGGGTGTATACTTTGTCGAGGTTTTGTGTAAATGGGTTGGAATTTCAATGAGTTTCACCGAAGGCGCTGCCTAATCCCTAGCAATTATCTAACGTGTAAAGTAATAAATTTGTATATAAAGAAATATTTGGTTTTGTTTTTATTTTTTAAATTTCTATGTAATAAAGTGCATTAGCTGAGATGGGAAGAAAGTAAATCAAGACTCCCTAAGAAGCCTAACCAATGATTTGTTCACGTAGGCTTCCACGATATTCTTCTTATGTTCTACTTCCGGGATGGACCGTGTCATGTTGGTGCTACAGCCGTGTTCTGCAACAGCCGATTTTTCTTTCTTGAAATGTTTGAGGCAAGATATATGCTCTTTAATTCTTTTTTGGTTGGTCCTTCCTGTTTGTCCTATGTAGACCTTGCCGCTGGAACAGGGTCTCTATAAATGCTTGGGGTAACCAATGATATTCACGTGGTCCTTAGTGGCCGGTACGTGATAAAAAAAAACACATTACACAGACAAATTATGTAGGCATAATACACCTAATTACCCAAGCAAATCTGAGGTGGGTCGCTATTATAATTATAAATATAAATATATTTTATATTATAATTATATTTTCACTTCGACCATTGCCGTTTTCTCCTCCATGACATATAAGTCCAATTAATAACTAATGAAAAGGTCTTAATGGATTATAGCCATTTGTTAGTAATTAATCAAGAATTTACAAAGTTTATTATTAATCATAATAATATGCCGCTGAGATGACACCTGATTGACGTAAGCAGTTATCATTTTGAGATTAAAGGCAATAACTGTTCAAGTGTTTTATCAAAGACGTCGTCATTGAGACGCTCCGCTAAGTGATTATGTTGAGTAAAATTAAAAAAATTAAACAATCTTCGTTTACGCGGCAGATGTTAATATTATTAAGTCAGGTTTTGTAATATTTTTTTTTTTTATACAAAAGTCACTACAAATCCTAGTATATTGTATCATCGGGAGATCATTTCGCGGCGTTAACGAGGCTTTTCTGACTCTCGAACAGTCTGCACGGAGGATGGGAATTTTTATAAATGAAGCAAAATAAGTATATGATCGCAGGCATAATTGCTCCACATCCACAAATCTCGATTGTTTACTAAACATTTAAGTCGGTCAAACAAATACTTCATCTGCGCAAGTAAATACCGACAACAATGTGTCAGAAGAAATATCTAGGAGTGTCCTGGCAGCAAATAAATGTTACTTTGGCCTGGAGCGATATCTAAGTAATCGTTTAATCTCAAGAAAAACAAAAGCGACTCTGTACAAGAAGTTGATTCTTCCAGTCCTAACATACGGGGGCCGTAAACGTGGAGCTTATCCAAAACAGACGAAAGGAAACTGCTCGTCATTGAAAGAAAAGTAGTACGTCGCATTTATGGAACAGTACGCTCAGGTAACGTTTCCAGTAGGCGTAGGAATGCAGAAATGGCCCCCATACGTAATACAGACGTAAGTGTGTTCATTAGGATTGAGCATCTAAAATGGGCGGGTCGTGTGGCCAGGATGGACGAGACTAACCCAACTAGTAAAATTATTCTGACACCTCTAGGAAGGAAAAGAAGAGTTGGAAGGCCCAGATTGAGCTGGATGGATCGGGTCGGTGCAGATGGTGGAGCTCTTCTTGGACTGGCTAACTGGAGAACCGTTGCAAGAGAGAGTCGAAACTAATTGAGGAGGCAAGGACTCAACATTGAGTTGTAGCGCCGATGAAGAAGAAATGAAATATAATTACAATATGCCACTTGTAGGCAATAAGTAATAGCGCTAAGTAGTCATACAATCATACAATAAAACAAAAAAAAATAGAATAAAATAAAAATATATACATCCGGATAATAAAAACGGAATCGATATATTGCGAAAATGATAATAATAATAAAGTCTAAAAATAAAATAACTGCTCACATTGATTCCATAATTACAATATTTGCAATTGGCCTGGGGTCCCCGAACTAAGTTTCGTCCACAGGAATGAGGGCAAAGCAGGAATCTGGGAGACCCCTGCGCCCTTTCCTAGCTGCGTTACTGGCATTAACTGGTTAAGGGCGCATGGGTTTTGTAATATAAAAAAATTAATAATTAAACGTATATTTAGAAACGTTGAGAATTATAACAATATTACAAAGAGTATATTATGAAGACGTGTTAATATCTAGATTCCCGGTGAGTAAGTGCTCAAGTTAAATTTTCTCCAAATTGGAATTCTTAGGGAAACGGAATGGTTTTATTTTCCAAATTAATAAGTGACTAAGTTTGGTTACCTGTGATATAGTGGTTTGGATACGTAGTGATTTTGTGAAAGGAGTAAAATATCTTTACTTATGCCGCCCTTCGGAAGGGGCGTAAAATGGAGGTATGTGCTGATTAAGGTTGAAGATCCGAATTATACCTGGGTAGATAAATTAATGTTCTTAAATAAATGAATAATAAACAAAATATTTTTCTTAGTTGCCAGGAAAATGTATATATTTTTATTTTATTTTTGTTGTATGATTATATAGCTACTTAGCGCTATTACTTGGTTAGTGGTAGATTGTAATAATATTTCAATAAAGTATTTAAAAAAAAAAAAGTTGCCAGGAATTTTGCTCGATAGTTCGCCACCGTGAATTGATAATGCGGCAGTGTTCATAAGTCTAAATTGTTTATTAGTTCTAAACAATTTCTAGGGTCTATTGTAATCTAAATGCTTAGAGGATACTGAATTCCTTGCAATAACATACAAAAATTCTCAAAGACAAAAAATGTCTTTATATTAATGTCATAATATAACATAATATAATAATATATATTAGTATAAATCGTATTATTGTACCATTATAGTTATTACAATAAGGCTTTTTCTTAGATAAAATTGAAGATATGTTTTTGAACAGAAATAAATAATCATTTAATAATTTCTCATCGTCTTTATCAGATCTCAGATTACATTAGATGGCCAATGACGTCAGACTGATTTGAACTTAAGAGTACTTGTGAATAAGATATTTATTTATCTATAGTCAAAATAATTAGCAGATAGGTTTAAGTGAGGCACAAATTATTTTTTTTTAACTGAGTCAGTTTTTAATTCATCTCTAAAAATTATGTTGAAAATATTTAATCGAATTATGGAAAATTTTATTTATATTTTTTTTTTAAAATAGTGTTTGATAACATTAACTGACATCACTGAAAAAATACCTAAATTATTATTATTTTAAAACATAACACATAATAGTATAAGTATTATGCTATAATTCTATTAAAAAAAGTTTTCGACGACTAATAAATTTATACAAAGTCATGGGAGTTGGGTACACAGTCAGGGTTTCAGTACATGGTAGAGACAATCTTGTTTCATGGACAACGGTTGTGCAGAGAGGTGATTTGTCCTAGATAACGCTCAACCAACAGATTTTCCCTCTTATTTTGGGTACCCACTATATAGAGGTTATGCGAACCTCATGAGGGTCCTAGACCCCATAGGATCCATCTCTAGCCGCTAACAGACTAAACAAAAGTTTTGCCGGTAGCGGGATTTGAACCTAGGACCTTGGGCACGACAACTCAGCGCTCTACCACCGAGCCACTCCGCTCTCAGCCCCTCTAATTACCATACATTTATTTCATTTTCGGAAATTTAAGAAATAATGAAAATTTATTTTAAGATATTTTTGCGCCCGTTGTTAGAGTTTGTATTCTAGTGTTTTTTTCGCAATAATTAAGCTATCAATTAATTAGCCAGCGGCCTTGAGGCGGTTTGAGAATAAACCGCCCTCAGCGGACTCAGCCTAATGTTATGCCTTAAAATACCGAAAGGTAATTAAAGGCCTTAGTTTATATATATTTCATCTATTTATTATATTTGTAATTTATATATATTATAAATAAATTTTGGAGGAATAAAAAAAAAGCTTAATATACTTAATACTATTGGACTGTATTTCATGTGTTAATAGTTACTTGTTACAAATTTGATTGATCATTGATTAAAAAATCGGATATTAGAATACGCAATCACTGAAATATATATATGTTATAGAGTACAGACAACAAAAATAATTAATTAAATAATTAAAAAGCAAACACAAGTTGAAAAAAAAAATTGAAAGAACAAATATAATAAAGGCGTAATTGAGTGTACAGAACACTTGAGAAAACCATTAGCAGTCGATGATAACAGAAATGGCAGTTTAGAGAGGCGAGAGATAACTTCAAAGGGGAAGCCAATATATGCGGAAAAAACACTCGTCATGTAACAGCGTACTATCGAATTATATCGAATTATATCGAATCGTATTATATCGAATGCCATAATTATTGGTATCATTATTATAGGATATCCTAAATACGAGTCCAGAAAATAATAAGCGAAAAGACAAAAGAGCTGTGTAAGGAACTGGTTCACATATACAGGTGGAAGTATAGGTACTTTGTACCAAAGGTTCAATTCCAGGAGAACCTTTTTTTTTTAAAAATAATTTATTCATCAAAATTTATAACGTATTATACTAATTCAGCAAGTAAATAGGATGAATCGTACATATTGGCATGAATAAAGACAAGTAGATAAACTACACAGTGGCAGTATACAAATAAAAAGTTCAAATCAGAAGGTCACGAGGCCATCTTCTTTTCAGACGCTTTGGAGGATTATCAGGAATTGAAGAGGTTGCTAGGATTGAAACTAGTGGGTTAGAGAGGGAATAAAGTTTGTCATCGGAAAAGATTGATATCGGATTAGGGCACAAATCATTAAAAATGGGACATTAAGGTCATTATGGATTACTTTGTTTGCAACAACGTAAGGAGCATTGATGATTTTATGAAGGATTTTGGATTGGGTAAGAGAGGAATTCGATGGCTTAGTGGAGCCCCAAAGCTCTACTCCGTAAGTCCAGATGGGTCCAATGATTGTCTTGTATATGAGTCTTTTGTAATTAATTGAGAGCTTAGACCGTCTTTCTAGTAAATGTTGAAGTAGCCTGAAACGGCGAGCTGTTTCATATATATATATATGTGCACCGGAAGAGTTTGAATAGAGAAATCTTCTATAAAATGAGAGGATACAAGAGTGCTGGGGGATACGTCAAACATATGAAGGGAGAAATTGAGGGAATGCAATTAAAATTTTTCAGCATTTAATTGTTAATCAAAATTGAATGAAAGGTCAAAAATTAATGACTGGTGATTGATATCAACACAAGTAATTTTAATTCTGCATTTCATTCGTAATTCGTATCAAATTTTCTTTATCTTTAAATAAAATTCGATAAAGTTAAAAAAATAAGCAATTACAATATTAAAAGATTGTTTTGTATCAGATCTCATAATTATGTAAAAATTGGTCCATCATTTAAAAGTGATACATACTTTTGCAAATCGGTATTCTAGATAAGTGTTTTTAAACTTTCCTTATATTCTTAAGTTCCAGAAAGACATGAGAATGTTTAATATAGAAATATATGTGATGGTTTGTTTGTTGTTGCTTAGAGGCTTAGAACCCTAGGGTCATCAACGCCTGTAGATTTTTTGTTATTATAATTATTCATGTTAAATAAAAAAATATTCATATACACACACATACTAATAAATAATACATCTATAATACGGAAATAAAACATTTGGAAAAAAAAACAAATGCATCTATAGCAGGGACAATGGAGGACCAATTATTGGTTATTAATTTACAGTTTGCAATGAATTTCACCACTTTGTCGATTTCAGATTTGCTGTCTCTAACTGCTTTTCTAACATCGGGGGGTATTTTGAGCTGATTTAGTATTTTTTTATAGAAGTAGCATTCCTCAAATATAAGCCTGATACAAATATTTGTATTACACCTAGGGCATATCGGAGGTGCATCCCTTGTAATGAGATGTGCGTGGGTAAGCCGAGTGTGTCCTATTCTAAGGCGAGCAATAGCCACCTCTTCATGGCGTTTACTACGATTAGATGTAGCCAAAGGCTTTACTTCCCTTTTTATATATTTCAATTTACTGGCTGGACTTCTATCCCGCATTGCTTGCCATGTATGATGGATATTATATAGTAGTATAAATCCATATACAAGTCGAATTTTGTCCATTACATAGAGATTTAGTTGTATTGAGGGAAGCAGAAACGCAATAACTCCTTTTCAAGACAATGTCCGATCCATCCTCTTATTAATTACGTAAATAACATGATTATGCTTCCCTAAGTAGAAGAAACCCATTTTGAAAAAAACTCGACTTAATCACTTCACTTATTCGCCGGGGCTGTAGAAATATGGTTATACTCATATATGGAATATGCGCTACTCATGCATTGTATTCTGTAATATTAGACAGATATATGTATTAATTCATATATTACGACTAGAATGATTCCACACAGAATTTGAAGTTTAAGTATCAAAATAAAATGGCAAATAAGAATAAACGCCTCAAAATCGAGCCATGTAAGCTTCTCTCTACGCAAAGCTTCGTGTCAAGCAGTCAAAATTGACAACGACGAAGTACCTTCCAAAAATTATGTACGTTATCTCGGACTATGCTTGGACAAAAGACTTACATGGAACGTACATACAAAATTATAAAGACAAGAACTGACTAGACGGTACAAACAACTATCACATCACTTGACTTACGGAACAAACGACTTGTCTATAATAGCATACTGAAACCTATTTGGACATATGGAGCAGAACATTGGGGTTCAGCAAAAAAAGTTCACATATACAACACAGTCCAAAATTCTCAGAAAAATTGTTAATGCACCATGGTATATTTCGAATCACACCATACACAACGACATGAACATTCCCACTATAAAATCATATATTCATAACAAATACATGACATTCCACTCATCGACACAATATCACCCAAACCCACTCGTTCTTCTGCTTTCCTACTCCCTGTTACCTGGACTTGATAGAAAAAGATTAAAAAGACATTAGCCAAGAGACCTACTCACCTATTGATATTTTTACTACATCATCATATAGTTTTATGATCATAGAAGATCATGTAGAAAAGCAAAGTGAAAAACATTAGGATGAAATTTGCTGAATGCGCAATTGCGCAGGTGCAAATGAAAATTAAATCAAATAATAAATAAGTATCAAAATACAATGAATTAAAAAATCGAGAAAAAAAATTGTCTTTCTGCAATCCACCGCTCCGAGACAATGTATACCGATTTTGTTCTAATACGGCTAAAAATTCGTAGACCACACTAAGGCGATGCTCTGAGCTTACTATCACAAAATACCTCTTCGGTTCAAAATCAAGGTCGATGATAGATTTAATTATTATTTTAGCGTTTATTACTCGTTCGTTTTTTTTATGATAGAGGAAAATGAAGCAATATACCGAAAACTTAAAAACAAATGAAGACTCTATTGATAATTCTTTGTTTTTCCTTTGACATATGAACAAGAAACACAAACTAACGTCTATTATAGGCGACCAGATCAAATGAGCTACTTTTTTGCACAACAGTTTATCACACGTAATATTACAACAAACTATTTTATAATTTAACGATCTTTGAAAAGTAACACGGCACAGAAATCACGGGTCACTGTAAGCTCAAGGAGTTAAACTGAGAAAGATAAAACCACTTGAAATTATTTTAAAAAGAAAACAAAATAACTATCAATAAACCACATAAATGGTTTGTTTAGTGAAAACCCCAATTTTTAAAAATTGGTTAAATAACTATCTATTTAGTACATAGTCACTATTGTTTCTGGTCGTGTAATATAATGATTTTACGAAGGTTGTATATTTGTTTATTTTTTAAACATAACTTTATGCTCCTATATTTGGCTGATCGGACAATGCTCTAAACATTCCAGCTTTAATTAGGATAGGTTTTTAACGAGTACCTGACATCGTACAGGCTCGGGTCACTAGTTTAACGTACATTCCGAAGGACGGCGTAACCAAGGATTTGTTTACTCCATTTAAAAAATACTAGGGTCACCCTAGAGCCGGATTTTGAGCCCGCGATCTTGGGAGAAGGTTTGCATTCTCCAATCTAGGATGCTCTTAAAGAGCATAGTGCTTTTTAAAGAGACTGGGTGATCCCAAGGATAGCCTACAGATCCCTGTAGACTACCCTGTACCACTACAGGTCCCTGTAGACTGTCCTGTACCACTACAGATCCCTGTAGACTACCCTGTACCACTACAGATCCCTGTAGACTGTCCTGTACCACCACCGTGATCAGGTCTGGGGTTCAGTACATGGTAGATACTGTACTGTTTCATGGACAACGGTTCTGTAAGGAGGTGACTACACACTTAGCTACCCTGATATTATTTATTTTATATTAAGATATGGGTTCCGCAGGTTGTCGCTTCAAGTCACAACAAGTTTTAAACTTGTATTCGTTTCCTTTTTTTTATATTCTCGAAAATAAAAGTAATTGTGAGTTTTAGTATGAAAAAAAAGTATCTAATTATGGGAAATGTGTGTATTTCGGTTATGATTACATCAAGAAATAATAGTTTCAATAAACATTTCGAAGTGTAGATGATGATATTAACAGTTAATCTATATTCTACTACAGGGAAAATCGAGTTAATATTTTTTCTCAATATTTAACAGTGGTTTCTGTGATAGATCTTTCGATGGTTTGGTCAAAATAGGAGAAAAATGAGCAATCTGGAAGTATGGTGATTTTAAGCCGATGAAACATCTTCATTGTCAGATTGACAGAACTAGCAAAATCTGCGTGGACTTTAATAAAAATAATAATACCGATTCGGTATCATTTATTTTCGAGAACATTAATAAGTAAACGTAATAACTTGATGTGACTTAACTCGAAGCGAAACCTACGGAACCGATACACTTAAAATCTGTAACAGAAACAAAGAATCGCGTTGTGGTACAACAGTACGGGCCATTTATTATTGTAGGATACCAATTTTTTTTATTTCGTTGATATTGTTTATATATATATATATATATATATATATATATAAGTTATTAAGAATGTATAGTTAGAATTATCTTTATTTTTATTAATTTTTGGTTCTTTGTTAAAAGTTGTTTGTCTATTTTTTCTTTAATTATCTATTCTGATTCTGCACAGATACAAATGTGTACAATTGTTTTTTATTTCAGACTATTTGTCTATTTGGCACAGCATGTAATTTTTGTGAATTGAAGTAATTATATAAGAAAGAAAGAAATATTAAAAAAAAAAAAAGATCAGTACGGTACACTTTCTTTGATGAGAAGATGAATTGATAACGAAATGCAAAGATTTCTTTGCGCACTAGTCTTTAAAGTGATATATATATATATATATATATATATATATATATATATATATATATATACATATATTTATAAAATGGCCGGAGAAAGCAGTCTATATGTACTATAAGCGCATATATGCGTCTGTTGAAACTCACGAACAGGGTCAAGGGGGCATATATGCGTTTATAATTTATTTAGGTTTTTCATGTCTTTTACTCGCACTTTTAACTTTAGCTACGATATTTAAGAAAGGGGAATTGTGAAACAGCTAGATTTTTAGAAAAATGATTAAAAATAAATCAAAATATTAAAATAAGGAAGGAAATAGTTGGGGGTGCAGTCAAATAAACACTAAATAAGGTCATTTTATTTTTCGACCCAGTCTGTGGGTCATCTTCAGGGCTAATGGAACCTAAGACTAGACTATAAGCGGTCTAACTGAACTGGTCTAAGCAGTTAAAACGCTTTTAGCCTAGCCTCAGCTTCCATTAGCCCTGAAGATGAGCCACAAAGTGGGTCGAAACGTCGGTACAAAATAAAATAAGTAGCCAGTTATTTAGTGTTTAATTTGACCGCACCCCCAACTATTTCCTTCCTTACTCAGATCTTCCAGTCAACTATCTCCTCGCTTCTCAAAATACTAAAGAGTTGAAATTAGCTAAAACATCCTGATATTATTAACAAATTTTATCATATTTATTATTGATATATAGTTCCTAATAATAGTAATTATAAAAAAACAGGTTCTCGCTTCGAGTTGAGTTACAAGTTTTAATTGTTTCCAAAAATACGAGTTATCATGAGCTTTAGTACGGAAAACAGAATGTAATTATGGGTAATATGTCTACTCCGCTTATAATTTCATTTAGAAACAGAAACGTTTCAACAAACATATATCATCTACAATGATGAAAAATCTTTTTATTCATGAAATGATTACCGAAATCTACCGATAATTACGTTATCTTTTCCATACTAAAGATTACGATAACTTCTTGTTGGGTATTAGGTTCATTTCTGTAATCATTTCATCAAGAAATCTACGTGTCAATTAACATTTCGAAATATAGATGATATATCTACAGACCCGGAGAATAATTACAAGTCGAATTTTGTCCAGAACTAGTTAACTGTAATGGTGTCGTAATTGTAGTTTTTTGGCTTGAAATGGAGTTGAAATATAAACAATAACTTATTGTTGCCCCTTATTCACTACGAAAATAACTCGATTCCGCTTACTTAAGTAAAAAAAAAACTCATTTTGGTGAAAATAAGACTTAACCACTTATTCACCGGGGCTGAAGATATGTTTGTTCAAACGTTAATTTCTAGAAGAAATAATTACCGAAGTACATTTCCTATAATTAAATTTTCTTTTCGATACTTGAGCTCATAATAATTTGTATATATGTCAAATATTAAAAGGAAAACAAATGAAAAAATAAAACTTGACACAACTCGAAGCGACAACTTGCGGAACTCATACCTTAATATGTAATAAATGATATCAGCGAAGTTCGGTGTGTAGTATTTGCTGAGCTGTAGGTAGCGGGTCCTTATCCGACTCGGACAGATTAATTATTTAATCTGTTAACAGCCTTAGGTGAACCCTACGGGATCTGCGGGCAATCCATGGGTTCACCCGGCCTCTTTAAAGAGGATATCAATAATTGGAGAATAGAAACCTTCATGAAGTAGAGGGAATTGTAACCGAAACGCAATAATAATTTATTAATGGTGCTTCTATTTCTTAAGCAATTAATATAGCTGCCACTATATAAAAGTATTCAGTCCACAGCGATGGTCAGTGCACAGCTTTCGCAGTTACTCTGGACCGCATCGCCCGCGCTTAAGGGTCCAAGGGCATGCGATAACTGAAATTTTCTACTGAAACTAATTATGGAAATCTTTGCTTTCACTCACCATCGGTCTCGTGGTGGTCCAGCTGGAGCAATGACGTCACGGAGAACCTCCTCGAGTTCTCGGTGCCGGGGAGGTACGGCTCGTAGTCCAGGCCGTGCATGACTGCGGGCAGGCGTGGCGGTGGGCGTTGCCTAGCAACCCCACTCCTCACAGGCCACGCCCACTCATTGCGTCATCACTAGGCCCAACAGCCCAGCTAGGAAATTAATAAAAAAAACAACATTCTGTACTAGAGCTCCTGTGTGCAAGTGGTCAGGATAACAATCTACTAAGCCAAATATCGCGGATTCGTTACCCGGCAAACGGTCCTACTTGATAATGCCGTCCATTTGAATAGACGTTAAACGGGAGTCTGTAGCCCGTACGACGTCAGGTACTCTTTAAAAATTGTAACTAAACCTGGGTAGGCAAATTGTATAGCCCCGATTGTAGTTCCATGTTTCTACTCATATTTTGAATATTCTAATTTGATTTTGTGATGCCTGAGTATCATTTAAGATGATTACTCAAATTATTATTCATATACTTCAGCCTTAATTGGATTATTTTCCAGAGGTCTATTCTTGTGTTTACCAATTTACTCAGTCTATAAACCTTCAATATATTATTCATAAATAAATAGTGTATCTGGGGTATGTAAGCACCAAAAGATTTATAATAAGTATAGTTTATTTATTCAATTTAAAACAAGATTAAATATTGAATACCTTTATATCTTTAGAGATAAACTTAATGATTCAGATATACATAGATATATAGAATTACCATAAAAGACATTACAGGAATTAAATTACACTTATCTGTGATACTGGGGTACATCTAGAGTTCTTGGTGGAGTGTGTCTTAGGTTACTCCGCCGTCTTCCGCGGGATCTTCGCTCTTTCCCTCTTCTTCGGGATCTCTTCAGAGAGTCCCCTTCAGTGGAGTATTCGACACCCCGTTTCCTTAGCTTTCCAGTCACCTTGACTATAAGGTGGCTATAGAGGACACCCAGGTACCTGCGTGATATACTTCTCGCAAACATTGCTCTTTGTCCAAAACACAATTACTTTCATGATGCCACCGCTCGATACATAGCAGTAGCATCGATTATCCATAGCAGAATAAAGATACATTAAATAAACAACTCCTTTATGGGATCAGTACAAGGTAGAGATTGTACTTTTTCTATCCCAACAGTTGTCTAGAGAGGTGATTTGGCCGTGATCCGCCATGATTGTCTCCCAAGCCTCAGAAATATACGTATTCCACATGATTTTTCATAACTACACTACTTTTTTCACAGTAAAGCTAACGATAATATGTATTTTCTTAGAACATTAAACAGGTAACGAATAATCAGTTAAAACATTTGCAACTCAGCACGAATCTGCGTAACAGACACCAATTTAATTTATTTTTAAAAGTTAGTCTACTGTGCGAATCGGATTGCCTGCCATGTCTTGAGTTATGCTCTTAAAGGATGTGGAGAGCGCTTAGTTGCTGCACTTAAGGTTCCGGGTACGAACCTAGATGTGGCAGATAAATTATTGGGTTTATAATATAATGCAAAATTTTATGTTTTCTTTTAAATATCCCTCCAAATTACAAACTATTCTCCGTTCGGAGGGAAGGACATAGCGAATCGGCCCCAAAGGGACTGGTTATGGAGCAAAGGGCAGCTTACCATGGAAACCATGGTTCATAGAGTTAACAAACATTAGAATGACTTGTAAGAAGGAATTAAATTGGTATTAATTCACTCGTCTCATTTCCGCGTTATGTTGAATTCTGTATTGTTTATTAAATTCAAGTTGATGTTTTTTTTCTTATTCCTTTTGTTATTTCCAATTTAAAAGGTAAAGAATAACAATTAAGGAAAGAAATGTGGAAGAAGTAAAAGAAGAAGCTGTGAAATACTTCCAAAAGTTCGGAATAATTCTTAAGACGAAATTATGTGAAAAAGGTTATTAAATGGATTTTATAAAGGATAGAAATACACCTTCCACTAAAGTGTAGGGAAAAAATTTATCTAAGTAGCTAGAGGGATCTAGAATCAGCATTTTATTGTTACATTTTGTATATTTCAATTATTATTAATAAGAAGGTAAGCGTTATCAATATCTGAATTATCAATGTTCAGGTTATAAATAATGGAGGATAACAGTCCCTGCATACCGGCTGAGGCTACACCTACATTGTATCAGGTTTGATAGGATGAGACGTCACTACCAAACCAAATGACTGAAATATACCGAGAGTTATAACATTTGGTTCTTTAAATTTATAAAATTAAGATTATTTATTAATTATTCTTAATAAATTTGTATATTACTATAATGTATAGTAAAATATGTATAATGTATACACCCCAGCATCGTATGTGATAGAATCACCTCGCACCGAATCGGATCCAATTTAGGTGTAGCCTAATGCACAAGTACTGTAATTCATGAGAAGCAAGGATAGTTGACTGGAAGATCTGAGTAAGGAAGGAAATAGTTGGGGGTGGAGTCAAATTAAACACTTTATTTAGTGCCGACGTTTCGACCCACTTTGTGGGTCATCTTCAGAGTTAAGAAAGAAAACAGACAAAACAACAAAACTATAAAAATACATTCCAGTACCAAGTATATGATAATATAAAAATATATGTAGAGTAAAAGAAATTTAGAACAAAAAAAGTGAGGGATATATATGAATAAAAATATTACAGAGTAAATGTACTGAAAGGTAAAAGAAGGAAGTAAACAGAAATTAAAAAAAAAAGAAAAAATATAAACATCAGAGCTGAGATGTAAAATTATGGAAAAGGTAGTAGGCTGTAGTTATATAAAAAATAGACAAGATTTGTCATGAACTATCCGGAATACAAAATCTCGGCCAAGCAAAGACGCCATTTTCGGAGCTTAATTATTTATTTATTTATAACTTCAAAAAGCTATTTCTAAATCTATATAATTTAATAATGAAGAAAAAACCTTATTCCAATCAACAATTGTTGTTAAAAAATTAACAAAAGATTAAATAACGTTTCGGCATGTATTTTTCATTTTCAATTTTAGTAGTTCTTCACACAACCTCTTAATGTAATACATATTATATATTTGACCATGGAAAAGTGGATGTTCCAGGAGTTTATGTATATTTGACTTTTTAATATGTTTGACCTCAAGTAATGATTGGACTTGTAAATTTAAAGGAGGCTGTGTGAAGAACTAGTAAAATTGAAAATGACAAATAAATGTCGACACGTTTTTTAATCTTTTGTTAATTTTTTAACAACAATTGTTGACTGGAATAAGGTTTTTTCTTCATTATTAAATTATATAGATCAAGAAGATTATATAAGAAATATCTTATAAAGAAAAAGCTATTTCTAATTAAAACCTTTCATATTTTCAAGAATTAAATGACAATAAATATTATGTCTGATAAGTATCCGTTTGGTATAAATTTAATTTACAAATAAATATTTAGATTTAAATACCAAAATTGCTAATAACTTTAAAATATTGAGTTACACCTTTAAACAAAAACAAAAAAACTACCACAACCGTGAAGTGTCTTTGTTCCAGTGCGTGGTCGAGGCTGTACTGTTTTCGTCTTGGTCAACGGTTTGAATCGGGCAAGTAAAATAAGCTTTTTTTGTTTTGCGGATGATTTAGTCCCGTGATATGAAGAATATGAAGCGAAACCCATAAAAGTATGTACAATTGGAGACATAAATAATCGAAGGGGTGAAATAGAAAAAAATCCCAAAAAACGAAGTCTTGAGTCTCTGAAATATCGGAACAAGGCCAGACAGTTTTTCGCCTATTCAGACATTATCAGGGTACACATCAAAACAAAATCACACCGAAGAACACACATCTCACATCAACACTTCAAATAGATTCATCAAATATAGACTGCAACCTTGCACCAGGATGATCTACAATCAACTAAATTATTTTCACTAAATTTATCTCTATTTTTGAGTTTTAGCTCATTTTTTAAATTTAAATATAATAACAATGACTTCCTGCCCTTCAGTATCCTTTAATAATATCCCACTTGTGCCTGTAGAACAGATCCGATACTTAGGGTTGCATCTCGACAAACGGTTAACCTGGAATCCTCATACAAGACTGAAAAGACAAGAAACCGCTCGACGTTTCAGGCTACTTCAACACTTACTAGACAAACGCTCCAAGCTCCCAGTTAATTACAAAAGACTCATCTACATGACCATCATACGACCTATTTGGACTTACGGAGTAAGCTTTGGGGCTCCACTAAGCCATCAAATTCTTCTCGTATCCAATCCCTACAATCCAAAATCCTTCGTAAAATCCTCAACGCTCCTTATTTTGTTAAGAATAAAGTCATCCATAACGACCTTAATGTCCCATTTGTTGCTGATTTGGCCCGAACCCGGTATCTATCCTTTCATAACAAACTTCATTTCCACTCAAACCCTCTAATTTCAAACCTAGCTTCCTCTTCAATTCCCGATAATCCTCCGAGGCGTCTGAGAAGAAGATGGCCACGTGACCTTCTTAGTTGAACATGCGATTTGAGTACTACCAGTGGGTAGTTTCTCTACTTGTCATTATATCATGTCATTATGTATCACTCAGCCAATTTACTTGTTATATTATTGTAATATAGTTGTAAATATCAATAAATAAATAATAATAATAATAAATATAATAACGTTGCTGAAAATCATTAATGAAGTAGTACTCGAAATTAATACTCATTGTACGAACAATTGTGCGAACGGAATTGTATTTGAATGAAGGATACAATGCTCAGAGGGCGCATTCAATAATAACACCAAGATAAGAAAAACTTATTGTTTAGTGCCAACGTTTCGGTCTCGGTTGTAGGACATCTTCAGGGCTAAGGACGAAAAACATAAAATAACTATAAGAACATCGCAGTACTAAGAATAACATATAGAAATATTCTATAATTCTTAGTACTGCAATGTTTTTATGTTTATTTCATGTTTTTCTTTCTTAGCCCTGAAGATGGCCGAAACGTTGGCAGGAGTAAACATTAAGTTTTTCTTATGTTGGTGTTATTATTGACTTCACCCCCTGACCATTTTATCCTTCATTAGAATCTTCGAGTCAACTATTTTCCTTTCGAAATTGTATACGGTTCGTAGTAGAAATGGGGGTGATTTTGATGATATTGATACAAGTTTGGACAAGCCGTGAAGTTTTAGGATCTGTGATATTTATAAAAAAAGAAATTAAAGAACAAATAAAGTCGAGGTTAAAAGCTGAAGGTCCCTGTTTGTATCGAACTCGGCATTTGCACCAAAATTTAAAGACCGGATTTATAAAATTATAATCCATCCATTGAAGGATGAAGAACTTGTCTTGTTCTAAAATATTATACTCAGTGCTAAAAACGATGAGCCCATTTGAGAATTTAGAAAAACACACAATACTGAATTGCAAAGTTGCTGTGCTTAATGAAAGTATTCCTGCCGACAATAAACGTCTGACGGTTAGACCGAGGCGTGAATGGGAGGATTTCTTTAAGGGTTGGTCTAAGTATAAAGGGAAATCCTTACGTAAACAGTGACTGTTGTTATCGGCATGTTCAATCTATTTAATTACTAATATTATTGTTTTTGGATATTAACTTCCCCTGAATATAATATGTTAGGCAAGGCTATGACCGCTATATCCAATGCATTCGATTTATAGCTTCCATTTTATGGTCTTTTATATTACTATTAATAAGTACTCAGGGTCTATGATAACTATAAAAACCGTTATTAATATTATTATCGCCACATTACTAAACTCGCGTCTTTTGTCCCGAAATATAAAATCAGAATTCATAAAACTATCATCCTTCCAACTTTTCCTTACGGATGTGAAACTTGGCCGCTAGAGCTGAAGGATGATCAACATCATAAGGTATTCGAAAATAAGGTTTTGCGTAGAATATTCGGTTCAAAAAAGGAAGAGTCCTCTGGAGAATATAGTAGGTTACAGAACGCGGAATTGGGAAGCATGCACCCGGTTAATATTATTTAAATGATAGCAACACGAAGATTAAGATGGGCTTAGTAACGAACGAATTCTGTAGATGTTAATAAGCGCTGTACCGATTGGAAAGCGTCCGATGGGTAGTCCAAGGCGGAGGGGGGAAGATTGCGTTAAGAGTAATCTGGCGGATTTGGGTTAGAGTAACGATCCGTGAACAGACGTTTGTAAGCAGAGATTGGTGGTGACGTCATGGTCGTATCGGGATCGACCCTTCGGCCTCGCTAACATTTATTAATATTACTATCACTTACTCATTGTTGGGCTTACATTCCATGCAGGACCAAGGCCTCTGCCACTGCTCTTTCCATTCCTCAAGGTCTCCAGGGAAGATTCTCCAGTTTCTTATTCCACTCTTTCTCAGATCTTCTAAGTCGTCCATCCACCGAAGGGTCGGTATGCCCCTCTTTCCACGAGCCTTAACCATCTTAAGCTACTATTCCCTTATGGCTTAGAGGATATCAGACAGTTCCCTTCATTTGGAATTTCTTCTGACTCTCCACTTGGACTTCCTTGACAGGTCCAAATATCTTTCCTAGGACCATTCTAGCAAAACATTACCACAATCCTAATGATTGTTTTATACGAAAAAAACTTTGCTTTCCTAGAAAAAAACTTTTGTATCGGAGAGCTTCTTGCACGGCATGGGAACATCTTCCATTAGCTTCAACATCTAAATCTCCGTCACTACTCTTACCAGGTACCTGAATGTATTACGTCTATGCAATGAATATTATTATACTTGAATGATAATAATGGGGTGTATAAAAATAAATGACCGTTTCACAGTCCCCATGGAGAGAGGATTGGGACTAACAGCATCTTTCGACACACTACACTCCCTGGCAAGTTCGCGAGTACTTGTGGACGGATTTGACTCAACAGCTTCCTTCAGAACCTCATCAATATCTATTAATGATCACCCAGAGACCTTCTACCTTTACAACATCGTACCTCCACTGCTAAATTGCTGCGCAGTGCGCTGGTCAAGGACACCTTCCCCATCATATTTAATAATTTTACAAGTTACGAGAACTTCGTAGGACACTGTCATGTTTCTTCTTTGAAATAAATAACTGAACTGAGGCTTTTTTTGAAGAAGTGCAGTGTTAGTAAACAAGCTTAGAGAATGCTCTAAAGGGATTATTAAGTGTTGGTAAATAATAAATGGCATTAAAATATTTACAGACTTTTGAACTCTGGAATTTGAATTTTATGGAATTTAGTTGACCTTGATTATATATCTGGAAGAGAATGGTCCGGGTGGAGATAAATAAATTTCTCTTTGATTGGGAGAAATGTTTATTGGTAAGCCGACATTTTGACCCACTTTGCAGGTCGTGTTACATCACGAATCTACCGACTGACTGATGCGGATATTTTTGAGGGGATTTTCTATGGATTTTGGAAAAAGGGAATTAGTTCTACATTGTGTAACTTACAAAATCAGCTTAAATTCTTTTTACTACGGGGAAATTTGGATTTGAGAGAAGCGAAAAAATTACAATTATTGTCGGAAGGTTGATTGAGTGAGTCGGTAGATTCGTGATGTAATACGTGAACTTTTGAGGGGCCCCCCGCTCGGCAGCCCGAAAGAAGATCTGCAAATTGGGTCGAAACGTTGGCTAATTATTAAACATTCTTCCCTATCTAAGAGAAATTTATTGACCTCCACCCGGACCAATCTCTTTCATGAATATTATTATATATTCTTTTTTTGTTGCGCCATCAGTTTTTAGATTTTTAATGTATAGCTTGTAGCAATCATAGAGGCACTACTGGGTAACAGTACTAGGAGGGTAACCTCTATGCTAACGTATGTTTTATGTTTGCCTCGTGGTGCGAGTCTAAATTATTTAATAAAGGGTGTAAAAAGTAACATTTAAATACATTATTTACAATCAGTTACAAGTTAAAAGTGAATATAAAATTAATGATATGTATGATCATGCGATTTATCATATTATCTTGTATCAGGAGCGATTGTAAGAATATCTCAATACTTAATAGAGCAATGAAAAATGATCAAGTTTGAACGAATTTAAAACTATTGGTTAACAAGCGAGTATTGTGACTTAGCCATTGGACCGATAGAACTTGAAACACCTATATCTTATTTCTATACCCCCGGTGAATAAGTGGTTAAGTCTAATTTTCTCCAAAATGAGTTTCTTGTACTTAAGTAAGCTGAATCGAGTTATTTTCGTTGTCAGTAAGGGCCTATGAAAGGCATTGGCTTGAAAAAGAGTTTTTGTTTACTTGACAACTCCATTTCAAGCCAAATACTACGAGAATGGTACGGTTCTCGTTATCTGAAAGCAGTTAATTCTCTCTGTAAAAAATCCGACCTATCCACCTATTCACCGGGGTTGTAGATATAGAAATAGAAGAAAGAAAAATCGTTTGTATAAAAAGTAAAATAAACAAAACTTATGATATTTTGTATTATTATGTTACTATTGTGTAATACAAATAATAACATATTAAAAATATTACAAAATTAAGAAGTAATTTTCATAATTTTATTACAAAACTAGTGGCCCGCTCAGGTATGGGTGCGTATTATGCTTACGTGTTTTATCTGTCGGAGGATCGCATCAATATGATGCGTCGAATTTGTGGATTTAAATGTAACATGATGATTACACTACATGAAGTATTGTGTTAATTTAAACATAAAATAAATTAAAATGTTTCATTATATACGAATATACATTACTATCAACACAAACATTGTACATATGATATAGACTAATATAATGATCTAATATCTAGCCACCAAGAGATCAACTGGTAGCGTGGCCGAGCGGTCTAAGGCGCTGGTTTAAGGCACCAGTCTCTTCGGAGGCGTGGGTTCGAATCCCACCGCTGCCAATATTTTTTTTTTCATTATGTAAGTTATTTTATTAACGTATAAACAATCCCAAAATAAATATTTTTTCACAAATGTATTAATTATATATTGATAAAGTAAGATATATTTTAATATTTTTTATCACATGTTTAAAAAATAAACGTATAAATAATAAAACAAATTAAAAAATCGTAAACCCTAATTTAGCATTATTTAAAAAACCAAAATTATAATCTAAGACGATAGTTTATTGTTAATTCAAAAATATTTAAATCCCACCGCTACCAATATTTTTTTTATTTTGTAAGTTATTGTATTAACGTATAAACTAACATTAAATACATTTATTTATTCAGAAAAATACTATAAACATGAATTATATGTTGATAAAGTAAGACATATGTTTATTTTTTTTGTCACATTTTTAAAAAATAAATGAATTAGAAATAAATTAATATTAAACATATTAAGAAATCCAAAACCATAATTTAGCTTTATTTAATTATATTAAAAAAAATATAATCTAAGTAGATAATTTATTGTTAATTTAAAATAAAAGTTTTAAATTTTAATTTTAAAAAAGTGAAATTTCACGACTTTATTTTATTATTTTATTAGCGTATAAACTTACGAAAAATAAATACATTTTCAAAAAAATACTAAAAACATTAATTATATATTGATAAAGTAAGAAATATCTTTATATTTTATATCATATGTTTAAAAAATAAAACTATGTTAAATATACTTTTTATTTTCTTAAATTACTACTAATATTACAATCTGTGATAATATTTTTGTAATTATTTAATGGTTTAATTAAATAATAGGATGTTGATAGTTGGGGGTGCAGTCAAGAAAACACACAAAAATAGTTTCACCTATTTTTGTGTGTTTTCTTGACTGCACCCCCAACTATCAACATCCTATTATAGTACCCACAGTCAACTATTTCTTTCTCACATGTTTAATTAAATGGTTTGATGTTTACTATGTTCAATATTTTTTTGTTTAAGTTTTGTTTTAATTTTGTATTTTCAATTTAGCGCTAAGTTTTATTTATAAATAAAACGGAAAATGTAAAACAGAAAAAAAATTGAAAGTACAATTTTATATAATGTACGGAACATTCAGATATATATATATATATATATATGTATCACACATACATATATATATATGGAACACACAGACAGACGACGTATTAGGGTGGTCCAGCTGGTGTTTGAGTTAATTGTGGGGGTGCTAGTTGGACCGGAACTGAATGAGATCTCTCCAGTCGTCGTCATGGCGCTAGGTCTGATTTAGGAGGCACTGGCTCATTGCTACTAAATCAACAAGGCATACCACTTCCGCCTCCGAGTTGGTTATTAGCCTCCTCCAGTGCCAATTCATTCCGGGAGGTCTTCGGGTTTCTTCGGCACCTCCAAGATTATGGATAAAGTCCTTTTGATATCAAGGAGTGGAGTGGCTCAGTGGTAGAGCACTTAATGGGCGTGCCGATGCTCCTGGGTTCGAATCCCGCTCGCTTGAAGACTTTTATGTAATACGTTAGCAGCCGCAGATTGATCCTATGGATCTAAGACGCTTCTGGACCTCACCCAGCTTCTATAAAGTGGGTACCCAAAATAAGGGGGAAAATCTGGCGGTTGAGATTGATCTAGGACAAATCACCTCCGTGTACAACCGTTGTCCAAGAAACAGTACAAACATTCTACACCCTACAAACACCCATACGTTCTATACCTAAGAACCTTCATGGGTTTTAGTGGTACAAAGTTTTTTTTTTTAATTTCTTAGTAATATTGGTATAAATTATTGTATTTAGATCTAATTATTTGCTCATTAATCGAAATTATTCCGTTCATAAATTTAGTTATAATTCAATTACTAAATAAACTTCGAAAATGGCAACTTTGCTTGGCCAACAATTTGTATTCCGGAATATGGATGTGGCACACCTAATATAAAGAATTCCTGCATCGTAGGAATCAACTAATATGATCGTTCAATATAAGCAGAACTTTTTTTTTAAATTGTGCCAACGTTTCGGCCTCCTAAGTATCTTCAGGGCAAATATTGGGTGTGGTGGCTTGTCAAACTAACACTTGTAACTGTTGACATTAGTATGAATTCTGTAATTCTTCCTAGGTACTGAAATCATTTATATAATTGTTTTCGGTTTCTGTCCTAGCCCTGAAGATAGCCTCCATCATAGGCCGAAACGTTGGGACAATTAAAAAAATAAGTTCTGTTTTTTTCGTGTTATCTTTGACTGGAACCCCTGACAAGTGATAATTCCATCCATCATTAGAATTATCCAGTCTATTTTCCACTCTAATATGATCGTATTATTACTTCAAATAAAATACAGATTTATTGAAACGCAAGGCAAGATTCATAGCCTGATGGATGGTCACTAAAATAATTATTAAAAAATCTTTGGCACCAAAAAATTGTTTCAAAAACAAGATGGCGGAAGGAGAGGTGAAGGAAGTGAGTAGCGGCGCCATTTCCTCCCAGGAGGATCCAATTAGTTCAATTAGCTGTCTATTTAAGCTGACGTTTCGGCAGGTTGTACCTTATTATAGGTTAACGTCTGTCTATATATAAATGTGTGTGTGGGTGTGTGTAAAATACATACACCAAATGTCGTTCGTATGTTACTGATATGGTTACTATGGTAACAGCTGAGATATATAAAAAAAAAGTGTATATCATTACCTTTAATTTAACTTCTTCTTTTTTGAAATATTTATTTCTTATATAATTTTCTAGAATTCATAAAAGTTATATGCTGTAACAAATAGACCAGTCTAAAGCTGAAAACAATTAATCACCATTGGACAAATTTAAACAACTATACAGAATCATAATATACAATGAAAGAAAAAATCCTTCATTTATTTTATTAATATATATTTATTATTTCTGTGTTTCTTCCTTGGTACTGCAATGATTTATATATGTAGTTATTTTCTGGTTCATTCCTAGCCCTGAAGATGGCCTACATCGCAGGCCGAAACGTTGGTACAATTAAAAAATAAGTTTTGCTTATTTCGTGTTATCTTTAGCTGTACACCTTAAGCAATTCAATTCATCATTAAAATACTTCATGTAGTGTAGATATTATATAACATTTAAAACTAACATAATAATCGACGCCTCTATCCTACGACAGATAAAATATTTATATAATTTACATATATATGTAAGTTTGCTACATGTGATAACATCACTGCAGTGTGTGTTAGACTTTCGATAAGACACATGTACTAAAGTTTGGTTAGTTAAATTCATTTTGTTAAAAGTGTTCAATCGACAACCAAGGTGATTTTCAACAATCGTTTCAATGAAATCTATCAACCTTAAATAATGGGCTAACGCTAATTTCAATGGAAAAATATTTTTTTAAACATGAAATTTTTGACTTCGAAAATTTAAATTTCGCTCCAAAACGTTTAGTTTTGGTTTTGTGAAGTCATCAGGCTTGTTGTCAGTTTATCTCGCATCGTTGTCGTCAGCTTTCCTTGTAATTTTGAAAAAGTTTTTAGCTAAAATCACTTATCACGTCTTACAAATACTGTTATGTGAAAGCACTACAAAATTAACCCCAGATAAACTGTTCCTTAAAGTTCTCATGGATCAAATAAGAAGAAAAAAGTGGTTTTCTCTGATGAGAAAAAAATATAGCCTGGCTCCTTCTACAAACTGTTATCCCTGTGAAGATCATTTTAATGTAAGTTTAAGCTTTGTACTCTTATTATAGATCTTCTACATTGAATATAGTGTATGTAAACTCTCTCATAAACAAACATCATTTTCAGATGCAGTGAGTTTGATCTGTTTTTTTTCCGAAGAAGTAGTAGAAAATATCATTAAAGTTAGATTAGTTGGGGGTCCAATAGTTTTCGAAAAAGATGCAGTACCAACCGAATTCAACTCCCAAACAAAGAGGATCTTAGCACATTCATCCCTACCAAGACCTCTTGGTGTCAAAAGGATGAGACAATCACTAATCAGTGATGTTTTGCAGCCATCAATATTGAATTACGAAAACATAGAAAACACAGGATTGATGTCCCAGAACCTATATTGGAAATTCCTGCATGCTCTTCAAAAGTATATGCAGAAACATAAGCATCATGGACATCAGAAATATAGGCCACCATCACCTATTTTAATGGTAAAAAATATCACTCTACTGATTCAGATAACATTTCATCATATGTTGATGATGAAGCTGACAAATATTTCTCTACTTTGTCTTTAAGTGAATCAAGTGATTGTGGTGAAGAAAGTATTTCTGCATTACAAAGTTTTAAGCACACTCTAAAAAAGATGATAAAGAAACCTTTGTTACAAATAAGGTTATGTTGATAAAACTAATTGTTATTGAATAAACAGATGCCAGTAATATCTGAAATAAGTTAATTTAATTAATAAGCAATTGTTTTATATCTTAACATGAACACAATATTGTATATGAAAATGCAAAAACATCATATGAATTTCTTATCACAAAAATGCATGTCTGATGACGTCACTAAGCCAAAATGAAGCGTTTAAAAGTTTCTCATTTCCCGCGTCAATTTTTTCATAATCCGAAACTGATTTTTTCGACGAAAAATGGTCTTTTAAAAATAAAATAAATATTTTTGTGAAAGTTAAAGTATGGTGAATCTAAAAATTCATTTATTTTTAAATTTAAAAATATCTTGGTCAGGCTACTTCAGCATTTACTAGATAAACGTTCTAAGCTCCCAATTAACTACAAGAGACTCATTTACATGACAATCATTAGACCCATCTGGACTTACGGAATAGAGCTTTGGGGCTCCACTAAGCCATCGAATTCCTCTCGTATCCAATCCCTACAATCCAAAATCCTTCGTAAAATCCTCAACGCTCCTTATTTTGTTAAGAATAAAGTCATCCATAACGACCTTAATGTCCCATTTGTTGCTGATTTAGCCCGAACCCGGTATCTATCCTTTCATAACAAACTTCATTCCCACTCAAACCCTCTAGTTTCAAACCTAGCTTCCTCTTCGGTTCCCGATAATCCTCCGAGGCGTCTGAAAAGAAGATGGCCTCGTGACCTTCTAAACTGAACTTTTTAATTTGAGTACTACCACTGGGTAGTTTCTCTACTTGTCTTCTCATGTCAATGTATTCACTCATTATATTTACTAGATGTATTTTGTATACAGTTGTAAATTTCAATAAAAAAAAAAATATATATATCTTGGTTGTCCATTACTATTTTAAAAGGGCGTGTAATTTAATTTCTTTAATAAATATAAAATAAAATCACGTTGAAACAATCTTACATTTTATATATATATATATATATATGTGTGTGGATTCATATAAGGGTTATATGAATCGCAGCTTTATAAGACTGACCTCGCCAGTGCCGCTTACTATATGGAAGATATGTTGGGAGCGGGCGATCCACACCGGGATTACTAAATATACCGCCAAGACAAACTGCTCTAGGGAATAGGAAATAGGGAAGATATGGTTTATTTTTGAATCGGCGGCTGTGGAACCTGGGCAGCGCCGCTCCCCGCCTGCTCTGTCAATGATGAGCCAACCGCGCATGTCTACTGTCTGTCAACACCTAAACTCTCTATTGAAGGGTCCTAAAGGAATAATAATAAGAAGGCTCAGCGAACCCGAAGGCTCGATGCCGACACCACCATGACGTCACCACCGATCTCTCTCCTTAAAATCCGCCAGATCATTATTAACTCTGGCAGGGTGGGCATTTTGTTTCTTGAAGTCCCAGGACGAAGTGATCCTTGAGCTTCCACCTTCTATAAAAAAAAAAAAAAACTGTACTGTTTCATGGACAACGGTTGTCCAGGAAGGTGATTTGTCCTAGATCACGATCAACAACCAGATTCCACTCCCCCCTTATTTTGGGCTTTTACAAAACCCTAGGGCCACCCACCGGGCTACGAATCCGCAATCTTGGGATTAATAGATTATTATCCCGACCGCTGCACCCCAGTACACCCCAAACTTATTTCCATGTTAACTTTATTTCTTTCAGATTGCATTTTTTATAACTAAGTGTAAACTACGTTGGCGTTGAGCGATTTTTGGTAGCAGTGAAACTGTGGCTTTGCTTCAGCAACATGCTCGTGCGAGAATGAAGAAGCGTAGCGGACTTGTGCAATTTGTTTCGATCAACATGGGTTAGAGTTTGATTTATATAAGAATAATAATATTTAACTAAAAGGTAGTTTTATATTAAAAAAAAAAACCTGCATCCTCTGTGAACAACCCGCGAACGTGTCTGGAGCTCAGTACATGGTAGAGACTGTACTCTTTCATGGACAACAAGACTGCAGGGAGGCGTCCTAGATCACGCTCAACCGCCAGATTTTCCCTCCTTATTTTAGGTACCCATTTTATAGATGCAGGGTGAGCCCAAGGAGAGTCCTAGATCCAGGATTTTCGGCATGGCAACTCAGTGCTCTACCAATGAGCATTTTTACGAGTTTTCACGTCGGTATCAACGCATCGCAATAGCGGCTCTCAGACACACCGTAACTCATATTCCAGGCTTGAGGCAAGTACCTAAAATTTGTAAAACAATGTTTATAGAGACGTAATACTCCACTGATTTTACTAATAAAGAATTCAGGAATATGGCACAGAACTACTCTAGACCACGTGACTAAAAAACACACTAGAAATAATAAAAATCTTAATATAACTTTATTACCTGAGTTTTTCCATGCGATCTTCACATTTATAGTGTGTTATAGTGATTTATAGGATGACAACATCGGGGAGTTAGTAGGATTGGTAGCGACATTTTTCATTACTTTTTGAATGCTTTAATATTTCACAATATTCTTTCAATATTCAGGATTCTGATTTGATCATCTTAGGCCTTGTGTTTAAAATATGGGGTTTAAAAGACTAATAAAACTGTAAGGGGCGCTGGGACCCCCCCCCCCCCGCGAGTCTTGGTAGTTATCTTCCCATCCAAGTCTCGACCTACCCCTCGGGCGCTTCCCAGTTGGAGCAGCGTTTATTAATTTTTTATTAATTCCTTCCTTACTAAGCCCAGCAATTTTAATAGCCCATCTTGATCTACGTTAAGTTGCCTTACGCTAGGCGATTTATATTCTGGATACTTGGCAATTCAAGTTGAATGTCCATTAACCACTTCGGCACGGCACGTAACCATGCCCACAGCCGCGGCTAGCCGGCACTGAGGAAATAATTCGAATGGTGCCATTAGTAATAATTCGAATATCTCTGCACTGCGTCTAGTTACAATGTTATAATTGACGTTATTTTTTATAGAAAAGTCTCCTCTACAATATTTGTAGAGTTGTAAACAGTCTAGCTAGCCGTACAAACTGCAATTGTAGAAGTAAAGTAAAAATACTACAGTCGACGCTACCCTGTGCGCGTTCATCTCTGGCCGTCGACGCCAGTGCGCTGGTCAAGGACTCCTTCTTTTTGTAGGACACTGCCAATAACTCGTTCGAAACAAATATCTAAAATGAAGCTTCTTTTTGAAGAAGTCGAATGGGATTAAACAACATAAGAGAACAGAAGAATTAAGTATAAAAAAGGAGACATATAAAAATCTAACGAATTCCCAAGATGTTAATAAGCGCTATGCCGACTGGAAAGCGTCTGAGGGGTTGTCCGAGGCGTAGGTGGGAGGATTGCGTTAAGAGTGATCTGGCGGATTTGGGTTTGGTTAATGTTCCGTGGAGAGAAGTTTGTAAGCAGAGTAGTATCGGCCTTAAGGCTCGCTAAACCTTATTATAGGTACGTACGTACATACATATATATATATATATATATATATATATATATATATACCCTCTATGTATACATATATATATTCACATGCCTACTCTAGAGGAATGACTATTATACTACGTGGAATGGCCCCAAGATGATGGACACAGATGACTACTGTAGAAGGCCGTGGTGTTGTTCTAGGCTGTTTGGTTAGGTGGCGCGATACGAGATCTGGAGACAGCGCAGTAACAAGGAGCGAGCCTCTGCGTCGGCGCCGATCGGCCATTATCATCGCCCGCTATCATGGATCCTTTGATCTCGCCGCCATATGCGGCCGCTCATAGAGGTCATCACTGTCCTCCCGATCCCGGGTAGATAGCTCCGTCTTATCGATAAGGCTGTAGGCCACTTACAAGTTGTTTAGTCTAAAGGAAGTAACCTGTAGCATACGCTGATTTTGATTTTTGAATAGTAAACTTCTTTAGCCTCGTTTAGGAACTATTGATAGGGGATAAACTATATTTGACGTCTGCAACATGCTCGAGACTGGCGACATCTATCGGGCCCTATATGAGTTATACATCTTATTCAACTTAATAGTTAGGTTAGAATTCCATTGAAATAAGTATTGTTATCTGATCTCCGAAACTACTGGACCGATTTTAATGAAATTTCGCACAGATTTGTAACATCTGTCCAACTTAAAGTACTGGCTATGTTTTATTTCGATTAATGACCGTGATGTGTTTTTGCAAAATTATTTTTTGTTTTAACCTGCTGCATTTTTGGTATGTTGTAAGGGCATGTCTTACCAGTGTAAATCTAAATTTGAATCCGAAATAATGGATGGTGAAACTTTTGGCGGCCGAAAAACCGCGAGATTTTCGGAGTTATTTCAGTTTTTGTCTAGTATCTGCTAATCGGTGCGTTTTTGGGAAAAAAACTGATGTAACCATTTTTAAAGTAGATTAAATTTGCTACCATACTGCAGCTCTGTACGTCTTATAGATTCTGAGTTCAGTTCCTATCATATAAAATAAACCATTATATACCACATTCATTAAACTAATGTTTATATTTTATCAGTTAAGATTTTTGTATATTTCTTATTTATAATATATACTCTACTTAGATATAAGATGAATAAAATGTAAAATCCAAAATCTGTTTAGTTCATTTTTTAAATTCATTCATTGTTTCATTTACATACAAACTTTAACGTAATATTTTTAAAAACTATTATAATAGCCACAGGAACGCTTGGCCGGGTCAGCTGGTATTTATCTAAAATTTCGTTAAATAGTCGTGCAGTTGATTATAATATTAACTTAAAACAACAATAACTGGTTGTGGGTTTTGTTTCCCCCAAAATTATTTATTTCTTATAGTTTACTGGTTATTGATTATTTATTTAAAGTTACTTTACGCCGCAATGGATAATCGGAAGATGGTGTTGTGGGAGCTCTAAATTTTGGCTATCCATTTATAATTAGGACAGAGATTTTTAACGAGTACCTGGCATCGTACAGGCTCTGAACCCCCATTTAACGTCCCTTCCGAAGGACGGCGTAACCAAGGATATTTTACTCCCTTTAAAAAATTCTAGGCTACGATTACTATTTTTTTTTTTTTTTAGTCGCTTTAGAAATAATTGTGCGATATGTCAGACAATACGCCACGTCATGATAATATTGTCTATAACCTCATTTTAGCCTTCTCACTCTGGGTAATTATAAATAGTTATATTGTTATAAATTATAATAATATCACCAAAATCGGTCCAGTAGTTTCGGAGAATAGCCCAGACAAACATCGTGACAGGAGATTTATATATATATATATATATATGTAGGCCTTTGGCCAGATGTATATTCATTTATTTTGTTCATCTTTGTTATTCTAAAGGGACCTGGTCCCAGAATAAAATAATTTCTCTATTATATTCTATATATATATTAAATTTATTCCAAAAATGTAGTTTTTTTTAGTCACTTTAGAAATAATTGTGCGATATGTCAGACAATACGCCACGTCATGATAATATTGTCTATAACCTCATTTTAGCCTTCTCACTCTGGGTAATTTTCTCATTTTTCTGCTGAGCCTTCTGCATTTTCAGTGACGTATGTTCTTCCGATTATGAAATGCGTTGTTTTCTCTGCCGTTTTCCACATTCTGCATTCCATCCAAGCCAGTCCTACATATGCAGCCAGCCTTTTTTAAGGACCCTCCGATCCTGAACAAATAAGTCCCGAGTCCTCAGAGGAATATTGGCCATATTGGAACTGTTTGTTCAGGATGTCGGTATCCGCTTTGATATATTCTGAACGGTATAGTTTTCAACAGATATGTCGTAACCATGGCAGCTCCTTAACAATGGGAGCGAGTTGACCATTAGCTTTGTTACCAAACCCCAAAGTCTTTTCGAAGAAACGTGGGCATATTTTAAAAAAATTTCTCGAATTGTACGTATAAAGAAAACGTGACTATTAATTAAAAAAATTAGAGAGAAGATTTTATATTTTCATCGTTGACTAAAAACAGTTAGATTATTAAAGAAAATAAACCAAAATCGAAATACATTAGTAAAATTCCTCTTCGGCTTCGCCCAAGGAATTTTTTCGATATTACTTTCACCATTAACGGGGCGATCTGTGGTATAGTGGTTAGCATAACTAAGTGGTAAGCCCAAGATCATGGGTTCGTAGCTCAGATGGTTAGAGCACCGCGCTGGAGATGTGGAAGACCCGGGTTCGAATCACGGCCAGGATAAATTTTTTCTCTTCAAAATAAAAATATTAAAAAATAATCACCATCAAAAGAATAATAAATAAAAATATGTTATAATTGTGGTATATGGAATGATTTATAGTGTTATTTTACCCATGAACGAACAGGTTAATCAACGTAAAATTTCTACTTCGAGTTTTCAACAGAACTTATTAAATTATGTTATATAAAATTTAACTTATAAGCCTAGCCCGAATAAGTTGTAAGGAACCAAAGTTACACATTAAAAACAATAAGCCTCGAATGTTACAGAAATGTTTTTGTGTGATAATTGACACAGCGCCCCATGTGTCACTTTAGATTAATGATTTAATTTCTATTTATTTATGTATTATAATTGTTTTTTTAATCTTCGGTATCGTTAATATTACAAGAGAATGGCGACGGAGATCAAATGAAGAAACTTATGACCTACAATATAGATATCGGTACAGCGATAAAATTAAATTGTATTCGGTGGTGCAGGTCATGTCGCTAGGATGAAAACAAGTGCCACTCCAAGGTTGGTGTTGACAAGGCAGTTGCAGGGATGTTGAGCGGTCGGTACGCCATGATTAAGATGGGCGCATTGTGTAGCGAATGACGCGAAGAAAGCTGGATGACAACAGCCACCGAGAGAAGAGCATATTGACTGGTGTGGAAGGAGGCCAGGACTTGAGGGTTGTAGCGCCAACATAGTTATAATCTCCGTATATACGTTCTGGGAGCGGAGTGGCTCAGTGGTAGAGCACTGAGTTGCCATGGCGTAAATCCTGGTTCAAATCCCGCTGCAGGCAAGAGTTTTATTTAGTCTGTTAGCAGCTGGAAACGGATCATATAGGATCTAGGACTCTCCTAGGGCTCACCCAAACTCTAAAAGTAGATACCCAAAATAAGGGAGAAAATCTTGCGGTTGAGCGTGATTTAGGACAAACCACCTACCTGCACAACCGTTGTCCATGAAACAGTACTGTCTCTACCTTGTACTGAACCCCAGACCCTTCACAGGTTGTAGTGGTACAGGTTTTTTTTTTTTAAATATACATTCTAACTATTTAATCTATCATAAAAAGTCGACCAATATAAATAAATATGTATTTTAAAATTAATTTTTGTATTATTATTTACTAAAATTATTCTATTGGTTCCTGCATGGGATGCCACTATGTTGGGGCGCCATGTCTACGATATATTTATCTGACACAAGGGAGGTGAAAGTGACAGTTATTTTTAATATAATATCTCAAACAGAGCATTTAGTTTAAGATGAGGGACGAAAAGTAATTTTCTGGCCGATTTGTTTAAAAAAGCAAACCAAAGGAAAATACATATATATATACTTTTCATCCTAAAATAATTTTAAATTAGTTTAAGTATTCCGAGAAGATCGTTGAACCAAGCGAGGTAATTTTCTCAAACGACTTAAAAATAAATAATGATAATTCATATCTAGACACCTCAGAGGGTAGAGATGAGATAAAAGCCACCTCCATGGCCGAATGAATACTAACAGAAATTCCAACGAGACAGAAATGATATCTGATAGAGTTATGGACAATATGAGCCCTATCTAATAGGCAATTTGCCAAAAGTACAGAGAGCTAGAGATATGAATAGATATGGGGTGATGATTTGTAGTGAACTGAATGAGCCGCTAGTGATCTACATGGCTCGCTCGGCTCACTAACTCAATTAGCTCTTTGGTGAGCGATGGGTGCCAGCTGTCCCCCCCCCCCCACTCCACCGCCACCACGGCCACTTATATCCGCTCGCTTCTCTATCTAATTGGATAAATGTTCCCATCTTGTATATTGAGGGCCTCTGATGTCGCTTTTATTCTATTTAGCTATTTTATTAGAAAAGTAAACAAACAGAGATTTGTAAGATGGAAAGTGTATTTGTTGTCAAATCGAATGAGATTTTAAATGACTTATACAAATATCGTCTCCTAACTCGATAGGCTATCGGAATTGGACAAACAATATAAATAACGAGCTATAATACTGACTAGTCTACTCTCTGCCTTCTATGTCTCTAGAATTGACTTGTGTATTAGCCGGTCTCTCAAGGACTGTTATCCCCCGTTGTATGTAACCTGGATATTGATAATTCTGATTCTGTTATCACTTATTTTTATTAATGAAAATTGAAATTTACCAAAAAATTCTCTTATATAGGGAGAACTATTGGTACTTGTGTGCTAACGCCACCGCAGTTATTTTCCCCTACTTGTTCGCATGCGCGAGTGGTTACATTTTGTAACCGTTATATTTCTGACACCTGATTTCTTCTATGTTCGTTCTTGTTTGCTGAGTTTTGTTTGTTGCTGATTATTGTTTGGTTGCTGATTTGTTCTAGCCTCATTGTTGTTATTATTTTATTTATTTATATAATTATTATTAGATTTGTTGTTATTATTTCGCTAATTTTTGTGCTACAAAAATGAGTCTTTGGGATTTGACAAAAACAGAAGAAGCAATTGTATTTTTCCAGGAGCCAAATTTTCCACTGAAATCCGATTAACACTTTCTTTTTTTAAAAATTATTTTGATTTTTCATTATTTTGATTGTTCGTGATATATTCCATTATTTATTTCTATATTATCCATTATTTTAATTGTTCATAATATATTCCATTTGTAAATAAATTATTTTGATTTCTAATTGTTGATGATTATTTTTTTAAATTCTAACCCCAATAGATTTAAAAACATGCAAGATAAATGTTTTAGAAATATAACGGTTACAAAATGTAACCGCTCGCGTATGCGAACAAGTATGGGAAAAATAACTGCGGTGGCGTTAACACACAAGTACCGAACTGTTTATTGGTAAGGCTACACCTACATTGGATCCGGTGTGATACGATGAGACGTCGCTAGCAAACCAAATGACTGAAATATATCGAGAGTTATAACATTTGGTTCTTTAAATTTATAAAATAATTAGCAAATAATCTTAATTTTATAAATTTAAAGAACAAAATGTTATAACTCTCGATATATTTCAGTCATTTGGTTTGCTAGCGACGTCTCATCGTATCACACCGGATCCAATGTAGGTGTAGCCTAAGCCGGCATTTCCCAGTTTCCTAATACCTTACCAATAAACAGTTCTCCCTATATAAGAGAATTTTCATGGCCTCCATCCAGACCATTTTCATCCTCATATATAAGGCACGGATTCATATGTGTTTACATATGTTTAGTTAAGTAAGGAAGAAAATAGTTGGGGGTGGAGTCAAATAAAACACTAAATAAGTGGTTACTTATTTAATTATGTGCCGACGTTTCGACCCACTTTGTGGGTCATCTTCAGGGCTGTAACAGCGGGAGGCTGAAGCAAGACCAATAAGTAACCACTTATTTAGTGTTTTATTTGACTGCACCCCCAACTATTTTCTTCCTTACATAAATCATCCAGTCAACCATCCCTCGCTTCTTATGTTTATTTAAGATAGACAGCATAATGAACAACGTTTAAAATACGTTTCAAGGCATTATAATTCATCTGAGCCCATTTTTATATTTCACATATATTTACATATTTTACTATTAACACTGATATTTTAGATTTTTCTTACATACTTCGCAACAATCACGAATTTGCGGATGGATGTTGAATAAATAAAGTTGCAAGACACGCAGAAGAACAGGTAAGCCTAGGAACGACTGTCTGTTGTTTCCTAGTATTCGGCGACGTGCTAGCAACTGTTGACCCCTCAAAACATAACGGTCTGATTTACTTGAAACCACAGTAGATAAATATTTTCAAATGAATATATTTAAAAATTAGTAACAACTAAAATAAAATAAATTATAATAATTATAATGACGTAAGTCAACTAGATCCAAATTAAAATAATGTTCAAAGAACATTCTTCCTCTCGTATACTTCGCAAAATGCAAGAACGCGGGGACTTAGGATCGGAAAAAAAAGAAAAGATATGACCATGGCCGAGAAGCGTACTTCATTAGGGCCCAGGATAGCTCAAATGGTAGAGTCCCAGACTAGTGATCTGGAAGACCCGGGTTCGAGTCCCGGTCCTGGACATATCTTTTCTTTTCAAATGAAACCACAGTAGAATTGGTACCACAATAAAATTATCGGAATTGTTTTCTTGTCTATTTTTTTCACTCCCTGTACCTCTTAGTCCTTCATATTATACCTCAATCGTTGAGAAAATCCAACGTAAAAATTGCCGAAGATGGCTTCAAAAACAAGGGGCGTAGTTCCAAATACGTCAGAGAGTCTCCTGATGAGACATTTAAAAGTGATTTTGCATTATATTGTTTCTTTTTGTTTGTTTATTTAACGTCACTTTATGCCGCTATGGCTAATCGGGAGGTGCTACAGTGGGAGCTCTAAATTTTGCCTACCCAGGTTTAATTAGGATAGGGATTTTTAACGAGTATCTGACATCGTAACTTCCCTTCCGAAGGACGGCGTAAGTAAGGATTTTTTACTCCCTTCAAAAAATCCTAGGGTCACCTGCCCGGCTACAAACCAGCGATCTTGGGCTTAATAGGTTGTTACGCTAACCACTAGACCACAGGTGACCGTTTATATTGTTCGTGTTGTGATATAGCAGTGTTGACTTCACAACGTCCCCTGGTTACACAACACATTGGAACAGCAAAACTTAAGAGGAACAAAGGGAGAAGTTCAAAGCTACAACAGACATTGATAACAGCTTTTTGTCGCGTATTAATCAGAGCTGACATTCCATTTTAAAAAAACCTTGTTTTAAGAATTTCTTAGAGAGATACACTGACAAAAAAATATAGATGAAAGCACATATGGGAAAACTATTTGCAAGGTATTATGGAATTTAATGGTATTATTTCCATATAAGGATATATGGAAACACTTGCTAAAATTCGAGATGACGTCGAAAATGGTCCTATTGGGGTTTCGATCGACGAAACCACTGGTGTTGAAGGGAGATACATTGCCAATATAGTACTTGTAGACTATGTCTCCATTTACCTGCACTACAGTTTCTCTTAAATTCTGAAAAATGCAACCACGCTACTATTGCACATTTTTTAAAGACTCGATGGGTCACAAAAAATGTTCTGCTATTTTTATCAGACGCAGCCCCATAAAGCGGGGGCTGCTTTGATGGTGTTTTATCTGAATAGGATATGTTATATCGAATATAAAATGTTAAATTTAAAAAAAAAAAGCCTAAATCGAGTTCAAATTTTCAAGGAGCTTTTTTCAGACTTATCTTTGCTTTCTCAGTCAGTGATTACTACGTGGAGCAATTGGTTAGAGGCAGCCGAATATTAGAGAATATATGTCGAATAAAAGAACTTCGACAAAATAAAAGACGTCGAATTTTTTTTTTTTAATGCGCTTGATAACAAATATCGAAACCCAAACCATGGCACTATCAGAGAGCGTTGCTAATGTTGGAAGAGGTATAGATAATAAGCTAGTAGAAGCATCTGGAGAAGTTGGAACCACGGTGAAGAGGAAATTACTTATGTGTTGTGCTGAGAAAAACCCAGGCTGGAAAGAAACGATGCTCATGGCTAAAATCCACAGGGGAGTGGATGTGCTAAATCAGATACAAAGCGATTTTAAGACCCCAACGTCGGTGTCTTAAATTTTATTTGAAAATTTAAAAATGTATGCTGTTTCCAACAACAAACTTTTGTGTCCATAATAGTTCCATTTTTAATAAATATAAAATACTTCTAACAAATTTTAAATAATAACTAAAGTATTTTTGATATTTTTATTTTGAAGCGAAAAGATATGTCCTCGGCTGGGATTCGAACCCGGGTCCTCTGTCTTACCGTGACAGGGCTCTACCAACTATGCTACCGGAGTTGATACCAGCCAAGGGCATATCTTTTCTCTTATCTGATCCCATGCCCTAGTGTTCTCGCAAGTTTTGCGATGTATACACGAGAACGAATGTTCTTTGAACATTACTTTAATTTTAGCAACTTGTTGACATACGTCATAATACTATTTATAATTTTTTATAATTTATTGGTTTTATATTTATTTATTTATCGGCTCGACAGGCGCCTGAACTGCCATTGGCTCTATCAACTGCCTTCTCCCACACATTTCGGTCAGCAGCATGTCCTCCGGACACTCCAATCATCCTCAAGTCCTCAGCCACTGCGCCCTTCCATCTTCCTTTCGGTCCACGTGGCCTGGCTCCGTCCGGGGTTCCATAAAATAATTTCTTTGCTGCTCTCCCATCATCCATTCTGACAAGGTGTCCCAGCCATTTGAAGCGCTGAATTCTCACGAAATGGGAAACTCGGAGATCGTCGTATAAGTCGTAGATTTCTTTGTTCTTTCTTAAACGGATGATTGCTTTATAGAGCTTCATTTTGGTACCCCGACTTAGCAGTTTACAGAGTAAACTTCTTAGAGCAAAAATGCTTTGTTAGCCCCCATTATGCGATTTTGAACTTCTTCTTGTCTATCCGATTATTTACTATGGAGCGGAGATATTTAAAACTAGAAACGCATTGGAATGCATAGTGTCCCACAACATATTGCTTCGGCGGGTTTATAGGCGTTTTCTTCCTAACCACCATAAGTTTCGTTTTATCCTCATTTATGAGGATAAAACGAAGCCCCATTCTTCCAGCTTCCCTTTGCAATCTTTCACAGGCCTCCTTGATCGCTTTGAGGGACAGTCCAATCAGTGCCACATCATCTGCATGACCAAGCACTTGGGTTGTCTAAGTGAAAATTGTGCCTGACTGATTAAGCTCGGCTCTGTTCACCATTATATATATACTTGGAGGGCAATATTAAATATTACCCTGGCTGGTATCAATTCCGGTAGCTTAGTTGGTAGAGTCCTGTCACGGTAAGACAGAGGACATGGGTTCGAAACCAGGGCGGAGGCATATCCTTTCTCTTCAAAATAAAAATATTTAAAATTAAAACGACTAACTAATAAATTATAATAAAGTATTTTTGGCTGATTTTGATTTTACAAATTCTTCCCTTTTACTTACATATTATACAAACAATAACCACACTTATGTGTACATATTTCGCAATTTTATTACTTATAAATCCGGGCCCTATTCAATAATATCTTGTTAATTGTAAATTTATTATAAAGTGTACAGGAGCAGATTTTCCTTAGGGTTTAACTACTATTCACATCAATATTGGCTTTACAAAACTTCTGAGACTTAATCATATTATGTAATACTCCTTTAATCAATTAACCATCTGTTTATAGGAAACTTTTTAAAACTTCCCATACAAAATTTTAACTTAAAAAATAAAATAAAATACAAAACACTCTTCAATAGTTTCTACACTATTTTATAAAGATTAAAATATTTGTATTTCTAAAGCTTTGTTATTAAAATGCTGTTTTATTATATATATTTCCAATAAAGGCGTTAATATAGTTAATTAATTTATTGTATTTTTCTTTTATAAAGATTAGGAGACAACATGCTCAAGTGACAAGGAAGGTAATAAAAAATAATAAACAATACAGTGAGTAAAAAATGAAGTAATAAGAAATTGGATGAATTTAAATCCTCCCTTGTGACTTTGTTATTAATACTCTACATTGATTATCCTTAGCCTGTATATATATATATACACACATATATACACATATACAGATCCCTCATCCAGGTTCTTTTTAGTTTCCTACTAGTAATATGCATGAGAGTTGTGCCCATTTGTTCTGGGTTTGAGTGTCCCTGTAGTAAAAATATTGAATAACATTAAAAAAAATTGGAATAGAATTATTCTTCATAAATAAATTCATTGAATTTTTTAATACTTGTAGATAACATCTCTTTATCGAAAAAATTAACTTATTAGATAAACAAATTATAATAAATTTAATAGTGTCAGTAATTAAAGCATAAATTAGAATAGAACACAGCTGACTGAATCATTAGCCGAACATATGAATCTTTTCTTTGTTATGAAACATTTTTTTAATATTTACAGATCCTCCGCATCAAAAAATCATCCTTTGTTAAGAATACTTAATCAGTTAGATTTGCATTTTGTAAATCAGTTTAACTAATAGAACAATTACAGCACAATCGCAAATACTACTCTTGAGCAATTAAAAATATTTAGTTTATTTCTCAATTGTTATGTTTTATTTGTTTTAACTTATATAACTATGTTCTTAAAGCCTATAATGCAGAAGGGTATATTTTAAAATTATCTATATTAAACCAAAAACTGAAAAATATATATATTCTATTATGATGTATAATTCCCAATATTATTTTCTTCCTTTCGGCCACAATCAAATTAATTTTTGTAAATTAATTTTTAAATGGAATGATATTTACCTTGAATTTTGTCATAATTTACTCAACATTCTTTATAATTTTCACTTTCAATACTTTTTATTTGTCTGCTTACTGGATTCATATTAGACTTCAAAAAGGCTTTTATTTATTTATTATAATTAATGAATAGAATCATTCTTCATAAATAAATTAATTGAAGTTTCTAATTCTTTATCGATAACAACTAATTCTGTATCTTCGTTGAGGCACAATTAAATTATTTTTTGTATATAATTTTTGAATATGACAATACTTACCTTAAATTTTATCTTAATTTACACTACATTCTTTTTAATTATAAATATCATTAATTATGAATGATGTGTTGATTCAAGTGAACATCAAGTTCAAAGACTTCATAATGAGTTGATTTCTGCTAAATATAATTAACTACAAATGTTTCCATAGAATATTACGCCTTGATTTGTATATTTCAAAATTTACATTAGAAAATAAGCATTCATTTAAACTTTATTATAGAAACAACTTTTTTGCATGTTAATTTCTCCAAAATATAAGAATAGTTTTTATAATAAATTAACTGGAAAATTGAAGAAAATAGGCCTATTATAAAATAATTAGAAAAATTTAATTTAGATGATTTGTGTACTAACTGATGTTATTTCTACATTGGCTAAAAAAATGAACTTAATATTCTTGGCCCAAAGCCAAAGTTGTGTATCTGCAGTTTTTCCTGCTTTCAGGATGTTTCATTTTAACGTGTAGTTCTATATTCCCTGTACAATGCTAAAAATACTTAAGGGAATATGTTATTATTAACTAAAATGAATTCAAAATCCAAAATATGAATAATTTTATTAGGGAATCAGCTGTCTTTTCTTTTGTACCATTCCAAAATAACCCTTTTCATAAATCATATATTACGTACCTTTTAATTAAATATTCACAAATAAATAATAACATTACCTATGTAATAATCATGTCTACAAAATATTATAACTTTATTCCTATTACAAAGCTATAAAAGCTCAATAAGATTTTGCAACCTTAAACCTATTTATATAAATCAGCTACTTTAATTCTATAATTATAATTCACATAACTGTTTGGCTTTAGACCGATAATATGTAAAAAGATTATACAACTTTAAACAATTACTTGGTGTTTGGGTAAAGAATAATAATAATGGATCTTTTATATTGGTTTATGTAATGAACTTCAGCTTTGAGAAGCATTTTTGTCACTAAAACAGTGTTGAGATGGAATGTGAATAGTGGGTTTATGGGTTATTACAATTATTTTATTTTATTTTTTTTTCAAAAAAGTTCATTAATAAGAATAGAACACTACTTGTACACATTTCCTCATACAACCCAGAATTTCGAAAAAGTTAAAAGTACATAATTTTATAGGGTAATAATATTTCTACATTTTATTACCAATACTAGGAATTTTTCTCTGAGTCTTAAGTAAGCGGCCTGTTCATTGTAAATGGCTATGAGCTGTTATGAACATTATTTAAATTGAAAACAGTATCAGTTCCACAGGTTGTCGGTTCAATTGAGTTTCAAAAAGTTTTAACGGATTTATTTATTTCCTTTTTAATGTTTTCCAAAAAACATGTTATTGTGAGCTTTCGTATGGAAAAGAGAAAGTAATTATGGGATATGTGTGTATTCCAGAAACCATTTCATCAAGAAATAAACGTTTCACAAACATATATTACTATCCAGGCTATGAAATGTTTGTTGAAACATATATTTCTTGATGAAATGAATATGAAAATACACTTTCCCATAATGACACTCTCTTTTCCAAATCGAATATCAGGATTATTTTAATTTAAAGAATATTAAAAAAAAAAAAATGAAAATTCAAATCTTCTTTTAACTTAATTCGAAGCAACAATCTGTGGAACTGATACCTTGAAAACCTTTAAGATACAATCAGACACTTAAGCAAATATGTTTTAAAGTGAAATACATCTACAGCGCCAGTGAATAAGTGGTTAAGTCGTATCATTATCATAGTTTTGGGCTTAAAATGGAGTTATAATATAATCATTAACTCCAATGTCTTACTTAGCCTCTTATTCACGATGAAAATAACTCGATTCTGCTTCTCTAAGTACAAGGAACTCATTTTGGAGAAAATTAGACTTAACCACTTATTGTAGTGGAGCTGTAGATATAGAACAGGCCATCTACTTGAGACCTCAAGAAAAATTTTCAGTACCCAATCAAATTTGTTGATTATGTATTTTTAACTTTTTCAAAATTCAGTTTTGTTTGAGGAAAAGTGTACAAGAATTTTTCTATTCTTAGTAATGAACTTTTATTAAAAAAAAAAATAAACATAATAATGAGCCAAAAATTATTATTCACATTCTATCTCGACAATGTTTTAGTGACTAATTTACTTCTTAAAGCTGAAGTTCATTACAAAAATCCATTATTGGAAAAAAACAAAAACAAAATCACTTGTGCTTCTTTACCCAAACACCACTTAATTGTTTACAGTTGTATTTCCTTTGTACATATTAAAGCCAAACAGTGATATAAATTATTTCATATCCAGAAATAAAGTAGATGATTTATACAAATATATTTAAGGGTGAGAAATCTCAATAATGAGAAATTCATCAGAGATTCCATAAATCTAGGAAGCTTTGTTTTTAAAAATTCTAAATCAGTCGCCATTGTCACATTCTAGGGATGGTCTTCAAATGTAACATGATTACACAAAAATATCTATGTGAATTGTTTGTTAAATTAGCAAGTACAAATATCTCCATGCTTTATTTTATTTTTTTTTTACAAGGAGTAATGCTCGGTTGATGAAACATATAAAATAATATTTTTAAAGCTCATTCTAAATATACAAAGACATAGTTAATTAATTCAATTCCACCGCTAGATGTCACCACTAATATTTCTGATAGGAAAGGCAGCCTGCTAAGAATATTAAAATAAACCCACTCTTTTGATAAAGCTCCTTCATAACAGGAGACAGTTTGGAATGGCTCCAACATCTATCATTGGGAAGGCAAGACATGAATCGCGGACAAATAGCGGCTGTTATTTTAAATGATTATTAAAATTATTAAATAGAATAATTTATTTCTTTAATAAAAAAAAAAGAAGCTCAATGTAAACACAAAATTAAATTACACTTTACCTTAAGGAGTCCATTACATGCACTCTGTCGGCCATGTTCGCTAGCAGCTAAGCTCCAAGGCCTTCTACTAGAATGCGCCTCAATCGATTTTCAGTGTATGTTAAATAGAACAAGTTCATCGGTGGGATCGTAAATCCATCGAGCCGAATTTTGGAATCGATAAACCCTTCTCTTTATTAATCGATAAAATAGAGATTAGTTAGATTCATGAACCAATGGATGTAACCACTTTATAACCTCCGGATTATTATTTATGACTTTAATTCAAACAACAATTTTATCACTAAATTATTAGTCCATCTTACTTTAATCCTAAAAATCCTTAGTTACGCCGTCCTTCGGAAGGGACGTTAAACAGTGGTCCCGAGCCTGTAGGATGTTAGGTACTCGTTAAAAATCCCTATCCTAATTAAACCTGATTAATATATAATGATCAGCCCAGTCTAAATACTATAATATATTGCTAAATACCTTGATGCTAACTGTGATTAAGATATAGTAACTTGGTTTTATTATATCAATATTTATTTGTATCCTTTAATATTTCAATTTGATTTATATTTTATTTATTCCAGAGGATCTTACTTTTTATTTATTTTTTGAACTCATGACATAAATCAGAATGAAATCAAGATGGGAAATTTGCATAGAATTTAAACTTTTAGGTTATGAATGTGAAGGTGATGATGAGGTTATAGTGCCCTGTTATAAAATAACCTGCCCTACTTCTCTAGCAAATGGCACTTTGCATCCTAACTGTGGTAAATAAACCAATATCTAACCCTTTATGAAACCTACAATATGACAAAAGAATGTCTCAGCAATTCACGAGACTGTCAATAACATAGAATTCCATCAAGACCGCTGGTTCGTAGTCCGACAGGTGGCCTTAGTGGCATTTTAGAGGGAGTAAAAAAATCCTTGGTTACGCCGGCCTTCGGAAGGGACGTTAAACGGGGGTCCCGAGCCTGTAGGATGTAAGTTACTCGTTAAAAATCCCTATCCTAATTAAAACCTGGATAGGCAAAATTTAGAGCTCCCACTGTAGCATCGTCCGATTAGCCATAGCAGCATAAAGTGACGTTAAATGAACAAACAAACAAACTTACTGTAATGATTGGCTTGTGTGGTCCGTCGATATTATATATTGACAAATATATTGAACAGTAGATATATAGAACAAACATATATCATCTATTTGAAATGTTGGTTGAAACTTTTATTTCTTGATGAAATGATTTATCGAAATCACATAATTACATTCTCTTTCCATACTAAAGTTCATGATAAGTGATGTATAGTGAATAACAGATACATCGTATTTACGTATATGGTTCTTAGTTCTTTTATTAACAGCATAATTAATTGTTATTTGTTGATTTAACGTCACTTCATGCTACAATGGCTAATCGGACGATGCTACAGTGGGAGCTCTAAATTTTGCCTATCTAGGTTTAATTAGGATAGGGATTGTTAACGAGTACCTGACACCGTACAGGCTCGGGACCCCCGTTTAAAGTCCCTTCCAAAGGACGGCGTAACAAAGGATTCTTTACTCCCTTTAAAAAATCCTAGGGCCACCTGGTGGGCTACGAACCCGCGTTCTTGGGCTTAATAGTTTGGGTACTTGTGTGTTAACGCCACCGCAGTTATTTTTCCTACTTGTTCGCATTCGCGAGCGGTTACATTTTGTAACCGTTATATTTCTAAAACATTTATCTTCCATGTTTTTAAATCTATTTATTGGGGTTAGAATTTTAAATTGTTTAAATAATCAATAACAATTAAAAATCAAAATAATTTATTTACAAATGGAATAGATCATGAACAATCAAAATAATGAAAAAATGAAAAATCAAAATAATGAAATATGAAAATAATGAAAAATCCAAATAATTTATTAAAAAAGAAAGTGGTTAATCGGATTTCGGTGGAAAATTTGGCTCCTGGAAAAATACAATTGCTTCTTCTGTTTTTGTCAAATCCCAAAGACTCATTTTCGGAGCACAAAAATTGGCGAAATAATAACAACATATCTAATAATAATTAAATAAATAAATAAAATAATAACAAATCAGAGTCTAGAACAAATCATCAAACAAACAATAAATCAGTAACAAACAAAACTCAGTGAACAAGAACGAACATAGAAGAAATCAGGTGTTAGAAATATAACGGTTACAAAATGTAACCGCTCGCGCATGCGAACAAGTAGGGAAAAATAACTGCGGTGGCGTTAGCACACAAGTACCGTAGTTTGTTACGCTAACCACTAGACCAAAGGTCGCCCCCGCATAATTAATTGTAACTAGTTATTTCATTATAAACGTAACAGTTACAGATCAGGTGGAGCCTTAAGTTGTCAAGCTCTGAGGAACGTCGTATTCCACTCTCTATGGAATGACAAAAAATTTTTATCGCAGTTCTCCCAAAGGACACTCTTGATATATTCGTTGTAGAAGACAAGGCTAAATAACCCAGCTGTTAAGCTAAATAAGCCAGTTGACTGGTAATAAATATTGGAAAGGAGCCCCCAAGTCAAAACATCATGGATAGGTTGCCCACTCGGAGATCTATAGGTCTCTTGCTTTGGGATACTTCGAAGGAACTTGAAACCAAAAACATGCTATTTTGGTGCACGTCGAGGGGGCGCGGTATTACGGATAACAACAACGGGCAATCGAATCAATTATTGAATCGATTTATGCTATACTGCGCTGACATGAAAAATGGATATAAACATCCATTATATGAATGTTTCCATGTATGATGATATAAAAATAAAGTGATCAGAACAGGTATTACGGTTAATAATAACAGATAATCGAACCACTTCTTGAATCGATTTATATTAGTTGCCATACTTATATAGCTCCAACGCCCAATTTATTATTAATACATTATTAGATGTACAAATCCTTTACTGCTCCTATCTATAAATGTTCATGTATAAAAAAAGAAGATGGATATATTTGCCAGAATAAATGTAATAAAGGAAAGCTTGATGACGTTGAAGAAGAAATAACAAATAGCTCGCTGTCATAAGATGGATCGTTCGCTCATCGAGCCGTTCATTTCAATTCGAACATTATTTCTGGTTGATTTTCAACAATAGATCAACCTCAAGGTTTTAAAGTTGGTAAGTAAAGCTCCCTCTTTAGTAATTATCAAAAAAGTATTTCAAAATATTAGAATTACTAATCCTTAATGTGTTATGAACACATATATGCGTTTATCAATTTCATGTAATATCCACACGAAATTATGATTGAAATATTACTTATAACGTTATACGAGACCAATATGATTTCAGCTACGGCATTAAAGAAAGACAGATAATGAAAAGGTTTAAGGAAAATGTATCTGTTCCGCAGATTATCGCTTCGAGTTGAGTTAGAAGTTTTTATTTGTTTAATTTTTAATAATTTCCAAAAATACAAGTCATCGTGAGCTTTAGTATAGAAAAGATTATGCAGTTAAGGGAAATCTACTCATTTCAAAAGTTTCAACTAACACTTCGCAGTATAGATAATTTATGTTTCTTGAACGTCCGATGTATTCTTGGTTATCAATGTATACACCTTGATAAGAGTCCTCTGCACTTTGAGGGTTAACACCTGAAGAAAGAGGGGAAAACGAGTTACTCCAATGCATGAAGAAGAAAAACGTACGGGAGAAAATTTTTGTGAAGAATGAGTTTATCCGACCTGTACTGGGGAAGAACGCGTAATGCTATACCTACATTGGATCCGGTGTGATACGATGAGACGCCGCTAGCAAACCAAATGACTGAAATATATCGAGAGTTATAAAAATTGGTTCTTTAAATTTATAAAATTGAAATTATTTATTAATTATTTTTGATACATTTATATTTTACTATAATGTATAGTAAAATATGTATAATGTATAAATCCCAGCTTCGTATGTGATAGAATCACGTCGCACCGAATCGGATCCAATGTAGGTGTAGCCTAACGTGGCTCATCTACGTACCTCGTTTTCCGTACGTCTCCTGTTCATCTGAACTCTTGGCATTCCACATCCATTTTATCACCCTATTTCAAACTGAAAAAAACATTTTTTCTAAGTTGCATAGACCATCTAAAGTTATATTTCCGTTTATTAAATCTATATTCTACGAGTTTCGTGTGAATAGTACCAGAAGGCCTTTTATCCACTGTGCTCTTGAATGAACCGTGGTTCACGCTCCTCCTCAGAAGACACGCTTTGCGCTTCGAGCGTGTAGCATTCTTGAACCTTCTAGCTCGCTGTCCATGGCTGTCGGTTTTTCTCCGAACTCAAAGGGGGCAGTGTAGCTACATGGATGTGTTCAAGGTAGCGCTCCCAGTATGGAGGGTTCGTGTAACATGAAACACATAGTGCAAAGGAGTGGACAGACCAAAAATGTCTACTTATGATAGGACTTTCCAAAAACATCCAATATTATGTTATCCTAAAGATGTAAATTATATGATTAAAATTCGAAAAAAGATACTTGGAATGAAACTGGATTTGCGATGGGAATACCAGTACGATGCAATTGTTAACGGCACGCCGTGAAATATATCAAGTAGGCGTAGAACAGTGGAAATCTATTGCAGTTAAAACTGGCAACCCCAGCTGTAGACTTTTTTTTGTTTTTCACTTGTCATAATTATAGTTGTTGGCTAGCCACCTTACATCATGTGGAAGGTCAAGAACTCAATGTGTTATTCACGAAGAAGTATGTCCAGGGCTTCCCAGGCTGAAGAATGGAGAGCAGGAGAAGAGAGCCGCCCGAAGAAAATACCATAACAATCGTGACCAAACTTAACCTCAACCAATTAGTACATATGTATATTTTGTGTATGTATGTATATTTTCTTTTTCTTGTTGTTGTAAGCAGTGTTTAATCATTTTAATAAAATTAGGATTTTACACAAGATTCAATTCTTGAGAACTTTAACTATTGTTAAAGGTCCGACATTAACTATTGTTTGCCGATCTCTTCTTAAAATTTACCTCACCGAAAACGAGGTCTTCTTCTGTCATACAATTATTTAACATACAAGCTGCATTTGCTAATAACTCGGACGCCATGATGTTCCTCCAAGTTCTCCTGACCATTGCTGATTACTTGCTAGCCGTTGTGGCAAACCACGTCCCTATTAAGAGCGTCGTTGATTCGCGAACTAAGCGAGGCTGAAGATTCAGTGATTAATTTAGCTCTCTTGACAATTTAGTAAAAGAGAGCTACCTGATTTTAGTGGTCTTCAATTATTCGTGACTTACTCTAGACAGAGACTGGTACAAAACGTTCCAACAGAGACAGATACAATGATCAGTCCGAAATCAAGTTCGGACTCGAGCATTCCAACCAGAAGTGTACAAATATAGTTTGGCGGCAGGATGTTGGAATAAACTTATTCTGTACGGGAAATAGAAAGAAAAGATAGGGATAATTTCCGACGACTACGTGCTATTGATATCTTATCAGCACGAGGCCGACGACAATAATAATAAGTATCAATATAATATTTATTTATTATTAATTAATGAGGTGAAAATAAAAGTTGAAATTTTCTAGTAAACTCTTGTTGTGCATCATTAGCCCACTTATTCCTCAGGCTTAAGTCTCAAGCAATCTAATTCAAAAACTGGTACATGACCGTGAAAAAGGAGAAAGCCTGCCTGATAAACTGAAACAGAAAGAGGTTACATAGAAAATAATTATTTATAATATGCTAAAATACAGTAATGTGCAGAACTATCCGAATTTATTAATGAGTATGTATGTATGTATGTATATATACATATTTTATTTTACAGTAAAGCGGGGTATTATTTTTTGTACATATTTTGTTGTTTGGTTAAAGAAATAAATTCTTGTTACTTTAGATTTGTATTTATTTTTTCGTTTACCAATGAAACAACTTTTTAGCTTATATTTATTCCCCTGTAATTATATAAATATTTTAGCATTCTTATAATGTAGCCCCTAGGCCAGATTTATATTCTATTATTTTTGTACACTTCTATTATTCTTAAGAGACCTGGTCTTAGGCTACACCTACATTGGATCCGGTGTGATACGATGAGACGTCGCTAGCAAACCAAATGACTGAAATATATCAAGATTTATAAGATTTGGTTCTTTAAATTTATTTATTAATTATTTTTAATACATTTATATTTTACTATAATGTATAGTAAAATATGTATAATGTAGACACCTCAGCATCGTATGTGATAGAATCACGTCGCACCGAATCGGATCCAATGTAGGTGTAGCCTTAGGATAAAATTATTTTTTCTATTCCTTTCTATTCTATGTAAAGAGGGCAGTCAAAATTGACAACGACAAAGTACCTTCCAAAAATTATGTACGTTATCTCGGACTATACTTGGACAAAAGACTTACATGGAACGTACATACAAAATTATACAGACAAGAACTGACTAGACGGTACAAACAACTATCACATCTACTGGACTTCAGATCTAAACTTGACTTACGGAACAAACGACTTATATATAATAGTATACTAAAACCGATTTGGACATATGGAGCAGAACTTTGGGGTTCAGCAAAAAAAGTCCACATACACAAGATACAAACCACACTGTCCAAAATTCTCAGAAAAATTGTTAATGCACCATGGTATATTCCGAATCACACCATACACAACGACATGGACATTCCCACTATAAAATCATATATTCATAACAAATACATGACATTCCACTCATCGACACAATATCACTCAAACCCACTCGTTCTTCCGCTTTCCTACTCCCTGTTACCTGGACTTGATAGAAAAATATTAAAAAGACATTGGCCAAGAGACCTACTCATTTGCTGAATGCGCAATTGAGCAGGTGCAAATGAAAATTAAATAATAATAAATAAATTCTATTTTAAATACATCTTCTTCAGGGCTAGAACTCACCGCGAGTCCTGGCATCCTCAAGTCTCGCCCATTGGTCCCTCTCTCTTGCAACGGTTCTCCAGTTATCCAGTAACTATCAGCGTTAAACCCTATCCATCCAGCGCAATCTGGGCCTTCCAACTCTTCTTTTCCTTCCTGGAGGCGTCGGCATAATTTAAGTAGTTGTGTTACTCTCGTCCATCCCGGCCACACCACCCGGCCATTTTTGACGCTGAATCCTAATGGACCGGTCTACGTCCGTATCATTACGTATGGGGGCCAATTGTGCATTACTACGCCTACTGGAAACGTTACCTGAGCGTACTGGTCCATAATTGCGACGTACTACTTTTCTTTCAATGGACTGGAAGAATCAACGTCTTGTACAGAGTCGCTTTTGTTTTTCTTGAGATTAAACGATTACTTAGATATCGCTCCAGGCCAAAGTAACATTTATTTGCCTCCAGGACACTCCTAGATATTTCTTCTGACACATTGTTATCGGTATTCACTTGCGCAGATAAAGTATTTGTTTGACCGAGTCGAGATTTGCGGATGCGGAGCAATTATGCCAGGGACCATATACTTTTGTTCATATTTATAGAATGTCCCAACCTCAGCGCAGACTGTTGGAGAGCCAGGAAAGCCATCCGCATCTCCCGATCATATCAATGTCGTATACATATATAGAATATAATTTAATATATATACATACATATAACAATAATAAAAACTTACAGTCTCATAAGTCTGCAGTGATAGATCAAAGACATAAGCCCCTCTCAAGGTGACGGGCTTAGCTGTGTAAGTAGCCATTATAAACAACGAGCTCTTTAGTCTGGGGTCGGCTTCGTACCACTGGTTGTTATATAGCGAGAAATGAATTTGTTCGCACTGTAAAACCCCAAAAAATAAATGTTAATAGAAAAATTAAATATTTAAATATGAATTGTAGCTCATTATTAAATATGGACATTAGCAACATTCGAAAAAGAAAAATTAAAAACTGAAACAGATAAGAGAATAATGTATTAGGCTGTTCTTTTTAGATAATGAAATATTCGATTTAAATTAGAATGATTTTTTTTAACAAGATGCACTGAAATCAGGTGTTTTGTAGAAATACTAAAAATTGCTAAAAGAAAAATTGTGAGGTAAGATTACAAAATTCTGAAATTTATTTGGACATTTCCATCAGAATGACTCAGAAATAACTAACAACTGTTACGAATAATTCATTAATGTGACGCGAAGAGCCCTGAAGGACTACCGACCATCATCCAGCGTTTTTATTTCTTTTTTCTCGACCCATGTTTTTCGTCCTGGTCTTGGATGGAATTTTTTTCTGTCTGCCAGTAGAACCACATTTTTGAGAAATTTTAATAAGTCTAGTAGTTATTTGGTCTCTTAGTAATTGGCCAAAAAGACCAATTCGGGAAGTAAACGTTATTCACAACGTACATAATAATAATAATATATGTTAATACATTAGTGGAAAAAATCCCAACTAAAAACCTCAAGTCTCTAAACTAAAACAGGAAATTAAAAATACCTGTCCAATATTTCGCCTATTCAGGCATCCTCAGGGCAGAAAGAGAATAATAGCAAACCAAAAGATGAATAATGCACCCAAAAAACACACATCCCATCCAAGGCTCAAATGCAACTACTGAATCATTGGGAAGGTTACTAGATGATTCAGTAGAGTTGCATTTGAGCCTTGGAGGTGGTGGGATGTGTTTTTTGGGTGCATTATTCATCTTTTGGTTTGCTATTATTCTCATTCTGCCCTGAGGATGCCTGAATAGGGGAAATATTGGACAGGTATTTCTAATTTCCTGTTTTAGTTTAGAGACTTGAGGTTTTTAGTTAGGATTTTTTCAACTAATGTATTAACATTTATAATGTCTCTGTTGACCGTTCCCTTTTTCAATAATAATATATATTATACTTACCCTCATTTTGATTAACTCTCCAGACCAACATGAAGTGAGTACCTGAAGGAACACAACAACAAGAGCACCTGAGAACGCCACAGTATCGTTGATCCAATCTTTGCTCTGCAATCAACATGATTTATATTTAATATTTTATTTTAGTCTAATTATTTTAATATCTAAAAAACAATAGGCGTATTAATATAGCTTATTTATTACTTTATTTGTTTGCATTGTGTTTCTTACATCAAGAAGTAAAAAGTGTATTTATTCATTTTTTACGATTTGTTTTTATTCTTTTTGATTAACACACAGGAAATAATTCAGTTTATATATCTGCAGCCCCGGTGGATTAGTGGGTAAGTCTAATTTTCTCCAAAATGAGTTTCTTCTACTTAAGTGAGCGTAATCGAGTTATTATCGAGTGAATAAGGGGGTAAGTAAGATATTGCCTTGAAAATAAGTTATTGTTAATATTACAACTCAATTTAAAGTCAAAAACTACCAGAATGATAGATGATACAGGAGTGTTATCAGGAATAGTATGGGAAGCAAGTTGAGATACTAGCGGATTCAAGTGCGTATGGAGCTTGTTATGGAAGGATAGGTATCTAGTTTGGGCCAAATCAGTAACATATGGGATATTAAGATCATGATGGATGAGTTTGTTTGTGACATAATAAGGAGCATTGAGGATTTTACGAAGGATCTTTGATTGTAAGGATTGGATACGAGATGAATTGGATGGTTTAGTAGAACCCCAAAGCTCAACTCCGTATGTCCAAATAGGTCTGATAACTGTCATGTAAATGAGTCTTTTGTAATTATTTGGGAGCTTAAAGCGTTTGTCTCGTAAGTGTTGAAGTAGGCGAAAACCTCGAGCAATTTTTTGTCTTTTGAGTCTTGTAAGAGGATTTTTCACTAACTGAAATAAAAAATTACATTAAAAACAAAAACACAATCTATGGTCGGGGTTGTTCCACATTGCTGAAAACTGAAATATAAAATAATGATACCTAGACATATATGTGAAAAAAATGTAAACTTCTTACGTTGGAGAAGATATAGAGGCAGACCAGGAGCACCGCCATCGAGTTGACTCCTTGGTAGATGAACACTTCGTTCATGAACTCGGATAATGATTTAGTCAATCTGGAAAAACAGGAAATAAGACATCTAAGGTTATGAGAAAAGTATTCTGATTGATGATAAAGAAAAAAACCTGTACCACTACAACCCGTGAAGGTGGTAGAGACTGTAATGTTTCTTGGACGGTTGTGCAAAGAGGTGAGGGTACCCACTTTATAGAGACTGGGTGAGCTCCTCTTAGATCTAATAGGATTCACCTCCAGCCGCTAACAGATTAAATAAAAGTCTGCCAGCAGCGAGAAAGGAACCAGGATTTTCGCCATTTCGCCAACTCAGTGTTCTACCACTTAGCCACTCCGCTCCTTTACATTTCTTAATGCATGAGTTAAGTGATATTCAAAATAAGAAATTGTATTAATAAAGAATATTTATAATAAATATTTTGGTGCTTAATTAACCCAGATTCACTACATATTTATGAATACTTTTTTGATAATATAATTAAGATATTAACATCACTGATTAGTAAATTGGTAAACACACAACCAACCTCTGGAAAAATATTCCAATCTATATTAAAGTTAGGACATTAAAATAAATATTTTTTCATTGAAACTTACAACTCTGTAATAACAATAGTCAGGTACTCCGTTGTCTTCTGATTTATAACTAAGCCCTATTTAGAGTACTCTACCAGGAGCTTCCTAAGCATGTATTACAGGTGTCATTCTTCTAATGCTAAGACTATCTGCTCATCTGATAATGGTTTGGCTATCTGACGAGAATGTGAGACCATAGAAGGCCAAAGAAACTCATCCTTCATAAACCGGATTATAGAAGGAAGAGAGGAAGACCGAGGAAGATATGGAAACATTATGTGAGAGAAAGAATTGCAGCAAGGGGTCTGCGAGAGGAACAAGAAGAACAGGCTGATAGGAAGAATTGAAGAGAAAAGATTTTGTGTATCATCGATTGTAAAAAAAGCGAATAAATAAAATTATAACAATACAACAAGTAAATGACAGGAATGATATATAGGGACATGGAAAAAACAAGTTGAGAAACTACCTATTAGTACTCAAATAACAATTTCAACTTAGAAGGTCACTAAGTCATCTTCTTTTCAGACGCCTCTGAGGATTATCAGGAATTGAAGAAGTAGCTAGGTTTGTCACTTGCGGGTTTGAGTGGGAATGAAGTTTGTCATGAAAGGATTGATATCGGGCTCGAGCCAAATCAGCAACAAATGGGACATTGGGGTATAGGTGGGAAAATTTTAGATGATTTTATTCGTAACAAAGTAGAGAGAATTAAAGCTCTACTCCCTAAGTCAAAATAGGTCCTTAATAGTGATGTATACAAGTATTTTGTATTAATTGGGATCTTAGAGCGCATGTCGAGTTAGTGTCGCAGTGTAAATAACAAGTTGAATAATTATCTTAAATCATATCACTTGAATTCCAAATAAATAAAATTAACAACACATATTTAATATTCCTAAAATATACCTGATAAGATGAAAATGTTCCTCCAAGGAAGCCTTGATAATAGTCGTGTCTTTATAATCCTGTATGACAAGGACCTTTTTCTTCTTCAAGACACTCTCTCTTTGCTCTTCGTCGAGGCCGATGAGCTGCAAGGTGTCGTTAAGGATGGCCAACTTATGGCAGAGCTGATTGGACAAGTGGAGTACCACGGTGTCCACGGAGGTACCGACCAGCCAGCACATCGCGATGGCGGTGTAGAAGGTGAAGAAGTGTAGGGTACGCCTTCCTTGGCTGTTCACTTCGTAAGCCTCCCAGGCTGGGTAGGGAACAGCTGAGGAAATATGAGTCAAGAGTTAAAGGGAGTCAAAACTAAACTAAAAATATTTGGTATAATGAAATAATAATATTAATTCTTAGCGAACCCGAAGGCTCGATGCCGATACCAACAATCTCTGTTTACGCAATTCCGTCCAAGGATCACTATCCAAACCCAAATCCACCATATCACTCTTAACGCAATCCTCCCACCTACGCCTTGGTCTTCCCCTCAGCCACTTATTATCTTTTTAGGAATTCATTCGTTACTGAGCCCAGCAACTTTACAAGCCCATCTCAATCTCCGTGACGCTATCACGAATCTTTATTCTTAAAACCAGTAATTCCTTCTTCAGTCCTTTTTAGAGATGAATTCCGTTTCTACGATGAAAGATACAATAAGGATCTACAAAAAAAAAAAATATATATATATATGACTATAACTCCCCTCAGATTCTCATGTGGCCCCAACACTTAATTATTTCATTATTACACGGCTTTGTACTACAATAACCTTACAGCCTCGGGAAGTGGATATTGTGAAATGTAATATATTTACATTGTGTGGAAAGGATGTGACCATGGCCGGGGAGCGTGCTCTGATACAGCCAGGATGGCTCAGTTGGTAGAGTCCCAGACTAGCGATCTGGAAGACCCGGGTTCGAGTCCCGGCCATGGACATATATTTTCTTTTCAAATAAAAATATTTAAAAATTAGTAACAAATAAAATAAAATTAATTATAGTAATATATTTACGATTGTAAACATAATTGGCTTCATCCTATTTCGGACAGAATATATCATATAATCCTATAATTTATCTATAGATTATAGTCATACAATATGAATAAAATAATTATTGAATAGGAAAAAAAATGGCACAAGCATTAAACATCTTAGTTGAAAATAAATGTATGTATTTAGCAAGATAGTTCCTTTAACTTTTCATAGAGCATTTGTATCCAATTAAATTTTATGTATAAATGTATGACTACAATTGTAAATGGAATTGGGCTCACTACATGGAAGAGTTCGTAAGGTTCTTAACCCCTGTCTAGGGAGGTGATTTGGCCAAGACCAGGCTCAATTGCCAGAATTTTCCCCGTTATTTTTGGTATCCACTTTTTACCAGGCCTTTCTTGCAATGGGTAGTAGTTGCACCAGAGCCGATGTATGGCTGATAACAGATTAAATATTTTATCTCCTACAGCCGGATTGTAGGCCTAAACCTTCTGCTAATCCATTCAGTACTCATTCACATTCAGTTTTCTCCCCCCCCCCCCCCCCCCGGAATTAAATAACAATAATTATATATAAATAAAACAATCATACAAAAATATTTCATATCAAAACAGTAATAATATTAACAAATCTATTGAAAATGAATATAACAGTTGAATGCAGAGAGGTTATATCCTCTTAACAAAAATTTATTGTTAAATTATTATGTTAAACTTTGTGCGAGTTAGATATATATATATATATATATATATATATATATATATATATATATAGGTATAAATTTAGCTTTAGCTACGGCATTAAATAAAGACAAATCATTAAAGAAGTTTGTATGGAGGGTATTTTCGTAATCCCCCGAGATCCTAAATAGCTACGAAGGCCCAAGTTAACTTTTTTTTATTTCGTAAAAATATGAATTTCACTTCATTTTTATAGATGATAGATGCTAGAAGTTAACGTTCATTTATTATAGAATCTAGTGCTAAAGAAATACATACTATAATTATCTATTTGTTGCGACTTGAACTTTTAATTAACTAAGAGCTGGCACGAGCTACAAGTATTCAGGGTACTTGTGTATTAGACGGTCTTCATGAAACCTACCTGTTTATTTCGGATATCCACTTCTAATCATTCATCTCATTTGAGCTATTTGTGTGTACGTTATTAGGTTACCTTTTGTATATTTTTGTCTAGTTAATTTTGTTTATTTAAATTTAACTTGTCTATTTTTTTTTTAAATTTATTTATTGATATTTACAACTGTATAAAAAAAAAATACATCCAGTAAATAAGCTATGTGATATAAAATGACATGAGTAATGGCTAGTTGAGAAACTACCCACTGGTAGTACTCAAATCACTAGTTCAACTAAGAAGGTCACGTGGCCATCTTCTTTTCAGACGCCTCGAAGGATTATCGGGAATTGAAGAGGAAACTAGGTTTGAAACTAGAGGGTTTGAGTGGGAATGAAGTTTGTTATGAAAGGAAAGATACCGGGTTCGGGCCAAATCAGCAACAAATGGGACATTAAGGTCGTTATGGATGACGGTATTTTTAACAAAATAAGGAGCGTTGAGGATTTTACGAAGGATTTTGGACTGTAGGGATTGGACACGACAGGAATTCGATGGCTTAGTGGAGCCCCAAAGCTCTACTCCGTAAGTCCAAATAGGTCGTATGATGGTCATGTAGATGAGTCTTTTGTAGCTAATTGGGAGGTTAGAGCGTTTGTCTAGTAAGTGTTGAAGTAGCCTGAAACGTCGAGCGGTTTCTTGTCTTTTCAGTCTAGTATGAGGATTCCAGTTTAATCGTTTGTCGAGGTGCAACCCTAAGTATCGGATCTGTTCTACAGGCACAAGTGGGATATTATTAAAGGATACTGAAGGGCAGGAAGTCATTGGTTTACGACGTAAGGTAAAAGTGATTTGATGGGATTTTTGAGAATTTATTTTAATTCTCCAGTTTTGACACCATTCTTCAAGATCAGTAATATGGGATTGGAGGCTTTGGGATGCAATAACTGGATTGGTGTTGACTGATAATATACGTGTATCATCAGCATACGTGGTAAGGATAGTATTAGGATGAGTTGGGATGTCAGGTGTATAAACTGTATAAAGGATTGGGCCAAGGATACTACCTTGAGGAACTTGTCTATTTAATTGTTTTTTTAGTTTATCAGATTTAATTTTGTGTTTTTGTTTAATTACTTTTGTTATTGCCTATTTAAACTGTACAGCGTAACACTTTAGAATATTCGTCTTTAAAAGAAGAAGCTTTGAATACTTCCAATAATAATTCCAAAGACGAAATATGTGAACAAGGTTTTGAAAGGATGGTTTCAAATGGAGATATTATCATTAAAAGTGTAGGAAAAATATTTATATAAGACAATAAATGTGGCTAGATGGTTCTATCATCAGTATTTTATTATAACATTTTTATTGAGTGTTGGATTGAATTGGTAAGGGGGTGCGATCTAAGATAACACAAACTAAGTAGAACTTATTTTTTAAGTCTGCGGTGTCTCGTCATGCTAACAACTGTCGACTCTGAAGATGGTCTTTATCCTAGGCCGAAACGTTAATAAGTTCTCTTTATTTTGTATTATCTTTGACTGCACTCTCTGACCGATTCAATCCATTATTAGAATTATCCAGTCAATTAAGTTCCACTCAAAAATATAAAATTTAGTACATTTCATGAATAAGAAGGTAGGTGTTATCTGGATTGTCAATGTCTATTCAAGTTATAAACAATGGCGGACAACCGTACCTGGGTACCGGCTAATACACATGTACCGTTTTCAGTCCATGGCGATGGTGACCGCAAAGTACTCATCACTCATTACTCACTCAGATCAGGCATCTCCAGGGCGTTCTTAAAGATGGAGGAGGTGGTGAAGAAGAGTGCCATACCTTCGTAGCTGTAAATGAGGTACTTCGTGAAGGTGCCTGTTCCTCCCACCACTTCGTAACTGCAATGAAGATATATCAGTGATTACACTTATCAATACAATCGAATAGCATGTTACTATCACGAACCCGTTGAGTTGGTCCATCAGCTGCTTGATCTGCCTCCTCCGGCGGTGGAGCATCATGTGCTTGAGGAGGGTGCTGGGTCCGCTCACCATGCCGCAGCACATGATGAGGGTCGGGATGAGGGGGAACTCCGAGCGGCGGGTCAGGACGCCGAGGAAGAATCCCAAGGAGTGCATGTAGACCAGGAGGAAGCTGGTCATCCATCTCAGCACTTCGACGACCACTCTTCCCAATAGTCTGCAACAGTCCGTTGTACGAGGAGTACAAGGTTAGAATGGTACATGAAGAAACCATGGCAGTGTGAAATCCTGTGGATTTTTTTGGAGTGCAGAAATTCCGATACAATGTCTTTAAATAAACACAATTAACAAAGGTGTTCAGTTCTTTAAGCAAGCAATAGGGACCGGACTGTTCTTAAGCCAACCGTTTTTCAGAGAGGTAAGTTGTTAAAGTTAATGAAATGTTTTTTCCTCTGAAGTAATAGTTATCTTTCATACCGGTAGAGGTGTACGTCTGCTTGTGAGCCACAACGATGAAACTCTAGAAGCGACAAGACCTCCTTAATTTAACCTCTCAAGATTGATTAATCGGTTCATACCTACTTCATGGTCTACCGTAACTCTGCATGGGTGAGGGTCTTATCTCGCAACAGTTGAAGCCAGGCAGACGCAAAAAAAAGTTCATGTCTTTTTGTGTCTTAATTTATGTTTTTATTTTATAATGTTTTGATTGACTTCACAACAGTATATTTGTGTTTAGAGGCTTTTTTTTATATCTTTACTTGAAATTGAACTTCACCCGCCACAGAAATGGTTAAAAAATTACTCAATTAATCCTTGATTGCGTTTCCGCCATGAGATAAAGATTTAAAAAAAACAGCCTCTAAACACAAATATACTGTTGTCAATCAAAACATCAAAAAATAAAAACATAAATTAAGACACAAAAAGACATACAGAGTACCACATGTGTGCCTAGAGATGGAACATACCCACAGATAGAGCACTGTGTATGGGCTCCAGGTATAATAATAGTAGTATATAATAATTATATACTCTTGTGTATAATTATATATCTGTGCGGTGAATTACTACGTTCATGACCGGTTTAAGGAATTATGCTTATTTTATGGTTTTAAAAATGATATGAGTTTAATATGGATAGTAAAATATTCGGTATTCGGTTTGTGGGCGATTTGGTCAGTGCCAATATTAGCCGTGAAGAAGACCTCCAATGTGGATCGAATGGTCGGCTTCCAAATAGACAGTTCTCCCTAAATAAGAGAAATTTTACCTATACCCATCATCATCATTACCTATAACCAACCAAGGATCATTTTTTTGTTTACATGTACTAGAGCTCCGTTGAATAAGTGGTTAAGTCATTTTAAATTAAGTAATTTTGCCCAAATGAGCTAATTTCAGATAACCGGAATGGTGCCATTCTCGTAGTTTTTGATTTGAAATGGAGTTGTAATGTAAGAAATAACTCCTAAGTCCAATGCCTTACTTAGGCCCTTATTCACTACGAGCTCCCTTACTTAAATACAAGAAACTCATTTTGGAGAAAATTCGACTTAACTTCTGATATTATTCAACATATCATTTACATACTTTACTCACCCCAATTGGCCATCAAAATACACCCCAACACATCTGAACATGTAAGTGTGTCTCTTAAACACGTCCATACCGACCAACCTATTGTTCAATATTGAGCTAAATTTCGTCTGTAAATCATTCCTCAATTATAGAACAATTAATTGGAAATTATGACAATTATTCCGGTGAGATACAATTGTCATATAGTCGTGAAATTTTAAATATTTTAATAGGTCTAAGGGGATCATTAGTTGCATGCCAATTTCCCTAACTATATCTTAACTATTTAATTAATGGAAGAGTTAATTCCATTTGATTGTAGCAAATTGTTCTTATTTTCTCAATTGTTCTGTTCAAAGTAATTGCTTTTAGTCCCTAGAACGCAGACGAGATAATGTAAGAAATATAATTTTAGTGTACAGCACAATTTTTTTTTAAATTAATAGAAATTTAAAATTCGGAATCGTAGTAAGATCTGATTTTGAACCTTTATTTTTGTTCACATCACCGATGAGCAACGATTAAAGATCATAATACATATTTATCAATAATTATCTGTCTGTCTTTGTATATACATTATATGCATATAACAAGCCATGAAGTGCCTGGAGTTCAGTACTGGTAGATACTGTGCTGTGTGCAGGGAGTTGATCTTAGATCACGATTAACCACCGGATTCCCCTCATTATATTTTTAATATTCACTTTATCGAGACTGGGTGAGCCCCAGGAGGGTCCTGGATCGCATAGCATCCATCTCAGGTCGCTAATTGATTAAATAAAAGTGTGCCAGCGAACGGGATTTGAACCCAGGACCTTCGTATGAATATATATTTCTATTTTGAGTGGAAAATAGTTGACAGGATAATTCTAATAATGCATTGAATTGGAACATAGAATAAGGAAAACTTATTTTAATGTGCCAACATATCGGCCGCTATGCGGCCTACATCTAGCCCGAAACGTTGGTATATTAAAATAATTTCGCTTATTCTGTTTTATATATGTAGGAGGTAAGTGAGGTTTTATTTTCCAGAGAAGACCCTTGTACCAGACACTATCAAAAGGTTTTTCAATGTCAAGAAAAATTGTTAATGCACCATGGTATATTTCGAATCACAACATATGCAACGACATGGACATTCCCACTATAAAATCATATATTCATAACAAATACATGACATTCCACTCATCGACACAATATCACCCAAACCCACTCGTTCTTCCGCTTTCCTACTCCCAATTACCTGGACTTGATAGGAAAAGATTAAAAGAGACCTACTCACCTATTGATATTTTTACTCCATCATCATATAGAAGATCATGTAGAAAAGCAAATTTAAAAACACTAGGATCAATTTTGCTAAATGTGCAATTGCGCAGGTGCAAATGAAAATTAAATAATAAAAAATATTTAAAAGCTATGTATAAATTCTATATTTATGTCTATTTCTAAATATGTAATTTTATTATTATTGGATTACTTTATGACCTGATAAGTAATGCCTAATGAGCTGGGTACAAGTAAGAAATTGTTAGATCTATTATTATCACCTACTTTTTTTGTTGCTAATAATGGCAAGTACTGTATCAAGTACTATTCCGTGGCTTTCTCTCCGCCCAGGATCACTTCATCACTCTCTGATCTACTTTTCCTTTCTTTCTCGCCTCAAATCTCATTCTCTTGTCTCGGGTTATGTTCCTGACTTGATGCATTTGATTCTGTATTTTTTTTAAGTAATAGAAAGCCGCGTTTAGTGACTTTTGGTAGGGTATAAACACGTGGGCTCACATCAGCAACATGCACGAGACTGGCGAAACCTAGCGGCCAGTGCATGCGATATACAATTTATTTTAATCAGTTTTAGTTTAAATTTTAAAGTTTCCATTTATATTAATTGAAGTTTTGGTACTTGTGTATATAATGCACGCCCGAAATAGGCCACCGTTCTACGCATGCCCAAGCAGTTACATTTTATAACAGTTACATTTCTAACAGTTACCTGGGATAACCTTACATTTTTGACAGACTTTATTGTTTGTTTACTAGTGAGTTTGAGATTTGTATCTTCATTTTTGTTTCTTGCTCGTTTGTTGTTTGTTTGGTGATTCATTGTACACTTTTTGTTGTTTGATAATTTATAATTATAAGACAATGCTTATCGTATGAATCGTAGGTATCTAAATAATTATTTTAATTTTAAATTGTTTATATATTGCATTATTTATTTATGTCATTATTATATTTATTTACATTATATACTTCATTATTTTATTATATGTTATATATTCAATTAAATTATTATTACTTGGATTTATTTATTTCCATTATTATTACATTACATGTTATGTTTTGGGCAAGAAGAATCTAAGTTTGGCCGAGATCGGCTCCCTTTGGATATTTTGAAGAGAAAAGATTTTCCCCCGGCCCCGTCGCAGGCCAAACTTAGATCCCAATAAAAATATTTGATAAAGTTATCCAAAGTAACTGTTAGAAATGTAACTGTTCTAATATGTAACTGCTTGGGCATACGTAGAACATTGGCCTATTTCGGGCATGCATTATACACACAAGTACCGAAGTTTTTATTCGAGAACCACCACTGGATAGTTTTTCTATTTGTCTTTATTTATGGCAATATGTATCATTCACTCTATTAACTTGTATGAGTAAATAAAGTTGTAAATTTCATTGAATAAATTATAAAAAATAACATTTTTATTCCAGTTTTCTCTTGATTACCTACTTATTTAATTTTTTATGTGTTCAGGGAAAAAAATCTTTGATGGATCATAAGACGAGGAGAACAACAATCTCTTTATCCTATTCGATACCACGCTGTCATAATTTCATACAAAGCTACTTATACCGCACCCTCTTGTCGTACGGAGTTTTTTTACCTCCGTTCTTCGTGACCGCCGAAGTACGACGGTGGGAACCGCGCACGGAGGTTTCCAAACAGCTCAACTTCGAGGGGAGCGCGCCCACAAAGGACTCAGTCAAAATCCTCTCAAGATCCTGACAGGACATTGACAGGAAGGATCGAGGATAACGAGCACCTGGGCAGCCTCCGCACCTAATTCGATTTATGTGGCGCGTGGTCCGCGGAACAGCTGTCCCTTCTTAGTGTCTTCTGGGTCGATGTAGGATCAGCTGTTTCTTAGCGGGGGGTAGAAGGAAGCAGAAGGGGCAGGATTTGTGAGGGTATGCGGCAACAAGGAGTCCAGAAGAAAGCACCTATACCTGCATATCTAGGCCCGATGATACCATACAATTCTACTTCGGAAGCAGGTGTTACTAAGGTAATCACTACATTATATATATAATGAAAAGAAAATTAACGTCATTCTGGGACTCAGTCCCTTCAGAATAACTAATATGAACATTGATAAAGAAAAATTATATATATCTGGCCAGAAGGCTACTTAATACAAATCATCAAGTACTTATATAGTGCCAAATATATTAAAAAAAGTATGAATCATGATAAGATTTTAAATAGTGGGGCCTGGCAGATTAGCGTGATCTATTAGAAATCACCTCCTGCAAGACCAAGTAGAATGAAAGTTTATATAAAGTATAAAACACGTGATCAAGGCATTTAGTTCTACCTAGTTTATCTCAATAAAATGAAATACATAAATAAAATAGGTAAAGTAAAATTTTAAAAAGTTGTATAATTTAATATCACATAGTCCAGATATACGTTCTTTCTTTTGCACCTAATTTAACAGCGTATCATCTCAAATTTGGTTTTTTAATCTATCTCGATTTTTATATTTGTTAAACAATAAGAATGAAATGACATTATATAAATAACATATATATATATTTAACATAAATTTGAAACAGTAGCAAGGCCATTGTACGTGAAATATTTTTTATGGATAGGACTTTTCTTCTGCGGTTATTCCATATGCTTGAGGTTTGTAACACAACTTGTTTTTTCCTCGCCATGAAGGGGAAGATTGACATGTTTAAGCCCTTTTGTTGAATTAAAAATCGATGCCATATTTATGACTTGTATCAGCTCCGGAGTTACCGAAATGAGCTATATCCAATTTTAGAACTTTTTTCGTGATAACCTTAATAAAAAATACTTTACTTTACGCTTTCATTTTCATTTTAATAAAATGGTGATATAAATTTTAAAATATAAAAGGTATTTGGACAGGTATTTTTAATTTCCTGTTTTAGTTTAGAGACTTAAAGTTTTTAGTTGGAATTTTTCCACTAATGTATTAACATTTATTTGATGTCACTGTTGAGCGTTCCCTTTTTTCAATATATATTTTGTGGAATAACCATAAGTCCACTGGTTTTTTATAAATTCTCTTTTTTTCTTGCACTTTTACTTTCATTTTTTCATATAGTTTTTTGTCTTCTGTTCTTGTGTTGTTTGTTACTATTATTTATTTTATTTTGTTTTCCTGTTGGTTTTTTGAGGTTTGGTGAATGTATATTGAGGTTACAAATCTGGTGGTTTATCAGCTGTTTTTATCTAACCTTAGCCAGCTGGGAATCTAGTAACCTTCCCTATGATTCAGTAGTTGCATTTGAGCCTTGGAGGTGGTGGGATGTGTGTTTTTTGGGTGCATTATTCATCTTTTGGTTTGCTATTTTTCTCTTTCTGCCCTGAGGGTGCCTGAATAGGCGAAATATTGGACAGATATTTTTAATTTCCTGTTTTAGTTTAGAGACTTAAGGTTTTTAGTTGGAATTTTTCCACTAATTTATTAAAATTTACAAATTATTGCATTACTAATAAAAGCCTTTTATTAGTCATAAATCTTCCAAAGTGGAAGACGCTAAGTAAAGATTGTTCACGTTTGTTGCTTCTTGTTCTTCTTATTTGGTCCTCCAGGTTTTCATTCTTTGAGAGAATTCAGATTTCTTTCTTCACTCCATTTTGTTTCAGTTCTCGGCGCTTTTGTCTTTGGCTTAACCCCCATTATTCAACTTTAAAGTTTCTAGTTGTCACGTCTTCATTAGTTTGGCTAATTCCAGGTCTTTATTAATTTTTGAGATCCATTGCCCTCCATTAACAAGGTATGCTACGTATTTTACTATTTTTTTTTTTTTAAATCTGTTATCAGGAAGCCTCATTATGTGGCCATAGAAAATATAAGACGTATTTTCCTCATGTCTATCTTGATATTAGAATAATCTTCAATTTTAAATATTTTTTGTAATCTGTAACCTTGTTCGCTCCATCTTGGTCCCAGAAGTTTTCGAATTGTTTTCCTTTCCTCTTTCTTTAGATGTTCTTTATCTGTTTTTCTGTTAAGTTTGAAGGTTTCGCTGGCATTGTTAGTTTAATTTCATAATTATAATCTTCAATTTTTGTATTTAAAGAATTTTTTTATTAATTTAAATTTATAACTGTATTATAATAATACAACAAGTAAATGACAGGAATGTTTACTAGTACTAGTGGTAGTACTCAAATAAAAAGTTCAAGTTAGAAGGTCACGAGGCCATCTTCTTTTCATACGCCTCGGAGGATTATCGGGAATTGAAGAGGAAGCCAGGTTTGAAACTAGATGGTTTGAGTGGGAATGAAGTTTGTTATGAAAGGATAGATACCGGGTTCGGGCCAAATCAGGTACAAATGGGACATTAAGGTCGTTATGGATGACTTTATTCTTAACAAAATAAGGAGCGTTGAGGATTTTTCGAAGGATTTTGGATTGTAGGGATTGGAAACGAGAGGAATTCGATGGCTTAGTGGAGCCCCAAAGCTCTACTCCGTAAGTCCACAAATAGGTCGTATGATGGTCATGTAGATGAGTCTTTTGTAGTTAATTGGGAGGTTAGAGCGTTTGTCTAGTAAGTGTTGAAGTAGCCTGAAACGTCGAGCGGTTTATTGTCTTTTCAGCCTAGTATGAGGATTCCAGGTTAATCGTTTGTCGAGGTGCAACCCTAAGTATCGGATCTGTTCTACAGGCACCAGTGGGATATTATTAAAGGATGCTGAAGTTCATGAAGTCATTGGTTTACGACGTAAGGTAAAAGTGATTTGATGCGAATTTTGAGAATTTATTTTAATTCTCCAGTTTTGACACCATTCTTCAAGATCAGTGATATGGGATTGGAAGCATTGGGAAGCAATAACTGGATTGGTGTTGACTGATAATACACATGTATCATGAGCATATGTGGTAAGAATAGTATTAGGATGAGTTGGGATGTCAGCTGTATAAACTGTATAAAGGATTGGGCCAAGGATACTACCTTGAGGGCCAATAAATCTAAAAATTATCTGAAGCCTTTCTTATACGCAAAATACTATGAATAGGCATGCAGCGCAGTCTGTGCAGGCTTAAGATAGTATGATAGTATGATACTGTGTTAATTTATCCATATTTGGTTTGTAATCACTAATTCTTATTATTATTGTACTTATAAATACTAGAGATTTCAAGGAACGGTGAGTTTATAGGAAAAGGTAACGAAAAGTTTTTTCTTTAAATTAGCAATCTAAATAAAGGGATAGCAGCCGATTCCCGACCCTCACTAATCATATACTCTGGTTCCAAACATCGCTGAAAAGGGACAGTCACTGGAAGATATAGCGACCCTAGTGATCTATCTCCTGAACCTTATTGTAACCTTCAGTCCCAGGACAATATCTTTCCGCCTGGTGACTTATTGTCTACTTAGGGAAGGCTCTCTGACCAGGTGGAGTCGTCCAGGGGTTCGGGAAGTCTACAGTGAACAGAAAGTGAAACTTCGTCCCATAAATTTTAGTTAATATTTTATATTTTTATTTAGTCATTTATTTTACCATAGTTATAACATTGGCGAGCAGGGCCAATGCATTATTAAAAAATATAAGGAAGAAAATGGTCCAGATGGAGGAAGAAAATGAAAGGTCAGAAAACATTCCTTTTAAATAGGTTTTTTTTTTTTTTTTTTTTATTTATATTTATATCCACACCTGTCAAATAAAACAATGACAATCAGCAGATTGACTGACCGTAAAATTAAAAACAATGGCATCAGAGGCATGAAGTATTAGGTTTGCAAGCCAGCGTTTCGACCCACCATTGCAAGTCTTCTTCAGGACTAAATATAGAAGATACAGACAAATAAAAAATTTTACATGTAAAAGACGAGAAAGGGAGGTGAAAAAGACGTACAGTAAACGTCTTTCAATTGAATGGAACTGATACGGTTACCATGGTAACAGCTGTGAGGGGAGAACCGGGGAGGTTATTCCTATTTGGTTGTTGTTATTTAGTTAAAAGAAAACAGTTTTGTTAAAGGTGTGTGAAATGTTAACTTTAATTGTTGTTTTTTATTGGCAAGGCTGTATAGAATAATGAGTTTGTAAATCAGTAACAGGAAATTATTGTTATAATAAAAATAAATTTACTTTTCTTACAGAGAGATACTCAGTTCAGTTTTATTTCGACACCCACTAAATTCAGTATTTGAATCAATCAACATTATAAAACAACATTTCACAAAACGGTACTTGTGTGTTAACGCCACCGCAGTTATTTTTCCCTACTTGTTCGCCTACGCTAGCGGTTACATTTTGTAACCGTTATAATTCTAAAACATTTATCTTCCATGTTTTTAAATCTATTTATTGGGGTTAGAATTTTAAATTTTTTAAATAATCATCAACAATTACAAATCAAAATAATTTATTTACAAATGGAATATACCATAAACAATTAAAATAATGTATAATATAGAAATAAATAATGGAATATATCACGAACAATCAAAATGATGAAAAATTCAAATAATTTATTAAAAAAGAAAGTGGTTAATCGGATTTCGGTGGAAAATTGGTAAAATATTTCGATCCTGGAAAAATACGATTGGTTCTTCTGTTTTTGTCAAATACCAAAGACTTATTTTCGTCGCACAAAAATTAGAGAAATAATAACATATCTAATAGTAATTAAATAAATAAATAAAATAATAACAACAATGAGTCTAGAACAAATCAGCAACAAACAAGAACGAACATAAAAGAAATCAGTGGTTAGAAATATAACGGTTACAAAATGTAACCGCTCGCGCATGCGAACAAGTAGGGAAAAATAACTGCGGTGGCGTTAACACACAAGTACAAACAAAACTGTTTTCTTTCATCAATATAACAAGATACGGTACTTGTGTGTTAACGCCACCGCAGTTATTTTCCCCTACTTGTTCGCATGCGCGAGCGGTTACATTTTGTAACCGTTATATTTCTAACCACTGATTTCTTCTATGTTCGTTCTTGTTTGCTGAGTTTTGTTTGTTACTGATTTATTGTTTGTTTGCTGATTTGTTCTAGACTCATTGTTGTTATTATTTTATTTCATTATTATTAGATTTGTTGTTATTATTTCGCCAATTTTTGTGCTACGAAAATGAGTCTTTGGTATTTGACAAAAACGGAAGAAGAAGCAATTGTATTTTTCCAGGAGGGAAATATTTTACCACTTTTCCACCGAAATCCGATTAAGGAATTTCTTTTTTAATAAATTAGTTTGATTTTTCATTATTTTGATATTTCATTATTTTGATTTTTCATTTTTTCATTATTTTGATTGTTCGTGATGTATTCCATTATTTATTTCTAAATTATATATTATTTTAATTGTTCATGATATATTCCATTTGTAAATAAATTATTTTGATTTGTAATTGTTGATGATTATTTAAAAAATTTAAAATTCTAACCCCAATAAATGGATTTTAAAATATGCAAGATAAATGTTTTAGAAATATAACGGTTACAAAATGTAACCGCTCGCGTATGCGAACAAGTAGGGAAAAATAACTGCGGGCGCGTTAGCGGGGGGTGTTATTCCCTCACAGCTGTTACCATGGTAACCGTATCTGTCGCATTCAAATGAAAGACGTAAGTCTTTTTACATCTCCCTTCCTTGCCTTTTAGATACATATACACTAGATCCACTTCACAGTAGCAACAAGGAGATTAAAATGGTATGGCCACTTAAAAATAATGGCAGGGGAACGATGGCCAAAAACAATTTGCGACTATTGCCCTGCGGAAAGGATGTAAAGAAGAGATGGAGCAGGGTGTGGATAATAGTTAGGGGTCTTGGAGGTGAAGATTGGATGAGTCGAGATCTGTCGCGAGAACCAGTTGTTAATAAATCGTTAAATAATAAAAACAATAATTTTATGTTTGATTGGAAAATACGTTGACACAATTAAAAAATAAGTTCTGCTTATTTTGTGTTATCAATGGCTGCACCCCCTCACCAATTCAATCCATCATTATAACCACTTTATAATTTATTGTTTGTTTGATGCTGATTATTTTTAAATATTTTTATTTTGAAGAGAAAAGATTTGTCTTGCCGGGATTCGAACCCGGGTCGTCCGCATCTCTAGCGCGGTGCTCTAACCATCTGAGCTACCATCGTTGGTATTATTTCATATTTAAATAACTCAGACTACAATTGATTTAGAAATTTAAAAAATATGTTTTTTCCTGTTATTCCAATGTTTTGAGTTTCCACTGTTGTCGTGAGTCCTCTTGACTGTCTATTTAAAGAATTTTCTATTCCCTCTCTTGTTCTATCTTGCTCTCTTCGGCGACCGAACCTTATCGAATCCTCGGGTCGGTTCAAGGAGATTTATAGGTCAAGGATATTGTTGGATCTCGATATCTGTGATAGCCATGAAGTCATAAAGCATTTCAGCGAAGATAAATCTTTAGTAGACTTGGTGCAGAAACTGAAGAATCGCGTGAACGCCAGCGCTGCGTGACTAATGCGCCCCATTGTCCTCAGCAGGAGAGGAAGGACCAGGAAGCAGCAGGGCTTTCTCACGCTCCTCTCATCCTTCGGGGGTGCAGGAAATATAGTTTGTAATCACTGCTATTTAATGGTACTGCTACAAGTGACACTGGATCATCAGGAGTAAGTACCTAGGTAATTATGGTAAGGGGCATAAAGCAGGGAGTGAGTGCTCTTACAGTTTATTATCTTTACTCCCAAGATAGAGAGCGCTAGTTGTAGATGAGAAGCGTTAATGTAGACTGTCACATCTAGCAAAAGGGCTCCCTTTCATTATTTCTAAGTCGAATTATCTTTAATCTTGTAAATATGATCAACAATATAATTATGATCAAAATACACTATAAATATGATCTAATTCTGTTAATTGAAAAATGATGTTTATTTAATAATCAACTCCAGGTCAAGTCAAGTTTTATTCATTAATGATAGTCTTTTGTTCCGTGCACTTTTTCTTTTTTGAGTTTTTTAGGGACTTCATCTGTCCACACACGTGCAATGTGTCCAGCCCATCGTATAGTGTTTAATTTGATAAACCTGAAAATTTCGGCATCTGTATATAGTCCAGTTATTTCTAAGTTCGACCGTTGCACCCACGTGTTATTGTGAAATAGTGCTCCAAAGATTCTCCATAATATTTGTCGGTCAAAACTCTTGAAAGCGAGTGAGTGCCCAACATTCTGAAGCATATGTTAGGAGGGGCCTTATCAGGTTATATATGTTCTTATGTTTGTGATCCGGGATAAGGCATTACTTCTGAGGTGCTTTTGCAACCCAAAAAAGCAACTTTTTGCCAACATTATTCTACTCTAAATAATAACTCCATCTATGATATTATTATAGTTTACCTGCATTTCAAGGGATAAATTGAAAATATAACATTTTTTAGACAAACATGAGCACAACAAATGATTGGGAAAATAAACCTTAGTAAATTATACAGCAGAAAACATTTGGTGTGGGAAAAACGAGGTGCGTTACTTTACTCCAACTGTTTAATATTTAAGAAAGTAGATTAAACTTGCATTTCAAAATGGCTGCTTCACTGAGGACTTGAAGGACAAAGACGCGGGATATTAAACGACATCGTTAAGAATGGCGACGTTGAAGGACTGTCTGGGCTGGCTAAGTGTTGCTCGAGTGCGTGCTGGAGGGAGGCACTACACTACTCGGCTTTTAAATTATTGTAGTTATCTTTCTCTTTTATTACTTATTAAATATAAATATATATATATATATATAACGTTGATTGATTCAAATACTGAATTTAGTGGGTGTCGAAATAAAACTAACCTTAATTTCTCCCTGTAAAAAAAAGTAACTCAGTTACAGGCAATTATTGTTATAATAAAAATATATAAGAATAATTTCCTGTAACTGGTTTACCAACTCATTATTCTATACAGTCGTACCTGTAAGAAAAGAAACAACATTTAAAGTTAATATTTCGCACACCGTTTACAAAACTGTTTTCTTTAAACAGCACACAAATCAGAATAACCTCCCCAATTCTTTTTTCAGAGCTGTTACCATGGTAACCGTATCAGTTTGCATTTGAATGAATGGCGTTCAATACACACCCAAGCACAGATATGATACTTTATATTTGTGATACTTATAGGTTCGTTCTCGCCACGAAAGATTATTTTATTCTCGGTTTGGTTTTGATTTAATTATTATACCATATCATCAACTCGTTCAAACATCTACTTTTATAGCAGCAATAGTTTTCAAACACAGTTGACCAATAATGAAAATTATTCGTATTATAAACTAATTCCAGCCCCTCTTTACGGATGTGAAAATTGGCTGCTAACGCAGAAGGATGAACAACGCGATAAGGTATTCGAAATAAGATGTTTGTGTAGAATATTCGGTCCAAAAAAGGATGAGACCACTGGAGAATTTAGGAGATTACACAACGAGGAATCGCAAACCTTACATCCGGTTATTATCGTTGAAAAGATAGTGTCTGGAAGATTAATATGGGCTTGTAAAGTTGATGGGCATGATGACGAACGAATTCTTAAAAAATGTAATCATGTTTACAGTCATAAATATATTACATTTCACAGTAATCAGTTCCAGAGGTTGTAAGGTTATTGTAGTACAAAGCCGTGTAATACTGAAGTAATTTATAGGCCGTAAGGGTTGGGGCCACATGAGAATCTGAGGGGAGTTATAGTTTTATAGATTTTTTTTAATAGATACTTATTGTATTTTCCATCGTAAAAACCGAGTTTATCTCTAAAAAGGGGGGATGCAGGATAAAAGAAACAAAACACTTTTTAATAAATTAAATATTATTGGAATAATCATAAACTCCTCCATCATTTATAAAACAAAGCATAATATTTCCATAAATAATATTAAGAATCTTGGATAGGTTCCATTACTTATGACCAATAATTCCATTTGGGTTTTGGATGTGGTGGGATGTTTACTCTGGTTAGTGCCTTGCTGCATTTTGAGGTTAGGATGTGCTCTAGGCGTTTTTATTTTCTTCGTATGACAGTGATTTTAATCCGTAGTTGCCTCATTACGACTACACGGTCAAAGATACAGTAGCCTGAGGAGCGGCGAACAGATTTATCTCCTTTGAAGTGAAATGCTAAGAAGTAGAAGATGCTGACAGCGGGAATCGGACCTGGTTCAGAGGACAGAGGCCCGAGTGACACGTGCCTCAACCAATTAGCCGGGCCTTGTCCCGCCGCGGGGGTGTCGTGGTCACTTAGCCTCCTGCGTTTCATCTTCAGCTGCTCTTCGTTAGGAAACTTCTTCCTCTATTTTCCGTTAGCGATTGTCGGAAGGTTGTTGGTAAAAGGTTTAAAAAAAACAGTAGCCAATAAAAATGAAAAATATCTTTATATTAGAATACCCCCAACCAATGTCCAGAAATTCGGCTGCCCTATGGGATCTCCAATTTCACCTATCATGGCGGATATTTTTTTAGAAGAACTGTTAAATAAAGTCATACCAAAAATACCATTTAATATCCCGTTTCTATTTTAATATGTGGATGATATAATAACAGCGATACCAACCGAAAACAGTGAAAAAGAAATAAAATAGGAAACAATAAAAGAAGAAAAGAATTTTAAATGAATTTAATAAATATTTCACTCGATTAAACTTTACTATTGAATTTGAAAAAGATAATAAAATACCATTTTTAGACGTTCTCTTAATCAGAAAACCTATTCACTCTGGTCGATACATACACTACACAAGCCAATGCCCCAAAAGATACAAAATAATTACGGCTAAACACCTAATAAATCGCGCGAGAAAATTATCATCCCCAATACACCAAAAAACAGCCGAAAACAACGTAGTGGACCTCTTATTAAAGAATGGTTATCCACACAGCCTCCTTCGTAATTTACTAAAAACAACAAAAACACTTTCTAACCAAAACAACCCAAACGAAACCAATCCTAAAAAATACTATACTGTACCCTCCCTATATACCAACACTTTCAGAAAGACTAGCAAAAACACTCACTGGAAATAAAAGTAACATTGATTCCGCGATTACTTTTAAAAACACAGCCACTGTGTCAAAACTATTTACTAAAACTAAGGATTCGGATAAATTAGAGTTAAAATCAAATGTCGTGTACGAAATATAATGTGAAGAAAAATGCGGTAAATCATATTTCGGAACATCGGAACAATACTTAAAACGAAGAGTGTACCAACACAAATATAGTTGTGATTCAATAATAAAAAAAAACCAATAAACTAGATCAAACAGCGCTCAATACACATTTTAAAAAGTACACAACATACATTTAAATTTGATGAACCTAAGGTGTTACGCCAAGAGAAAAATAGCTTCAAACGAAATATAAAAGAAATGATAACTATAGAGAAATATAAAAATCGCGCTGTAAACAAAAAATCGGATGTTCAAGGCCTAAGCTCGTGTTATGCAAATTTAATTAATTCTTGGTGATATAATAATAAATAGTCTAATATGATTCAACAATTAAATAAAACTGCGGTTCCTAAAAATCGATTACTTATTCGATGATCATAGCTAATGCAATATAAACATTCTATGATATATTGCGAAGTAACTGATTGATGATAAATTGATCAATTCTTTGGAACTTGTAAGTACACCCTATCCATTACAACTTACACGTGTCATCTATATTTATTTTAGTCTGCTATTTAATGTTTTTACTAAAAGCTCACTTTTCACTGTTAGGGCATGAATATGAGACTAGGCCTAGTCTCGAAACGTCGCCTAAAGAAGTTGAAATAATCAGACTGAAAATCTAGAACCAAAACATAATATATATATTATGTAGATCATATATGTGTGTGTTAAGAAAACTGCGTCGGGATTTCCTTAGTTTTGTATTTGCAGTGATAGGGACAGAGCCTACTTGATTTAACAGCTGCTGTAATTGTAGACATGTGAGAGGTTACGGTTTTAATGTAAGGTTATAAATTGTTTAAATAATATTGTGTGTTGAGTACAGTACAACCAATATCCTGAAATATATTTAAAAACACCAAGTAAAGGCAGGAAGGAAGTAAAGTTGTTTTGCAGGTGGGTGAATGTTTTGTCGGAAATTATCGTAATTATTTAAGGCTTGTAAATACATCTTTTGTTTTTTTTCAAAGAAACACATTTAAGTCTTTATTTTCTTACTTTTTAATACAATCGTTATTTATAACTATTTTCAACAAGTTTGAATCTTCAAAAACAATAACCCATATCAGTTCTGCCACTGCAGTACTTGAAGAAAAATGCCGAGCTGGAGATGAATCATATGGAATCCAGGACCCGCATGGGGCTCACTCAGCCACAATAAAATTGTTACCCAAAACAAGGGGGAAAATCTGGCGGTAAGTGTGATCAAGGACACATCACCTCCCGGGACAACCGTTATCCTTAAAGCAGTACAGTCTTTAGCACGTACTGAATCCCAGACCCGTTCATGACTTGCAGTGGTACAGGTTTTTTTTTGTAAAAATAATTCATAACAATGACAATTTTTAGGGGTTAATATCATCTAAACATGGCGTTTGCGGACATACCTCCATATGATTTTTTTTTCTAGTTTTAACGTCATTATGACAAATTCTCAGCTTGGGTAATTAACCCCGACACCCTGTAAATGGGCAGCAGTCTGGCTTGCTCGTACTTAGAGTGTGTGTGATATATATGAAGATTAAAGGGGAAAATCAGGCTTTTTCCTAAATGTCCAGGAAAGCTAATTTACTGCGGAATAATTCATTATTTTTATTGAAATCTATTAAAAATTCTGTTCCTGTCATTCTGGCAATGAAGAGGATGTCTGAAGCCCAACTTATGGAAGTCGCCTTATTCGTTTTTACCCTGGCACTGTAAGGATGACCTAATTTTTTCCTTTCTGTATACATAAACCTGTACCTCTACAACACGTGAACGGGTCTGGGGTTCAACATGGTAGAGAGTGTACTGGTTAATGGACAACGGTTCTGGAGAAGGTGATTAGCGCTTTGATCACGCTCAAACACTAATTTTATAACGTTTTAGAGTGGCTGGCTGATCCCCAGGAGGGTCCTAGACTCCATATGATCCATCTCCGGGTCCATACAAACTAAATAAAAGTCTTGCCTCCAGCAGGATTTGAACCTGTATTTTCGGCATGGCAACTCAGTGCTCTACCATGTAAAGACATGCGCCCTCCCTTACATCTGAATGGAAGGTAATAAGCAATGGTGTGGAAAGTGAGAACAGCTTGAGCGCAGTGAAGACGCGATTCACTTCGACCCTAAACCGTAGAACGGACCGGCGACAACAATATTAATGATGCACGGGTTCGAAACCTGCCACTGATTGTGCGATTATGTTGAGGATCATTTGTTACCTTATGGTGATAAATGGTTTTCATAGCTATGAATATCCTAAATCGACACATAAGCAAAAGCTTTATTAGGGTTTTTCACTTTATTAAGTGAAACAAACAGGATAATTCAGTAGGGCATTGAGTTACTGATATAAGTGGCGGATAAAATGTATCTACCAGATCATGAAGACCCTCTAAGGCTTGAGTATGAGCTCGACCATATCACCTCCCTCCACAACCATTGCCATAGAATATTCCATTTCCTGCTAAGAACTGAACCTAATTCCCTTGATAACGTAGATATGTTACGGTATATATAATAAGTAAATAACATTAAGGCAATGATAGTATGTATGATTAATGGCGTGTGTGTGTGTGATTGTATATGAGTAGCGAACCATATGGGTTCATGACCTAAGGGTTTTACGCCTTAACTAAAACTAAAGTAGGACTTGGGTTAGTGTCTTGGACAAGGGTTGTGCCGGGAAGAGATTATTTCGTGATCACGCTCAACCGCAGGTGTATCCCCCTTGGGTTCCAATTTTATCGATAGTGGGTGGGCCCCGTGAGGATCCCAAATCTCAAAGGATCCCGGCTGTTAGCAGATTAAATAAATTATCTGCCACTGCCAGATTTGAGCCCGCTACACTAATATATACGAAATTAAACTTAATTCTGCGACTGACTAATTTATTTAAAATATTTCCGTTATCATTTATGGATTGCCAGTGCATTTGAATTGCGTTATTGGAACTATTTAAATTACAACACGTAGTTAATCAAAGTGACCTGAAATAAAATATTTATTATTCAGAGGCTAATTAATTTTTGCCAATTAATTGTAATGGGAAATTGTTTATTATTATTAATGTTAGTTGAAAGTAGTTAGATGGAATTATACATAGTCCAGACTCACATCGGGCACCGGGGGGGGGGGGGGGCGGGGGTACAGCCCTCAAGATGACCTACTCCATAAATCTTTCTTATTTTGTGTAATCATTGACGGGATCCCCTGACCATTTCAGTCCATTATTATAATTATCCTGTCAACTATTTTCCACTCAAACATAAATCAATTATAGTCAGTATTATGTAAATATGAAATTTGTAAATTTTTTTTCCAATTATTTTATTGAATTGTACAACTATAATAGATACATCCAGTACAAGAGCTATTTGACTAACTAGATACATGAAAGGACATGTAGAGGCACTACCCACTGGTACCCCACTCTAATAACATTTCTATAATATAAGGTCCCGAGGCCATCTCTTCAGACGCCTAGGAGGATTGTCCGGGATGGAATTGGATGCAAGGATAGAAACTTGTGTGTTTGGATGGGCCTGGAGTTTATTATGGAATGATAGGCTTCTGGAATGGGCTAAATCGGTAACATATGGAATGTTAAGGTCTTTATGGATGGTTTTATTTGTGACAAAATAAGGAGCGTTTAGGATTTTTCGAAGGATTTTGGATTGCAAGGATTGAATACGAGAGGAATTTGATGGTTTGGTGGAGCCCCATAGTTCAATTCCGTAAGTCCATATAGGTCTTATAACAGTCACATAAATAAGTCTTTTGTAATTGATCTGAAGCTTTGAGCGTTTGTCTAGTATGTGTTGAAGTAGTCGGAAGCGTCTAGCTGTTTCTTGTCTTTTCAGTCTTGTGAGAGGGTTCCAAGTAAGACGTTTGTCTAAGTTGAGTCCTAGGTAGCGGATCTGTTAAACAGGGATAAGTGGAGTACTCTTAAAGGATACAGTAGGACAGGAAGTCATGGGTTTTCGGCGAAGGGTAAAGGTAATTTGATGGGACTTATTTGAATTGATTTTAATTCCCCTATTCCGACACTTGTAAATTTAAATTTAAATTATCCTGGTTTCCACATAAAAGTAATAAAAGACAGAGTTTGATTCATAATTATAAAAAGTTATTTTAAAGATAAAATAAAGCTACATGTGATTTGACTCCGGACCTTTCGGTGCGGCAACACAGCGATCTACCAATGAGACACTCAGCCCCCTTTACGACTTTAAACACATACAAACCATTGTTTAAAAAAATATGATTAATTTTACTTCAAGCTGTAAATTTAAAATTCCCAAAATACACAAGATTTTTCTTTTATTTAGTTCTTGGAAAGAAACTTTACCTGATGGTACGAGAATAAAACTCCTCCCCTACAATAAGGAAGAGCCCTTTGGAAGGGAATCATCCAGTTTGGATTGCAAAGCCACCGGGAGGTAATGAATCATTGAATGCACAATAGCAATCCCGGCCTTTCCGATTTATAGGACTCTATTCTGAAGGAGGGGAGCGAAGGACTCATCACTCCTCACTTAAGGACTTTTTTGTCCTTCGTTGTCTCTTTGTAACGTAGGGGGGGAGGTTAATTTATTGTCCTGTAATGTGTGTGAAACCGCATTTCCAGGTCCTCCGATATTTATTGGAGTCGTAAATTCGATTTGATTGGATGAGTAAAAAAAAAAGCAGATGAAATCCCATTTGTTATATATTAAATCCCCTTTGTACAATATATATTATTGTATAAAATAAATTTCTTTATAAATTATAACGAACATTTTTTTTCTGTATCTATCTCCGTAGTCCTGTTTTAGGAGTAGCCTCAGTCCATCTTTTATAAGTTTTTCTGTCCATTCTTCGGAGTTGATCCATCGGTAGCCGCCTCCTTTCCTAGGCCCTCTAAATATTCACTATAGCTAGTTTTGGCCTATTTATAGGGCGGTTTCCTAATGGCCTTACTTCTGCCAGCGAGCCTTAAGACCATCTTCCATCCATCGTTCAACATCTCTTTGTCCATTCGTCCATCCCTAGTTATGACAGTACCGAGATAATCGAAATTATCTACCACTTCAAGGTTCTCTCCAAGGCAGTTAATTGTAAGCTGTTGGTCTCTCCTAGCAATATGCATGATCTTACTCTTACAGTAAATTATTGGGTTTAAATTCAACCTCGTATAAACAGAAGAAATAAAACAAGAAACACGGAATTTATATGAACAATGCGATACTTGTAGCAGACATAAAAAAAATTCCGTCCAGGAACTGGACTGAAGAAAGAAGAAAAACTTCAGTGAAATCATGAGCCGAGAAGGAAAGACCGGAAAAAAACCCTGTATCTTAGTCGCTTAGTCCTTTGGGGAAGATTCGCGTCAAATAAATAATTATATAATAATATATTATAATTTATATTTTTTGAATAATGTTAATTGACCTTATGTATGTATGAGAAAGAAAATTCTCTTAAATAAGTATGTGAAATAGAGGTCACCTGTGGTCTAGTGGTTAGCGTAACAAACTACTAAGCCCAAGATCGCGGGTTCGTAGTCCGGCAGGTGACTCAAGGATTTTTTTAAGGTAGTAAAAAATCCTTAGTTACGCCGTCCTTCGGAAGGGACGTTAAAGTCTTTTTTATATTTAGTCTTTTGTTTTATCTTGTAAATTGTCACTTCACCACATTCCAAGGGTCTATTAGAACTCCCACTGTAGCATCGTCCAATTAGCCATAGCAGCATAAAGTGACGTTAAATGAACAAACAAACAAGGGTCTAAAGAAGCATCATTAATTCAATTTATTCTGACATTTTTGTTATTTGTTACTGACTTTCAGACATTTGGGTCTTGTGCAGGGAGGTGAATTAGCCGTGATCAGCCTTAACTACAAAATTTTCCCCAGTAATGGGTACCTATTTTACAATGGATGGGTGAACCTCAGGAGGGTCTGTAAACTCCAAAGAGTCGATCTACCGCTGTTACCACAATAAATTTGGTTTCAGTAATTCTGGGCTCTTCTCACTGATTTAACATGCTCTTCATAAGTAGGTAAATGAGGAAGCAATTGATATATATTTTTTGAATAATGGGAAGAAAATTATCGGCGTAGGTCAAGAAAATTCTCTTATATAGAGAGAACTTTTTATCCAACGTTCCGACCCACTTTGCAGGTCTCCTTCAGCGCTAAATATACAAGATACAAATACATTAAAATAACATATGGCACAGAAAACAATATATGTATTATAATAGAATATTGTAATATGTAGTGATACAATAGAAATAAATGCCAGAGGGGATTAAATTATATAATGACAAAGAGGTACTGTTAAAAAAATTGTGGCAAAGTAAAAAATGAAAAATTATCCAATAAAAGAAGAAAACGATAATTTTTCTTTTAAATATTATTTTTAATTTTTTCTTCTTTTATTTATTTTTAATCTTTTTTTTATGCTTTTACTATAATTCTGTCCTAATTCTTATTTTGTCATTTGTTACGTTTGAGGACACTTTGTTGGATAGTTTTTCATTTTTACTTTGTTCTAATGTTTTTAATTCTTCATTTGTTACTTTGTTTGATTTAAATATTACCTCTTTGTCATTATCTAATTCAATCCCCTCTGGCTTTTATTTCTATTACTTATTAAATAATACATTATTCTATTATACTGCATACATGGTTGTTCTGAGCCATATTTTATTTTAATTTATGTGCGTTGAAACGTTGGCTTATTAATAAAAAAAATCTCCCTATATAAGATAATCTTCTTGACCTTTACCCGGACCATTTTCTTCCTCATAATTAATGTATACATTATATTCCGAAATCTCTATATAGTTATTACATACGTATATAAAGCTATGTACATGTACATACACAAAACCGTAAAGGCAGGTTGGAAACTATTAGCGTAAGGCACAGCTGTGAGTCGTTAATATTAATACAGAAGGCAGTTGCAATGGCCACGTGGTCACCGCTGCTGCCATCTATGAATATTTTATATAAGCTGTTGCTGCCCCGTATAATTTGTTTCTCCTCCTGTCATATCCCTCGCCTCAAGTTATAACCTGTCACATCCGAGGGGTTAAAGTGGAATCTAAAACTGTAACATTGCTGCTCATTATCGATAGTTTTTTATTTAGGAGCCATCGATAGTATCTGTTTCATGGATGACTTCTCTTCGAAGCAGTGGCTGGTTTAGATTTTTAAATTCAGTAAAATCCCCCTTGACTAAAACAAAATAAACTGCAACCAGATCTGTAACATTTTAACCGACATTTCCTGGTTGCGACCTGTGGTCTCACGGGTCGTATCCTGGCGGAGAGATTTTTTAAAGGGAGTAAAAAATCCTTGCTTATGCTGTCCTTCGGGAGGGGCGTTAAAACGGGGGTCCTGAGCTTGTACGATGTCAGATAATCGTTAATAATCTCTACCCTAATTAAATAAACAATGTCTGCCAAGTGGCATTTTTATGATTTCTAAAATAAATATTTTTTTTATTACATTTAATTGAAATATTACAATCTGCCACTTGTGGGTAATACGTACTAGTGTTGAATCATTCCATAAAAACAAAACAAAAAAAAGTAAAATAAAATAAATAAATGTAATAAAAATACATAATAAAAATAAAATAATTGCTCACATTCGTAACATAATTACACTAATTATTATTATTAATTAAATAAACTTGGATAGAGAAAATTTAGAGCTCTCACTGTAGTATCGTCCAATTAGCCATAGCAGCATAAAGTGACGTCACCTGAACAAACAACCCACATTTCCTAACCTCGATGCTTATTAGCGATTGTTTCTTTCAGAGATTATCAGAGACCAGATTAGTAAAACAATTATTCAACTACTTTCGGAAAAGTAGAACCAAGAAGAACTGGTTCATCGAGGTCCAGGATGATATTCAAAGAGTTGAATTTAGCAATGCTACAAATTCCTGACAGAAAAGACAAGAGGATTTTGAAGAGTAGGGATACCAGACTTAAATTAAAAACCAACGACTTCCTGTCCTCCTGTAGAACAGGTCCTGTACTTGGGAGTACACTTAGACAAAAGATTCACTTCGAATCCTCATACAAGACTGAAACGACAAGAAACAGCTCGCCGTTTCTCGCTGCTTCATCATTTACTAGACAAACGCTCTAAGCTCCCAATTAATTCCAACAGACTCATATACATGACAATCATTAGACCCATTTGGGCTTAAGGAGTAGAGCTTTGGGACTCCACTAAGCCATCGTATTCCTCTCGTATTCAATCCTTACAATCCAAAATCTTCGTAAAATCCTCAATCCTCATTACCTTATTACGAACAAAGTAATCCGTAATAAACTTAATGTCCCATAAGTTACTGATTTGGCCCGAATCCGATAACAAACTTTATTTCCACTCAAACCAACTAGTCTCGTCAACCTTGCAGCCTCTTCGATTCCTGATAATCCTCCGAGGGGTCTAAGAAGAAGATGACCTTGTTACCTTCTAAGGTGAAGTTGTTATTTGAGTACTACCACGGGGTTTTCCCTACCTGTTTTCATTCAGGTCAATATATAGCATTAATATATTTACTTGTTGTATTTTGTATTACAATTGTAAATGTCATTGAATAAAAAAATAATTTAAAAACAGTAGCACGGAAACAATTACGGATGAAGAAAAGGCAGCCAGGTCTGAATGTACATGGATTGATTCAAGAGCTTCGATATGGGCGTAAATCATGTGAAAAAAAATATCAACATTTATCGTGATCCGTAGTACATAAGTGTAGAGTACATTCCAAGTTCCACGATGCAAACGACGAGAGATAGAGAGCGCTTAGCTCGCTGGCCAGGTTGGACCAAAGCCTTCTTAATTAGCTCAAACTTAAAACTAATTGAGGAGGCTGTGGACCACAAACACTTTAGGGCACGCTCGGTGAGTTCATTCCGTGTTCTACTCGTCCTTTAATTGTTTCTAAGCTCTTTGTTAATTTGGCCTAAACCAGCTTCCTTCTCTACGCAAAGCCAACAATGATTCACCAAATACAATAATTCCTGAAATCTGTCATTCTTGAAATCGTTTTAACCGAAATTATCTTATGGGGACTGCCAAGCAAAGGCAAGTCAAACGCCAAACACAAACACCCTTTACAGAAGCTTGCCAAACGTATTAAAAAAAAAATGAAGAGAAAGGGTTTGTACTGCGATTTCATTGATTAAAATAGAATCAATGAAGTCAGCTCTCTCTCATTGTACTACATACAGCCTATATACCTACATCCCCCGTGAATAAGTGGTTAAGTCGAATTTTGTCCAGAGAGGGTTTCAGATAACTGCTTTCAGATAACCGGAATCGTATCATTATCATAGTTTTGGGCTTGGAGTGGAGCTGTATTATAAGCAATAACTCCTTTTCTAGCCAAGGCCTATTTTAGCCCCTTATTCACAATGAAAATGACTCGATTCCTCTAGAAACTCACGAAGTAAAAGAAACTCATTTTGTAGAAAATTTGAGTTAACCACTTATTGTAGTGGGGTTATAGATATAACCATATTATAATGTTCTACATGCTATATTGCAGGGGTTGGAGACAAACGGAACATAATAGAAAAAATAAAATGTGAGAACCAATATCTGCTGCCCCGGTAAATAAGTGGTTAAATCGAATTTTATCCAAAGACAGATATCTGTATTGAGAGAAGCAGAATCGGACGATTTTCGTATCTTTTGGGCTTGAAATGGGGTTGTATAAGCAATAACTTCATTTCGAACCAAAGCCTGACTTATGGGGAAAAAAATGGTCAGGGTAGAGCTCAATAAATTTCTCTGAATATCTAGAAATATTTATTAAGTAGCCAACGTTTCGGCCTACTTTGTAGGTCTTCTTCAGCGCTAAATATGCAAAATACAGACAATTGAAAATTAAAAAATTGTAAAATTAAAATTTGTTTTCCAAGAATGGAAAATACATAATAAAGATTAAAATGAATGAGTGAGTGTATAGTATTAATAACCAAGTGACAGGAAGGCAGTGAAATACATAATAGAGATTGAAATAATAATAAAACAGAACAGGACATGTTAAAATTAAAGAAGATACTTGTGTACATAACGCACGGCCAGAGCCGGCCAATGCCCAAGCGGTTACATTTTATAACAGTTACATTTCTACCAGTTACCTTGGATAACCTTACATTTTGGATGGCCATCATTGTTTGTTTACTACTGTGTTCGAGCGTTGTTGTGTTTCTTGCTCAGTTGTTGTTTGTTAATAATACAAAATAATGTCGATATTTTGTTGTTTAGTGTTTTATAGTTTTACGATAATGCTTATTTGTGATTTGCCAAAAACCGAGGAAGATGCAATTTATTTTTGTCAGGAGAAAAACATTCTACAGAAAAATAGGACATGTAGCAACTCCCATAAAATGAAGCTATACATTGGAAATCGTAAGTTTTGGAGATAAATTCTTATTTATCAGAATTTATACGGCGACAACATCAGGTTGATGGAAATAGAGACTGGTTTTAATCCATGTTGAACTGTATAGCAACCCATTTTCCACCCAAATGCGATTGAATGTTATGTTTTTAAATAATTTATTGAATTTTAAATATTTTATATATGTTCCATTATTTATTAATGTCATTATTATATTTGTTTACATCCTACACTTATTATTTATGATTAAATATGCTTATTATTTACTTATTATGCTTATACTTTTAAATAATTATTTTAATTTTAAATCGTTTATCTATTGCAGTATTTATTGATCTCATTATTATATTTATTTACATTATATACCACATTATTTTATAATATGTTATATATTAAATTATATTGTTATTACTTCGATTTATTTATTTCCAATATTATTACATTCCTATTTTTATTTGAATCTGAGATCGCCTCCCTTCCGATATTTTGAAGAGAAAAGATGCCCGGCGCCAAATCTTTTCTCTTCAAAATATCCGAAGGGAGGCGATCTCAGATTCAAATCAAAATATTTTAAAAGGTTATTCAAGGTAACTGGTAGAAATGTAACTGTTATAAAATGTAACCGCTGGGGCATGCGCAGAACATTGGCCTGCTTGGCCGTGCGTTATGTACACAAGCACCTTAAAGAATAATAACGTATAAAGAATAATTTAATAACGGTAAGATATTATATAGATAAAAGCATAGCTCGGTAAATCCTGACTTAGTCACTAAAACACTACAAAAATATAACGATTTCTGTTCCTTAGTACAAGAAACTCACATTGGAAAAATTCGAATTAACCAAAGTAGCATAAAGTATAATTTAATGCCTCACTTAACAAGAATAAAATAAACCATATTAAGAAGTAAAACGATTCTTCTTCTTCAGTACAAGAAACGTATTGTTAACAAAATTCGTGCTAACCGCTTATTCACCAGGACTGGAGATACCACATACTATATATCTATAGTATCTTTAGGTAATTGATATCTGCCTTATGTAATCGTAATTTGTATTACCTTATGTCTTATTTATTTTATTACTTTCTTTGTTACTTATTTTATTAATTATTACTTTCCTTGTCTCTTAGTTATTCCCCCTGGCTTTATATTATATATATATATATATATATATATATATATATATATATATATATATATATATATATATATATATATATAAGTTATAATTAGACTGAAACTACACTATAAAAAAATAGGGTTTCGGGCATAGTAACGACACAGAATCTAAGTAACAACAAGTAAACTTTATTTATCTTAGCTCTCATATATATATAGTCGATAGTGTTTTTAACTTAATAACAACAACCTTATCCTCTATGAACATATTATTTATGTTTAGCGTCTATTTGTCCTAATAACTTATATATACAACAACAATAACAACAACAACTTTATTTGCAATTTTACATATACAACAGCATAAGTAAGAATACATGTTCCGGGCTTCCTTTACATGTTTAAAGAACATTAATTTTAATTAATTAAAGTTATCTTTTATAAATAAGTTTTACAATAGCAGGAAAAATGTAGAAAAAAACCGCTTAAAAAAAAAAAGGTATATAAGAGATAAATAAATGAAAATGATAATAGTTATATATATATATATATATATATATATATATATATATATATAACTTAAGAGATGTCGCACAAGAAAGAATAAAAAAAAGAATGAAGAAAAGGTTGGAAAGAAACTCACTGGTTGACTTCTGGAAACACACTGCTTTATTTGGTCTCAAAATCATGCTTTTATCTGTTTTACAGTGTTTACATTTACATGGATGGTATTAGCAATAATACTCTTCTGCTCCTACTCATAACTTATATATATATATATATATATATATATATATATATATATATATATATATATATATATATGTGTGTATATATATATATATATATATATATATATATCTCAGACCCCCCCCCTCTTTATTTTCCATCACTCCGATACCTTGATGCTTATGTATTTTTATTTTAATATTTACCACATATAATTTTAATAGTTTCTGTGTTTGCTTTCGTGGATGACCTGGTCTTGCTGGCTCCAAATGATCAACACTTCCAATACAGCATAAATGTTCTTCAAAAGGAAATAGCCATGATAAACATGAGAATTAACCCGGAAAAGACGAAATGTATAAGGGAAGGGAAGAAAGGATAGGGAAGAAAACACGGAGAGTAATGAGGACGATAAGAGCGAGCGGAGAAAGATCAGAGCAAGTTGATAATTTCAAATATCTAGGTCCTCATCTTAACAAAAGCGGCTACATTGATGAGCAAGTTCTTCAGAGAACCGGTGCAGCAGGCACGGTACAGTAGAATCCCGATAATTCGTATGGTCAAGGGGCTGATGATTTGGTACGAATTATCGGGAGTACAAAATAAAAAAACGTACTTATGAATTTTTTTTAATCTATTGAACCATCCATGGCTTGCACGAAAGTCTTCAATTCCCATTTTTCTGTAAAAACTCGGGCTTTTTCCCTTCAAATATTACCTCCAACTGGTACATTTGAATTCCTTGCTTGTACGAACCACTTTTTTAATTATCTACAAGTCTCGGTAGTGATTTTGTCCTTGTTCTTCAGGATTGATGTGATCGTGGAACCAGGTACGATGAAATGCTTGGATACGTCAATTAACTTACAGCCACTTGTCACAGCGTTTATGATTTGATGTTTCTCTTCAATAGAGAGGCTAACGTATTTTGGAGGTATGATTACGTGTCACAACTGTAACAAAAATGAGACTGAATTGTAAATAAAAGTGTGTTTGTAAGAAAAGCTTAATAAAATTAATAGAACTTCACCTCTCTACTCCCCCAATTTCCTATGAGAGAAAACAGTACGGATTACTTATGAGATTTCTTAGAAAACTTGTCTCTCTCACTCGCTCCCCCGTAAAAAGCAATAGGATCTACTGTGCCTCTAAACAGTACGAACATACTTGTGTATAAAAACAATACAAGTTGAGTGATTTCCTAGAAAGTATTTATTCTCATTCTGCTCCCTGGCATATCTGCTTCACTGTTCTCTCCTCCCCTTTCGAAAACAGTACTAAGTAACGAGATTTTAAAGCTGGAAATATGAATTATATGACGTTGTAAGTGACCTCGAGCATAAAAATAATACGTATTACCGAGGGGTCTGAAATGGATTGATTTTATACCATTTATCGGGATTTTCTCTGGGGACCGGCAAATTTGTACGAATTAACCGGAAATACGAATAATCGGTATACGAAATATCGGGATTCCACTGTATTTAGTTTGCTCCGAAGGGGTTTCCTGGGTGAAGGGGAAGTGACAAGAAAAACCAAAATGATGATTTATAAATCGACGTTCCTCCCAATTCTTACTTAATCTTCCAAATCGTGAACCTTCACCTCGAAACACAAGAGTCGGATCCAATCCATGGAGATCCGTTATCTTCGTAAAGTGGAAGGAAGGACACTACGAGATACGATACCCAAAGTTAAACCATCCTAGAGAAGCACAAGCTAAGGTGGTTCGGCCTCCTTAGGATGGACCAGGAAAGAACTGCAGAAAGACGTACGAAACTTGCGTGGAGGGAAGAAGGCCAAGAGCAAAACCACGCATTTCTTTGGAGGAGAGTGTTAAGGAGGCGGGGTATGGATTGGAGTAAGAGAAGAGAGTTGGCCCAGGAACGAGACATCTGGTCCAGACTCTACTATTTGTGACCAAACACTCCGTCAGCGGTAAACGGGGGTAAAATCATTATGATGATGATGATGATATGAATTACAAGTAGCAGAAAAGCTATTATTATTATTATTCATATAAACAAAAATGAGCAAAAACTCAAAAATATTATAATTGAATAGCAGAAATCCCAAAAACCAAAGTAGACATCTATTTACAGTACATCTCATATCAACAGTCCAAACAAAGTCATCAAATAGAGATAACAACGTGGCTTCAAGGCGTTCAACGAACGCTTCATTGTTGTTGGTGTTCGTCCAGAAGATGCTTGAATTGGTGAAATGTTGTCTTAGTAAGTATTTTCCAGTATTGTAGAAAAATTAAGGCTTCGTTTTTCGGGATTTTTCCTTGGTTACTTAATGGCTACAACAATATAACCATTCCGCTTCCTTAGTACAAGAAGCTCATTTCGGAGAAAATTCGACTTAACCACTTATTCTCCGGGGCTGTAGATATATAATTATATATGTCTATGTTTGCGAGTTCATAAATATTAATTACCAGCGACCCGCCCCGACAATTGCACGGGTAGTAAGACATGATTATGCCTTCATATTTTCTCTACCTAACGTATTTTATAATAAACATAATAACAAACAAAATATTTCTTTATATACGAATTTATTTTAATGTGCGTTACATTTTAGCGATAACCCGTAAGATACTTATTTAAATTAAGTGGGACTCCTCAAGGTAGTATCCTTGGCCCAATCCTTTATACAGTTTATACAGCTGACATCCCAACTCATCCTAATACTATCCTTACCACGTATGCTGATGATACATGTGTATTATCAGTCAACACCAATCCAGTTATTGCATCCAAAAGCCTCCAATCCCATATCACTGATCTTGAAGAATGGGGTCAAAACTGGAGAATTAAAATAAACTCTCAAAAATCGCATCAAATCACTTTTACCTTACGTCGTAAACCAGCGACTTCCTGCCCTTCAGTGTCCTTTAATAATATCCCCACTTGTGCCTGTAGAACAGATCCGATACTTAGGGTTGCATCTTGACAAACGCTTAACCTGGAATCCTCATACTAGGCTGAAAAGACAAGAAACCGCTCGACGTTTCAGGCTACTTCAACACTTACTAGATAAACACTCTAAATTTCCACTCAAACCCTCTAGTTTTAAACTCCTAGCTTCCTCTTCAATTCCCGATAATCCTCCGAGGCGTCTGAAAAGAAGATGGCCACGTGACTTCTTAGTTGAACTTGTGATTTGAGTACTATCAGTGGGTAGTTTCTCTACTTGTCATTTTCACATGTCATTATGTATCGCTTAGCGTATTTACTTGATGTATTAGTTTAGTACAGTTTTAAATATCAATAAATAAATTATAAAAAAAAAATTACGTGGTACAAAATATTCTAATAATGCGCATGAAATGCTTAAGGTAAGTAAAGTATATAAGTTGATAAGGATTAATGCTGTATTCACCTAAATAGCTTTCCAAATACCGCATTGTTCGTGATCAACTTTTTAGAAGATAAAATGGGTATAGTAAGTTTTCCTAAAAAAAAAAAAAAAAAAATATATATATATATATATATATATATATATATATATATATATATATGCTATCACTGACTTTTTTGCAGATCAAGAAAAGAGGAATATTCCACCATGCATTGTTTCCTTATATGACAAAGGGATTAGGCAGTATCACCTATAAAACCTCCCCGGAGGCTATACTTTTTCCTACATATTTATAGATGTTTTTGTAGATCTACGAAATGTCTATTCTTTTCCTACCCTTTCAACAATGATCGTTATTTTCCAACCCATTTACACATAACCTCGACAAATTATATACCTAAACCTTCCTGGTGAATCAATATATCTATTGGTGAAAACCTATGAAAATCTGTGCAGTAGTTATTAGTCACAGACACTAAGCGAATGGCAATAGTTGAAGACGGAGCGTGAAGGTACCTGGCACAGGTACTGGTACTGGTGATGACAGGAGTGGGAAGCAACTACTACACCACAACTGCCCACACTTTAGATAATTATCTCAAGAAGGCGAGCTAATTAGTGCAAACAGTTCTCTACTTTACGCTACAATAACTAATTTGCATTACTTAATACCAGCTGTCGGGCAGAGCAATAATGGAAGTTTTGGCCTATGGTAATTTTTTATGTCATTTGTGTTGTATGATGATAAGCCTTGATATAAATATATATATTTTAAGTACCGTTTATTAATATTGGGACATGCACCATGCTCAAATACTACCGAAGGCTTAGCTCAAAAATATCAGTGTATGCGATGTCGTTTTTTGAAGGATCGAAATGGGGACATTTCGAGCTTACACCGGAACCCTTAACAGCAATTCGAAAATATTTAAATCTTGACTTAAATATTAAGAAAATGTAGGAGTATGTTTCACAAAATGTGACAAAAAAGAATTTTCAAAGGAGGTATTCTCTACAAAATTTAACTTTCATTTTATCCCGGCGACTCTCTAGCGCTTATCATCGATGTGTACTGAATACTTTTCACTCGGGCGAACTCTATAACTTCATTAAAAATGAATGGTTCTGATTTTGATGGTATATTAACAGTACATTATTTTCATGTATAATTAATCTATTAGAATGAGTAAAGTTTATATTATTGCTACATATTTAGGATCGTAGGCGATTACGAAAAATATATCAATAATATTTAGCATACAATTGATTTAAAATATCAGCATATTTTAGGTAATTTCAACTCTTTAATATTTTGACTTACTTTTAATTTTTTTTCATAATATGTCTTTCTGCAATGCTGTAGCTAAAGTTATACATATATCTCTACCCCCCATTAAGTTATATGTAACATTTCAATCATAATTTCACATAATTGTTACAGAAAAAACTTAAAACATTGAAAAAGCATATATCTCCTCGTAGTACCAACCGATTTCATTTTCCCTGACATATATATGCGTCCGTAGCACTCGCCAACTGTGCTTACAGAATTCTATTAGCTACATGCTAATCTAACGTCACTCATCGAATAATTGTCACTAATCATACGACAATAGCAAGGAGTTTATAATTATATTAATACAATACAATTGTCCAGGGGCTGGACCTGACTGACCGTTGTGAGCTATGGGCGCCGCAAATTGCAGGTTGTGAGGCCGCTAATTAGGGATGTCGCATATGCCACGTGGCATTTACTGTCGCAGCAACAGGGCATCTGCCTGTGTGTGTATGAGTTCAACGGATCTTCAGGTTTCAGAGCTCATCTGCCGCGTCACACTTAGGGACAGAGACCGCATAGAATGAACTGATCAGCTGGGATTTTTGCTGCCAATTAAAATGTTTTTTCAAAATTTATTTATTGAAATTTACAACTGTATAATAATGGTAGGTCGAGTACAATTAATGAAAGAATTTAATGGCAAGAGATAAAGGAGATATAGAGGCAATTGGGATGGGTTTGGGGTGTCAGCTGTATAAACTGCGTAGAAGATTGGATCGATCATACTGCCTTGAGGAACACCAGCATATTGAGAAAAGAGGTTTGAATAGGCATTATTGTGGTGCGTAGGGAACTGGTTAGCATAACAACCTGTTATTATGGATTCGTAGCCCTAGAGTTTTTTTTAGGCAGTGAAAAACTCCTAGATTATGCGGTCCTTCGGAAGTGACGTAAACAGGGCCTGGTTTCAGTTGAAGTTGTTTCTTCTTCACAACGCAGGTACAGGTACCGTTACAAGGTACATAACATCCACTGGTACAGTACAAGGAGCAGTCAGTAACGTACTCGTGTACACATGTGCCACGGCATCTGCTGCCGGAATCGAATCTGCATATCGTTCGGACCATGACGATCCACATGGCAGTGTGTGCTGTGGAGTCAGGTCAACTCCTATACTGATGTATAATTCACAGTCGATTTGTACTTCCGGGATGTACGAGGGGTCTGTAACCTCTTTGAATAACAGGATTATCATTCTGATACAAAATTTACTATATTGCTTTCTTAAATTTAATCTTATCAATCTTAAAGCTCAAGTACTGACATAGTTTTTCCTTACCCTGGTACTGGAAAAACCACCCACCTGCACTTTAAAAATGCATTAATAAATACAAAATAATACATTTTGCTTGGTATTACTTATATGAGCCTTCATGCATTTTCTACAGTCAACGAATATATGATATTTTTTTCAAATTTCAGAAAACAAATAACATCAAGGAAGGAAATAGTGAAAATAAAAAAGTACGTATTTAATACTGGCGTATTTATAACAATTTGATTATAAACAATTAAAAACGTATTAATGAAAATAAAAATACTTTTCAAAACTAAAATGATCAATATTTCAAGCAATCGACACACAGTTCCTTGAAGCACTCCAAGCCAATTGGTTCTTTGGATATCTCACAAAGAAAAGATATTTTCCCCCTTATTTTTATGGGCAATGCTTTCCCATATCATCTAATAAGAGGCACATTTTTCACAAAATATCGGGCCCTAATAACTATTTTTGATTTGCAAGACTTCTATAATTGTAACGCAACTAAAAAAATAATATAATGTATAAATTCGGAACAGTTAATATTTTGATAACATTTATGAATTTAAAAGTATCGCTGATTAATACCTGTACCACTACAACCATTCATGGGTTTGGGGTTTAGTACATGGCAGAGACTGTACTGTTTCATGGACAACAGATCTGCAAGGAGGCGACTTCTCCTAGGTCACGCTGAACCGCCAGATTTCTATATTTTATAGCGGTTGGTTGTGCCCCAGGAGGGTCCTTGTTTGTTTGTTCATTTAACGTCACTTTATGCTGCTATGGCTAATCGGTCGAGGCTACAGTGGGAGCGCTAAATTTTGCCTATCCAGGTTTTATTAGGATAGGGATTTTTAACGAGTACCTGACATCGTACAGGCTCGGGACCCCCGTTTAACGTCCCTTCCGAAGGACGGCGTAACTAAGGATTTTTTACTCCCTTAAAAAAATCCTAGGATCACCGGCCGGGCTACGAACCCGCGATCTTGGGCTTAGTAGTTTGTTACGCTAACCACTAGACCACAGGTGACCTTAGGAGGGTCCTAGATCCTATTTGATCCATCTCCAGCTGGTAACAGACTAAATAAACGCCCGCAGCGGGATTTGAACCTGGATTTCCGACCTGCTGCTCACCACTGAGCCACTCCGCTGCCTCACTGATTAATAATAACTAATAAAGAGAAAATATTAAATGAAAGGTTACCTTGAAAACTTCAATGAAGTAGTTTAAGCACTGATGGATAGTCCGTGGGATCAAGCGCTGCTTGTATTTTGTGAACAAGCTTAAGAACCTAACTTCCACTTTCACATTCAAGAAGTACTAGAGTTACGGGGATTTCCCATGATCGGTAGGGTCGGAAATTCCAGGAAATAGGTACCAAAAGGTCCCAGTACCTTTGGGTTAATTTAGTTGGCTGCAATTCTCAGAACTTGTACAGTTGTGAGACCGAAACATTTCTTTAAATTCTGGAGCCAGGAGTGCCTCCTAGCACTATAAATAGTGTATGTTTACACTATTGTATATCATAGTGTTTGCATGCCATAGTGTGCGTATGGGTGTATAAATATGTGTGTGTGTATATATATATTATGAAATAAAAAGCACTTTATATGTTTGAACATTATATTGAATTAATAACACTTATAATTGAACATAAACATTAAGTAAGGTTATAAGTTAGAGTATGAGCCTAACAACTGCTGCCATCTTCTGGCCGGGCTGGTTGCCATGGATACTCCCAGTGCTGACTGTATTAGGAATATGATATATATTATATTATTTTTTTCTTTTCTCTATCAGGATATATATATTTTCGTCACTCCTATTTCTAATATGTAAATAAGTAATGTAGGAAAGAAATTCGTTGACTGGTAGGTACTAATATAGGATGGAAATAGTTGGTGGTGCAGTCAAAAAAACACAGCAAATAAGTTGAAACCTATTATATTATATACCCCATATATGTATATATATATATATATAGCCCAGTTACCTTCTGCACCGAGCAGTCAGTCCTATTGGGCCTGAAGATGACCTACACATATAATATAGTAGGTTTAAACTTATTTGCTGTGTTTTTTTTACTACACTCCCAACTATTTACATCCTATATGTAAATAAGTAATATATGAATGTTTGTAGGTATGTGTCTGTGGGTGTATATAATATTATTATAATAAAATATAGTAAACATTCCACACTCATTATGATAGTGCTATTCATATTATTAGATGTTCTTTTCTACTTTTTTATTTTTCCATTAGTCAATTTCTGTTGATTGTAAATTTATACTCTATCATTTTATTTTATATATTTTCTTTGTTTGTTCTATATATGTATATATTTTTTTCTCTCTATCAGAACATACGTTTTAGTTCATATTTAATTGTAGTTCTCCAATAATGAAGTTGCTTGGCCAGACATTTCCTATTAATTTCTGTACAGTATTGTTATTCTTAAGGGACTTGGTCCCAGAATAAAATTATTTTTCTATTTCTATTTCTAAATGTTTCCATGCATTATCAGCTGGGGTAGACGATATTTGTCAATCGCGCTTGATATAGCCAAGGCATTTATGTAATAATTTTATATTATTATTTTTATAATCAAAGAGGAAATTACTGGAAACCAGTCTCACAGGGGAGGAAGAAGATAACCTAAAAATCCCCTTCTTGCCCTACGCAGACAATCTTGTAAGAATGCCAGAGTCTAGTGAAATGGCAGTAAAACCGATGGAAACCATAAAAGAGGGCGCAGGAAAAGTAATGTCTTTTTAGAAAACTGTGTTTACTTCAACAAATCTATAAATTTCTAAATTACAAACCAGATATGGAGAAATTAATATGGTACCTTACGTTAATTATCTAGGAGAAGTTATTTCTGAAAATTCTCAACAAGAAAGAATACAAAAACCTCGTGGAGGCCTGAAGTTGGTGCATAACCTTTACAAAAAAAATATTTATCTCTAAATAGAAAAGTTAAACATTATAATTTTTATATTAAATAATTTTGTACAACTTAGTTGTTTTTGTATCTATAAGGTCGCGCCATAGATGTCGTTCCAGCCTAATACTCCACCTCTAATACCCCTTGCTGCCATGCTCTCCTCCACATCCTACAACCATCTTTTTTTGGATGTCCTCCTTTCCACAGGGCAATATTCAAAGATTATTTTTGGCCATCGGTCCTCTATCATTCTTTTTAAGTGTCCGTACCATTTCAACCTTCTAGTCTCTTTTGCGAAGAGGATCGTTGTTTCTTGATCAACCAATTGCCTAATTGTTCTATTAGGGCCGTGCTGAATTCTAGTAATAGCAAACATTATAATACGGTGATTAAACAAACAATGTTATACGCCAACGAAACTTTTTTTTTTTTTTGAGATTTCAATTTTTATTTAATTTTAAATTATATACATACATTTTAAACATTGGTGGGATAATCCCTTACAATGAGAATGATTTTGCATACATGGTTGTTTGGTTAATAAGTTTTTGTTGTTGGTAAAAATTTAAAAAACCCAACAGAAAAAAGAAGTACATAGGATTTTATACAAAAGATATACATTTATAAGAGTACATACAAAACATTTTTATATACAACATTATTATTATATACTACATTATATAGCATATAAGAACATTGATTTAAAGAAGAACTCATTTCAATATAATAGAATGTGTTTTGTTCGTTTGTGTCTGTATTTTGGTGTTGTTGTTTTTGTATAATTTCCTATTTCTTGAATGAGTATGTTGTCTGATAGTTGGCATGAGGTGAAGAATCTGAGGGTTTGTTGGTGTATAAATTCATGTATTGTTGGGATATCTAGTTCATTGTGCATTGTGCTGATTTGAGTATATATTGGATAGTTTTTTATGATTCTTAGGCATTTGTTTTGGAAGGTCTGTATTTTTTTTATGTGTGTTTTGCTAGCTAAACTCCAGACTGGGCAAACGAAACTTTGACACTTGGCAGAAAGACACATAAGGAAACTCTATAGAAGGAGAAAGGAAAAACAATTAGGAATCTTCTGGGACCAAGATGGAGCGAACAAGGTTACAGATTGCAGGTTACAGATTACAGGAAACATCTAAAATTGAAGAATATTCTTACGTAGAGATAGACATGAGGAAAAGACTTCTTAAATTCTATGGCCACATAATGAGGCTTCACGATCACGGACCTACAAAAAGAATAGTAAAATACCTAGCATACCTTGTTAATGGAGGGCAATGGATCCGAAATATTGAGAAAGACTTGGAATTAGCCAAACTAATGAAGACGTGACGTGTCTTAGTGAAGCTTTACTAAGCTTCTTCCACTTTAGGAGATTTGTGACTATTATGAATAATAATAAACATTATATATAAATTCACTTCACACACACACACATATATATATATATATATATATATATATATATATATATATATATATATATATAATAATTCCCAGTTTTCTTTGCAAATGTTCTTATCTTTATTAACCCGAGAGAGCATTTTTTTAATAAATTTATAATAATTTATCTGTTAGTTATGTTGTCAGTTCATGGAATTCAGATAATACGATGGTATACCTACATTTTAAATGATTCTACTTTCTTCACGAGTGTTTCCATGATTGCCAATGCTTACGCACAATCCACCATTTCAAGGGGAATACATAGCATTTTACCAGCTTTAGTTTCAGTGGAATAGGCAAGTCATTACAAGTGAGAGGTTACTTCAAACCATTAAATTTGCTTGCTCTCTCAATTCTTAGCAATATTACCATTTTGAATTGTTCATAGTTCCCAGGTACACGTATGATTCTAAAATCATTTCGTTCTGGCAATATTCAGATGTAGTCCATATTCTTTCTTAACATTCGATACTATTTCAACAAGACGTTGGAGCTCTTCAATATCACTACAAATTTTATACTTTTAATTGTATTAGGATTATATTTATTAATAACTACAAAAGTAGTTACAGTTATGGCAGAAAAATGGTTTAGAAAAAGGAACGAAAGAGTATTGAAACAAAAAATTAAAAGTTTAAATCAATATACAATAAAAAAACTAATGAAAACATTAAACCAAAAATTATATAGGCATACTGTTTAATAACTCTAAACTATTTTTTTTTTAAATGTTAACAAGATATGATTAAGTCATAGCAACTCGTCATAGATGGCCACCACATTTCCAAAAAAAAATTCACTCTTTGTAATATACATTTGAAAAGCAAAAAATAAAGATTTTAGTAAAAGGTTTTTTTTCTAAGGGATTCCTCAGATTGAGGTTTCCTTCAACCAAAAATTTCCTTTAATTAATTTCCATTTTGTTATTTCTTGTATCTTCCTCCCTCAGACCATGGCCGTGCGCACTTCAATTTCTTCTATCCATCTTTTTCGTGTTCTACCTCGCCGTTTCCTCCCTTCGGCACTCCAATTGAACGTTAGGCAATCTTTCTTCCTTAATTATTATTCAAAAATATCATTAAAAATTAATATAACAACTAAATATCATAGAGTATAATGAAGAGCGACGATCAATGGATAAATTAAAGTTTTTATTTTAATTAATAATGTCAAGCTTTAAATTTAGAAGATCTTGAAACAGTCATCAGGACAAGGAGACTGAGGTTCAACGGTCACAAGGTCAGAATGAACAATAAGAGGCTGAACAAAAATTTTTTCGATAAAGTCTTGATCTATAAGAGCATAGGTGGATATAGGATATGTGAAACAAATAAAAGAGGAGCTGGATAGGCTAAAAATCAAGGATAAGGACTGCTTGGATAGAGAGCTTTTCGGGAAAAAAACTAAAAGAAGTTGGGGTTCTTGCGTGAGAAAATGGACTAAGGAGGAGCGAGAGGAACAGTCCAGGAAGATGAGAGTATTGAAGTAGAAGGAAGGCGAAGAGTGCGAAGAAGATTATTAAGTGATATTTGCCTGGTCCTTGCTGCCCGATTCGTGTAAACAAAAAAATGTCAAGCTTTATATTATTGACAGTATTTAAGATTATATCTACAGCCTCAATAAATAAGTGGTTAAATACAAATTTGTCGGAAATTAGCTTATTTTACTTTGAGAAGCGGAATTGTGTTATTTTCGTAGTTAATTAAGAAAGTAATTCAGGCAGCCAACAGCTGTACAAATGAAATGGAATTCTTAGCTCTTTTATTACAAGTAAATTTTAAGCCAAAAACTGCAAGAATGATAGGATTCTAGTTATCTGAAAGCAGTTAATTCTCTCTCTGGACAAAATTCGACTTAACCACTTCTTCACCGGGGCTGCAGATATACTTGATAATGCTGATAAAAAGTAAGAAATTTTATACCGGTATAACCGCAAAAAAACGTTCATGAATGAAAACCTGTAGCACTACGGAGGGTTTCAGTACATATTTCAGGAGCATTATTGGCTTCAGTACATGAAAAAATAGAGTCGAGCCGAGTAACGATCAACCAACAAGTAATTCTCGCAGATATGGGTGAGCATTATATAAAGACTGAGATTCCCAAATAATCCCATTGGGAATCTCGATACCCGATTATTGAAAGAATTGATAATTTATCTGCTACAGCCTGATAACCTGTAGCTCATTGGTATTATTTATTTATTTATTGTCCATTAAATTTTATGTTAATTCGTTCGTAATGTTAATGCGGATGTCAGATGTCACTTTGCAGGTAGCCACTAATTGTTTTTAGTTGTTTTTTTTTTGTTCCAGAAGTTGACGCTTGTTTAACGGCGCGTGACAGGAACGCTTGGCGAGGGCGCCAAATCGACTTTCTGAGTATCGAGTTGCTTACATTCGAGATATCGAAATATTACAATTAGCCACGTGCGAGATAAGGTGGCATTGAACCTGCGCCAGCTGTGAAAGAGATCCATCATGACCGATCTAACACTCTAAGCTAGTACAGGAGAGAATGGGTACGTAAAAAGGGAACGGACCATAGGGATATACATGTATATATATATATAACTATAGCAAGTATAAATGTATACAAAACATTACATATGATGAGCCTCAGTAAATAAGTGGTTAAGTCGAATTTTGCCCAGAGAGAGTTAACTGCTTTAAGATAACCGGGATCGTATCATTCTCGTAGTTTTTGGCTTGAAATGGAGTTGTAATATAAACAATAACTCCTTTTCTAGCCAATGCCTTACTTGGTCACTTGAAGACTACAACAATATAACGATTCCGCTTCTTTATTACAAGAAACTCACTTTGAACAAAATTCGAAGTAACCGCTGCAGCGTAAGTTCTCCATTTCAAGCTAATGTCCGATTAAACCAGAATAAAATTAACCATAATAACAAAAAAATGAATAAACGATTCTCCCTCTTTAGTAAAGGAAACTCATTTTGGCGACAATTTCACTTAATCGCCTATCACTGGGACCACAGATATTGCATACTATATATCTATAGTAACTGTAGATAACAAATAATAATAATTAGCAAACAATAACTAAAAGGAAATTATGATATTACTTCCTTGTAACCAGTATTGTAAACTTTCTTGATATGAAAACCACATCAAAATATTGTTAAACAATTGACTGAATTAAAAATACACTATAATTCAATAAGAGTCATAAATTATCAAGGAATCGGGAAAATCCCAAAAAGCATAGTTTCTTCAAAGAAGACTGTAAAATCTATTTACAGTACACCTCACATCAACAGTCCAAACAACGTCATCAAATATATATTATTATTAGTCGCAAAACTGCAAAAATGGAAGATGCTAATTAAAGAAGGTTCACGTTTTGGGCTAATTGTTCTTGTTATTTGCCCACCTTTCTTTCTTAGCTCCATTTTGCTCCAGTTCTCCAGCGCTATTGTCTCTGGCTTAGCCTCCCATTTTTCAACTTTAAGTTTAAAACTCCGTCGTAAACCTGCGACTTCCTGCCCCCCTGTATCGTTTAATAAGATCCCTCTAAGTCCTGTAGAACAGATCCGATACTTAGGACTACACCTTGACAAACTCTTAACTTGGAATCCTCATACTAGACTGAAACGACAAGAAACAGCTCGCCGTTTCAGGCTACTTCAACATTTACTAGATAAACGTTCTAAGCTCCCAATTAATTACAAGAGACTCATTTACAATCATTAGACCCATCTAGACTTACGGAATAGAGCTTTGGGGCTCCACTAAGCCATCGAATTCCTCTCGTATTCAATCCTTACAATCCAAAATCCTTAATGCTCCTTACTTTGTTACGAACAAAGTAATCCATAATGACCTTAACGTCCCGTTTATTGCTGATTTGGCCCGAATCCGATATCAATCTTTTCATGACAAACTTCATTTCCACTCAAACCCACTAGTTTCAAACCTCGCAACCTCTTCAATTCCTGATAATCCTTCGAGGCGTCTGAAAAGAAGATGGCCTCGTGACCTTCTAAACTGAACTTTTTAATTTGAGTACTACCACTGGGTAGTTTCTCTACTTGTCTTCTCATGTCAATGTATTCACTCATTATATTTACTAGATGTATTTTGTATACAGTTGTAAATTTCAATAAATAAATTTAAAAAAAAAAAAAGTTTAAAACTGTTTCTTGTATTTATGTTTTTATCAGTAAATCTGGCTAATTGCAAATCTTTCTCTATTTTTCGGATCCATTGCCCTCCATTAACAAGCTATGGTATGTATTTTACTATCTTTTTTGTAAGTTTGTGATCGGAAAGCCTCATTATGTGGCCATAGAACCTAAGACATCTTTTAATCTTGTATATGGATATTTTAGAATATTACTTAACTTTAGATGTTTTCTGTAATCTTTACTCTTCTTCGATCCATCTTGGTACCGAAATTTTCCTTTCCTTTTTCTTTAGATTTTTCTTATCTGTTTTTCTGTTAAGTGTCAAGGTTTCGCTGGCATACCATTGTTGGTTTAATTACTGTTCTGTAATGTTTTTTTAATTAATTTATTCATTGAAATTTACAACTGTATTATAATAATACCGGGTGGCCCAAAAAAGACTGAAGGATTAAAAATAGTTATATCTTTTTTGTGTTTAATAATTTTTGTTGTTGTCTTTTGCAGGTTATTTACTGGTTTTTGGAGATAAATCATGGCTATATATGATGTGCAGAAACGCGTCAAAATCATTGAATTTTTTTATTCTTCTGGAAGGTCAATTATTACAACTCAACGAAATTATCGTCGTCATTTTAATGTCCGAACAGCACCCAGTGACAACATGATTAGGAACTTGGTCTCCCGTTTTGAGGAACATGGAAGAGTGTGAGATCTTCCAGGAAGAGGAAGAGGTCGATCTGTGCGCAATGAAGCAGTTGTGGAGGCTGTACGGCAGAGTGTAAACGAAGATCCATCTGTCTCTACTCGTCGTCGTTCTGCTCAATTGGCAATCTCCAAAACATCCCTGCAAACAATTTTGAAGCGGGATCTTAAAATGTTTCCGTATAAAATTCAAATGGTACAGCAACCTTCAGTCTTTTTTGGGCCACCCGTTACAAGTAAATGACAGGAATGTTTATAATGTATAATTTGTGTACTTAGAGATAAACATTTGTTGTTGTAAAGGTACATAAACATACATACATGTTATTTTTGGATGGGAAAATATTTCTTTTATTTCCCCCCATTTCCTGTGGATCCACCACTGGCGATCCCTTTTAATTATTAGTGCAAAAATATTGGCAAACTTTCCCAAACCAATCCAAAGGCTCGTGCCCTTGGACACGTGCCATTCGACCAACCTAGCGTTCGCTCAAGGTGTCCCTAATTACCCTCATGGAAGCACAAGAAGCTGCTGGTCGCTTCCTCGTCTTAATGGTTTCTGCAGCCCCAAGGATGAGGGTTCACTCCACTATCACTATTTGCTGTCCTAATTGATCTAAAGGTATGATTCAGTCATGACGTTTGTTTTCCGTTACTGTATTTTTAGATAACTAGATATCTTGTGATAAACCAAAGATATATAAAAAATAAAATAAAATTCAAATACAAAATTAATACTACAAAACAAAATAGTACATCGCTTTGATCCATGCCTGAATAATTTAATAATATTCTCCAAATAAAATTTTAAATAGGCATTCATGAATATTGCTGACAAAAGTGAAAACTAAAAACTTTGGAATAACTATATTATTACTGTTTCAAGTTTTCACGGACACTATTTATACAAAAGACTTCAGTGGTTTCATCTGGTTTCGAATGAGACTCGAATCAAGCCTTGAAGAAGCATTGGCAGCATGCTTGGCGAAGCGTTGGCGAGAAATTTAGGGACACGGCCGAAACCAGAAGAAACCATTGAACCCTTTTGTATAACTATATAATTGTCCGAATTATTTAAATTTCAAATTTTTAAATTTAAATCATTAACATTAGCCTGGTTTTTACATATAGCGACACTCCGAACAATAATTATGTACATTTTCAAGTATTTTATTTATTAATAAAAACATATGATGAGCTGCACAAGTACAATACAAGATATCAATAATTTAATTGAAATAATTATTATTATACCTTTGATGCGAGGTCATAAGGGCTTAAGTCAAAATAAGTCCATAATACAGAATCAGGAATGATCAGGCAAATAGAATTACTACTGTATTTATTGTAAATTACTACTATATTGTTTTATAAAAATAAAATTACAAATTATATCAATAATTAGATTTTACATAATGTTTTGAACTTTGCTGATGCCCTCCTGAAAATTTTTGACTTAATCCCTTATGACCGCGCATCAAAGATATAGACATGGTTTTTATATCTTATATTTGTATTTACATAGATTTTATTTTAATTTTTAGCATTAATATCATAGTTATGGTAAACAAAACTTAGATAATTTGTACTTCCAATCATTTTATATAACAAGACATTTAACTAGTAGAAATGAACTCTTTTAGAGGAAACGACAAGTTTAACCAACTATCGATCTTGTAAGTTATTGCTAGTGTCAATCGGACTACTAGTACACGACTTTTTAATTAAATATAATTATTCTTATATACACGGAATTCTAACCTTTAAACTATAGTTACGGAGTAGAGCTTTGGATCGAATTCTTCTCGTATCCAATCTCTACAATCCAAAATCCTTCGTAAAATCCTCAACGCTCCTTATTATGTTAAGAATAAAGTCATCCATAACGACCTTAATGTCCCATTTGTTGCTGATTTGGCCCGAACCCGCTATCTATCCTTTCATAACAAACTTCATTTCCACTCAAACCCTCTAGTTTCAAACCTCGCTTCCTCTTCAATTCCGGTAATCCTCCGAGGCGTCTGAAAAGAAGATGGCCACGTGACCTTCTTAGTTGAACATGCGATTTGAGTACTACCAGTGGGTAGTTTCTCTACTTGTCATTATCTCATGCTATTATGTATCACTCAGCCAATTTACTTGTTATATTACTGTAATATAGTTGTAAATATCAATAAATAAATAATTAAAAAAATAAAATAAAAAACTATAGTTGATTAAAACAAATTGCATAATTCGAACACAGCCCGCTAGGTGTCCTCATTCTCACGCAATACATCTGGAGCATGTCGAGTTTTTCCCCTTCAAAAAGTCGCTGAAGTTTTATACTAGATTTTTTTGCTTCAATAAGGTTTAGCGAATCCGAGGGCTCGAGGCCGATACCACCAACTTCTGCTTACAAGCTTCCATCCACGGGGCTCTTTTCAATTCCTGATAATCCTCCGAAGCGTCTGAAAAGGAAATGGCCTCATGATCTTCTTAGTTGAATTTTATATTTTAGTGGTACCATTGAGTGGTTTCTCTACTAGTCTTTATCCATTCCACATTATAAACATTCCTGTCATTTACATGTATTGTTATAATGCTGTTGTAAATTTCAATGAATCAATTAATAAAAAAAATAATAAACTATGGTAAATGTGTAATGTTTGGTAATAATTTATTTAGAAATAAACGTTTCAACAAATATATATCATCTATACTTCGAAATTAAGCTTTTATTTCTTGATGAAATGATTATCGAAATCTACCAATTCTCCATATTAACATTCTCTTTTCCACACTATAAATCATGATAATTTATATTGTTGGAAAATATTAAAAATGAAACGAATAAACAGGTTAAACTTGAAGCGAAAACCAGTGGAATAATTACCAAAAAGTAATAATAATACAAATATAAATTACTAAAAATATTCCAAAATTGACATGTCGACCTCGCCAGGTAGGCCCCAAACATTATTTCGCGTACTGACATTTCTGACAGACACCCTTCCAGTTTCCCATGACAGTGCTTGCCAGCGAATCCACTCTGGTCCAATTAAGCCAACCTTTCATGGGCCGGAGTCAGTTGCTGGAGGAAGCCAGTTACCGGAGAACTGGTCGAGGCGAGAGACAATGACTCCAGCCAGCCGTGACTGGACCTGACAGTTCCCACAAGAAAGGCGACAAAATCTCCTGCCTCCCTGTCAGTCTTTTTCTCACTCCGCCTAAAGTATCTGGGGTACATAAAGTACAATATATTTATTTCGGACCCCACCCGTTGCCCTTCCTGTATTGTTCAAATTGGGTTAGTAAATTCATTGGAGTCCAACATTTAAATTTCATTTGAATCAAAACATATATATAAATATATATATATATATATGTGTGTGTGTGTATAAGTATAGATAGATAGATAGATAGATAGAGAGAGAGAGAGAGAGAGAGAGAGAGAACATAAAACACTACATTATTTCCCGGACAACAACACACACATTGTTTTGTATTTTTTTTTTATATGTGCGACATTACATTTTGCAACTTTTCAATTTTAACCTAATACCTTCCTTTGAAATAGCTTCCAATAATAATTTTAATTGACTAATATTGTGTATTATCACTTGGTAGTATGTCTTCTTGTATTTATCCATGCCCATGTGTACTATTCCTGCCATTTACTTGTTATATTGTCATAATACAGTTGTAAATTTCAACGAATAATATATTTTAAAAAAAGTATATGACTAATGTTTCTGAAAATTAAAAAAAAAAAAAAATGGAGCATCATCAAATTTGAATCGGTCATTAGAGAAACTTTTCATATCCAAAAAAGTACACTTTTGGGAAATAAAAAAAAAAACTCAGCTGGTCCATAATTTAGCATCATATATTTTTTGAATTTTTTTATATGTTTCTACAGGGGTGTGGTAAGCTTATTTTGATATTTAAAAGAATTATAAACTTTGTTGAAGATGTGTTATTTCTCAAATGATTGACTAAACTATATGTTATCAGGTATGAAATAGAAGGTAAAACAATTCAGATTATTAATAAAAATCAGTATTTCATTTTTCAAATAATATATACACATTCCCCAAACTTGCATATTGGATTTGTCAAGCCTTCACCAACAATTTAATATGTCTAACTCAATTTTGCCCAAAAATGGACATGATTTGTTTCTCAAATGACTGATTCATTTATAGTAAAATCAGAAAGTTTATGTTTTCTTATAATTGTGTTGAGAATTCGTTAAAAAAACGCAGGTGAAGTTTTTAAGCCAAAAGGTAAACAGGTCCATTGAAAGTGTCCTACTTGAGTAATAAAAGATTTTTTTCTTTCTGTCCTCAATTTCCATGGCAATTGACCAGAATGCTGAATTTATTTCTAATGTTGAAAACAATTTACAGTTTCTCGTTTTCTCCATCAAATCCTCAATTAATGGAAATGGTTATGATTGGAACCACAATTGTACTCACGAAAGTCTAAGCATAATCTTGATTTACTACCCTTCATCTCTATTATAAGCCAATATTGTCGGAGCACCGAAAGGGCTATAAGACTCTTCGATTAATATTTTTATTGTAATGATTTCGATATTTTTTGTTCTATTTCTCGTTTGTCCTCAATGGAGCACCTCTATGGTCTTTTACTGACATACTTATCTATCAATAAATCAATATGTCCCTCATAACCCTTTACAGTCCTTATATCATATTTATCTTTAGCAAAAAGTGACTTATATTTCCTTATTTATTATTTAAGTCAGAATTAGCATATTTTATGTTTTCATTAAAGTTTACTTTATCTTCACCATTCATTTTATCTCCAGTTTGATCGGAATATCTTTATTAATATTTACGGAATATCTTTATTGTTTTACTTCAAAATCTGTACCCGAAAACCAGGGAATTATTTCTTCTTTGTCTTCCGTCTTTTTTTTAGGTTTGAACTGCTCGTAAAATTTCTAATTTTTCATTTTGAATCAGATGTAAATTTATTATGTAAACTAGGCCAATTATAATGTCGTAATTAAAATTATCTTGATCCAAAAAAAAATCATTAACATTTTTTGTTTTTTATATCAGAAATTCTAATCTTCAGAATTACCAATCCTACAGGTCTTTTACGCCATTAGTCGAGCTCAACTTGTTTTCTGTTTTATTAATAGGTTTTTCTTCATGCATAACAATTTTGAATTTATTAAAGAAGCGATTAAGCCTGAATCATAAATACCCAAAATTTCAATCTTATCATTTTAATTTTGATTAATGGGGAGACAATTAGTTCTTTGGATCCAGTTCGATTAGTTCTGACTTCAACTGAGAACGATTTATATATTTTATTTGCTTTATCTTAGGCCTGTCGTTAATTTTGTTTTTAAACCAACAATATGATTCATTGTGATGTCGCAAAGCTTTGTTTTTCTTTCACATACTTTGCAAGGTTTGTCTGGTTTACTTTTTATAGTAATTTTATTTTCAAACCTAGTTTCTTCTTTTTATATACTAAATGTTACAAACCTCCTTAAATTTTTTTTTAAATTGTAGTACAAGGTAACACAATGAGAAGGTAAAGCACATAAAAAACATTTATTTACAAGGATTTTGGAAAAAAAATATATTCATCTCTTTAAACTTTTTCAGGATGTCAATGAATCTCTGATTTATATTCTAGACGATTAAAGCCAAATTCAAGAGGGAAAAAACGAAAACAATAAATTGTAAAATCATCGCTGATTTTTTTTAATTAAACAGTGGAAGATTTTTTTTTGTGTTATGTAATTATTACTTACATAATAAAATGTAATGACTACAATGTACAAATTTCAATATGTTTATATAGTATTATATAAACGCAATATTTATGTATTACCTTCTGGGTAGATGTATATTATTTTTCTTTCTATGTAGTATGTATAATAAAAATGCCTCTCCAAAAAGGCCAAAACCAGGCACTACAATACTGTGGTAAAACCAGTGATATTTTGTATGGGACCGAGGCTATGTGCTTTGTCAGTTAAGATAAATTTCTGAACATAGACAGAAGAGATCTTAGGAGAATCCACGTGCCCAAAGTAACACCAGAAAGATACCGGCTGAAATCTAACAAAGAAATTTACTTTGAAATGAGTAACTTGGAAACAGAACTGAGGGGTAGAAGGCTCAGATTTTATGAGGATGAACGAGGAGAGACAACAAAACAATGTTCACCAAAATTATACGCTACAAATTTATACAAGGATGCATGAAACAAATAAAACAGGAAACACAGAAACACGGGATAACACTAAATTTATTAGAAAACAGAACGGAACACCAAAAATTCCTCAAAAATGCGGTTCTAGTCGCAGACAGAAAAACTTTCCATCCAAGACCTGGACAGAAGAGAGAAGAAAAACCTTCTGTGGAGTCATGTAGCAAAAAAACGCTGCATCATAGTCGCATAATCCTTTAGGGCTGTTTCACGTCAAATAACTAAATTTTTTGTTTTCTGTTCATGTTTGTGTTTCTTAGTCCCAGAATAAAGTGACTTTTTTATTCTATTATATATAACTTTGCAAGAGTGGACCTTCATTATACCTTACTATATAACGCAAAAAAAACACAGTTTTATAATTTCTTTGTCAACTTGAAGATGGTACATTAACGCCGTGCTGAGGGAAGATGTTAGCCCGCACAGTCGATCTGCGCTCCATTTTGCAGCCTCTAGGCAATTACACTTTTTACCTTATTTGTATACCAATAATTGTATTTTGTCCTGTTATTATATTTATTTATAAATACACTGTCTCTTTAATTGCTTATGATCCGTTGACTCTTCATAAATACTTTATAATTTATTTTTATTTGTTGTTCTTTTGATGGTGATCATTTTTAAATATTTTTTTTTTTAAGAGAATGGATTTGTCTGGCTTGGATATTACCCCTGGTAGCTCATTGGTTAGATCACTACGCTAGAGATGCAGACAACCCGGCCAGGACAAATCTTGTCCCTTCAAAATAAAAATAAAATATGTGAGAAAGAAATAGTTGACTGTGGGTACTATAATAGGATGTTGATAGTTGGGGGTGCAGTCAAGAAAACACGCAAAAATAGGTGAAACTATTTTATTTTAAGTGCCGACGTTTCGACCTACTATGTAGGTCATCTTCAGGGCTATGAGAAAACAGACAAACTATACGGGATATGATTATAAGAGTGGACTGTATATTTATGAATTAGAAAGAAATTAATGTAAAGCCATTATAACTTTGCACATGGTATAATAAATGAAAGAACATAATTTTATACTGTTTATGGATAATCTGAGAACGGCTTGTTTGTTCTTCTCTATGGTTGCTTTTATTCACAATTTTATTATTATTTTTAAGCAAATAGTAAATAATTAGGACTATTTTTTATACCTAATATTCAAATGTAGCATTTTTTTTTTCCTTTGAAGAGACCGATTATGTATTGGCATATTCCACACTTCAGTATACTATCTACTGTTTAATTACATTTTTACAAACAGGATTAACACCATATGTGATAATTAAAATATATACAAAAACATTGTTACTAATAACTAAATTCAAAATTATGAAAATAATTATCTATATTTCACAATGTATAAATATTATTAACTCCATGTCAACTTTACCAAATCAATACTGTTAATGAATTAAAAGAATTCGGGTCGAAATGGATATTGTATAGATCGTGTTCGGCTACTGGCCAATGTTTCCCTCTTAAAATTATAGAAATAATTAATTTTGACCTTTTCCTTTCACTTATTTGGCAATCGTATAATATATGTTTAAATGTCGGTTCTTCTTTGTATAGTGAACAAGTATTGTCTTTGATTGTGTGAAATCTGAGTAAGTATGATTTGGTATGTTCATATTCATTTAAAAACCTGTGTTAGTTTGTAGTTTGTGGATTTTATTAATTTGTAGTTATTGGTTGTCAGTTTAAGAATAAACCTATGCAAACTAGGAGATTTATTTGATATATATATATCTGTTCTACTTGAACTGTTCTGAGTGGCCATTATATGCCCAGTGGTTGACCAATGAATCCACAGAGGGCACAGCCTCTGGTACAAAGAGGTAGATCAGGTATAATGAATAGAAAGGCTGGTTTAGATTGAACAATCATAAAAAAAATAAAATAAAAAATAAAATACTTTATGATTTTCATTACCTAGCCTTCTGGCCTGATATATATTCACGACTATAGCATATCTGATATTATAAAACTTTAATCCAAAATTAATTTTCGCCAAAAATAAAATAACAGAAGTACATTCTATAAATAGTTATTTTTATTTTTTTTTTTAATTTATTAAAGAAATGTCCGAAATTCCCATCTGTTTAGCGCAAGCAAGATTGGTCAAGAACGAACTCTCTATTAATTAAATTTTTGTTACTGAATTCATAAACGAATTCATTTTGTGATATATATAAAATCAATTAAAAAATATATAAAAATAAAGATTAGTTGAAATACTAACCTATGCGGCTCGGAAAGTCGACTGGAAGACAAAACCACGACAGCTAGAACGAGCATTTAGTGCGTTCCGATCGGGACGAAACCCATCATATCGACCCATCATTATTTATTGCTCTCGACCCCTGCTGGAGAACGCTCCTTCCCGAACATAAGTCAAGGGTTAGGCTAGAAAAATTAGTTAGTAATATTCATAACTTTTCGAACGATACTCGCAGTTCCGAGTAAAACTCCTTTCTGCATTTGATCCAGAATATTATAATTACTTTAATGATGCCATTTCTTTAATCAGTCCATTCGTGGATATGACCATCGGCAAAACTTTTACTTACATAATTGCTTCAATTCTTCTGCCAAGTCTTGATATTTCCTAATGTTTTCGGCGACCGCCTTGTGGAGGTTATCATACTCCTATTTCGTTATATTCACACATTCTTATTTAGAATTAGCAAAATATCGATTTATTTTTTATTATATTATTGAAGATATAAAAAAAAAATGTGTGTGTCAGCTCCAACGCATGACTGGAGTTTACTCCTTAAGAACAAGTAAAGTGCAGATTATGTAAAAAGAGGGCAAATGAAAGCATCTTAAAAATAATCAAAACATATATAAATATTTATTCATAATGTTTACATCATTCCAATGAAATATATAACATCAACTATTTAACATAATAATAATTGTTAATATTTTTATATAAATCATTCTTGAGAAGATTTGTTTGTTCTATCATGAACATTTGACATTTAACATGATTTTGAACAGTATTTAGTCCGTGAATAGTATTATCACCATTATTAAATACTGTGACAATAGGTTTGTGGTAATTAAAATATAATATGGGTAAGTCAGAAGTTACATTGGTTAGGAATCGTGAAACCATTGCATCAATAGTTGTACCATATCTAGTCGTCCCGAGTAATCTGCCAGAAATAAAGTCTAAATATAGCCCTAAATTAAGTCCATTTTTCAAGAATTGTACTAAGTGTAAACTTTCATCTTTACTTAGAGAAAATTAAATTTATTTTTCACTATTAAAATTTTACATAGTTACGTTAAGTGAATAAACAAATATCCACTGTCTCTTTGTGTTTGAAAGAACTAACGATAAATGATTTCATACTAAAACTGGTTTCGCTGTAAGTATTTTTCAATTTTACAATTTGACAACCCCACTCAAACCCTCTAGTTTCAAACCTAGCTTCCTCTTCGATTCACGATAATCCTACGAGGCGTCTGAAAAGAAGATGGCCACATGACCTTCTTAGTTGAACTAGTGATTTGAGTACTACCAGTGGGTAGTTTCTCTACTTGCCATTAACTCATGTCATTATGTATCACATAGCCTATTTACTTGATGTATTATTGTAATGTACAGTTGTAAATATCAATAAATAAATTTAAAAAAAACAATTTGACAACACTAATTGACGGTTAGGTTGCTGTTATACACATACATAACCTCGAAGCGAGAGGTGCGCAAAGGAACGTAACGTCTCTCAATATATTTATATTTTACTGTAAAGATTATTGACTAAACCTCCTCCCTGACCATTTAAAACATTTGTAAATCTATTCTCATAATAACAAAACATAAAAAACATCTAAGCTCAAAGTTAACATTGAGGTAATATATTTATCTTCTTAACTAGTTCAAACAAAGCTAACATTAATTTGAGGTTTTAAAAAATTATCGCATTTCAACACTTGGAGAATAAAGCAATAGAATACACCATAGATACCACAAGTATCTCTTCCGGACCGAATGGTCCTGGAATTTAACTTTTAATTTCTATCTATTATGTAAAGCAAATAATACAACATTATCGAGAAAGGAACGTAACGCACCAAATTTAGCTAAAATTTGATTTTACTCCTAATGAAATTTTCATACCTGGGGCTAAATATGAAAACCGTTTCTTAAGGAGTAAACTCCAAAAAAATTAAAAGGCACTACAAGCAATTTTACAGTCGAAAGCGAATCCCTGCAAAATACGTTTAAAAATACGCAGGTTGTCGCTTCAAGTTAAATCACAACAAGTTGATTAAGAGAATGTAATTTGATAGTTGCTAATTGATATTTGATGCAAGTTGATAATTAAGAGAATGTAATTATGGTAAATGTGTACAATTCGGTGATCATTTCATCTAGAAATGAACGTTTCAATAAACATATATCATCATATACTTTTAAATGTTAGATGACACTTATATTTTTTCATGAAACGATAACCGAAATATACTCATTATAAATAATTACATTCTCATTTACATGCTAAAGCTCGTAATAACTTGTATTTTTGTAAAAATTATTACAAATAAAATTTGTAACTCAACTCGACGTGGTAACCTGTGGAACAGTTACCCTGAATTTATTGAACGTTTCGGTCATGAATATTCCTTATACATTTACATTTATACATTACAGAAGAAGTGTACTATGTTATATCAATAAACTGTGCAATAAATGGCGGAGAATAGAAACATAAGCCGGATTATACAATTGATTTTCGCATACCCTGCGGACCCTCATGATCGAGGACCTCCCTCTACCCCCTAAGATCATGGTCCACACCCACTTCTTCTGGACCGGTAGGAAGGAGTCGAACCGCACGGGGTCCAAGCGACACCTGCAATTATACTGCAGCTGGTACCTGCCTTCTTTGTACGCGAACCGAAAAGTGTCGGTTGCCCTTTGCAAGGTATAAACAGTCGCCTATGGACTGTACATATAATAACATCTAAAGGGTGCTTCAGGGTTCAGTAGCCATGCTGAAAAATTAAAATATGGACAACAAAACAAGAAAAAAAATTCTCATGGAGGTGCAGTCGAAAATAGATGGCTAGATGGCATCTCTTGGTGACAGGATTTCAATTCCACTTAGACAAGGTTTCACTTATCCAGGTCATTAATATTGCCTGTACCACTAAAACAGGTTCTTAAAGAACTTGTATGTATTACCTGTGTATGTAGTGCACACTTAAAAAACATACACACATATATGGCTTATTAATCGGTTTAATAAAAAAAAAAAAGAGAGAGAGAGAGAGAGAGAGAGAGAGAGAGAGAGAGAGAGAGAGAGAGAGAGAGAGAGAGAGTGAGAGAGAGAACCGCGTTAAGGTAGACCCTAGTTGGCAAGAGACCAGAAGATAAATCCAATCCAGGCTAGAGCTGATACGATTTCTAAACTTCTTAGTAACTTCTCAGAACCACTGCCTCCAAGTTTTCTTCCGGAGCTGAAGAAATTCATCACGAGATTAACACAGTGCCGTACATCGAGGAGATATTTCCTAATAATATAAGAAAATTAAATATTAAAATATGTTTTTTTATACCAACCAAGACTATTTCATTTTCTCTTTCTTGCGCGCGCTCTTTCGTTAAATTTTACCCTATTATAGGTATCCACTTTATAGAGGCTGGATGAACCCCATAAGGTCTTAGACCCCAAAGGATTCTTCCCCTGCTGCTAACAGATTATATAAAATCTGCCAGTAGACGAATTTGAACACAGAACATTCGGCAGGGCAATAGACAAATGCATGATGTTGTTTTGAACATTCTTAGCTTGGCTGTGAAATAGATTAATTATTACTTTATAATAAATTATAATAAAAACGGTGAAACTGTCACACTCAAACGGAAACATATCACATTAGTTTATCGCCTCTAGTACCTTTTTAATCCACTTCTTAGTATTCTTACAAATAAGTTATTTAAATATTTTTATTTTGAAGAGAAAAGTTTTTTCCTGGCCGGGTCTTCCGCAAATCTAGCGCGGTACTTTACTAACTACGCAACTAGGCTCGTAACATGGCCAGACGAATCCATTTTTTTCAATGTATACACGGGGAAGAATGTTCATTGAACATTACTTTAATTAGGATCTTGTTGACGTACGTCAATTTTATATTTATAATTTTCTTCCGCAACTCTAGGGCGGTATTTTTGGCGCGGAACTTTAGCTCGGATTTGCCTGGCTTGGTTACGAGCCTGATAGCTTAGTTGGTAGAGTACCGCGCTAGAGTTCCGGAAGACCCGGAAAGTTGATCACCTAGACAGTTTGCTGTTCCTACACGGTTCATAACCGATCAAATCATTTGCCTCGCATTCGGATTCGAACTAGGGACCTCGCACTCAGCAACACAACACGCGCTATTCACATCGTGCTATCCCTCTCAAGATAGAGGCTTTGTTAAGTTTTATTACGTTAAAAATGTAGTGGAGTAACATTCCAATTCCTCATATACCTTAACAGTGGAAAGGACACTTTCAAATACCAGTTTCTTCTATATACCACAATAGGACTAAGAAAATAAAAATTGCAACTGATAAAGTTTTTTGACTAAAAAGATTCTGCGTACTACACTGAAACAACACGCCGTTTCAGACTACTTCAACATTGACTAAACAAACGCTCTAAGCTCCCAATTAATTACAAAAGACTGAAATAGACTTACGGACTTACTGGACTTACGGAATAGAGCTTTGGGGCTCCACTAAGCCATCGGATTCCTCTCTTATTCAATCCTTACAATCCAGAATCCTCCGTAAAAACTTCAATTGTTCATACTTGGATACGAATTAAGTCAGCCATAATGACCATTATGTCCCATTTGTTGCTGAATTGGCCCGAATCCGATATTAACCTTCTCATGGCAAACTTTATTCCCACTCAAACCCAATAGTTTTAAACCTAGCTCCTCTTCAATTCCTGATAATCCTCTGAGTAGTTTGAAAAGAAGATGGCTCAATGACCTTAAACGCAGAAATTGTAATTTGAGCACAACCACAGAGAGGTTCCTCTATTATTAATGCCATTATATTTAACTGTTCAATTCAAAATTCAATATATATATTTTTTTTTTTAACAAGTTTAAGTCCTGTACGACTACAGCATAATTGAAGAAACGTAACATGGTCGATTGTACCACCAGTATCGGGAGATCGGAATATCCGTAAGTGGCCATTTGTCAAGTCGCGACACTGTACTAATTAAAGCTGTCCGACAAAATGGCTTTTAATTTTGATAGCGCCCTCCTCCCGAAGATGGAACACGCGAACGGACCATCAAATAAAACAGCGCCTGATAAAATATAGTTCAACTAAATGTAGAGTGCCCTGCCATCGCGACTTCAATCTGAACCATCCCATAGAATTATATAGAACGACTCCTTTCTTCTTCTGTGATAAATATAAGAGATGACAAAATAATCGAGTGTTGCAATCGAACGATTACATGCATGAGACTAATTGCCTGAGGGTCGATAAATCGATTTCTAGAACAGTTAATGGAAACATTCCAGATCATAGAATCTAGAAGGTTCTAAAACCCTAAATTATAATTTGGAAAGAGAGATAATCCTTCACCCTAAAATAAATTGAGCATATCTATGTATTATATAAATATTTTTCTTGAAGTGGTTAAGTCGGATTTTTTTTCAAAGAGAGTTAACTGCTTTCAGATGGAGTGGAATCGTGTTATTCTCGCATTATTTAGGCTTGAAATGGAGTTGTAATATAAACAATAACTCCTTTTCAAGCCAATCCCTTGCTTAGCCCCTTATTCACTACGAAAATAACACAATTCCGCTTACTGAAGTACAAGAAACTCATTTTGGAGAAAACTAGACTTAACCCCTTATTCACTGGAGCTGTTGATATATATGAAGAAGAAAATGGTGCGGATGGAGGTAAAAAAAATTCTCTTAAGAAAGAGGAACTGTTTATTGGAAATCCAACGTTTCGACCCACATTCCAAGACTTCTTCAGGACTAAATATGCTTCGGGATGGCTGCTCAGCCCTATACCACTGATCCACTCCGTTCCTATCAGCAGGCTAAATAAGCAAAATACAGACAATTAAATTTACGTGTAGTAAATATAGTACCTTAATTTTAATATTTAAACCAGTACCACTACAAGGGTCTGGGGTCCAGTACTTGGTAGAGACTGTACTCTTTCATGGACAACGGTTCTGCAAGGAGGTGACTGGTCCTAGGTCACGCTCATCCCCCCCCCTTGAGTTGATTTTTGGCAGGGCGTGCGTAAACCCAATGCATTAACCCGCCCCTGCCGAAACCCGTATACCAGAGATGGCAGGTAGGGGGAAAAAATATATAGAGGCTGGGTGAGCCCCAGGAGGGTCCTAGATCCTATATGATCCATCTCCCGCTGCAAACAGACTAAATAAAAGTGATGGCCTGCAGCGGGATTTGAACTAGGATTTCCGGCATGGCAACTCAGTGCTCCACCACTGAGCCACTCCGCTCCTTAATTTTAATATTTACCTTATGTAATTTCATTGCCAGTATTTTGCACATTTACCCTGAAGCGCCCTGGCAGAAGCGGAGTGGCTCAGTGGTAGAGCGCTGAATCCCCTTGCCCAAAGTCCTGGGATCAAATCCCGCTGCTGGCAAGACTTTTATATAATCTGTTAGAAGCCGGAGATGGGTCATAAGGGATCTAGGACCCTCCTGTCGTTCAGCCAGCCTCTGAAAGTGGGTACCCAAAATGAGGGGAAATAATCTGGTTGATCGTGATTCCATACCCATAAAAATTCCCTAAAAAACCAAGATAGGTAAAATCCAGAGCTCCCACTGTAGCACTGTAGCCTTAGCAGCACAAAGTGACGTAAAATAAACAAAAAACCAAAGAAAAGTTGGAGTTGGATGAAGACGCAGGTGTTGCCTTCTCATGATCTCTTCTTTCTTCAAATTATCACGACAGTTTACTGTCATTTGTTTATTTTTGATTCATTCAACGTTACTTCATGCTTAATCGGGCAATGCTACAATGGGAGCTATAAAATTCTACCTATCAAAGTGTAATTACGAAAGGGATCTTTAACGAGTACCTGACGTCGAACTGGTTCGGGACTTCCACATTACATCTCTTCCGAAGTTCTACATAACTAAGGATTTTTTACTCCCGTTAATAATTCTATCCGAGATGCGATAACCACTACACCACATATGACCCACTTTCAGCATGTGAACAATCGTAACACTATCAACAACTTCAATCGCGTTATATGTGTTTTCTTGTTTAAATAATATCCAAAACGACATCCAATAGTTTGTTTTTTTCAAAATTTGTGGTCGCCCGATAATCATGTTTAAACTTATGTTGAGCATGATAGGCTAGGATGTAGCATGGGCCCAGACACCATTGGTTTCGGATGGTAATCCATCATCATCATGGAGTGAGCAGATGAGCAGTTGTGACAGAAATGATGAAGCCGTCGCTGCAGCTTGTAGTGCTGTATTGTGCCTCTCCATCAAACTCCATCCACCATAAATCACAATAGTGCTGACTAGTGTTGGCCGAGAATTTTCGCAAAGTCATCTGCTACAGCTGTCCTCTAGACAGCACTATGAAACTATTACCCTTTCATATTTATTAGCACAGTAAATTTCAAATATAATTTAGAGCATTTTCAAATCATATAACGAAGAATAGATGTAATTCAGAAGGAAGTAGAACTTTTAGACGATAGCTAAAACAATAGTTTATTTATAGTCATATATAACAGAGTATAGAGTAAATACTTAAAAGATAAAATCAAAAACATTCAACTAAGCTAACAAAAAAATTGTTTTTAATATTATTCAATGAAATTTACAACTGTATTATACTAATACAACAAGTAAATAGACATTGGTGTGAATAAAGACAAGTAGAGATACTACCCACTTGTAGTGCTCAAATAAAAAGTTAAACTTAGGTCACGAGACCATCTTATTTTTAGACACCTCGGAGGATTATCGAGAATTGAAGAGGTTTGTCATGAAAAGATTGATATCGGATAAGGGCTAAATCAGCAACAAATGGGACATTAAGGTAATTATGGATAATTTATTCAGACACCATCCGTGAACCAACTCAGTTTAAAAACTAATTAACTTTTTTTTTATTATTTATTTATTGATATTTACAACTATATTACAATAATATAACAAGTAAATAGGCTAAGTGATACATAATGACATGATATAATGACAATTAACTACCCACTTGTAGTACTCAAATCGCATGTTCAACTAAGAAGGTCACGTGGCCATCTTTTCAGAAGCCTCGGAGGATTATCGGGAATTGAAGAGGAAGCTAGGTTTGAAACTAGAGGGTTTGAGTGGGAATGAAGTTTGTTATGAAAGGATAGATACCGGGTTCGGGCCAAATCAGCAACAAATGGGACATTAAGGTCGTTACGGATGATTTTATTCTTAACAAAATAAGGAGCGTTGAGTATTTTACGAAGGATTTTGGATTGTAAGGATTGAATACGATAGGAATTCGATGGTTTAGTAAAGCCCCAAAGCTCCATTCCGTAAGTCCATATGGGTCTAATGATTGCCATGAATATGAGTCTTTTGTAATTAATTCCAACAATGTCAAATTCCAGCGAAACCTTTACACTTAACAGAAAAATAGATAAGGAAAATATAAATAAAGAGGAAAGGAAAATAATTAGGAAAGTTCTAGGACCAAGTTGGAGCGAAGCAGGTTACAGATTGCAGGTTACAGATTGCAGCAAACATCTTTTTTTTTTTTTACATTATTTTATTGGATTGTACAACTGTAATATATACATCTAGTACAAGGGCTGTAAGAATAAATACATACATGAAAGGACATGTAGAGGCACTACCCATTGGCAGCACTCTAATTACATTTCTATTATAGAAGGTCCCGAGGAAATCTTCTCTTCAGACGCCTAAGAGGATTGTCCGGGATGGAAACCAGTGGGTGTGGATGGGCCTAGAGTTTATTACGGAATGATAGGTATCTGGAATGGGCTAAATCGGTAACATATGGAACGTTCAGGTCGTTATGGATGGTTTTATTTGTGACAAAATAAGGAGCGTTTAGGATTTTGCGAAGGATCAGCAAACATCTAAAATTGAAGAATATTCTAACTTAGTGATAGACATGAGGAAAAGACATCTTAAGTTCTATAGCCACATAATGAGCCTTTCGATCACGGACCTACAAAAATGATAGTAAAATACCGTACCATCGCTTGTTAATGGAGGGCAATGGATCTCAAAAATTAAGAAAGACTTGGAATTATGCAAAATTACTAATGGAGGCATGAACACAGAAAACAATTTTAAACTTAAAGTTAAAAAATGGGAGGGTAAACCAGAGACAAAAGCGCTGAAAACTGGAGCAAAATGGAGCGAAGTAAGAAAACGTAGCGGGCAAATAAGAAGAACACAACGTGAACCATCTTAACTTAGCGTCTTCTATTTTGGGAGATTTACAACAAATGATAATTAAATAATAAGCAGAAAAGATACGAATACGGATAAAATTTAGGATTCCCACTACAGGATAGTCTGATTAGCCAAAGTACGTTAAAGTGACATTAAATAGATAACTAAACAAGCATGTTTCCTTAATTGTCCTTATAATTGCGACATATTAGGAAGATGGGTAGATAGTAGATGTTAATCATGATAGCGACGTATGAAAGTGTCTCTTCTTACTGTTGCATACAGATGGGGATTATTACAGATGACGTAATTATTATGTTTTTATTTCAATTAAAATAATATATATGAGCAGGTTACACATGTTAGTATGTAACTTCAAAATGAAAACTCAATGATAATTACACAGGGGGATTCTCGCCGAACCTAACCGTTTCTGAGCAAGCAGGGCCAGGAAACAGAATGGACTCTACAGCCACTTCCTTGAAATGGAATTAGAGACATTTTTTAAAGAAGTGAGCAAATATACAACCTTGAAGGACCGTGGTTTAGGAACCACCAAAGAAAATATCTTTAAATCGGGACCAAAATGGAGTTGTACGGGTCAGCCGTGGTGCTTGCATGGTAACGATTGTTAATTGTTCTCAAAACTACTTTAGGTATACAGCGACAATTTTGCCTTGTATACTGTTGCAAACATTTTATTATTTAATATATAGAACCATAAAAACAACTCTGGCATCTGCTATCTACCCTTCTTCCTAATATGTCGCAATTATAAGGACAATTAAGGAAACATGCTTGTTTAGTTATCTATTTAATGTCACTTTAAGGTACTTTGGCTAATCAGACTATCCTGTAGTGGTAATCCTAAATTTTATCCGTCCAGGCACAATCAGGATAAAGATCTTTAATTTAATCTGTTAGTGGCTTGATATGGAGCTTCTGGGGGCTCACCCAGCCTCTACAAAGTGGGTACCTAAAATAAAGGGAGGGGGCACCTGGCCGTTGAGCGTGATCGCCTCCCTGCACAACCGTTGTCCACGAAGCTCTCTTTCCAATTATCTAAGAACATCTCTACCATGTACTCAACCAATTGGTTGTAGTGGTACAGTTTTGAAAAACATTTTAATTGATACATTGTAAAATTACTAATAGACTGAAATATACATGGTTCTCACGTCAGATAATTTAATTGTACTTGCTAGTTTTTTTGTTTTGGTAAATGTGTATATAATGCACGCCCGAAATAGGCCAACGTTCTACGCATGCCCAAGCAGTTAAATTTTATAACAGTTACATTTCTAACAGTTACCTTAGATAACCTTTTCAAATATTTTTATTGCGATCTAAGTTTTGCCGAGATCGGCTCTCTTTGAAGGGAGCTGATCTCGGCCAAACTTAGATTCTTGTTACCCAAAACATAACATGTAATGTAATAATAATGGAAATAAATAAATCCAAGTAATAATAATTTAATTGGATATATAACATATAATAAAATAATGAAGTATATAATGTAAATAAATATAATAATGACATAAATAAATAATGCAATATATAATCAATTTCAAATTAAAATAATTATTTAAAAACATACTTTTCAATCGGATTTGGGTGGAAAATAACATAAATAAATAATGGAATATAAAAACAATTTCAAATTAAAATAATTATTTAAAAACATAGGATTCAAGCATTGTCGTATAATTATAAATCACCAAACAACAAAAAGTGTACAATGAATCATCAAACAAACTACAAATGAGCAAGAAACAAAAATAAAGATACAACAACTCTCGAACTCACTAGTAAACAAACAATAATGTCTGTCAAAAATGTAAAGTTATCAAAGGTAACTGTTAGAAATGTAACTGCTTGGGCATGCGTAGAACGTTGGCCTATTTCGGGCGTGCATTATATACACAAGTAGCTTTGTTTTTTTTTAGGAAAGACCATGAACAACAGGAAGAGAAAGAGTATGAAATACTTCCATTCTAAGTTCAAGAAGATGGAAAAAGTAAACAGAAGCTCATTGGCAAATCCGAAGCACAGGAAATGGCCTTGGTGCAGCCACATACAAGTCCTGAACGAATCCATGACAAGGCTCAAAACCAGATCTACCATGGCACACCATAACCAAACCACGCAACATTCCATTCCTTGCGGTCCTGCGAAAGAGGATCCTGCGGTACACCTTCCTTCGCCTTCCATCGAGACGTTGAAACATCTTAAAAGGGCGAGGTACTCTGAAGAAGAAGAGATGGACAGATCAGTGAACTGTCCAAACAAGACGAATAGCGACGGTTTTGACGAAATAGACCACCTCTTCATGAGCTACGCTTTGGCCTTTCGAAGAATATCGCCAAGGCTACAGCCGAAGCTGAAGATGGATCTCGCAAGTTTATTCGCGAAGGCTCAGTTGGAAGACATGGATCAAATGACGCACGAAGTTCCGATTTGTTAAATGTAACGTATTATAGTGTGTACGCACAACTCACGTCAGCAATTCTGCTATCACGGACAATAAAGTTGATCAATTTCCATTACTTACTACCGGATTCAAAAAACTGGTTTTAGTGATGAAGTCCCTTTTCACCTCCACATATTAAACAAATATACAATTTCTTTTACAGTTATAAATTTTTTTACTTTCAATCATTTAGGGAGTATCTGAATTTAAGATATTTTTCAAAGCTTCAAATCAATTACAAAAGACTTATTTATGTTACTGTTATAAGACCTATATGGACTTACGGAATTGAACTATGGGGCTCCACCAAACCATCAAATTCCTCTCGTATTCAATCCTTGCAATCCAAAATCCTAAACGCTCCTTATTTTGTCACAAATAAAACCATCCACAATGACCTGAACGTTCCATATGTTACCGATTTAGCCCATTCCAGATACCTATCATTCCATAATAAACTCTAGGCCCATCCAAACCCACTAGTTTCCATCCTTGGTTCCAATTCCATCCCGGACAATCCTCCTAGGCGTCTGAAGAGAAGATGGCCTCGAGACCTCCTATAATAGAAATGTAATTAGAGTGCTGCCAATGGGTAGTGCCTCTACACGTCCTTTCATGCATTTATTTATTCATACAGCCCTTGTACTAGATGTATATATTACAGTTGTATAATTCAATATAATAATTAAAAAAAAAAAAAAGATATTTTAATAATGGATTGAATTGGTCAGGGAGTGTAGTAAATTATTACAAAAAATTAGCAAATCTTATTGTCCCAACGTTTCGGCCAAAGCTTTAGGCCATCTTCAGGGTTGCGAAAAGAAATAATATATCTAGAAGAGTATTCATTTTTTTTGTATTTTAGATCCCTAATAATTGATGTGAAATTTTGCGAGAGCACTAGGTAACTATACCTTGACCCCGTTTCCAAAAAAGTAAAAATAAAAAATATCTCGAAGATTAATAGTTGATCTATTTTTTTCTCTCTCTCTCACTATTTTCCCCTCATGGAGGGGCCATTTATTAATATTGAAGAATATGTTCCTGGTGGAGTCAAATATTTATTCATAATTAGGGAGAATTGTTATTGTTATTACTTATATCATTTCTGAGTTTCTTGAGAATAAACTTTTATTTCCCTATTTTATCAACCCAAAGCTACCACAGTCTTGACCGAAAATTTCTACAATAAATAGTTAGGTTAAAAAAAGGTTTTGTATCTCTGGAATACGCGCGTCCATTCAAGATATTTTTTTTAAAATATTTTCTTTTTAATTATTTTATATAGAATTGGCAATTTATTGGTAATTTAAACTAGCACATAAATTGAATTTGCACTTTATTTAATCTATCTCATGTGTGCACTTTCTTTTAATCTTTATCAGTGCTATCTCATTTTAAGTCATTTTAGCCGTAAAAGAGCTTTGCTAAATGCAATTATCTGTGAAACCGATGATGATATTGTTACAAATGAACCGGCATTCCTAGAAATAATTTTTATGTATCTTGAAATTTTTAAAATGTAATTCTGTATTTTTTCCGAGTTCCTTGAGAAGCAGTATATAAAAAAAAACCGTTTATATAACATGTTTATTATAAAATCAACTTATATTGTAATTTTTTTTTATGACAAACGCGAGTAAACTGCACTAATTCTTCATGAATACACAAGGTTTTAAATAAGCTGTTTATGATTTTCACTACTTCATTGATTGTATTTGTTATTTTTTTTTACTGAAATTTGAAAAAATATCATACATTCGTTGGTTTTTGGAAATTCAAAAAGGTTGATATAAGTAATAATACCCAACAAAATTTATAAATATTATATTTTGTATTTATTCATGAATTTTTAAATCAGGTAAACCGTGTGACCAGATGTCAGTAATAGGGTAAGGAAAACTATGTCAGTACTTGTGGATTAATAACGTATTGCCATATTGTATTAATAACGTTTACGTTTTAGCGTTCTTTCATTTTTAATAAGCATAAAGTAAGAACTTATTCCACACAAAGCAATGCTCTCCAATGGCATGATTAATCTTAGGATTGGTCTAGAAACTGAAATAGTAGTGTGGACGTTAGACGAGACTAATCCCGCTGCTCCTAGGCCGTTGCTGAGGCGGGCTAAGGTTTGTCTCGTCTGTTGCCTAGCAAATGTCTCATAGTGTGGACGTAGCTTTAGCCAACTCTTAGACCGTCAATATCAAACCAATAATTCGTAACTTTTCATTACGAAAACAATTCCGTTTACTTAAGAACAAAAAAAAAAAAAATTTCGAAGAAAATTCAACTTAAACACTTTTCGGTAGGAATCTAAATACAACACAGTGAAAATCAGGTTCGAGTTATACCAGCCAGTAAGACTGCTTACTCCTGGACCTATCCTTGTTCGGAGCTTGCACCACAGCCGATGTCCCCCTCCCGGATTACGACGGACAACAACAAAGCTAACTAACCGTGTAAGCTACCAACACCAAGGTCCTAATTAGGGCCTTCTGCTCCGCCACTTCTGTACAAACAGGACTAGTCATTTACATATCTTTTTCCTCCGTGTTGCAAACGATCACTTTTCCCAGGAGTTTTACCTCGTCCGGTTTTTTCTTCTTTGAAAAAGGTCCATTGTATCCATCCTTCGTGCCCCTTTTGTATTGCGAAACTCTAGAAAAGAAAAGAATAAATTAGGGATAATCGGCCATTAAGCGAGAAAAAGGGAATTGCAAAACGAGTTTTGACGACAAATGAATGAAGCCTTCAGATGACACAACAAAAGTAGAAAAATGTGTCAACAAACAAGAATTCATGATTTCCATATCAATCGAACACTCTAATAGATTTTATATATATATATATATATATATATATATATATATATATATATATATATATATATATATATATATACTGATCTCTAGTTTCCAAGTTCAAGGCAATAGCATAGAATTTATTTATTCAGACACCCTAATTAATTAACTTTTTTTTTCTTTTTTTTATTATTTATTTATTGATATTTACAACTATATTACAATAATATAACAAGTAAATAGGCTAAGTGATACATAATGACATGATATAATGACAAGTAGAGAAACTTTCACTGGTAGTACTCAAATCACTAGTTCAACTAAGAAGGTCACGTGGCCATCTTCTTTTCAGACGCCTCGGAGGATTATCGGGAATTGAAGAGGAAGCTAGGTTTGAAACTAGCGGGTTTGAGTGGAATACAGTTTGTCATGAAAAGATTGATATCGGGTTCGGGCCAAATCTGCAACAAATGGGACTATAAGGTCATTAAGGATGACTTTATTCTTAACAAAATAAGGAGCATTAAGGATTTTGGATTGTAGGGATTGGATACGAGAGGAATTCGATGGCTTAGTGGAGCCCCAAAGCTCTACTCCGTAAGTCCAAATAGGTCGTATGATGGTCATGTAGATGAGTCTTTTGTAGTTAATTGGGAGCTTAAAGCGTTTGTCTAGTAAGTGTTGAAGTAGCCTGAAACGTCGAGCGGTTGCTTGTCTTTTCAGTCTCGTATGAGGATTCCAGATTAATCGTATGTCGAGATGCAACCCTAAGTATCGGATCTGTTCTGCAGGCACAAGTGGGATATTATTATAGGATACTGAAGGGCAGGAAGTAATTGGTACTAATTAACTAAAACGTAAAAACTACGTAATTAACTTTGTACATATTTCAATAATATCTCTATCATCCCTCCACCTTACACATTAATTATATCTATACATATTATAAATTAGTTCCCGTTTTTTCCAAATAAGTTCTCATGAGCTTTAGTATGGAAAAGAACGTTGAACATCAAGAAATGGACATTTCAATAAACATATATCATCTATAATACAAAATCTTAGTTGAAACTTTTTTTGCCTTGATGAAATGATTATCGAAATCTACTCAGTAACCATAACTACATTATCTTTTCCTTATTAAAGCTAGTGATAACTTGTATTTTTGTAAAATATTATAAATGAAACTAATAAACAGTTAAAACTTGCTGTAACTCGAAGCGACAAACTGCGGAACAGATACCCATCGTTTTACTGTTATTCCTTTCAGTTATACATATTACAAAACAAAGTCCTCCACCGCGTCTGTCTGTCTGTTACAGATTACAGTACTGATTTTCAAAGCTTTAAGTATATATTTTTTAAAATGTTTTTATGTAAATTTGTTGGAATATAGCTATAATTGTTGTAAGTTTTGGAATGTATGATTTTCATACACATTATTAGAATATTTTATACCATATAATTTAAATGAGTATTATAGGAATTATCGCAAAAAATGAACGCGAGTGAAAAAAAATTCGTAAATAAAGAAATATTTAAATTTGTTTTTGTTTATAATACCTTCATAATTTTCTTTCTTCAGATATCTATTTTACCATGTAGTGTAGAGATTTTGCATCAGGAGCGCCACCTGTCTCTGTCAAGGACTGCTCTCCTGGCTGTCTCCCATCCAATCCCTTTTTCTTTAAGGATATATCAACAAAAGGACCATGGAGGATAATGGACCTCCAAGTAAAATATTTTTTAAAAAATGACAATAAATAATAAAAAGATAAGTGACTTGTAACTCTTTTCAAGATGATGATAAAGATGAAATGATAATAAAGATTAATTGATAAGTTCTTAGATGGATTGAAAATGACATGTAGTTGTCGAAACGTTTCATATAATAAAGTTGTATTTCATAAATGACTGGAAAAAGGTTTTCATTCGGAGAAGGAATTATTTGATAAATTCAGTCCAGTTTACACCCTTTTAAAATTTTAAGGATATTTTATAGGTTTTTCATATTTTATAGGATATTTATATTCTTCCAAGTCACTCTCAGTGTCCCCCTGACTCTTTTTCCTGGTGGTTCAACCTCTATAAGCTGTCCGGTGGTCATACATCCTCACAACATGTCCGAACCATCGAAGCTTTAATTTCTCGATTATCCGATTAAGGGGTTCAATTTTTAGTACAGTCCTTATCATCTTGTTGTGTGTTCGGTCGCTCTTGGTCTACCCCTCTATTTTCCTCAGTTACCACATTTCCATGCTTTGGAGTCGGCTCCGATCACAGACCTTCAGGTCCCAGGATTCACTTCCATGAGTGAGAATAGGAAGGAATGTCGAGCGGTAAAGCCAATTTAGTTGTGACTTCTTTCTTACTCAAAAACTTTTTATTGGTAGCAGAAAATATCTTTCCGGAAGTGACAATTCTCTCACTGAATTCATCATTTAATTTCCCACTCTCACTTATGGTCACGCCCAAATACTTAAAGTTATATAGGTACAAAAACTTAAATGGTACCTGCTGAATAGTACATAATAAAAATACGTTAAAATACTTCGCGTAGTTTAGTCATTATGCTACATTTAAATCCATATATTTGACGCTAAGACGATATATGATATACGATATATGATCCTACGACAGACAAAAAATGTAGACATAATATGATTTACTACCAGAGCGAAGCCGGAGCGGGTCCCTAATTTGGTTATAAAATCATAAAATTTCTTCTCATCTCAACTGTTTATAACATTTTTGTTAAAATATTATTTGTATTAAACAATAATGACATAATCATAGAAAATATCATAAGTTTTGTTTATTTCACTTTTTATCCATACGATTTTTTTTTCCTATTTCTCTAAGTGGTATGCATTCATTATTATTACTATTTTATTATTACTATTATTGATCATTTTATCATCATTCTTTTGGCATCTATTACTTTTTTATCAATTGACAATTGACAAGAGAAAACAAAAGATAATAAAAACATATGTTAGAGAAAGCTTGTACTTTACTAGTAGCTGTAGGTTACATTATTACTTTTACTTTTAGCCTACCTATTTATGAATACGAATTGATATATAGACAAGAACTATATATATGATAAGGTAAGAACTATATACTATATATATTATGTTTTGGTTCTTGAGTTTCAGTCCTTCTTTAGGCGACGTTTCGAGACTAGGTTAGTCTCATACTCATGTAATAACAGTGAAAAAATGAGCTTTTAGTAAGAATATTAAATAGCAAACTAAAATAAATATAAAATGACACGTTTAAGTTATAATTATTTTAGTGTGCTATTTAATGTATTCACTAAAAGATAATTTTTCACTGTTATTACATCAGTATGAGACTAACCTAGTCTCGAAACGTCGCCTAAAGAATTTTAAATAAGGACTGAAACTCAAGAACCAAAAAAAAAATGTCCATAACAGACAAGACAAGTAGAAACCAATATACATACATATACCTATACATATATATATATATATATATATATATATATATATATATATATATATATATATGTATATATATATACCATCCCGAAGACTTTCATATCCCCTCCCTACTCCCCGTGGTGCAGACCGATTATCAAAAGAAGAGCGAAATTAACAACACCGTTGAGACTCACCGCTGGAAATAATTACTGAGTCATTACATAGAGAGGCTGATTGACCCGTCAGTACGACTCCGGGCACTGGAACAATGTCCTATAGGCTCCATGGTGGGCCTCCATTTGTGTTGGCTCCACGGGAGGTACGTACGAGCGACCGAGTCCAATGGAAGAAATTTGACAGGTATCATCAGAACGCCTCTTAGGACTAGTACGGACTATCAGACTTGTTGCTCGTTTCGCCTAGAGCAGTGCCCCCCTTGTTCTTATGATAGCCTTCCACTACCCCCCCCCCTTCCTTGTACAAAATTTGTACGGGCATATGAAAAATTCAAGTATTATATTAAAATAAAAAATTGAGTTCTATTAGCACAAGATACAACATTATAACTTTAAATTTAAGGTAAAGTAGTGCTGAGAAAAAAAAATACCCAAAACTAGGTGAGAATTTTCTTTATTTTCAACTAAGTCGCGCTCCCCCCCCCCCTTGACTTGTATTCAAGCCCCCTAGAATGATATATATTTACTGCGATATTGTACAGATACAATATGAATATACTAGTGACACTCTTATGTGAACTAACTCAGTGACACATTGACTATTGATTATTAATTGATTGATTAATGATAATTATCGTTATAACTTATTGACTATGGATAAAATTTGCCAACTTAGAGAATAATTCCTTGCATACTATAAACTAACTATTACATCCCCTCTCTACTCTCGACTTTCCTACTGTCTCTAATCTTAGAGAAAAAGTATATGTATGTATGTGTATATATATATATATATATATATATATATATATATATATATATATATATATATATACATGTAGGAGAAGAAGGGAGTACAAGGAAGTTTACATCACTGACAACACGGAATTGATGAATGAATTTTATTCATGGTTTATGGTTTTAATTCATAAAACCATTTTATGAAACAACTTACATAATGTCATTTGTTTATTTTTTCATTTAACGTCACTGTATGCTGCTATGGCTGATCGAACGTTTGCTGCATGAGAGCTCTAAATTTTGCCAATAAATGTGTGATTATATTATTTGATATTTAATGAGCATTTACCTCGGGACTCCCGTTTAAAGTCCCTTTCGAAGGACGACATAACCAAAACTTTTTTACTCCCTTTAAAAAAACCCTAGGGCCACGAACCCACTATCTTGGGCTTAGTAGTTTGTTATGACACAGGTCACCCAACACTATGCCATTGAAGGTCAATTTAGAGCTCACCTTGTAGCATCGTCCGATTAGCTATAGCCGCAAAAAGTGACGTTAAATGAACAAACAAGACGTCAGAATATCGAAATAGGCGCCAGAGATTTGCCAAACGATCTCATCATATGTAAAGGTATAATTATAAAAATTGATATAAAATTAGATTTAGGGATAATTGTATTTTATTAGTCATTGTAAACTGCGGTTTAACAATATATATAATACAATTATTGTAATCATATATTATAATTGTTTTTAATATGATTATAATGATCATAAATATTATTCAAGTTATAAATAAAGAAACAAAAAGGATCGATGCAAATCTTTGCTTACAAACTTCCGTACATAGAAAACTAATCGATCTCAAATCCACGAGATCTCTCTTAATGCAATCTTCCCACCTGCGTTACGGGCTACCCATCAGAGACTCTCCTGTCTGCACAGCGCTTTTTAACTGTTTAGGAATTCGTTCGTTACTAACCCAGCAAAATTACAACCCCATTTTAATCTTCGCGAGTCTATTATTTGAATACTATTAACCGGACGTAATCTCCTGAACTCTCCAGTGGTCTCGTCCATTTTTGGACCGAGTTTCTATACAAAACATTATTTTCGAATAACTGACGACGTTTTTAATCCATGAGCATCAGCGGCCACGTAATTACGGTTACGTAATTCCGCAGTGTTACAGACTAATTATAATTATTATAACTATACATTTTAATTATGAATTGTAATTTTGTAATTGGGTTGATTTATTCACCATAGTCCACCATATTTGTACATAGACTAGACAGTAGTATGGACGCCATACCTGACAAAGAAAGGTGCCGTTAGACCACGTTTCCAGACGGCCCCAAGACGAGACAAGGAAAATGCCCAATATTTTGTGCCAGGACTACCTTTTAGGTATCGCATGTGCACCTTCAAAATATCAAAACACACAATATCGAAAATGGTACCAGAATTTTGTAAAGGAATTATCTCAGCAATAAAACAATATGTAATGATATGTATAGAATAAAAATAATCATATTTATCCAATTTTTAATTACAATAAAAACGTTGCAAGAAGTTTCACATTCCGATCGGTAGACCTTACACAAGCGATTTTTGGCCTCGTGGCGGTTCAGCAACCGTCTAGCGAGTCAAGTTTAGGCCATTTCACAGAGACCAGACCAAATAAGGTTTTGTGTACAAGCGTTCAGACATGTCACTTGCCTCGTCTACAGACAAACCGGAGACAGTCAAGAGGCGCGGTCCAAGGACACCCATCTTTGTCTCGACTGGCGTCCACCTACCATTTGAATTTCTAGTCTGGTCTTTGTCAGTCCATCATGGAGAGCATTGTCTTGGGCGGTATTAGATCTTGCTTAATACTAATCACAAATGAAAAAAAAAAACGTCATAATTTAAACATTGGTAGTCGCGCGATGTGTATAAACACAATAATAATAAAATATATAATCACAATAATTATCTTTAGTACAATTAAAATGATTATAATCATTATTATTATATACAAAATAATTATAATGGATAATTAAAATTAAAACTATCTCGTCTGAGGTAACTAGACAACCTTAGACCGTGTCCTCGTGGTTAGCATAAAGCAATAAGTCCAATATCAGGAGTTCGTAGCCAGGCAGATGGACCTAGGATTTTTTAAAGAGAATAAAAAATTCTTGGTTATGCCGTCTTTTGGAAGGGGCGTTAAACAGAGGTCCCCGAGTCTGTGCGATGTCAGGTACTAGTTAAAAATCCATTTCCTAATTAAACATGTATAGGATAGAGCTCATAATGTAGCATCATCCGATTAGCCATAGCAGCATTAAGCGACGTTAAATGAGCAAAAGAAGATGGCCCCGTGACTTCTTAGTTCAACTTGTGATTTGAGTACTACCAGTGGGTAGTTTCTCTACTTGTCATTTTCACATGTCATTATGTATCGCTTAGCCCATTTACTTGATGTATTATTTTAATACAGTTGTAAATATCAATAAGTAAAAAAAAAAGAGCAAATAACCTTACACCGTGTATAAGGACTAGCCTGATAGTGAGTACTAGCTTAGTAAAGAGATAGTCTAATTTTATGGGGGGGAGGGGGGAGGGGGATCAATTCAGTCATAATGAAATGTATTGTTGAAATTTAAAAAATCTGAAACTACCCAGGATTATATCATAGAATATCCAAAACCAGGTAAATTGAAGATTTAAAATTCATAGATTGCAAGTTGACTTAGAGGAGAAGAATGGATCAACATGGTCTCAAGAGAGAGAGAGAGAGAGGAAGCCCATATAAAAAGAGTTAGGGGCAGAAAGAAAGAAATGTGCATGCATTTAAATATGTTTTTTTGTTTTTTTTCATTTTCTTTGGAAATGCTCGGTAATGATAACATCTAGAATACGTTTCAACAAACATATGAGGCGTGGAGCAGCAAAAGGGGATATATCCATATTTTATATAAATATATATATATTTTTTTTAATGTTTTTCACAAATTTAGAGCCCTCAATGCGGTGGTAGATGGTTCACCATTCAAAACATGCCAAAGCCAATCTAATTTTTCTTAAAATAATTGTCTCAAATAAATAAACATTTCATAATAACCTGAATTATGCATATGTTTGTGTTTCCTGAAAAAATTTCAAAGTTGGATTTATCTCCTTTTGCATCTCAACGCCTCATGTATCATCTATACTTCGAAATGTTAGTTGAAACTTTTAATGATCGATGAATTGATTACCAAAATCAACTCATTGCACATAATTACATTCATTTTTGGAGTTTAATCCTTAAGAAACGATTTTCATATTTAGCCCGCGGTATGAAAATTTTATGAGGAGTAAAGTCAAGTTTTAAATAAAAGTTCCCAGTAACGTTCCCTTCTCGATAAGATTGTAATATTGGTTTTATATAATAGATAGAAGTTAAAACTTAAATTGCGGGACTAATCGGGAAGAGATACGTGTGGTAACAGTGAATTCTATTGATTTATTCTCCAAGTGTTGAAATGCGATAATTTTTTGTACAGGGGCCTTTTTAAAGACACCTGTCCAAACAAACACTATTACAGCTCTTATTTAGATTCCGCCTTAAGCTGTTGGGGTCCATTCTTATCACTTGGATACGACCTCAACAGATGACAGGGCAGCATTGCTCTGATAAGAGTAGGAAATTGACTAGCTATCTCAAGGCTGTGCAGTGTGTAGTGTGTAGTGCTACTAGGACAGGAGATTGATGTATTAAGAAGTGGACAGGCAGTGATCATGCTGGGCTTAAATACCCCCCTACTGGACTCTGAAGATGAGGCCCCCTTCAAAAAGGAAAGACAGGGAAGAAATCGGTTGTCATTTTGGTACCTTGAAGAAAAGATGCGTATTCTACACCAGGGCGAACTGTGATGCTGTTAGTCATTAATTTAGGTATGTTTTGGTCAGTACTGATCTGCTTAGATCTCTTTTCTTCTATGCTTTTAGTCAATATTTCTTCTATTTTTTTTCATATGGGGGCATTATAAGAAGCGACGTGCGCTCCCTCGCAATTCGATCATCTTGTTTTAGTTCACCTAGTCGCGGTGATTCAGAAATGTTATGTGAGCCCCTGGCATCTTACACATTTTACGGTCTGGTTGCAGTAGTTTTTTGTGTACCAAAATTACTGACATTTATAGCACTTGGGCGGTAGGATATCCTTTCTTGTATTTCACAACCGTGAATATACATCTATATGAGTTAAGATGACAATTTTAGTGTTGCAACAAGTCACCGCACCCACTATTTGCCCTAAAGATAGTCTACGACGTTGGCGCGATTAATAAAAAATATATAGATATTTATAATTTTAATTAAAATAATTTACAAATTAAAAAAAAATAGTACACGATGATAAGTATCAGTAGAGAGCGATTCATTTGTAAGAACACATTTAAAATTCATTAGAAACGGAAAGGGGTATACTCCAGTCGCGTGTCGGAGCTGACACAAACTTTTTTTCCAAACTAAACCTCACAAAGAAAACGAAGGAAAAGTAGAAACTTGTAACTCAACTCGAAGAGACAACCTGCCGAATAATTTTTTTTTTTTTTAATATAAAGTTAAATAGTATCATAAACTTCCCTCATAATTGAAACTGCGTTAGATATATAATTTTTTAAAATAAATTATTTAACTTTATAATACTAATTTACAACGAGTAAATAGCATGGATGGTACATATTGGCTTGAATAAAATCAAGTAGAGATACTACCCAGTGGTAGTATTCGAATAAAAAGTTACAACTTAGAAGGCCACGAGCCCATCTTCTTTTCAGACGCCTCGGAGGATTATCAGGAATTGAAGAGGTTGCTAGGTTTAAAACTAACGGGCTTGAGTAGGAATGAAGTAATGGGATATTAAGGTCATTATGAAGTGCCTCGAACAAAATAAGGAGCATTGAGTATTTTACGAAGAATTTTGGATTGTAAGGATTGAATACGATTGATACGACGAAGAATTGGATTGATTAATGATGGTAGGATGTTATTGGTAGAAGAGCAAAAGGCTCAGGATTGCCCCGAATGCTGGAAAACCAGTTCCGGGCAAGGACAAGCCAAAAGGAGTTCTGGGCCAGGATTATTTTTTATAACCTTTTTTATTGGTTTTTTTATTCCATTCTGCTTCATTTTTTATATTTTAAAATAAAATACTTTGTTCTGTCTTAGGATCAGAAATTCGTTTCGAGGAATCAACATTTTTTACATAAACACCACCATTTTATACATACCGCAGCATAATCGATTCAAATATTTTACAAAATTGTTCATAGTTCTAAAGTACAGTCAAAGTAGCAATTTTTATCCCGAGAGCCCAAACCTGAGAGATATAATCAGGTTGCTACGGATGTTCTACATATTGAAAGTAGTAAAACGATTTTAAACATTTTTCACTCACGACTGCCTTCGATAAGAGTTGGTTCATGAATCAGACCTCAACACACGGTTGAGTAAACTCCTCCACTATCCATAACTAAATGTTTCAATAACCATTAAATGATACCGCCAATGGTTGGTATTAATCTATTTAATAGGTATGTAGAAACTAAAATGTTGTACAGGGACTCCGCCGCTTTTAAACTTTGTTTCATATTTATAGACAGATAGAAAGGATTAGGCAGCGTCTTCGATGAACGCTAACAGGCGGGTTGACTTTTTCAACAATTATCGTTACATTCCAACCAATTTACACAAAATATTGACAAATTATATACCTAAACTTTACTTATGAATCACTCTATCTGTTTGTTAAAAGGTATGAAAATCCGATCAGTTATTTTGAGATTACGGCGAACAGACAGACGCGGCGGAGGACATTGTTTTATAATATGTATAGCTGAAACGAATAACAGTAAAAACATGGGTACTGTTCCGGAGGTTGTCACTTCGAGTTGAGTCACAAGTTAGGTATCGTATTTTTTAATTCATTTTACTTGTAACTCCCCAGGAGTCTATTTTCATACAATTTTTTTTTCTACAATACAATTCTATCTTTATTAAACTAAGTTTTCCATACTCATTATGTTTATATCTTTTTCATATTATTTTTTCCGTTCAACTTGATTTCTCTCTTTGTATTTTGTTTTGCATTATCACCTTTCTATACATCTATTATGTAATCATCTTTATTCATATATCCTTTCATAATATATCCTTCACTTTTTTCGCTCAATTTTTCTATATCTCTATGTTATGTATTTTTAGTCTATTCTGTTTTTTCTCATAGCCCTGAAGATGACATACACAGCAGGTCGAAACGTCGGCACACATATAATATAATAGTTTTCAACTTCTTTGTTGTGTTTTTTTGGCTGCACCCCCAACTATTTCCATCCTACAAAAGTTTGAACAGTTCATTAGTTTAATCTATGATATTTTACAAAAATACAAGTTATCATGAGCTATAGTATGGAAAAGATTATATAATTATGATTAATGAGTAAATAAAAGTTTCAACTAACATTTCGAGGTAAAGATGATATATGTTTATTTCTTGATGAAATGATTACTGAAGTATACACATTTCTCATGATTACATTTTCTTTTCCATATTAAAGCTCATGATTTTGTATTTTTGGAAACTATTAAAAGGGAAACGTATGAGAAGTTAAAACTTGTGGTGAGACTCAACTCGAAACGATAACCTGCGGAATATATACCGATTTTTATCCTCTGCCTCACCGTTTGTTTAGCAATCCTCCTGTATACGTCTAGCCTGATTTTCGAGAACTGCCCTTAGGACAATTGTACTTCTTGACCAGGATCGTGCCCTGGGGGATCGGCGACTCCGTTGGTACCCCGAGCCAGAGGTGGGGATAACGGCAGACTACGACCTTGTAAGAGTGGGGATACCCGAACAGGGGACATGCAGGTAGTCAGTTCTGAGTCCTCAGTCAGTAAGTCGATCTAGTGTCCAGCTTCTTTGTGTCGTGGTCATTATATATTCGGTTCCTTTATTTATTCATTTGTTTTTTTTCTTGACAATATACAACTTGTGTTTTAAACTATATCATATATAAATTTAAAAACAGTTTTGCGAATTATGTACTCTTTCGTCCAGTTGGAGAGAACGTCATAAAGTGTTTGTTATAATTGGAACTTCCACAAGGTTTGTACAGTTTTATTTTTATTAGTGTACCTTAATTATTTTAATTACACTTTCTTAGATTATACGCACTCCGGGCCTTCTTTCATATATATATTGATAAAAACGAAAAAATTATTAAATAAATTTAATCACATGTTATTATTAACTGATTAGCCATTTATTAAAATTATAATGGTAAATTATAATAATTAAAACATTAAAATCGAAAAGTATTTTCGAAAGAGACCTGTTGCACCGGCGCCATGCTGCCGGTTCTCACTCGTAACCTTCCCCCCTTTAATTTTATTATTTCTTTTTCTTAATTTTATTTATTTAGGTGAATAATTTTAATAATATCTGTGAATAAATTCTACCGGGAAGTCATGGAATAAACAAATTACTTGAACGGGTTTCAAATCCCTATCTCTAGCTATGACTGATGATCATAATGGCGGGAAGAACCATCCTGGGATTGATTATGACTGAATTAGTCAGGTGTATCCGATTCGTATCTCGGACGAATTACAATAATTAACCGATTTATTTACATTGATAATTTTAGTTAATCATTTGCTAATTTTACCCCTAAATATTTATTTATTTTTTAAAACTTATTACAGTAATTGTGAATAATTATACTTCTATGTGTAAAACGATTGCATGTTTAGTTAATAGTGTAGTGTTGTAATCCTCAGAGGAAATGTAGTATGTGTTATTAACATGCATGAGATGTAAATGTTTCCAATCCTTAGAGAATGAGGATTATTTAGATAATTTTGTTGATTTAGTTTCGTAATGTTTTGTTTTGTATTAATTAATATTGTTAACAAGATTATTCAACATGTTTGAAATAATGCTGAATCATGTGTCCTTCCAGTCGTCATGTGTTCACTGAAAACCTATCTTCATGTCTATATTTAGCAATAGGTTAATAAAAATAATTTCCTTTGTAATTGTAGATACAAATTATTCATAAATAAATTACATATTTACAAATGAATTGCTCTTTTAAAAAAATCAATTTTATTTTTACTATGATTTTAATGACATTCTTAAATCATCAATTAACCTTTGTACGTAACAAATATATTTTTTATGGTGAAATATTTATTGGTAAATTAATTATTTCATTGATTTTTTAAAAAATATTTTCTAAATGTAAAAAAAACATCAACAAATCATAAACATATAATTTTTTTTAATACAACTCTCGTTGTATCTATTTTTTAGTATTTTAAGTTTGGATATTAATTTCTTTAAAAAAAGAAAAGTCAATTTTATTTTTATTATAATTATAATGACATGTTTTTGAATCATCTATTAATAATCTAGGTACATCACAATACAATTTTTTATTTTTTCATTGACTAATTATTTGATTAAATATTTTCCAAACGTAAAAATCTACAAAACATTTGTTAAAATGAATATAATATATATTTAAAAAGAATAGTTAAATCTGACGTAAATATTTAATTTTTATTATTTTTAATTTGTATCTTTGAAACAATGATAACAAGTCGCATGAGAAAGAAACCCAAAAGTTACAGGTTAATTCTACAGAAGGTGTCAGAATTAAAATATATTACAATCATCATTATAAATATTTAAAAATAAATTTGAAATATTCCATTAGTCTAATCTACTAATATAGTATGTTAATGTTAATCAAATTTTGTCTTAATATAATATCCATTTGTTTATCAATGGCATGTATATGTTCTAATTTTCGTCTTGTCTGTATGTATTCGTATATGTGTTTATGTATGTCAATAACATGTGTATTATGTTACTAATCTAACAATTTTTTTTTAATGTGCTAAATTATAATGAAAAATATTCATGGAAGTATTTGATTGTTTTATTAAATAAGCATAATTTAATGATGATTTCATAATTATATTATTTATTATAGAATTAACAATAATATTTACCGTTACATTCGTTTTACCTTAATTTCCGGTAAAGTTTGAACAATTGAAACGGTAAGAAGAAATTGGAAACTGAATAATTTAAATGTTTACGCTATCCGAGATTTCTTATCGAAAAATATTAGTTAGATATGTGAGAAAGAAAATGGTCCTTGGTAGAGCTCAAGAAAATTCTCTTATATAGGGAGAACTTTTTATTATTATTAACTTTTTTTATTTAGAATAAAAAATTCTCCCTATATAAGAGAATTTTCTTGACCTCAACCAGGGCCCATTTTCATTCTCATATCCTAGATTTCATTGACAGCGCTATTCTTCATCTTTGAATTATACATTAACTAAATTATGAATGACTCTCGGAATAAATAAATATAATAGATTAAAATTGATGAATAAATATACATTATATATATATATACATATACATTACATCATGCCTATCTTGTTACGTTTATTTAGAAAAAAAAATTAAATGCCTTTTTATATATATTAGAAATAATAACATATTGGTGTGGAAATAGTTGGCTGGATATATCTTGGAATAGCGGGATATGGTCGGAAGGTGGAGACAATGAATTTTACTCATTGTAAATATAACTTGTTTTATTTCTGCCAAAGTTTTGGCCTATTGTTTAGACCATCGTCAGGGCTGAGAATAAAAGAAAACAGAATTATATTAACAATGCAGTACTAGATAAAATATAAGAGGATATGTAAACAGAACTGATATGGATGAAAAGAAAGAAATACAAAGAGAAAAAGATAAAGTAAAATAAAATGGATGGAAAGAAATCTACAAGATAATAAAACATAGATAATATAATAAAGATATAGTACTATACTATCCATGTTTCATTATCTTGTAAATTTCTTTCCATCCATTTTATTTTACTTTATCTTTTTCTCTTTATATTTCTTTCTTTTCATTCTATTATTTCTGTTTACATAGCCTCTTATATTTTATCTAGTACTGCATTGTTAATATAATTTTAGTTTTCTTTTATTCTCAGCCCTGATAATAGTCTAAAAATTAGGCCAAAACTTTGGCACAAATAACTTCAGTTATAATTATCTTATGTAAAATTCATTGACTGCCCCCTCTCCTAGAAATAGTACAGTATATGTTGTATTTATTTAGAAAAATGTTTGTATCGTAAATCGTAAACAAAGATATTTGGTGAGATAGCGATTACAACTATGCAGCTATCTGGCCTCAGATGTGTCACAGCGTAAAATTAGAATACGTTGGATCGAAATAATTCTATCAAATCTCTTTGGCCTCAACAGAAATATAAAGAAATAACTCGATAGCCATCTGTGGGCGTACATGCAGAAAAATCGTTCAGCGTTGAATGTGCGTTCCTTATATTAAGAAAACTGTGAGGATTAATTTAGAGAAAATTCAGTGATTTCCATTAACCTTACCAGCAGTTCTATAATCAAGTTAATGAATTTTCTTACGTACAATTATTTTTACTAAAACATAAAACTATATATTAGGAAATCTATTAGAAAGCCAACGTTTCGTCCCACATTTCAGGCTAAATATACAAGATACAGACAAATTAAAATGATAGTAAATAATAAAAATACAAATAGGCATCAAGGGAGATTGGCTCAGTGTTAGAGCACTGAGTTGCCATGCCTAAAATCCTGGTTCAAACCCCGCTGCTGGCCAAGACTTTTATTTAGTCTGTTTGCGGCGGGAGATGGATCATATGGGATCTAGGACCCTCCTGGGGCTCACCCAGCCTCTATAAAATATAAAAATAGGGTACCAAAATTAAGGGGGGGGGGAATCTGGCGGTTAAGCTAGATCTAGGACAAGTCGCCTCCTTGCAGAACAGCTGTCCATGTAACAATACAGTCTCTACCATGTACTGAACCCTAGACTCGTTCATATTAACATTTTTCAAGAATAACAGTATATATCTCTGTTTGTAACGGAGCGTGTTGTACCCAACTTGGACGACTTCCTTTTCACAAAAACCAATCGACATTACATCCACGTGATCTATTATGAACCATAAGTTAGACTTGCCGACCGGCTCGGCCCCGTTGAGGAAGGCACAAAGGATACCCGAAAAAGTTTTTTAAGAAGGGCCAGGAGGGTGCTGCAATCTGCCCCATTGTGCGACAAGACAGCTGGGCGCGTGCTCAACAAAAGTCTTAAGACGTTGCGAGCAGCTGATGGCACCTGGTGGCACGACCCAGAAGCAGATAACCTTACCTTAATGTCTTATTTATTATTCATTTATTCAGAACTAGGGCTAATTCCGGGGTCGCTTGTCCATTCTACTAACCGAGGACTTCCTTCGTATGTCATGTGACTTCAGCCGGTGGCACCAAGCGCCGTACAAGGTCAAAAACTAAGTCGAAATTATACAAGGATTGGTCTTTTTCCCACATTTGGATTACATTTAGAGCTTGTTATTTTAATTTTCACTTATCTATTTATGTGAGATATTTGTGCGACTAGTTCCAAAAGCAAAGCTTCTTGTCTGTTCATTTAACGTCACTTTTGCTGCTATGGGTCGAGGATACTACATTGGTAGCACTAACTTTTGCCTATCCGGGTGTAATTAGGATAGGAATTTTTAACGAGTAAATGAAATCGACATGCTCGTATCCCCCTTTTAATGCCCCATTCGAAGGACGGCATAACCAATGATTTTTTAATCCCTTTAAAAAATTCCTAGGGCCGCGAACCCGCAAACTTGGGCTTATTAGGCTGTTAGGCTGACCACTAGACCACAGGTCGCCCCTTAAAAGCATAGCTCAAAATAAAAATAGTGAAGCGGGCTAACTATAGAGTTGTCATGCGGATAGTCCTTCCTCCGGCTGTATAGTGGGTACCCATAGCCTTGGGGTTGACCACGATCTAAGACCCCGGTACCCAGAATCAGAACAGTTTCTCTCTACCATGTACTGAACCCCATCATTTTTTCTAGAGGAACATGTATTTTTTTTCTAATTTATTAATCAAAACATAATTGGCTGTACTAGGTCAATAAAAAATCAATATTATAATTAAAATAATAATTTATATACAGTTATATTATTGTACCTTGTATTTCTATTTATATAAATGTAAGAGGGTCCTAGATCCCATAGGATCCATCTCCGGCCGCTAATAGGCTACATAAAAGTCTTGGCAACCCTTCGGCATGAGAACCTAGCGCTCTACCATTGAGCCACTCCGTTTCCCGATTAATAAATAATCTACTTGAAATTTTGTATGGTTATTGTTAAGACTAGGAAGCGGAGTGGCTCAGTGGTTGAGCACTGAGCTACCATGCCGGAAATCCTGGTTCAAATCCCGCTGCTGGGAGTTAAATTTATTTATTCTGTTTGCTGCCGGAGTTGGATCATATAGGATCTAGGACCCTCCTGGGGCTCACCCAGCCTATATAACAAATTATAAAAATAGGGTACCCATAATAAGGGGCAAAAACCTGGCGGTTGAGCGTTACCTAGGACAAGTCACCTCCTTGCAGAACCGTTGTCCATGAAACAGTACAGTCTCAACCATGTACTGAACCCTCAGACTCGTTCACAGGTCGTAGTGGTACAGGTATTGTTAAGACTGCCAGTATATGTCAAAACCAGACTAATAATAATAATTCGAATTTTAGAAATTATGAATTTTTCAATACATTTTTGAGCTTTCCCTTATGTCAGCGGACCTCATGATTGCCTTTTTTTAATATTTTAAATATTCAATTAGTATTAAAAGTGTTCACGTAATTTAAAAAAAAAATTACACCAAGATGGTCTTAATGGCTGTTTGCTAAATGGTCATGTAGTCCCATTTAGGTAAATTTCCCACCCTCCATTTACCGTTCTAAGGTTCGGGGCCGGGTAAGGAGGCCTTCGGAAGAACTCCTTTGTCTTGTTGCCTCCCCTCCCTCTACCTCGGCTACCTGGGTATACCCGACCTTCACCAGTCTTCGGCTATCCTCTCCAGGACGAAGAACCCATGGTGAGTACTCCAATGTCTTCTTTCTTCTATATTCCTTCATATTTATATATATCTTGTTCCTAATTAGTTAGCTTAGACAGAATAGATTGACTTTAGTAGTAGTGGAGTTGACACACACATAGGAGAGGGTGAATCGAATTAAAACTACCCAACCTGCAGCTTCACCCCATAATGGAACCATTGTCTAACCCAGTTCACCCTCGAGTTCCCACAGTGTCTCGAACCCCTCGTGGCGTCGAAGCTTATCACTGGCTGATAAGCCAGATTGTGACGTCACGGTCCCTGATCCCGATTTCACGGTTACTCCGCCTTGAGAACGAGCATTGTAATCCGCCATTATAGCAGAATCTTTCTTACATTGTCCTATAGAGCGCATGGTTGTAGGTCTGCTCAAGAATTCTCACCTTTCAAAAATAGCATTGTTTATACGTACTTTGAGAAGTTATTTTATAGTTAAGCCAACATTTCTAAAAAATCTTTAAAAATAAGGTCATATTTTGAGTCGTGCCATGTTTGAACTTGGTGTTTTATGAGAATAATGTCATGAGTTAAAATCAAAAAAGTTTCAACCGTTCAAAAATTGTTTAATAGTTCATTAAAGAATTGCAATATCATCATTACAATAGAAATGCTTTGCTTTGACAATACCCATTTTTTTTAAATCCACATGGGACATTTAAAAGCCTTTGATGAAAAACTGGCATTTTCGAGTTGAGCCTTCATTGTATAGGTTAAAGCTTTTTAATTCAGAAACTACATTTCCAACTTGTTTTTTTTAACTCATATTTTGAGTTTTATCGTATTTGAAATTTGATGGGGAATAATGACATAAGTCAAAATCAAAAAAGTTTCAAACTTCAATCTGGATGCTTTGTAATTGTCCAAATTTTTGTTGTTTTTTTTTAAACTCACTTTGAACTTTCAAATTTAATTTTTCCTCTTTTGAAAAATTAGTTTTTTGCAGTTATGACATAGATCTATTAAAGGAGCATTATGGCTCAATTGCTTCTGACGATTTTTATTCATTATTTGATTTGTGTTTTGTTATGAAAAAACTATATTTATTTGTTGATGACAGATAATTTTTATTGTTTAATTATAGTTCTGTAGACTAAAGGATATTTTTTAATTTATTTTATTGAATTTTATGGATTCTCTATATGAATTTCACATAGGTATGAAAATCATTCGTTTTTTTCTTTTGAAACTCTTACCATACATCTTAAGGGATGTACACTCCCCCCTGAAGCAGTATTATTGCATTCCCAATGTCTCTTTTAATTGATCATTTTAATAAATTATAGCTAGTTGAATTTTCTTTTTTATTTACAATATCCATAACTGAGACTGAATATGACCATTTTCGTAGAACGACAAAGGTATTACTTCTTTGTGTAAAAACTCTCACCCTCGCTTTTAGGGGCCTAAGAGACCCTTTAAGGTAGGCAGGGGTTTATGGTGGGCCTGCAAGGCAAGGGGGAGAAGGCAACGAACAAAAGCCTACAAGAATTCTGTCAGAATTTAGGTCACCTCGTGTTGGAATAAACAGACATTTGTTTAAGTTCGAATAACCTTATTTCAGTTTCAGAAATTAGCCTTAAAGAATGAATATTACATTTTTTTCAATTAAACAAAAAATTGACAATCGAACCGTTGAATTAGAAAATATCTATAGGTAAAACTCAAAAAATAAATATAATTTTGGTAGATTCATTAAATTTGTGTGTTCTAATAAAATCTAAATTGATTTCCTCTGCAAAAAAAATATAATTTATTTTTATTATAACAATATTTTTCTTTAACATGTTTTTATTATTTATATTATAAAACAGTCTTATCTGTAAAAAAGAAAGGGCATTAAAAGTAATAGTTTACGCACTATTTACAAAATTCTTCTTCTTAAACTGTTGTAACAAAGATGTAACCTTCCCGGTTTTAAAATCCCAGCTGTTACCATGGTAACCATATCAGTGACATTTAAAAGACGTTTGGCGTAAGTCTTTTATGTGATTAAATTAAGTAATATTCATCTTTGAATGACATTAGTAGACCTTTTATATATTAGGAAGAAAATGGTGAAGATAAAAAAAATCTCTTGAATAGAGAGAACTGTTTTATTGGAAAGCCAACGTTTCGACCCACATTGCAGGCCTTCGGGGCTAAATATACAAGATAGAGACAAATTAAAATGATAAGTGGTAAATGGGTAATTTTATAGTATTTTGAATATTCAGCCCTGGAGAAGAACTGCAATTTGGGTAGAAACGTTGGCTTTCCAAAAAACAGTTCTCCTAATTAAGACCATGTTTTTACCTCTACTCGGACAATTTCTTTCTCTACATATTACTCAATATTTTTAGAGTAAAGCAATCGATAGTATTGGTAAATAAGTTTTAATTGAAGTTGATACTATTAACAAAATATTGTTTTGTAGCACCGATTTAATATTTACCTATCACCAATAAGAAGTGTTAATTTATTAACATATGTTAAACAATCACTGCAACTCAAACACTTCTTTTGTTTAATAACTTTTTTAAAAATATTTCCCTTTATATACAGTTTCAAATATTTTCCAACGTTTCAATGGTTTGGTCTCAACCGACAGTCAATGTTTTAATTCAAATATGGCTGATAGAACAGAAATATTGCTAAAAAACTAAAAAAATAATTTTTATTTTATTTATCAACTTTTTTTTATTAAACCGGTTTTATAAATCGATTTTTTTTTAACGGTGTTGTATGAATTGGCTGACATTTTCTTAATACCGAAAGTTGATGAACCTCACGTTCGTAGATTTTTTTTATTATTTCTATATTCAAATCCTTCATATCGTTTCATCCCAACGTTTTATATAATCCCTTATAACAGTAGTGGTCAGTATATATATTATGTATATCTATGTATACATAAAAAAGGTATATATTCAGACCGCAATACGCACACCCCCCACCAAGCGCAGTTTATAATGCCGTAAATTATACGAAACACCCGCGCCGTTGACAGGAGCCCAACCGACCGTGGATGACCAGAGGATAGGGAGAACCGATTAGACAGGACATGCAAAAGGAAACAAAGGATTGTACTGTGATTTAGTACCCGCGGTCACTAACGGTACACGGGTACACTAATACACCCACCACTACACGAACCTATTAATAGCCAGTATCGATCGTCCAAGTGCGGTCAAGCTGCAATGTCAAGTGGTCGTTACTTATAACCCTTCTATAAGCAGTGAACATACGGGTGTGTATATATATATATATATATATATATATATATATATATATATATATATATATATATATATATAATGTGTAAAATATTGATGGATTCACATACTAAATTACATAATTAATTATAAACAATTTTTTGACATTTTTTGAGAATGAAAAAAATTTAAAAATTGGTTCAAATATTGTCTTTGTCAATTGCAGGTGTAGCAAACAAGGTTAATTGGCTATTAGATATATACAATAGCTATCAGGTGTATCTGATGCTGTCGGTGACAGTTGAAATAGTGTCAGGAAGGGTTCGCTATCTGAGGCCGAAGATCTGGGAGGGTTCGATAATTAGGATCTAGTCCTTCGTCCGTATCGGTTTTTTTTGTAAGTTCGAAATTCAGGCGACTCTTAACTATTATACGAACACAGGTAGAACAGCCAATAGATAATGGCGAAATAATTGTATACATGTGCATATATAACATTGAGATCCAGTCTAAAAACATTTTGGCGACGGTTCGAGAATTTATTCTAATTATAAAAAAAAACATCCTTAACTGATTAATAATTATAATACTGAGCGAACCCAAACGCTCAATGCCTATACCACCAATCTCTCCACGGACCATTACCCCAACCCAAATTCCCCGGATCTCTCTTGACGCAATCTTCCCACATACGCTACGGTCTAATCCTCAGACGCTTACCAGTCGGCACAGCGGTCATTAACTTGTTAGGAATTCGTTGTTTTTTTTAGTGAATAATTAAATTAAATCGTTATTGGGAGTAATTTAATATAACAGATTATATAATATTGCTAGAACACGGGGATATGGGATCGGCGAAGAGAATGGATTTGTCTGACCGAGATACGAGCCAGGATAGCTCAAGTGGCAGAGTACCACGACGGACACGTAGGAGACCCCTGGTTCGAATCCCGGTCCTGTAAAAATCTCTCTTCAAAATAAAAATATTTAAAAATTATAATAATTATAAAAAAAATAATTAATATAACATTGACTTTTATAGATACATTTTTTTTAGCCTGCAATAACCTATGTGGCATCTGTGGTTGAGTACATGGTAGACTGTACTGTTTCTTGAATAACGGTAGTGTAGGTGATATGTCCTAGCTCATGCTCAATCACCAAGTTTTTCTCCTATTAAGGGTACCCACTTCATCGAGGCTAGGTGAGCCCCAAACGAGTGTTCAAATCCCATAGGGTCCATCCCTGGTTGTTAACATTTCGAATAACGTTCAAACATGCCAGCGCGGATTTGAACACAGGCACTTTCGGCACGGCAACTCAGTTTCAAAATGATTAAAACTATTTATAAACATTTAAAAAAAATTATTTATTTACATACCTATTAAATTGAGTAAACACGGGGAGTATCAGTTTAAAAGTATTGATAAAATTAATTATGGATAGTTAATGATGCGTGTGTTGAGGTCTGATACCCGAACCAACTGTTATCGAAGGCAGTCGAGAGTGAAAACAGTCTAAAATCGTTCCACTACTTTCGGGTACGATTTTTTTTTATTCGATTACAATTATTTGTATCGTACTAAAAATCTTTAGTCGATATAGTTCATGATGCGATTCACGCAAATCATAAACTTAATTTAATTCAGGATAAGTTTCTCATTCACCGAATTATTGTTTAACAGCACGCATCATCATCATCAGATATTTTTAATAAGAACATGTGTTATTCAATGAATAAAAACGATCAAAAAATCCTAATTAAGGATGTTGAAAAATATTGTAGTAATTGTGTACATTTTTATTACAGTCCGCGGAGCATGAAGTCTACATCGCAAAAATTATTTTAATGGCCTATTACACGGGTTTTATATTACTCCCACCTTTTGTAAAAAAAATTATAATATTCTCCATATAAGTAATAATTTTAATAATTTTTCGGAGCTGAATTATGCAAAGGAGTTGCACTATTGTTTACAGGTCTCAAATGCTTAATAATTTCATTTAAATATTTTATATTTTTTTCATTCCTTGCACAACCTTAGGAACAGAACAGTAATAACAATGTACCGAATGCTGGACTTTTAATTCCTTTACAATTAATTATTTTTTCTTTCAAATAAATATATGTAAAATACCCATAAAAAGTTATAATTTCAGAACAAATAATTTAAAATTATATTAGGCTGAAGGGAGAACAGAGATTTCCAATAAACGTATAAACATAATTAATAACAATAACGAGGTCACCCATGGTGTTGTGGTTAGCATAACCTACTATGTCGAAGGTTAAGGGTTTTCTGCCTAAGTTAACCTACTATGTCCAAGGTTAAGGGTTTCTGCCTAACAGCTTGCCTTAGGATTTTTTTAAGGAAGTAAAAATCCTTAGTTATGGCGTGCTTCGGAGGGGGTTTACAATGGCGCTCTAGAGCCCTTATGATATCTGTTACTCGTTAAAGATCCGTTTCATAATCATATCTGGGTAGGCAAAATTTAGAGCTCCCAACGTAGCATCGTCCGATTAGCCATAGCAGCATTTAGTTACGGGCGTTAAATGAGCAAATAACCTTAGACCGTGTCTGAAGCCAGCCTGAATAGTGATTACTAGCTTTTAGGAACCGCAGATTAAGATTTTATGGATAAATTAGCCATATCAGCATAAAGTGACGTAGAACAATCAATAACAATAAATTTTGCTGTTCTATTAATTAATGATAAGTACATTTATGTACGTAATAGGCGTTCACCTAACCTCTTTCATCTGAATTTTATTAACACGGTTACTATGGTAACAGCTGAGAGATAAAAATAGGGGAGGTTATTCTGATTTGTGTTTTTTTTTACAGTTTAAAAACAATGGTTTTGTATATAGTCTACGAAATATTAGCTTTAAATGTCGTTTCTTATTTTACAGATAAACTCAGTTTAGTTTTTATTTGGACACATCATAATTAGTGTTTGATTTTATCAACATAATATTTATATTACGTTATAAATGAATTTTATACAACTCAAGATTTTTTGTATAAAATTATCAAATTATTATTTGCAAAAGTGTATATATATCTGAATAATGTTATTATGCCTGAAGATACAGGAGAATTATAGAGCTTAGCCTAGTTCCCAGACATCCATTACAGAGCGCGGTGTAAGCAACCGTAACCTCCTGGATTGTTATAATTAACTGAGACGTGTAATTTGCTCTCGTCTCGCGAAGCGTGAAGGATCTGCTGATCGCTGGCTATCTGTGAGCATCGCGTATCTCAACCTTCTACGGTTTGGGAAACTTCAGTAGAATAATGTTAATTTATTATTATAGTGAGAGATATAACATATCGGGCTGAGAACATCGGTAGGGTCAACTGCAGCCTGGTGGTTAGTAATGCCGTCTTTCGGAAAGAAAATAGATTTCGGATCCTGAACTATCTTGGGTACTCCTTAAAGATTCCCATCCTAATTTTACCTAGATAGGAAAAATTTAGGCATCGTCCGATTAGATATAGTAGCATAAAGTGACGTTAAATGATTATACAATAAATATCGGGTAGAAAATGTTCCACTTGTAAGAACGCAGCTGTGCATGAAGATAATTTGGACGTGATTATGCTCAACAATTTTTTTTTCAATCGTTGGGTGAGCCCCAGTAGGTTATTTATCTGCTACACTAAGTCTCAAACCCAGGCCAATAAATATGGTATTTTAGAGTCGTGAAGTTGTTTTTTTTTCTCGAATATTTAACTATCAATACATCAGATTTTCGACCCCTAACTCGAGTTAGTGACAGATATGAATTCAAATCCGTTTAGCCGATGCACCTACAATAGGATGGAATTGATTCACACCACTTTGGATAAACCATTATTCTCCAACTGACTGACAGTTCTGGCACAGAGCACAGTAGCCGCTATCATCATATGTCCGGCAGAAGAAAGGAACTCGCGATCCGAAAAAACCACTTCATTGGAGCGTATTAATGACATGAAAGAAGAGCCAGCTGTAGGGGATGTGTCCGCGCAATCGTCCGCAACGTTTAAACTGTTAATATAATTTCATTATCGTTAGTTAGGAGGGGGCGATTTAGAGGGATATCTGTCGATCGATTATTGTATCGAAAAGCATATAACAAACCTTAATACGCAAGGAGGATTGTAGGCGAGAAATTAACCTGACGATTTTTTTTAATCATTAAATAAACACAATGAAAGTCTTAGAAAATAGAAGTAAAGGCGATAAGCTAATATTTTTTATTAACTGCGCTAAAATGATTAGAGATACCACTTATTTTGTTGTACTTACTTTTCCCAGCATTTTAATATTATTTTTATTATAAAAAACATTTTGTTAGAAATTATACTACATTAAATATTAATTTAGGTATTAAATATATAATGCTAGGTAAAGTACATACTACAAAATTAACTATATCCCTATTTATTTATTTATAGTTATTTTTGCGCCGTATATATTTCTTTTATATCTCGAAAACAGCTGGTCCTAATTTAAAAAAAAAAAAAAGGTTGCTAAGAATGTAAAGACACTTCCTATTAACCTAAAGGTCCCAATTTTTTTCTTCCAATTAAGAGAACTGTATTTATGGACACCGGGAGAGACAAAGTAGGGTCTGCAGATCTTACAGGATCGATTCGCGAATGATAACAGAACTCATTCTCCTCCAGCCTTAATTAATGAATTAATTACTATTTTGGGTTGGCGATGTAGCTCGATACTGCTAATCTCTAGATCTACGAGACTGCCTGTGGTCTCAAGGAAACGGATACTCTTGAATTGGAGGTTAACCGTGAACTCGGTCGAATTTCCTCCTTGCGCAACCGTTCGCTAAGAAACATGTCCTCATATAAAATTATATAGTGTCTAATGTAACATTTGGAAACTGATGTTAATAATTTCTTTTGTTGAATTAACTCATGAAAAATAAATGTAGTTATGGTAGTAATGAACTCTTCATAAATCGCTTTTTTTATTTATTTATTAAATAATAGGTTACTACATTACATTATTCAAGAAAAACACGATGTTCGTTGGAAAAAAAAGTTAAATTTTCAACTTTTAAGAGTGCATTTTCTTAAGCTATAACAAGGCCAAAATAAAAAAAAGTCAATATTCTTACGCAAAATTTAAAAATAAAATTTAGGCAAAATATTCCCTAAAATTTACCATAATATAGTAAAAAAAACAAAAACAATAATGTGTAAAGAAATGAGGGTACTTGTGAACATAATGCACGCCCCAAATAGGCCAATGTTCTATTTAACATGCCCAAGCAGTTACATTTCTAACAGTTACCTTGGATAACCTTCTCAAATATTTTTATTGGGATCAAAGTTCGGCCGAGATCGGCTCCCTTCGGATATTTTGAAGAGAGAAGATTTCCCCTCGGCCGCAACAAATGAGCAAAAAAGAAAAATGAAGATACAACAACTCTCAAACACACTAGTAAAAAAGCAATTAATGTCTGTCAAAAATGTAACGGTTACTGTTAGAAATGTAACTGTTAAAAAATGTATTTGCTTGGGCATGCGTAGAACATTGGCCTATTTCAGGCATGCATTATGTACACAAGTACCGATATTGAGCAATAGAAGAGACGAAAATTGAATATTAATTTTAAACAATATCTTACTGTTTATTTTATTTTTTAAACATTTTAAACAGTATTGAAGAATATAACTAATAAATATTCTACTGACATTTGAAGTTTGAAAGCTACCTGCTCTAAGTGGAAAGGAACTAACAGAGAGAACTGTAAAAAAAGGTCTCAAGTTAAGAGTCAGGTAGTTCTCGGGCCTGGAGAGCTTACCATACCATCTCCCCTAATCTGACTTGCTAAACTCTTGTACCGATATTTTGTCCATTCACGCCTCACAACAATCTTATATTTTCAACTAAATAATGGTTTGTGTTAACTATTTATAATAGAATAATAAATCAACGTATATAAGCTTCCAGGGTCATCCGTCCTATATAATGTGGGTACTTAGAAGAAAAAAAAACCTGGTAGTTAAGTTGAGTGAGATCTCTTGCAAATCAATTCCTTGTTCAACCGTTTCCTTGGAAAAACAATAGTCCTTAACCTCTAATAAAACTAGACCCTTCAGTACTGTGGTAAATAATTTATTTTTTGTATACTCCCGAGAATTTAAAGTAACTTGCTGGTTCGAACGTAATTTCTTTTCAATATAAAATTACTTTTTGTAAATGTTAAAACAATTACTATCATATTCGATCTACTATTCAACAAAAAATATTCCTATTTCTATTATTATTTTACAGCGCTAAATTGTCATGTCGAAAGTCCTCGTTCAAATCCCGCTGCTGGCAATACTTTTATTTAGTACGTTCACAGCCGTAGTTGATCCTACGGGATCTAGCTCTCTTCTGGGGCTCACCCAGCCATACCCAAAATAAGGGAAAAAAATCTGGCTGTTGAGCGTGATCTAGGACAAATCACTTCCCAGCACAGCCGTTGTCCATGAAACAGTACTGTCTCTACCACACACTAAACTCCAGACACGTTCACGGGTTGTAGTGGTACAGGTTCTTTTTTCAGATCATTATTTAATAATAGAGTTTATTATTTAAAAAAAATTATTGTACATATGATATATTCCAAAATTACCCCAGTTCAGTCACTATTATGATAGATATATAATGGTCAAACATTGTACTCGCATCAACACGCACGTGTATTATTCATCGAAATTGATTGAATAATTTTAATCAATATTTGGAGAATCGAGTTTATTCACCTATTGTCCTTATAAATCGCTAAAATTGTCCTTAAAGACTTCCCTACCTGGCGAGAATGCTCACTCAAGGACTTAGCTGAGAATGGTCGTGTCCTAGATTCTCAGTTACTACCAGTTCCACACCATCGCTATATATAGGCTGCTCCTCTCTACAATAACACATTATAAATAAACCTCCTCGTAGTATTTATATATAATATTTTTATACTCCTTATTGATAAGGAAATAAAGACAGAATTGTGTCTCTCCGAAAAAACAAAAGATTTGTTTACAAATCTTAAATAATTACAATAATTTCTAACCAAATATTCACTCACTTGAAAAAACAAAAGAAACAACATTTAAAGTCTTCACTTCGTGTTTGTTTATATCTTTCAGTAGATTAGCTTAGTTTACTCAATACACGATATTATTTAAACAATTTATAACCGTACATTCAAACTGTAACCTCTCATATGTCTTTAATTATAACAGCTGTTATATCAAGTAGCCTGTGTCCCCTATAAATAGAAAATTAAGAAAAGCGTTCGTTACGACGCAGTTTTCTTTACATATATTTTAAAACTACTAAACTATAAAGTAAATATTTGAGTGGAAAATACTTGACTGGATGATTCTAAAGATGATTGAATTGGTCAGGGAGTGCAGTCAGAGATAACACAAAATAAGCGAACCTTATTTTGTAATTGTGCCAACGTTTCGGCCAACGATGTAACCCAACTTCTAGGCGAATATGCCTGATATTTGGGTGCGTGGTCTGCGATGGTTATTAACAATTTTGAGCTTATGTTTTAAGCTGAAAAAAAAATGCTCAGTTTAATCGTATATACTTTTCATTTGTTATATGTTGACGAGTTTTCACATATTATATTTTTATGTTATAAGGAAAAAAAACTTTATTCCGGAACTATGTCACTTAAGTATAAAATTTTAATAATGCCAGAACAAAAAATAATTTTAATAGCTTTAGGTAAAGCTAAACAATTTAAAGTTTTTTGTTGTATTTATTAATTTATATATACATATATATTTTTAAAAATGGGATTCGCGCACCGTACCTGAATATTACATATATAATGGTATGACATTATTAAAGGAATATTTAAAGATGTCTTGGGAAGTTACAATGTATTGTATTATGAATTCAAAGTTCAAGGATTGTTGATCCTTCCCAATTGATTGTAGTAGTGGGGCAGCTCTCGCTGTCTGTAGCTCTTCTCATTCTTAAAGGTAAGACTATTATTATAATTAAAATATATTTTATTACATTTTTTATGTATTGGTTATCATAAAAATATTATTAATTATATAGGACTAGGCGTTGTGTGCGATCGTAGGAATTTCTACCGTAAGAAAGCTTGTGTAAACTTCGATTGGTTTTGTCGGAATCGAACCTTCGTGGCATTATGACTTTTTTATATTTATAAAATTATTAAACTTTCGAATATTATTATTTTATATTTAATATTTATTAAAGCCCTTTTATCTGAAAGCATTATAACCTACGTGGTGAGTCAAAGTTATAGTTTAAACGGTTTTCCATGGTTAGTTTTTTTAAATACATTCATATGGTTTTAAATTTTTATAAATAATAATATATGTCAATAAATAAAATGTATTGGAACTAACTAGATGAAACTATAAAATCAAATAAAAATGTTTTGAATGACTTAAAATTCCGATTTCGAAAAAAAATTTAAAGGTTAAAATTCGATTGAAATGAGGATAGTAATATTTAATTGAAAATTTGTTTAATTGTTGAGCGATTGATACTTATAATAACTTCAAAACATCGATAACTAGAACTTTGGTTTTCCTGCAAAAGATTTTATTTTTAATAGTTAAATGTCTTGTTTTATGAAATGATTGAAAGTTCTAATGATCTATGTTCTGTTGAACTTAACGATGATGAAAATGTTGAAAGTGAAAATAAAGTCTATGTAAATAAAATTAGATAATATAGCTATATACTAATCATTATTCAATTAAATAATTAATATTTTGTATTGAGCTTGTGCAGTCGATCATATATTTTGGTTAGTAAAGAAACTACTTGAAAATGTATACAGATATTGTTGAGAGTGTTAGTATATGTGAAAAACCAGACTCATTTAAAAAAATGTAACTTACATATTTGAAATTTAAATAATTCAGGGTAATTAGAGTGCTGCCAATGGGTAGTGCCTCTACACGTCCTTTCATGCATTTATTTATTCATACAGCCCTTGTACTAGATGTATATATTACAGTTGTACAATTCAATAAAATAATTTAAAAATAAAAAATAAAAAAATAATTCAGACTATAAATGACAGTTATTTCGAATTTTTGAGTTTTCTACTTCTGTACAACTACCTATTTAAGTTTTTGTGAATTTTGTTTTTAAACGGTTAGCTGATTCCTTGGCCCATGATAAGGAGAAGAAAAAAACAGTCCTTCGTGTCTTTTGGAAAAACACGTTACTCGAGCTCGGAAGGTGATGTTATCAGCTTATCGATAACGAAGTCCTTGTCCCCGATAACCCAGTTCTTCCGACAATTACTTCTCCTAGAAGACTGTTGTTTCCAGCGGAACCATGTGATTAGTCAGAACTTGAAGATATCGATAGATCGATTTTGTATGTATCGATTACCTCAAGCCCCTTTCAGTGGCCTTATAAAAGCTTCTGAAATCCGATTAGTTACACCTTTCTCTTCCATCAATCGATTCTCTTCGCTATTCAGTTGGTCGATAGCTCCTCATTAATCATGTACGGTCATTATAAAGAGTCGTAAGTATAGATTTAACACACACAGGGAATGGGCATTGGCTAGGCATATTCCCAAACATGTTTATATAGAGAGCGGGGTAGGGCAGTGGTAGAGCACCGAGTTGCCATTGGTTCAAATCCCGCTCCTGGCAAGACTTTTATTTAATCCTCGGGCTCGCCCATTCTCTGGGTGATTGTACTAATAAGGTAGTAATTTCGTATTAATTTGATTTATATGTATCGCTCTTTCAAAAGAACAATGTCATATCTCAAAATACCTCTACAGAGCTAGATATATCTGAAAGTTCTCAGAGTTAAAGAAAAAATTTAAACATAAGTAAAGCAAAATTTTTCCATTGTAATGATGTTAATTTATTAAACACTAAAATATGTTTTAAAGCTTGAAATTTTTTTAATTTTATATTTTTTTATGGTGATTATTTATATATGTTTATTTTGAAGAGAAAAGATTTGTCTTGGCCGGGATTCGAACCACGCATCTCAAGTGCGGCACTCTCCCAATTGAGCTACCAGGGGTCGTAACCAGGCCAGACAGATCCTTTCTCTTCACCACACTAGAGATTCGGAAGACCCGGGTCGAATCCCGGCCAGGACAAATATTTTCCCTTCAAAATCAATTTTTATTTTTTATTTTAACGTTTGATATTATTTCCTTAAATCTTTAAATTCAAACAGAATAGAAATACGACTTGGATAAAAATAAAAAATGATACTCGCTTAAAAAATTACTCACTTATTAGAATTCGATTCGAGACACCACCTTCAACCTGTAAACAAATAAATAGTAGTTATAAAATACAATAGTTATATAAGAAAATCGATTTCATCTTGAAATGTGATACGAGGTACTTAACTGCCAAGTCGAGGTATAACATTCCTCTCTCTCTTTCTCATTCAGGACAAAATAGAGACTGTACAGTTTTTTGGACGACGGTTGTTCAGGGAGGTGATTTGCCATTTCGTTAATAATATACCATAATTGGATCTGCCATTGTCTTCAATGGACGAAGAATCTAAACCCATACCCGCTTCTCAAGTAGTAAAGAAGGCTTAGACAAAGAGGAGACATATAAAAGAAACAAGTAGACACTTTGTTATCCTCAAAAGCCATTGTAGTTGGAGTGCAGTTTAAGGGCACGATCGTGTGTACGCTTGTCTTTAGGTACTTAGTTAGTTATTAAAGGGGCTAGTACTTATGCACGTGGGTATTTCGGAATGTAAACAAAAGTGAAAAAAAAATTAATTCATCCATAATTAGCTTGTTGAAACATGACAACTTATATTTGTTTTGTTCTCTTGCTATGTATATACGATAACATGCTCAGTAAAGCAGACTTCATTCTATGATAATGCCCGCCATATTGTTTTGTCGATTTGTTTTTGTTTACTTACGTAAAGATTAAAAGTATTATTCAGTAGATAAACCTGAAAATAAATTAACAAGAAATTTCTGAACAATCCATTTTATGATCATTGAATAAGAAAAAGTAAAAGTGAATTGATAAGAAAAGTAAAGGTTAAATAGAAGAAGGTTACGCTATCTTACCGCAGATAGCGCCAATGTAGTTAGCGAGATAAGATAGGGCTTGCTGCACTGGATGCCATGGATTTCAACATCGAAGCAAAATAATATGCCAAATCAAATATTGAGAACTCCTTTTGTCTAAGTCGTTGGATTCTGTTACTAACCTATCCTTGTGGTTCTGTGATAGCTGTGAGCATTTTTTATTGTTTTACAGTTTATTTATAAATCTTGGTGATTGAGTTTAATGTGAGAAAGATCACCTCCTTGCACAACCGTTTGGTTAGAAACAGTAGTGTCTCTCTAAAAATGGCTGAATCCAGGATCTTCCGTGGGTTGTAGTTTTAAGTACATTTATAGTAATACGGAGTCTGTTATAACAATATTTTAATAGATTCAATAAAAATTCAATTACAAATTTTTTCAATATACATAATTATTCTTAAATCATTAGAATTCTAACCTTTGAACGAAAGTTTATTATAACAAATTGTGTATGACTAATGCACATGGCGCTGGGTGTCTTGAGTCTCGAGCATGCTAAGCACTGTGCTGATGAACCCTAAGTTTTTCACCTACCAGAAGTCGCTGAAGGCGGCTAAAGAAATTTCCACTTAAAAAAAATACAAAGTCCTTAAATATATTTAATGATGTTTATAGACATTATAAAAAAAAGGATGAGACCACTGGGGAATATTGGAAATTACATAACGAGGAATTGCGGAGCATGCACTGGTTAATATCATTGAAGTAACGACTAAGATGGTCCTGTAAAATTGCTGGCCTTAGTAACGCACGAATTTCTGCGATGTTAATAAGCAGAAGACTAGGAAGCGTCTGAGGGTAGACCGAGGCGTAGGTGGGAGGATTGCGTCAAGTGATCTGGGGGATTTGGGTTTGGGAAGTGGTCAGTAGCCAGAAGTTTGTGAGCAGACATTGATTGTATCGGAATCGAACCTTCGGATCGCTAAGCCATGTTGTTATTATATCTTCTATAAATGTAAATCTAGTTAATAACCATTAATCTTTCCTTGGACCCTTTGAAGTGTATCAAAACAGGATTTTGTAGTTGACCCCCGTCCTTAAACATACAATTCCAATAAATTCATTAATCGTGTCCTGCCAAATCGTCCCCACCTCCGCAGGACCTCGCCAAGATGTCCTTGGTACGTGCCCAGGAGCAATCACCACCCTCATTGTCGTTCCTCTAATTGCCCTCCTTCCTGAAGCCCCGGATCCTCCCCATCTTCGCCGAGTCCTCCCCTTGTTTTTTCTGCCTTCCCTCCGTGGAAGGAATGAATAGGAGACTAGGGCGGACCTGTAGCTGGGGGGACTGGTTCACGGAGGACCGGTAGATTTGGAAGAGGGGCCCCGCACCCCTTCTTCGGAACAGCAACCACTCTCAGGGCTGGCTACGATTTAGGGGCTCTAAAAGAGCATGTATAATAGTTAACTCGTCCTAACAGTATATACAAATATATACTCCCAAATATATATATCTTAAAATCCTAAAAAGATCACTCAAAGGTCTACAATCAAGAATAATGTACAAGTAGTCCCAGGAAAAAATTTAAAATACTAAAAATATCTCATTTTAATATACAAAATACAAGCCTTTCTTGGTTTATAAATTAATAAAAATACGGCTGTTCCGCAGGTTGCCGCTTCGAGTTGAGTTCCAAGTTTTTAACTCTATTCTTTTCATTTTTAATATTTTCCATGCAGTGCTATCGATGGGTCGTTTCTCCACAAGTGTTTTCATGTCATATTCTACATGTTTGCACATTTACTTGATATAATACCATTATAGTTGTAAATATCATTGAATTAAATTAAAAAAAAAAAAAAATATTTTCCAAAACTACCCTTAGTATGAAAAAAAGTGTAATTATGGGAATAGAATAGAAAACTAACTTTATTCTGGGACTAAGTCCCTTTAGAATAACAAATATGAACCGAAATATTAACATAAATGTATGGCCATAAGGCTACATGATACAGATCGTATAGCGTATAAAAAGTGACCGAAAACAATTTATAAAGAAATTATTAAACAAAAAATAATAATAAGTAAATAAACAGTACGAATCTTGCCAATTAAGGATAATAGAAAAATCTATAACATCTGTTAAATGCATGCAATGATTTCTCCGGGAATTGTATATATTTCAGTAATCATGTAAATGTCTTTCTAACCTCAATTTTTTTTAAGGCTGGGAGTAAGAGAGGCACACAATGTAATTTAAGTGGGAACTGCAAGATATCGCGAATCTGAAAAAATACAGTTGTTCTTTCCTCAAATATAATAGCTCCATATTTCCATAGCGTGTGCGTTGTAAGAGCTTTAAAATAATTTAATCCAATAAATTGCAGAGTCCCTTAAAAAAAAATATGAAAAAAACAAAAACGTCAATCTAACCTCAATATTTAAAGGCTCTGGTAAGGGGGGCACATAAGTAATACAATTCAAGTGGAAACTTAAATATACTTTCTGGACTGAACTTGTCCCACTTTCAAATATAGCAGGTAATTTATTTATACTACAGTGGCGCTTTCGGTGTTAATATCAAAGTATAAAATTGAACAAACATTATATCTACTATCCAGGACAAACTCCCTCATTATTTTTCGCTAACGGAAATATAACAGCTAATTTATTAGCGACATCTGCGGGAGTACGTGGCAAGCTGCCATCGGTTCCTCCGCAAAATCGCTGAAATTTCATCGCCCATTAGGTCCCAGGTTTTGTCAGATGATCGGTGTTAGGATTCTGCGGGTAATCAGAGATCATTGAGCATCATCTGGGCAACATATGTTCTGCGTGGAGTTTTGAGGCGCAGCTGAATCCTAAGGCATCTGCCAGCTCCAATCTGGTAATGATGAACGTGTAGTAGGTACCTTCATATCTATATAACATATTGGTACCTCTATATATATATATATATATATATATATATATATGTATGTATGTATGTATGATTTATACTTTGATATAAGCCATAACTCCTTTTCAAGCCAATACTGGACTACCTACTAAGAAACTCGTTTTGAAGAACATTCCATGGAATATATATATATATACACACACACACACATATCCGTATGATGTATATAGGCTTTTGTGACAAGAAGACTATTATCAGGAAGGACACCTGTTCTAACCACATCACCTGTCACACTATCTTAGTCTCATCATCTCCCGGTGCATTAGGTACTCATTCGACTTCTTGTTTCACTACAATCCATTAAGGGTTTTCTGTTCAGTACGTGATAGAGACTGTGCTTAATCATAGACAACGTGGAGGTGATTTGTCATAACGCTAAACCTCCAGGTTTTTCCCCAATCAAATGTATTAACTTTATAGAAGATAATGGGGGATCGTCAGGAAGTACATATGCCATAGTGGGTGTCCTTGATTATTAAAAGATTAATTCATTTAAATCAATTAAAATTTTTTATTTTGAAGAGAAATATATGTCCAGGCCGGGATCCAAACCAGGGTCGTCCGCGCCTCTAGCGCGATGCTCTAACCAACTGAGCTAACCTGGCTCGTAACACGCCCAGACAAATCCATTCTCTTCACCGATCCTATATCCCCTGTTTTCGTAATTTGTTCGATGTATACAAGTAGAAGAATCTTCATTGAACATTACTTTAATTAGGATCTCGTTGACTTACATCAATTTTATATTTATTAATCTTATGATGGTGATAATTTTTAAATATTTTTATTTTGAAGAGAAAAGATTTGTCCAGGACGGGATAAATTATTTTAAATAAATTAAATAATTAATTAAATTAAAAATAATAATTAAATATATTAAATAAATATTCTCTCTCAGCCGGATTTTACCCATGGGTCTTAGGCACGGCAATTTAGCGCTCTACAACTCAAATACTCAGCTCCTTAACACAATACTAATTTAGAAATATGAAAGGAGAAAAAATCAAGTCGCTATTAATTCGGAAATTTTTTATTGACTATGTTACATTTTAAGGTGGAGGAGATAAAAAATAGAGTTTCGGTTAGGGTTTTCGAGATTCAACAGGTTACTATTCTTTAATTAGATCGATTCGTTCCCCACGGCAGTATCGATTTCTTATAGACATCGATATAATTTAGATATCAGAGAGGAAGGAAGGCATTGACTAATGACTACGACTAGGAAGTCTGCGGTGGCGCAGCACGCGCGCATCGAGACAAGGCAAAAAATCACGTCTGGGCCCGAAGCAGACAGGTTAGGGTTCGGTAGAGGCTGGGAAAGGTCGTGGTCGTGGTACGTTGAAGGGGAGTTCCTTTGTGACTCGATGTATCGATACATCGCTTACATTACCATCCCTCTGCCCTGCATTACCGTCTCCAAGGGCAACGTTATCATTTCGACAATATCGATTCCAGAATAACTGTTAAACTTTTCTTTTTTTTTTAAATAAAATTTGTTATCTGCTTCAAGTTAAATAAGAACTTAATTAATTAAACTAAGTACAATGAACCTTCCATGGCTGGGATTGCGAATCATTCGGGACTATCGAAATGAAACAATAAAACTGAAGGCAATCTTAAATGTGTCGATCTAAGTTTTGATGTTTCGGCACCAGAGACAAGGACACAATAGTTTTATGAAACTAAACTGTATGTAACCGATATCTATAAGAATGAGAAAGGATAACATAACATAGAAGGTTATAATATATCATATGGCTTGAACAGATAGTTGCCATGGATACACAAATCGATCAACAAAATGAATAAACAACAAATAAATTGAATAAATTTAATCAAAACGGGTAAAGAAGTGTGGCTCGAAGTGAATAACATTAAGATGTTAATGGAAACGAAGATTATATAGAGATTAGAGGGAATGAATTGAACACTCATTCGAATTTCAAAAATTCACTTTTTCACATTTGTAAAACTTTTTCAAAGTTTGGTGAAGTAATGCTTCATGCTCCCGAAACTTCAGGTTCTGAACGCGAGTAAAACCATGCGAATTACGGGGGAGACTGTCTTGCAAAACAAAATTGATTGATTGGAATTCAAGACTTAGTAATAAGAACGTTATTTTTTAAATTTCTAAATCAATTTACTTAAATTATTAACATTAGCCTGGTTTTCACATATATTGACATTCCGAACAGTAATTATATACATTTTCAACTAGTTTATTCATTAATCAAAGCATATAATGAAATGGCTCCACAAGGTCAATACAAAATATCAATAATTTAATTGAAATAATAATTATTATATAATTATATTATTGATTTTAATTTGTATTTATGTAGGTATTATTTTGGTTTTTAGCATTATCATCGTTAAGTTCAACAATATTTGGATCATTTGTACGTTCAATAATTTCATGAAACAAAAGATTTAACTATGACATAATGTTTTAGGGGGACCGAAAAGTTCAACCAGTTATTGATACATGTTATTTATTATTTATATGAATTTCACAACTATTAAGTGACTTTTTAGATAAATGCAATCATTCTTAAATCAATGGAATTCTAACCTTAAAACTAAAGTTGATTTAATGGTATTCTAATGAAATAAGCTAGTGGCTGTCTCGAGCATGTTGCTGACGCTAAACCACAGATTTATCCCCTACCAAAAGTCGCTAAACGCGTGTAAAGAAATGTTTAAACATTTTCACTTGATAAATGTTTTTAGATCGGTAAAGTTTTAAACCGCTTTATCGAAGTTATCATTGCACTTATCGAACTAAAAGCCCGCCCCTTACTTAAGTTCATGCCCCCTTCCAAAAAAAAATGTTATACAAAACGAAACAGCTTGAAGATCTGGTCGTGTAGATCTTGCACAACATCTCCCCCTTCAAAATGGCCGCCGGCTTCAGCACTTTTTTATTCTTTTCTTTTTTCTTTTTTTTTTCTAACATGGTGCCTTACCCCAGTTTGCGAGCTTCGATGGCGGCCCCTCCGAGATAGGCTGAGAGAAATATGCAAATAAAGAGGTGTTAGTATGCAGGTATTTGCATATAATTCATGCTAAAAGCCACTTGTGGAAGGTTCTTTGAATATTCACTCACTGAGGCAGGTATACGTTAATTAGACCTATTTGATCGTTGCCTGAGAAAGGTTCAGTTCAGTAGCTGAAGCAGTTCGTTACACCGAAATGCAAATATTGCATCAAATCTCTTTTGATTTGAACTGTAGGTATCTGTTGCTCCGAGTTGAGTTACACAAGTTTTAACTTTTCATTATAAATATTTTCCAAAAATACAAGTTATCGTGAGCTTTAGTAGGGAAAAGAGACTGTAATGATGGGTAATGTGTATCCTTCGGTAATCAGTTCATCTAGATTTGAACGTTTTAACAAACATACATCATCTAAATTAATTTATTTTTTTATTTCTTGATGAAACGATTACCGAAATCTACTAATTACCCATAATTATATTCTCTTTCGATACTAAATCTCACGAGAACTTGTATATTTGAAAAAAACAAAAAACAAACTTGTAATCTTGAATCTGCGGAATATATATATTAATATATTTAGTATCGTAGAATGGCGTTCATAATAATAAAAATTTCTACTTAAAAATATTTTTTAAAAATTCGTTTTACCCTTAAAGTTTTCAAACTGAAAAAGGAAACATACATATGTTACTTATAACATAAATTCCTCAGGATTTATATTTCATAAAAGTTTCGTTGTTAATGACCTTAACAAGTTTCCACTTCAGGTACAGTTTTGGGTTTGGCTTGTAGTACTTCGACGGAAATTGTTAACAGGGGTTGAAGGTATCTGGATCGAGCCTTTGGGTTCGCTAAACATTCTATTGTAATTAATATTACTATATTACTTCTGTTCATCTAATTAACGCCTTACCTGATGCACATCTTTTTCTAATTGGAAAGTTCTTCAGTCGCTTTTAGCGACTTTAGGTAGGGTGTAAACTTGTGATTTCGCTTAACTTACATGCTCGTGACGTATTGCACTGACGTCGCCTAGGGCCTATGATAAAGAGACAAAATCAACTTTAGTGTAAAGGTTTGAACTTCAGTCATAAAAGAATAATTATATTTAGCTAAAACGTCATTTAATAGTTGTGGACTTCATACTAACAATAACTTAAAACATCAATAACTAGCTGGACTTTTCGTTTCCCCTAAAATAGTTTGTTTGTCATAGATAAATGTCTTGTTTTATCTAAAAATTATCTAATTATTGTTGAAGTTAACGATGATAATTATGCTATGCAAATGAAAAAAAATCTATGTAAATATAAATATTATTATTTTTTTTTAAATTTAATTTAATGATATTTACAACTATAATGGTATAATATAAATATAAGATATAAATAATATTACTATACACTAATTATTATTTCAAAATAGTTACTGACATTTTGTATTGAACTTGAGCAGCCCATCACATTGTTGGATTAATAAACAAATTACTTGGAAATGTATATGACTGTTCGGAGTGTTAGTGTAGGTGAAAACCAGGCTAATGCTAATAATTTAAGATACAAAAATTTAGATTATAATTGATTTAGAAAAAAAAAAGTAATTTTGATTTTTCACTTCTGTCGGATATTTTTTTTTAATTTGAACTATTATGATCTAACTCTTGAACTTAATTGAATAAATAAAAAAAAACTTTTTACTCAATAACAGCTTTTGAAAAGATCCCCCGTTGTTAGTGTCGCTGTACACCTGGATAGGTGTTGTTGCAGGTGTATAGGTGCCCCAGATACGGCCTGAGGGGAACGCGAACAGGGAAATGGTGAGGAATTGGGTTCCCACAGTAGGCACCCCATCCCGTCCCGCGATCCGTTCTTATCTAATGGAGGCAACTGTCGATGGGTTCGCCTCCTGATCTGGGCCTCCAGGGAGGGTATTCGGCTACCCGACTGCCTCTTGAAGGATAAAAGGAGGGAATTTGTAGAGAGGATAAAGTACGAGAGAAAATCCAAATGCAATATCAAATTGCAATAGATATAATAAGATGAGCGTAAGGTCTTCTTTGAGGAAAATATAAACTAAATAAAAATAAAATAAATATGGATAAATAAAATGATCCGTGTGGAGGTTAAAAAAAAAAAATTATAAACCTACGTATCGACCCACATTCCGGTTCTTCTTCAAGGCATGTAATTTAGGTCACAACTTTAAGCCCCGAAGAAGACCGGTATTTTGGATGAAACGTCGGTAACTTATAAATTATAACTATTTAGGGAATTATTCGTTTGACCTACACCTATATATAATTATTAATCAATAATTATTTTAAAAAATAAATTACATATATCTTAAACTGTATAAAAAGTTTTTTCATGCATAATAATTAATAAAAACGCGTGAATGATTTTGGTCTCAGTACTTGCTATGGGCCGATCTGTTTCGAAGCATACGGTTGTGCAAGGTTTTGATTCGAGCAAGAATTCATTCAAAAGCCATGTATACCAATTGAAGTTAATATCAAAATCTTAAGAAAATAAAGTAATCTCAACAAAGGAAAATTAATTTTATCTCCTTTGTAACTCTGAGTTTCGAATTACCTCTTGTTACATAGTGTTTCCAGATTAACAAATTAAATTTAACAAAAACCTAACCTAATTAACTTCGATAAATCTATCCCCAATACTCCTTTTATCTGCCCGAGAACCTACACTCTCAAGATTGCCAGAGGAAGCCCAACAGGGAAGGCAAAACACTTGCAAGGATTTCTCTGGGGTCGTGCATATTGTATCGCCCGGAGGAGAGAGAGCACATTTGGCATGATTCTTTTAGCGAGTACCTCCCAGTTATTTAAGCCCTCCCAATCCTAAATCAAGATGGGTGTCATAGTCAGCGATTATTAGCAGTAAACTGTTTATTTGGTTTTATCCATAATTAACAATTATTTATAATCACTAACAATAGCTACTCACCATTGGCGTGCTAAAAAAAACCAACTAACCCAGAAGAATCATGTGACTGTCAATTTTTGAATCTTGAAATTGTTTTCAATTAACAACTTTTACATGTTTTGGTGCGCCAATGTAAGCTGCCATCTGAATTAAGGCCTGGTAAAATGCATAACACAAATCAGCGCAACCCCTATACTCTCTATACTCTAAAATGATTTCCTGCATTTCTTTTCTAGGGAAGACCCAGCATCTGAGAAAGAATAATAGTTCGTTCATCTTGAGAAGTTTCATATAACACGACGATGGCTCCTAACCAATACGCGATAGGTGTCACTAAGAACAAATTCGCTCTTTGCGATAGCGAAGAAGAAATGGATCCTCATGAGCTGTTGAAAAAGCAGGAGAAACAAAAGGAGGAGAAAAAGAAGGCGAAGGTCGTGGAAAAGTCCGTCCCTAAGCCGAAAAGTGGAAAACCCAACGCGTCGACATCTAAACCGACCAACAACTCGAAACAGGCGCTGGAAACGATTGGACAAAAGGATCCTGTTAGACCCAGATCATTCCCGCCGGTGAAGAGGAACTTCAACTTCAACGACAGGAATCAATCCGGCCCTAAGCAGGATCGTGAGGATACGGAGCGCGGTAGATATTCAGGTGATTCTACTGAATTTCGAGGCGATGGAAGTTCGGGATCCGAGAGCGGGGACAAAGGAAAAGGTGAAAGGCGCGGCTTTTCGAGGGTGTTTGTTCGAGGAGGAGGGAGAGGAAGAGGAGGGTTCGACAACGGCCGCAAGAGGGAGTACGACCGCCGTTCGGGGTCGGACAAGACCGGCGTCAAGCCTGTGGACAAGAGGAGGTCGAGCGGTTCCTTCAACTGGGGGAATCCAGGGGACGAGGTCTTCGACGTCCAAGTCCCGCAAGAAGAGCCCAAGTCTCCGGAAGGGTCACAGACCGCCGAGTTGTCTGACAAGGTCGCGACTTCTGAACCCGCAAAGGAAGAGGAAGGTCCTGCTGTGGCTACGGAGGTTGAAGAAAAACCATCACTCACGCTTGACGAATGGAAGGCTCAGAAGAGTTCACGACCCAAGCCCAATTACAACCTCCGGAAGCCTGGAGAAGGTGAAGACTTGACGCGTTGGAAGGACATGGTCGTGCTGGCTAAGAAGGGTACAGATGAAGAGGACGACGAGGAGCTCGAGTACGGAGAGTACCCACAGCGGGTTGGGCGGCAGAAGAGAATCGAGATCGACGTCCGCTTTTACGACCGGCGAAGCCGGGGGCGAGGCGGGCGCGGTGCTCCGAGGGGGCCGTACCAAGGCGCGCCGCTTCACTCCCCGCTCCACGCTCCTCTGCAAGCCCATCGCACCGCTCCGGCCCCCAGGGTCGACGACGAGGCGGACTTCCCTTCGCTCGTCTAGAGTATTGTCATCTCGGCTAATAGACAGTTTTTTATCTTTAGCAATAAACAAAATTGCGCTTTAATATAACAAACAGTTCCTTTGAATTATCTCAGCAAAAACCTTTTCTTAGTGTTATAAGTAAACTTTGTAAAATATTGTAGTAAGTATAAATATTGAGTACAATAGAAGATTGTCGAAAATTATAGTAGCATTAAAAGCTATAATTAAAATTTTCAGGCATCAGCTTTCAAATTACGTCATTTTAAATTTCCTAATACAAAAATCAGAAATCAATTTTGTAATTGTTAATTATTACTTTAAAAGTAATTTTGTGTCTGATTTTTTTTATTTGTTTTTAATGTTAGTTTACTTTTCGTCCATAAGGGTCCCTATTTTGGCAAGATGTTAAAGTTTTGAAGGATCATTAGTGAATTAAGGTTACCTCACGAGAGACTGTTTTGTATCCATAGCAACGGTTAGGATATAGTTGTATCTAAGAATACTGTAACAGCTTTTATAATTGATTAATTAGTGTTTATTTTGTAATAAAAAGCTTCAGTCATATTATCATAATAAGACTTGCAATTGTATGATTGGACGAATACTAAATTCTGTATTAAAAAAAAAAGTATAGAACAGTGCATTATGTTTAAAACATGTTCTGAAAACCACATTAGAAAATCTGTTAATCCTTTTCTCATTCGTATAAAGTTTCTGAACTCAACCTGCACACGAATAATGAATCCTACTTCCCATTGTTTCGTATTAATCTTTTATTCATTTGTGCAGAATAATCTATCTAATCACAAAAGATAAATAATATTTAAAATTTGTGAACATTTTAATATTATTAACAATTGTGATCATTTTTTAGATTGTTACTTTATATAAACTGAAGGTTCCTGTTTTACACATTTCGATTTGTATGTTTGTTAGTGGCATATGTCATAAATATCTAAGGTCACTTTATGATTAAAAAATGTAAAAAAAAAAAATTATAAAAAAAAATTTAATTTCTTTTCTCTTTTTGTGTTGTATTTTATTAAACTAAGTAATAGATATTTTCTTTATTAATCTTCATTTCTGACATTTGTGTGTTATTATTATAAAGTCAATAAAGGCAATTTTGTTCCGAAATCTTTTATTTTATTTTTGATATATCAAACAACCCCCTCCCCCCCCCAAAAAATACATAAATATCCATTCGTTATGTCTTTGTATCAATGATAAACTCTTTTTCCTCAATGATAAATAAATAATTTCCAATGAACTGCTGACCAACTCAATCCCCTTATCATCCGATTTCCGCTCATTATTCCTTATCAGGTAACCTTCTTCGTTTGTTATCTACAACAGCTGCACTGGAAGGACAGGTGAACACTATTAAGGTATTCTTTAAAAGTAGGTTTTAATTGTAACAAAGTATATTCAGTATTTTAAGCATGCTAGATATTTGTTTACTTTTCTATTTAATATATATATAATCATTACTTTTTTATTAAATATATATTATCAAAGATGAAAAAATAAATGATATACTCGTAAGCACAATACATATATGTATAGTCGCCACTATATATACACATCTACATATTACAGAAATTTAGTTTGCTGGTTGGTTGAGAAAATAAAAAAAAAATGGGCCGATGTTTATGTCTATGTTTTAGGCCATCATCAGATATAAAAAAACAAATCATATATCAAAGTCAAATGTAATATATATGAAAGTCATGTTAATAAAAAAAGTGTATAAATAATGATTACAAAAATTAATTTGGAAATGGAGAAACAATGATTATGAACATAACAAAAATATTGTAAAATTTGAGACATATGATGTAAATATACAAACATTTAAAGCTACGAAGCCATAAAGACTGTGTGCGCCCCAGGAGGTTAATTTTGAAATTGCAATATGAAGATAAAGAAACAAATATTATGTAGTATCAGGGAGATATAATAATAATATAAATGTAAAATATAATTATATCTTTCTTACAAAACATAATCCTTCATCTTCACATTGTTATATCATAGTAAAATTATGAAAAATAGCAGGATGAAAATGATTGAATTTTTTTTTTTTTTGGAAATTATTTGTTTTACCCAACACCCCTCTACCATACTATTTTTTATAATTGTGAGATCTTCTGAGCTCGTGAAGATTTTGAAAAGAAAAATTATTAAATTTGATTCATTTTTGAAGTAATTATTCAGCAGGTTGTAGCTTCGAATTGAGTCACAACTTTTAACTTCAACAACAAACATATCATCTATACTTCAAAACGTTAATTGAAACTTAAGTTCTTGATTAAATAATTACCGAAATCAACACATCACACATAATTACATTATGTTTGCCATAGTAAAGCTCATGATAACTTGCTTATTTTGGGGGAAATATTAAAATTGAAACGTAGGATGGAAATAGTTGGGGGTGCAGTCAAAAATTTACACAATAAATAAGTGGAAACTTATTATATTTTATGTGTGCCGACGTTTCGACCTACTTTGTAGGTCATCCTCAGGGCTATGAGAAAAAACAGACAAAAACAAAAATGACTATAAAAATACATAGATACAAGGATTATGTAATTGATGAATGATTATGTATTTATATACATAAATACAAAGATTATGTATTTTTATAGTCATTTTTGTTTTTGTCTGTTTTTCCTCATAGCCCTGAAGATGACCTACGAAGAAGGTCGAAACGTCGACCGCATAAAATATAACAAGTTTCCACTTATTTATTGTGTAAATTTTTGACTGCACCCCCAACTATTTCCATCCTACATTGGTACTTACATTCAACGAATTTCTTTAAGAATGAAACGAATAAACAGTTAAAACTTGTAATAACTCAACTCGAAGGGGCAGCCTGCGGAACAGATACCTAGAGTTCAAATCAAAAGGGACCTATTTGGATTTTGGTGTAACGAACTGCTTCAGCTACTGAACTGAACCTTTCTCAGGTAACGATCAAATAGGTCTAATTAACGTATACCTGCCTCAGTGAGGGAATATTTAAAGAAGCTTCCACAAGTGGCTTTTAGCATGAATTATATGCAAATACCTGCATACTAACACCTCTTTATTTGCATATTTCACTCAGCCTATCTCCGAGGGGCCGCCATTGAAGCTCGCAAACTGGGGTAAGGCACCATGTTAGAAAAAAAAAGATAAAAAAGAAAAGAAGAATAAAAAATATTATATTTTAGTAAGAAAAATATAAGAAAACAAAATACAACTATACACTACTGGTCAGTAGTTGAAATAAAAACAAAAAAAGTTTTTATTATAATTAATTAAAATTTTGAACATAAGATGGCAGCACTACAACGTTCTACAGCTAGGGCCAAAGTCGCTCTAAGGTAAGTAAAGTATTATTTAATAATCCGTAGTTTTTGTTATATCATATTAATTATAAATTATTGAACACGAGGTGTCCATAGTAAGGCAACTAAAAATAATAAGTAGATAGTTATATTAGTGTATATATTATATTATATTATATTAGTCTATAGTATATATATATATATATAGAGAGAGAGAGAGAGAGAGAGAGAGATAGATAGATACAAAGCATGAGTTAGTAATTTTGAATTTGTAATTTATCAAATCCTCTGAGAACTTAATATTTATTTTTAGAAACATTGCATGAGATGAAGCTTAAAATGTTCTCTTTTTTTCTTCTCCATAATTCTTCTTTTGCATTAACTTGTTTAGAAAACGTTTGAAAAAAAACAAAAACAGCATTTTGTTACCTAAATGTTTAAAATTTTAATGTAAAATGAATTTCTTTTAAAATAAAATTAATTAAACATTAATATATAGCTTATATTTAAGCCAATTTGAAATGAAATATATTAAAAATAGCTTCCTGTAAAATTATTAATAATATTTAATTGAAATTATTACCTGTCTCTTATTATCGGTGGAGATAATAAATTGGTAACGTAAAAATATAACGGAATAAGATAATTAAATTTTTTTTAAATGCATAAATAATCTCCAACAATCAAAACAAATTTACTGAAAAAGGATAAATATATTTTTTGTAAATTTGTTACTACTGATATTTACCTGTACCACTACAACCTGTGAAAGGTATAGGGTTGAGCATATGTACTGTTTGTTGGACGCAAGTTGTATACAGAAAGGTGATTTGTTGACTATTAAATATTAAATTGATTAATATAAAATGAATGTCTCCTTGCAAATTAAATGAGAACCAAAAGTTTTTGAAAATGAATTGATGATTAATACAAAAATTTCAATACCTTCATTACAACCGAAATGATTTGCTTTACTAAAATCCAATTTTTTATATTTTAACTCACATGGAATACCTTTCAAATATATCTATAAGGGTTATTTGAGTTATGGCCTTGTTCTTTGAAATGTGCTCAAAATTTGTTTTTTAAATTGCAATTTAAGAATAAATAAAATTATTCTATAATGTATAATGTGAATTTACACTCAACAGCAAAAAAAACCGGACACTTCATATTTTTCGTATTAAAAGCTAATTTTCAGCAATGTGTTTGTTTTTTCGGGTATTCTAGTTATTACAGAGAATGTAGGGTCTAAGTCCATTGAACTAATCCCTTCAGGATTAGTAAACAATCAGATAAAACTCAGATTTGATTTATTTGTCTTGAAGTTGATTTACCTGTCGGACCTATTCTAAACTGTAAGTAGTTTTTAGCACATTTAAACATCTTTAATTTATTTACCAAGCCTTTTCTGTGATTAATAGACATGTTTTTTTTTTATTTTGGTCCAGAATAATGGTTCTTTCAAATGTTGACACAGCCCGAGCTGATGCCTTGGCCAGAGAAGGCCGGTGCTTGGGGTAGCGACGTCTACCATTCACGATGCACTACCTGGTTTATTTCATTCTTACCATGAATTAAAAAGATTAATATACATATGTATTTAACAAAATTATAAGATCAAATCTAAGTGTCCGGTTTTTTTGCTGTTGAGTGTATATTTTTAAAAAACCCGGGTTTATTACCCGGTGGAGACTAAATATTTTTTAAGACAATGTTTGTCCATGGAGGGGATTGGTCTGAGATCAATCCAGGATTTTTCGCAATTAAAGGTACCCTCTTTTTATAGGACCCGGGAGGGTCTTTAGATTCCACAAGGACCATCCGCGGCTGTTGAAGAATAAGTAATTTATCTGTTACAGCAGTATTTGATGGTTGATGGTCCCTAGCATCAGAGCTTTAGCCACTTAAATACTAAAACCTACCAACGGATTTTTCAGTTAGTTAGGATGGATTAACATCACTACAATTGGCAATTACGAAACCAATTAGGCCGTGGCCGGTTTTGGTTGCATTCTGCTTTCATGCTTTGGCGTCACTAATGCTTCCATGCTTCGCCGAGTTCCTTCATAATGATATCTTGTCGTTAATTGAAGACTACAACTGACTCTAACCTAACCTCTACTCAATTAACCTAACATATATTCAATTAACTCCTTACTTCTTAAATCATACTTCAAGCGAAACGATTTTTCTGCATTTGAATTCCTCACCAAATTCAAAAACCTATAAACTTTATAAAAACATATTCAAAACTGTAAAAAATTACCAGGAAACGGTACTTGTATGTTATGGTATCACCACATAAGAATTTAATTTGAAATAAATAATAAACATATGTTTTATTAAACTAACTTTAATTGTTTACATCAATCCAAAAATCTTTAACTTCTCTTAAATTTGGGCGGATAGGGTAAAAACCCTTGAGTTGTCTACGCCACTTAAACTCAACCTCCAACCTCACTTGGTTTATGAGGAACTTGGCAGATCCACAAAAACCTTCAATCTTCTGCCTATTCGATAACCTTCTTGGGTCAACAAAATTGTAACTGTGGCTCAAAGTTTTATGAACACAAACCAGTACAGATATTGTACAGATTCATGTATCCCTTACAGCTCTTTTCTTAAGCCCAAACTTTTCTTGCAATTCATTTGGAACACCTCCAATATATTTTTGTACCAAAATATACATGACATTGAGGGCCTACCTTACGATAGGTAACAGACCATTACCTTGAAGGAATGCTATGGCCGTCTTTTTGTCTTGAACCTCGCTAAATATGCCTTTTTAAAGTGTACATTTTCGCTCAAATAAAATTACACAGTGAAAAACCATATAATTATCAATTTACAAATGTTTACTTCACATGTGTGTTATAATCATGAAATTCAATAAATTCTAAAGTGGTGATACGACAACATACAAGTGCCCAGGAAACATTGTATTCAATTCAAAAGATTACTAACATTTTAGTACCAAATGCACTTTAATATCCTTGAATTTAAAAAAAATAATTAAATAAGCAGTCATGGATGATTTTGGAATAACTGTGTTCTTTTTTGAATTTATAAATCAATTATGTTCTGAATTATTTCAATTTAAAATTGTAAATATTTCACAGCTCTTTTCTTTTCTCTCGGGGTCCCCAAAACCTGGGGTAACTTGGAGGCTATTTATCAAAATTTACCAGAAAAGAGATACTTACAATTTTAAAGATAGGATTATTTGTTCAACATCAACGAACAAGAACCAGTCATTCATCCATTTTGTTAATATCTACCGCCACTGTTCTCCCTCAATGGCGTTATTATCTGCGATCCAGAAGGCCTATTGTGACGCCCAGGAAATCCGATGTGGACGTTCCTCCGGTAATTCGAGCGACTCTTCAGGATACAAAGATAACAATCAAGAGGACACTTTCCCACACTTCTTGATAACTTCCCACCGGGTCACCTAATTCCTATATTTTACACCTGACCTGAGTCTAACCATCGGAACGCTCTGTGTTTCTATCTATGTGTATATATATATATATATATATATATATATATATATATATATATATATATATATATATATATATATATATATATATATAATGGTTTCTACTTATCTTGACTGTAGTGGAAATATTATGTTTTGGTTCTTGAGTTTCAGTCAGTTATTTCAACTTCTTTAGGCGACGTTTCGAGACTATGTTAGTCTCATATTCATGCCCTGACAGTGAAAAAATGAGCATAAAATAAATAAATATAAAATTACACGTGTAAGTTGTAATGGATAGGGTGTACTTACAAGTTCCAAAGAATTGATCAATTTATCATCAATCAGTTATTTCGCAATATATCATAGAATGTTTCTATTGCATTAGCTATGATCAACGAATAAGTAATCTATTTAAGCCTTAATATTGGTCGAAGCTTTTTATTTCCATTTCCAACATGTTTTTTATTAAAGTCAAATTTTGAGTATTTACACTTGAAATTTTATACAGATAATGACACAACAGTTTCAAGCTAATAAACATTTTCTGATGGTTAATGAAATTATTTGCTTTAGCGATTCCAACTATTAACGAACTCAAGATTAACTCTTGTACATGATCCATCATGGAATTGATTGCAAGTTTGAGTCAGTATGGATCTAAGTACCAGAATGTTGAGAAGGAAGATAATAAAAAAGGGGCTATATGAGGGACGGGAGAAGTACCCATGTGTACTGTTTTTCCTCAAACCACTCTATGTAAATAATAATAAGGCTTAGCGAACCCGAAGGTTCGATGCCGATACCACCAATCTCTGTTTACAAACTTCCTTCAAAGGATCACTACCCAAACCCAAATCCGCCAGATCGCCCTTAACGCAATCCTCCCAACTACGCCTTGGCCTAAGACTCAGAACCAAGACTCTGAAGTTTGTCATGAAAAGATTGATATCGGATTTGGGCCAAATCAGCATTAAACGGGACGTTAAGGTCATTATGGATTACTTTGATCGTAACCAAGTAAGGAGCATTAAGGATTTTCCGAAGGATTTTGGATTGCAAGGATTGAATACGAGAGGAATTCGATGGCTTAGTGGAGCCCCAAAGCTCTATTCCGTAAGTCCAGATGGGTCTAATGATTGCCATGTATATGAGTCTCTTGTAATTAATTGGGAGCTTAGAGCGTTTATCTAGTAAATGTTGAAGTAGCCTAAAACGGCGAGCTGTTTCTTTTCGTTTCAGTCTAGTATGAGGATTCCAAGTTAAGCGTTTGTCAAGGTGTAGTCCTAAGTACCTGTTCTACTTAGGACTTAGAGGGACGTTATTAAACGATACAGGGGGCAGAAAGTCGCTGGTTTATGACGGAGGGTAAATGTGATTTGATGAGATTTGTGAGAATTTATTTTAATCCTCCAGTTTTGACACCAATTTTCAAGGTCAGTGATGTGGGATTGAAGAGTTCGTGATGCTATAACTGGATCAGTTTTGACAGATAATAGACATGTGTCATACGCATACGTGGTAAGGATAGTATTAGGATGAGTCGGGATGTCAGCTGTATAAATTGTGTAGAGAATTGGGCCGAGGATACTGCCTTGAGGAACGCCGGCAGATTAAGAAATTATAAAATTAAAATGAATTTCCGTCGGAAGTAACTGAAGCCATTTTAATAGTATTCTAGTTACCCCAAGTTTACGTAGGAGGTTCGAAGCGAAGCGATGCGCGAATTCAACGCGATGTGGTGTCGCGCAATGACTGTGTCATACGTGCGGGCGAATCTTGCATATAATTATTATAGTTAATAACTTATCCCATTGGACGTTCTTGGATAGCAATAATTAAAATTTCTATTTCAGATATAACAAAAACACAAAATATAAATTAACCATAATGAAACGCGTTCGCGTTCATGTTGGGCACTTAAATAGGTTTCGAATGTTTGTTCTTTTCTTGCCGCGCCGCTTAACGTTCGCCCCTGGATTGCTCACGCAGGACGTCATCTTAGAGTTGTAAGTGGGTTCCGTTTATTAGTTAAGAAATATTGGCTTCATAGACCAGTAGTAATAGTAATGCGATCCTCAGCTTCCTGTATAATAAAATCATAAAGGGTTGATTCAAACGGCGGCGGGGCGTTCCGGTGAAGAAGAAAGAGCTACGCGGAGGAAGGCTTCCTTTGACCGAGTCGACAATAATTAACAGCGACATAGATTTGAGCTCTGCGGTCTCCGAGGCTCGGCCGTACCATTATTCCTCCAACCCTTTCTTCCAAGACTTCCTTTGTCCTCTAATAACGGGCTAGGAGAACTCCCTCCCTGACGAAGACGAAGGTAACCGGAGGACCATTGTGACTGCTGTGTAACAAGACCACGCCCACGGCTGGAACCCGATATCTCAGGGCTCGTGCCGCAGCTGTCTAACTTCTTTGCTAGCTTACTAACTTCACAGCAGAGGCAATTCGCTAACCTCTTTTTTCCTTACCTTTAACTTTTTATATTTTATTAAAAGTGACTGAAGTTAATAAACGGATAATCGTTTGGTAAACTATCGATAATCGTTTTAATTTTTATTTTATTTATTGACATTTTTATTATAGTTATAATAGCGTAACAACCCGCAAACGAATTCTAGCCTCCTCCAAACCAATCGCCGGCTGTTGTCAACCGGCTGGTAACTCCAGCTTTCTTCGCTTCATTCCCGATTCCATGTCCCTTCTTCTTGTCAACACCATCCTTGGACCGACACTTATTTCCATTGTAGTAAGTAGTAACTCTATAAGTCTCTTCGGAGACGATTTAATTTTATCACTGTAGTAATACCTATATCGTTGACAAGGTCATAAATCTGTTCATTTTATCTCCGTCGCCATTTCCCTCTAACATTAATTGGAACGAAGATTCGTTGGAGTAATTTTCTTTCCCTTGAATTTGTAACTTTTTGTTTTTCGACTTTGTGGTAGTCCAAGTTTTGGAACCCTAGGTAAGCACAGAGTAGATAAGGGTCTTTTATAGAGTTAACTTAGTTCGGCTTAAGTTCAATTTACTGACACGATACTCCTCATCGTAAAGTTGCATCTGGCGGTTATTGAACTTTAAAACTGTACTACTTGTATTACAACTTTTCCCGGGAACATTTATACATCCATAGCACTTTAATGGTTAAACCTTCAACTTTGCAGCTTAAATTTGTAAATTTTCTTGGAAAGTACACTCGTTTGCGTTGAGGGGACTGGATTAGAAATTTTAAGTGCCCTGCAGATTGCCCTTTTAGGCTTTTCTAAGCTCTTTAATTGGTTCGCAGAAGGAACAAAGGTTCATCGCCGGACAATGGTTCCCAGAAAGTAGTCACCCGCAGGTAGTTCGCATACTCCTTTCCTTCGTCAGGTCCAATTACTAAGACCCTCTGGGCGGGGCATAGACCGTGGGGTAGCAGCCGGCAAAACAAACTCTTTATTCGCCGATCAAGATCTGGTCGGAGATATCTCAGCAGCTGCCTGGCAGGGAGCCTATTAGCTTTTGTTTGTTTTCACAGAGCGCGTTCTCATTCCACGTCATGGATCGAGTGATCTCGGCCGCGAGCCATCTCGGATTGAAAGTGATCCTTCGATCTGTTGAGGTTCTATTCTCATGCGGAATTAATGAAACCGTCGGAGGTAATTGGCCTAGCCTCCTCCAGAGGTTCGGGTGATTGTTCTCAATGACTCCTCTATTCTTCAATACATCAACACAACTCATCACAATATGAACTGAATGCACAAAACAAGAATGGCCTAAGGCCCAGTACTCGCTCGATAAGGTATTATTTTCTATAGAATCCAAACGGTTACTCAACGTTTTCAAAATGGTCCCAGAACAAAATTTTACAAGAACATTTAATAAAGCAACGTAACAATAATAAGGCTTAGTAATTTATCCTCAGATATTGAATTAATTTTTTGCTCTAACAGTAATTTATCTCTAAATATAAAATTTATTCTAGCTATTTTAACAGTAATTTACCCCTCGAATATTTAATTTATTTTGACCCTCAGTAATCAATCCTCAAATATAGAATTGATCTTAGGTATTCTAACAGTAATTTACCCTCGAATATTTAGTTTATCTTGACCCTAACAGTAATTAATCCTCAAATATAGAATTTATTTTAGCTCATCAAACAATAATTTATTCCTAAATATAGAATTTATCGTACTTCTCCTAAAAGTAATTTACCCTCGAACATAGAATTTATATTAGCACGCCTAACAGTAATTTAGACTGAAATATCCACCCCGTAGCCCAGAATATCGGGCGTAGTGTTCTCGAGGACCTAATAGAAGTCTTTTGTTCTCGAAGAACAAAGACCTTGGTGTTATAATCAAGTGATTGTTACGAAGAGCTGTGGTCTCGCTTAATACGAAAAAATAAAACTTGAAGCTCCTAATGGTTCTTTATATTTATTTTAAGTTTTTAACTATACATTTTAGTTTAAATGAAAACTGATTTTTAATTTGAATTCAGCCGAAACGGAGAAAAAAGATTTATTTCTATAATACCCCTCAAATACATTGTACTTTCTTTCTACAGTATAAAATTCAAATTCCCTTAGTAAAAAAAATATTTTTATTTTATGTGGAAGAAAATGGCCCGGGTAAAGGTCAATAAATTTCTCTTAGATGTGGAGAAATTTTTATTAATTAGCCAACGTTTCGACCCACTTTGCAGGTCTTCTTCAGGGCTGGCGCGGGGGGGGGGGGCCGGAGCTGGGCCCGATAGGTCCGTCCAAGCTCTTTTTTATTTTATTTTAATTTAAAAAATATTCGTATTTATCTATTTTGGAAATAATATTTATTTGTACATGATAAAATTATATATTTTTCCCATAATATAAATACATTACTCTGTTTAAGATTACAAAAAAAAAATTGGGGCCACGATCGAGGATTCGTAGCCGGGCAGGTAGCCCTAGGGCTTTTTAGAGAGTAGAAAATCCTTATTCATGCCGTCTTTCGTAGGGACGTTAAAAGGGCGTCCCGAGACTTTACGATCCCTATCCTAATTAAACCTTGATATTTAGGCAAAATTTAGAGCTCCCACTGTACCAACGTCCGATTAGCTATAGCAGCATATAGTGACGTTAAATGAACATACAACAAATATTTAATAATTACAGAAAGAATTGGTCGACCAAAATTTGTCGTTTACATTGTTATAACCTATCCGTAGTAAATAACATAGTAAATTCCGCAGGTTGAGTCACAAGTTTCAAATTTTCATTTGTTTTAAATTTTTTCCAAAAATACAATCATGAGCTTTAGTATGAAAAAGAGAATGTAATTATGATCAATGTGTATACTTCGGTAATCATTTCATCAAGAAATGAACGTTTCAACAAACATGTATGTGTACTTCGAAATGTTTCTTGAAGAAATCCTGGGGAAAATCTGGCGGTTGAGCACCCAGAAACAGTACAGTCTCTTTCATGTTCTGAACCCCAGACTCTTTCAAGGGTTGTAGTGGTACACGTTTGAGCTCTTCAATATTAATGTTTCTACTGGTTTTATTAAATAAAATATCTAATTATTATTGCTAATATTCGCTAATGGTCTGCGGAAGTCGTTATTTAAATCAGTAATAATTTCAATTACTGTTGAGTTCAGTTTTTTTCTTAAAACTAAAAATAAAAATAAGTAGTGTTAATTTTTATAATTTAATGCAAAGAAGTAGGAAAAAATTGTATCATTGAGTTGTAAGTTCATTTGGTCTTCAATTTTTAAAATATTACTGCAGATTATAACATATATTACAACCTAAACATTATGAACACAAAATATTCTATAGTCGGGTAGGGTTTTATCGGTTACATGGAACAAGTGGTACAGCTGAAACCGGGGATAGAAATGAATTGCAGATTAGCTGTAATGAGAAGCAGCCAAGCGATAACTCCACAACCATACTGCTCTCATAATATCATGAAGTCTATAATACTTAGATACCATACTATATTATTAGAACCTTATTATTAAATATAATATTTAAAAAATATTTGTCTGATTTGGAAAATACACAGATATCTGTATGCATCAATTAAACAATACATCGTTAGCATAATAAGTTACTTTGACTCAAATTAAATATGTATATACATATGCATACCTATATATAGAGAGAGAGAGAGATTGGCTGTCACACTAATATTTTAATAAATATTCATAATATTTAATATTAAAATCACATTTTTTAATTATCTGTTAAAGTTTTTTTTTTTTTTTTTTTAATTCAATGATATTTACAACTATAATGGTATTATATCAAGTAAATGTGCAAAAATGTAGAATATGACATGAAAACACTTGTGGAGAAACTACCCATCGATAGCACTCCAATAAATTTCTATAGTAGATGATCTCGAGGCCATCTTCTTTTCAGACGCCTCGGAGGGTTATCAGGAATAGTATGGGAAGCAAGCTGAGAGACTAGCGGATTCAAGTGCGTATGGAGCTTGTTATGGAAGGATAGGTATCTAGTTTGGGCCAAATCAGTAACATATGGGATATTAAGATCATGATGGATGAGTTTGTTTGTGACATAATAAGGAGCATTGAGGATTTTACGAAGGATTTTGGATTGTAAGGATTGGATACGAGATGAATTGGATGGTTTAGTAGAGCCCCAAGGCTCAACTCCGTATGCCCAAATAGGTCTGATGACTGTCATGTAAATAAGTCTTTTGTAATTAATTGGTAGCTTAGAGCGTTTGTCCAGTAAGTGTTGAAGTAGGCGAAAACGTCGAGGAGTTTCTTGTCTTTTCAGTCTTGTATGAGGATTCCAAGTGAGACGTTTATCCAGATGGAGTCCTAGGTAACGTATCTGTTCGACAGGGTTCAGTGGAATATTTAATATTAAAATCACATTTTTTAATTTTCTGTTAAAGTTAATATTTAGGGAACTTGGTTCAATTTCAGCTGATGTTCGTTAATACTATTCTTATAGCTAGTAATTTGAAGGGTTTTTTTTTTTTTTTTTGTAACTTTTAATCACCTATAACAAAAAAGTTGTTTTTTCTTGAGCAATAAATTCTCCCTTCAAGACAGATGAGTTAATAACCCCAACGGAAGCTAGTCTCATGGATTAGGTAGCCACTTTGCTCTTCCTCTTTAACCGAACAAGACCTGTTAGATGACACTTAAGACCTGGAAAGCTATTAAGGATTTGGGTGGCTAATGGAGGATGAACAGTTGGTAAGTGAGGGCGAGGGGATTGGGTAAGAGCAGGTTTGTGAGGTGCAAAGTGGCAGGTGTACGCACAGGTGGGGATGTTCAACGGAACTTTAGGAGGTACAGTTCTCTAGGAGGTACGTGTTAACAATACTCGATAAGATACGTATCAACGGTACACAATAAGGTACAAACCGCCAGTACTCTACGAGGTGAATACCAAAACATCGAAGTATATATAAGGAAAATACCAAGAGTAATGTACGAGTTATAGAACTGTATATTCTTAAGTTGAATATGTCTATAAATTATTTATTGATTATAGAGCATCTGTTTGGGAATTTAGAAGATGTAGGAAAAGTTTGGATTTAAATGAGGTTAAAGAGGACGCATGACGGATATCGAGAGAGTGAGTTCCAAAAAGAGGTAGAACGGGCGAGAAAGGAACGCTCAAAAGTTTGGTTCTGTGGGACCGGATATAAAGATCAGAAGGGCGAGATCTTGTGCCCTGAGATTGGATAGAGGATTTGAATTGTAGGAGACTATAGATATAAGATGGATGCTGTGAGTTGATAGTTTGATATAAGTAAGAACCTAGGAAATAGAGTCTACGGACAGAACGGAAGAGCCACATTAACTCAAAGTAACGGCAGGACACATGAGACCTCCTCGGGGCGTCGAAGACAAATCGAAGCGAACAGTTCATAATTCGCCTCAACCTCTCCTCGAGCCTGATCAAGAGGCCACCATATGCCACACAACCATAGTCGAAGTGTGGAAAGATAAAAAAAGTGAGTACTTATCGTGGAATCGAGATATTTTCGAAGAGAATAAGCGGCTAAGTAAAGCATTTGCTTGAAAAGGAGCTATGGCTTATATTATAACTCCATTTAAAGCGAAAAACTACGAGAATGTATGCAAGTAAGAATTCTATTGTTGAATCTTGTTTAGGCTATAAAAAAAGAAGTGTTCATATATCCATAAAATTTCTATTGTCGGTTTCTCATGTATTGTTTACATGTTTCTTCAGTTAGTTTTGTTCCTAAAATCTTTTTTATAATTTTGCATTCTTCTTTTAGTAGGTATCTTAATCATGTCACGTTTTGTACATTTTGAAATATATAACTAAATTTAATCATTATCATTGCAAACTAAATTTAGTTTCATATATAATTATATATGAATTATAACATAATTCATTCATTATATTGGAATTGAATATTAGAATTTGTTAATTATTCCAAAATAATCTACTCTGTCTATGTATATGTATATAAATATGTTTAATGAAGTTATAAAATTATACGGATTAACTATACGCTGAAAAAGACGTTAAGTTCATAGCCAAGGCGTATACTAGAGCCATATTGTTTCCACGGGTTGGTAGCTTGGGGTGCATTTAATTAGTTAGTCGTGTCTATTGTGTTCTTTCGGGGCAAAAAATATCAACATTATTTATTATGTCGGGCTCTGGCCTGTCCACTTCAGTAGAAAGTATTTTAAATGTTATATTTCACTTTTTATTTTATTTTACACTTAATAATAAAGGAATTTCAAATAATAAAATAATTAACCTAGTCTTAAAAATGCTAGCTCATTTTCCATAAATTTTTCTAAACTCATCGATGTAAAAAATCTGGACTTATAAGGAAGAAAATGGTGCGGGTGGAGGTCAGAGAAAATTCTCTTAAATAAGGAAAACTATTAATTTAAAGGCAACGTTTCGACCAACATTGCACGTCTTCTTCAGGGATTTACAAGATACAGGCAGATTAAATATGATACATAGTAAAGAATAGAAATACATATATTCATATCACCTTTATCTTGGTATAAAAATATAAAAATCTTATGATTCCATCGCCCGTTAGATTATGTATAACGTATTGATTGAACTGGGTTTACCAAAGAAATTAATAAATCTGGTAAGGATGTGTATGAGCGAAAGTTTCGATAAGGTTAGAATCGATTATAATTGTTCGGAGAAGTTCGAGATTCGTTCAGTTTTAAAACATGGTGATTCGCTATCACCTGTAATATTCAATTTAACACTCGAGTACGTTAGTAAAAAGGTGATACACAACAAAAGAGGTTTGAATTTGAATATGAATAGTAAAATATCCGTGGTTGGGTTCGCGGACGGTTTGGTACTGTTGGGTGTGGACGAAGAAACTATAAAGCTAAATACACAAACGTTAATGAACGCTGCTAAGGAAATAGGGCTGGAAATAAATTCGGATAAGACTAAGTATATCGTCAGTAGCAGAATTTTGGTGATATTGTTGTAGGAGGGAATAAGTTCGAACATGTGGAGATGTTTAAGTACTTAGGGTCAATCCTAACTGGAAAAAACGAAATGCAAGAGGAAATAAAGGCGCGACTAAAGGCGGAAAATGCTTGTTATTATTCGGTCTCGAAATTACTAAGCTCGCGTCTTTTGTCCAGAAATCTAAAAATCAGAATTTATAAAACAATTATCGTTCCATCTCTTCTCTATGGATGTGAAACTTGGTCACTAACGGTGAAGGATGAACAACGTCTTCAGGAATTCGAAAATAAGGTGTTATGTAGAATATTCGGTCCAAAAAAGGATGAGACCACCGGGGAATAAAGGAGATTACATAACGCGGAATTGCGAAGCATGCATCCGGTAAATATTATTCAGGTGATAGCGTCGCGAAGATTAAGATGGGCATGTAAAGTTGCTGGGCTTAGTAAAGAAAGAATTCCCAAGATGTTAATAAGCGCTGTACCGACTGGGAAGCGTCTGAGGGGTAGACCGAGGCGTAGGTGGGAGGATTGCGTTAGGAATGATCTAGTGGGTTAGGGTTTGGGCGGGGATCCGTAGACGGAGGTTTGTAAACATAGATTGGTGGTATCGGCATCGAGCCTTCGGGTCCGTTAATTTTTTTTTCCTTTTATTTACTTTTCTTGGTATAGCAATGGCGCCTGTCTTGGTCTTTAATTTTTCAATTGTCACATCATTACATTCCAAGATTCTAAAGAAGCAACAATAATTCATTTTTTGTATAAGAAAAACATACAAAATTATAAATAATATAATGACGTGAGTCAACAAGATCAAATGAACATTCTTCCTCGTCTATTCATCACAAAAAATGTCGAGAACATGGCTATATGGGATCGTTGAAGAGAACGGATTTGTCCTAGGTGGGAGGCAACCCCTCTTAGTTCAAATCGTAAGAGCTCTGCCACGGAGGGCTGACGACCCGGGTACGAATCCCGGTCAGGGGCAAATCTTTTCTCTTCATAATAAAAATAATTCAGTTTATTCAAGTTTTTTTTCTAATTATTTTTTTATTAATTTTGTTATTTTTAAATGATTTTTTGCTTTCTTTAATAAATTTTTAAACAATTTATTTATCAAAGATTGAGATGTTTACAACTACTAGAACAAGATGTAGAATATATATATTGTTGAGGAGGCCAAGGTCCTCCATAGCGCCATGTGATGATGATGATGATTATATATATATGGATCTATCGCATGATAATTTCTGAAATGAATCTCACCATAGTTTCATTTTGAAATACAAATTCTTTAAGTCAACAGGCACTGGTAATTATATTTTGAACTATCTTTGATGTCAATTAATTTTATTTTCTATTTCGACAAAGAAGATAGTTCTGTGTTTTTATTATTATTATTTTTTTTTTTTTTGGAAAAGAAAATCCGTTTTTTTGGAGACCCTTCATACCCGCCATAGCCTAGTTAAGGCCGACCCTTGAAGAGGGCCTATATCGATTTGGCGTTAAGACCCCCAGCCCCTGGTGATTGCCTGGGGCGACGGGTCCTGGTAATGGTCAGTAATTGGATAAATGACCTTGTTATGGCGTTAATAGAAATCAGATCAATGTTAAATTAAAAGGCATATTAGGAGAGGTTCAAGACGAAAAGACGGGGATAAAATTAATCGAAGGAAATATATGAATGAATGAGTGTTTCCTAAAATCGGTGGAGAATAGATCGGAAGCCACACTAATAGCAATAATATAAAGAAGTAATGTAGTGTCTGATAGCTGGAAGGGATACACGAATCTGTACAAGGTGGGTTATGTACATAAAACTGTGACCAAAGTTACAATTTTGTTGACCCAATAACGTTGGCAAATACGCAGAAAATTGAAAGGCTATGGGGGATCTGCAAAGTGAGGTAACACACGAAGACAAGGAACAAATCGCACATTTTCGACTTTTATCTTGCCGAGTTCATGTGGCGTACACATGTTAGCATCATTGATAAACCCTCCCTGGAGGCTAACATTTCCTACACTTACAACAATTATCGTTATATTCCAAACCATTTACACAAAACCTTGACAAATTATATACCTAAACCTTTATCGTGAATCACTCTACCTATTGGTGAAAACCGTACTGAGTTGCCATGGCGGAAATCCTGGTTCAAATCCCGCTCCAGTCCATGATTTTTATTTAGTCTGTTTGCAGCGGGAGATGGATCATATAGGATATAGGACCCTCTTGGGGCCCACCCAGCCTCTATAAAATATTATAAAAATAAGGCGGGAAATCTGGCGGTTGAGCGTGGCCTAGGACAAGTCACCTCCTTGCAGAACCGTTGTCCATGAACCAGTACAGTCTCTACCATGTATAGAACCCCAGACCCTTCATAGGTTGTAGCGGTACAGGTTTTAAAAAAAAAGTTATTGAGTTAACCGCGAACAGACAGGCAGCCGCGGAGGAGGATTTTGTTTTCTAATATGTATAGATTAGAGATTTTTGGATTGATGTAAACAATTAAAATTAGTTTGATAAAAAAATATGTGTATTGTTTATTTCAAATTAAATGAATTATATTAAACTCTAAAGTGGTGATACCATAACATACAAGTACTTAAGACCATAATCAAGAACTTGATAATCGGGAATTCCTTCCAGTTTTACGAACCTCGATGTCGATGGCATTGTTGGAGATTGTTGGAGACACCTTTGCCCACTCCAATCCTCCTAGATGAACCATAACAGACCCCAACAACAACATCAGTTGTTGTTGTTAAAAGCGGTGCCCACACACAGCTTGGAGGCAGATGTACCCGCATTGTGGAAACCGCCCTCTCGGATGGTGGTATCCATTCTGTACCCAAGCCGATAATGAGGTCCGTTGTACCTCTATCGACAGCAATCGATGTCCGATTGAAAAATAAACATCAGTTGTGGATAACCTAAGTTTGATATATGTACAATATAAAATATAACATTATCATAGCAAAATTGTACGTGAAACCTGTACCACCACAAACCATGAAGGGTCTTTGCTTCAGTACATGGTCGAGAATTCACTGTCTCTAAGGCAACTGTTGAGATGCGTTAATGAGATTTAAGGTATCCACTATATCTTGAAGTGATTGAGTGAATAAGTGGTTAACTCGGATTTCGTCCAGAGAGAGATAACTGCTTTCACATAACCGGAAACTTATCATTCTCGTAGTTTTGGGCTTGAAATGGAGTTGTAATATAAACAATAACTCCTTTTCAAGCCAATGCCTTACTTAGCCCTTTATTCACAACGAAAATAACTCGATTCCGCTTAAGTACAAGAATTTTGTTATAGCACAATTTTTGAGAAAATCATACTAAACTAAACATAGAGAGATAACCTAACACAATAACCTCCCAACAGTTACCTAGATATCCCTTTTCAGTCCTATCTGATTTATATAAATTAAGAATGTATATAACTGAGAAAAATATATTAAAAATGAAATAATGTTGTTAATTTAATAAATTTTACGTATTGGTTTTTTAATTTTTAATTTGATAAAAGGTAGATTTAAATGAAACGTTTTAGTATGTAAATATAAATACAATATAGTATAAAATGAGACCAAAGTTTAAACTATTAACAAAAGGACCATGGAGGATAATGGACCTCCAAGTAACAATTTTTAGAAAATGACAATAAATAATAAAAAGGTATCTATACTTAGTTCTATTTATGGACAGTTTTTATAAATATGTATTTGGTATATTGTTGTTATTGTGTTTAATAATTTACACAGAAATGTGACTTGTAACTCTTTTCAAGATGATAAAGATGAAATGATACAAAAAGTTCTTAGATGGATTGAAAATGACATGTAGTTGTCGAAACGTTTTATATAATAAAGTTGTATTTCATAAATGACTGGAAAAAGGTTTTCATTCGGAGAAGGAATTATTAGAAAATCATACTTAAACACTTATTCATGGCACTGTAAATATAATATGGCTACTTTTTTTTTTTAATTTATTAATTTTAGAAGTAACATCGTCATTTCCTTTTATTAGCCATATGTAATAAAATCAACTTTTTATTCCCTGTTATATTATTATATAAGGATTAGTAGAGGCATAAATAAATAATTTTAAATTAATTATTGTTATAGAGGAAAATCAAATCTCGTAAATGAAAAATAAAGTATATTAAATTTAAAATAATAAAAAAATATAAAAATATATTTTAAATAATGGATTGAAAATATTGAAGTATCGGAGATGATGTAGGAGAGAGATAGAGCGGGTGCCCCGTTGGCGGCTGTAGGCCTAAGTATTGATCTCATCTTCCATTAGTCGGTCTTCTCCATCTCTTGTCATTTCGTATCCCATCTTTATAATAGTAATAATAATAAAAATAATAACAACTTGAGGCCAATAAATTATACATATATATTTAGGCATGCATAAGCATATAAAAATCGCCCGAAAACATTTGCAACAAGAGCATCTAACAATACTCAAAATCTTAAATCTCAGCTAACTGGGAAAAATCAAGGCCATAAAAACCTCTGCCATATTCAGTTGTAGCTTCGGAATATTACAATGGTCAAACATCAGACTACAGGAGATGGATCGTCTTGCACGAAGAACTCTCACACATGAACAGGCCCACCACCCAATATCATCCAAAGCTCGCATGTACTTAAAAGCCCAGGAAAAAGGAGGAAGTTGTTTGATAAGTATCAAAGAAGCCTAAGCCAATATTTCCTCACAAAAACATGAAACCTGTTCAGTACATGGTAGAGACTGCGATGTTTCATGGACAACGATTCCCTCACAAAAACATAAAGGATTTATCTCATAATTTCAAGGATGGATTCTCTTCTGACTGCACTAAGCCTGGCCAAAGATGCTGAACCGACAGTTATTTCAGAAAACGAACGGTTGAAAGCGTGGAAAATCAAATCTTTGCATGGGAGGTTCTATCATTAAATGATAGCTCCATTTAAGGAGATATCAGTTGAATGGCTAAAGGCTGGAAAGATATTCTCGGATGGTTTTTATTCGCCATTCAAGACCAAGTTATCGCCACCTGACCAGAAGGCATGTTATAAACTAGTAACTACGCTGGATAAATGTCGGGTCGGAAACTCTGGAATCAATCAAAGATATCACAGGTGGATGTGGAATGCTGTCTGTTACAAAGTATTTCCAGATGCATAACAATGTGGGCAAAATTTTGTATCAGGACAAGGAGATGAATCCTCAAATAATTAGCCTTAGCGAACCCGAAGGCTCGATACCGACACCAATCTCTAATTATAAACTTCCGTCCACGGATCACTACCCAATCCCAAATCTGCCAGATTACTTTTAACACCATCCTACTGGCCTGGCCCAACCATCTTAATCTTGTTTTTTTAAACAAGAAACTATATAATGGTTCTCCATAAGGACCCTAAGTTATTGATTATTTTTAATATGGATACGATATCCTTCTTTGGTTGAGCCATATACTCTTCTAAGGAATTTGCTCTCCCAAGTATTCAATAATTTTTCCTTATGCTTGGATTGAGTCCACTCCTCTCCATCACACATGAGGACTGGGCGAAGTACCAAAGATATAAGGAGAAAAATAAACACCAAAGTAATATAACCCACACACACAGAGGTATATGCTAGACTGTGCTTACATCAGCCAGGTGTTACCACTAATGGATGCGATATGTGGGTGCTCAAGGTGCGTGCCTTTGTCCCTTATGCTGAGATTAAATCTACCCTATGGGTTGTGCTTGTGGCTACCAATCAACCACCAATCACCCTTCGAACCATCCTACAGATTTACTATTGTCGACATAAATATAAAATCTCTCAATTCCAAAACTAAACTACCTATGAGGGAAAAAACATTGATTTTATTCTAATGTCTATAATTTTCAGATTATTGTTTGTTATAGACTTAGGCTTCCTCCTGTAGGGGAACAAAGGTGCACAGGAACCTGCTCATGTCTCGGAAACATTCCTTCTACATAAACCTTTTTAAGGTTTAAAGATTCATATTTACAGAAAAATAAAGAGTGCCATCATTGTGTCTTGTTAACATAGCTTAATATATCTTGAATTATATTAGTTGACTAAGGATGGAAATAGTTGGGGGTGCAGTCAAATTAAACACTAAATGAGTGGGACCCTATTTTATTTAGTGCCGACGTTTCGACCCACTTTGTGGGTCATCTTCAGGGCTAAGAAAGAAAAAAGACAAAACAACAAAACTATAAAAATACATTAAAGTACCAAGAATATGATAATATAATAATATATGTAGAGTAATAGAAAATTAGAACAAAAAAGTGAGGGATATATATGAATAAAAATATAACGGAGTAAATGTACAGAAAGGTGGTGATGTAAAAATTTACCAAGATAAAAGAAGGAAGTAAACAGAAAGTTTACAAAATAAAAAAGTATAAACATCAGAGGTGAGATGTAAAATTATGGAAAAGGTAGTAGAATATAGATAATTTTACATCTCAGCTCTGATGTTTATACATTTTCTTTTGGTAAACTTTCTGTTAACATCCTTCTTTTATCTTTGAAATTTTTACATCACCACCTTTCAGTACATTTACTCTGTAATACTTTTATTCATATATATATCCCTCACTTTTTTGTTCTAATTTTCTATTACTCTACATATATTTTTATACTATCATATTCTTGGTACTGTAATGTAGTTTTGTTTTTTTGTCTGTTTTTCTTTCTTAGCCCTGAAGATGACCCACAAAGTGGGTCGAAACGTCGGCACAAAATAAAATAGGGTCCCACTTATTTAGTGTTTAATTTGACTGCACCCCCAACTATTTCCTTCCTTACTCAGATTTTCCAGTCAACTATCTCCTGGCTAACATTTATTAGTTGACGATATATATATAAGGAAGAAAATGGTCCGGAAGTCTGAAAATTAGTTTCTTAAATCTATTTCTATATTTGATTTAATAACAAAATGGCTTAATAAAACCTTGTAGTTAAACGCCTAAACGGAAACCCTAATCCTAACCATAAAGTTTATTTTAATTTATTTGTATCTTGTATATCTAGCCCTGAAAAAGACATGCAACGTGGGTCTAAACGTTAGCCTTCAAATAAATAGCTTAATTCCATTTAAGAAATTATTTCTCTGACCTCCACCCGGAACATCCCTAAGTTTAAATTACAGGAATTATAAACATATATTTTGACAATATCTCATAATAACTACATTACATAAAGATATTTTATTTTACCATAAATGGTATTTTATTTATGAATATACTCTTGAGATGCTCTAAAAATGAAAAATGGCCTGTGGCACTACATGCCACTTGTCAGACGTGGGTAATTTTTTATTTTAGGAACTATAGAAAAAAAAAAAAAAAAAAAAAAGGAACGATATCAGTTCATTTGTTCAAGAGATAAATGAAAAAACAAAACAGAAACGGTAAAAGTACAACACATAAAGCGTAAAATCTATCAATTTTTAATGAAACGGTCGTTCAAGGAGGAGATTTGGCCGGGATAACACTCAGGTTTTCTCTCAAGTTGGTAACCAGGTTATAGAAGGTCTATTCACAAAATTAATTACTTATCTTCAATAATTATCATTGCGTGAGTTCGGAGTGAATTTTCAGAGTCGGATTTGAACCTGCATCTTAAAAACGTCGGCCATTGCGGCTTATAAGTTGAAATTGTTTAACATGGTCTCAGGTATTTAAGATATTAACTTAATTCGATTAGCACTCATGATTTCTCGACTAAGTTGTGCTACTGTTAAAATAGAACAGCTGTTCGAACATTGTCATCACCTGTTCAAAAAAAAAAAAAATGCTGTGGAATCGTCTTGTTATTGGATAGCACTTACGTGGTTGCCATGGTGACACATTAAAACCTTCGACCATCTTGACTTCATGAATATTAAACAGTAATTATACTAAACATAATTGCCTTGATATGGTAAATTTAAACGAGAAAATAACCAGAAATTTCCTGGTAAAATTGTCTAGTTCCTGGACAATATTGACCCCGAAAGGTTTCTAATAAGCCCAGTATTTGTCAGCAATTAACTTGCGCAACGACTGGACTGTTTTGGAGCCGAACCGACTGATAGCAACTGCTGGAGATCACGCGATGGGCAGGTGTCTAAGGGTTTTTACTGAATTAATATCAGGTGATTGAGACCGAATCGATACATCGAGATCATTCTTTTCGATTAGCCTCTGTCGATACTGGGCCAACATCTGATCTAATTTAGCGGAGTAGTGAGAGATTGATGGGAAACCAGGGGTTCAAGATGGATGTTATTTACTTATAATTATGGTCTGAAATTAGTAAGTTATTAAAATCAATCGATGGAATTCTATAAACGGATTGAGTTAATCTGTCGAGCATTAATGAGATGTGCGTTGAGATTAAAGAGGACATATTTGTTACAAGCGGAAGTTGTAGCACTCTCGAAAAGGTAACAAAAACAAACATGTAATATTACTAGATTACTAAGGGACGAATATTTTCGCCGATGATAGTCAATTTTAACAATAATTTAGTTTGTTTATTTATTTAACGTCACAATATGCTGCGGCTAATCGAACGAACAGTACATTCGCCAACTTTTTACAGCCAAAAAAATATTTTTTTAAATCAGGTTTTAAATGGCAGGAATAATTCATTTCTGCTTTCTACCAAGAGAAACCAGCACTCCAGAGATATAGACAAAATGCAACAAAAAGTTATCTTGCAATAAATCTTGCCATCTCCGCAACCTGCGCTGTTTAATCGGAAGAGAACAAAACCCTTACACGACATATTTCAAGACGAGCTGGGTTCTGTAACCACATCAACCGTATTACCCAGACCTATCTCCAACAGATTGTTCCTACTGTTCAGAAATCTGTCCCTCTTCCTGAAGGATAAATTTTTTTGAAAATAATTCTTTCAGGATTTATCTCATCACTAACCTTGTATGTTTTTCAGTTCCGAGATAGAAAATTCGATAAGTTGGGAAAAACGTATCGAATAAAAATATTTCGAGTAGTTGTACTTGTTCATTTAACGTCACTTTATGCTGCTATGGCCAATCGGACGATGCTACAGTGGGAGCTCTAAATTTTGCCTATCCAGGTTTAATTAGGATAGGGATTTTTTACGAGTACCTGACATCGTACGGGCTCAGGACCGATCCCCGTTTAACGTACCTTCCGAAGGACGGCGTAACTAAGGATTTTTTACTCCCTTAAAAAATCCTAGGCCCAACTGCTGGGCTACGAACCCGCGATCTTGGGCTTAGTAGTTTGTTACGCTAACCAGTAGAAAAATATTTCGATTTCATAATGTTGTTTTACTAAATAGTCACATTTGAAACGGGCATTTCCCATGAAGTGGCTCAATACTATTATTGAGGTACAAGATTATTATCTGTTGATATAGGTGATTACAATGCACATTATTTTATTGCAGGTGATGCTTAAGTGGGCGGTTGGCCAGCGGAGGTCGGATTGCGCGCCACCTCCGAGGAAGACTCGCCGCTGCTCCATAGGAAAAGAGAATACAAGCGTGAGAAATATATTTTATAATTTATTATTAATCATAAATTATTATATATTAATTATACTGCTAACTGGAAGTTTATGTAATGATGAACATCCAGAAACTACAAATATGTATACGTATTTAAGGACAGTCGTAAGTTATAATGGTTTTAATGATTGATTGAATTGGTCAGAGGGTGAAGAATGATAACTATCAAATCATAGTTCAGTTTTGCAATTGTTAGTTTGACAAGTCACCACACACTTATGGCCTGCACTTTAGGCCGAAACGTTGGCACAATTAAAAAATAAGCTCTGCTTATTTTGTGTGTCTTTGACTGCACCCTCTGACCAATTCAATCCATCATTCGAATTATCCAGTCAACTATTTTCAATTCTAAAGATAATGGTTTTAAATCGGGTGCCTCTGGAAACTATCCATTGTAAAAATGATACCCAAGCCTAAAAAAAAACCAGAATACCCTTCCTCTTACCGTCCTATCGCTCTTCTACCTTGTATGGGTAAAATCCTTGAAAAACTCATCCTCAAACGATTGCACCCCATCCTTGATGCAAATCACATAATTACAGATCACCAGTTTGGATTCCGAGCATCCCACTTCACTATTCAGCAATGTCATCGTGTGGTGGATGTAGTCTCCTCTGCATTAGAACGTGGATCATATTGTTCGGGCGTCTTTCTTGACGTGGAACAGGCCTTCGACCGAGTCTGGTATCCGGGATTGCTCTATAAACTCCGTCAATTTCTACCGCCTACCTACTTTCTCATCCTTCAATCCTATCTCACAAACAGAACTTTCCAAGTAAACCATAATAATGTCTATTCATCCCTCTTTTCCCAATCTGCTGGTGTTCCTCAAGGTAGTATCCTTGGCCCAATCCTTTATACAGTTTATACAGCTGACATCCCAACTCATCCTAATACTATCCTTACCACATATGCTGATGATACATGTGTATTATCAGTCAATACCAATCCAGTTATTGTATCCCAAAGCCTCCAATCCCATATCACTGATCTTGAAGAATGGTGCTAGAACTGGAGAATTAAAATAAATTCTCAAAAATCCCATCAAATCACTTTTACCTTACGTCGTAAACCAATGACTTCCTGCCCTTCAGTATCCTTTAATAATATCCCACTTGTGCCTGTAGAACAGATCCGATACTTAGGGTTGCATCTCGACAAACGATTAACCTGGAATCCTCATACAAGACTGAAAAGACAAGAAACCGCTCGACGTTTCAGGCTACTTCAACACTTACTAGACAAACGCTCTAAGCTCCCAGTTAATTACAAAAGACTCATCTACATGACCATCATACGACCTATTTGGACTTACGGAGTAGAGCTTTGGGGCTCCACTAAGCCATCAAATTCTTCTCGTATCCAATCCCTGCAATCCAAAATCCTTCGTAAAATCCTCAACGCTCCTTATTTTGTTAAGAATAAAGTCATCCATAACGACCTTAATGTCCCATTTGTTGCTGATTTGGCCCGAACCCGGTATCTATCCTTTCATAACAAACTTCATTTCCACTCAAACCCTCTAGTTTCAAACTTAGCTTCCTCTTCAATTCCCGATAATCCTCCGAGGCGTCTGAGAAGAAGATGGCCACGTGACCTTCTTAGTTGAACATGCGATTTGAGTACTACCAGTGGGTAGTTTCTCTACTTGTCATTATATCATATCATTATGTATCACTCAGCCAATTTACTTGTTATATTATTGTAATATAGTTGTAAATATCAATAAATAAATAATGAAAAAAAAAAAAAAAATCGGGTGATGAAGGCCAATGGATTTAGTATGTCGCTACGGGCTGTTATCTGCCATGTTTATAACCTGAACGCTGATAATTCTGATACTGATAACACCTACATACCTATTCATATTAATGGGAATTTAAATGCACAAAATTTAACAATAAAATGCTAATTCTAGAGCCCTCTAGCCAGACTTTCCTCTTCTTATATCAATGTTTTCCCCAAACTTTCAACGGAAACATCTCCATTTCTATCCTTGTCAAAATTAATTTGATGAACTTTTTCACATTTGGATTTATTCCAAACTTCTGAAAGTATTTCACAGCTTTTCCTTTAATGACGACTATTCCTAGAGTCATATTCTGTTCATTTTAAGTTGGCAATAACAAAAAGAATAACCATAAACGTAAATGGTTGAGTTTAATAAACAATAAAGACATTTAATTGGACAATAAACAAAATCAACAAGATATAAACAAGTCAATACACAAGTGATAAGATACAAAGAGCCGAGTGATAAGATGAGTTTAAACGAGAAAAAGGAGGTAGGTTTCATGGCGACTGCTAAGTCACAAGTACCAAAACAATTATATGGGTTCGTAAATATAAAGTAGATACGTAAGCTGGTCGCGTATCCATTTTTTTTCGGTTTATCTGACTTGGAAGTCACCCCCCCCCTCAACTCCTTTGTACTATTACCATTCTTCACCCTACCCCCCCCCCCCCTGAAGAGAATGGATATTTCATTCTCTCGCAGTTTTACTTCTCTTTTTTTTCTATTCATTTTTTTTTCCTTAAACGGAAAAATGATTTCGTATTGTAAAGGTACTCTCTCCAGATTGATAAATTACAGTTTACTTAATTACGTGTTTTGTATGTCTTAATTATGAATTATAGTAACGCCTTAAAATACCGAAAGGTAACAGAAAGCTTTTCTTTATATAGAAGCTATAGTTTTTACGAAACTATAATGTAATTGTAATTTCATAAAATAAAGGAGGTCCTGAAAAAAAAAAAATTATGAATTATAACTTAAAATCCCCCCCCCCCCCCAGGTAGAAGAAGCATTGATATTTACGTTGTTATATATTTATATATTTTTTAACATATTTATATTGTAGTGTTAAACTCAATATTTATTCTGAACTTAAATAAATGAAGTTTAGAAATTTAAAAAAATATGAATTAAACATATAATAAGGAAATTCGGAATTTTAGAAATAGATACTAAATACATTATATTATAAAAAATTTATATAAAAGCTGTAAGGATAAATTAGTTTTCGGATTATTTTTTTTATTATAAGTATAAGAGTATGGTAAGAAAACGTAGATTGTTGGGTTCAGTATGAGACAGAGACTGTACCGTTTCTTGGACAACAGTAGGGTAGGTAGGTAATTTTTGCTAGATCAGGCTCAACCACACTCCTAGGAGATTTAGGAGGTCTAGATTCCCCCCTTATCTTGGGTACCCACTTTATAGAGGCTTGGTGAGCCCAGGGTGTCCCAGGTCCCAAATAATCCATACGGCTGTTAACAGATTAAATAAAATCTGCCACAGGTTCTTTTTTTTCCTCTTAGGGTTTCCTCAATATAACAAAATTATATATGTTTCAGGAATGGGAAGGAAGCAGGGAGACTTTGTACACGAGGCTCGAACCCACAGCCCTGAGGGACGTCAGCAACTACCACCGGCTAGGCGAGACTCCACCTCGCACACCTGAACGCAGGACAAGCCTCAAGAGGCCGAGGTAACCATACACATACATAAGTGGGGTTATATACCACATAAACAAGAGAAATTATTTATTAATGAACTTTTATTTAACCTTCTAAAGAACACTCATCATATGTGACAATACAAAACAGCAATTAATGGACGGAAGGTTATAAGCACTGCTACCAGAGCTAACAGTATTCACGCCATACATACTTGTGTATTAAGAAATGAAAATTTCAAACCAAGTATCAAAATTAATAGACAACTTTTTAGATATTTCGCTTGATGAATGGTATCAGAACTGGAGGATAAAAATAAATTTCCACAAATCCTGTCAAATATAATTTACCCTTCGAAGGAAACCAATGACTTCCTGCCCTCTCCTGTATTGTTTAATAATATCCCTCTCTTCTAGAACAAATCCGATTGTTAGGATCACACCTCTATGCACGTTTAATTCGGCATTCTCATACTAGAATGAAACGACTAGAAACTGCTCGCCGTTCCAGGCTACTGTTACTAGACAAACTAAATAAGAAAAAAAGTGTATCCACATATATATATATATATATATATATGGTAGTTAAGGGTATTTTCCACTTATGTTCTAACGTTAACTCTAAGAAATGTTTTATTTAATTTTATGATTTTGTTCTTAGATATATATAATATAAATATATGTACATATAATTTCAGGTTAAGCTATATAATTCGTAAGATGTTATATGTTTCAATATACGAAATAAATTAATGATAAAATTTAATATAAAAAGGGAGGAAAAATGATTGAAAGGAAGTTTGAAAAGTCGTTATTAAAACTTGTTGAATAGGGTTTTGTGACAACTCCACGATATCAGCTTCGAAAAAGGACCTGTTCAATGGCATTGACAGTCCTTCTATATTCAATTATACATACACACACGCTGATGCCTGGAATATTCAGTCCAAAAAAAGGATGCGAATACTGGAGAATTTAGACTATACAGACGGGGAATTACGGAGCATACATCCGGTTAATATTATGCAAGTGATAGCATTCCAAAGATTAAGATGGACTTAAAAAGTTGATGGACTTATAGTGACTGGGTGGTTGCGCCGACTAAGAAATGTCTGAGACGTGGGTGGGAGGATTGCGTTATGAGTGATCTGGCGGATTTGGGTTTGAGTAATGGTCCATGGATGGAGGTTTGTAAGCAGTGATTAGAAAGCCAAATTATTTGAGAATTCCACTTGGGTGGTACTTATAAGGTGACTTATCATCTGTTAAGTTGTACACCTCATTGCCTTGATACAAAATTTTGGCCACATCATTATGTCTAAAGCAGCCAACACTCCACATCCACCAGTGATAATCCACGGCTTCGTTTAGAACATCCCTTCTATATGATCTGGTGGTAATAACCTTATCTTGAATGACGAGTAAAAACCCTTGGAGCAAATGTTGCGAGCATTAAACCAATCAAATGATATGCCCTTGCCAATGGAGCTATCGTTTAATTTGCTAAAAAATCTCCCGCGGATTGGATTTGGTTTTCCAACTTGCTAACCATCACAATCGGTTCTTTTCCTCGTCTTCTACCAGAAAGCGCTCCTACCCGTGGTTAAGTCAAGGTTGAGGTTAGGAAAATTAATTAGTAATATTCATAACTTTTCGAACGATACTAGCATTTCCGAGTATTTGTATTTGATCTAGAATATTATAATTAAGGTCTAATTCTCTTGTGCTATTCAACGTTGTTTCTGGAATCAGTCCATTCGCAGATACGACTAACGGCAAAACTTTTGCGTTATGAATGCCAAATCTTGATATTTCCTATTTTATTCTGCTACCACCTTGTAGAGGTTATCATCTGCCGATACTCCTATTTCAACTATCTTCACACATTTTTCTTCTTTTAGAATCAGCAAAATATCAGGCTTGTTGTGAAGAATTGTGTGATCAGTCATGATGGCCTGGTCCCAATAAAGCTTGACGTGACCTTTATCAATTATTGGTCGAGAGCTGCACCTGTGATAAGGGTAGGTCTTGTTTACTGTATTAAATTTGATGGCCAAACCTTGATGTACAATTTTTGCCCCATTGTTATGTCTCAGCAAATACTCCATGCCGGACTGACACCGGGGTAACAGTCGATACATATAATTATTATTACTTACTATTATAAAGATCGGGTACGAAAAGACCAGAGAGATAGAGTAGACTCACTATTGGGAGAAGAGATCAATACTATTCATATTATTATAAGCTTTTCTCTTAGACAGCTCAATCCACTTTTTAGATCCGCGTATCACACTCAGAAAACCCGTGATGTAACAAGGCATCGATTTCCCAGTTGTTTTCTTCTGCCTTGGGGGAGATGTTTACGAGGGCTATTTCTGTCAAGTTGTTTGCCACATCCCATTGTTCTGGTGGAGAATGCTCTGCCGTGCCACATTCCACCTCCCACTAGACAAATAAATACTCACTAAAGTTGAGTATTGGTATAATGGTAATAACATTAGTTATAATTTTTTTTAATTGAAAATATTATAGTGGCGTATAAGTTGATCCTTTTTTTATTAAATATTCAACATAAAACGCTCTAAGTTCCCAATTAATTACAAAAGACTCATCTACATGACCATCATACGACCTATTTGTACTTACGGAGTCGAGCTTTGGGGCTCCACTAACCCATCGAATTCTTCTCGTATCCAATCCCTACAATCCAAAATCCTCAACGCTCCTTATTTTGTTAAGAATAAAGTCATCCATAACGACCTTAATGTCCCATTTGTTGCTGATTTGGCCCGAACCCGGTATCTATCCTTTCATAACAAACTTCATTCCCACCCAAACCCTTTAGTTTCAAACCTAGCTTCCTCTTCAATTCCCGATAATCCTCCGAGGCGTCTGAAAAGAAGATGGCCACGTGACCTTCTTAGTTGAACATGCGATTTGAGTACTACCAGTGGGTAGTTTCTCTACTTGTCATTATATCATATCATTATGTATCACTTAGCCTATTTACTTGTTACATTATTGTAATATAGTTGTAAATATCAATTAATAAATAATAAAAAAAAAAATGTGTGTATACATACACATATATTTATAGCTTTATTAGCTATACATATATAAGTCAATGTTGAATATTATTTTTTTCAAATGTATAAATATACGTATTTAGAGACAGTTATCAGAGATAAGGGTTTTAATCGGGTGATGGAGGCCAATGAATTTAGTAGGTTTCCATGGACTGTTATCCGCTATTGTTTATAACCTGAGCACTGGGTAACCCTAATACTGATAACACCTACTTTCTTATTCATACTAATGGAAATAGAAATATACAAAATGTGATAATAAAATGCCAATTCTAGAGCCCCCTAACCACGTCTTTCTCCTTTGATAAATCTTTTCCCAACACTTTCGACAAAAACATCTCCAATTTTATCCTTTTCAAAATCTATTTCTTTGACCTTTTTCACATAAATTCATCTTTGGAATTATTTCGGACTTCTGGAAGTATTTCACAGCTTACTGTTTTAAAGACTGATATTCCTGTGGTGTTATTCTGTTAATTTTAAACACACAATAATAAAAGAAATCAGGCAATAACACAAAATACAATTTAATAAACAATACAGAAATTTAAATAGGCAAAGAAAATTAACAAGACAAAAACAATTTAATAAAGCGCAAGCTATTGTTATTTAATCAAATGAGACAAGTCATGAGAAGAGGTTGCACGTGATAAGGAGGTAGGTTTTATGCTGACCGGCTAATACATAAGTACCAATAATTTATATGAAGCCTAACAGAAATATGTATTCCACGGCCTCTAAATATCTTAGTATGTAACTAGTATCCATGTTGTAGAAGAGTGGGCGGTGAGTCGCAATAGGGTTAAGTACTACCGTGCCTTGCCGGACTGCAATAGTAATTTATCGATTTATTTAAGGACATGAAATTTAACGAGCTCATTAAAGGACACAACATGGCATACATTATAGGTCACTACAGAAGGCATACATTATTCCTAAGGCTGTGGTCGCCTGCACGCGAACCGACTTCCTGTATTCTACTTCTTCCGCTGACTTGATTTCTTCCTTCAAAGTAAATTGCTTTGCAGTGGTACATTAATTCTACCTCTTAACTATATTGCTTGATTTCTCAATTAGAAAGCGATTAGGACAGCATATGGCTAATCAAAAACTGAATCTAATAAAAATCTGCAACTTATTACAGAATAAGGGATCGGAGTGGCTCAGTGGTAGAGCGCTGAGTTGCCGTTCCGATGGTCCTGGGATCATAATCTGCCGCTAGGATAAATCACATCTTGGTACAACCGTTGTTCAAGAACTATTGCAGTCTATATCATCTTTGGTAAAGGTTTTTTTTTATAACAGAAAAGTGCAAAATATATAAAAAGTAATAGGTATGATTGCTGGAAAATAAAAGGCACGAATTATTTTAAGCACTTTTTGATGGGCGGTATCACAACCTTTGTGTCGCTGAATTAACTTTGAATCGTTATTCACAAATTGTTTATGAGGGTTGTCCATAAGAGCGACCTGTGGTCTGGTAGTTACCATAGCAACTTAACTAATCCCAAGTTCGCGGTTTCGTAGCCCGGCAGGTGCCCCTAGGATTTTTTAAAGTGAATAAAAAATCCTTGGTCATGCCGTCCTACGGAAGGGGCTTTAAATGGCGATCCCGAGCCTGTATGATGTCAAGTACTCGTCTGTAACATCGTCTGATTAGCCATAGAAAAAAAAAACGGTTGTCCATTGTAACCTTCCAGTTGTAGGCATTATGACCAATTTAGACGGAAATGAGTGTGCTGTTTAATGATTATTTTTCTTTCCTGTTTAGGAAATCTGAAGAGCGGGTTCTGGAATGGCGGGAGGACTCTCCGGAGAAGAAGAAGCAGGCGTGTCTCTCCCCTCACGTGACCGGCCCAGCCCTCACCGGAAGCAAGCTGAAGCTGGACCCGGTTCGCAACCTTTTGCAGATAGAGTTCAGCCCGATCGTATACGTAGACGAGTCCCCTAGCCCCGTGGAGCTGGACCACAAGGACATCCCGCTGAGGGAGGACCAGAAGGAGATCATCCTGAGAACCCCGAGGGTGGACACTGTAAGGGAGGACATCAACAAGAGGTTGAGCGAAGTCTCTCCGCTGGCCAATAAGTTCCACTTCTTGAAGCTGGGCGGATTCCTGGAACCTCTGGAGCCACCATCGACCCTGAAGAGGCAGAGGGTGATCCGGAGGAGGAGGAACGACAGGCACCCCATCACCTCTCTCACCCTCCCGGATGGAGTCCCGAGCCCTTTCGAGAGTCCTGCCGTGATGGCGAGGCTACAACCCAGCTTCCTGACCCTTCCCTCGGGCATCCCCAGCCCTGCGAGTCCTGGAGTCCATCCTCTCTCCGATACTTCAGCCACCTCATCCACCAAGATATTCGACGAGGACGACGGCGTGTCTAGTTTAGGTGATACAATTAACCGTAATTAACTAACTATAACTTTATTAAATATAGAAATAATTCTTAACCCTTTCAATGCAGGAGTAAAGATGTGGTTTTCATCTCACTCCTGATTTTTTTCTTTTTTTTCACGTCTATTCTAACATTTTTAGCTGAAGCATTAATATCAAAGTTAAACATAAATATTTTTGCTTTAAATAATGCTCTCTGACCGGCACAATGTTAACCTGTACTAAGCCTGCCAAAAAAACATGTAGTAATTTTACGTGATTACAAATTTGGTGCACTACTCAACGTAAGTAGCTTTTTTGCTTTAAAAAAACAAATTGGTTGAAATACTCAATGCAATAAACAACGAATAAATACAGATTATCAATAAAAATGCAATGTGGTGGGACACTTCATGAAACCCTAAAAATATTATCGACAGGCTTATGGTGTAATTTGCAATACCAAAAGGTATCCCTAAAAAATAAACAAAAAATAGAAAAGATAAATTTAATAAACATAAAAACGAATTATATGATTTTTTTATTAATTTAAATTGAGATTTATATATTAAGCACATTGGAAGTTACAAGTATTTAAATTTTAGTACAAGTGAATATCAATTTAAAATTTAAATGGTAAACTTAACCTTCCAAGTTTTATAAACATAACCTCTGTCTAAGATACGTAAAAAAAACTATAGGTGGGAAAAAACAAATTGAGGGTCGGACAAAAGGTTTGAAGGTGGAAGAACATTAGCTTTAAATAACGCTCCCCGACTGGCGCTGGATCCCGAATAGCTTTATATAAAGCTCTCCGCATTGAAAGGGTTAAAAAGGAAGAAAAAATAATGTTATTGAAAGAATAAAAGCCTATTTAATATAAATACAACACAAGCAGAAACGCTACTCCTCACAACGCTCTAAGACGATGCTCAACATAGCCGTTCAGTTGCCTAGGATTCAAACACAACATAATCATTATGATGCATGGTTGAACAATTATTTATTTTAAGCTTCAAATAAGATCTGCATGTTCGCTATCCCTAATCATCCTGTATCCCTCAGGAAGCGCAGAACAGAGCCCTCTGCCGATCGTCGAGGGGAAATCGAGAAGCAGAAGGTGTCTCACCTTTACATCGCCTGTCAGGAAAAAACCTCATCGGACGCAATCTACCAGGCAGCAAGGTAATTAATTGATCATGAAGCGCATGTCAGACACATTTTTTTTTTTAACAAAACCCGTCCCAAAATCTGTTATTTAAAATTCCTTTTATCGCAAAAAAAAGAACAAAAAAAAAGTGAAGCTAATTGTCAACCCGGCAATGCTTTTATATCATATAGTTGTAGTGTTTATATTATATATTATATATTATATATTTATATATATATTTAGAACTGTTTATTGAAAAGCCGATTTCTTTCAAAGTAGACTGTCTAGTCTAGAGTCAACCCGCATCATACTAACCCTGAAGAGGACCTGTAACATGGGTCGAAACGTCAGTTTTCCAATAAACAGTTCTACCTATTTAAGAGAATTTTTTTTTCGCCTACACCTGGAACATTTTTTTTCTCATAATAAAGTTTACTTGGCCAAGATACCAACGTAAGGCAGACAAACTTGATGTAGTTAACCCATTCGAACCCATTTTTTTTCGAACACGGTCCGATATATTGTTCAATTTTAATATGGAAATCACCCAATTCGTAACTGGATTCACATAAATAAGATCATTGCACATCGGGTGTGCAGCTCGCTCCAAAATGTTTAGATGTTTTGGTACACATTAAAACCAATGCCAAATTTTGTTTTCATGTACTTTACAGATTTCGTTAGTTCAAGAAAAATCTTATTTCGACGACTATTTTACTCAGAATAAGTGATAATTTCACATTACTGTTATTGCCCACAAGGTGTGGAGGCCGTCTTATAGCCACGGAAATCAATTGCACACACGGTGTGCAATCGGTCTCGAATGGGTTAATTTAAACTACAGCAACAGGACGATGAAAACATGCTCAAAGAAATTTACAATCCTTTCTAATGATCATTTTTATAATAATTACGTAAAAAAAATGTCGAGTCATGCGGATATAAAATATTCCTTTCTCCATAAACTTTTCTTATTTTTCTCGAGGATATAATTCATGTTTGGATAGTTAAAGGGATTCTGGAAGAAAATACTTCAGGCAAGTGTCATTAAAATCTTCTGAGTCATTTAGCGCCACAATTTAGGGAATAAATGGTTTTAACACGCAGGCGCGTTATAACGATATCTGTAGATTTTATTATTTCTATAATATCTTTCAAATTTCTCGGCATGTTTTAACTAATTTCCACCTGGATCTATATCGGCAAAGGTACTTGTCTCCACGGACTCTTATTCGTAACAATTTATAACCTAATGAGTGATAATTTTGGTAATGATAACACCTACCATCTTAATCATATTAAAGAAAATTAAAATATAATAAAAAAATACACGCCCTCTAGCGATGTTCCTCTTCTTATAGAAATGTCTTCCCTAGACTTTAGGCGAAAACATTTCTATTTCTATCTTTGTCAAACTCCATTTGATAAGCTTTTTTACACAATTTCACCTTTGGAATTATTCCGAACTTCACAGCTTGTTATTTTCCTAAGTGCTATCCTGTCCTTTTTAAAAGTGGAATTAAAACCAAATAAGAAGAAAACACAATTAAATTTAATAAACAATAAAAAAAATTAACAAGGCAAAAACACACACACAAAAAAAAAACAATCAACCCATATACAAATAACTCAAATAACACTGCTACTGACCATATATTTCGTCTTATCCGAATTTACTTCGATTTTACGATACACATAAACGTTATTATTTTTATTTTTAATGTTTCACCACACCTACACCCAACAACAGTATTCGCAAACAAAGGTTGATAAATATATACTACTTCGAACGTTGTTTGTTATTTGACTATTTAACGTCCCTTCCGAAGGACGGCATAACTAAGGATTTTTTAATCCCTTTAATATTCCTAGGGCCACCTGCCGGGCTAAGGACCCGCGATCTTGGGCTAAGTTATGTTACTATTAGACAAATGGTCGCCTTTAGAACGTTTAATTCAACAAATACTTAGCGCGGACTTGACTCAATTAATACCTATATATTATAAATTGTAAAGTACAAGCTTAACACTTTTATAATAAAAAATAGTCGAGATACATGGCTAGATAGCGGCTTGCCTTACGCTAATGCAACCTCCCACTGGTTGAAGCGTTGCATGTTAGCGTGAGGTTGGGTTGCCTCGCGATTGTTAGGCCGAGTTCTCTGTTTACGTTTTACTTCCGTTAGATAAACTTTCCCTTCATTATCTTCTTACAGAAATAGAAAATAGTTGGGTATTTCCAGGTTATAGACAGAGATTTCGAAAAATATTCAGAATACAAATAACATAAACATATACAGAGTAATTTAAATTCTCAAAACACAGCCTATTCCAAAAATGGTTCAAATACTTAATAATAGTGACTTAACCTCTAAACTAATTCAGCCACGGTTCGAATCCTACCTTGTAAGGTTAACATTTATTTCATGGCGGACCCAGGAGAAGAAATCTCATTTCTTCTCATTCTGGTAAGAAGGAACGTTGAACAACAATAAAAAATATTAAGAGATTAAGAAAATTAATATAGGCCTATTATTAGTAACGAATTAATTCCTAAGATGTTAATTAGCGCTGTGCCGAGGCGTAGATGGGAGGATTACGTTAAGAGTGATCTCGCAGTTTGGGTTTGGATAGTGGTTCGTGGACAGAGGTTTGTAAGCAGAGATTGAGAGATTGAGGGGGTTGATCTTACGGAAGGAAGTATGTAAACAGCTGTTGGTAGCATCAGAGCTAAGCCTTTTAATATTATCAACACAATAAAACAGGTGATTTTGCGGGTTACCATAACAACTATAATAGGTATTTTAACATACGCTTGATTTAAGTATTACATACACATCAATTGTCAATATACCTAAAACATTATATATATATATATATATATATATATATATATAAACCATCCAAATAGGAATAACCTCCCCAGTTCTTCTCGCACATCTGTTACCATGGTAACCGTATCAGTAGCATTCAAATGAAAGACGTTTAGTTTACGTTCTTTACATACGCGCGCGCGCGCGCGCACACACACACACACACACACACACACACACACACACACACACACACACACACACACACACACACACACACACACACACACACACACACACACACACACACACACACACTCACACACACACACACACACACACACACACACACACACACACACACACACACACATATATGTGTGTGTATATATATATTGTTCATCTAAGTTAATTCTAGACCTTATTAATTATTTCTAGTTATTAACAGTTATTCGTTGCGCAGGTGAACTTGAACTCAGTATGCAGTACAGTACCGGAGTCCTAACAATTCATGGTGATTATTATAGCGAAATTATAACAAACATTAAATTGATTAAATTAATGATAATAAAAAATTATATTCTGTTACAGTAATTCGCGGGAAGAATCTTGAACCGCCTTCAGAGAGCACCGCCTGCAACGCCTACATCAAGGTATACAGCTGTGTTATTTATTCATAATATACTTTATCAGCTATTTAATATTTTTTAAAAATTTAAAATCACCTCTTGTCATGCAGGTGTATAAAAAAAACTTACTTCTAAATCCGTAATCATCAAACAGTATCGTAATTTCGTAAACCTAAATCTTTTTACCAGCAACAAGTAAAGTTTATAATATTGTTTCGTTAGGAATAGAATGTCCATAAAAAAATTTTAAAAATCCTGTACAAAACACAATCAACGATGTTCGATTCAGTATATGGTAGAGACTGTACTGTTTCTAGGACATGTATATATACATGGAGATGATTATTTAAATATTTTTATTTTGAAGTGAAAAAATTCGTCTTCCGAATCTCTCGCGCGGTATTCTACCAACTAAGCTTACAGGCTCGTAACCAAGCCATACAAATCGGTATAGGATCGGTGAAGAGAAGGTATCTGTCTGGCCTGGTTACGAGCCTGGTAGCTTAGTTGGTAGAGCACCACGCTCGAGATGCGAAAGACCCGGGTTAGAATCCCGGCCAGGACAAATCTTTTCTCTTCAAAATATTTATATTTATACAATTGTTTAGTTTGATTTAGCAATTTTTATATTTTTCACACGAAAAATCTATACCTATAATAAATATACAAATATCTGATCTATTCAGAGTTTTATCAGGTCTTAAACCTTATGTAGGAAGCTTAGGATACGAACAATTTATCCCTCTCTGAATCGAGACATTGCGGTTAAGTGTAGCCTGTAGAGCCCAGAAGAGTAACCCATCAAAATATACCTCCTTGTAGAACTGGGTGGGGGAGATCTTGCAGAGTATATCTATATATAAACTCTCTCTTTACTTCATCTTATATTGATATCTATTTTTATGTATATCATCTTGATTTATTCATTTTTTTTATCTATCATCATCTTATAGAAATATATATATATATATATATATATATATATATATATATATATATATATATATACGTGTGTGTGTATAGAGATAGAGAGAGAGAGGGAGATTTAGATGTACGCAGATAGTTTTTTTAGCATAATCGATATTGAGAAAATATATGGTATCTATATATAATTTTTTTTTTTTTTTTTTTTTTTTTTTTTATTTAATTCAATGATATTTACAACTATAATACATTATTATATCAAGTAAATGTGCAAAAATGTAGCATATGACATGAAAACACTTGTGGAGAAACTACCCATCGATAGCACTCCAATAAAGTTCTATAGTAGATGATCTCGAGGCCATCTTCTTTTCAGACGCCTCGGAGGGTTATCAGGAATAGTATGGGAAGCAAGCTGAGAGACTAGCGGATTCAAGTGCGTATGGAGCTTGTTATGGAAGGATAGGTATCTATTTTGGGCCAAATCAGTAACATATGGGATATTAAGATCATGATGGATGAGTTTGTTTGTGACATAATAAGGAGCATTGAGGATTTTACGAAGGATTTTGGATTGCAAGGATTGGATACGAGATGAATTGGATGGTTTAGTAGAGCCCCAAAGCTCAACTCCGTATGCCCAAATAGGTCTGATGACTGTCATGTAAATAAGTCTTTTGTAATTAATTGGTAGCTTAGAGCGTTTGTCCAGTAAGTGTTGAAGTAGGCGAAAACGTCGAGCAGTTTCTTGTCTTTTCAGTCTTGTATGAGGATTCCAAGTGAGACGTTTATCCAGATGGAGTCCTAGGTAACGTATCTGTTCGACAGGGTTCAGTGGTACATTATTAAACGATACAGTAGGACAGGAATTCGTAGGTTTACGACGAAGGGTGAAGGTAATTTGATGGGATTTGTTAGGATTTATTTTAATCCTCCAATTTTGACACCATTCTTGTAGGTGTGAGATATGGGATTGAAGAGATTGGGATGCAACAAATGGATCCTTATTAACTGATAACACACATGTGTCATCAGCGTAAGTAGTGAGGACAGTGCTTGGATGGGTTGGGATGTCAGCTGTATATATCGTGTATAGGATGGGCCCCAGGATACTACCTTGAGGAACACCGGCAGACTGGGTGAAGAGGGAAGAGTAGGAACAATTATGGTTTACTTTAAAGGTTCTATTACTGAGGTAGGAACTGATAATAAGGAAGTAAGTTGAAGGTAAGAATTTACGGAGTTTGTACAGCAGTCCTGGATGCCAGACTCGATCAAAAGCCTGCTCTACATCGAGAAAAGCTCCCGTGCAGTACATTCCGCGCTCTAATGCAGATGAGACAACGTCCACCACACGATGGCATTGCTGGATGGTGGAGTGTGATGTTCGGAAACCAAATTGGTGATCTGGGATTATTTGATTGGATTCTATGATAGGATGAAGACGTTTCAGAATGAGTTTTTCAAGTATTTTCCCCATTATGGGCAAGAGAGATATAGGACGGTAAGAAGATGGGAGTTCTGGTGGTTTTTTAGGTTTTGGAATCATCTTAATTATGGATAATTTCCAGGAATCAGGAAAATATGTGCTGCGGAGAACGGCATTGTATATATATGTAAGGAGTAGGATCGCTTTCCGAGGAAGGCGTTTTAGAATCTGGGATGTGATTAGGTCGTGTCCAGGGGCTTTGTTGGCGGGTAATCTATGAATAATGTTTGATATTTCGGAAGGATGGAATGCTTTAGGAGGAGGGGACAACTGAAGAGGAATACTTAATTCTGCTCCAATGCATTCAGAGTGGGTTTGATTAAGGATATCTGGATGAGGGTTAAATGTTTTGAATAGGTGCTGGCCGAAAATTTGTGATTTTTCTTCATCAGATCTTGACCAGGTTTGGGATTCGGTTAAAAGTGGATGGTTGAATTTTTTATAGTTTAGGAGTTTTCTAGTTGTATTCCATAAGGATTTGTCAGTAGTACTGAGATTTTCTGTACGGTAATACAAATTTTGAATTTTGAATGTTCTGATCTCTGATTTTAATTTGTTGGTCAGTTTGGTATAATGACTCTTGTCCGATGGATATCTCGTGCGGTGCCACTTTGCTCTTGCCCGTCGTTTTTCTTTTAATAACTCGCGAATATGAAGTGGCCAGTTATTCTGTTGATAATGATTTTTACTTGGTAAGGTGTTATATTTTATATTGACTTGTATTGCTTCTGTTAGTTGGTCTATTGCAGAATTGATGTCTCCTTTTGTTTTAAGTGGAATTTTGAGGTCTAAATTATTTTCTAGATTTGATCGGAATTCATCCCAGTCTACACGTCCTGTAATCAGTCTGGGAAGAGAGGGCTTAGGAATGGGAATCGAATGCACTTGAAGCAGAACTGGACTGTGATCAGAGGAAAGGTCATCCAGGGATTTTATAGCAGTTTGATTGCGGGAAATCTGTGAGGAAACAAATATATCTAAAATATCTGGACGTTTTTTGAGGGATGTAGGCCAATAAGTAGGGTTTATGGGTGCGAGGATAGAGAAACTATTAGAGGTTGAAATTTGGGATAAGATGCTACCACGGGAATTGGATGTTCGACAACCCCATCGTTGATGTTTGGCGTTGTAATCTCCTCCTGCAATAAACCGCGGTCCGAAGGATTGGAATAAGGATTCGAGGCTGTTATAAGAAAGGGGGATACCAGGAGGACAGTATACAGCTGAGAATGTTATATGGAAAGGACTAGTTGAAATGGTTACTGATGTTGATTGAATGGCGTCAGTTGGAGTAGAAGGAATAAGAGAATGTGGTATAGATTTATGGATAAGGATACAAGAACCGGCATGTGCTGTATCGTCAGGATGATCTGATCTGTAAGTGATATAGTCACGTATGTAAAAATATGATCGTTTTGTGAAGTGTGTTTCAGTCAATAGGGCGATGTCTATGTGATTGTTATGAAGAAATAAGTCCAGTTCGTCTCGATGGTTATATAAGCCATTTGCATTCCACAGAATGATTGCTAGGGGCTTGTTGTTCATCGTGGGGTATTAAATGGTATTTCGGAAAGGAGTCGGGTTAGAAGGGAAATGAGTGGTTTGATGGTATTATTTAGGTCTAATAAGAAATTCGAAAGGATTGTGTTGATGTCTACTGGACTTTGATTGGGAACAGGATATTGCTCTGAAGGTTGAGGTGGAGGATTAGTGTGTCTTGGGAAGCTGGTTGGGAGTTGGACCCTTCTTAGGACACTGGAAGCTGCATCAACTTTCAATGGTTTTTGGGTTGGGAGGTTTTTCATGGAGTAAGTTTGGGATGGAGTTGTGGGTTCACTCTGAGGCGGAAGCTTCACCCGTAGAGGTAGACGGTGAGAAGGGATGTCTTGGCGTGGAGGTAGTAGAGGTGGATGAGATTTGGGAACCATTGGCTGGGATTGGGAGGTTTGAGGCGCCTGTTGTCGGATCTGTTGATGTCGAGGCTGCTGCTTTCGGCTGATGGCTGAAAATGTCCTTTGTCCCTGTTGAGGAGGATTATTATCTGTTGAGGTCAACGGCTGCTGTTGGTTATTATGATGTTGATTCTCGTGTAGTTTTTCTATTTCTTCTTTACTATTTTCATATTGACTTTTGGATGCTGCATGATGGGATCTTACCCTTTGAAGGTTTTTATGCACCACGCATCCTTTATAATTTGCTGGGTGGTCCTCACCGCATAGCACACACTTTGCAGGTGTTTCCCTAGTTTTCCTACATGTGTCTGTTGCATGTGCTCCAGCACATTTGACACATCTGGCCGGATAGTGACAATAGGCTTTTGTATGTCCTAGTGCTTGGCATCTTGTGCATTGCACAATTGTAGGTCTTTGCCTTGGCTCTTCAAAACGAACGACTGAATAGACCAGCCTAGTTATATCAAATATTTCAATATTACTTCTGGCTGGTTCCAGATCTACAAAAAATAACGGTAGCGGGAACTTTTCGACGGGATGTAGGACGACCGATATATTTCTGACGTTGTGGCCGATCTCTTCCAAGTCCCTTTTGATGGCGTCAGTAGGTGTGGTACTATGAAGACCTCTCAAAACAACTCTGTAGGCCTTATCCTCTTTTAGTTGGTAACAATGAAAATGATATTTTTTATCGGTGAGGTGATTAACCAATTTTTTGTAATTATCTTTTGTGGCTGTGTTAATTTTTATGTCTTTCACTCGAGAATAACATTTAAAATTGGTTGGGCCGATCAAGCTGGCTATTTCTTGACCGAAGGTCATGAAGTTTGAAACGTTTGAGACAAATATTGGAGGTGGAACAGGTTCGGAAATCTGAGAGGTTTCATGATGTTTAGGAGGCTCTGTGGGTACATTTTCGAGGGCTGCAAATTGATTGCTGGTTGCAACGTTAACTATTTCTGTTTTGATGGCTGCAGATGTTTTACTGCGGGTATTTGGTGCTGAGCATGGCTTTGACGCCGATTTGTTTTTCTTTTTCTTTTTTTTATTTGGAGAGGTACCGGCGGACCCGGGGGCAGCATTTCGCTGCCGTTTTTCTAGTTGACGACGCTTGAGATATTGTGAATCAGTTTCACTGATTTCGGACATTGCTACATTGTCCTCCGATTCAGTACCTGATGAACGTTCTCACTCACTGTAATTGTCATTGTGCACTGTTATCAATAATAGGACTGTCTACGAAATTTCACAATGAAACAATAACTAAAAGTTGATGAAAAAGGTCAGTAAACACAGAGCGCTGTTAAACGTGAACTGTATCGGCGGCCATGTTCCTATATATAATTAGATACAAATATATCTAATTGTATATAGATACTCTATATTTAGATAATCTATATTAGTCTGAATAGAGCAGTGAAAAAATCCAATATCATGTTATCGGGTTCTAAGAGCACACAATATCAGTGTTCATTCAAATATTTAAATACAAATTTTGATACAACCAATTATTAAAATTGTCTTTTGTTTATTCATTATACCTAACTTTATGCTATTAAAACTTACTGTATGATGCTACAATAGGAGTTCTAAACTTAGCCTATCCATGTACAATTGGTACAATGGACAGGGATCTTAAACGAGTACCTGACTTCGTACAGGCTCGGGATCAACATCTTCCGTCCTTTCCGAAGAACGGAAATAACGACTGAATTATGTGACTGTGAAAGAAAAAAAGATTTATTTTCAATACATATTTACAAGCCTTAAATAATTATAATTCCTGACAAAACATTCACTCACTTGATAAAACAAAAGAAACAACATTTAATGCCTTTACTTCGCGTTTCTTTATATCTTTCAGGAGATTAATTGTAGTTTACTCAACAGACATGTTATTTAAACAATTTACAAACGTCTATTAAAACCGTAGCATCTCACATGTCTTTAATTATAGCAGCTGTTATAACAAGTGGGCTGTGTCGCTATTACGGCAAATACAAAATATATATGTTTTAATATTGTGTATATTCTATTTATTAACTATTTACGATCTGTGTACCTGCAACAGGTGAGCTTGGTGCCCGGTCAAGAAAGGACCATCCACCGTACCTGCGTCCGGAGAGACTCCAGCAACCCGAGGTTCGAGACCAAGTTTCTTCTGGAGCTGACGGACGAAGATCTGAGCAAGAGAGTGCTCGTATCGGCGTGGCACCGCGACAGGGGCAACAGGTAATAATAATAATTAAAAACATATATTTTTTTAATAAATATATTTTCCAGTCGTGTCAACACCTGATCTCACCAGCCCTGAAGAAGACCTGCTGTGCTGGTCGAAACGTCGGCTTCCAAATAAAAAATGTTTTCCTATATAAAAGAATTTTTTGACCTCCACCCGGATCATTTTCTTCCTCATTTTTTTTTTTTTAGTTTATGTGAAGATTGTAGCTCTTGAATCAATTCTTGTACATTGTAGTCTTTAAATATTAGCTTTGTGCTAATCCTCTTCTATTCCCAAAACATCTTCATTCTTTCAGACCTGGCTTCATCTTCATCCTCTATGGTGTATTGGTTTGTATACATAAAAGAAGCCATAACTATTATAAATAAAATCTTTTAGGTGAAACGAAAATTTCAATCCTTTTTTGATGTTTGAATTATTTGTATCAATTGCCCAACTATTAAACTATTATTTTGATGAATAAAATTATTATATGAAAGGGATTCTAACCTTTAAACTGAAGTTGTTTAATAAATTGTATAACTCATACATAGGCCGCTAGGTGTCGCAAGTTTAGAGCACGCGAAACTACAAGTTTACCTCCTACCAAAATAAAAATAGTGTTATATAATAAAAACTACATATAAATAAATAATAACTATTGTCCCCAAAGGTTGCTGATTCTAGTATCGGTTTTATATTTAGCTTGCGACCTTCCATGCGGCTTACAAAGACCAACTGTTGAGTTCCTCTAGAGAAAAAAGGTTCAGTTATAGGAGTCCTACTTTGGGCCGCGGGAGGCGAAGGATAAATATTTAACTTAGATCCAAGGGGGGGGGGGAGGGGTTAAAAATTCAGATGCCTCGCTTCCAAGTCGTAAAGTCCACTCGGAATTTTAGCGCGGTCGAGGAATACTGCATCTTCTTTGGCTAACGTTCTCCTTCGTCTCCTGGAATGGTAAAATGGTCTGTTTCTCCATGATAAAAATAAAAAACTGCCTGAAAAATCAACTCAAGGAAAAGTCAAAGGATTTGAATAATATTTAAATAATAAAATGGGATGCCACCCTGAGATCGTTATACTTAATATATAGTATTTCTATATCATTAATGAATAAGAGATATATCCCTCTCTGGTTGACTTACTAAGAGTTCTTTTTATTAAATAAAATTCCTGTTTCATTTAATTGAATAACATTTTATGTGTAGCATGCTGGTCATAGTTACAAGATAAATTGTAAATCTACTTACTAAGAAAGAAAATGGAGGATCCTTTCGCTATATGTGACAGCCTGCATATTGAGTTGCCTACGACTCAAGTTTTACCCTGTAAGAGTAAAACTACCAATCCTAAACGATATTTAGCTACCTGCTCAATGCCCCGTATCCTACTCAATTAGGTATTTATATATTAAGTACCCAGCTATCAGTTCAGCAAGTTGTAGCTTCGAGTTAGGTTACAAGTTTTTAACTTTTAAATAATATTCTCGTAAATAAAAATTATTTTATTGCTGACTGTATCTACCAACTTTTACTGACTGTATATCTACAGCCCCGGCGAATAAGTGGTTAAGTCGAATTTTGTCCAGAGAGAGTTAACTGCTTTCAGATGGAGTGGAATCGTGCCATTTTCGTAGTTTTCGGCTTGAAATGAACTTTCGTCCTTCGGGGGTCCTTTTATTCAGTCATTCTGGATTCTCTCGCTTTCATCCATATCAAGCGATTCGAGTTGTTTGAAATGCTCTCGCTGAGCCTTATGTATAACTACAACGGTTAAATGGTTGCAGTTAATAGGTTGGGAAAAATGGACGACCTTCTATACTTCTGCATTTTCTATTCCTGGGCCACGCAACCCCTAGTTTTGGTTGCTTTATCTTTAAGGGAAATGCTCCAGAGTAAGGCGAGCGAAATAGCAGAACAGTTAGTTCTACATTCGTCTTTCTTTCCTCCCGATCTATGGAACAACTTGAGCAACAATGATCCGGCTGAGATGTATTTAAGCATCATCCAGATATAGAAAATTTCTTGTAGTTGCTACCTTCACCGACCCAACAAGATCCATCTGTTATGGATTCCAGGTACTCCCTGACTACTTCTAGGATGGCTTTATCTTAAATGAACATAAGAATGATGTATAGAAGGCAATATTCCTCATAGCCTAGACAATATAGGAATGCATCTCAAATTCCTCTCGAGGCAAAGCTAAGGGACAGAATTATTGATTGATAATAGTGGATTTTATAGGTCATTTACAATCTACATGTACCATATATTGATATATACAAGTACATGTATATAGGAGGAGTGCTAAGACGGGAGTGGATAGCGCAGAGGTGAGATATGGGGCAAGGGAGGGGATGCTGGGATCAATGCTTGCGCAGCCCAGTGCGAGCTCGGTCTTGGAGTAGCCCTCACCGCGCGGCAACGTCCAGCGTACTCCAGTTCTTGTCGTTGTTCAGTGTCGGTCCTCCAATCTGGGGATATCCAGTAGTTCCTCTTCGGGCGAGGATACTCCAGCGAGATACGAATCCGGTTCGAATAGCATGGTTTTCTACTCCACATACTTCTTCCAATATTAAAATTGTGTACTGGCTAGATCTTCATTAAACCAGGAGACGTGCTCGAATAACTGTTGTGCAATAAAGATAATCTTTACGGACATCTGAACTCAAGACCGTTCATTAATGGGTTAGTTGTTATAATTTTATTATTCATATATTTAAAAAAAATTATTTATTGAAATTTACAACTGCATTATAACAATACAAAAAGTAAATATAATGGCAGAAATGATAAATAATTGTACTGGTTAAAGGCAAGTAGAGAAACTACTCAGTGGTAATACTAAAATAATAAATTCAACTTAGAAGGTCACGAGGCCATCTTCTTTTCAGACGTTCGGAGGATTATCAGGAATTGAAGAGGAAGCTAGGCTTGAAAGTAGTGGTTTTGAGAGGGAATAAAGTTAGTCATGAAAAGATTGATATCGGATTCGGGCCAAATCAGCAACAAATGGGTCATTGAGGTCATTGTGGATGATTTCATTCGTCACAAGGATCATACAGCGTTTTACGAAGGGTTTTGGATGGCAAGGATTGAATACGAGAGGAATTCGATGGCATAGTAGAGCCCGAAAGCTCTATTCCGTAAGTCCAAATAGGTTTTAATCGTGTATATGAGTCTTTTGTAATTAATTGGGAGCTTAGTGCGTTTGTCTAGTAAATGTTGATGTAGTCTGAAACGGCGTTTATTCGTATTTAAAATAATATTACTACAATAAATCAAAGTGATATATTGACTTCCGTTTTGCAATTTCTCAAGTAATAAAAATTTCGCCAGAATATTTGATGGCCCCTTCATTCCAAATAACCCCGGGAAATGGTCCATAAGCAGTTATAGTATAAATTTAATTTAAAAAAACAAAATACTTTACGAAATTGAAATTGCCAATTTAAAATATATATACACGTGATATAGTACAGTAACATATTTCAATAAAATCGAATGACCGGAAGTAGCAATTTTTATAATCGATTTTTTTTTCTCGAATACTACACTTTTACGATTTTGACGAAATTCGATGTATCGTTGTAAAATTATAAAATCTTTGTAATCGGCGTGGTAGTATTTTGATTAAAATAGTTTGATAAGAATTAAATCCCGAATTCAAAATGGCTTCCCTCTTGAAAAACTTTAACGTTGTTTATATGCGATAATTAACCACATTATGTTGTTCTTATTAATGAAAAGCTTATAATATTATTAATAAAAATAAAATATTAAAGAATTCTGTAATTAACTAAAAGAGAAAAAAAATGAGTTATGTATGTTATAGAAAAATTATACCTATCATATAATTTCGAGGAATGTAATGGATCCTGACGGAATAATTACATGTATGTGTATGAATTATTATTTTTTAAATATATGATTCGAAGGCAAATGATAGTATTACCATGGAAACTAAATATGTCTATAAATATATTGTTTAAAATGTACAAAGCTGGCAAGCAAAAATTATTTACGCACCAGATTTTCATGATTATAAATTACTATAATTTATTCCACTTGACGTTATAAATGACACTGTCCTTTAAAATCTACTTATTTAGAGTATTGTTCAAACTTACATAAAAAAACTTAATATTTCCACATAAACTAACTTCCCGAAAATATTTCATGAAAATAGATACAGTAAAACGGATTATCCAACAAAACATTGTATATTTGGAAAAATAAATTTAAATTGATGGCCATCCCCTTTATTGGTTTCGGGTGCAAACCAGGTTGTGCAACCAGCCACGGTTGTACTTCCTTGTACAACCGTTGGGAAAATAAATGTACTTTTTTAGCAAGTATTGAACCCATGATGCTGCCAATCATGTTTAATTTTTGCTTTATTTTATTTATTTTTGTATTGTGATAGTAGGGAATAAAGAAAGATATTTGGTACTTTAGTATTATGTTATCCTCCCATTTAAAACTCGTACACATCTAACAGTCAAATTGTCAACTTGGTATACAGTTCGTCCAGAAATGATATGGACTATAGTTTTTATGTTTATTACGCGTATTATCAATATGTTCAACTCAGTTAACCTTCTTTTTGGAAATCTTTAATTCATATGAAAAGAGAAATATATATTTTTTAATTTCAATAGTCAATATTTACAATACTTTTGACTATTTTCTCGGGAACATGTGATTAATATAAAAACAAGTGAATAAATAAATTTAAAATCTATTAAGCTTCATAATTCCTTTAACACATTCGAGACGATTTTTTTCGAACACGGTCCCAAGGAGCGAAATTTTTTTCGAACACGGCCCCAAGGAGCGAAATTTTAATTTGAAAATATGTTTACTATGGAAATCATTCAATTCGTAAGTGAATTCACATAAATAAGATCATAGCACACCGGGTGTACAGCTCGCTCCTCGGAAAATTTTTATTGCGAAGAGCAGATTGACCACCATGTGTGCAATGTTAGGTAAAATGAAAATACATCATTAAAAATGCATTTCAAAAATAGTTAGATAATATCAAATCGTTAAATTAGTTTTCAATAATAAAGAACAGAATATAATGCAAAGATATTTTTTTTTAAGTATTAAGTACCAAGCCAAATTTGGTTTTCCTGTACTTGACAGATTTCATTAGTTCAAGAAAAATCTCATTTCGACGAATAGTTTACTCAGAATAAGTGATAATTGCACATTACTGCTATTGCACACGGTGTGCAAGGCCGTCTCGAATGGGTTAAAAAACAATTTATTGGGGAAAAAATGTATATTCTCTCCATCCTTATTGATAATGTTTTATCTCATTATTTATTTTAAAAGATGAATATTTTTTAAATTTATATAACCCATAATTTTCTAAAATGAACTAATACAGGAATAGATCCCAATCCTAATTAAACCTGGATAGGCAAAATTTAGAGCTCCCAATGTACCATCGTCCGATTAGCCAAAGCTGCATAAAGTGACTAAATGAATGAACAAACAATCGAGAAAAACATATTTTTTTTTTTATTGAAAAATTAAATTATACTTTCTAGGATTCTTTGTTAAAATAATATTGCACTCTCTGCTTCGATAAAAAAAAATATCAATGTACAGCAATAATCATTTAAATAAAAATAAATTTATATACCGATGAACATATGCTTATTATTTTTTTTATAAGTTCTAGGAGAGCACTAGGGATGGGTAGATACTGGTTCTGATACAAGTGATACTGATACTTTTACTTGATACTTTTGTAGTTGAATACAGATATCCCGACTCTTACTCTTCTAATACGCTACACAGAAACCTTTCTTGGGGCATCAGTTTTTGTTATCGTTTTTAAAGGAAAAAGAGTTATTCGGCGAAATAGTAACTTGCACAAGACATCAAATGATTAAAATCATGTTTTTTATTGGTTAATTATTTTTTGAAAGCTATGGAATTGAACAATAAAAAATAGATTTTAACCCTACCTCAAACTTTTGCTATTCACGTTCCAAAACACGTAGAATTTAGGTTGTAATACAAAATTTGTCTGTCCGCCACCGCACGCTTTACTCTTTAAAACGCTATATTTTTTTGCACCCGATTTCAATCATTTATGTCAATTGCCTTTACTTCATGGTATAGATATATCCATTAATGAACCCATATTTATCCGGACATAGGTTGAGGTTTTTTTTACGAAAGTTGCTAGTGAAAAATCATATATTAGGAGGCGATCTCGGAAAAAGTTATTTGAACCAACCTTTACTGTTAACTAATTTCATAGTTTATTTTCGTTTCTACATATGTGATAAGTGACTAGTTACAGATTATTTTGATAATAAGTGAAAAGTTGTTCACTATTATTTTTACTTATTTATTTATTAATACTAAGGGGAGATGCGGCGAAATTGGTCTTTCGCCGCTAATCAAATCAGTGGAGTTAAATCAGTGGGTGACTATTGCTTATTATTTTTTTATTTATTATTAAAAGGACCGTGATTAATAGTAGATAATAATTTTGTTTAAATCCGTGACACGATGTAATTTTATTGCCAAAATGAGATTGGTTTTTTTTGGCGGTAGGGATGGGTAAGTTTGTATCAATCTGACCGTATCTGATACTTTTATCAATTGATACAAAAGTATCAGGTACATTTCGAATGTATCTGATACTTGTATCAACTACTTTTTAGTATCAGATACAAAGTATCAGATTGATACAACCTTACCCATCCCTATAGAGTACTCCCTGTCCCTATACAAATATTCATGTAGGTACTCCGATATTGGGTCTTTTTCGGAAAACCCATGCTTATTATTTTGTAGATATCTGTTATTTATGCTACTGAATAAAATACTTATAACAAAGCATGTGTATATTAATAAATAACATCAAAACAAAAGAATTTGTGGATAAAAATAAGCAATGCTTTCTAAAATCTTAGTAAACAAACATTCTTTCTCGTACCTTCTCCTCCAGATGAAGGTGTGCATATATATATACATTTGCTTTCTCTGATAATTTGGCTGTTCATACTTCCAGACACATATCTTTATATTTACTTAATTATAATAGCTTTAATAGTTATCATAGTATTGTTTATATTTTTTCTTTCATTATTTTATTCGTTGTTTTTCAAAAAATTGTATATATATATATGTGTGTGACTGTCAATTGTTTCTCTCTCTATAATCATTGTTATCTTATTTCTATTTTCTTTTTCCTTTATAGGAAATAGTTTTCTTTAAATATTGTTTTAGGAGGTAATTGATAAAATAAGGTATTGCGTAGAATATTCGGTCCAAAAAAAGAATGAGTCTACTGGTGAAGTTAGGAGATTATACAACGCGGAATTGCGAAGCATACCAGTTAATATTATTGAAGTGATAGCGTCGCAAAGATTAAGATGGGGTGGTAAAATTGTTGGGATTTGAAACATACGAATTCGTAAAAAGATAATAAGCGTTGTGCAGACCGGGAAGGGTCTGAGGGGTAGACCGAGGCGTAGATGGGAGGATTGCGTTAAGAGGGATCTGGCTGGTTTGGGTTTGATAAGCAGAGATTGGTGGTATCGGCATCGAGTCTCCGGGTTCACTAGGCCTTATTATTATTATAAGAAAAAATGTTTTAATATTATTTCAATGCATTCTTTTGTACTGAACTAAAAGTCTTTTTATTATTTTCCTTGGTTCATCCATCCCTCTCATCCCTCCTGGTCTCTAGTGAGTCCCCTCATCCCTTTCTTTCGTTATCGTCCTAGCCTGGATTTGAGTTCATCCCTAAGACAGTAGAGGTCTTCCTTTAGGTCCTTAACCTGTTGGACGGGCTTCGTAGAAGCTTCTGGGTTCTCTTTATAATCCAATTCTCCAGAAATGGCCACACCACTTAAGCTGTCTTTTCTCGACTATTTGTCCCAGTAGCTCGAAGCCTAAATCTTCTCCAATTCCGTCGTTTCGCTGGAATAAGATTTAGCTTCTTTTAAAGTGAAAAATTCTTTAGCGACTTTTGGTAAGGGCTTCGTGTCAGCAACATGCTCGAGGCCGGTGACACCTAGAAGCCTGTGCGTGCTTTATACATTTCCTTTTTAATAAACTTCAGTTTAAAGGTTAGAATTCTATTTATATAAGAATAATTATAGTTTTTAGATAAATAAAAAATATTTTAATAGTTGTGCAATTGATATTAATAATGACTCAAAACATCAATAACTGGTTGAACTTTTGTTTCGCCTAAAATATTTTATTTTTTATAGTTAAATGTTTTATTATATTTAATACAAATGATAGTACAAAAGTATTGTTGAACTTAACGATGATAACAATGCTAAAAATGAAAATAAAATCTACGTAAATACAAATTAAATGTATAAATAATATAACTATATACTAATTATTATTTCAATTATATAATCGATATTTTGTATCGAGTCTGTCCAGTCAATCATATGTTTTGATTGATAAATAAACTAATTTAAAATGTATATTATTATAGTTGGAATATGTTAATAATTAAAATTTACAAATTTAAAATTTAAAGCCGTTCTCTTATCGGTATAATAAATCGTTAGTTATTCATTACTAAAATCTCAATTTATAAATTTATCTAATAGAAATATTTATCCAATTAATTACCAAAGTTATAATTTTTGTCTGACTGGAAGTTTGTTTTATGGTCATTAATAAATTAATATAAAATAAATATATTTTAATATAAGAAAAATATTGACTTTAATTAATCATAAATATATCTATACTTTCAAAATGTCCTTTTCGTGAAATAGTTATGAATAGAAATATTTTTGCAAAGTCCTTCAAGATTTCTTTCTCATGGCTAAAATTTCTACTTTCTCCTGGTTCAGGTAAAATCCCTGGGCAACGAGGGTTCACTTTAACTGATCTGTCACCCTTCTCAGAGTTTTTCATTACACACAACATTGCCTACACCTTCCAAAAATGGCAGTATAATGTGCGTGCATATACATAAAACCTGTGGAGAAGGCTCTAGGGTTTAGTACGGGGTGGAGACTGTACGGTTTCTAGGACAAGGGTTGTGCAGAGAGATAATTCGTCCGAGGTCACGCTTAACCACCAGATTCCCCAACATTAAGGGTACCTCCTTTATAGAGACTGGTTAAGCCCTAGGAGGGTCTCCAGATTCCATCCCCACCAGTTAACATAATAAATAAAATCTCCCTTAGCTGGATATGAACCCGGGACCTTTGGTACGGCAACTTAGGGAAATATATATATAAGAAGCGAGGAGATGGTTGACTGGAAGATCTGAGTAAGGTAGGAAATAGTTGGGGGTGCAGTGAAATAAAACACTAAATAAGTGGGTACTTATTTATTATGTGCCGACGTTTCGGCCCACTTTGTGGGTCATCTTCAGGGCTAAGAAAGAAATACAGACAAAAAAAAACTATAAAAAAACATTGCAGTACCAAATATATGAATAAAGATATTACAGAGAAAATTTACTGAAAGGTGGTGATGTAAAATTTACAAAGGTAAAAGAAGGGAGCAAACAGAAAATTTATAAAAAGTATAAACATCAGAGGTGAGATGTAAAATTATGGAAAAAATATATATATATATATGTATATTATCGGATACTACTTTTCTTGACTGTTATAAATAAATTACTTGTGAATTAGGCGGACTGCTGGGACTGTTTACATCCAATGTTTATAACCTGAACACTGAAGACATAAATGTAATAATAAAATGCCAATTCAAGACGCCTCTAGCCACGTTCCTCTTCTTATAGAAATCTTTTCCCTACACTTTCGACAAAAACATCTCCATCCCTGCCCTTAACAAAATCCATTTCATGACCTTTTTCACATAAATTCATCTTTGGAATTATTCCGAGCTTCTGTCAGTATTTCACAGCTTCTTCTTTTAAAGATAGCTATCCCTAAAGTGTTATTCTGTCCACTTTAAGTAGGCAATAACAAAAGGAATAAGACAAAAGCACAAAATTAAATTGAGTAAACATTACAGAAATTTGAGTAGACAGTAAACATAATCAGCAGGCCAAAAACAATTTAATAAGGCACACACAAATAACTCAAACGAGATGAGTGATAAGAAGAGGTTACAGGAGATAAGGAGGTAGGTTTCATGGAGGTGAACTAATACACAAGTATCATTTGTTGTTACAATATTTCACTAGAATCGGTTACTGAAATGGTGTAGATGATTTGATTAAATGATTGTGTTTGTTCGTAATTCAATATTTTTAAGACCTAATATTTTTTTCAGTTTAAAAGGTTGATTAAATCTAATAATCATTTACTTATTATGTTTTTATTCAGCCAAGGAGGTATTAAGAATAGGCATCTTCTAAACAAGGATAACCTACCAACAAATATGAATTAAAGTGACTATGCCACTACAAGGTTATATTTTATTAGAGTATCATTATTGCTCAAACATATTTCAAGTTGTTTCTAAAAGGGACATGTCCAAAGATAAGTACAATACTTTTGATCTACAACAGGATTAGTTTTCTCAGTAGGACAACCAAACCATTATCCTTAAAGTTGAATACAATACTTGCACCTAGAGGTAGATACTTATATGGTTGTTGGGCCTATTACCCATTCGGGTTTAAGGAATCCAATTGTTCCAAATGACACAGGAATGGTGATTCTGGGTAGTGGAGCCAGAATCTTTTTCAGGAGATGTTGAATTGATGACTGTGGGTTAATGAGTCGAATAGGATTAGAGTCTGTATAAAACCAAAGGCTTCAATTGGAACGATGCCAGTTTATAGTTCCTCTCTCATACCCCATCCTACCTCAAGATGGAGAGATGGATAGAAAGAGAAGTAGTTAAATCTTCAAGACCAACGTATATCCGTTTCCTTCCCATCTTTGTGAGACTTACTGTACACAGTTTACTGTATTTAAGATTAATTGTTTGGAACAATCTGCAGATCTTGCAGTATAGAGGATAATACTGCTTATTGCAACAGAGGAAAACTACAATTTATTTTTTATATTTTCCTCATTTTATAGCTGTTATCGAGAAAAACAGTACAATTCAATAATATTACATATTTCGTTCTCCTGATAAATTGTAAGAACTGATTTGTAGTTTTCTTATTTACCCTAAAATATGATGCCCTGTCTACTATTTTCTACAGTGCATCTACTTTTTAATGCAATAGATGATTCCACATTGGCTGTGAAAATATTAGAGATCCCAAGCATTATCTGGTCCAAAGTTTATGGGAACCTGGGCGCTACGATACTGTGGGGCAGCCCCCTAGGTTAGTAGTAGTGAGGACTATCAGAGAATTCGGAACATAATGAATATCCTCATGGGAACGGATAGGTCAATATGTGGGGCACTGAGTTGCTGTGATGAAGATCCTGGGTTCGAAACAGGCTGTGACAGATATACTATTTAATATGTTTACAGTCATAGATGTCGGATCTGCAGACCGTCCTTGGGCTCACCCAAGCTCTGTAAAGTAGGTACCCTTAATTGGACAAATCATTTCCCTGCGCAAGTGTTGTCTTTAAAAAAAAAGGTAGTCTCTAACATGTTCTGAACCCAAGACCCTTCATGGTCTGTATTGGTTGTTTTTGTTGTTCCCCTTCCCTCTAATACTATTTATTTGTCTATAATGTATAAGAAATTTATTAAATTTTTCATTAGTTTAGGGATCCCAAGAATCAGGTAGGTCGCTCACATCGTCATCTCTACAACTTATCCTTAGCTAAATGAAAATTTTTATCTAAATAATAATTGAAGTATTGTAAAAGCCATTGCACTGTTGAAAATGAAATAAGCTTCCATGGTGCGCTTAAACCGGGGGGGGGAGGGGAGGGGGAGGAGGATAGCTAACAAGAAATCAATTTCATTGTTGTTTATTACATTTTAATGTGATATTTTCAATTATTAATTTTCTGTTTCAGAAAAAGTGAGTTTCTCGGTTGTATGTCCTTTGCAGTCAAACATGTCATAAAAAAGGTAAGCAATAATTATGAAATCCATAGTTTTAACAGTACTTGTATGTTATGGTATCACCACTTTAGAATTTAATTTGAAATAAATAATAGAAATATGTTGTTATTAAAGTAATTTTAATTGTTTACATCAATCCAAAAATCTCTAATATCTAATAAAATTTGGATGAATGGGTCTTTAACCCTTGTGTTGTGTACGCCACATGAACTCAGCAAGATAGCAAGTCAAAAAAGTGCTGTTTGTTCCTCGTCTTGGTTTGTTACCCCAATTGGCAGATCCCCAGATAAAAAGAATTTTATTTGCACTTTTTATTAAAATCTTTATTTACTTATTTTTTTTAATGGGATACTAAGATATTAATAATAATAATTAATCAATCATAAATTAAAACACGACTAATGTATTCTCAAGAAAACAATTTTATTGATAAAATTCCTACAGAATTTATTAAATTAATTAAAACAAAACAAGTGATATTTCAGCCTCATTTTATTTATGGCAATTTTGAAAAATAGTTACTACATAAACTTAAAATTGTGATCATCATAGTCTACATAAATTAACTTAATATCTTTACCTACAAATATTAAATTATTTTTCATAATTATGATATTTTTTTTGGCTACGAAATATTCTTAGGTTTCACTTGGAGCGTGTTGGCATTCTGAGATCTATCATGTGTCGAAATGAGTTGAAACTGAAGCTATTATTTATATCTATCTTTGTAATTAATTTATAGATATACAATAAATTGTAATACATACATGGCAATAAATAAGAGGAATAAAAAAAAAGTTACTTTCAACTTGTTACATTATTAAGCAAGTTATCTAAGAAGAATTTTATTTATTTAATAATTCATGATATATATATATATATATATATATATATATATATATATATATTTTTTTTTTTAATTAATAATAATAATTTTTAAATTATTACTTAGTTTGAATTTCATTCGCATGTAACCATCTTCTTCTGAATTCGGTTTTTTTTTGGAGGGGGGGATTGGCGGGGCAAAAACCAATCTTGAAAATAAAACTTTAGCCCCTTTTGTGTTTTTATCGTGCCATCTTTTGTTATAATCAGGTTTTAATTTATGAATGATTAATTATTATGATTAATTAGTATCTTAAAGTATAAGTGAACAATTCTTATTATTATTAGTTATATCACTTATAAAAATGTAGGTAATGCGTACAATATTTCATATCTATGTACATGCCTCATCTTAAAAGATCAAAACTTAATTTCTATTTTCATATTTAGTAATTGTTTCATTACATCCATGTTCATCCAAGTAGAGAATATCTACAGCCCTGGTGAATAAGGGGTTAAGTCAAATTTTTCCCTGAGTGAGATAGTTGTAATGAGTGAAGCAGAATCGTGTTATTATCGAAGTTTTTGGCTTGAAATGGAGTTGTCATGTAAGCAAAAACTCCTTTTCAACCAAATGCCCGACTTAGCACCTTATTCACTAAGAAAATAACATGATTAAGCTTCTCTAAGTACAAGGAACTCATTTTGGAGAAAATTAGACTTAACCACTTATTGTAGTGGGGCTGTAGATATAAAAGTTTATTTTATATCAATTTATTTGTTATTGTTTATTCATTTTGTTTGATAATCGGTTTGTGTATCCATGGCAACCATCTGTTATATAATATTATCTGATATATTTAGTCATTTTTTACCTCAGAGAATAATATGACTATAAAAAAAATAATTCCAAATATCTTTGATGCGCGGTCATAAGGGCTAAAGTCGAAATAAGTCCATAATACAAAATCAGGAATGATCAATCAAGAAATTAATGTATGCTTCAAATAGAATTACTACTATATTGTTTTTTTTAAATAAAATTACAAATAATATCAATAATTAGATTTTACATAATGTTTTGAAGTTTTCTGTTGCTCTCCTGAAAAATTCAAGATTTTGACTTAAGCCCTTATGACCGTGCATCAAAGATATAAAACTGTTTCTTGTAAAAATTTTATTTTTGACTAAAATAATTAATGAATATGGAAATGAAAATTAAGATATATAATCTTTATGGAAGATGTATATTAGAAATAAAATCTAATTATAATACATAAGGAAGCAATGTAGACGTTAGTATTTCATATAACATCTTTGAAACATATATTCCATTATAAAATAAAATTATGTAATTTGATCAATAATTAGTTATGATAATATTAATGTTATAAATATGTTTCTATTGATTTCTCTTATTAAAAAAGTAATCAATTTTAAACTAGAAGTCTTTTTAAAAGGATCAATTCTCCCCTAATTGAAGTAATTAAATCACTGTACTCCCAAGGCTTCCCTTCTCAGTTTGTTCAGTCTAGGAGGAAAATTTATTTTCATAACTTGTTTAGTCCAGTGTGTACAAATTATCATCATTGCGAAACATTTTTTAAAAAATAACTTAATAAAAAAAACTTATATTTTTCAGGATATTTCTGGGTCTTATAGACTACTATCCCAAAGTTGTGGAAGAATAAAAAATGTTCCAAGTATGACAAATTCAGAAAATGTTTGGCACCAACAAGCAGGTAAATAGTCAATCTGTTTCAGAAAATATAACAAAAGTAGAATAGAATAGAATAGAAAACAAACTTTATTCTGGGACTAAGTCCCTTTAGAATAACAATAATGAACAAATAAAATAAACATAATGTTCATCTGGCCAGAAGGCTACATAATAATACAAATAATGAAGTAATCAAGATTGACAAAACATAATAAAATCAAAAATAGAAAAAAAATATATATATGAATAAATAAAAAGTACGAAACTTAACAGGATTTTAACTAATCGTTGCAAATAAATAAAGGTATTGATATTAACAAAATAACATTAATACAACAGTTAACAACGAAATTGCTAATTAAAATAAGTGAATGGCATAGCGTGCGATAAAGTATTTACAAAGTCTGTATCTTCTTTGTTGTTGGAAAGATAAGCAAAACACGTAGGTAACAAGCTCGAGTATTCAATACTAATTTATTCAAGCGGAAGATTGACCACTAGTAGAATGATTTATTTTCTTCTTAATTCATTTTATTTTCTAATAGTTTAAGATAAACATATTTACTAAATTACTTAAATTACATATTAAGATTACTGAGGAAATTTCACAGGAAATATCAATAATTTTGAATAACTTGAATAAATGGACAGAAGAAAGTAACCCTCATTTCACTTGATTAGAATATATTCAATTAATAGGATGTAATTAGTTGGGGGTGCAGTCAAGAAAACACGCAAAAATAGGTGAAACTATTGTATATTTTAATGTTATTTTGTTATTATGTTATAATGTTAATTAATTATAATTAATGTTATAATGTTATTATGTTGTTTATATGTGAATCTATTGTATATTTTCTTATATTCAATTAATATTTTTATAAACAAAAAAAATTATTTAACTATACAAAATAAGTTGATTGCATTTTTTGTCACAAAATTAACTTTATTCTTCATTATGATAATATTGGAGTTTATTCTAATAAAAATATTAAGTAGTTTGGCTCTTTTTTATAAAATAGTTATGCCTATTACCAATAAAAAATTTTTGTTTATGTTTGAGTGGAATTCACTTATTTTTGTGTTAACTTTGACTGCACTCGTGACGAATTCAATCCATCATTAGAATTATCCAGTCAACTATTTTCCACTCAAACGTGAATCACAATAAACGGGGCCAACAATAGAACTCCTTTTCTGTTTCTATCTTAGCCCTGAAGATGGCCAACATCGTAGGCCGAAACGTTGGCACAATTAAAAAATAAGTATCACTTATCTTTGTATTATCTTTAACTGCACCCATGACCAATTCAATCGATCATTTTTTTTTTTTTTAATTTCAGTTTCATCTAATTAAACTAAAATTTTATAATACACTTTACATATTGGTATATGTATATTTACTATACATCAAAGTGTCTTATAAAAATTAATCAAGACAACCAACTTTTTTAATGCCCCTTTTCAAGCTCTAGAAGGATTTGAATCTGACCGTACAAATATATCTATGATATTATAATAATAAAGTATCTTTTTAAAATGAATTAAATCTGACAAACTATTTTCACATGTTTAGATGTAATGGCTAACCAATCGGAGTCGAGCGTCGAAGAACTGTTAAGTGTTGATGAATCCGAAGTTGGTCCTCAACAAGATAATCCTGGAGGTAAAGATCATCAAACAATACTTTTATTTTAATCAAACATTAAGTTGTATATTTATTTACATTTATTTATCTAATTGCAGTCAAAGAAAAAAGAAAAAGTAGAGCATTGAAAAAAGATATTGAACGAGGTAAATAGAGAAAAGAAACAGCAATTAAATTTGTATTTACAAAATGAAATATTAAAGTTCAAATAGTAATATTTTTTTATTTTATTTTTAGTTCACGAAGATCAGATATTTTTAAGACATCTTGAATTGGATCCTCCAGAAGATGAGAATCCAAAGTCCGGTAGAACTCCTTTTACGACTACTAGGATTCTTAACAGACAGCCTGGATGTAGTTTCGGTTTCTCGATAGCATGGACCCATCCTCCAAGGTCACTATATTATGATCTTATTTCATCCCCCCTCCTATGAAATTAAATTTTTTTATATTTATTCATAAGGTCATTAAACAAAAGTTTATTCTAAATAATATTTTTCATTTCAGGATTGAAAGAGTTGAATCTAGTTTACCAGCTGATCAAGCAGGACTGCGTCCCGGAGATTATGTGATTTTTGTTGGAAAAACTAACGTTGTTACCCTTCAGGAGGAAGAAATTCTCCAACTTATAAAGTAATTATTTAAAGTTTTCTATACCTTACTATAAATTAAAAAAGATTATTTTTTAAAAGTGAAATTTTAAGAAGTTTAAAATGCAAGAAAATGCACATTCATGTGCCTCATAGTTGTTGCAAATGGCAACTAAGAAAGGAAATCCATATTAGGCTTTCCTTAACACAAATAAATAATATATTATACTTAAAAACACGATCTTGTTTTTTTTTTAAACAAAACAGTAACATGCACATTTATGTTGAACAATGTGGTTATTATTACACAATAATTACATCAAAAATATTATATATGTTGTAAATCTTACGTTATAATATCTTATGTTATAATTGTAAATGTAAGTACACTAAGTTACAATTTATGGTACATTATTACTCTTCCACATCAGATAACATATCAGTAAAATGCAATTTTATATCTTATTCTACAACTTTTTGAAAGATTTTAAATTAAAATCTAAAAAAATATGGAGTTTATAAGAATAAGGTTGTTACCAGGAGAGATTTTTCCCATTTTTGTATTTAAAAGATATAAATTATGATCCTAGGCTCAACAGTCTCTCCTACATAAGCTTAGACCTTTTTTTTAAAAGTTTTCTCTGTTGAAAATATGATAGATTGATTAAGAGGTAGTCTCAAATTTCATTAATACGCCTTTTTTACAGATCTTTTGGTGATAAAGTAGTACTTGAGGTATACCGTAAGGCTACGCCAAATGGGGCGAGGACATCAATGGGAATTGTCAACCATGCGAGGTCTTCGACCGCATGTTCCGGTGCCACGACCGCGACAGCATCGATAGACAGGCGTAGGCTTCATCTGCCTCAAGTCACGTTTACAACAGAGGTGGGTTCAGGAGTCATCGTATGACATAGGATAGAAAAAATGTATCTTGTTCCATATTCCTAAAAAGTTTGGAACTCATTAAACGAGCTTAGTTTCAACACAAGGCTGTGTACGTAGATAACTGCGGTTAATCGCATGTTTTTTTTCTTTTTTTATTATTAATAATTTTATTTTTAAACTAGTTTCAAAGGATACCTTTATCTTAAATACCTCAAATTTCAGAATCTAAACTTGTAGCATTAAGAGTTTGTTATTCCTAGAGGCTTAGCTAGTAAAATAAATAATTGTATATTTATAAGTCATTAAGTAGAGTTTGTAAACATTGGGTTGTTTTAAATACAGGTATAGGCATAAGATTTTAAAAATGCTTTTAAAAAGGTCTAATTTAATTTATTTTTAATAATCGTCATAAGTACACTGTTAAACCTCTATTTACAATTGAAGCCAGCGGACAAATAAATAATAAAAACCATTTAATAGTAGCAAATATATAAACATAGCATAAAACTAATTAATAAATTAAACAATAAATAAATTCATCATAAAAAACTAACAAAACTGTGACATAATTTTATAATTTATTAACAAATTATTGTAATACAAAATTTCTTTTTTTCGTGTTCAATCCTATTTATTGTATGATGGATAACTAAGTTCTTACTTCTGGTTCCGTTAATTTCAAATTGATTAAATCTAAATAAAGCCTTATTATGTGAATTACAATCTATAATTTATTTATTTTTAATGTGTCATATTTTTTTAATATAAATTCTACTTTTAATAAATCATAAAAGCTAAAACATTACCAGGAACTGAAGAACTGATGAAATGATATTAGATACTGTTACTGATGAGAGATTAGAAAAGAAAGAGATCTCTTCAAAAAAATTAATATGAAATAGTTTAAAAAAAACATTAGATGAATGCTCACTTGTAACAGATGTGGATTGATCGAATAAATGTCTGACTACACTCTTTATTTTTTTTCTATAGATTTTTAAAATAGTGTTTTTCATTTAAATTGTTTTTTATTTGATAGTTTCGTTCGATATATACATATATATTTTTTTTTTAAGTATCTTTGAATTCCCATTGATATAAAATAGAACCTTTTATAAATTGGCTAATAACTTCAAATCGACAACCTAAGAACTGCCTGCAATATATTTTTTATTATTTTTTTCAACTTTTAACAGCTTAAGTCGCTTCTTATAACTTTAAGTAATAGAGTAATTTTTAGGCGATCATATAAATAATCGTAATTAATAAGACTGATTTCAGCTGTCATTACCTCCATAACCATCAGGGTATGTTATCAATAGTTCATAATTTTCTGGCTTTGTAGTTGTTGCTTGTAATTATCAGTCACCACTTATCCATTCTCGGATTGTTATTATTGTAGTATATATACATGATACTAAGATATATAGTTTAGTAAATAGGATACCTCTTTATTTATTTATTTTATTATTATTGTTTATTTTATTTTTTACTGTAAATAATCTAGATAAGATTGTTATCAGATAAGATCCTATGGCCAGTAATAGTTTAATTATTATTTGATAGATATTTTTCTGTAATATAGTTTCTTTCTCTCTTAATTTATTGTTCTTCTGTTGTATTTATTTTGTTTTGTTCAGTTGTGTCTTATCAGGAATATTATCAGCTTTGAAGCTGTCGATTGTAACCTCTTTGACAAATCAAATTCCTTTATTCCCTCTTTGTATTAATTTTTTTTGTATATTTTCTTTTATTTCATTTATTATAATTTTTTTTATTGTAAAAATGTTGTCTAAAAGGCATAAAGATGCTGTGATTGTATCGTTTATTTATTTTTTTTGTTTATGTTTGTATTAGTTTAACATAAAATTATGTAAATTACTAATTTTGTTTATTTAATTTTTAATTTTTTTTTGTATTTTTTGTGTATTACAAATGAAATTAATGAAGTTTTTCGCTATTTTTTTTTTTTTTCATTTTAGTTCATTTGTTACCCTCCTCCCGTTTCCTGTTATGAGATCATTTTTTATATATATATTATCTGTTTTGTAATAAGTTTTCTAATAAGGTTTGCTAAATTACCATTTGGAATTTCGAATTGAAGTTAATTGATTCATGCTTTCGAAAATATCAAACAATTTTCGAAAATTGTTTGATGTCCATTTGATAAATAGAATAAACAAAATTCTAAAGGTTGATATTCTTTTAAACAATGTCAACTATCAGTTGATGAAATGGCCTATATCACTATTTTTAATAAATGATGTTTTCATTATCCAAATAAGTAAAATGAAATTTTTATGTTTAGGAAAGGAAAAAAATGTTTGATGTAATCACAAATCCACGATAAGGGTATCTGTACACCTGCTAAACTTAATATCGGCGCCTCAAACAGTAATTCAGAATGAAATTAAAATTAAATTTAAATCTTATTAGAAAATGCAAATAAAAACAAATCGAAATGGTTGTTTTTAGCTATAACCCCCAAGTTCGCCTAATAAGAAAAATAATGTTTAGATTTACAAGGAAAGATGTTCATTTTATTTATTAATAATCTTAGAAAAACTCATATAAACGATGATAATCATGTTTTAAAATAAAATTTAGCCCTCACTATCATTGAATTTACGTAGTGCATCATTATTGTTCAGGATATTTTCATTTAGTTTAACAAAATATTTCTATTATTGAAAAACTCTAAGCAAAAACCCTAGCGATAGGAAACAAAAAGTATCTGATGACATTTCACATATTCCGACATCATCAGCACAGAAAGAGACTAACAAAAAGTAAAAACATGGACAAAATACATCTCGGTCTCACAGGCCCTGTAAGGGTGTGATGTAATTTATTGGATGAATAGCAAGTAAATACAAACGTAACCTACATTATTCAGACAATTTCTTTCCTAGCTACAATCAAGTGAGCAATTTAAATCAAGCTTATAAAAATATTGTTTTCACTATGGTGCTTCTATTATTGTTAGGTTTCTCTTTGTACTAAAATTGGTTTATATTTTACATTTATTGATTCAATGATGTCCAAACTTGAAATTATTTCAATTCCAATTTCTAGTTGCTTTAAAATTGAGCTTTGAAATCTAATTTCTTGGATAAATAAAAAATCTAACAATGTATAAATGTATCAATAATTCTTCCAATAAATGTGAATAGGACTACAAGAGTTACAATTTTAAAAATATATTTTTTTACCGATTGAAATAAAATATTTTTGAAAGAAAAAGTTCTACGTAAATCTAAAATTTCACTTTGAACAGTACTACTTAAAATAATGAATATGACAAATAATAAAATAAAAATTTAATTACACAACAATGCATCAATCATAACTTTCAATAACTATTTTTGTAATTATTCCGCAGGATTTCGCTTGGAGTCGAGTCACAACAAGTTTTAACTTTTCATTCATTTCTTTACATTAGAGAATGTAATTGATACTTATCCCTTCATCAAGCAATGAATGTTTAAACAAACATATATCATTTATATGTTCGTAATGTTAGTTGAAACATTTATTTCTTGATGAAATGATTACCAAATTCTAATCATGACCCATAATTACACTCTCTATTCCATACAAAGCTCACTATAACTTGTATTTTAGGAAAATATTGGAAATGAAACGAATAAACAGTTAAGAGTAGTAACTCAACTCGAAGTGACAACATCCAGAACAGATACCCATTTAATTTTAAGTACTTCATTTATTTTCTGAGGAAAAAGTTCTACTAAAATTTCAAATTCCACTTTGAAGTGTAGGAGGTAAAATGATGCATATCATAAAATATGCAAATTTCAATACACAACAATCCATCGATCAAAACTTTCAATTTATATTTTTGCTTCGAAAGTGTTTTATAGATATCCTGTAGTCTTTATTATATTTCTAAAAGGAAACTAGTTGGAAATGTAATTTTTTTTATAATCATCCCATTAATCCATAAGGACCTATTGTTAAGTTGAGAAGAGAATGATTAGAGAATATGAACCATAGCTACATAATGGTGTTAGAGTTAGCATACAAATAGTCTCCATGTAAATGAATATTTCTGAAAATAAAAACAAAATGCACTACATATAGGTAATAGACTGTACCTTACATTGTTGAAGAAGGTATAACCAGAATGCATTGTGTTGAACATTACTAGTAAAATTAGTATTACTATCAGGAGAGTATTCAGTTTTCATATAACACAAATTTTCACTGTCACTGAATCCATTTTAACTTTGTCAGGACGTCTATAATTACATTTATTCGTTTCCCGCGTAACCCAAAAGGCGCTCAACAGTTCTGAGATCAAGTTATGGACTTCTCTATTTAGACCAGTGGTTCTCAACCTGGAAGGGGGGGCATGAAGGCAAGTCAGGGGGGGCGCAAGACCAGTTAAAAATAAAATAATTCTCACTTGGTTTTGATTGCTTTTCTCTTACCAGTGCTTCTTTACCTCAAATTGAAAGATATAATGTGGTATCTTGTAATAGTAAAACTAAATGTTTTGTTTTTGAAGTAATACTTATTATTTTTATTTCATATAACCCATACAAATATTGTGCAAGGGGGGGCGTGGTACCAAAAAGATTGGGAACCACCGATTTAGACAATACATGGTCATCAAACGTAATTTTAAAATAAAAAGAAAAACTCGAATTTTGGTACTTGTGTATTTGCCGGTCTGCAGGAAACTTACCTTCTTATCTCGTGTTACTTCTTATGACCCGTTGTTAATTTTGTTTGTTATCTATTTATATGTTATTATTGTTTATTTTGTCTTATTCTTATTGTTATTGCCTATTTAAAACGAACATAATAGTAATAGCCGTATTTAAAAGAAAATGTGAAATACTCCCAGAAGTTGTGAGTAAAAGGTCATCAAATGGATTTTGACGAGGTTAGAAATGGAGATGTTTTCGTTGAAAGAGGGGTATGGAGCATACAGGAAATGTGCTTTCAATTATCGACTTAGCTATAGAGCTTCTTGTTATTGCTCCAAAGGACCGAGTTGAACATACCAATTGCTTTGCGGGTTGTAATTATCCTTTGTTTTATATATTTTCCGAGGTTCCATTCCTTTCCATTACAGAACCCAAATATTTAAAACTATCCACTTTTTTTATGGCATTGCCTGACAAGGTCCTCCTGATCATAAATGGTCATGTATTCAGTTTTGTTAAAGTTTATTTTTTGGCCCCAACTATTATGTCTCCCAAAGTTTTCGTAGCATGTATTCTGCACTCTCATGGCGTTGAGCCAAAATTGCCTGATCATCAGCGAACAGTAGTTTATGGAGATGGCTGTTAACCATCTCACTCCCATTTGCTTACAGGTTTTATCCCATTCTTTAAAAGCCGTTCCATGTATATCTTAAATAGGGAGGGTGACATACAGCAGCCTTGCAGTAAGCCTTTACTAGCTGAAAATTCTGGTGACACATTCCTACCTATTTTAATTTGACACTGGTTGGTGCTATATATTCTTCTGATAAGGTCTATCAGCGGTCCCAAAATAATTTTCGGGGAACCTTATTGTATGCCTTCTCCAGGCCTACGTATACCAGACAAATTTCTTTGGATTTAATTTCACATTTTTCCAACAGCTGTCGAACTGTGAAAATATGATCGACACATGATCTCCTAGCAGTAAACCCATACTGCGTTTCCTCTGGTCTGACTGCTTATTCTAATTTATTTCTTATGCAATCTGCTCAAAACTTTCATTACCGAATTTATCACGCAAATTCCTCTATAGTTTGAGCATTTTATTATAATTTAAATATCGTGTAGAATCGTGTCCCCGCATGCAAAGGAGTTAATCAGGTCCGTTATCAATTTAATCAGTTTCTAGCCACCGTATTTTAAAACTTCCACACTTATTCCTCCTGGTTCTGGAGCCTTTCTATTCTTCAATCGCTTTGTCTCCTCTGTCACTTCCCCCACCTTCACCTTCAACCCGGCTCCCGCATTTTCCATAGAATTCTATTCCTGAAATTCTTCTCTATTTTCGCTTTATAATGGGCTGTCCATTCCATATTTAATCATGCTTTATGGCTGCTGACTTCACTTACAGTTTATTCATACCTTTACCAAAATCAAACGCCTTATACCAATGCCACCATAGGAGAAAAAAGAAAAAAAATGGTAAAAATGATAGGCCAATGGCAACCATCTGTTAAAAACATATGTTGTATAATGTGTAACCTTTTGATTTATGTTCCTTACTTATATAGATATTGTTTAATATAGTTAAATTTTATACAACCATAATGAGTATTGTCTCTGGTCCTAATACATTAAATCCTAGATCAACATGGTAGCAGGGTGTGGTTCCGATCCACTAAGATCAACAATAATAAGGGATTTTCCTAAGTTAGTTTATGTGCAAATAGGTTAGTGATCTATCCTGTCCATCCACTCGGATGTGATTTCGGTTATTTGAACTTTTATCAGCTGATAGTTTGGTTTAATTTATTTATATCTAATGGAGATGTTGGTAAGTATCTTTGGTTGTGACAATCAAAGATAATTATCAAATCGTAAAAAAAAAAACATTTAATGAAAACCAATGTTTCTGACCAATTATTCCAGAGTTTTGGAAAGACTTTTGACTAACTAAACCTACGAATATTAACTAAGATCAAACAGATATTGTTAAAATTAACAACAGCTTTAATATGCGATAAGCCTTCCACGCATTCCAAGATATTACGCAATACACAAGATGCTGTAATGAGGAAAATCATTACAAAGTTTGTAGGATGATCGGAGAAGACTGATATGGTATAGTAATAGGCTATAGGTATACCAAGTAGACCTTGGAGTACCGTGATTGGTTAGTTGTACTGATCTTTACGAATTCTGAGTCTATGAAGCTCATTTTTATTGTTATGAACCATTTGGGTCATCCATTATTATTCAAATTATTAGGATTACTACCAATAATTTGAATCAAACAGAAGTACTTGTAGCTATCTATTCAATTGGAGAATTCAGGAGATAACACGACACAGAAACTGAGAATAAGTACCCTATCAATATAAATGAAATAAAGGCAATGCAAAGAATGAGATGGGCTTGTAAATGACCGGAGGATTGTAAAAATCGATTAACGATATCGGACCTTGGGGAATAACGTGTGGCAACACATAATAACATTTTATGAGGTTGCACCCGGTGACTGTTACCACCCAGTGTTGCCAGGCAGCAATATCGGACTGTGGTATAATTTAATTAAATTGCATGTTAATACAACTTCGTAAACTTTTCTGCAACACTGGGGTAACCTATGATTACCTTGCAAAAAAGTGTACGAAGTTGTATTAACATACAATTTAATTAAATTATACCACAGTCCGAGATTGCTGCCTGGCAACACTGGGTGGTAACAGTCACCGGGTGCAACCTCATAAAATGTTATTATGTGTTGTCACAAACGTTTCAACCAACATAGATTTATACTACGAAGTGTTAGTCGAAAATTTAATTCTTGATGAAACGATTATCGAAATCTACCCATTACCCATAATTACGTTCTCTTTTCCGTACTATAGCTCACGATAACCTGTTGTTGGGATTCGGATAAATTAAATTAATTTATACTCCTCCAAATTATATTTACAAGTTTATATTCTACACACATACAAAACAATTTTCCACATTAACAATAAAGCTGCACTACTCGTTGCACTTTCCTCCTTAGGCTGTCACAAATAATACAAACACTACTGTTGCACTTTCCTCCTTTGGGTGTCACAACCAAAATAACACTCTTACAGTCCAAGCATCATAACCTTCCTACGCACTTACACCCACAAACATAAGTTAAATTATTTTTATTCTAAAACAGAACAGTTTGAAACTATACATATCACCATAATTTTAATATTACATCTCCATTGTTAATAATTTTAATATAATATATGACTTCTTACACCTGTATTTTAGGAAAATTTAAAAAGTTAAAACTTGTAATTCAGCTTGAAGCTACAACAGATATCAAAAAAACTCATTAGCAGTAAAGGTTAATTTTATCGATTCAGTGATGACTTTGTAAATCTATCTGGTCATCTCTAAGCTTAACGATAAAAACAAGTTGGTCAACTTTTTGTTCAGCTCACAATCACTAATGACTCATTGATCATTTGTCAGTATCGATGGACAGATATAGCCAAATTACAACATTCAGTTATTATTCAAGTTTTTAAGACCAATAATAATTGAATAACTAAATTATTACCTTTAATATTTTTAATGTTTGTTAGTAATACCCTCGTATCAGCAACCAAGAGCATGTGATCGCTTCCTATTTCCGCCCCTCTAATCACCTTTACATCTGTAAAATACCTTCTGATATCTCGGTTATATATGAAATAGTTTATGACACTGTTCACATTTCTTCAGTGGCCAAGAAGGTAATTTTATGAACTAGCTTGTGGGGAAAAAAGGAGTTTCCCAACAGCAAATCATTTTCGATGCAGAAATCTATGAGTCGTTGACCGTTTTCATTTTGTTAGACTTCGCCACCATGCGTTCCTATCACTCCATGTGCTCTTGGGTGATCTTTGTCAGTCCTCCATTGCATTCCTGGATCTCAAATCGGTTTTCGACTCAGTCCCAAGAGTGGAGATATGGGCTGCCCTCCGAAACAGGAAATACGATCTACTACCAGATTTGTAATACTGTTGTAGGAAAGCGAGAGGTAGGAAGAAACGTCAAACTCCACGTCTTCAAGTCAGTGAACCTGCCGATACTGCTGTATGGAGCTGAAAGCTGGATATTGACGGAGAGACAGGAAAGCAGAGTTACTGCGTCGGAAATTAGGTACTTGCGAAGAGTGGCGGGAAAGACGAAAAGAGACTGTGTTCGCAACGAGAGGATTCGTCAGGAACTGCAGATTGCCCCGCTAAAAGAGCTCCTGGAAATTCGACAACTGAAATGGTTCGGGCACGTGGTCAGGATTAATGATCACCGGGTCCCTCTCAAGACGATGGACTACATGCCGGATGGGAAAAAACCTCGAGGACCCCCAAGGATCTTATCTCGAGTACATCCAACGCCTCAGCAGAAAAAGAGGAAAATTTCTCCGACAGGCCAGAAACCTAGCAAGAGACCAGGATAGGTTCGGTTCCTGGCTGGACACCCCCCTACGCTGAAAGGCACTGTTGGGGGAAGCGAAAGAAGAAGTTAGTAATATCTTCTGCGAGTGTTAATCTTTTGTTTAAATCCCTCGAATCTCCAACCACGTCGCTGTCCATTGGTATATTCATTAGTATTGAATTATGAAACTTACCAATAACTATATATTTGATGAATAATATTAATTGACCTAATACATATGAGGAAGAAAATGGTCTGAGTGGAGGTCAAGAAAATTTTCTTATATAGGGAGAACTTTTTATTGGTAAGCCAACGTTTCGACCCACATTCCAGGTCTTCTTCAGGGCTAAACATACAAGTTATAAATAAAATAAATTAAAACAATACATGGTAAAGAATAAAAATATATCTAGTATATTTATAGAATAATGTTACATCTAGTAAGTAGAAAAAATAACAACCAGAGGGGATTGAATTATAAAATACCAAAGAGGTATTATATATTGACAAAGAGGTACTGTTTAAATCCAACAAAGTAACAAATGAAAAATTAAAAATTATAGCAAATTGCCAAATGAAAAATTATCAATAAAAGTAACAAATGAAAAAAACTTTGTTACTATGTTGGATTTAAACAGTATCTCTTTGTTAATATATAATTCAATCCCCTCTGACTTTTATTTATACTACCTACTCATATAACATTATTCTATAAATATACTACATATACTGTTATTCTGCGCCATGTGTTGTTTTAATTTATTTGTAAATTGTAAATTTAGCCCTGAAGAAGACCTGCAATGTGGGCCGAAACGTTGGCTTTTTCAATAAAAAGTTCTCCCTAAGTAAGAGAATTTTCTTGACCTCCACTGGGACCATTTTCTTCCTCAATAACTAAATAGTTCAGTAAAATAGCATTTTAATGGCACTACTTTTGTAAAATTATTTATTATATTTATTACTTCATTAAAGTTTAGGAGGTTAGCTCCTATTTTGTGTCGCGTGAGTTTGCCCACTTTATGACACATAACTGTAATCGAGCTATAAAAAAAAAATGTCTTTGTCACTCATGGTTCAATTAATTTCCAGCAAGGCTATGAGTCACAGGAAGAGACTAGAAAAAGGAGCGTTTACCAGCTGTTAGGGAAGGAGCAACAATATGCCCTCTGCATGCAATTTGGAATAGCTAGATTTTTAGTACCTCTTTCGGAAAGGAGAGATGTGACGTCACAGGCAGAACATGGGGTACTCTTCCAAAATGCTCAAGAGGTCAGTAACTAATCTAATACAAAATTATTATAAATATTTCAAATAGCATCGAGTAATAATTCATGTGTTTTTATAATCGGTCGGAGTTAGCGGTCAATGGATAATGAATACATAAGTAACATTGTACTTATTATTTTTTAATACATTCATCACTTAATTCGACCGCTTCGCCAAGTTCTTTGTCGACGTTTCGCAGGCCATACTACTAGCTTCCTCAGGGATTGATCTGAGATTGAGATTCTGAGACTCAAATCAAGCCCTTATGAAGGTAGCAGTTTGACCAGCGAAATATTGGCAAAGAACTTGACGACAACCTAGAACCTTGAAACTAGAACAGATGCGAAATGGATGTATTAAAAGTATTTGCCGTGGCAATTTAGAGACCAACAGTAGTTTGTTATTATTGTTTTCCGACATTACGATCTAAGTTTTTTTTTTTTTATATTTACAACTGTATTACAATAATACATCAAGTAAATGGGCTATGTGATACATAATGACACGAGTTAATGGCAAGTAGAGAAACTACCCACTGGTAGTACTCAAATCACTAGTTCAACTAAGAAGGTCACGTGACCATCTTCTTTTCAGACGCCTCGGAGGATTATCGGGAATCGAAGAGGGGGCTAGGTTTGAAAACGATCTAAGTTAGAGAGGAAAATAGTCGACTGGAAGATCTAATAAAGGATAAATTAGTCAGGGGCTGCAGTCAATAATAACACCAAATAAGAAAAACTTATTTATTACTAGTGCCGACGTTTCGGCCTACGTTGTAGGCCATCTTCAGGGGGTAGAAGGAAATGCGGCTGTGTAGACTGTAGAACTATAGATGGCTAACAGAGTTGTGGTGTGTGTAATGTGAGTTAATTATCTATAGTTCTACACTCCTCATTTCCTTATATTTGCCCAGAAGATGGCTTACAACGTAGGCCGAAACGTCGACACTTGTAAAAAATAAGTTTTTCTAACTTTTTGTTGTTATTGACTGCACCCCCTGACAAATTTATCCTTCATTACGATCTAAGGTTTGAATCTGAATCAAAATGATCGAACGACCCCAGCAAAATAATGACAATATCAACGTTTTCAGTTTGAAACACTGTAATAAAATATTCTAAAGAATAGAAATGACTTGTATGATATATAATAAGATAGTGTTTAGATTTAATAGGGGTTGTACGGATCTTAACACTGCGTGTTCTTGAGGTGTAACACACTTTATTTATTATGATGGTAAAACAAAGTAAATTGTTGTACAAAATAAGAAATTTATTACTTACAATGAACAATAAAAACCTTCAAGCCGTGTGTAAAAAATATGTGTGAAGGTTATGTTATTGTTTATAAACACTTGGATTTATCGACGATCGATGTTCGATGTCGCTACAATAGGAAGGAAGGATAATAAAATCTACAAATGACATATTAATACATGAAAAAATGCAATTATAATGACTATAAAATTACACGAAAAATAAAGTTACATGAGACAACATAAAAGCAGAAACAGCAGCACAGAGAAATACGTTCAGAAAGATAGTGTTAAACATGGGATTCCAGGGAACAGGCAATAAGAGAAGAGGCACAGGGAGAAAGAAAAAGAGACATGGTGAAAAGATGAGAGAGTACTGGAGGAGCAAAAATCTCTAAAATACTGGAAAATAACTGAACAGACAACATTTATCCATTTCGGGTATCATCAGTACATAACAACAAAAAAATCACTGAAAGTTAAGGTCGAATGCAGCATATCTCACATCAACAACCCAAACCGAATCATTGATTAGAAACTGCACACTCACTCCAATTCGTTCAATTAAATAATATATATAGTCATTTTGAAGATTTTTTTTTTAAGTCAGCATTTGAACGCTGCCAAACTATTTTTACGGGAGTAATACCATTAGGTGGGATTAAAGAAAATGGTACCTGGAAATGTGTATATTTTTATAACTATTCAATCTAGAAATGAACATTTCAACAAACATCGATACTTCGAAATGTTAGTTGAAACTTTTATATCTTGGTGAAACGATTACCGAATTCTTTAAAATACCCATAATTACATTTTCTTTTCCAAACTAAAACCTCTTCTATACGGTCGGGACCAACCGCCGACCATCGTGGCCTTGGTCGGGTTGATGTAAAAATAGACAGTGTAGAAATCGGTTGGCCGGCAAAATTTTGGTGGATGTTAACCGTCCGTGGTCGTGAGCGCATCCCTCGTGGCAAGCTGCGTCTGTGGTCGGCCCCGACCGTCTGGAACGCTTTCGGTCGACGCGAGCGCTTCAGCCTCACGCATAATTGTATTTTTCTTTGTAATCATTGGACACAACATTTCAATTAATTCATTAAAAGTGTCTTGATTCATTCTTTAAAAATTCAGGAAGTCATCAGAATGAAGAATCCGTAAAATATGAAGCTGGTTCACACTAATTCGCTCTTTGAGCCACTGTTTCATCCATTTTCTTTTTTTTCCTTCTTCACTCAAGCATTACAAATTTATTGCCAAACCGATCATCTGTTGCTTTGAAAGGCAAGGAGCCATCGTGAATACGGGAGAAGAACTAACAAGTTGAGTCAAGGCTCAGGATAACTTGTGTATTTGGAAAATATTATAAATGAAACTAATGAACAGTTAAAACTTGCTGTAACTCAACTTGTACCGACAACCTGTGGAATTAAAATTAAACTTGATATCGATGTCACTAGTTTTATCAGAATCGTTTTTGCCGTTATCGAGAAATTTTTAAAAACGATTTTATAGCTGAATAAAATTGAATATGGTAAATCGATTTTCGCAAAGACATGTCTTAGTTCTATGGACCCAAGGGACCTTAAAGCCTCTATTTCCGCTGAAAAGTTGGATTCGAAAGTTTTCTTCCATCCCCATAATTTTCCTTATTCATATATAGATATATAGATAATCAGAAAAAAATTACTGAACGACTGTTTTTGATTGACGTCCACTTGTTTGGAAGATTGTAGTTTGAAGCTGTTATGGTTCCAATATTTTTTTAAAAATGGATGTAAACTTATATTAGTTGGAGTACATAATACTTGATGCTATTTGGATTGCAGAAGTTATGCCATATAATGTTAATTATCAGTTATTTAATTTATTATGTATCCTTTACATCACGGTCAGATTTGTCAAAAAATAATTTTGTTCTAGCTTTTAAGGCATACAGAAGATATTTTGGAGTTGTATGTGCAGGACGAGACATTGGGACAGTCACTCGGTCGAATATATTATAAAAAGGTATATACCTAATTATCCTCAATGAAGTTAACTTTAAGGTCATGTATTGTATCATATAAATCATATATGACAAATATACTCAATTTGAATATAATGTAAGTTCCATAGAGTTTTAGTATTCATTTTTCAATATACAGGATTACAAATCATTTTTAGTTGGTTCATGTTTTTGAATTTATTGTCTATGTAAGGTGCTTAATAAAAGTCATTAAAGCTACTCAAAGGTTTATTTATTATTTTCTATATTCATATATTATTAAAGAAATAACTTTTTTTTTTATATTGTAGTTAAATTGGAAATATTTTGATCAGCAGAATTTATGACATCTTAATTGGCATTGCATGCACAGCCATGAAATGAATGAGGCACTAGCAATTTTTTTAAACTACTCTTAATAGAATTCTAATGGATTGTTTGTAATAATAAATAACAGTTGTAAAATAGAAAACTGGTAATTTTTAATCATTCGTAAAAAGATTTCCTGCCTGAAATACTGTAAATATTAAATTAACATGAGTAGTTCTCAAATAAACATGAAAATTAGGCCTTCTAAAAAGTGAGTCGAGAAACTAATTTAAAAAATTTAAAATTAAGTAAACATTTTTTAATCAGTACAAAAATGTTTTAAAATTATTATACGTACCGAGGAGTTCGCAAATAAGCGAACAAGTAATCCTGATCTTCTCAAATAACATTTTTATTTATCAAGATACATCCATGTGCCCTGATTTTCTGGCTGAGTTCCTCATTCGATTTACTACACAAATCCACTTATATCTAATATAAGTATATATGTATCTGTATAATGTATAAAATATTTCTTAGATGAATGCATTAAACAATGCATATAGGAGATATTGCATCGGACTCAAGAAGGCAGATTGTATTCTAGTTGAAAAAACCCGAAACCCAAATTTCATGAAGATTATAACAGAGCCGGCGATTCCCAAGAGGCGACCAGACCTCACTACATTCATTCATAAGCCATTGGAGGTATATAATTGTATATTTAAACTGTATTAATTGTATGTTTACTATTAATTATATATTAAACATTTATTTTAAGCTTTTATTGGTAAATACTTGTTTACATTAGCCTAGGCTAACCAACAGAGGAAACAGATGGTAACAGAGAACCTCTCCTTTTTTTTATACTGACCAATGTTAAAAATTTTAATCTGTTGCATTCCCCCCCCCCTTTTTTGTGTGTGAATTTAGTAATCATTAGTTCTATTTATTAATTACGTACCATTAAATTCAAATTTAGTCTCTTACTTACAAAAAAAATTAGATTTGATCATAGCATTTTATAATTTTAAATTGTGTGTAATTTGGGACCTTAATGTTGTATGTCTTTTGTTTTTAAATATATTTGTCTTTATGGTTTAGCTATGAAAATCAAGAATAATTGTTATAGTTTTTTAAGTAAATAACTATATAATAAACGTAACTCAGATTAAGCGATTCATAGTCAACTATTCTTATTCTTCAAATTTTACTCGGCTGTTATTTTGAGTTTAAACTATTTTTTTAAACTAGTCATAACTAAAATGAAAAGAACATAAAATGTAAAATTTATGTAAATGAGAAGCGAGGAATGGTTGACTGGATGATCGATGTAAGGAAGAAAATAGTTGGGGGTGCAGTCAAATAAGACACTAAATAAGTGGTTACTTATTTTAATTACGTGCCGACGTTTCGACCCACTTTGTGGGTCATCTTCAGGGCTAAGAAAGAAAACCAGACAAAATAACAGAACTATAAAAATACATTGCAGACTAAGTATATGATAAATGAGAAAAATATATATGTAGAGAGGTAGAAATTTGAACAAAAGTGAGGGATATATATGAATAAAAAATTACAGAGAAAATGTACAAAACGGTGGTAATGCCAAAAAGATTGTTTTACAAAGATAAAGGAAGGAAGTAAACAGAAAGTATTTAAAAAGAAAAAATATAAACATCAGATAATAGACTCCTGGGGAGTTTACATAAGTAAAATGAAAGAAGGCATAGCCAAAATGATATTAAAGAGTAAATAAAGGAAAAATAACAGTAGCAAGTCAAGATATAAATATAACAGTATAAAGTATAACAGTTTTGAAATGCATACATATAGTATGGAGTGGTATAAAAGTATGACATAAATATACAAGGAACGTATAGAAATATAAGTGTGTCACATACCATATTGTCACTTATATTTCTATACGTTCCTTGTATATTTATGTCATACTTTTATACCACTCCATACTATATGTATGCATTTCAAAACTGTTATACTTTATACTGTTATATTTATATCTTGACTTGCTACTGTTATTTTTCCTTTATTTACTCTTTAATTTCATTTTGGCTATGCCTTCTTTCATTTTACTTATGTAAACTCCCCAGGAGTCTATTATCTGATGTTTATATTTTTTCTTTTTAAATACTTTCTGTTTACTTCCTTCCTTTATCTTTGTAAAACAATCTTTTTGGCATCACCACCGTTTTGTACATTTTCTCTGTAATTTTTTATTCATATATATCCCTCACTTTTGTTCTAAATTTCTACCTCTCTACATATATATTTTTCTCATTTATCATATACTTAGTCTGCAATGTATTTTTATAGTTCTGTTATTTTGTCTGTTTTTCTTTCTTAGCCCTGAAGATGACCCACAAAGTGGGTCGAAACGTCGGCACGTAATTAAAATAAGTAACCACTTATTTAGTGTCTTATTTGACTGCACCCCCAACTATTTTCTTCCTTACTTAAAATTTATGTAGATAGAGAAATGTGCGAATATGTGGCCAGTAACACAAGAGCTTATGTAATGCTTCCCGCAAGAACTGGACTGTGTATTTACAGACAAGTACTGTACTGGCCAAGCTTTTCAACTATGTTTATGTGTATCAATTTTTTATTGAGAGTGTCTTTATTTTCACATAATTAGGCTTGTAAATATAAAATTATTACTCTTCCCCTTAAATATATATATATATATATATATATATATATATATATATATATATATATATATATATATATATATATATTATAACTGTAATCTCATTAACATCCATATGAATAATAGTTAGGTTACTATTTCAGCATTTTCGGGAAGTTCTAAAGCTGTTGCAGACTGCTCTTAACAGTACTAAAATCAAAGATGAAGATCACATAGCCCTGACAAAAGTTGTCCATGAAATGCAGGTATTGATAAATTTTATTTTTCAATTTTTCTTCTAAATAATTACTTTTATGTTGATGAAACGGTAATTTATTAGTCGATGTTCTCAGACAACTTACCGAGACATAACGGTAGAGTCCGGTCTGATGGAACCGGAAGGAGAAGGGCGACCATTGCTCAGCCTCCAAGATCTCGAAAGCAGGCTTGTCTTCACGAGGTGTAAGGTAAGTTCAATACCTCTCAAAATTTATTAAGTTTTTAATCTGTTATATTATTGTTAATGATAATAATTTAGTTGCTCCATGCAAGAAGAAATGCAGCATGAAAAATCAACCCTCATTTGACAGCTGATATATTATATAAATATGATAATACAGGAATTTTCCCCCTCCTTCCTCCTAAAAAAGTAGCAATTTTTGAAAATTTAATGATGAACAAACAAATATGAATATGGATCAGCAAATGAAAGTGAATAGTTTTTAGATTGCTGAGTGAAAAGATTTTTAAAAAATTGCAGTTTTGGAGACTTTTTGAAAACTATAAATGGATAAAAAAAAAACCTGTACCACTAAAACCCCTGAACGGGACTGGGGTTCAGTACATGGTAGGGACTGTACTGTTTCATGGACAACGGTTGTGCAAGGAGGTGCTTGTCCTAGGTCACGCTCAACGGCCAGATTTTTCCCCCTTATTTTGGGTACCCTGTTTTTATAATATTTTAGAGAGGCTGGGTGAACCCCAGGAGGGTCTTAGATCCTACATGATCCGTCTCCAACTGCAAACAGACTGAATTAAAGTCTTGGCCGCAGCGGGACTTGAATTAGGATTTCCAGCATGGCAACTCAGTGCTCTACCACTGAGCCACTCCGCTCCCTAATAAATAAATCAATATATTGCATTAAAAAAAATTTTTAAATAAAAGAAAAATAATTGAAACTGATATAATTGATAATTTGTCGATTAATGAGAATTTCATCCCCGTTGCCCCTCTTTTTGATTCCTAGTTAAAGCTCTACATGGATGGAGGTTATTTGTTTTATGGACCACACACACAACACTCTTGGAATGAGCCGTCCATCAGAAGAACCAGATGAAGTTGAACAATTTAAAAAACATGTCCAAAAATCCACAGATTCTTAGCCAAGTTTGTTCAGGAAAACAAAACAGTGTTTTATCTCAAAATATAACTTGGCTTTAAAAATCTGCAAGTCAATAAATTCACTAAAATCATTGGAGGATAAAGATTATGATTTCAAATATGAGCATGAAAATAGTAATGAAAAACAAAAATATATTTATTCTAAGAATGGAAATTGATGTAATGATATAATTTTAAAAATAATTAATAAATATTAAGTCATGTGGTTCGCAAAAGGTTGGACATGAAGTAAAACTAATAAAATATACAAGGAAGTATTTTTCACTTATGTGGAGTGGAGAGACTCGGTAGTAGAGCCATTTCAGTTGCCATCCTGAAAATCCTGGTTCAAATCCTGCAGCTGCCAAGACTTTCATTTAGTCTGTTAGTGGCCAGAGATGGATCATGCGGGATCTAAGACCCTCCTGGAGTTCACCCAGGTTCCATAAAGTGGGTACCCAAAATAAGGGGGAAAATATGGTGGTTGACCATGATCTAGGACAAATCACCACCCTGCACAACCGTTGTCCATGAAACAGTACAGTCTCTACCATGTAATGAACCCTACACCCGTTCACGGGTTGTAGTAGTACACGTTTTTTTTTACCTCTCTTTTGGGTCACTATATGTAGACAATTTAGTCTTCCACATTGTGTCCTTCCTCTTACCAGCTATTCAATATAGAACAAAGTGACTTTGCGATCAGGCTACCAAATATAGCAAAAGCCGAGAGTACATAGTGACCTAAAAGAGTGTTTGAATTTTGTAATTGATTCTTCTTTACATGGAGTAAATGAAGTTATTAAAATGAAAGTTATTTTTTATTTATTCAAAACATTTATTAATATATTTGAGATTGTAAATATTTGCCTATATATTATATATACGGGTGTGAAATAGGGAAAGGGAAGGGAGGAGAAACTTCTAGTTGCAGAGAAGGACTTCTGGAATAGGGCTGCCGTAATTTCTAGGCGTGATACCCTTCTCAAAAAAATCACAATAAAGCGATTGGAATGGTTTGGACATTTACTTAGGATGGAGAATAACAGAATACCCAAAATGACCATTCACCAGTTCCCTGAAAGAAGAAAAAGAAGTGGCCGACCAAGAACTTCATTTATACACAAGCTCAGTATGGCCTTAATGAAGAAGATACACTCGACAGGAAGACCTGGAAAAAAATGTTATCCTAAAATTTGGTTGGAGAAAACCTCAACTTTGGAGAAACTCCCAATAAAAAAAAAAAAAAATTGCCAAATGTATACATTCCTCTTTAAAAAAATTATCACATAATTCTAACATCTATCAGTTAGTAGTTTTTTTATTATTTTGTAGCATTGACCCAATGGATGTCCATTGTAGAGAGGTTTCACTGTATTTATTTTTAAAATACCCTAAACATATACTTAAGACGATTACCTTTTTCCAGCCTTTCGTGCTAAGCTCGCCTGGCCGACAGTGGATCTTCGGCGGAGACTTGAGCCGCGTTGAGGGACGATCGGTTCGACCGTTTTGGGCTCTCCTCTTCACCGACCTTCTCCTCTTTGCCAAAGTGAGTCGTGACAGAGTTATATTTGTCACCGAAGACCCTTTGCCCCTCAATACAATCAGCCAAGCTTTATTTTCCATTCGTAAAAAAGGTAGGGTACATCAATAATTTTATATTACCTACTTCAATTAAATGTAAAAATTTGGAATAATGGATATATTTAAAGGTTATTTTTGAAATAGGGGATAATACTTGTCTATTATGCGGCTGAGCACATGGTTTGTTGCATTTATTTGACTATAATTGAAAAGAGTAAATGAGCTAAAATACAATTTAATTTAATGGAAAGTAAAAACATAAGAATAAAGTGATAACTTTAATATCCTTCATCATTAATCGCCTTAACGTATGGAATGCACTTGCGTATTTATTTATTACATATTACTATGTTAGGTGTTTCTACCATTTTACACAGTTCACGGCAAGTAAATCCCATCTTATTCATTTGGGATTATCCTTTCATTTGTGTGTATAATCATGTGCGAAGTAATGAGATATATTGAGTAAAGAAGAATCAATTTATTATTATTAAAAGTATTAACGTCTTAAATGTACTTATAAATATCCAACTACAGCACTAAATTTTAAGGATGCCAACTTCCTAAAAACTTGTTTAAGTAAATTTGGAAGAATATTCTATACCTTAGGATGAATATGGTTGTAAGATACAAAATTCATCTCTACATTCGGAGTTCTTTTTTTTTATTTTGAATTAATCTTTTCTTTATTATAATAACATTTGTCAATTATTAAGTAATCTATTAGCTTCATTGAATGATAATCTAAGTGATAACTAAAAAATAATAATAAAAAGAAATTCAAATTTTTCATGTATTTATAATTATTTATTCTCTTTTGTAGAATGTTGTTATTCTGCTACAGTCAGATTAAAAAATAAATAGTTGCTGTTGTCTTCTTCTTTTTTTTTTTTTTTTATTATTTTCTCCTTTGGTACTTGAGTATCAGCCAGTCTATAGAGACTGTTATCCGCCATTGTTTATAACCTGAGCACTGATAATTCAGATAGTGATAACACCTACCTTCTTATTCATATTAATGGAAATAGAAATATACATAATGTGATAATAAAATGCTGATTCTAGACGCCTCTAGCCACGTTCCTCTTCTTACATAAATGTTTTCCCTACATTTTAAACAAAAACAACTCCATTTCTATTCTTGTCAAAATCCATTCGATGACTTTTTCATATAATTTCATCTTTGAACTTCTGGAAGTATACAGACAGCTTCTTCAGTTAAAGACAGCTATTCCCAAAGTGTTATTATGTCTTTAAATAGGCAATAACAAAACGAATAAGACAATAAACAAAATTAATAAGACAAAAACACTATAAAACAATACAGAAAACAATGTAATCTCACACACAAATTACTGAAATGAGCTGAGGGATAAGAAGAGGTTACATGAGGTGAGGAGGTAGGTTTCATACAGACCAGCTTATACACAAGTACCTCTTCTTTCTACGTATGAAGATGCAGTGGAACATTTACCAAAAATTAGGAACATTGTTCTATTGAATAATGTCTATAATAATGTGCATGATACATACACATTATGTAAATAAATTTAGGTAATAGTAAAATCATCATATGAAAGGGATCTCGTGAGGGTTTGTTGAGCAAATGAAAGTAGTAAGCTGTGGTCTGATCAAACCAGTTATCATTTGAATATTATACATGACCAGAAACAGGAATGTAGTTTTCTTTTTAAGGTATCGCTCCCTAAAACTTTTAATATGAATTTTTCTTCTTATTATTATATTTTATTTTTAATATTATTATTATTTAATATAATAAAAATATAAAATTATTTATATTTTATTACTTATTATTTTATTTTTTGTAGAAAAAGCAAAAAATTAACTAGGAAAACTTTCTCATCAAAAATTTTACTCCAGCTTCAGTGTCATAATGGCCAGATAGAAATATTACAGCCAAAGTTGTACTATTCTTGGTGAAAAAAATGTCTGTAATATTTTCAATGTTTTTTTTTCTATAGATCACTCGATTATTTCATGGTTTTAATATTGTTGTAATTTTTGTGTAGTAGAATTTTAAATTTATTTTTCAATCCTTTGTATCTCTTTTATTTATCTTTGCATATAAATAAATACATTTTTTCTGTTTATCATTCAAATTGTAAATATCGTATGGATCTTTTACTTAGATCCCTAATGCCTATTAATCTTGATTGTGAATGCTTTTATTATTTATTCATTCCTTCGGTAAAAATAGATAAATAACCTAAAATTTTGTGAATATTTAATTTGGGAAAATGAAATTGTACGCTAATAAGAGTTGGTAACCACGGTAACTTCTGACCTTTTAACAGCAGATTTAAATTATCAAATATGTTCGAAAAGTTATTATCTTTTAATTTTAATCTTTATTTTCATCCTTACCATGTATGCGGATGACACATGTCTATTATTTTTCAACACTGATCCAGTAATAGCATTCCGTACTATTCAATCCCATATCTGTGACCTTGAAAAATTGTGTCAAATTGGAGGATTAAAATTAATTCCCACAAATCTCATCAACTCACCTTTACCTTCCGCCGTAAACCAACTACTTCCTGCCCCCCTGTATCATTTAATAACATCCCTCTGATTCCTGTAGAACAGGTCTGGTACTTAAGACTACACATTAACAAACACTTAACTTAGAATCCTCATACTAGACTGAACCGATAAGACACAGCTTGCCGTTTCAGGCTACTTCAACATTTACTAGACAAACGCTCTAAGCTCCCAATTAGTTACAAAAGACTCATAAAGATGACAATCATTAGACCCATCTGGACTTACAGAATAGAGCTTTGGAGCTCTACTAAGTCATCGAATTCCTCTCGTATTCAATCCTTACAATCCAAAATCCTTCATAAAATCGTCAATGCTCCTTATTTTGTTACGAACAAAGTAATCCATAATGACCTTAATGTCCCATTTGTTGCTGATTTGTCCCGAATCCAATATCAATTTTTTCATGAAAAACTTCATTTCCACTCAAACCCACTAGTTTCAAACCTCGTGACCTTCTACTTACCTTTATCTCGGGACATGATTTATGTTTCATTATATTTACTTGATGTATTCAGTATTCAGTTGTAAATTTTAATAAATACATTTAAAAAAAATATTTATTTTCTATATAAATATTTATATATTGTCTTATAAAATAAAAATAAAAATATGATTATTTTAATATAAGTATTACAATACTCTTTTATTATTTGATCAGATTGTGAAGCGTAGCTAGATTTGTGTGGCCTGGTTTGTTCGGGTCCCATAAGATTTACATAGCTTTTCTCATTATAAAGGAGGTATTGAGACAAAATACAGCTGCAAAATGAACTTATTATTGTAACTTCTAAAACAAAAATTAATATTAGGTTACACTTTAATACAGTATTCTCTTTTATATATTGAAAAATTTCTCTAGACAAATTTTATTAACTATACTTAATAACTTGAGTTAAATCGTATTTAAAAAAAGAACTTGAAGAAAACAGTAGAACGTGAAATAAAAAAGGAATAATTAAAAAGTAAAAGGGAAATAAGAAAGAATGTGAGTAGTTCTCGTTTGTTTCGTATATTTCAGCCACCATTGAATTTTTTAATGAAATTTATGTTATTTAAATATGTCAAAGATATATTTTTCCTTCTGGAGCTTGACAATGTTCCTTTGACCATGAAATGCTTCAGCTACAGAGTTCCGGCTGTTGATAAGCAACTCTCCGCCCGGAGCAGAAAGCCCCGCAGTGGGAGGGTGTGCGGATCTTCAGCTGACAAGAACGCCCAGGAAGGGACCAAGGAGGAGAACTGTTGCCCTTCGAGCACCCACTCCCGAACTGAAGGCGGTCTGGCAGAATCTCATTCAGAGGCAAATGTAATAACATATATATATATATATACTCTTCTCTTTATTACATTATCTTTCTACTGTTGTAACATTTTATATTTCGCTGTATGCATTAAAGGAAGTAAAGAAAGACAAAAAATTTTAATTTTAATACTATAGTTTCTCATGATTTCTGTAGGCATTGTTTGTGTGTCTCATACATACTTCAGAATGACTTTATATGGCCAACTATTTTTTAATTAAATGAGAAACGATGATATGAGCATACGAGGGGGGTATCCAAAACAAACCGAAATAATTTTTCAAAGTCATATATTTAATTTTTTTATATAACAACCTTGTCCCCTCCAAAGTACTCTCAATTGCACTTGACACATTATCCCATCGGTGTTTCCACTCTTAGAAAGATTTTTGTACTCCTTTTCAGTGATGCCTCCCAGCTACTCCTTCGTTGTTTTTCTTGACATCATCAACGTTGCCAAATTGACCTTTCATGCCCCTTATTCATGCGTGGGGACAAGAAACAATCGCATGGAGCCAGATCGGGTGAGTATGCTGCATGTGGTAGCCTGCCCAAAAACTTAGTAACAAAGAATGCCGTGTGTGTAGGCACATTTTCGTGGTGGAAAAACCAATCCCCTGTCTGGCACAAATCGGGTCTTTTTTAATGATTGCTGTAGTTGGTCTGCAAGCATAATTTCTTTCACTTTCACAACATTATCGTCTGTTCGGGAAGTCTACGGTCATCCAGAACGAGGTTTGTCCTCAATCGACATGTTACCATTTTCAAAGCAAGAAAACCACTCGTACACTTGTGTTTTTACATAGCGTCGTCTTTGTAAGCTGTATTCAACATTACAACTGTTTCAGCAGTGTTTTTACTGAGCAGGAAGTAAAATTTCACAGCTGCAAATTGTTCACTCAAACTTGCCATCGTGAAAAACGAGACAAGCGCAAAACAGCACTAGCAAAAACTATCACTGCACGGGAACAGGACAAGCCAGATGAAAGAACAAGGCGGCACTGAACTGGGAATGAGTAGCACTGCAAGCAGCCTAGCGGCGCAAATTTATACTGCACAAGCTCCGCCCATGGCAGAGCTATTTCGGTTTTTTTTTTGGTACCACCTCATATGTATAGACACCATGACTAACCTGGTAAAAATCGGGGATTTTATAAAAACTGAATATTTTTCCGATCACAATAATTAATTTACTGTGTATAATAAGAACAAAAAACGCTCATGTAAATCAGTGTATCTAACAATTTAATTTCATCTTTTTAGAATATACGTGAACACTGCACGAGGCGGCACACCTGCTAGCAGCCCAATGGACTCGCCAGACCCGTTGACGGCAGATTCCATGGAGTCGATTTCGCTCAAACGACAGGTACTCGCAGACCTCCTCCCCCCAGCACCTTCCTGAGGTTTACCTTTGCATCTTAACAGATGCTGTAGCCCTACTAGATTTTAATCTTCTTCATTCCTGCCTGTTTGCATTTGTACATATCAGAAAACATTTAATTATACGGTTTATTGAAGTTACCAGAAGTGCCGGTTACAATTATATACAAGCTAATTTAGGTGATCATAAACAATCCCAAAGTGATCTTTAATGAATTGAACAAGTGTCCATAAAATAACTGTATATACGTAATTTTTATTTATTTATTTTTTGGTTTAAACTAGGAAAAAGGCTTGCATAGGCTTTCAATATAATGAATTATGTAATGAGGTGTATAAAAAAAATAAAAAATACCATTTTACTCACTTTTATCAAGGGATGTAAATAAGCAGTAGCATGCTTATTTACATGTATTGTGGGAATTCCCAAAAATTACTGATATTTATTAAAAAATTAATCGATTCATTTGAATTACATTTCGAAAATCCTCAAACTTTAAGGAGGGAGTTAAAGCTTTCTTGTTCGATTATAAAAGCTCATTATTGAAAATAATAACCTGAAATATATACAAATAGTATGCTCAATTTTTATGCCTGATCAATACCATGATTATGCAAAAATCAAAAACCCTCATGGAGTAGTTTAGAAGCAGAACTGATAGGGGAATATGTAAATTAAAATAGTCGGCCGTGTCGAAGGTCCTACGTTCGAACCCCTCTTGTTGGCAGACTTTTATTGAATCTTTTAGCGACTGGAGATGGATCCAGAGATGGAGCTAGGACCCTTCTCTGGATCACCCAGCCTGTATAAAGTGGGTACCCAAACTGAAGGGAAAAAATCTGGCGGTTGATCAATTTAAGACAAATCACCTCCCTGAACAACTGTTGTCCAAGAAACAGTACAGTCACTACCACGTACTGAATCCTAGACCCTCCATGGGTTGTAGTTCGCTCTGTGAAATTTATTCATTAGTTGTAGATAAACAAGAAAGATAATGGGTTCTAATAAAATGCCCAATACTTGAGCAACTAAACTTCTTCAAACAATGAATGTGTCCTTAATGATTGTATAACAGGACATGTTTGGAAAATGAATGTGTCCTTAATGATTGTATAACAGACCATGTTTCTAAAATTCAGCTGACAAATAATATCCTTTTAGCCCCGAAAAAAAAGAGTGGAAAACCATTAGACACTTCTCATCACCTATTACCCATCTTTGGTTAAACATTATTGTGTTTAACCTTTCTTATGCCATCTTATTACCAGTAGGATAATCCATGATCAGAAAAATACTTGGAGCCTGACCAAGGAAAGGTTGAACAATATTCAGTCTGTCAAATTACCATCCATTCCCACCATACTTTCATAATATATTTTTTACTTGGGCTACTTTTTTTTGGGAGAAAAATGTAATACTTTTTCTTAGGTTTATATCATGTTGCATGAGTTTTTCGACAAAGTACCTACCAAAGATCGAACAGCTGATAGTTAGTTGGCAACACTGAATTGTAATGATATATATTTTGAGTACTAATTTTGTTTTATATTAAGGAAATAAACGTATTTTTTTGTTGAAAAGTGGTATTTTTTTTTCTTTTATCCACCCCATTAATTTTAGAACAGAAAATTATATGTAAGATAAAAGATCAAATCAATTTAGGAGCACATTTAGACATAACTGTGTGACGTTGTAGTATTACATCAGCATGTAAAAGTTTGTATATAAATTTGTTAAATAAAAATGACTTTATGAGTGATAAAGTAAGTGAATTTGTAAGTAAATTTATCATAAATAAAAAGTGATTATGATATAGTTTAGTAAACTTATACAACAAAACATATAAACTTATACAACATGGCTGTTAATACATAAATATTTTGAATGGATTTATCATCCCATCAGCTTTTCAGCATGCCATTTGGACTTCTTTTCATTTAAAGCAGGAGTGCCTAAATGGACGCTAGGAGTTCAGAAATGGCACACGCCCATATATATTTTTAATCCATCTATACTTGGTTTAGTTAATTATCAAGTTGTTTTAGAATTGAGTTGAAGGAATTCAACAAATTTACAGTTAAAATAACTTTATGTTAGTCAAATTAACAATCAGAAAGTAGATAATGGAGGATCGAAATAGTTGGGGGTTGCAGTCAAAATAAACACCAAATAAGTGAAGACTTATTATTTATTTGTGCCGACGTTTCGACCTACTTTGTAGGTCATCTTCAGGGCAAATGGATGGAGAAGCGGCTTGGTGAACCGTGTAAGTCCCACGTGTTATTTGTGCAGTGAAACGTCGGCACAAATAAATAATAAGTCTTCACTTATTTGGTGTTTATTTTGACTGCACCCCCCCCCCATCTATTTCCATACTCCAGTCAACTATTTTCCTCTCCTACAGAAAGTAGCTATGTGATTACTTCTTACAATTGATACAAAGATCTATAATATACCAAAATAATTATTGTGAAGGTGACCGAAGAGAAGAAGAAGGTTATGCTGTTCTAAAAAGGTTGGGCAGCACTGGTTTAGAATTTATTCGCTTTTACAATATCCATTCAACTATCCAATGTTAACTATTTTAGGATGTAATTTTGATGACTTCGTTTTCATGTTTTTTTTTCCATAAGGATAAGTTATGTAGATTCCAAATACAATGTTTTAAGAGATTTTGTGATCGTTTATTTATCACAAGGTGGGTTCACACCTTTGCTACGCTTAAACAAATCAAACGCTAAGTGTAAGTGAGTACAGCTCGAAGGTTTTAAAGTGTGGTTACAGAATGTTTTCACATGCTACTATTCCAGCTGTTTTGAACTTTTTTCTGTTCTTATTTTATGAAACAGCAAACAAAGTATAAAATAAAAACGTAAGAGTTTATAATTTTTTTAATAAAAATGTGTGAGTTGAGCATTGCGATTGTATGGTTCTACAGATTGGCCCGTGCTAATTACAAGTGCGTGTGAACACATCTTTCTAAACAATCCTATGGAATATATGTTTCAAGTATTTTTATATAAAAATGTATCAACAGAAGAGAGTTAATGTTTTATTTTTATAAATTTTTTAAAACTGGGAATTTTTTTATATATTTTTTTTATATGTTGTTGAACTTTTAGTAATATATAGTTATTTGAAACATGTAAATTTATAAGAGTTTTATGTTATATTAAAGCTGTTAAATAATTTTAAGGAAGCTTAAATTAAATCAGACAAATACAATACAGGAAAAATGATTATTTTTAATTAGAGAGTTTTAGTAGCCTAAAAAATTAATAAGAGTTTCTTCATCATCAATCATTTAGCTTTTCTGGGATTTTTATTAAATATTATTGTTGTTGAACTGGTAGTAAACTAAAACAAGTATTTTTTTTAAATTTCACTAGTTTTGCTAATCTATATAAATAAATTTTGCTAAGAGCAAAATTCGAGAACGCCCGTCCAATTCGGCAAATTTTTTTTTAGATATTTTTGTTAAGGCCCAAAAAAGTTAATATGGGGAGGAAAAACGTTAAAATGACGAGGGTAATAATAAAAACAACACTTTTCTTGTAGTTAATAAGTTCATTATCCATTAAACACAATGGCTAGTTTAAAAAACTAGTTACAAACAAGTATAAAAACAACATAAATTATAATGCAACACATTGCAAAGGTAACGCTCTTATACTGCATTAATTCAAAATGGATTTAGTGAACTGAACCGCAAGTTAAGATTTTGGGGACATCACTCACATTGACAGCAGTTGTGAAAGTTTCTTTGAATTCTATTGATGACATATCTGATTCAAGTGGAAGGTTATGACTCTCAGAAGGTAACACAATAAAAAAAGTAATCTGTTAAACAACATATATATATATATATATATATATATATATATATATATATATATATATATATATATATATATATATATATGTGTTTAATAATATATTTGAAATAATCAAAGGAGTATTTTCTTGCCATTTTATGCCATGTTTAAAAAAAATAACAACATGGGGATTACTATTAGGCCAGATTGTCAATAAACCCAAACAGTTAACAAAATCAATCGGTCATAAGTTATTTCATTGGTGAGTTGATTTCCTGATGAATTTATGATACCATCGATCGAGTTTAGAAACTTATACATTGTATGAAACTAACTTATTTCCGAATGTTTAGAAACATAGAAGTACCATAAGCAATTTCGAATAACCACAGATAATCCAACTTCTCATTAACAGACCCTACGATAAGTATAAGAGGAAATCACTCGACAAATTTAAACTCTGGAAAGCCCAACTAAACAAAGACTGGTCACATTTGTTCTTTCTAAGTGGTTTATTGGTTAGGAAACGGAAACTTACCTTCTTGTTTTCCTGGAATGTAGGGAAATTCAAAAGACAGACAATCTTACACTGCTTGTGTAAATACAATTACGTTTCCACCAGTCGTCCCTGTCCAGTGCAGCGGCCTTCCAGTTCCGGATATTTATTAACTCCTGGAGTCCTCACTGATTCCATCCAGCCATCGTAGCTTGGGTCGCCCTACTCTTCTGCTCTGAACCTTTTCTTCTATTACTCTTCTAGACCCTTTAACACTTGTCATTCTGGCCGTATGGCCAGCCCAGTGCAGCCTACCAAGCCTTATTTCTTTGACCACGTCTGGGGGCTGGAATAGGCTTGTCAGCTTCGCATTCTCCATGCTCGGAAATGCAGAAAGTCCATAAATTCGTTGTAAAATGCCTGAAGTAATTTTTCATCAGCTTTCTTTATAACCCAGGCTTCTGACCCATATGGATGAACAGGCCGAATGAGCATTTGTATAGAATTGTCATCCTATTCCACGACAAGAGTTAGCTTTTTAAATCTCAATTTATCCCAAAATAGCCTTTTGTTTTCCTGAGCCACTCTCTTCTTGATCTCTATTGAGACATTATCGCCGCTCGTTATGATGGTTACCAAGTAGGTAAAGAAGTTTACTCTTTCAATATCAAGGCCTCCTATCTTAATAAAACCAGTTAGTTCCAACTGTCCTCCTTTGTGCATGCATTCAGTTTTGGCCTGTTTATTTACTAATCCCACGCCATCAGCAGATCTGATCAGATTGAAGAATACATTTTCCAGTTAATTAAAAGACCTTCCTTTGATGTCGACAGAATCAGCTTAGGCCATATTTGTGTCGACTTGTGGAAAATTTTGCCAGCTCGTTGAATGCCGGCTTTGCAGACCACATAATCCAGAGTCAGATTAAATACTAAATAAAAATTGTATATATTTATATTATATGCTTTTAGTTTATATATATATATAAAACTAAAAACATTTAGATAAATTAGGAATACAACCTCTACTTATCATATGTTAACGAACGTCATTGTACTTATAAATCAGATGGGCACAACACTTATCGGTAGAAGGCTGCATGAAAGACCTCGCTTAACTATAATTTATATCAGTTTCTACTTTTCTTGACTATTATAGATAATATATACTTGTGGTTCTCGAGTTTTAGTCAGTTCTTCAAACTCAAACAGTGAAAACATGAGCTTTTAGTGAATACATTAAATAACACACTAGTCTAAATATAAATGAAATTGGTATTAATACATTAATCAGTTCAGATATCTTCCGATACTTGCATGTAATGTAACTATTCTAAATGTAATCAATGAGCATTTATTAGGATTAGCAGTGCTCAATAACTAATACCCATTCTTCATCAACTTGTAAGTATTATTATGTATTAGCCTCTTACACCCCTCAATTCATATTTAGAGTAGTGTTTTATTTGATATATTCACAAAAAGCTCATTTTTTCAGTTAGGGCATGAGTATGAGACCTACATAGTCTCGAAATGTCGCCAAAAAGAAGTTTAAAGAACTGATTGAACCTTGAGAACCACAAGTATATATATATATATATTTAAATTTATTTATTTATTTACATTGATTATAAGATCATTATTAGGTGTGACTAAAGACATAATTCTATTTAAAAAAAGAGAAACTTATAAACACAACAAACCATAATGTTTACATCGGAAGTATACAAAAACTTTTCCATATTTTATAAATAATTTTTACAATTAAAAGCTTAAGGATGAAGAATTCCGACACTGTGCATGAGTTGTACAATCAGCTGTACATGAGTTATACAATCAGTTTCACTCATGAAGAGATTACTTCTGAAGAGATGCAATGAAGCCTTGAAGAAACTATGAGTAACAATCATTTTTATGTTATTATTCATACGCATGATATTCGAAATTTCTTTATTTGTTGCATGACCGCAATTAGTTTTAATTAAAGATGGAATTTCGATTTAATTAGTCTTTAGTTTGACATTTTGAGGGATTGTCTTTTAAATATTATTTTAGTTTTTAAGAATTCTTAGAGATTTCTTTTTTTTGAATTTTCTGTTTATTTATAATTCATAGATATAATAAGTAAGTAGATGTTAGAATAATTTAGACTAATTAGAACAATGTAAAAATATAGTTGGAAAAATGTAATCATCTAATTACATCAAATGAAATGTCAGTTTTAATTTAAAAGATCATTTGCTTTCAATTACTTCTTTTGCCATATTAAGAAATTAATTAAAAAATTTGTCCATATGGAATTACTTTTTATTTACTGTATCTATTAATAGACAATTAGCTATTAAATATTGGTTCGTTCCAGAACATTTTATTACAGCCATTTTGTTTTAATGTATATATTTAACTATGATATTTTTGCAATTCTTCTTCTATCATAGCTCTACAGCCTATCAATGAGCTTTGGCTCCCTTGATGCACAACCGCCACCCCTCCCTGTTGAGTGCAGCGGCCTTTCAGTTTCGGACATTTAATAGACTCCTGGAGTCCTCACTGACCCCATCCAGCCATCGCAGCTTAGGTTGCCATACTCCTCATATTTTTGCACTATGATCACTATAATGCTTACAGAAATTTGCTTTGCACGTTGTGATTCAGTGTGTGGAAAGTTCTTCTATCACTAATATATAGTGTGTAGATGTTTTTTAATATGCGAAAATTGTAGTTCATTCTATAGAAAAAATATCAATATTCCCATATAACAATAAACATTTTAAACAACAAAAATTTGTTTATAGCTGACATCATAACAAGTAGTTCCTCTCATAACATATCTACAGCCCCGGAGAACAAGTGGTTAAGTCTAATTTTCTCCAAAATGAGTTTTTTGTACTTCAGGATCGAGTTATTTTTGTAGTGAATAAATGGCTAAGTAAGGCATTGGCTTGAAAAGGAGTTATTGCTTATATTACAGCTCCATTTCAAGCCAAAAACTACGAGAATGATATGATTCTGGTTATCTGAAAGCAGTCAACTCTCTCTAGACAAAATCCGACTTAACCACTTATTCACAGGGGCTGTAGGTATAAGGTGTATAAATTAAGTAATGAGATTGGATTTCTAGTGTAGGATTTGATAACATTGAGGACGTGGCATGTGGATGGGTAGATAGGTATAATTTTCAATGTGCTAGAGTTTTTGCGCTGTCCGTATTGAATTTTTTTACAAGTAAAGTTTTTTTAGTGTGTTCTAAAAAGAGTGTCATAAATTTCGAACAACAGTGTGCTATTCGGTTCTGCTTCAAACTTGGATGAAGTGCAATGGAAACATTTGAAAAACTCCATCAGGCCCATATTTTTAGATGCTATAAGCTATTTTCCGAACGAAGAGAATCAATTAAAGATGAGCCTCGTTTTTAGCCAGTAAAAGCATTCCTCTGGCTCCTCCTGATTCACTCTATTTGATTATTTTTATCTGTTCCCAAGTTTGAAAAGTCACCTCAAAGGATTTTATGACTTTGGAGAATATTCAAACAGCCGTAACCGACCAATATCCGAGTTCCAGCACTACTACGAGGAAATTGGATTAGTGTAAGTCAGCCGGAGTAATCGAAGAATCGTATCCAACATTTTGTGGCTTCCCAAGGTAGTTACTTCGAAGGAGACAATGTGAATTTGTAATCATATCTAAATAAAAAATTAGAAAAAATCAGTCTCATTACCTAATTTTAATTTACACACCTCTTAAATCTTAAATACCAAATTTTAGAAGTTTTTATTGAAAACAGTGAATATAGTGACCCAAAAAAGAGGTAAAAAAAAAACTTGTACCACTACAACCCTGGTTGTGCAGGGAGGTGATTTGTACTAAATCACGCTCAACCGCCAGAATTCCTCCCCTTATTTTGGGTACCCACTTTATAGAGGCTGGGTGAGCCCCAGAAGAGTCCTAGATCCTATATGATCCATCTCCAGCTGCTAACAGACTAAATAAAAGTCATGCCAGCAGCGAGATTTGAACCAGGATTTTCGCCATTGCAACTCAGTGCTCTACCACTGAGCCACTCCGCTCGTTTGTTTTCATCAATGTATCTTTAACAAAATTGTTGTTTTAATTCTGTCAATGCCATCTTCTATTTACAAAAGAGAGGTGCACAACTAAATATTACTAATACTGCCAAAATTTCAACTTTTAAGGTGTTTTCGAGTTATTTCGGATAGGAATGAACGTACCTACAGAAGAAACTAGTCGAAATGGATTGAGGAAGCTTTTTTGTTAAAACTGCTGGCTATTTTCATTCCTAATTTGCATTTTGAAATAAATAGGCCAATTTAGATTAAACTTGGTAATCTTGTTTGTTTGTTTAATTAACGTCACTTTATGCTGCTATGGCTAATCAGACGATACTACAATGGAAATCCTAAATTTTACCTATCCCGGTTTAATTAAGATAGGAATTTTCAGTGAGTACCTGACACCGTACAGGCTGGGGTTCCCCATTTTACGTCCCTTCCAAAGGATTTAAAGAATCCGTAATTTAAAGAATCCTAAGGCCACCTGCTGGGGTGTGAACCTGTGATCTTGGACATAGTAGGTTGTTATGCCAACCATTAGACCACAGGCGACCCCAATTACAGATGATCAGGCACTCATGTTTCTAATAGAATTACAAATAATTTGTTACTAAGTTAGTGAATCAGCTGTCACCTATAGATGACAGGAATCGTAGAACATTCAGGTGTTTTTGATGAAATTTCGTTGTTGTTTCGAACATCTTTTTTAAAAGTAGCCTAGAAAATTTGCAATTACAAAAAATTTTAAACTGACATTTGGGTGAGATATCATCAGATACGATATTCAATTCTGTGTAGTTAGTGTTTCTCGAGGAGAGAGACTTTTTTAAACTGTTCTCAGACTGAACGGTTAGAAATTTATAGTTAGTATATTTTAGTTTAAGATGAGACTGTATAGCCATAAAAACACCAAATGTATGTTGGAGTAGTTTTTTCTGTAAAGAATGAAATATGTTAAGTAGTATAATGAAAGCTAATTATATATGTATATGTTTAAGTAAATTTTTAGGCCTATACTTATCTTATTTTGTTAAATGATTTTAAAAAATCCTAGGAAGGTTTTTGGGTTTAGTACCTCGCAGGCGCAGTACTTTTTCTAAGCCAACAGTTGTGCCGAGGCCACTAAACACAAGATTCTCTTTCCAAATAAAGGATTCCACTTTGTAAGGGCTGTATAGTTTTACCCTCTTGATGCCACTAGTTCACACGTGATCGATTTGAGTTAACTGTAATCTGCTGTTAACAGAATAGGTAATTTATTTGTCTCAACCTTTCTCGAACTTAGGACCTAGATGAACAATAGCTCGGTGCCCTAAATGCCAAGCTATCCTGCTCCCGCACGAAAAAGTAAATAGAGCATAGAGTAAATCAAAAGATTTCTTACTACTTGGTATATCCGAGTGGCTAGAATTGAATTGAAAGTAAAATCAAACAGAATATAGTTATATAATCAAATTAAATAGAAAAAAACAATAAAAGGAATGTAAACATATAATGAAGTAAAATAGACAAGAATAATAAAATCAAAAGATTTGCTAATAAAGGAATAGTAGATTAAAAGTGAAAATATTTGTTACATAAAATGACTCATGAAACTAAACTAAATTTAATCATTGATCATTATAAAAAGAAAAAATGAATAAATAAATATATGAATCAAGTGCTAGGAAGAATAATTATCACTTGCAATAATGGCTTAGTACTAATTGTGGTAAAAATATTCAAAGTGTGGAAGGAATTAGTTAAATTAAATTAAAAATAAAGAGTGACCACAATAATTCAAATAATTGTGTAAGATTAATCTGTTATTAAAAAAAATACTGTTTTTTTTTTTTTTAATAAACTGAAAATATTTGTGTTATTAATAGAAATATATTTTATTGTTTATAGATATAGTTTTAAAATAGAATTCAAAAGCTAGTTTTTTCTCATACCTAGAATACAAATGCTATCAAAATTAAAGGAATGCTATAAAGACATAAAATGTCTAATGTCTAGATAGTTTAGAGGCTGTTGGTTTTAGGAAGATATGATTAATTTTTGTTTTTTAATTTTTTGGTTATATCGAAGTCATAATTAGCAGTAAACATGATATATTTTTTGAAAATCTCTACTTAGAGGCAGTTTTTGTATAAATACTTTTTTAAATACGTTAATTGCTAATATATAATTTTGAAATGAACATTATCAAGTTATATTTTTTGTTCAGTTATATAGAAAACAGAATTTAACCTGCTTTGTTTCTTGCTGGCTCTTATTTAAAACCATTTTTCAAAAAAATAAATAATTAAATTGAATATTTATTTTTAGGAAATAATGAGAAATCCATCACACTACGTTTCTTCAATAAGCCATCTTCTCATATACGACTTTTCGGCCTGTCTTTTTCATTTCTCAAGTGATCTTTGTCTAAGAAATATACCTATATTTAAAAATTATAGCTTTGTAATTACAGCTTCTTCATTTGATTTTTTTTAAATACATATTTTTTCTAAAATATACCCTATTGTACAATAGCTACAAAAATATTTCTTTTCTGGAGGGCGGTTGTGGAGAAAGGCATTAATAAATACTTAATTCCAATTAGTTAATTTATATGGATTATAATTGTATCTTTTATTATCTTTGTTTTCATAAAAAAAAAAAAAAATCTGTACCACTATAACCCATAAAGGGTCTGGGGTTCTGTACATGGTAGAGACAGTATTGTTTCTTGGAGAACGGTAGTGTGGGGTCATTCACTAGATATTCCCCCTTATTTTGGATACCCACTTTTTAGAGGCTGGGTGAGCTCCAGGAGGCTCCTAGATCCAATAGGATCCATCTCCAGCTGCTAACAGATTAAATAAAAGTATCCCAGTGAGTGGGATTTGAACCAAGTACCTTTGGCATGGCAAATCAGTGCTCTACCACTGAGCTACTCTGCTCACTTGTTTTCATCATTGTATCTTTAACAAAATTGCTGTTTCAATTCTTTCAATACCATCTTCTATTTAACCCATTTGAGACCGATTGCACACCGTGTGTGCAATAACAGTAATGTGCAATTATCAGTTATTCTGAATAAACTAGTCGTCGAAATAAGATTTTTCTTGAACTAATGAAATCTGTAAAGTGCAGGAAAACAAAATTTGGCATTGGTTTTACTGTGTGGTTTTTCATCATTCAACTTTTTACTGCTTTTTAAAAATTTCTTTTGCATTTTGTTCTGTTCTTTATTATTGAAAGCAAAATAACGATTTTATATTATCTAACTATTTTTTAAATAAATGTTTATAAATTTATTAATGATGTATTTTCATTTTACCTTACATTGCACACCGGTGCCTTACATTACAATCCGCTCCTCGCAATAAAAAATTTCTGAGGAGCGAGCGGCACACCCGGTGTGCAATAATCTTATTTATGTGAATTCACTTACGAATTGGGTGAGGTTATAGTAAACATGTTTTTTAAAATTAAAAATGAACAATATAAAGAAACAAAAATTTCTCTCCTGGGAACCGTGTTCGGAAAAAATCGTTGTCTCAAATGGGTTAAAATGTGTCCTTGACTATTATTTTATCTGTAATTAAATCCATTATTATGTATTTATTCCAATAATTTGAAATTAAAAAATTCTACAGCCCCGATGAATAAGTGGTTAAGTTAAACATTATCCAAAATGATTTAATCGTAATGAGGGTAGTGGAATTGTGGCATTAGCTTAGTGTTTGGGTTGATATAAGAAATATTATAATTCCATATCAAACAAAGACTTGACTTAGCCACTAATGCACTATTAGATGGAGACGATTCCGCTTTACTCAGTACAGTTAACTTACTTTAGATAAAATTTGTTGCAAACACAACCAATTTTTCACCAGGGTTGCAGAATTAAATACATTACATGTGCATTTATATGTCGATAAGACCAGGGACATTTCAGAATGGAGGGGTCAGTGATTTATCGTATATGAGAAAATGGCTAAATTAGAAAGAGTATTATGTTAGGTTTCTAATAATTCTCTAAAAGTAAATCGTGAATTAACAAACTCAATTAACTTCATTAAAATGGAATGAAAAATGATATAAATATGTAAGATTAGGTTTTCCAACCTCACATATTATTTATTACTTTTATCAAATCAGTTTATTTCTGCAGGTTGAACCAAAGCCCGTAACTGTGAATGAATTGATTGAGCATCGTTGTCGACAGTTGGGCAAGTCAGGAATGAGCAAAGGATCAGCCCTGCACCTCTCCCTTTGGATGAGGGGCCAGCTCGGAGAGGGCTCGCCTGAAGAACTCTCCGAACCTGAAGTCTGGTCTCCCGAGAGGATGAGGAAAAGGGTTCAGGAACTAGGAGTGCCTTCCAGGGGGAGGAGTCTTTCACGCTGTGAGGAGATTGATCTCTCAGATCACAGCACTTCTGACAGCCAAGTAAATATATTATCTAATAATTATTGTTGACTGTATTTTTTGTAAGAGCATTGATTTGCACTGCGATTTAAGTAAGTTTATTGGATTGAGTAATTCACACTGCCTTGACTCTGTGACGGTATCCTGTTCAGAGGTTGTGAACCTGATGTTGGCAAACCTATCACATAGGCAAATAACATGATAAGTTGCTTAGTCTGCTTTATGACAGAAGCGACATCGAGAGATATCCGCAAGTCCAAGCCTAAACATGTGGGCATTGAGTCTACTATGCCCCCTATATGCCGCTAAAATTGTTTTTAATGATTCTCTGTCCAGGTTCTGTAGAGGTGTGCATCTATTTTCACTATAACTGCCAAGGAATCACTTAGAATGTTTTAATTTATTTTGGTTGCATCAAAGCTGGTTAGTTTTCCTGAGGTAAATTTTCCCTATTCTGAGCTAGCATAGCTGGGACTAACGCCACATACTGGTTCGGGAGTACATGGTATGCTGGCCGATCGTAGTCTGGCTAGTCTGTCAGCTTCTTCGTTGCCAGGGATGCCTGAGTGTCCAGGTATTCATTTGACACTAACCCTGCTGTTCTGAGCTAGTTTGTTAAGGGCTGCATAGCAGTCCCACACACAACGTGAGTTTGTATGGTGTCCATTTAGTGCTCCATATACAGCTTCAGTGTCAGTGAAGAATGTGATCCTTCTGCATGATAGTCAACAGCATCCAAGCGCAGGACTTATGGTAAGTATATCAGATTGATTCTTGACTGTATTAATTACATAGAAGTGAAAATGGCTCTGGTAGCAGCCATGGTTCAGACCAAGTAAATTCTTAAATAGATAACAAAATAATTTTATTTATTTTTTCTGATAAAATATGATTGATGATATTTCATCAGTCAACATCATAAAAACTCTATCTGCAAAAAAATTAAAATGAAAAATTTAAAATAATTAGACAATTCAATAATTATAAAAATCATCACTTAAAAATAACAATTTTGGTACTTTAAGTAGTTATACAATTATACAAGGTACTATAAAAAAACAAAAACAAATAAAGTATGTTAATAACAACAGTACAAATTGTAATTCTAATGAAAAACTACAAACATTACAGAAACTAAAAATTAGGTGATCTAATAAAGACTTTAAGATAACTAATCCATTTTATTCTCCTAAAAGTGATCTCATTTTTTAAATTTATTCCAAATGAACCAAATGAAATTTATCGATTGATTTTATTCGTTTCACAGATGACTGTAAGATCGTTTTCTGGAAACTCCGAAAAACTAATGGCTGTGTGTCGAAAATGTCATAAAACGTGCCTTTTGAACAATAATAATAACAACACCAATTTGAACAATAATGACATGGGAAAAAGAATAGACATAAATGCCAATTGTCCAAAAAGTGAAGGATTCTGTGACGACTGGGGAGAGCCGAGCTCGACAGCTTTGAGCCCCAGTGATCCGTTCCTGCCAGTTCCCCACATCTCCATCCAGCCGGCCACTCCTCTAAACAACAACTTCCCATGGACCAGCATAGAACTCAATAGTACATCGTTTGTGAGTTTTATATTGTCATTTAAACATAGATTTACAATTTATTTAAAGAACAACATGATGTTTTATGATTTAAACTGTAGGTGAGATCAGTGATTATAGAATTAACCAGGGAGGGGAGAGATGCGTTAACCCCAGGCGCAAATTAACAAAATGACAAAAAATAAAGTACCAGTTGTCGCTTCGAGTTAAGTCACAACAAGTTTTAACTTTTCATTCCTTTCTTTTTTAATATTCTTGAAAATTAAAATAATAGATAGTTTTAGTATGGAAAAAAGAGTGTAGTTATGAAAAATGTCTTTATTTAGGTAATCATTTCATCAACAAATAAACGATTCAACTAACATTTTGAATCATAGTTGGTGACATATATTTGTTGAAACGTTCATTTCTTGATCAAATGATTACGATAATAAAACTCGGGATTACTTTTATATTCGAAAACATTAAAAAGAAACAAATGAAAAATTAAAGCTTGTTGTGACTTGACTCGAAGTAACAACCTGCGGAACTGATACCAAAAATAATTGTGAATGATGGTGGAAGAATAATCGACCATAAAAATATGTATTGGAGAAGTTTGGTTAATGGTGCAGTCGATAAAAAAACATGGATAGCAAATTTATTTATTGTTTGCCAATTTTCACTTAGCAAGTTAAATACATTACTGACTTGGGTTTTTTTCTTTGGTATCCTTTCATAATTCCTAAAAACTTAAAATAAATGATTGTATATACTTTTTACAGTCAATTTCAGCCTAATTTATTTTATTGGATATAAATTTAAGTTAAAGAAAATATTGTGTTAATTAAAAGAAAGGGATGAAGAATATCCACTACAGAAATAATTATGATAATCTAGCTAGTAGTGCATTTATATCACATCTTTGTATTAATTAGTTTCTGCGTACATGAAATAAAAGAATTATCTATAATCGAATAAAACTTTCGATTTCTTTATTTTAGGACTGTGACGGAGAAGGAGCAGAAAGTGATGGTGAAGTCCCCTATAGGTCCTTGTCCCCGACGGGCCTCAAGAGGTACGGCACGGTGAGCAGCCTCGAAAAGTTAGAAGGCGAAGAATCTGACCAAGGCGAAGAAACGGACGATTTGCCTCAAGGTCATCTCTTATAACAATCTTCATAATTTGTATTCTCATATTTCTCTGTATCACTAAAACTACAGTTTGTTACCACAACCTGGCAGGTTCTCTCAAATGTCCAGGGTTCACTGTAAATTGAATGCAGGCAGGCAAATCTTAACTCAATTTTATTATTCTACATTATATTTGTTACGGCACACCTTCACAAAAGGGTTGCAATATAGCACTACTTAGTGTTATCTGGGGAGTTTGTGGAATTAAGCTGCTTTGTATTCAAGTGTAAATATCTTATTCATTGGAACTATTAAATCTATTTTATTAAATTACATGAATATTTAATATAATAATAATTTTTGTTAACCGTTTCAATTTGTTATTTAAAATTATAAATATGGTAGTTGACTTCTACTGGTATAGTGACATTTTACATAAAGCAAGAATAATTTAGATTACGTTTAGGTCCTTGACTGAATTTCGCTAACGCCCAGGTTTCACTGGAAAGGAACCATCTCTTATTTTTCTCTTAAGGAATTGTAATTTAAAGAGTGGAAGCCAACGGCAATAATATGAAATCAAAACTGTAATAATTTTAATAAACTGTCGTGTATATTTAGTTACCACAAACTTTGCTATAGAGAAGTCTAAATGATAATATGGCCCTTGTGAAGTTGTACCATTAACTAATTGAATACAATGGGGTATAGTAATATTCAAAATTCTGTAATGAATCTAGTTGTATATTTTATTATAACAATTTGGGTAAAATTTGTTATTGTAAAAGTTAATGAAATAAGAATTATTTGGTTAAAGCTTGTGCTGTATCAATAAAGGGGACTACTGCAATATAATAATATAAGGAAATAAAAAAAAAATGTTATTGTATTAAAAACAACATTTCAAGAATGAAAGTACATCCTATTTCAAATTAATATATTGTATTTTCTATCTTAAAATATTGTAACAACATTTAGGGAGTTCTTCAGGTTATTTAGTAAATAAATCAATAATATTTAATAGGATCTTATCACATTTTTGAAACATCTTTTTTTTAAATATATTTTAGGAGAAATAGCTAATTTTTTCACATTGAAATTTTAAAAGTGATTACAAGTATTTAAGGGGTTTGGATAGCTAATTTTAAAGAAAGGTGAGTTGCTATGGTGAAGTTAAGGGGTTCTATTCCAACTGTGGAATATACAGACCCTTCTGGGGCTCACTCAGCCTCAATAAAGTGGGTAAAAAACCTGGTGGTCTCGGACAAATCACTTCCCTGCACAATCTTTGTCTTAGAAACAGTACTGTCTCTACCGTGTACTGAACCCCAAGACCCTTCATGGGTTGTTGTGGTATAGGTTTTGTTTTTACAGATATATGTTTATAGGGTAGTGATTATTATGGATATAAATGTACATTTTTTTTTATTATCATTTTAAATATATATCGCTCTCCTATTACGTTAGCTATTTACAATACAGTGAGACACTAACTAAACACATTTGGCTGTGAGACATCAAATTCATAAGTGTTCTTTATTTGAATGAATATATGTATTCTATTTTGTAAGTCAAATCATTTTTTTTTTGTGCATGTATTATTTTTTTCTAATAAAATATCTACAGTTTTAGTCCAGGATCCATGGTCCATTTTTTCACTTGATTAGTATCAAGCTGAATCTTCGTGAATAGCTTCGTTTCGATGAGACGCCCAACAATTTCCTGTGCGAAAATTCTCGATTGTGGTAGCTAAAAGAGGTAGCAATGATAAAATATGTCGATTTGATGATTCTCAAAAATTTATTACTAACTGGTTTTTTTTTTGTTAAATCTCAAGATAATTATCTAAATTATTTGAGAAAATATTTTTCCTACAAAATGTATGGTTTGATCAAAGAGTCCCCTCCTTCCAATATGTATCGATAACAAAGTCAAAAAAGAAGAAGTAAAAAAAACAGCTGGTAAGTAATCTTCTTTGATGATCTCGTTATCAATACATGTTGGAAGGAGGGGACTCTTTGATCAAACCATACATTTTGTAGGAAAGATATTTTCTCAAATAATTTAGATAATTATCTAGAGATTTAACAAAAAAAAAAAAAAACCCAGATAGTAATAAATTTTTGAGAATCATCAAATCGACATATTTTATCCTTGCTCCCTCTGTTAGCTACCACAATCGAGAATTTTCGCACAGGAAATTGTTGGGCGTCTCATCGTCATGAAGCTATTCACGAAGATTCAGCTTGATACTAATCAAGTGCAGAAATGGACCATGGATCCTGGACTATTTGTTTCATAAGATATTCAAATATGTTCTGTATGTTTATATGAGCCTATAATTAATGGATTATTTATTGTTAATAGCATTAGTGATAGAGTCTAAATTTATAAAGTAATAAAGAAAGTAATACAAAGTAATAAAAAAGCTTGTTTTTTATTACTTTGTATTGCTTATTGCATAATTTTCATTTGTCTGTATTTTACATATTTAGCCCTGAAGAAGACCTCCAAAGTGGATTGAAAAGTCGGCTTTGAATAAACAGTTCTCCATAATTTTGAGAAATTTATTGACCTCCAAGCCGGACCATTTTCCTTTACATATAGATATATACAAGGTCAACTATTGTCATTCAAGAAAAATTCTTTCTTAAGTATTTATTTTTATTTTCTCATCACTAAATATATTGTTTTGGGGCCTTATACCTCCTCCTTATGGATAATATCTCCCTAATCATCCATATAATGAAATATATATTTTGTCATTTTTATATAAATTATTAAATTTTACATTTTGCAATCTTATACAAATTTTTAAATCTTTTTCCATTGACATATTAACGACATTAGTATTAATGTTAATCAATTAACCAAAAATTAAAAAATATATCTACAGTCTCGGTGAATAAGTGGTTAAGTCTAATTTTCTCCAAAATGAGTTTCTTGTATTTAAGTAAGCAGAATCGAGTTATTTTCTTAGTGAGTATAGAGGCTAAGTAATGGATTGGCTTGAAAATGAGTTATTGTTTATTTTACAACTCTATTTCAAGCCAAAAACTACGAGAATGATTCAATTCCGATTATCTGAAAGCAGTTAATTCTCTCTAGACAAAATCCGACTTAACCACTTATTCACCGTGGCTGTAGATATATTCAAATAGATGAATATGATGGTATGATTTCAATGGCCTACTTAAACATTATACTTTAAGCGATGAAACAAATAAAAATATCTATTTGCATTAAGGTGTTGTGGGTGTATGTATATATATATAAGAATTGCTCATTTTCTCTTAGAATCTTGCATTAAAAAAAAAGTATCTTCCATTAAAATATAAAGTTGTATATTTTGTGGAATTGTCATTTTTTTGTTGTATTGGTAATGATATCTTAAGCTGAGTTTTCGCCATGTGATGTATAATCAAGCCCAAAAACTCGCAACTAACAACTATTTTGGATTAGTTAAATTGGATTATACCATATTTTGTCAATAATATCATAAATATTCTTGTAATAATATCAATAAATCGACTTTTCATAAATTTATTTTATGATAAATTTACCACACGTCATTGTATTGTTTATAGAAGAAGAAATATTGATTGAATTTTTAAGGGTTGTGAACGAGTTAAAGCTTCTTTTGAAGATAGAAGGAATATAAACAAACGAAACAGAAATGTAAGAATTCTTCATGATATTAAGTTAAAGTTATTTAGTTCACAGTTTTAGCGTAGTTATTATTTTTTAATAGACAATTTCTCCTTTAATTTTAGGTAATTGAGTAGCATTCAATCCTCCGTAATTAGATAAGCTCAATAGATTCCTGTATAAAAAAATAAATAGTAAAATCCTATATAAAAAAAATATAATGGCTTGTAGAGGAATAGAATCGTGCCGAGATTCTCAACTTTCTCCTGGTTGAATCTTCATTAGTAGTTTATATTTTGGATTTAATTCTTCAGATGATATTAAATAATTAAATAATCCTTTTGCAGATGATCTCAACCAGTATGAGACAGTTGGACAGTCGATCAAAGGATGGACAGTACGAGCTGGAACTTACGTTGTCGAAAAGATGGCTTTTTTAGAAAGGATTGGCGAAGATTCTCATGGAGTGTCATTTATTGAGAGGTATTTATTTTTAATTTAAAAAAAAAGTTTGTAAGGGTTGTAATTCTTGGTGATTAAATAATAAATAAATCAGTTATTCTTTTTTCCCTTCCTCCATTGCTACTTTTAGTATGGAGGTGCCTCGACTAAAGCGTGCCAAAGCTCTTAGTTATTGCATAATCTAGCCACTACATCCTTGGTCTTTTGGATGTTGATTTAGCTTTGAGGCATTTGCATTGTTCCCAATCATCACTCATAGCTGAAGTGTTTTGGCCGTGTGTATCAAAACACACGGCCAAAACACTTCAGCTGCTCCTTCTTTAAGATCTCCTCGAGAGCTTCCTTCTTTAAGATCTCCTTGAGAGCTTCCTTTAGCTGCTCCTTCTTTAACCTGTTAACCGAGCAGGACGTATAAATACGTCAAACGTAAACAATACCGTGTGGGGGTAGGACATATGAACACATCCTTGAAATATATGTTGTGCCCTTTTCTTTTGTGCTATATATATAAATAAATGGAAACGAATATATTTCATAGTCTTTTCATTTATTTTAAGCATAAATAAAAAAAATAATATAATTTATTTTATTTTACTTGTTACTAATTTTTATTTGAAAAGAAAAAATATGTCCAGGACCGGGACTCGAACCCGGGTCTTCCAGATCACTAGTCTGGAACTCAACCATTTGAGCTATCCTGGGCCCTAATGAAGCACGCTTCTCGGCCATGGTCATATCTTTTCTTTTTTTCCTGATCCTAAGTCCCCGCGTTATTGCATTTTGCGAAGTATACAAGAGAAAGAATGTTCTTTGAACATTATTTTAATTTGGATCTAGTTGACTTACGTCATTATAATTATTATAATTAATTTTATTTTAGTTGTTACTAATTTTTAAATATATTCATTTGAAAAGTAAAGATATGTCCAGGACCGGGACTCGAACCCGGGTCTTCCAGATCACTAGTCTGGGACTCTACCATTTGAGCTATCCTGGGCCCTAATGAAGCACGCTTCTCGGCCATGGTCATATCTTTTCTTTTTTTCTGATCCTAAGTCCCCACGTTCTCGCATTTTTGCAAAGTATAAGAGGGGAAGAATATTCTTTGAACACTATTTTGATTTGGATCTAGTTGACTTACGTCATTATAATTTATTTTATTTAACTTGTTACTAATTTTTAAATATTTTTATTTGAAAAGAAAAGATATGTCCAGGACCGAGGGGAAGAATGGGGGGAAGAATTAGATCCAAATTAAAATAATGTTCAAAGAACGTTCTTCCCCTCGTATACTTCCCAAAAATGCGAGAACCCAGGGACTTAAGATCAGTGAAAAGAAAGAAATAACCATGACCGAGAGCTTCACCCTTAAATAATATTCTCTTGTTTTATAATTTCTGATGAGATCTCTCCGGGTTCGCTCAGCTATTCTCCTGAAAACTTTCATCTCTGCTGCGGTGACTCTGGTCTATGCCTGTCGGGAAGAATACAGTTCTCTCTTCCGCACAATTAAACGGGAAGATAATTGTTGTTAAAGATGAGCAGCTTTACTTTTTTCTCACCTTTACGATTCCCAACAGCATTATTCCAGATTTAATAATACATATACTATTTGGCTCTTTTATTCCCTTTCGTTATTATTTCTTATATTTTCCCATTTTTGCTGATGACTATGCCTGACAAACCTAACAATTTAAACAACCAAAAATAATAGAAATAAAGATTTGAGCCAGGCGAGCGCATTAAAAAAGTCAGGCAGTTACAGAATGTATAGGTTAAAGCTTAAGAAAAATAAAATGTTTCTATCTAAAGACATAATTGTTTTATTTATGCTGAATATGTGTCCAACCAACAAGTACCTTATGTGTTTACTTTATTATAATCAATAACCATTCAATTGCAACCAATAACACTGTTCTGCACGAAAATCCTCCTTCAAACCAAAACATGCTTTCTTACTGTTATCAGATGTGGTGAACACGAATTTGAAGTCAGATTTTGTCTATCACACACAGTTTCCTGAGAAATTCTAGTTTTTTATCCAAAAAGGTGAGTTTTTTGTGGATTTGACGAATTTTTTGTCGGCATCAAAACATAGTGAAAAAAATTCAAAAGCCCGATGATTTTGAGCGCAATGAAGTATATTTGAACGAAAAAAATTTGATGGGAATATTACAAGTGGTTAAAGAAATATGGCTAAAAGTGTTTTTTCAGTTTTTCAAGGACCTCACTTTTGAAGCAAAGTTAAATACTACTGAGAAAAAGGCTTGGATTGCTTTTCGAGAGGTATGTGGTAAGTTTTTGGGAAACAAAAAATCTAGAGACTACCGAAAAATAGTCCAAGAACTGCTTACTTCATATAAAACATTGGGATGCAATATGTCCTTAAAAATACATTTCCTGCATAGTCACCTAGACTTTTTCACCCCAAATTTGGGTGCAGTTTCGGACGAACATGGAGAACGATTCCACCAAGACATATCCAGAATGGAAAAAAGATATTCTGGCAAATGGAATGAGAAGATGCTGGCGGATTACTGCTGGACACTGCAGCGGGAGACAGAGGAGGAAGAGTACAAAAGAAAAAAAACTACTCATTGACGATGTGTGTATATTTTTTGAGTTGTGTCATATCTAGTATTATACCTGATAGCATGCAGGATTCAATTAATTATATTTTATTGTTGAAAAAGAAAAAAAATCTGTTCTAATAAAGACAATAATTTTCAAATACAATTTTTCATTTTTTCCAAGTTTCACATCTTTTCTCTCAAAATCAGAGGGTGATAGAATTTTTCTGAGTTCGGATTCGGACTCAGCACACCTGAAAACATGAGAAACAGGCAAAATTGTTCAAGGGAGGGGAGAAAAGTTTTTTTTTGCAGAACAGTGTAATCATTTTATTTTAGATTATAATAGATTTTACCAAGTTTTTCGTCATAACAGTTACAATCATTATTGTCTGTACACTTCACGAGTAATGCAGTAGCAGTCGTCAGATTTACAAACTTCCTTTTTGTATATTATTACATATTTTATTGAAAATGGCATGATTGATTTGATCTCGTTTAAAACACTGTTGACTAGAATCGATTTGCAGTTGAATAGAATGCATTCCATTTTATGTTGCTTATATAAGCAAGTTTATAATAAATTTTTTTTTTGGGAGCAATAATAAAAATAAAACGTAAACGACTTAGAACACTATCATTCTTATCCACTAGTAACTAATTTTGATAAGGTCTGAGTATTATCACACTTATTTCTAATAATTCATCTATCCCCACTGTTGTTCAACCTATATGTGGAAGAGGTCCTAAAAACTTGGATGAGGAAATGATGGGGAATGGGTGTACAAGTTGGTTATAAATTCCTTTACAACCTACAATTTGTCGATGACTAGGTGATTGATTGTAGGAAGTGATGATGAAGACGCAAACCACATGTTAAGAAAACTTCAGGAAGAATATTCTGCTTGGAGTCTGGAAACGAACAGACTGAAAACTGAGACAATACATGCAAATATAACAGCCCTATCCCTTAAAAATTGGGAAATAGAAAAAACCTGTGAATATAAATATCTTGAGAGATGGCTCACAGATGACGGAAGCCAACAAAGACATAACAGAAAAAATTGTATAATTATTGGGTGTCTTAATTCTGTTCTGTGGAGTAAGTGCTTTAACCTCCAAACAAAAAAAAAAAAGATTTTTCATTCAATGGTTGAAAATGTTATCCGAAGCACGGGCCATAACAAAAAAGGAGGGAAGGAAGTTTTAGCCGTGGAGATGGACTTCTGGAGACACTGTTGTGCTATTTCCAGAATTCAGCACATCCCAAATAGCACAATAAGGCAACTGGTAGATCAGGAAACAACGATCCTCTTCACAGTAGAAACAAGGATATTGAAATGATATGGCCATTTAAAAAGAATGAGAGAGGAAGGATGACCAAACATAATCTCCGACTATTACCCCACATAGAGGAGGAAAAGAGGACGACCCAAAAAAAGATAGTTGCAGGATGTGGAGGAGAGCATGGCAGCGAGGGGTCGAGGTGGAGACTGCCTGGGCCGAGATGAAATACAACTAAGTAGTACAAGATCGTTAAATAAAATAAATTTATAATAATCAATTATTTATAGAATACCAATCACTTCCATTTTTCCTCTGCTATCTAATTTTAAAGTACCAAAGAATCATTTATATTATTAATTTAAAGTAATTATCAAAATCATTCATGTTACTTAAATGGTTTATTTTTATCCAGGTATCTCAAGACAAATACCACTTCGAAACATTCGGAGGAATTGATAGCTACTTCAACATCATTAGCTGGAGAGGACGAATATGAAACTTCTGGAGCTACTTCGGGAGAAGAAATTTGGGGCACACCTACCAGCGGTGATTCAGGAGTCACTTCACCTAATAATGAAGTGAGCAATAATTTCACTATAATTTTTTAATGAATACCCCATCTTTCCCTCTCTACTCTGCTTTCCCTCTTCCATTTATAAAATCTAAATCATGATTTTGCGATTTTTTAAGAGAAATACACAATTACCAATATTAAGCCTTTTTTTTCTAATCTTTCTGTGCTCCCACTCACAACTTATTAGCGAATCGCTCCACACCAGGTAACATTAACAATTAAAATATTTCTTTTATTTTATTTTATTAATTTACTAGCGAACCACCCAAGCTTTGCTCGGGTAATAAGCCATATTATGCCTACACAATTTTTTTATATACAAATTTATTATCTCGCACTTTAGATAATTGCACGGGATTAGGCAAGCAGCATCTTTGGTGAAACCCATTGATATTCCAACCCATTTACACAAAACCTCGACAAATTATATACCTAAACATTTCTGGTGAATCACTCTATCTATTGGTGAAAACCTCATGAAAATCCGTGCAATGATTAATGAGTTTACCGCAAACAAACGCGGTAACCCCGAGGACTTTGTTCTATAATATGTATGAAATTTATTACTGTATTATTGCAATACAACAAGTAAATGGCAAGAATGCTACATAGTGGCATGGATAAAGACAAGTAGAGAAACTACCCATTGGTTGTACTCAAATATAAAATTCAACTAAGATGGTCACGTGGCCATCTACTTTTCAGGCACCTCGGAGGATTATCTGGAGTCAAAGAGATTGCTTGGTTTGAAACTAGAGGGTTTGAGTGGAAATGAAGTTTGTTATGAAAGGATAGATACCGGGTTCGGGCCAAATCAGCAACAAATATGACATTAAGGTCGTTATGGATGACTTTATTCTTAACAAAATAAGGAGCGTTGAGGATTATAAAAAGGGTTTTGGATTGTAAAGATTGAATACTAGAGTAGTTCGATGGATTAGTGGAGCCTCAAAGCTATACTCCGTAAGTCCAGATGGCTCAAATGATTGTCATGTATATGAGTCTTTTGTAATTAATTGAGAGCTTAGTGTGTTTGTCTAGTAATTATTGAAGTAGCCTGAAATGGCAAGCTGTTTCTTGTCGTTTCAGTCTAGTAACAATTAATATGTAAGTTGTTAGGTTTCCTTCTGGCTTGTGACCATAAATTACTATTTGTAATGAGAAACCTTACTATAAAATACTCCAATTCAAATAATTAAATATTAAACTTTGATTTCGGGCGCTAATATAGAAATACTTAATTTAGTAATATTTTGTATATTTATACTTAGTAAGATAAAACAAATGACATTAGAATGGATGAATATTTGCATTTCTTGTAACGATATAACTTGAGCTTTGCCCACTCAGTTGACAAACACTTTTAAGTCTTTAAATATCCTAACAGATTTTTAACAAATCACTTGACAACAAAAATTACAGTACCTGTGCTTAATTTACATCATGGTAAACAAACGCCTCTCCTTTGTTTGTTCTCCCGCTAGGCTTGTCAACAATGGTACCCATTTTTTAAATTTCACTTTACTTCTCCATCCTTCCTTTTCAGCCTCCCGGTTTGTAAGACCATCTTCTCCCTTCTTGCTTCCCCACCGCTTTTTCATGCCCTCTCTTCCGTTCCCCTCTCTTTTAACCAATGTTTTCCATTTTCGATTTTCGCTTATTAGCACAGTTTAAGAATTATATAACAAATTTCCAATTCATCCAAATCCAAATTTTCATCTTTTTCTAATCACCTATTTATATCTTTTATAATGATTACATTCGTTACCTTACAAAGTTATATCTTATGTTTTTTTAATTGCCATTTTGCTTAAACTCAGACAATTGTTTCTGTTTTACATAGGACAATATTCAACATTATGATGGAACCGTAGGGACGGCGTTTGACGATGCGAGAGAACAGTTAATGATGGATAAACTTTTAAGTGGAGTAAGTATTTTATTTATTTATTTTTTTTGTAAAATTTGATTCAATGCATAAAAAATGTTGATAATTATAATTAAATGTTTGTTGATGTAGCTAAAGTTTATGGTTATATTTCAACAATTCAAATCACTCAATACAAAACCTCTTAGAGCTACTCCCATCATTTTTTTTTCTCAATAATTTACTACCGAATAATAATAGTGAATAATAATACTCAGATAAAAGTTCTATTCATTCATGAGGATCGTATAGACCAAATCTCCTGAATGAGAATGTCTTTATTACACGGGCTCCTCCCTTAATGACTTTCATCACTTTGATGCCTCTAATTTCAACCTTATCCCTGGAATCCTTCTGATAAGAGCTGTATTAACTGTTCAGGTCTTAATCTTGATCACTTAGGTACCTCCGATAAAGACTGCCCTAATAAATATAAAAACATAGAGAATGATAAGTGAGTATTATCTCTAGTAGGTGATATAGAATGTAGAAAAAATACTGTAACTGGGCGTTGATGACCTGGATGTTTTACGTCCTCCAAACCCCAGGAAGCAAACAAAATACTGTAACAAGTGTTATTTTAAATGAAGAAAAGATAGTAAACCTCTTGAAAAGCACTAAGGAGGAAGATAAAGAAGAAAAAGATAGTAAAGCATACAGAGAAACATATGAAAATATTAATGATAAAAAAATTTGTTTACGAAAGAATTGTAAAGAGAACAATTAATAAAATTAAATATAAAAAAGAGTTATTAAAGAAAACAGATATAGAAGTATAGGTGATTAGAATTATAAAATAAAATAACAGTATTATTTAAAATATAAGGGACCTTAGTGGCTCAGTGGTAGAGCACTGAGTTGGCATGCCGAAAATCCCACTGCAGGCAAGATTTTTATTTAGTCAGTTTGCCGCCAAAGATGGATCATATAGGATCTAGGACCTCCTGGGGCTCACCCAGTCTCTATATAATATAAAAATAGGGTACCCAAAACAAGGGAGAAAAATCTGGCGGTAGGACAAGTCACCTCCTTGCAGAACTGTTGTCCATGAAACAGTACAGTCTCTACCATGTACTGAACCCCAGACCTGTTCACGGGTTGTAGTGGTACAGGTAAGATTATTTAAAATATATGGACTAGAAATGGACTTATATCACGGACCTGAGGCTGATGAGAAACCAAGTAAATAAATTTACAACAAAGAGAATAATGGTTAGTAATATCTAACAAATAATAAAGAAAGCATTAAATAACAAGGATATTTACCCTTTAAAATAATTGTAGGTTTTAATAATGTGATATGATTAAATAAAATTGACTTTTTAGAAGAGAATCTTGAAAAGTTGCCTGGCAGTCAACGTGTTATATAACATACAATAAAATAAGTGAAAGAGAATAGTCCGGGTGGAGGTCAATAAATTTCTCTTAGATGTGGAGAAATGTTTATTAAATAGGCAAAGTTTCGACCCACTTTGCAGGTCTTCTTCAGGCCTGTCGAGGGAGGGGGCGTGGGGGGCCCGATGTTAATCTGTCACTTCAAGTTCACGGTTTTATAGCTGCAGAAGACATGCGAAAATTGGGAGAACACAGAGATATAAGATCGGTGAAGAGAATGGATTTGTGTGGCCGTGTTACGAGCCAGGTTGGCTCAGTTGGTTAGAGCACTGCGCTAGAGATGCGGGCAACCCGGGTTTGAATCCTGGGATAGACAAATCTTTTCTCATAAAAATAAAATAAGTTTTCTGGTTTATCTGGGTTCCAAGTGGAGAGGAGGGGGAGAGATTAATAGTCCAGTTTCTTATTCATTCTGGCTGCAAAACGAGTCAAGCATAAAATTGAATTTTTACCAATTTAAATTTAATCATATTTGTAATAAAATATGTAAATAGTTACTTGAAGATATATAATTTGGTTAAGGTGAGCATGATGGGAAGCCTAGTACCATTGTGCCCGGTGTCACGAGGGTTTCCTCAGCGAAGGAGGCTAGACCCTCTTCCGGAGGATGAAGAAGAGTCGACCGAATCTAGTGCGTCCAGCGAAGAAGCAACTAAATCGTACTCAACAGATCAGGTAATTTTTCATTGCTTAGATGTTTTTTAGTTTTACACAAAGTTTTAAACGCATGCATAACATTCAGATTGTTGGGTTAATAAGCCTCTCAAGCATCTTGATGTAAAATGATTTGTTTAATTTCTTATTTTTTTTAATTTCAAAATTGGCATATACATCTTTTGAAATGTCTAATATATATATATTCAATATAAGATTCTAAATTGATTATATGTTCGAAGTTTTCAGTTGAAATTTATAATTTTAAACTTAATATTTCATTGGTATTTTAAACATTTCTATGATTAAAATAGCTAATCTATAATGAAATAAAACTAAACTGAGTTTCTCTCTGTAAAAAAAGTAAATTTATTTTTATTACAACAATAATTTCCTGTAACTGATTTACAAACTCATTATACTACACAGCCTTACCTGTAAAAAAAGAAAGAATATTTAAAGTTAACATTTGACAAACCTTTTATAAAAATGTTTTCTTTTAACTAATTAAAAAATAAGATAACTTCCGTAGCTTTCCCCTTCCGACTCTTCTTGGACGATAAATTTCCTCTTCCATGGCTCTTAGGCATTTCATCGGGACTCATCCGTGCAACATGCCCTGCCCACCCAAGACATCCCAGCCTAATAAAGGTCACTACATCTATATCCTGGAGCAGCTCATAGAGTTCCTTATTTCTTCTTCTTCTCCAACCTTCCTCGTCACTTACCGGCCCATATATACTTCGAAGGATCTTCCTCTCGAAGACCAGGAGATTATTTCTATCCTGTGTGGGTAGTATCCATGTCTGGGAGGCGTATGTTAAGACAGGCCTGATCAGAGTTTTATATAAATGGGCCTTTGTTTTTCTGATAATGAGCTTGCTTCGGAGCTGTTTCAACAGACTGAAATAGCATCGGTTAGCCACTGTGATCCTTTGCTTTATTTCAATAGAAACATTATTTGCTGCTGTGACCTGGGATCCAAGGTAACTAAACTCCTCCACCTCTCAAAGGTACAGCTTCCCACGCCAACCTGTCTTTTTTTTTAGGTCTGGCTCCTCCAGTGTACATATATTTTGTTTTATTTTCATTGATAACCAGTCCCATGCCTGTGGGAGCTCTCTGTAAGCTTAACAGTGACTCAGTAAGCGCAGTAAAGGATCATCCCACTATATCAAGGTCATCCGCATAACCGAGGAGTTGGACCAACTATTGAAATATCTATACATATCTAATAAATAATGAATGATGGTGCCATTGTTCTGGATACCTGTTTCTCTCACTACCTTTTCTAACACCCAATTAAACAGGAGGCACGCCAAAGCATCTCCTTGCCTTAGTCCTTTGTTTGAGCCAAATTCAGAAGAGTGTTCAGACGGTATACGCAGGCGGTATGCGGACCCTGCACCTAACGTCTCTCATTGTCATTTGGTATGAAGGAACCTTCATTTCTCTTAGTGCCTCATATAATTTAGGACGCTTGATACTGTCATACGCGTTCCTAAAATCCACAAACAAGTGGTGAGTAAGCATCTTACGTTCATAGTCCCTTTCCATGATTAATCTGAGGGTATGAATTTGGTCCACTGTAGATTTCCCTCTCCTGAAGCCTGTCTAGTACTGTCCGATTTCTCGCTCTGCATCTGGGGTCAGCCTTTGGTAGAGGGCATTGGAGAGGATTTTGTAAGCTCAGGGGAGTAGCGATATTCCTCTGTAATTAGCACATTCCAATTGTTCTCGTTTCTTATGTAAAGTCAACAAGATTCGAATTAAAGTAATGTTCAATGAACATTCTTCCCTTTGTATACATCACTAATTGCGAGAACATAGAGATATGGGATTAGTGAAAAGAAAGGACCGTCTGAGGAAAGGAAGAAAGGAATGTCTGACCGAGAAGCAGGGCAGATTAGCTCAGTTGGCAGAACACCACGCTAGTGAGGTGGATCCGGGTTCGAGTCCTGGTCCTGGACATATCTTTTCTTTTCAAATAAAAACATTTGATTTAGATTTATAATTCATTTCACTTGTATATATTTTTATGAATATTGTACTTATATACATTTATATAAGGAGTATGCCATTTTCGAAATTTTGACCTCTAAGCTATTCACTCTTATTTGAGATATTTAAGGTTTTGGACTCAGCCAATAAAATTCTAACCTTAATATATTTTTTTTCATTATTATTATCTATTAAATTATGAACTTAGCTTAGATCAAATCATCGATTTATTAATTATTTCATTTATAATTATATACACAGCTTATTCTCAAATAATTCATTTATAGTTGCACACTCAAGGAATCCTTCTAAGAAAATATTACAGCCAGGGCCGGCTCATCCATGTAGCAAACTTAAAATGGAAAACTTCATGGGGTGGAAAAATCTTTAGTCTAAAACAGAGGTTCTCAGATTTTTTTTCTCATAGACCACTTTCAAAATTTAGCTGGTTCCAGTGGACCCTTGCAGCTACATTTCTACCATATTCCCAAAACTCGAAAAAAATGTGAAGATTAGATCGAACTATGGAAGTATCTAATAATGACTTGGTGTCAGCATTTAATTTTCAATACGTACCTACCACTAACATAAAATAAAAGTATGTATAACAAATAGGCAGGTAAATACTTACTTTTTCCGACACTGGCAAACACTAACATCGATTCACTTTACTTTACTTATCTTTTCGAAATTACGGAAACAAATGAGTAACGTTTATCCTTGGAATTCGTATTTATATTGGTGAAAAATCAAACAAGTTCATGCAAAATTGCAAGCACACACACCATAAGTCGTATTTCCTCCCTTTGCACATCTGAACTAGCCTTGCGGACGGCAAGCCTCAACAGGTACTGAATATGGAATATGCAAGTTTTTACAAGTAAGAGTCGCTGACCTTCTTAAATTATTATCTGTCTACATTGATAGGTGAAGTCAAGACAACATTTTAGTTCTTCACTATCGTAAGCTGAAAAATATTTGTGTACCCCCGCTTACGAATTGTGAACCCCCATTTTTTTGTCACACCAACATAGGCCCCCGTTGAGTCTCCTGTGGACCCCTGGGGGAACTAATGGTCTAGAAGGTGGAAATTTTTTTTTTTTAAATCAACCGAAAGATAAAAATCCCACAGGTTTCTGGAAAATCAAGTCATTTCATTTTCAGATGGGCATTTTTTATGTCAATTGAGAATAAAAGTAATTATGAATTATATGATATTAAAAGGCGGCATAAATTGATAAAAGCGGGAGGGATCACGATGATCATGTAATTTAGAAACATCAAACCTTTTTTTTCTTTATGCTTGTTTATAAGAGAGTGAAAAGCTGTTGGATACAAGAGACTATGTTATAATTCTGTAAAACAAACCTATACCGCTTCAACCCATGAAGGGTACCAGGCTGAGAAAACGGGGTACTTGTGTATTAGCCGGGTTGCAGGGACGGTTATCCACCATTGTTTATAACCTGAACGCTGATAATTCTAATACTGATAATACCTACCCTCTTATTCATATTAATGGAAATTGAAATACACAAAATGTAACAATAAAATGCTAATTCTAGACCTTCCTAGCCACGTTCCTCTTCTTATAGAAATATTTTCCCTACACTTTCGATGAATTTAAAGTTGCTGGGCTTAGTAACAAACAAATTCCCAAGATGTTAATAGGCTCTGTACCGACTGGGAAGCGTCTGAGGTGTAGACCAAGGCGTAGGTGGGAGGATTGCGTTATTTATTTATTTACACTTTCGATGAAAAAATAACCTTTTCTATCCTTATCTTAATCCATTTGATGACCTTTTTCACATAATTTTGTCGTTGGATTATTCCGACATCCTAAACGTATTTCACAGCTTTTTCTTTTCTCAATTTTAATATGGCTATTCTCAAAGTATTATTCTATTTAAATATTTTATTTTGAAGAGAATTTTATTTTTCTATTCATTTTAAATAGCCAATAACTAGAAGAATAAGACAAAAACATAAAATTAAATTTAATAAACAATAAAGAAATTTAAATAGACAATAAACAAAATTAACAAGACAAAAATGTTAAAAAACAATTTAATAACCCACACACAAATAACTCAAATGAGTTGAATGATAAGAAGAGGTTGGACAAGATTAGGAGGTAGGTTTCATGCAGGCCGACTAATACACAACTACCAAAAACGGCATTGAGGAAAATCTTTAAAAAAAAAAGCAAACTTCTTATTTCCAGTCTATGTTGGGAGCACTTTCCAAATCCAAAATTTTCTTGGCAACTCCCGTTCTGATAATCCTTCCTCTGATGACAGTGGTCAGCTTAGCTTAGTTAAAAGGGGGGGTTACCGGGCCCAGACATCTTTTCTTTTTTTTACACTTTGGGGACAAGAGAACCTAGAGCCAGCCCTGTATAAAACAGTCAACAACTTTTTTTTTTTTTTCTTCACCACCAAAACTTTTCACTAATTACAATTCTTTTACATGATGCTATAAAAGATATTAACCCATTTTATTTTATTGGCGTTGTAATAAAAGTGATTGATATGCTGGAAGGGTAATAAATCAGACAGCTGTGCAGCAAAGGCAAAATCGGCAACCAGCACACCACACCATGGATTCTTTAACAGGCTAAAACTACGCAGAAGCCATTCTGCAGACTCGAAACCTTCTAAGCCAAGTAAAATGTAAGTATTTTAAAGTATTTTATATTTATAAATATTTTGTATTATTATAATATATATAACACATTTTGGCAAAAGGTTAACCCTAATTTTTATGGATAAGAATTCAACACTAATTCCATCGATGCAGTAGTCTGCAGATGGACAGTGATGTGGGAAGAGGTTATATTTGATCCAAGCAATAGGTTATTACTATCAGATGGCAATGATAACAAAAATAAAATTTTAATTTTTATGTTGATAAATCACTAAAGGCATAAAGCATAAAAAGAATTTACGCCACAAAGAAGACACAGGAAGGCTATGGGTTGAGGCCTAATAAGGAAATATACAAAGAAATAAATGATTTGGAAACGGACATAAGAATAAGAAGATTAAGGTTCTACAGGCATATGGCGACGATGCACCCAAGAGATTAAATAGAGAAATATTCTATAAATTAAGAGGATACAAGAATGGTGGTGGGTATATCAAAGAGATGAAGGGAGAAAATAAGAGACTGAAAATAACAGACCAAGACTGTTTCATTTGGGTTGACTATGGGAAAAGACTAAAACAAATTAAGGTCCTTGTGGGAAAGAGAGATGCGAGAAAAGGAATAGCGTGGCCCAAAGAAAGAAGAAAAGAACAATCGGAGAGAATGAGGAAAAGGTGGGAACAAAAAAGGAAGGAGAGAAGGTGTAAAAAAAGAAATTAAAATAATGATATTCGTGTGGTCTTTAAGGCCGTTCCGTGAAATTTCCCTGTCATTGTTTACAGTCTATCTTAAATATTGGTTTTATAAACATATCTAATATGGAATATAGTATGGAGGTTGTAATAAGGTTATATCCATCTGTCTTTCAATAAAAAGGATAAATCATCAATGATTTCATTAAGAAAAAAGATTGTTTCTGTCAATGAGATCAGAGATGGTATGATGGATTTATGATGCCATCGACCAGCTCATCACTTAGTTTAGAAACTTAACCTATGCATCATAAGACCTTAGCTCAGACTCAGAGCCTTTGACATTTATTGTACCTAAAAACCCTGTACCATTACAACCCATGAAGGGTCTGGGGTTCGTTACATGGTCGAGACTGTACTGTTTTTTGGACAATGGGTGTGCAGAGAGGTGATTTGTCCTAGATCACGCTCACCCACTAAATTTCTCCCCGTTATTTTGGGTACCCACTCAACCACTGAACCACTCCGCTCTATATTTATTTATTGTACAGTCATGCCTAAAAACTTGAGAGTGGCTATTGTTAAATAGAAGCGTATATTGTTATCACGCACACAACTACTCATACACATGCAAAATCAGGTCAGTAGTAGAGTAGCAAAGGTAAAGAAATGACTAACTCAAGATAAAAGACTTAATTAATTATTTTGTTACTGTCACGGGTTTGTGATGATTCCGGAACATACTTTGGGGACCTATTGTTTAGAAGCACTGTAAAGGTTGCTAAATTATAATAACTAATAAAACAATATTTAGGGTGTACTGTGTGAGAACAAAAGAACTTCAGTTGTCAATTCTGCACCTTAGGAACAAGAAGGTTCATTTGAACTATGATTCGATTACTTTCAAAAAAGTAGGAAATTTAAGTATTATAGTTTTCCTGTTGGTTCAAGAAAGATGTAGATTTGTAATACTGCAAAAAACAACACGTAAAAGTAAAATATTTTGTTAATGATGAATGGATTTAATTAATTGAAACCGTACTCCATTTCACTATATGTATGAGAGTGGTTTGAAAAGTTCTCGGAATCACCGCTAGATGTCAGTGCTAGAGCAACAAGGTTCCCACGCAATAATCACACATTCTTTGTGAGTGAACACATAGCGTAAGTGGTAGTGAGGACTGTTTGTTGTTGTTGTTTTTTCCGCACACAAGTGCTATTGCCATGGCAAAACTTCATTAACTGAGGTACAAATTGTTGCCACATCCACCTTATTAGGCACCGTCAGACTTTCATCTCTTCCCAAAGCTGAAAATTTTCCTAGGTGGAGAGAGATTTCCTACAACGGAACAACTGATAGCCGAATTGGCGAGGTATTTTGCAGGCCTGGAGGAATCTCATTTTCGAGATGGGATCAAGGTATTGGAATATTGCTGGACCAAATGCAATAGTCTTTAGGGAGACTATTTTGAAAAATAGAAGCAGTTCCACCGAGATAAGACAATTCTTTCTAGTACATTCCCAGAACTTTTCAAACCACCCTCGTATATCTCAGCTCTTCCGGAGCAACTGGATACTATTCTTTTAGCAAATCCAGTTGTTTTGATTCCACGATATTCAGCTGTTCCACGATATTCAGCTGTTTTTACATCATTTTTAATTGCTTTGTGTTATTATTTATGCCATTATTACTATATTTTATCCATTACACATTCATTTATCTGTTGTCTGTATTATTATTTTTTTTTTAAGTTTTATAAAGTTATCTTATTTTTCACCTGTTAATCTTCATCTTGTATCACTGATTTCTTTTTTTTTTTTTTTTATTATTTATTTATTGATATTTACAACTATATTACAGTAATATAACAAGTAAATTGGCTGAGTGATACATAATGACATGATATAATGACAAGTAGAGAAACTACCCACTGGTAGTACTCAAATCGCATGTTCAACTAAGAAGGTCACGTGGCCATCTTCTTCTCAGACGCCTCGGAGGATTATCGGGAATTGAAGAGGAAGCTAGGTTTGAAACTAGAGGGTTTGAGAGGAAATGAAGTTTGTTATGAAAGGATAGATACCGGGTTCGGGCCAAATCAGCAACAAATGGGACATTAAGGTCGTTATGGATGATTTTATTCTTGACAAAATAAGGAGCATTAAGGATTTTACGAAGGATTTTGGATTGTAGGGATTGGATACGAGAAGAATTCGATGGCTTAGTGGAGCCCCAAAGCTCTACTCCTTAAGTCCAAATAGGTCGTATGATGGTCATGTAGATGAGTCTTTTGTAATTAATTGGGAGCTTAGAGCGTTTGTCTAGTAAAAATTGAAGTAGCCTGAAACGTCGAGCGGTTTCTTGTCTTTTCAGTCTTGTATGAGGATTCCAGGTTAATCGTTTTTCGAGATGCAACCCTAAGTATTGGATATGTTCTACAGGCACAAGTGGGATATTATTAAAGGATACTGAAGGGCAGGAAGTCATGTATCACTGATTTTAACTACAGCTCTGATGATGAATCAGATAACCGTTGACTGTCACAGATAACCATCAAACTTTTTATTTGCAATTGTAAAGTTGAAACTCGATTGCCTAGAATGATTTTTGAGTGATCGCAGGGTATTAAACAAAAACCATGAAGTACATAAAATAAAATAAAATTATTTTTTGCAATTTATCTTAATAACTCACCCACCCCACTGACAGACAAAGTACAATACCTTAGACTAACATTTGATAGGAGAATGGCATGGGGTCCTCATATTAAGAAAAAATTCCAGTTACTAAATCTTAAATTATTCTCTATCCAAATTAGAAACAGGACTAAAATTAAACATGTACATTTACTTCCTGAAACCAGTTTGGACATATGCATTAAAAATTTATGGAATTGCTAAACAGACTCACAGAAAACGACTACAAACTTTCCGTTCAAAAGTACGCAGACTTGTCACAAATGCACCTTGGTATGTCAATAACAAAACTCTCCATACTGACTTAAAAATACCAACGGTTGACAAACACGTACGAACATACTACAAGCGCTTTCAAGAAAAACTGAATGGGCACCCAAACCTATTAGTAGAACAAATGGCCACGACTCTCATGCCTGAGAACACTAGGAGGAGATTAAAAAGAACGTGGATGAGGGATCTGTTACCATAGGAAATTGAATCAAGCCAAGGGAGAGCTACTACCGGGTACTGTTCTTTTTCACGCCTTTCATGTCATTGTATCATATTTTTAGTGTCACCCAATCTGGTGATTGTCATTGTTTTTTATTTGAAATTTTTTTTTCTTTTTCTGAAAGGAATCTGACAATTGACAATACAAAATCAATTATTGCTCTTCAGATGGAGAACAGGCACTCGATTCTTACAAAATTAATACCATATATTCGTCAAGAAAACTTTAAAGTATATTTTAATATGTATACTATTTTTTTAAAGTATGGAATTTCTACGTGGGAGCAAAAGTGAAGAGCATACCAGTAGCAGCCGGAGCAGGTTAAGTCGACTCTTCAGCAGAGATTTAGCCGATGATGTACCAACAACTTTACCCCCGGAGTATCTACAGAAAAGAGAGCACGTAAGTGGCGCCTATTAGTAGTTGACACCAATTGTTATTAAAATTTCAATAATCTATACTTAGCTAATTTAAATCAATATTCGAGGAAGAAAATAACTAATCCGAAGAAAATAATCCAGGTAGAGGTCAAGAATATTCTCTTATTTACGAAGAAATCTTTATTGGTAAGCCGACATTTCGACCCACATTGTTGGTCTTATTCAGAGCTAAATATACAAGATACAAATAAAATAAATTAAAATAATACATGGTAATGAATAACACTATATTTACAGTAAGTGGTTAAGTCTAATTTTCTCCAAAATGAGTTTCTTGCACTTGTAGTAAGCAGAATTGAGTTATTTTCGTAGTGAATAAGGGGCTGAGTAAGGCATTGGCTTGAAAAGGAGCTATTGCTTATATTACAACTCATTTCAAGCCAAAACTACGAGAATGATATGATTCTGGCTTCCAAAGCAGTCAACTCTCTCTGGACAAAATCCGACTTAGCCACTTATTCTCCAGGGCCGTAGATATGTATTCTATTGATAGAATAATGTTATATGTAGTAAGTAGTAGAAATAAGAACCGGAGGGGGCTGAATTCTATAATAACAAAGGGTTATTATATATTATATAAGGGTTACTATATATTTCATTTATTACTTATATATTAACACAGAGTTACTGTTCAAATCCAACAAAGTAACAAATGAAAAGTTAAATATTAGAAGCACTCCGTCGTAAACCTGCAACTTCCTGCCCCCCTGTATCGTTTAACAACATCCCTATAAGTCCTGTAGAACAGATCCGGTACTTAGGACTACACCTTGACAAACGCTTAACTTGGAACCCTCATACTAGACTGAAACGACAAGAAACAGCTCGCCATTTCAGGCTACTTCAGCATTTACTAGATAAACGTTCTAAGCTCCCAATTAACTACAAGAGACTCATTTACATGACAATCATTAGACCCATCTGGACTTACGGAATAGAGCTTTGGGGCTCCACTAAGCCATCGAATTCCTCTCGTATCCAATCCCTACAATCCAAAATCCTTCGTAAAATCCTCAACGCTCCTTATTTTGTTAAGAATAAAGTCATCCATAATGACCTTAATGTCCCATTTGTTGCTGATTTAGCCCGAACCCGGTATATATCCTTTCATAACAAACTTGATTCCCACTTAAACCCTCTAGTTTCAAACCTAGCTTCCTCTTCGATTCCCGATAATCCTCCGAGGCGTCTGAAAAGAAGATGGCCTCGTGACCTTCTAAACTGAACTTTTAAATTTGAGTACTACCACTGGGTAGTTTCTCTACTTGTCTTCTCATGTCAATGTATTCACTCATTATATTTACTAGATGTATTTTGTATACAGTTGTAAATTTCAATAAATAAATAAAAATAAAAAATATTAGAAGAAAGCAACAAATGAAATATATTTTAACCCTTATAATATACATAGTAACCCTTTGTAATTATATAATTCAGTCCCCTCTGGTTCTTATTTCTACTACTTACTAAATATATTATTACTCTACCAATATATTACATATACTATTTTAACAGTACTCTAACACAAATGCAGTACACAAACTACAGCACACTCCACACAAAGTCAACTACAGCACACACCCTAGGACCACCTTCCCTAGGTAGCCGCCCCGGATGGGGGAGTAGGTTTGCACGTTCTGAGGAGGCAGCCCCTCCACCTGACTCGGGACACGAGGGTTGACTACCCTCCTCCTCTAAAAACTCTCGTCACAAAACCTCCAAAAGATGAAGGCGGATCGTCTAATCGGAAAAGACCCATAGACCGTCATAAGGACTTACGTATCGCTTATTGGAACATTTTAACCCTCAATACACTAGGAGGTCTACGGGCGCTTCTTACACAACTGAACAAATACAAAACTGACAGCAGCAATCCAGGAAATTCGCTGGACTACAGCTGTCACGGAACTCAATGTATTTTTGGGACAGGATTCGTGGTGAGTGGACGAGCACCCCAACAAGTATTGAAATTCACTCCGATAAGTCCGAGGCTGTGCTACCTTCGAATAAAGGGGAAATTTTACCATTATTTTCTAATAAACTGCCATGCACCTTCCGAAGTAGCTTCTGAAGAAGATAAAGACCAGTTCTATGATGATGTAGAAAAGATTCTTAGCAAATCCCCAAAAATATTGCTTGGTGATTTTAATGCAAAGGTAGGACAGGAAAAAGGATATCGACCAACTATAGGAAAATTCAGTCTCCATGAAAGAAGCAATGAAAATGAGCACAGGATTGTAAACTTTGCAACTACACATGGACTTGTAGTAGGAGGTACACTGTTCCCAAGAAGAAACATTTATAAGGAGACGTGGAGATCTCCAGGAGGAAGAGTGGCGAACCAGATTGATCACCTCCTTTTACGTTCATGGGACAAGTCCGACCTAATAAGCCTAAGATCATACAGGGGAGCAAACATGGATACAGAGCTCTTGAAGCATGGCGGAGAAGAATTAAAGAAAGCTCTACAGAACCTTATCCTCGATATATGGAAAGAGGAGCGGATCCCTATTGAATGGAGTAGGGCAGTAATTTGTCCGATCCATAAAAAAAGGGGACAGGACAGAAGAACTAACTGGGAATCGCCCTGCCATCTTGCGCATATAAGGTTCTTTCAAACATTTTATTTGCAAGGGTCTCACCACATGCAGAGAAAGAGCTGGGAAATTACCAAGCAGGTTTCAGAAGAGGGCGGTCTACAGTGGACCAGATATTCTCACTGAGGATAATTCTGGAGAAATGCAAAGAGTACAAGGTGGTCACACACCATCTATTTGTAGATTTTAAAGCAGCCTACGATAGCATGGCCCGCAATGAATTATACCGAGCCCTAAAAGATCTGAATATACCCCGAAAGATCATTCATCTCGTGAAAATGACAATGCAAGGGTCAAAATGTCTTGTGAAAGTCGAATCAGATCTTTCGCAAAATTCGACATAGATACGGGTGTGAGACAAGGAGATGCCCTCGCCTGCCTACTATTCAACCTTGGAACAGAAATGGGCATAAGAAAGTCCGGAATTCAGGTAGATGGAACCCTGTTTAACAGACTAGTTCAAATCCTAGGGTATGCCGATGACTTTGACATTATGGCAAGATCTAAAAGGGCACTGAGGGAAGCTTTCTTAGGACTGGAAGAGGCAGCCAAGAAACTTGGGCTTAATGTCAACAAACAGAAGACCAAGTATATGCGAATAGGAGGAACCCAGGAGAAAGAGGATTACTTCGAAGTTGGTCAGTACCGATTCGATTGCGTTGACAGCTTCGTCTACTTAGGAACAGAAGTTAATTCACAAAACGACATGTCCCAGGAGATAAGAAGAAGAATTAATTCTGCTAATAGGTGCTAACATAGCCTAAGGAAGCAACTAACTAGCAGGTTCTTCTCTAAGCAGACAAAGCTGTGGATCTACAAAACACTGATTCGACCGGTACTCACATATGGATCAGAGGCCTGGGCTCTCCTAGAAAAGGATCCTAATCTTCGAGAGGACAATCCTGAGGAAGATTTTCGGACCAGTAAAAGCAGGAGGGATATGGAGAAGTCGAGACAATAGAGAGGTATATGACCTTTATAAGACATCACATGTTGCCAGAACATTTAAACTTGGCCAACTGTGATGGGTAGGTCAAGTGGCACGGATGGAGGACACGCAGATTCCCAAGAAGATTCTCACAGAGGAAATCCATGGCACACAGAGAGTAGGAAGGCCAAGTGTGAGGTGGATGGAAGTTGTAGTGGAGGATGCACGTACCCTTCTTAATGCTAGAAACTGGAGGGATGCTGCGCAGGATAGAGCTGACTGGTGCCGAATGCTGGAGGCGGCCCAGACTCGGTGACGAGTTATTGGGCCAGATATTATTATTATTATTACTAAATATATTATTACTCTACCAATATAATACATATACTACTCTTTACCACATACTATTTTAATTTATTTGTATCTTGTATATTTAGCCCTCAAAAAGACCTACAATGTGACTTGAAATGGCTTATCAATAAACAGTTCTCCCTATATAATAGAATTTTCTTGACCTCCATCCGGACCATTTTCTTCCTAATATATTTAAAGTCAAATGATATTATTCAACATATTCATTAGCAAAGAAGAATCTGTTTTAATATCTTTATCTTTTTGCCAATTTGTCAATTCAAAGTTTACCTGTTCAAATTCAAATTTTATTCTAAAATTCTTTTTAACCCTGGTAAGGAAGTGTAAACAGAAACATTTTCAAATTTTAATACATCATCCATTTTGATTTTGCATTACAAAAAATGGTTAGCAGGAGAAATATGAAATTTTCTGTAATACCTATTAGTGCTATTACACTAATACCTAATATCGGACAGTGATAGAGGCTAGTTATAGGCTATGGTTGTATCATATGACCCTCACCTTAAATTGCTGGTCATCCATGGCATATTATGTAAAATAAATTCTTGAGCTTAAAATTTAACTATGTCTTCTAACATCAATGAGCTGTATAAAAACAAAACTATACCATAATATAAAACTCCGTTTTCCTTTTCAATCTGAAGCAAATAACTAAAAAAAATACATGAAAGAAAAACAAAATATCTAATTTTTAGCTTTTCCTCTTGATTAGTAATCAATCAATACTGGTTCTACAACCCAGTACGGGTCTTAGAGGCATCAAGCCGCCGCCTCCACTCTTATCTGTCCTGTGCCAAGGTCCTCCAAATAGTTAGTGTTTTTAAATTAAAAATTGTGAGTGAATACTATAACCTGTTTTTCTAGGACAGTATTAATATTGTTATTAGTCTTACAGTTACTTTTATGATATATAATTCTATAAAGAAATTTATATTTAAAAAATCTATCCAAGATTTAATTGAAAATTCTTCCAAAAGTAAAAAAAAAGAAATAATAATAATATGATTTTTTTTCTCTTTAGGACAAAAGTTTGGAAAGGCGATTTTGGAAACAACTGCGGAAGAGAAGACTGAGCAGCGGAGATGGCTCATCAAAGCCGCCTTTCTCGAGCACATAGCAGTGGGAACGGGGTAAACTTTTAGGAAGGACTCGTCATTCATCTTTCCTAAAGCGAAGGGAATCTCGGTTCTTTACTAGTTGAAGTTCTAATAATCAGATACGCAGAAAAAAACAAAACTAAAACAAGTTATTCAATTAATCAGTGAAAATTCCAAATGCTACATTTTTTAAAAAACAATATTCAATATTTATATGTGAAATATCAATATGAACTTGTATATAATTTGAGTGAAGACTCATCTTAAGTCTATTCTAAATGATTTGAGAAAGGTAATGGGTTCAAAGCGTGGGAAACAGGAAATTTCAGGTGGCGATTCTGCATCTCGAAAGCAAAACAAAAAAGAAAAATGTTTCTTCCCCCCCAGAAAAGTATGCAATTTAAATCCTTTTTTAAATATTTGGCCTTTTTTTTTTAACTAAGACTACATTCAGGAGAGAAGAGTGTACAACAAAAATGTTCAGTGTGTAGAGTGCTTAGTTTCTTTGCTGTAGATTCCGGGTTCAAATCTGGCTGTGGCAGATAAATTTAATTTGTTCCCAGCCACGGAAGGATCCTGTGTAATCTGCAGAACCTCAATCAGTCTCTATAAACCTTGTTTTTATTTTTTCTATAAACCCAGGTAATCTTTCTTATGGGAAAAACATGATGGTTGAGCGTAATTCGGACAAATCATCTTCTTGCGTAACTGTTGTCCTAAAAATAGTAAACTCACTATCATGTACTGAATGAACCCAATACCCTTTTGGGTTGTAGTGGTTCGGTTTTTTTTTTTTTTTTTGGTTTTTTTTTACTACCAAGTTATTATCTAATCTCTCCTGAAGAAAGTGAGATAATGAGACAATTCATTGTTCACTTCGTCAATTCCTGGTATATTTTTAATCTTTAAAACATATCAGTTAAAATCAATTAAAACATCTCTTGCTCTCAACTGGTTATTTAAATCTCTCATCTCTTCCAGTGAAATCTGGTTTAGTGGAAGGGGTATTAGAATTTTTTGCATTAAAAAAAAAATTCGAGAATGGAATAAAAAATTCTGTTTTTCCAGCCAAAGTGAAACCAGATTCTGCACCATTCTATTCAACACTTTTTGGAAAATTGTGTTCCAATGCCAGAGAATAACAAAAGAAATTTCAACTTCATTCATTCAAAATCAAAGCTCAATAAAAGGTGAAATGTTTCTGAAAATTAGGATGTGTATTGTTTAGTGGGGGCTGAGAGAGAAATATCGCTGCTTATTCAACTGAAATCATGACACTTAATTAAAAAAGTAATTTAAAAATTAAAACTTAATTTTTAAAAATTAAAAAAGAACTAAATTTACATGTCCTGCTTTTATTGGTTTAAAAGAATTGTTTGTCGCCTTTGAAATACCAAAACACCTCTTGAAGTTTCCTGGCTCTGACGCTGTGCACTCAGTATAGTTATATTTTGTCTTTATGAATTAAAGACATAGATCTTTTTTAAAATCTAAATGATAGTAGAATCGCACGGTGTAGAATTTTTTTTTAAAACAAAGCTTTTCACTGATATGATAAATGTGAGCTTGCATTATGTTTAATGATAGGCACTACTAATTGTGATATTACTTGTATAAAGTCTGTTTATATGTATATATGAATTTATTGTTACTAAAAACTTTGAAATGAAATCATTCTAAAAATGCTAGTAATTCATTTTTTGTTATTAAATAATTTTCAAAATGTAAATATTTTGTAAAATCATTAATTAAACGCTCAATAATAACATAAGGTGATTTGTTACTGATAAGAGAACTCTGTCTATTCCAAATTCACGATTTACTGTTGTAATATAATAATCAATTTATGAGAAGCGAGGGATCGTTGACTGGATGATGTAAGGAAGAAAATAGTTGGGGGTGCAGTCAATTAAAACACTAAATAAGTGGATACTTATTTAGTGTTTTAATTGACTGCACCCCCAACTATTTTCTTCCTCAATAATCAATTTAAATTTACTAAATGAAATGAATAGCTTGGAAGTGACAATCCCTTCTCGTTGTCGCTTCTTACAACTTGTCGTTTCTAAATATTTTAATAAAAAACAAGGCTTACAAGAGAGTCCTGAATTGAGAAACTAAAAGTTAACTATATTTCCTACTATTTTACTAAATAAGAAAGATATTTCTAGATTTAGATGAAATATTTGCCGCAACGAAACTTTCATATAGCTCAATATTGATCGATTATTTAACCGAAAATGGACATTTAAATTTGTAGATTGGAATTGACGGCCTAAACTTGTTATTTATGTTCAGTAATAAGGTTTTTGATCACTATAAGTAAAGCTTGCATCGGGAAACAAAAGAAAATGTGGTCATGTTAAATTTTTTTTTTAAATTCATTTATTAGTGTATTAATAAATAAGCTAGACATTGATTTCAATTGTTGTAGTTGATTTGTTTATCTATGTTGAATAAAACCAAGAATTTTATTTTTGCTTTCATATTTTTAATACAAATTTAATTTTTTTGACTGTTGTTAGCTGTTGACTGTAAAACCATTATAGTTTCTACAATCAAATGATCTAATTGTTATTATACCTTAAAGATATATTATGAAACTTTTTTGTCATATGTGTTAACTTGTTTCAAACTAAAAATATGTTTCAGGAGTCAAATGAAAGGCAAGGATTTATAGTTTTGAAAACGATTTGGAATTTACAAAATTCCAATAAGCAGGAACTAGATAAGTGCAAAACTTCTTTGAAGAATTGTTGATAAAAGCTGAACAATTAATTAGGTATTTGTAGGTCATTTTGATTTTTTTTTTTTTTTTTTTTGTCATTGATAAACATCGTATGGCAAATTAGAATCTGATTTCTCTTTCTAACAATATAAGATGCATTAAAACTTGCTGTTGAGGTTCTTGAAATCCCTAAATACCGAGATTTCTTAAATTAAGATTGTAGGGTTGGCGCATTTTTTATATATTATTTCATCGCTTGTTTTCTCGCACCAAGTTAAAATACAAACTGTTTAATAAATTTCATCATCTGTTTTTGATATTTATCAGCAAAAGATAAAAAGAACAGATACCTAACCTACGTAATATAACCCTTTCCTAACCTACATAATATTGGGTTGTAACAAATGAAATGTCAATGAAGGTGTAAATTTAAATTATTAGCAAAAACAATTATTAAACAATACCTTTATTAATCAAAATAGGATCCTTCACTTTCAATACACTTCTCCCAACGTGAAACAAGCATTTCTATTCCCGCTCTGTAGAAATTAGGTGTCAAGGAAGAAGCAAAGTCTTGGAAGGCCAATTGTTCTTGAATGGAAGATTGTTCTTTCACTCACAATATTAATGCTTTGGAACGCTCCGGGGGGGGGGGGGGGGGGGAGGTATGGCCAAGTTTAAATTAAACAAATTTCCACAGAAGCCATAATTTTATTCTTATTTATTTTTAAAACTTTGCTTCACTTTCAAAAGGAAAAGTATGACCGATTATGAAAAAGGATTAAATGATCTTTCAAATGGTATATATAGCATAGTTTTTTGTGTACATATCTAAATCTAACAAACGAAACTGACATTTCATCCATATAATATAGGTCTTTCTTAACTTACATAATATAACCTTTCCCTAATGTTTTTATTTTTACTACAAAAAATTAGTACATATCATTTACAAGTCTGTGTAAAATTATTTGAATAAAACTGTTTTCACCTAATAACCAATTCATTCAGAAATTGGACCTGCAATTTGGTGTTATGGCTTTGATATGTATTTATGAAAATTGAAATCATCAATTAATACATCATCACCGAAACCACTCTCCTTTTCCATGATGTGAAGCTTAATTTTTTTTTTTAAACCAACTAATTTGATTTTTAACCGGTTACTAAGATTTCAGAATTATCGTCTTTAAGAAAGTCATCTTTACTGATCATATATATACTATCACAAACGATAAGAGATCATTTTTTTTTTTAAATTCACTTTGTTTATATTATTATTTTCTGCTACTTTTATAATTTATTAAGTTGACAAATATTAAGTGTAAATGCATAACTATAATGATTTGCTAAAACCTTTTTTTTCACAGTTAGGGATTGAATATGAGAACAATAAAGTCTCAAAGCGTTGCCAAAAGACAGTTTGACAATTATCGACTGAATCTCAAGAACTAGAAGGAGAAAAATGAACTATTAAATATGCATGCATGTATAAAATTCCTGAAAATCAAGATTACTCCACCTTTTCCAGTCAAAAATAATATTTCCACTCAGCTATGTAGATTTGCAATATTTATAAATCTATTCTAAATAGTTATATTTAGGTAGCGGTGCACGCAGTAAAATATAATTTTTTGTCACTTATTCATCTTTATTGACTTATTCTTGCTAATTTAAATAGTGCATAAAGAGGCCAACTGACTATAGAATGATAATTTAAATTACTTTTAACTTTTCTGATTTGTATCTGGCAATTAAAAATTGCACAAAACTATTTTATTCTTACTAATGCTAAAAACATTAAGTATAAGTACATATAGATTAATTACAATGATTTTAGAATGAAAAAAAAACAACTTTATTTTGGTGTGATTAGTTATTACCTTTCACTATTTTTTACGGTTACATGTAACTTTTTTTTTTTTAAATTTAATTTATTGATATTTACAACTATAATATGATTATAACTAGTAAATCTGCTGATATGTATATTATGACATGAAAAACACATGTGGAGTAACTACCCATCGGCAGCACTCCAATAAAGTTCTATAGTAGATGGTCTCGAGGCCATCTTCTTTTCAGACATCTCGGAGGGTTATCAGGAATAGAATGGGAAGCAAGTTGAGAGACTAGAGGATTCGAGTGTGTATGGAGCTTGTCATGGAAGGATAGGTATCTAGTTTGGGCCAAATCAGTAACATATGGGATATTAAGATCATGATGGATGAGTTTGTTTGTGACATAATAGGGAGCATTGAGGATTTTACGAAGGATTATTACATTGGATTGTAAGGATTGGATACGAGATGAATTGGATGATTTAGTAGAGCCCCACAGCTCAACTCCGTATGTCCAAATAGGTCTGATAACTGTCATGTAAATGAGTCTTTTGTAATTAATTGGTAGCTTAGAGCGTTTGTCCAGTAAGTGTTGAAGTAGGCGAAAACGTCGAGCAGTTTCTTGTCTTTTCAGTCTTGTAACATGTAACTTAAACTAACAATTTAACAATCATGGCAAGATTATCTCTTGAATGGGTGGACTGATTTTATTTTTTAGTGTTTTAGCACCCAATGCTTCTATACAAATTTTGTTTTAAATCTATGGATAATGGTACAAAATAGCTGTTTTTGTTATAATTTCAAGCTAGAGTATTAATTTTTAAAAAACAGCACAACTTCAACCAAAAATGGATTTTGGGTTGAGTAATCAGTTAGGGCTATAGTGTCTCTAAGCTAATTGTTGTCCAGGGAAGTGATTTGGCCGATATCTCCCTCAACTGCCTATTCTTTCCCCAATTCAGGGTACCCAAGTATAGGTTATATTAGTGATTTTAGTTTTTATTTATTTCATCTTTAATATTGTCTAGGAAAAAAAGTAATTGATTGAGAAGGAATTGAGTCCGAGGTTCAAGTTTGATAATTTTATAAGATTTTTATAATTTAGTCAATGTAATTTACACCTGTATTATATTAATACAACAAGTAAATAGAACGAATGTACACATTTATAAGATTTGAAAAAATAAATGACTAAATTTAATTTAAACATACAAATATACCTGTAACAGCAACCCCTATTGAAGCAATACCCCAAGCTTACAAGAGTAATACTACAAAGAGAGATGAGACACTCTTAGTACAAGCAAGCCAGTCCACCAACCCCAAGGTGGTGTCTCTTAGTACAAGCAAGCCAGTCCACCAACCCCAAGGTGGTGTCTCTTAAACCCAGAGTATCTTATCTATCTTGATATAATTACTGTTGTAGGCATGGGATAGTTCACTACTGGTGGCTACTGTTACTCATATCTATGTAAATATTACATATATATATATATATATATATATATATATATATATATATATATATATATATATATAAATGTGTGTGTGTATAGAGGGAGAGAGAGCTGCTGCATAGTTCCTTGACTTTTCTTTAAAATGTCGAAATGAGCAAAGGTAGTCTTGTAGTCTAATAAGTTGATATAATTCCTAAAATATTTTTAAATATCATCATATTATTATAAACACATATTTAATCAACTAAATTATGGTCAACTTGGATTGGTCAATAGATAATTTTGATAAGAAATAACAGAGAAAAAATCTCAATAGATAAATGAGGCAAAACAATATAAAAAGTTTGATTTTTTTTTCTTCTACTAATCCACTTTTCAAAGATAAATTTCTTATTTGATTTATTCATATTTTTGAAGGTTTCTTTAAGAATTGGTATACACTTTAGCCATAGCCATGGTTTAGTTGGTAGAAATTGCTTCAATGTTCTGTTAGTTAAGATGCATAGAGGAATTTATTTTTTCCCTTCTCTACTTCAATTTTATCTCTAAATCCTGAAAAGACCTTTTGAACAGTTTAATAAAACAAAAATAATAAAATGGTAGACATTTTTTTTTTGAAAAAATTGACATGCAACCACCCTAGTGAAAACAATTGTAATACAATTTTATCAAATTGTGACTTTTGTTATTCATGTAGGAAAGAAAGTGACTTTTGTTAGTTCTTACCTACATTAAATTTTCCAAAACAATCTTTTCCAGGATATAGAAATAATGCATCTAATAGTTGAAAATTGAGCTTCTTCTTGGGTTGGTTCCCGGTTACGAGGGATTGGAGAGGAAGTGTTCCATGGTTGAAGGATTCTCTGCATAGGCTTTAATCCGAGCCGACATTAAGGCTTCCCCCTCTTTTTAACAATTCCTGAGAAGCCGAACCATGAAAATGCCTAATTATCAAAGTATTTTTGACATTGTGAGTGTCAACAATTTCAGCACATTTATGATTTCCTGTTCTACTCATCAATTTTATCTAAATATTTTGTTTGTGTGTATATATATATATATATATATATATATATATATATATATATATATATATATATATATATATACACAAACAAAAAACACACACTTTTTTTTCCCTCTATTAATCTTCTAGTTATCATATCGAGAAAGTCCACTTAGAATTAATTTTTAAAAAATAAACTACTGCACCTAAACTTTGTATACTAATTCAGCAATCACTTAATTCTTTTAGATTTGAGATCATGAAACTATTAAAACTTGAATTATTAGAAGTCACATAATGTGCCAAATTCGTAATTTTTATATTGACACAGATAATTAAATATATTTTAGATTTAAGTAAAACTTGTGCCAACAGGGGAAAAAAAATAAATAAAAATAATGTTGTAATTTGATAATGAGATTGTGTTTCGATTGAAGATAGGAAAGGTTTACTTAGATGAACTCATATTAGGGACAGTGTTGTACCACATACGTGAACAGGACAAACAAGCCTAATTTAGTGTCAATTTTTAATGTACAATACATCAATATTGTAATACAAGTTGCCTGTGAGTAAATTAAATTGTAGAGTGAGAGGTTTTTAGTTGTATAGAGTAAATAAAGTCCTTTTTAAAGATTGTGTTGTTGTATCCTCATTTTAAAATTTTATTAAAAAATACATAATGTTTTTATTAGCTTATTACTTTGTTTAGTATCAGTTGAGCAAGTTGTCGCTTCGAGGTTAAGTCCAAAACAAGTTTTAACTTTTGATTCGTTTCCTTTTTTAATATTCTCAAAAATTAAATTAATCAAGAGCTTTAGTAAGAAAAAAAGTGGAATTATGGATAATGTGTATATTTTGGTAATATTTTCATCAAGAAATAAACATTTCTTCTTGATGAAATGATTATTGAAATATACACATTTCCTATAATTAAAATCTTTTTTCCTTACTTAACCGCACGATTAATTTTATTTCAAGAATGTTAAAAATAAATCAATTGAAACTTGTCGTGGCATTACTCTATGCGACAACCTGTGTAACAGATACCCAGATTTGGAAAGGTTTGGACATTGCATTCACACCTCAGCAAAATCTTGGCGAATCAAATGTGTAAACGGGCTAGTTTGCTTGGCTTTGGATGTATAAGTTTCTGTCCAATCTGTTTCGTATGAGAAATCCAACATAAGTATTATTATTCAATCCACATATTTCTATTTTTAACTTGCTCTTTATAAAATTTTAATAGTTTAACTGGAAGTAATAGCTAGTATTAACAGTAAAAGTGCTTCACACTGTTACTAAACCTAGGCAAATCAATCATAATTTAAATGGACAGTTTTGGGTGGCTAAGTGTTAGAGCACTGAGTTGTCGTGTCGAAGCTCTTGGGTTCAAATCTTCCAGCTGCGGCAGATTTTATTTAATCTGTTAACAGCCAGCGATGGCTCCTTTAGGAAGATCTGGGGCTCACTCAGCCTTTATAAAGTGGGTACCCAAAAAAGGGGGAAAACCTTGAAGTTGAACATGATCTAGGACACTTCACCTATCAGCACAACCATTGTCTAAAAAAACAGGACATTCTCTATGAGGTACTGGACACAAGACTTCATGAGTCATACAGGAAGAGGTGTTTTGGTTTTTTTTTTTTGTGACCAGACATGTCTGAACTTGAGTCCAAAATATTTTTTGCATACACATATACCTACATTTTTAATAATAAAAGGCTTAGCGAATCAGAAGGCTAGATGCTGTTATCTGTCACTGTTTTTAACCCTCCATCTGCAACCACCAAATCAAAGGCAATCCATCATTCATCATTTCCTCTCGGATAGTTACCTGTCAACTCAGGACTTATTAACTTTTTAGAAATTTGTTCATTACAAGCCCATATCAATCTTCCCAATGCCATCACTTTGATTATATAATTTCAGTGAGTTCACTGCCAATCCCCATTGTGTAACCTCCTATATTCTCTAGTAGGCTCATCCTTTTTTTGGCTGACTATTTAATCTATTTCTAAAAATTAACTATCCTCTTTGGATTTTGGCAATTACAATATATCAGCCGATCTTATTAAATATCCAATGAAATGCTTTAAGATGTCAAATTTTCCAAGCTCCCATGCTGTAACCCTGGGCCCTGATGTCCCAGAAAAATATATGAAGATGGCAATCATTGGAATTGGAATTTCAGTGATATTAATAAACAGAAATGTATTCTGAAGACATGTAAGTAAACAGGATTTGACACAGGTAAAATGAATCCCTCTGAAACACTACATTTAATCTATTACAAAACTAAATGAAATTATTTATTTTAAACTAGTGAAAATTAAATTAAGAATGACAAATTTCTAAGTTCTAAGAGTATCGATTCTGTATGATAGGCCACTGCATATATATTTAAATTATTCATAAAAACAGCATTCACACAGGACATAAATATGGCTTCTTATCTTCATGCTGGGCCTTAGTAGGTCCCATTAAACAATGGTATAATACTCTACCGTCACAATGAAGACAGTTATGTAATCTTATTAATGTATAGTGACTCATTATAATATGGTTTAGTGTGTATATATAATAAAAAAAAAAAACCTGCACCACTACGACCCGTGAATGATTCTGGGGGCTCAGTACATGGTTGAGACACTACTGTTTCATGGACAACGGTTCTGGAACGAGGTGACTTGTCCCAGGTAACGCTCAACCGCCAGGTTTTCCCCCTTACTGTGGGTACCCTATTTTTATAATATTTTATAGAGGCTGGGTGATCCCCAGGAGGGTCCTAGATCCTATACGATCCATCTCCAGCTGTGAACAGACTAAATAAAAGTAACTGCCTGTAGCGGGATTTGAACCAGGATTTCCAGGATTCCAACTCAGTTCTCAACCACTGAGCCACTCGGCTCCCTGTATATATAATATAGTGAATCACTATACATGGAGCAGAGTGGCTCAGTGGTAGAGTGCTGAGTTCCTCCTGGATTCAAATTCCGATCGCTGGCAGACTTTTATTTTATCTTTTAGTGGCAGGAGATGGATCCTGAAGATCTAGAGCCCTCCCGGGGCTCAACCAGCCTCTATAAATTGGGTACTCAAAGTAAGGGAGGGGGAATCTGGCAGTTAAGCATGATCTAGGACAAACCACCTCCCTGCACAACCATTGTCCAAGAAACATCTCTATCATCTACTGAACCCAAGACCCTCCATGTGTTGGAGTGGTACAGGTACATCTACTGAATCCAAGACCCTCCATGGGTTGGAGTGGTACAGGTACATCTACTGAACCCAAGACACTCCATGGGTTGTAGTGGTACGGGTAAGTACGAATATTTCATTCTTCTGATAATTACTTAACTGCTATGTAATAAATAGAAATAAACAAGTGAGTTAAAAAATAAATAAACTACCATGTAAGTTCTCCCATATTAATTAACCAGATATACTGAACAAAAAATTATGTATTTTGTGTTGATATAAATTAATAAAAAATTGTCATTTTTTTCTAAATTGGTTTATGGTTTAGCTGCAAAAAAATACAATATTAGAGTTTATGTATGTATAAATGTTATCGTCAAGTCAGATGAATTCGAACTTAATACAACATGATGGGATCATAACATGAAATAACTCCTGCTGAAAGTGTTTTATATCCGTGGCTAACCGACTAAGAAATTCTTGGGGCAACCTGGGGTCTAGTGGTTAGCATAACGAACTACTAAGCCCAAGTCGCGGGTTCGTAGCCCGGCAGGTGGCCCTAGGATTTTTTTAAGGGAGTAAAAATCCTTAGTTACGCCATCCTTCAGAAGGGGCGTTAAACGGAATACCTGAGCCTGTACGATGTGTCAAGTACTCGTTAAAAATCCCTATCCTGATTAAACCTGGGTTGGCAAAATTTAGAGCTCCCACTGTAGCATCGGCCGATTAGCCATAGCAGCATAAAGTGACCTTAAACGAACAAACAACAACAACTAAGAAATCCTTAGCAGTTTCTGATCACTTAGCAGTCATGTAGAATTTCCAGAATAGATGTGATTCCTCAAAACAAGCATTTATATATTTTTTTTAACTTTTCTAAATCGGCAAACACAAACCATTGAAAAATGGTAATGCAATAGTTTTATCAAGCAAGATCTGTATTTTTTCCTATATGCGTTGCTGGGAATGACTTATGACTTGTTCATACATTTGGCTTTTTGGATAGTAAATTTATGCCTACAAATATTCTGCTCTTGGAAAGAATATTTAAGTTATTTTATCCTTATGGATAAAGTAGGTAAGTAAAACAATTGCATTGTGCTATGCTCTTAAAGTATTAGACATAAATTTTGAACTAATATTTTATTGATTTTGTTTTGATTTTCCACTCTAAACATAGGAATTCTCTAAATTATCACAACTCTTTTATAAAAGTATTGTATTGATATACTGGAGATAATGAATTTTTTGTCGATTTGCTGGGTACTAGTATTTCTTTTCATAATAGATACGGCCTTTCTCTGTACTAATGTACCCCTCTCCGTGTGTTAGCAAAGATGTTCGTATTTGTCGACATTGGCTTCTGGAAAGACATTCGTATTTTATTTCACCGAAAAAACGCGACCACTGGGGGCTGTAAATTTATCTATAGAGTATAAAACTAAAAACAATCCTAATCTGGCATTTTATGTGATATACTGGGTAGTTGGTGGTTTGAGCATCTTGAGATTAAAATGCTAGGCCCTAATAATCATAGGACAACTCAATCAGTGTTTTTTAATGCTGATATTTTGACGTTATCGTTACAAGAAGCGGCTCAAAATCTACCGAGTTTTCGCTCATCGGCTGAGCAAAATCAACAAGGGAAAGCCACTTAAGTCCAATGGATCAGCTGAGTATGATGTGCGCTCTGTCAATCTTAGATTGAAGGTAGCTCTGGTAGATGCATCTACTTCATATTTGGATGCGGCTCTGAATAGATTTCTGTTGAATTGTCATAGTGTGCCTCGTCTAACTACTGGAGTTTTTCCTGCTTAGGAGTTGATTGATTAAAGATCAGGAGTGACCTCTTACGATCTCCTGCTACGTCAACTTGTTAGCAAAAATCTCATGAAAAACAAATAGAAGTTCATCATGGATCACAAACAGCAAAATAATGTTACCAAGAGGGGAGCTCAGGGTATCTACAGAACTATCGGCATTATGGAGAAAATTAGATTCCTGCATCCGTTGTAAAATGTTTAGGACCTCGAAGGCACCGAGTGTTCGTACCGTCACTAACAGACACTGGACCAAGGATCTTGACCAAATACATGGTTCTTCCGCTGCACCAGAGTCCCCGCCGATTTATTTAAGTCTTATCCGCGTCCATCTCATGAGACTGATGAGAACAGAAAAGATCCAGCTTAGAGATTCCGCCCTATCACTGTGGCGCTCCCATGACCCTCAGAAGGACCAACTAAACTAAACAGCAAAAAAACCAGCGTACCTGGAATTTTGTCGTGTTTTTCTTCCTAGTGCAATAATTTAATTTTTTCTGTATGTGCCAAGTAAAGTATACGTCATATGAGATAAAATATTGAAAAACAAGAAATATCTGAAAAGAAAAACAATTTTATTCACAAAAATTCCAAACTCGTATTAAATAATAAAATATTCTTCGGCAATTTTTCTTCATTATTATTTTTATTTTATTTTTTTAATAACGGGTGATTCCTCCCCTTGCTTCTATCACAGGCTGGATTCTCCTTGGCATGCTGCTGATTAAGCTGGCAACTCTTTCCTGTTCGATGCCGGCTACCAGAAACCAACGTTCGCAAGGCAGTCCAGAGGTACAGGGAAACTGGTAACTTAACCAGGAGGCCAGGTTCAGGTCGGCCCAGAGCGATCTTCCCGCTGACTTTAGATTTATTGTGATGCAGACGTTAAGAAATCACTTTCAGACAGCCGTGGAGACCAATCAAAGGCTTCGAATTGCCCAAAAAATGAATATCAGTGTGGAGGCGGCTTCATGAAGTTCACATACGAGTTTGGAGTTTTTGTGAATAAAATTGTTTTTCTATTCAGATATTTCTTGTTTTTCAAACTGTTTCCTCATATGATGTATACTTCACTCGGCACATACTGAAAAAATTAAATTAGTTGCACTAGGAAAAAAAAACTCACAAAATTCCAGGTGCGCTGGTTTTTTTCGCTGTTTAGTTTATGTTCTTCAGCTCACAGAAGAAAAAACTAACAAGGAGGTTGATTGAAGAAATGTAAATTATGATTAGAGAATTTTTTTTAATATTATCATAGGTAAATTATCCTTAATCCATTAATACCACGAAATCTTATAGAAATTAGTCATTCTGTTAACTCATAATAACAACGCAAATAAATCAGTTCTCTAATGATAAATTTAAAACCCACTAATAGAGAACTTATAAGAAAATCTTTTAATTATTTGTAGCATTACTGACATGTCAATATTTATACCTCTTTGGATTGTGTATGTAGGTTATCAACTAAGGACACATACCTGTTTAAAATATTTTGAATTAATTTAACAATAATTGTTAATGAACAATTTATGAAGTAGGTAAGAAGGTCTTTTGCCATTAGAAGCGATTATCTACTGCTTGAAAAATTGGATGAAGTAACTGTTATTAGAAATTGGATGTGATTGACAAGTCTATAGTTGTCAAATATTTCTTTCCAAGAATGAATGATTGTGAGGTTTTTGTTAAAGTGGAAAATGAAGAGGAAACTGAGCGAAATTGTAAGATTCTCTTACCTATTCTTCCTCATAATTATAAACATACATTTAATGATTTCTATTGAATTATCTTTATTGGGTTTACTGTTCCTTATTAAACAATTAACTGTTGTTCTAAGTATATTATTATGTGTCATTAGGTGGACTTGTTCTTATGAAAGAAGAATTATTTGTTCCCGATCATGGTGAGGAATATTTTTATTTGTAATTTTTTTTTTTTTAACTTATCAAAGTATATTTGTAATTCCCTTTGTTAACATTAGTTGTATCATGATGTAAAAGTAGTTAATTCCATTTTAGTTGACTTCTACATGGTGTATATATAGTTGAATTTAATATAAAATTGATTGGAAGATGACACTGTTTGAAATTAAAATATATTGAATTTTTTTTTAAGTAGCTATTTCATGTCCAAATATTGATGCCCGATATGTCCAACATGTCCTTTTGATATCACCAGAGTCTTAGTTATCTTGTTCAACTTCAATTTGTGACCATTCATAATTATTTTATGAACATTTTTTATGTTTTTGTCCATTATATACAGGCTTCCTCTGGATTTATCGTTTTTGGTGCTCTTTTCAATCCGTTTAAATTTAGCAATCCACTACTCAACAGTTGATTTTCCTGGTGCAGAGGTGAGAATTATTTATCAAGCAAAATTTTGGTTTTTATGGTATTTTCTTTTTCATGATAAACCAATCCTTCAATCATGGGTGAAACTTATTTTTATTCAGTTTTTTTATATTAACAAATGTCGCTTCACTAACAATGCAATATTTGATGAATTGAATATCTGATGAACAATTGTCCGACAGCTGTCGAATTTATATGCGTATCATATGATTCATGTATGCGAGGAGATAGTTGACTGGAAGATCTGAAAAATGAAGGAAATAGTTGGGGGTGCAGTCAAATTAAACACTAAATAACTGGCTACTTATTTTATTTTGTGGCGACGTTTCGACCCACTTTGTGGGTCATCTTCAGGGCTAAGAAAGAAAGACAGGTAAAACAACAACTATAAAAATACATTCTTGTACCAAGTAAATGATAATATAAAAAAAAATATATATATGTAGAGTAATAGAAATTTAGAACAAAAAAGTGAGGGATATATATGATTACAAATATTACAGAGTAAATGTACAGAAAAGTGGTGATGTAAAAATTTACAAAGATAAACGAAGGAAGTATATACGTATCCTTTGAAGGTTGATACTAACAATACATCATATCGGTTTAATTCTAGTAACACCATCTATATGTCAGCCTATGTACTTTTAAGCTGACCTGATATATTTAACTTTTTTAGTTAATCAAATATGTGTAACTTCTGTCTTCCTTTCCAGATATAAGTAACTCTGCCATTTGTAAAACAGAAGAAATGCAAGATGAAATTGAGGCTGCCTGTAAGTTTTCTCTTTTTGTGAATTTGTTATTGCTCCCATCCTTGATTTTGATATGATACTTGATTATTTATTTTTTTTATTTTGAGTTGAATTATTAAGATTTAAAAATGTGGTGCAAATAAGAGACGCGTCTAGTTCAGAATTTCACACTATTGCTATCCAGCAGAGTTTGTGATTACTAGCTTTGTGTTCAAATATAAAATTTATGTCTATTGGAATTAAACACTGCTGCTTTAATTTGATCAAAGTAGTACCTTAAGTAGTAAAAATTTAAATTAAGGTGAGGGCCCAACTTCAAGTGAAAAGTACGGACCCTTTAGGGAAACAGCTGAGCGGAAATTTAAAAAAAATATACAATATTTAGTCATATTGGTACTTGTATGTTATGGTATCACCACTTTATAATTTAATATAATTTATTGAATTTCATGGTTGTAAAACACACACATGTATATTGAATTTCATGATTGTAAAACACATGTGAAGTAAAAATATGTAAATTGGTAATTAAATGGTTTGTTTGTTTATTCAATTAACGTCACTTTATGCTGCTATAGCTAATCAGACAATGCTACATTGGGAGCTCTAAATTTTGCCTATCCAGGTTTAATTAGGATAGAGAGTTTTAACGAGTACCTAACATCGTACAGGCTCAGGACCCCCGTTTAACGTCCCTTCTGAAGTACGGCATAACTGAGGATTTTTTACTCCCTTTAAAAAATCCTAGGGCCACCTGCCAGGCTATGAACCCGAGATTTTGGCCTTAGTAGTTTGTTACGCTAACCACTGGACCACGTAATTAAATAGCTTTTACACAGTGAGTTTTATTTGTATGAAAATGTACACTTTAAACAGCGTATTTCAAGAGATTCACGACGAAAATGGATGTTCAGAGGGATTTGCAGAAAAACAAATTAATGTTTCCGAGAATTGGTGCAGAATAGATCGGAACAAAGACTATTAGCAATAATAGAAAGAAGGATCCATCCTGGAAGTATTGTAATGTCCAACAGCTGGAAGGGGTACATGGGTCTGAACAAACTGGGTTATGTTCCTAAATAAAACTGTTAATAACAGTTACAATTTTGTTGACCCTGTCTTGCTGAGTTTATGTGGCGTACACAACTCAAGGGTAAAGGCCCATTCGTCCAAAACTTATTAGATGTTAAAGATTTTTGGATTGATGTAAACAATTAAAATGAGTCTAATAATGGTTATATACATATGTTTATATATGTATGTTATTTATTTCAAATTAAATGAAATATATTAAATTCTAAAGTGGTGATACCATAACATACAAGTACTGTCATATTATTGTTAGTCATATATTGCTAATATTGACAAGAGCTAAAAAAGCAAAAGAAATTGGAAGTGATTTAGTGTCAGTGTTGTGATTAGTAATAATGTACTTCACAATTAGTGATGTGTCGGATCGTTAACAAAGTATATCCGCAGATATGGATCGGAATATGGATATTTGGTGTCAAGATCCGTGGATGCAGATCTCAACTTTTTTACTCAATCGGTGTCAGTGTGCGTGACCTTGATAGTTTTCACACTTGCACTGGGCGGTTGTTTCTTTTGTTTTTTTAATAGTTTAGTATGACACTGTGCGGCATAGATAAAAGTTTATGTTTGGTAGTTTGTTATATAAATGTCAACAAAGAAGTTTTTCTTCAAACCTTGAAAAGATTGCCTGAGTCAAATGTTAAATGTCAATTGTTTTTCACTGCTACTTAATAACATTTTTTCAGGGTTATTTTAAATTTACTGAAAACCTCTTAGGTATGTGTTAGTAACACTATAAACAACAACTTCTGTTCTGAACAAACATCGAAAACAAAAGAAAAAATGTTGTAGCTCCATACAAACTAAGGTCATTTGGTTGGAGGACTGAATTTTTTTTTCATTTTGATGTTGGCCAGAACAAAAGTTGCTGTTTACAGGGTTACTAACACGTACCTAAGAGTTTTTCATTGAATATAAAATACCCATATATAAAATTTTATCTATGTATTGAAAATTAATAAGGTAAAAGAGCCGCCAAAAAAGTCACGGATCTTTCTTCTCCCTCCGCTGGTACGGATATCCGACACATCACTAGTCACAATAATTGCCAAAATAATTCGTTATCCTCACCAACTAGCCAACATGTTGTAATTTATAATTTTTTTGTTAATTGTTTTAATTTTTAAATGTTTTTATTTGAAGAGAAAAGATTTGCCCCGGCCAGGATTCGAACCTGGGTCGTCCATCTCTCCGTGACATCACTCAACCAATTGAGCTACCGGAGTCGCCTCTCAGCAGGGACAAATCCGTTTTCTTATCTGATCCCATGTCCCCGTGTTCTCGCAATTTTTGCAATGTATACACGAGGACGAATGTTCATTGAACATTACTTAATTTTAGGGCCTTGTTGACTGAGAGGCGACTCCGGTAGCTCAATTGGTTGAGTGCTGTCATGGAGAGACTGACGACCCAGATTCGAATCCCGGCCGGGGCAAATCTTTTCTCTTCAAAATAAAAATGCTCTAATTTATGTTGTTCTACCAGTTGTGACTGTTGTTGGGCGAAAAAAGCTCAGGTGATGGTCGGAAGGTAACAGGCAATAAGTCTTACGTAGTTAACCCCCAAATAAATTATTGTTCCACATTTGTACCACTTCAGTTTAGTTGGATTTTAAAAAATTATCATATTATAGTATAATTAAATTATTATTCTTTGTTTTTATTTATTACATATCTTAACGAGTTTTGCATTATTTCTAATATAAAATTAGATTGTTAAATTTATTTTCTGATCATTCAAAGTTGATAATGTTATTAGTTAATCATTTATGTATAATTTCATTTTTTATGCTTTTTCAGATATCGCTAACTCGTTTGTTTTTGTGAAAGAAGAAAAGTCTGAAGAAATCGAGTCTGCTTGTAAGTTTTTGTTCCTTTTTTTAAATTTGTGGTTTTTTCCATGTTTAATTTCTGATATTGATTTAGTTATAGTTTTTTTTTTTGGAAAAATGTAGCACTTGCCCATCAAAAATTGTGTGATGTTTATGATGATGAGCTCAAAAGTGAACACCAATGATCCATTCCTAAATCATTGATTATACTATTTTTTTAATTATAAAACCAATGTTTAATATACACCTTTATCCTTCCTAAAATTATTTTATTTCACACTTTTATAACTTTAAACATTAATTATGAAGGAAAAAACAATTCTTATTCTTTATGGGTTTTATTTGAATTAGAATAGGATATTGCTTTGTTTTTTAATTATTAACAAGTAGAAATTGATTGTTATATATTTTTTTGTTTTTTAAAATTATTTTTATTTAATTGTACAACTGTAATATATACATCTAGTACAATGGCTAAATGAATAAATAAATACATGAAAGGACATGTAGAGGCACTACCCACTGGCAGCACTCCAATAACATTTCTATTATAGAAGGTCTCGAGGCCATCTTCTCTTCAGACGCCTAGGAGGATTGTCCGGGATGGAATTGGATGCAAGGATGGAAACTAGTGAGTTTGTATGGGCCTGGAGTTTATTATGGAATGAGGTATCTGGAATGGGATAAATCGGTAACATATGGAACTTTAAGGTCATTATGGATAGTTTTATTTGTGACAAAATAAGGAGTGTTTAGGATTTTGCGAAGGATTTTGGATTGCAAGGATTGAATACGAGAGGAATTCGATAGTTTGGTGGACGCCCATAGTTCAATTCCGTAAGTCCATATATGTCTTATAACAGTCACATAAATAAGTCTTTTGTAATTGATCTGAAGCTTTGAGTGTTTGTCTAGTATGTGTTGAAGTAGTCGGAAGCGTCTAGCTGTTTCTTGTCTTTTCAGTCTTGTGTGAGGGTTCCAAGTAAGACGTTTGTCTAAGTTGAGTCCTAGGTAGCGAATCTGTTCAACAGGGATAAGTGGAGTACTGTTAAAGGATACAGTAGGACAGGAAGTCATGGGTTTTCTGCGAAGGGTAAAGGTAATTTGACGGGACTTGTTGGAATTGATTTTAATTCTCCAATTCCGACACCATTCTTCGAGGCTTGATAAATGTGATTGAAGGGATTGGGATGCAATATATGGGTCGATACTAACTGATAACACACATGTGTCATCAGCATACTTGGAGATGAAGGTGTTAGGATGGGTTGGAATGTCAGCGGTATATACTGTGTAGAGGATAGGACCGAGGATGCTACCTTGAGGACCACCAGCAGACTGGGAATAGAGGGACGAGTAGGAACCTTTATGACTTACTTTAAATGTTCTGCCAGTCAGAAAGGACTGAATGATTAAAAAGTATGTAGGAGGAAGGAATTGCCATATTTTGTAAAGGAGACCTGGGTGCCAGACTCGATAAAAAGCCTGTTCTATATCGAGAAAGGCTCCCGTGCAGTACAATCTACGCTCCAATGCAGAGGAGACAACATCCACCACACGATGGCATTGCTGGATAGTGGAGTGGGATGTTCGGAAACCAAACTGGTGGTCTGGGATTATGTGGTTACTATCTAGGATGGGATACAGACGTTTTAGTATGAGTTTTTCGAGGATCTTGCCCATTATGGGTAAGAGGGAGATAGGGCGATAGGAGGATGGGAGTTCTGGAGGCTTTTTGGATTTTGGGATCATTTTTACTATAGATAGTTTCCATGTATCAGGAAAATAGGTAGTACGGATTTCAGAATTATGTATGTATGTGAGGAATAGGGTAGCTTTTCGAGGAAGGGATTTTAGGATGTGAGCTGTAATTAGATCATGTCCAGGAGCTTTACGGAAAGGTAAACTATGAATAATATTGGATATTTCTGACGGATGAAAAGCCTTAGGTGGGAGACTCATTTGGAGTGGGATATCCAGTTCTGCTTCAATACACTCAATGTGAATAGAGTTGAGGGTATCAGGGTGTGGATTAAAGGTTTTGAAGAGGTGTTGGGCGTATATGTGAGATTTTTCTTCATCAGATCTGGACTAAGTTTGATTTTCAGTAAGGAGAGGATGATTAAAATCTTTGAATTTAAGGATCTTTTTCGTGTTCGTCCATAATGATTTGTTAGTAGTAGTAAGATTTTAAGTCACACTTAGTAAATTTTGGATTTTGTAGTTTCTAATCTCTGTTTTCAGTTTCTTAGTCAGTTGGGTGTAATACGTTTTATCTGTTGGGCCCTGTGCCACTGTTGAGTCCTGTCCCACTTCGATCTTGCTCTCCGTTTTTGGTTAGCAAGATGCGAAGGTGCTTTGGCAGGTTAGTCTGTTGTGTGATATTATTTCTGTTTATGGTAGTGTTATATTTTATACTGTCTGTTATTGTTGCTGTAAATATTTCTATTGTGCTGTCGATGTCTTGTTTAGTCTTGAATGGAACCCATAAGTATAGTTTGTTTTCCAAATTGTTACTAAATTGCTCCCAGTTAATTCGTCCTGTAATCAATGAAGGAGAGGAGGGCTTAGGAATGAAGGTTGAGTGTAATGAGAGAAGAACTGGACTGTGATCAGAGGAGAGGTCATCCAAGGATTTGATTAATTCGTGGGAAGGAGAAATCAGGGATGTGACAAATATATCCAGAATATCAGGGTGTTTTTTCAGGGAAGTTGGCCAGTAGGTAGGATTCGAGGGAGGAGGATTGAATAACTACGAGAAGTGGAAACATGAGACAGGATGTTGCCACGAGAGTTGGATGCTCGACAACCCCATCATTGGTGTTTAGCATTATAGTCTCCTCCAGCAATAAAGCGTGATCTGAGGGATTGGAATAATGATTCTAGTTGGTTATAGGATAGAGAATTGCCAGGAGGACAGTATACAGCTGATAATGTAAGATGGAAGGGACGAGTTGATATGATGATAGAGGTTGCTTGGATAGCCTCATTTGGAGTAGCGGGAATAAGGGAATGTGGAATGGATTTATGGATAAGGATGCAAGAACAGGCGTGGGAAGTGTTTTCTGGGTGGTCAGATCTATAAGTGACGTAGTCGCATATGTAAAAATATGAACGTTTAGTGAAGTGAGTTTCAGTCAGTAGGGCAATTTCAATCTGATTGTCATGTAGAAATATGTCAAGTTCGTCTCGGTGGTTGTTTAGTCCATTCGCATTCCAAAAGAGGACAGCCTAGGGGCTTCACATTCATCGCAGGAAGTTAAATGGAATTTCTGTGAGGAGGGAGGGTGATGAGCGGTTTGATAGTTTGTTGTAGGTCTATCAGGAAGGAAGATAGGATGGAATATATGTCGGAGGGATTCTGTTTTTGGAGTGGATATGGATGAGGAGGTTGAGATGGAAAATCAGTAGGGGTGTTGGCTGGGTGCTGAGCCCGACATTGGGGAAGAGGAGGTAGATCAACTTTCGTTAGTCGATGTAATGTGGGGTTTACCAGGAGAGAAGGTTGTGATGGAACTGGAAGTGGGTGTTCTGGAGGAAGTTTAACACGGAGGGGTAAGTGGTGAGGAGGAATTGGATGTTGTGGAGGTTGGGACTGTGCTCTGGGGATCTGTGGCTTGGATTGAGAGGTTAGGGGTTTAGATTGGATGTTGGATGTGTCTGACGTCGCGGCTTCTGTATAGTCTTGGTGTAGGCTTGAGAAGGCCGCTTTATGTCTTCCTGTAAATCGGCGATCGTTGAAGTAGTGGGATGCTGCTCGCTGATAGATGTTTGTGGCAGTTCTGGGAAATGAGATAAATTGCCAGTTTCAGGAACAACATTTAAGGTCTTCTGTTCAGGTTTTTGTATGCAGTATTGTGCGATCTCTGTCTGTAGAGGTTTTTATATGTGATGCAACCCCTGTAGCTAGGAGGATGGTCTTCATCACAGAGTGCACATTTCGCAGGCTCCTCCTTAGGTTTTGAGCGTGCGTCAGATGAGTGTAGGCCGGCACATTTAACGTATCTGGTCTGGTGATGGCAGTAAGCCTTTGTGTGTCCTAGATTTTGACGTTTTGTGCATTGCACTATTAGTAGTTTTAGTTGGGGCTGCTCAAATCTTATGGTGGAATATACTAGTCTTGTGATCTGAAATACCTCAGCGTTATTTCGAGCTGCTTCTAAGTCTATAAAAAATAGTGGTAGCGGGTATTTTTCTGTTGGGTGTAGAACACAGGATATATTTCTGATGCTATGGCCTATTTCTTCAAGACCTTTTTTGATGGCAGCAGTGGGGGTGCTTGAGTGAAGACCTCTTAAGACCACACGGTATGCTTTATCTTCTCTTAGCTGGTAACAATGGAAATCGTATTTATTAGCAGTAAGATGATTAATCAATTTTTTAATAGTTTTCTTTGCTATTGGTATCGATTTTGATATCGTGGACGCGTGCTTAGCACCTGAAGTTTGGTTCCCCCATTAAATTGACGATTTCAACACCGAAAGACAGAAAATTGTCAATTTTGGTGACATATACAGGTGGTGGCTCAGGGTCAGAAAATAGAGTTTCACTGGAAGATGTGAAGTAATAACAGGGTGAGAACGTAACAAGCACAGAGCGAAACTACAATGTAACTTTAGTTGCGGCCATGACACTTGCTACTCGTTATATATTTAAAATTTTCTTTAAAAATTAATGAATACAAATTTATTTATAAGTTTTAGATATTTTCAACAAACTTTTATTCATGATTAAAATTTCTGACATAAAATTTTTTTTAAAGTTTATTTCATTTTAGGTACTGACGATTCACTGAGCAAGGTAGAGGTTATTGAGCAGGACGACTTGAAAGGTAGGATGAAGATGGCTGTAACACCGTTCCATTCCGGTTTAAGGCTGAATCCTATTTACTCTTATTCAGCAGAGACAAAGGATAATTTAAAAAAAACGATAGCGACAGATAGGCCTTATCACTGTCCTCATTGCGAGTATAAAGCTGTTACAATGGTCAATTTAAAATTACACTTGATATCCAATCATACAGGTGAGAGACCTCATCACTGTCCCTATTGTGATTATAAAGCAAGACAAAGGATTCATTTAAAAACACATATAATGGCCAAACATATCAGTGATAAGCCTCGTCATTGTCCTCATTGTGATTATAAAACTGCTTTAATAGTCAATTTAAAATCGCACATAATGACCTATCATACAGGTGAGAGACCTCATCACTGCCCTTATTGTGATTATAAAGCAAGACAAAGGATTCATTTAAAAACACATATAATGGCCAAACATACAGGTGATAAGCCTAATCAATGCCATTATTGTGAGTATAAATCTGTTAAAATGAGCAATTTGAAACGGCATATAATGTCTCATCATCCAGGGGAAAAATCTTATCAATGTTCTTTTTGTGAGTATAGAGCTGTTAAAATGAGCAATTTGAAAGGGCATATATTGTCTCATCATCCAGGGGAAAAACCTTATCAATGTTCTTTTTGTGAGTATAGAGCTGTTACAATAATTAATTTAAAATCACATGTAATGGATAATCATAAAGGTGAGAAACCTCATCACTGTCCTCATTGTGACCATAAAGCCGTGTCTATGACCGATTTAAAAATACATATAACTGCCGACCATACCAATGATAAGAACCATCCTTGTCCTCATTGTGTCTATTCAGCAGTAACAATGGGTAATTTAAAAAAGCATATAACTGCCGAACACAATGAAAGAAAGCCTCATCAATGTCCTCATTGTGACTACAGGGCATCACAAGCTAGTACTTTAAAAAGACACACAATGGCCCTTCATTCAAAAGAGAAACCTCACCAGTGCTCTCATTGCGAATACAAAGCTGTTACAATGGCCAATTTAAAATCACACATAATGACCTATCATACAGATGAGAGACCTCATCACTGTCCTTATTGTGATTATAAAGCAAGACAAAGGATTCATTTAAAAACACATATTATGGCCCTTCATACTGGTGAAAAGCCTTATCAATGTTCCTTATGTGAGTATAGAGCTGTTAAAATGAGCAATTTGAAACGGCATATAATGTCTCATCATCCAGGGGAAAAACCTTATCAATGTTCTTTTTGTGATTACAAAGCTAGGGAAAAGAATCATTTAAAACTACATATAATGGCCAAACATACAGATGAGAAGCCACATCAGTGTCCTTATTGTGACTATAAAGCTGTTGTACTGAGCAGTTTAAAGACTCATATGATGACCAATCATACAGGTGAGAAGTCCCATCAGTCTCCTCATTGTGATTATAAAGCGGTTGAAATGAGTAATTTAAAATCAGATATTATGGACAATCATGGAAGTAGAAAGCTTTATTACTGTTATCATTGTACCTTTTCAGCAGCACCGTTGAGGAAGTTAAAATGGCATATAACTACACAACATACAGACAGAAATGCGTTGAGATTACAAACCTGATAAATATATCATATTTATTATCTTATTATTGAGATAATGAAGCTGATAAATTATAACATGTTATGCATAAGTATAAAGCAGTACAAGATATAATTGAATATAAGATTATGATAAAAGCTCGTTTCTTAAAAAAAATTTATCAAGTTTTTATTTTTCATCAGACACAACTTAAAAGTAGAGGCTGCACTGAAAAATATAAAAGAAAATTAACTTTGGGACATTTCTAATGGGCCTATTGGATCTTCATAAGTATTTATGACACTATTTTTTGGTAGATGTTAGCCTTAGTATAAAAAAAAAACTAAATAAAACTTATATTCAGTCCTCCTTGAATATCCTGTTTAAAATTTTCGATTAACAAAAAAAAAAAAAAGAATGAGATTTAGACCTGAAAATACCAGTCATTGGCAACTTGTAGTTTTTGTACCTGGTGGATTATGGACCTACTTCATCGAGATGGTATAATGTCCTCTGTTGATATAGTCCACTAATCCATTTAGTCAAGTAGATTCTTAGGTGGTTCTACTGCCTCATTTCCTCTATATTTAAGGAGTTCTGCAGGAATTCCATCATTGCCAGTGGCTTCATAGTTTTTTAGTTTATGGAAGGCATCAATTATCTCTTCTTCGTCAGGCGGTTCTGCCTCGTCTTCCGTGGATGATCCAACTGCAGGAGATATTTCATGGACCTCATTAATGTGGGGACCATCTTTTATCAGAAGCTTGAAAAAAAATAGCTTCTACAGTGAGCTAATATCTTGCTAATACTTGTTAGAAGGTTGCTCCTGTTGTCCAAATAGTAGGCCAGAAGGTTAGAATGTTGCCTCTGTTGTCCAAACAGTAAGCCAGAAGGTTAGAAGGTTGCTCCTGTTGTCCAAACAGTAGGCCAGAAGGTTAGAAGGTTGCTCCTGTTGTCCAAACAGTAAGCCAGAAGGTTAGAAGGTTGCCTCTGCTGTCCAAACAGTAGGCCAGAAGGTTAGAAGGTTGCTCCTGTTGTCCAAACAGTAGGACAGAAGGTTAGAAGGTTGCTCCTGTTGTCCAAACAGTAGGCCAGAAGGTTAGAAGGTTGCTCCTATTGTCCAAACAGTAGGCCAGAAGCAGAGCAAATTGTTTCAACATTGATTTATTTCACAGAAGACATTCCTTATTTATTTAACACCATGCTTTTCTTCGTTCATACAAAATGTAAATAATATCCATTAATGTTAGTAAAAAACACATTTCCAGCTTATCAGTCATATAATCCAAAAGAGATCTGTATGACTGATATTCTACATCTTTAAAATTCAAAAATGGGTTTATTTAGTACACATGTTACTGAGTTACAGATTTATATGTTTTGATCTTAAGACCAGCTGATGTTATCAGCCATGAATGGCCTCTGTACGATTATTATTACGATTCTACTAGATCCCAGGCCTCCTCCGCAGCCATCCAATATCTGCTATACTGTGCTATTTTCCTCCACACTCGTATACCCAGCACAGTCCTCCTCCACATCATCCAGCCATTTGATCCGAGGACGTCCTCTACATTTTTCCCATTGAGCATCTTTGGTATTCAGTGCTCTCGGATTGTCCCATCCATCTTATTCAGGTTCTCATTTCCAATGCCATTATTTTGGGATCTCCAAACTTCCTTCTTCTCCATATTCCACTTTCGGCTACTCGGCTCCACATACTTAATATTTTAGAATACAATATATTATTATGGACAAAAAAAAAAGCAATTAGACGTTTACTTTTACAATGTTCTTTATTTTTTTATAATTAAAAATTTCTATATTTATATGAATTTTTTCTTCTAATTTGGCTATTCATGCATCAGTTACATCTTTTTAAGTCAAGTTATTGTAGTTGTTTTTTATTTCATTATTTTGTTCTTTTGCTTATCATAAAATTTATAATACATATGCATCTGTATGTATAAATTAGTTGTTATATTTCTTATAATTCGTTATCATACTTATTTCTTAATTATTTTGTATGTGTTTTTTTTTTTTTTCTTTCCCTTCCTCATTGTTCTTCATATTTAATATAATGAATGTTTTAGTTATATAATATTAAGTTACTATAAGAATGTTAGAAAGAATATTGTTGTTATAATAATAAAAGTTAAGTAAAAATTATAAAATAAAATAAACATATTCTGGTAGTTAAATTATGTTGTACAAGTTCACTTCTTTTATAATGAAAACAATTTTCTCTATGTTACCCGGGTTGTTTTCGAGGGATACTCTCATACTTCTTGCCAGATCTTTTGAGATAAAATGGGATTGGTAGGCAGGACATTCCTCTATGATGTGTTGCACAGTGAGTTGTGTACTGCAGCTTGGGCACATCGGTGGGGGTACCCTGTTAATGAGATAGGCATGTGTAAAGTTGGTATGTCCTATTCTCATCCGGGTCAGCACCATTTCTTCTCTTCTATTCCCACGGCTGAAAGTACACCATTTCTTGGTCGTGTCCTTAATGGCTCTCAACTTATTATTAGTCGACTCAGACTTCCACATGCTTTCCCAATCTGAGTTGACTTTTCCTTTTAGCCATGTTCAGATATCCTGTGGCTCTAATATATTCTCCGGGATTGTATTACCCAGGGAAGCTTCTTTAGGGGCCTGGTCAGCCTTCTCATTTCCCAAGATTCCCGTGTGAGCTGGGACCCAGAGGAGTGCGATTGTTTTGCCAAACGTTTCGAGAATGTCTTTTGTGCGTTTCATTATATTTTTCAGTGAGGAAAGTGAGTCACTGCATTTCAGAAAGTCTTTATGTTCGGACGAAATTGCTTGGTATAAGGCTACGAGAATTACCTGCATTTCTGCTGTGAATATAGACGCTATTGAAGTGAGTCTTTGTTGGATAACTGTATTGCTGAAGACGCCTGATAATCTGACATTGTCTCCTTGCTTGGATCCGTCAGTGTACTCTATTTATTTGTTTGATTAGGACTGGATTATTTCATTGGCTTAGTTTTGTAAGCCTGAGATCTATCAGAGGTATCTTCGTCCTCCAAGGTGGTAAGTGATGACAAAGGTTTCAGGTCTTCAGGATTCACTTTTAGTAAAGAAAGAATTTTAGAGAAGCGTTTCTTTGGCGGATAGCTAAGGGAGCTGGTTGTGGTGGTGTTCGTTGATATAGTTGAAGATGTTTTGGTGAAAGAATATAGTCAAAAGCAGGTTGGTAAACTACTTTGGAGAGGTATGAGCTGATTAACTGTTCCCTTCTGATGAAGAGAGGAGGGAGCCCAGATTCTGCACAAATACTTGTGATGGGGCTGGTTCTAAATGCACCCGTTGCTAATCGTATTCCTGTGTGGTTAATTGAGTCCAGGTATAAAAGATTATTTTTGCCGAGGAATATGCTATGGGGCCATAGTCGGTTTTAGATAATATAAGGCTTCTGTAAATGGTAAGGAGTGAATGTCTATCTGCACCCCAGGTAGTTTTGGATAGAACTTTCATGAGGTTTAGTCTCTTCATACATTCTGCTTTGATGGTTTTGATGCCAGTTGAGTTTGCTATCCACTATCGGTCCTAGGAATCTGGTTCCAATTGCGAAATTTATGTTAGTTCCTCCTAGGTTAAAGTTAGGGGGTGTACTTGGGTATCTTTTCCTGGAGAACAGGATGCAATTAGTTTTATTCGTTGAAAACTTCAAGTTATTTTTTTTTTGGCCCATACATTTAACCTGTTAATCGTATTTTGGAGAACTACGGTGGTCCATTGTATATCTTTGAACCTTAAAAAATGTGAAGATCGTCAACAAATAACGATCGTTTAACTAACGGAGGGATCTGAGCATTGACTGAATTAATACCTATGGCAAAGAGTACACAACTTAATACGCTGCCTTGAGGGACGCCATTAAATTTACACTTTCTACTCGACAGTGTTGTGTCGATTCGGACACGTATGGAACGATTGCTAAGGAAGGACTTGACGAAGTTCGGCAGTTTCCCCTTAGAACCCCATTCAAACAGTTGTTCAAGTATCTTGCTCCTTTTGATGGTATCATACGCCTTTTCAAGGGTTCAAGTATCTTGCTCCTTTTGATGGTATCATACGCCTTTTCAAGGTCAAAGAATATGCCAATGGTTTCCTTATTTTCAATAAATCTATTAAGTACTTCGGCTTCCAATGAGATGAGGTGGTCAATGGTTGATCTGCCTTTTTTGAAACCGCATTGGGCTGGCGTCAGGAGATTTTGTTTTTCTAGGACCCACAAAAGGGGTTTGTTAATAATTTTTTCGAGTAATTTGAAAGAGCTATTGGCCTGTAAATTTTTAGTTTTGGGGTTTGTCTTTTCCTGCTTTAGGTTTAGGGATCACGACCGATTTAAGCCATTCATTACGAATTTCCCTTTTGTCCCAAATATTATTGAAAATCTGCAAGAGACGTATTTTTGTTTGGTGTGGGAAATTTTTATCATAATGTTGTGGATCTCACCGTGTCCAGGTGATGAATTTTTCAGGTCTTCTATTGCAAGGCGAAAAATCTGTGGTTTGACCTGGAGTGAAGTAGAACGAAAAGAGAAAAAAGCTTTTAAATAGGGATACTAGGCAAAACAGAAAAGAGTACCAAGAAGCAAGAGCTAATGCAAAAAAGGTTTTGAGACAAAAGAAAAGATATGCTTTACAGGACAACTTACGTAAAATAGAAGAATACAGCAGGAATAATGAGGCCCGGAAGTTTTTCGGTGAAGTGGGTAAAATAAAATCAGTCTGTATGAATGACTGCCCGATGATTAAGCGTTCAGATGGTAAAATGGTCTTCCTGGATCAGGATGTGCAATGTAGATGGAAGGAGCATTTTCAGGAATTACTAAACCCCAGGGAAGACGAGGAGTACCCTTGGATGTGGAATCTCAAGAAAATGACCATGAAGTGAGCCCACCAGATTTGGAGGAGGTTGGCCTGGTTTTGGACAACTTCAAGAATAACAAGGCTCCAGGCTTAGATGGCATCCCAGCGAAGTTTTTGAAGATAGGTGGGTCAACACTGGCTGAGGAACTGACTCATCTGATAATTAATATCTGGGAGACCGAAAAAATGCCGAATAGCTGGAAGGATTCAGTCATCGTACCGTTATTCAAGAAGAAAGGTGTTTCCACAGACTGCAAGAATTACCGGGGAATCAGCCTCCTGAACACGTTTTACAAGATATTCTCTGCTATCTTATACAACCGAATTGTGGAAGTTGTGGAACCTCGGTTGGGCGATTATCAGGGTGGTTTCAGAAAGAACAGATCGACTATTGGCAAGATATTCAGCCTACAGCAAATAATGGAAAAAAACAAAGGAATTCAACAAGATTATATAGATTCTGTTTATCGATTTTAAAGCAGCTTATGATTCCATTATCAGAAAAGAACTGTTCCTGGCAATGGAAGAGATTGGAATCCCACCGAAACTAATCCGACTTAAAGCTTGTACTCTGAGAGGAAGCGTAAGTCGAGTGAAAATAAATGGGAAGCTGGACCAACCTTTTGCGGTAAAGTCAGGAGTTAGACAGGGTGACCCCCTGTCCCCTCTTTTATTTAATATTTCCCTCCAAGCGATGGTGAACAGAGCCGAGCTTAATCAGTCAGGCACAATTTTCACTAAGACAACCCAAGTGCTTGGTTATGCAGATGATGTGCCACTGATTGGACTGTCCCTCAAAGCGATCAAGGAGGCCTGTGAAAGATTGCAAAGGGAAGCTGGAAGAATGGGGCTATCCATAAATGAGGATAAGACGAAACATATGGTGCTTAGGAAGAAAACGCCTATAAACCCGCCGAAGCAATATGTTGTGGGACAGTATGCATTCCAATGTGTTTCTAGTTTTAAATATCTCGGCTCCATAGTAAATAATCGGGTAGACGAAGAAGAAGAAATTAAAAATCGCATAATGGGGGCTAACAAAGCATTATATTATGCAACCCCGGATGGAGCCAGGCCACGTGGAAGACCGAAAGGAAGATGGAAAGACGCAGTGGCTGAGGACTTGAGGATGATTGGAGTGTCCAGCGGACATGCTGCTGACCGAAATGAGTGGGAGAAGGCAGTTGAGAGGGCCAAGGGCAGCTTCAGGCGCCTGTCGAGCCGATAAATAAATAAATATTGCAGAGTTTAATTCAAAGAAGATTATTATTGGGCTATTGTAATTCATTAAAAGGTGGTTTTCATTCGCCAGGTTTATAGGAAAGTTTAATGTATTGAATTTCGTTTCTTCAGGCGGGTCAGGAAAAAACCCAGAGATTTCAGAAAATTGATCTACAAATATTTCGTAAAGTTGTTGCGGGTCGGTTATTCATCAAGTTTTAACTTTTCATTCGTTTCTCTTTTAATATTTCCCAAATTACAAGTTTTTTGTACATAAGTAGCAGCGATAGTTACTTCTGACGTGACAATTTATTCTGTTTACAAGTTATTACACTTATATACAATAGAACAAGTTATATACATTTATTAACAATATATAAAATACAAGTTATCGTGAGTTTTAGTATGGAAAAAAGGATGTAATTGTGGGAAATGTGTATACTTCGGTAATCATTTCCCATAATTACATTTTCTTTACTAACATTTGTCAACTGAGCTTTTGTCAGTTGACAAATGTTAGTTTGACATGTGACCACAGCCGAGGCACCCTCAATTTGCCCTGAAGATGGCCTTCACCGTAGCCCGAAACGTTGGCACAATTAAAAAATAAGTTCTGCTTATTTTTGTGCTATAATTGACTGCACCACCTGACCAATCCAATCCATCATCGTAATTTATTTAATTTCTAATGCCTTACACAAACAATTATTCTTTCACAAGAATAAACCCATCTAGTGATATATAATATTAAATTGAGAACAATAATTGCTCGGTAAGAAACAGTACACACAATAAACAAAATTCGCTAGAAACGATAATCATTAGGGAATAACGGGGTTTAATCTGAGATGTTATAAGACTGGAATAAGCAGAGTAACACCAGGAGATCTTCCAGAAATTATTTCCCAAGTTTCGATCGTTGTTTTAACTCGCAATAAAGTCTATATAAGCTAAAAATGAAAATAAATCAGTTCTCTAATGATAAATTTAAAACCCACTAATAGAGAACTTATAAGAAAATCTTTTAATTCTTTTGTAACATTACTGACATGTCAATTTTTAAACCTCTTTGGATTGTCTATGAAACAGTAGGTTATCAACTAAGATCACTAATATTCCTGTTTAAATAGTTTGAATTAATAAACATTAATTTTTCATTAACAATGAATGAAGTAGGTAAGAAGACCTTTTGTCATTATAAGCAACAATCGAATGCTTGAAGAATTGGATGAAGTAACTGTTAATAGAAATTGGATGAGATTGACAAGTCTATAGTTGTCAAATATTTCTTTCCAGGAATGAATGATTGTGAGGTTTTTGTTAAAGTGGAAAATGAAGAGGAAACTGAGCGAAATTGTAAGATTCTCTTACCTATTCTTCCTCATAATTATAAACATACATTTAATGATTTCTATTGAATTGTGTTTATTGGGTTTACTGTTCCTTATTAAACAATTGACTATTGTTCTAAGTATATTGTTATGTGTCATTAGGTGGACTTGTTCTTATGAAAGAAGAATTATTTGTTCCCGATCACGGTGAGGAATATTTTTATTTGTAACTTCTTTTTTTTTAATTTATCAAAGTATATTTCTAATTCCCTTTATTAACATTAGTTGTATCATGATGTAAAAGTAGTTAATTCCATTTTAGTTGACTTCTAATTTTAGTTGAATTTAATATAAAATTGACACTGTTTGAAATTAAAATATATTGAATTTTTTTTCATGTAGCTATTGCATGTCAAAATATTAATGCCCGATATGTCCAACACGTCCTTTTGATATCACCAGAGTCTTAGTTATCTTGTTCAACTTCAATTTGTGATCATTCATAATCATTTTATGAACATTTTTTATGTTTTTGTCCATTATAACCTCTTTCAGGCTTCTTCTGCATTTATCGTTTTTGGTGCTCTTTTCGACCCGTTTAAATTTAGCAAACTACTTCTCAACAGTTGATTTTCCTGGTGCAGAGGTGAGTAATGTTTATCAAGCTAAATTTTTGTTTCAATGGTATTTTATTTTTCTTGATAAAGCAATCCTTCAATAGTGGATGAAACTCATTTTTATTCAGTTTTTTTATATTAACATACAACAAATGTCGCTTCACTCACCATGCAATATTTGATGACCTGAATATCTCATGAACCAATTTTCAGACAGCTATCGAATTTATATACGTATCCTTTGCGAGGGTTGGTACTAACTATGCATCATATAGGTTTAATTTTAGTAACACCATCTATATGTCAACCTTACGTACTTTTAAGCTTACCTGTTATATTTAACTTTTTTAGTTAATCACATATGTATAATTTCTGTCTCCAGATATGAGTAACTCCGTCATTTATAAAACAGAAGAAATGCAAGATGAAATTGAGGCTGCCTGTAAGTTTTCTCTTTTTGTGAATTTCTTATTGCTGCCATCTTTGATTTTGATATGATTCTTGATTATTTTTTTATTTATATTGAGTTAAATTATTAAGAGGTATGTGTTAGTAACACCATAAACAACAACTTCTGTTCTGAACAAACATCGAAAACGAAAAAAAAAATTTTGTTCCTCCATACAAACAGGCAATAAGTCTTACGTAGGTAACCCCCAAATAAATCATTGTTCCACATTTGCAACAATTCAGTTTAGTTGGATTAAAAAAAAAATCATCAAATTATAGTATAATTAAATTATTATTCTTTGTTTTTATTTATTACATATCTTAACGAGTTTTGCATTATTTCTAATATAAAATTAGATTGTTAAATTTATTTTCTGATCATTCAAAGTTGATAATGTTATTAGTTAATCATTTATGTATAATTTCATTTTTTATGCTTTTTCAGATATCGCTAACTCGTTCGTGTTTGTGAAAGAAGAAAAGTCTGAAGAAATCGAGTCTGCTTGTAAGTTTTTTTCCTGTTTTTAAATTTGTGGTTTTTCCATGTTTAATTTCTGATATTGATTTAGTTATAGTTTTTTTTTTTTAAAATGTAGCACTTGCCCATCAAAAATTGTGTGGTGTTTATGATGATGAGCTATAAACTGAACACCAATGATCCATTCCTAAATCATTGATTATATATTTTTTTTAATTATAAAACAAAAGTTCAATATACACCTTTATCCTTCCTATTATTATTTTATTTCACACTTTTGTAACTCAAAACATTAATTATGAAGGAAAAAACAATTCTTATTTTTTTATGGGCTTTATTTTAATTATAATAGAATTGCTTTGTTTTTTAATCATAAAAAAGTAGAAATTGGTTTTTATACATTCGAAATTTTCTCTAAAAATTAATGAATACAAATTTATAAGTTTTAGATATTTTCAACAAACTGTTATTCATAGTCATTTTTTTAAAAGTATATTTCATTTTTAGGTACTGAAGATTCACTGAGCAAGGTAGAGGTTATTGACCAGAACGACTTGAAAGGTAGAATGAAGATGGCTGTAACACCAATCAATTCCGGTATAAGGCCAAATCCTAATCATGCTCATTCTGCAGAGACAAAGGATAATTTAAAAAAACCTACAATGCCTCTTAATACGCAAGATAGGCCTTATCACTGTACTCATTGTGATTATAGAGCCTCAAAATCTGGCACATTAAAGAGTCATATAATGGCCCGTCATACAGGTGAGAAGCCTTATTTGTGCCCTCATTGTGATTATAGGGTGGCTCAAGCTAAGCATTTAAAAACACATATTATGGCCCTTCATACTGGTGAAAAGCCTAATCAATGCCGTCATTGTGAGTATAAATCTGTTAAAATGAGCAATTTGAAACGGCATATAATGTCTCACCATCCAGGGGAAAAACCTTATCAATGTTCTAGTTGTGATTATAGAGCTGTTACAATAATTAATTTAAAATCACATGTAATGGATAATCATAAAGGTGAGAAACCGCATCACTGTCCTCATTGTGACCATAAAGGCGTTTCTTTGACTGATTTAAAAATACATATAACTGCCGACCATACCGATGAGAAGAACCATCCTTGTCCTCATTGTCCCTATTCAGCACTTACAATGGGTAATTTAAAAAAACATATAACTGCCGAACACAATGAAAGCAAGCCTCATCAATGTCCTCATTGTGACTACAGGGCATCACAAGCTAGTACTTTAAAAAGGCACATAATGGCCCTTCATACAAAAGAGAAACCTCATCAATGCCCTCATTGCGAATACAAAGCTGTTACAATGGCCAATTTAAAATTACACTTGATATCCAATCATACAGGCGAGAGACCTCATCACTGTCCTTATTGTGATTATAAAGCAAGACAAAGGATTCATTTAAAAACACATATAATGGCCAAACATACAGGTGATAAGCCTCGGCATTGTCCTCATTGTGATTATAAAACTGTTTTAATGGTGAATTTAAAATCACACATAATGACCTATCATACAGGTGAGAAACCACATCACTGTCCTCATTGTGATTACAAAGCTAGGCAAAAGAATCATTTAAAACTACATATAATGGCCAAACATACAGATGAGAAGCCTCATCAGTGTCCTTATTGTGACTATAAAGCTGTTGTACTGAGCAGTTTAAAGACTCATATGATGACTAATCATACAGGTGAGAAGTCCCATCAGTGTCCTCATTGTGATTATAAAGTGGTTGAAATGAGTAATTTAAAATCACATATTATGGACAATCATGGAAGTAGAAAGCTTTATTATTGTTTTCATTGTACCTTTTCAGCAGCTCCGTTCAGGAAGTTAAAATGGCATATAACTACTCAACATACAAACATGTGTTGAGATTACAAAGCTGATAAATAAATCTTATTTATTATCTTACTAGCTTTTGCCCGCGACTTCGTCCGCGTTGATTTTTAATAGAAATCTATGAGTTTAAACGGAGAGTGAATTTTGAATTTTATAAATGAACTCCATATTATAAACAATGACTTAAAGCATTTGTGAATTGTGCCAGCCTACCAATGCTTATTCCTTTGTTGATAGAGTTTAATAAGCTGTCCTATTAAATATTAAATGGCATAATTACAGAATTATCGATAAGTTTTCTATTGAAATCCACCATATAATATCAAAAACTGTAATATCTAGGGGTTTATTGTGCATAATCATGAATACAATTATTATTATGTTAAAATGTAAAGCCTCGTTACTAAATTCAAATATCTAACTTAACATGATACGATTTCCCGTATTTTAAACTTTTCAGGGTCGATTTTCAAAAAATAAAAAAACACGTATTTCTTTATTTCTAGATATCACCTTTCTAGGATAGGCATAAGAGAATTCAAAAGATCCTACTTAATAAATGGATCTCAACAAACTATTTTTCTTTTTACAAAATACTTCAGTGGTATCTTCTGGTTTAGACCGTGTCGCTAACTTTTTCGCCAGACATGCTGCTGATTTCTTCAGGGCAGAAAAGAGAATGAATTAAGTGGATTTCTGAAGAAATCAGCAGCATGTCTGGCGAAAAAGTTAGCGACACGGTCTAAAGCAGAAGATACCACTGAAGTATTTTGTATAAATAGAGGCCGTGGAAACCTAAAAGAGTATTTTTCTTTTGTTAATAATTTCTAACAATGGTCATGTTCACAAATGTGTTAAGTGAAAATTTTTCAAAAATGGGTTTTGTTATATAAATAATAGTGTAAAGTTGTGATCAGGAAGTCATAGATCATATGTTGATATAAAATTAATAGAGAAGCTTTAAAGGTTACAAAAATATATTGTGTGCTTAAACATGAACTGTATTTCTTGTGTTAAATTATTATCAAACAAAGTTGACTCCTGTATAATCTTGTTTTCTGCACTAAACACATATGTGAACTAAGGCATCGATATATTCTGTTATCTTTATTTTAAAGATTCTACCAAGTTTTAAGATTAGAAAAACCTTTCAGTGAGATAAGTGAACTCCAATAAAAGTAAATTTAAGTAAGGAATCAATAATAACAAATAACAAAAGAAATATTTATTACAGTATTTTGTCATAGATTTCTTTTTATTAGTTTTGAAACAGGTACTTACCTTACTATGTTCAGGTAGTTTCGTACTTAAGGTTTATTACCTACTCCTGGGCAATTGAGTACTGTACCTTCCTATACCTTCCAATTGCCGAGTTTGAACTGACCCTTTCTGTTCAAAGCTTTCAGACCACAATATATTTTCCCAAGACTACCTGATAGGTTTGATATTCTGGTACAATTTTAAATTATTTATTCCTTCAACAAATTTTAAAGTTTTATTTATTATTCAAATGGCTTTTCTATTTTCAATATAGTTTTAATGATTTCCATTAAGCGATGCTTTTTTTTTTTCTTTTTTTTGTAATTGAAGGAATGGTTTCGAATAACGGTTGTTTTAAAAATTTATATCTTTCGTGACCAGAAGTTGGATTTATGGCTAAATTATATTGTAGAAATAATAGTTTGATAAGACTATTATAAGAAATAATAAAAATGGAGACATTTTTATTTTAAAATAATTTATTAATAAATTAGGAAAGAGTCTACAGAAGTTTTTACTATTCCTTTACAACAACAATTGAATTTTCTTTACATCTCTCTTGTTCAACCCAAAACTTTGATTTTTTCAAAAAGAGTTTTGGGTTGAACGTCTTGGGGTGGAGGTGCGGTCTCAGGTCATGAACCTATTTGGGTTGTTATATTGGGATGTATTGCACTTCTTTGAGATGTGATTGATCTTACTCTTTTTTGTGTCTTCATAATGCCTGAATAGATGAAACGTCGACTGGTAATTGTTTGTTTTTACTCCAGATTTGAAACATAAGGCTTTGCTTGTTGTCTTTTCCATTTGCATTCTAGTAGTAAGTAAAAAAAAAACACATTTCCAGGTTAATATCAGTCATATAATCTAATAGTGTATGACTGATATTCTACATTTTTGAAATTCATAAATAGGGTCATTAAGTACATATGAGGCGTGGAGATGCAAAAAGGGGTAAATCCATATTTTATCATCTTTAATTGTTTTAATGTTTTCTCAAAAATTGAGTGTCCTCTATATGGTGGTACATGGTTCACCATTCAAAATATGATAAAACCAATCTAATTTTTCTAAAAATAATTGTCTCAAATAAATAATCACCTGAATTATGCATATTTTGTTTTGTTTCCTGAAAAATTTTCAAATTTGGATTTATTCCATTTTGCATCTCCAGGCCTCATATGTTACTGAGTTAATGATTTATATGTTTTGAAGTTAAGAGCAGCTGATGTTATCAGTTATGAATGGCCTCTGTAGGATTATAATTATTATACTGTCACTAGGATCCTGCTAGATCCCAGGCCTCCTCTGCAGCCATCCAATCTCGGGGATACTGTGCTATTTTCCTCCATATACTCAGCACAGTCCTCCTCCACATCATCCAGCCATTTGATCCGAGGACTTTTATACTTTTCCCATGGACCATCTTTGGTATTCTCTGGTCTGGGATTCTTGCCACATGCCCCATCCATCTTATCCAGGCTCTCATTTTCAATGCCATTAAAGTACCATGCTGTGGTTCCTAATGTAAATAAAATTAAAAAGAAACCCACTGTAAATAATTTAATAATAAAGAGCATTTATATCTATCTATGTATCTAAAAAATTTATATTTATTTTTTCTTTTAATTTGGCCATTCACACATCAGTTACATCTTTTTAAACCAAGTTAGTTCAGTTGTTTTTTTCTTTCATTATTTTGTCGTTTCGTTTTTCAAAAAATTTACAATACATATGTATCTGTATGTATATATTAGTTGTTTTAGTTCTTATAATTTTTTATTGAGAGATAGCTCTTAATTTATTAATTAAATTGTCAATTTATTCTACTTTTAGAGATTATACTTCATATTATATTTATTGTATATCCACAATAACCTATAATCCTGAATAAATAAAGATTTTAGTATTATTATTTTTCAGATTATATTACTATTCTAATAGTCGGCTTGTAACGAAACATAAACAGAATTACTTTTCACTTAGCTTTTTCATCTCCACATTTTCCACTTCCAAGATCAATCTTACTCGTAAAATAGTAAAAGAAATAATAATTTTCTAAGAGTATAACCCTACTAAATAAATATTGCATAGTTTTATCTCTGGTTAATACACCCCGTGATTTATTACCACATTGTCATTATATTAGCAATAACAATGAGAATTGGAAAGTAAATAATGTTGAAATTTATGAAATTAGTTGTATAAAATATGTATAAATGAAATATAGCTTCTTTTTTTTTATCATACTGTTAATTATATAAATTAATACATATAAATATTAATTAAAAGAAAAGAAACATTCCTTTTGGGTTAAAAATCTTATATGCAAACAGTACCCCAGTAGCTTTATATATATTTTTTATGGCAATCTTAATTTAGTTGGCGGCGCTTCGAAATACAATTGTGAGACTGAACCATTGCCTTAATTATGCAGCCAGGAGTGCCTCCTCTTTCCTGGTCCCCTGCTACTACCAATCTTTCCCTGCATTATCAGCTGCGGTAGATGATATTTACTTAGCCATAAATTTATTTTTTCAGAATACCAAGGTTATAATATGCCAGTTGTATTTCCTTAATTAATATGCATGAAAAACAGGTGTGGTAGTCCAGGATCCATGGTCCATTTTTGCACTTGATTAGTATCAAGCTGAATCTTCGTTTCGATAAGATGCCCAACAATTTCCTGTGCGAAAACTCTCGATTGTGGTAGCTAACAGAGTGTGGCAAGGATAAAATATGTCGATTTGATGATAATTATCTTGAGATTTAACAAACAAAAAAAAACCAGTTAGTAATACATTTTTGAGAAACATCAAATCGACATATTTTATCCTTGCTACCTCTGTTAGCTACCACAATAGAGAATTTTCGCACAGGAAATTGTTGGGCATCTCATCCAAAAGGAAGCTATTCAAGAAGATTCAGCTTGATACTAATCAAGTGAAAAAATGGACTATGGCACCTAGTCACCCTATAAGCTGGGGTTAAAATCAGTTTTTTGAAAAAAATAAAATTAGAATGATATTTTCTTGTAATTTCATGAATACTATAATGTATTCATGAACTGTGTGGCGTTTTATTTGAATTCAAATTTTGACTTTTATCTAACAATATTTTCACAAAAACCTAATAAAGCAAAACAGTGGGACATTCTCAGCCCGTTTTGCGGCACTCAATTGAACAGAAATCATTAGAAAATAATCTTCCGGTATTAGGTAACCGAATCACGTTTTATTTGCGTAATTATCTTCAGTAGAACAGTTATAGAAAAATTGTATAAGAAAAAATACAAATGCGAACTCTTGCCCCTTGGGTGGGGCAAAAGTTCTATGTCTTGGAATAAAAGTAAGCAATATATACTGAACAAGATTTTATTAGTAGGATTATACGTAACAAAAAAACCCATTAATTTAGTACAGTAAAAGTTAATATCAGTTGTTTTTAGCAATGATTGCTTATAAAATTCACCCCACCCTCATACTTGGAACGAGGTTCATGACACCATTCTTGGCATTTACTGCATTGAATCCTAGTCCTCTTCTGGTGGTTCACTGACGTTCTCTTCAAACTTAAACACCTATATTCTGAATAAAACTAGCGTGAATAATAAATCTTAAATAATAATGTAGAACTAAAACACGAGTGAGTGTCCTTGGAGTGCTCTCACGCGCAAAGTAAAAATTCCCGCCTGTTCGGCCTGGACCTCTTTGGAAGGAATCCTACCCGAGGGGTATGAAGATTAGAGTAGGGCATAGTTATTGTTTCAGTAAATTGTCACATGTGTTTCTTGCTAATAAAACGTTTAACTACCAAAGTTGTTGTTATTATCAAACACCACCCTGCTATTCATCTATTATTTTATTTTCCCATCATGTCAAGGGTGTTTTTATATGAGTATGAATTGACATGTTGGAAGTAGCTGCATGGTACATCGTTGATGCTTAAAAACCAAAATATTTTCCGATGAGTCACAGTAGAGGAAATAAGTTTGTGCCCCATTCCGTCCCATTTATTATTTATATACATATTAAATTGAAAACAATTTCAGTTGTCGTTTTGAGTTGAGTCACAAGTTTTAACTCTTATAACGCCTCAGTTTAAAACGTGGTTTTCCTTAAGTTTTATCGTTTCCAGTGAATTTTTGATTAATTATTCCGCAGGTTGTCGGTTCGAGTCACAAGTTTAACTTCCCATTTTTTCCCTTTTAATATTTTCAAAATATTCAAGTCATCAGGAGCTTTAGTATGGAAAAGAGAAGGTAATTATGGGAAATGTGTGTATTTCGTTCATCATTTAATCTAGATGAAATGAACGTTTAAACAAACATATATCGTCTATATTTCGAAATGTTAGTCAATAATAATTGTCAATACAATAATTAATTACTTAATAAGAAACTGTACATATGAGAAACAAAATTTGGTAAATGTTCCGCAGGTTATCGCTTCGAGTTGAGTTTCGCCTAGTTCTGACTGTTTTTTCATTTCCTTTTTTTATTGAAAAGAGGATGTAATTATGGATTAATGAGTAGATTTCGGTATTCATTTAATGAAGAAATTTTCAGGTTTTTCAAGAAGTTTCAACTAACATTTTTAAGTACTGATAATAAATGTTTTTTGAGACTATCCTTTCTAAATGAAATGAATACCGAAATACATATACCTATTTACGTTAATTACATTCTCTCTTACACACTAAAGCTTATGATAACTTGTATTTTTTATAAATATTAAAGGAAAACGAATGGGAAGTTAAAAACTTGTTGTGAATCGAACCAACAACCTGCGGAATAATTAATCAAAAATTTACTGAAAACGATAAAAATTAGGGGAAACCAGGTTTTAAACTGAGACGATATAAGAGTGAAATAGGCAGAGTAAGACTCGGAGATCTTATAGAAATTATTTTCTAACGTCCGATCGTCGTTTTAACTCGCAATAAACTGTATATATGCTAAAAATTAAAATAAATCAGTTCTCTAACGACCAATTTAAAACCCCAGCAGTAGAGAACTCATAAAAGAATATTTTAATTCTTTTGTAGCATTACTTCTGACATACCGATACTTAAACCTCTTTGGATTGTTTATGAAATAGTAATTCAGCTAAACACATTTAAATCTGTAACATTTTAAGTTAATTAAACAATAATTGTTCGTTAACAATGAATGAAGCAGGTAAGAAGACATTTCATCGTTATAAGTGATTATCCACTGCTTGAAAAATTGGATGATTGGGTGAAATATCTACTCTTAGGCAGTTGACTGTTTTGTGGTAACTTATGTATACTTGTCAAAACTTTGTTTCCAGGAATGAATGATTGTGGTGTTTTAGTTAAAGAAGAAAATGAAGAGGAAACTGATCCAAGTTGTAAGATTCTCTTATTGTAAATTCTTTACTCTTTTGAAGATGACATTTAAGTTGTAAAATTGTGATTCATTAGATAAAAGCTTTTAACACCGAGTTTTGAAATACTCTTTGCAATTATGAGATAAACAGCTGGTAGCTATCGGTTTATTGGGATCTGTTCCCCAGGTTGTTGCTTCGATTTCTGTTATACATTTTAACTGTTTGTTTATGATAGTGTATTAAATCATAGTGTTTTACAAAAATACATGTTATCGTGAGCTTTACCATGGAAAATATAATGTAATTATGGTTAATGAGCAGATTTCGGTGATCATTTCATCAAGAAATAAAAGTTTCAACCAACATTTTGTTGTATAGATGATATATGTTTGTTGAAATTTATATTTATTGTACGTTGTATAGATAATATATACATGCTTTGGTAATATATGGCTATAGATTTTATTGTATTGCACTGTTGATATTGTCATTATCTTTTGTTTTATTCTCAACTCTGATAATGGCCGAAAATTTGGCATACGAAAAAATAAGTTGTACTTATTTTTAGTAAAATTTATTGCCTGCAACCTCACTCCTGGTCATTTTCAACATTTCTCTGGATATCTCCTGGATATCTGTTAAATGTTTTCACAACAATATAAATATATTAGTGTTTGATTAAAAGCTTCTCAAATGTATTTTTATCTATAGATACAGAACTTGATTCATTGTTTTTATTCCTTACTGATTCATTTGGAATGATTTATAATTTGTGTAAAAAAAAAGTTATTAAATTAAGTTAGCAATATATCCAAGTTTTTCAGTTAATTTTATATTTATTTTGCCTGTTTACTTTCAGATATGAATAACACTTTCATTTGTAAAAAAGAAGAAAAGCTAGATGGTATTGAGGCAACCTGTAAGTTTTATCTTTTTTTTTTTTTTAATTTTTGATTGTTTCCATCCTTGATTTTGATTTGATACTTACTATTTTTTTTCTTTTTGGATGAAATTGTTTAGATTTAAAAATGGTGATGCAAAAAGTAGTCGTGTCTAAATCAGAATAACTCACCAATGCTATCCAGCGGAATTCCTGATAACTAGATCTATGTTTGAGTATAAAATGTAAAGCTCCTTTGGAGTTATTAAAAGGATTCTGCTTTAATTTGATGAAAGCAGTAAACAATTAAGTTAACATCAGGGACCAACTTCAAGTGAATAGGATGGACCCTTTAGGAAAATTCATCTGAGCAGAAATTCAAAACAAGGAGTTAATTCAGGATAAAGGAAAATTAGGGAAAAATTCAGTTCGGTTAATATGGATAAGGGTTAAAAAAAAAAAATTGCAAATAACTTAGTATCCTTAGTAACTGTCAAAATAAAAACAAATAGTTATTTCTAAAAACAAATAGTTAATGTTTCTGTCTTTGCTGTTACATATTTCTTTATAAGATTGTGTTGGAACATTGGCTTATGAAACAAAATATTCATTTTAGCATTATCAGAGCATATTATAGCATTAGTAGAGCAAAAAAGCTTAAGTGATGATCGAAAGGTAACGGATAAAAAGCCCTGAATTTCAGCATTTAGTCTTGAATTAAAAGCTTCTTCTTATAATACTTTCATCCAGCCATCATGGTCTCTCGTGAAAGGCCTTTTTTCTCCTATCTCCTTCCCTCGTAATCGTCCTTGTCTGGATATGAGGTCTTCGTAATACAACCAAGGCCATCTGTTAGGTCTTTCATTCTGCAGATATGACCACGTAAGCAGTCTTTTCTTGACTATTTGTTCCAATGGCTCGACGCCCAAATCTTTTTCTTTTCTTTATTTTTGTATGCAGCGTCTTCTTGTTTTTCTAGCCACTCTTCGAAGATATTTCAGCTGTGGTTACTTTATTTTTCTATCTGTCTAGAGTTACCCAGGTTTTATTACCAAGTCGGAGGGTGTACTGCTTTGTATATCCTTAAGTTACCATCCCTTCCAACTTACCCTTATAAAGTATTATCAACTTTTCCCATTTCTGCTTAATAAAACACCAAGGTACTTAGTAATATAGTACTTTGATATTGTAATGAATAAAATCATTGTCCAAATTTGCATGAAATAAATTTATCAGTATTTATAGAAGAATAATAATTAAATTATTATTATTTGTTTTCATTTACTACATTTCCCAATTTGTTTCGTAATATCTTTTATTTTGTGTAAAATTGGATTGTTAAATTGATTTTCTGTCATTCTACGTTGGTAATTAATCGTATAATCATCTTTTTTGTTGTGTTTTTTTCAGATATCAGTGACTCTTTTGTTGTTATAAAAGAAGAAATACCGGAAGAAATTGAATCGACTTGTAAGTTATATGTATTTTTTTTATATTGTGGTTGTTTCCATGTTTGATTTCTAAAAATGATGTTAGATAGTAAATGCATTTATGAGCCCGCCAAGACAAAAAAGCCAATTTCACAAAATTTTGCAGTTGTGTCATTATACTTCCGGAGCGCCGATATCATCTTCAGAAAGTTAGTAAGAGCTGATACTAATTAGTAAAGTGTTTTTTGATTTAGTGTTGATATTTCTGAAAGCAGATCTTTTGAAGCATAAATTAAGAACAATGAAACTTGTATATCACAGTAATTGCAAAGTTATATGAAGCTTTAAATTTATTTATAATCACAGGATCATAGAATTGATACTATTTCTATAACAAGCAATTTTTATAACATTATAATTAACCTCAATATCAGATTAAAAATATTGAGATAACTTTGATAAGTGATATTGTAATTAATAATATTTTTAATTAGAACGATTTCAACAACCTAGTATAGACCTCATACCGAGGATATTTGAAAGTTAAAAATAACACAGGTTTGCAATGAAGACACCTTAAATTTGTAATTTTTTCATTATGTTAGTATAAATATTCACCCAATAATGAAATATTCCATGCTGAGAAATGTTAAAATATTATTGAGATGTGAGAGTGTGAGTCATAAAATTGGAAGTATTACCATAATAAATGACTTGAATCACCCAATAGAATTTTGAAATGTTAAAATGAATCAGTAAATAAGCAATTGATTTTAACATTGATTATGTTTTTGGTAATAAATGCCGATTATTTATAAATGGAGCGGAGTGGCTCAGTGGTAGTGCACTTATTTGCCATGCTGGAAATCCTGGTTCGAATCCCGCTGCTGGCAAGGTTTTTATTTAATCTATTAGCAAACGGAGATCGACCCTATGAAAACTATGGCACTATACCCTAATTAAGGGGGAAAAATCTGGCGGTTCTGCGTGATATAGGAGAAATCACCTCCCTGCACAACTGTTGTCCAATAAACAGTACAATCTCTACCATGTACTGAACCCCAGACCCTTCACGGGTTGTGGTACAGATTTTTTTTTTTTACATTTATGAATGGACTTAGGTACAAAAAAATAGTTTAAAAACCTTGATATTAATATTCCTATAATACAAATTTAACATTAAATTTTATTTTTGTTTAAAAATATAAAATGAAATCATGCCCTTTATTATTATTTTTTTATTTAAAAAAAAAGTTGTGGTATGAACTTAATATTTCTATGCCGAACATAGAAATTGTATATATGCATTTTTTTTTCTCAGTCCCACTTAAAAAAAAAGAGTTAATTTTTATCTCTTTCTTCATCTTGAAATTTATTTATTTTACACTTGTGTAAGTCAAAGCATTAATTAAGAAAAAAAAAACATTCCTATTTCTTTATAGGTTTTATTTTAATTAATATAGAATATTGCATTGGTTTTTCGATCACAAACAAGTAGAAATTAATGTAATGCAACATATGAATTAGCAAAATCAATTTGTTATTGTTGATTTTTTAATTCAGATAGCTGGTTTAGATTTCATTACTCTGTATGGAATGTGTGTGTCTTGTTGGTGGTTTACTATCACTCTCATTGGTTTATTTTTCTCTACTTATGTTACATATCGTAGCTGTCAAAACAATACTTCTTATCTAAAACTTTTTATGAAAATGAGTTAGTAACGGTAATGCATTCTACAGGTTAAATACACACTAAGGAAGGCAGGTATTAAGGTCAGCAACATGGCAGAGTTTGATTTTTGATACTTCTTTTCAATAGTTCTAAAAAAAATTGGCAAGTCTGCAGTCGGCGCTTATTTTTTTCTTTCCTGTAAAATGGTCTAAAGTATAGGCAGTATTGCTTTGACAGCGACAAAATTACATTTTTTCTTCTAACCTGATCAATTGGAAAATCAAAAGATTCATTGTTATTTAGAATTTTACCATTTCTATCCCAATTAATAACAATTAAAAATTTTATAATTTGATATTGCAGCTCCAGAAATTTTCCAGAATGAAGAGGATGAACGATCGTTTGATGGTGGTGAGGAAATTTTATTTAAAATAATTCAATTTTATATCACGCTCTTGAAACTTTAATTTTTCTTATTATCATTTAACATTAGGATAAAGTTATTTTGGAGTAAATTATTTCAAATTATTTGGAGATTTTAAAATCTTAACATATTATTGATCCTTATTAAAATTAAAATAGGTCATTATTGTTACTTAAAACTTGTTCCCAATTCTCAAGAAATTAACTCTTCAAAAATGCTTTAATATTCTTATTTTTAGATTTAATTTTTTACAGTAGTGAAGCAAAAAACTTCCAGTTGTATTTAGTTTTAACAATTCTTTAGTAAAATTATTTAAATGCTTGTTTTTATACTTAAATCTTAACTTCGTTAAGGGAGAGAGAGGTTATTTTAAAACAAAAACTCCTGTCAACCATTTTTTTAATACATTAATTATAAAAATTATAAAAGTTAATTTAATCAACAGTTATGAAGAAATTTATAGAAATATATATTTGAACTGTTCTGCCTTCTTGGAGGAACCTGTAAATCCTAGATTCTCATTTATAGCCGATTGGGATCTCTTTGTAGACAAACTCCTTCAAGGTGCATAGGATGTTAAACGTATCTTCTAAGGTAGGCCTGTTATTCCTTAGTTATAGGGGCTATTCTAAGGGCCAACTACCCTATTTGGAACATTAAACGGAGAGAAAAAATTAGCAGGAAAAATTATGATGGAGCATATAATTGGCGAAGAAGAAGAATGGATTCTTGTGTCTTCCAGGATTACAAGGTATGCAGAACTAGCCCTTAGGCAATGACGGGATTGTATTGATGTCATGGGTCGACATTATGAAAATTTTTTGCCGTATAGAATAGTAAACTATTAGTGTAAATCATTTTTCCATCTTATTTATATAACATTTAAAATAGTAAAAAAAAAAAAAGTCTTATTAACCTTTAAATCAAATGTTAATAAATATGTACAAATTTGCAGAGTAAATAGATGACAAAATTGACTAGTTTTGAAGAAGAAAAAGTAGGCATAATATTTTCTTCAAGTTTTTTTCCAAATCGGAAAGGAATACTACTCACTGAAGTTTAACAAAGAAAGCAGTCATGCAACTTAATAATCCCTCTAGAAAAACATCCCTATGTTGGCAGGCTTTTATAAGATTAAAAATCTTAAATATTGTTAAAACCTTTCATTCATTTTTATAAATCATTATTGCAATGTAAACATTTATTTTATTTATTTAGGTATTAAAGATTCATTCAGCAAGGTAGAGAATAATGCCCAGGACGACTTGAAAGATAGGATGAAGATGGTTGTAGCATCCCTCCATTATGTTAAAAGGCGAAATCCTAATCATGCTTATTCTGCAGAGACAAAGGATAATTTTAAAAAACCTATAACACCTGATAGGCCTTACAACTGTCCTCATTGTGTCTATAAAGCCTCAAAATCAAGCACATTAAAGAATCACATAATGGCCCATCATACAGGTGAGAAGCCTTATCACTGTCCTCATTGTGATTATAGAGCCTTAAAATCCAGCACATTAAAGAATCACATAATGGCCCATCATACAGGTGAGAAGCCTTATTTGTGCCCTCATTGTGATTATAGAGCCTCAAAATCTACCTCATTAAAGAATCACATTATGGTCCATCATACAGGTGAGAAACCTCATTCGTGCCCTCATTGTGATTATAGAGCCTCAAAATCTAGCACATTAAAGAGCCACATAATGGCCCATCACACAGGTGAGAAGCCTCATCACTGCCCTTATTGTGACTATAAAGCTGTCGTAATGAGTAATTTAAAATCACACATAATCAAAAATCATACAGGTGAGGAGCCTCATTGCTGTTCTTATTGTGAATATAAATCTGTCAATATGAGCAATTTAAAACGACATATAATGTCTCGTCATACTGGAGAAAAACCTTATCAATGTTCTAGTTGTGATTATAAAGCAAGAGAAAAGAATCATTTAAAGTCACACAGAATGACCAATCATTCAGTTGAGAAACCTCATCAATGTCCTCATTGCGAGTATAAATCTGTTACAATGAGCTATTTAAAAATACACATAATGGCCCTCCATACAAAAGAGAAACCTCATCAGTGTACTCATTGCGAGTATAAAGCTGTTACAATCGCTAATTTAAAATTACACGTAATATCCAATCATACAGGTGAGAGACCTCATCACTGTCCTTATTGTGATTATAAAGCAAGACAAAGGAATCATTTAAAAACACATATAATGGCCAAACATACTGGTGATAAGCCTCGTCATTGTCCTCATTGTGATTATAAAACTGTTTTAATGGTGAATTTAAAATCACACATAATGACCTATCATACAGGTGAGAAACCACATCACTGTCCTCATTGTGATTACAAAGCTAGGCAAAGGAGTCATTTAAGGATTCATATAATGGCCAAACATACAGATGAGAAGCCTCATCAGTGTCCTTATTGTGACTATAAAGCTGTTGTACTGAGCAGTTTAAAGACTCATATGATGACCAATCATACAGGTGAGAAGTCACATCAGTCTCCTCATTGTGATTATAAAGCGGTTGAAATGAGTAATTTAAAATCACATATTATGGACAATCATGGATGTAGAAAGCTTTATTACTGTTATCATTGTACCTTTTCAGCAGCACCGTTCAGGAAGTTAAAATGGCATATAATTACACAACATACAGACATGTGTTGAGATTATAAAGCTGTTGATAAATGAAAACATATTATGCATAAGCATAAATTATTACAAGATATAACTCAATATTTATTCAGCTTTAGATTTTAAAGCAAGCTCGGCTTTGAAAATTTGTCTATCCAATAATTTTTCATGAGTCACATAAAACTTTGGCAGCTTTGAAAGATAGAAAAGAAAAAATTCCGAGACATTTCTGATGGGCTCATTAGATCTTCTTTAGTGTTTGACATTATGTAAGATGTGACATTTTTCGGTATCTGAAAAATGAATGAAACAGTCTGTATAATATATATATAAATTATAAATAAATATATTTTCTAACTTCTATACTTCTTTTAGTTTTACTCCTATAAATATTTTAATGATTTACCACTGTCACTAAAAGAAGGATCATTGTTGGCAGAGAAATTTAAATTTAAATTCACAAATTAGAAAAAAGAAGACTTTTTGGGATAAAACAATTAAGAATACAAAAGATAATTGAAAGGTTTGGAGACAAGTGAATCGGCTCATCTGTTCTCTGATTTCAATCCTCTTGATTCCTTCATCTGGAGTTATTTGGAAGAATTAAAACATTGTAGTTTCTAGGAGAAATAATTAAAAACAAAAAACATACATACAAAAAAAAAAAAATCTGTACCACTACAACCCATGAATGGGTCTGGGGTTCAGTACATGATAGAGAAGTACAACCTACAACTGAAACTAAACTTTTTGAAGAAGATCCAGGTTAAGTATTGAGCTCAAAGGTCCAATGCATTACAAAAGTCAAAAATATTTTACAAGTAATTAATGTAAACGTTTTTTAAATTTTAATCAAAATTATTTGTTTGCAAGTCTCCACCTAAATTAGAAAGAAGAAAGTAAGCCTGTATTTTAATAATTCTTTTTAAGACAAGATTTGAAAAAAAAAATCATAATCAAAAACTTAAAAAAAAAATGTAGAAAAGGCTGTCACAACTCTGCCTACATTTGCCTTCCATAACTTTTTTATTAGCTAGTGGCGTGCCAAACTTCTGGTCATTTACTTGTGACAATTTTTTGGAGGCTATAGCCCAAGTATGAAAATAAAAAATTCAGGTCCTGGACACCTTGAGATTTCTGTTTAAATTTTTTGATTGAAAAAAGTTTTTAGTATAATAATTTAAGCAAAAAGTGATGAAGATATAGATGATGTTTTGCAGGGCGCTGAAGTATATGAAGAAGACCTTCGTTGTTTGTTAGCTATGAAGGTAGAGCTAAAAAATTGGCAACCGATGAGAGAAAATATCACAATATCTCTAGCAGATGCTTACAAAAGAGGAAAGGTGCTGCCGAATATTAGAACTCTTTGTAAATTGCTGTGCACGTTTCCAGTGACTACTAGCACTGCCGAGCGATATTTCTCAATCTTGCACCGATTAAAGTCATATCTTCGCAGCAGGATGACAGAAGAGCATTTGAATGGACTGGCTTTAATGCATATCCATCAAGGCATTGCGACAAAAATGAACGCTAATGAAGTCCTGGATGGACAGCTTTAGCAGGAAGCATAAAAGAAAACTGTCTTTATTAAACATGTGATTTTTCTATTGTTTAATAATCCTTTGAAACCTTTCTATACATACTATAAGGTTATTTAACAATTATTGTTGATTTTTTTGCCCATCTGCCCGTTGAGCCCCTCCCAGAAAAAAATCCTGGATCCGCCCTTGCACATTCCTCTTTTTATGTGAATGTTTAGTGACCAATCCATCTAATGACCTTTTTCTCATAATTTTATCTTTATAATTATTCCGAACTTCTGGAAGTATTTCACAGCTTCTTCTTTTAAACACATATTCCTAAAGCGTTATTCTGTTCATTTTAAATAGACAATAACAAAAGGAATAAGACAAAAACACAAAGTTGAATTTAATAAGCAATATATAATTTAAATAGACAATAAACGAAATTAACAAGACAAAAACAATATGGAAAAAATTTAATAACGCACATATAAGTAAATCAAATGCGACGACTGATAAGAAAGAAATTACATGAGATAAGGAGGTAGGCTTTATGTAGGCCGTCTAAAACACAATTACACAAACTTATTTTGTAAGAGGATAAAATAGTTATATATCCACGTAGGGACTAAACAATATGATTATTCTCTTAACAATATATTTGTACCCGAGCGATAGCAGGGGAACAGTTATTTTGATCACGAGGCGAAGCCGACTAAAAGTATTGGACTAAAAATATTGGTGGGAACAATGATAAGTTTAGTCTACGAGGTGCATACAAGAATTTATCTCCAGATGGAATTCATAATTTGAAAAAAATTAAAATAACTCAAACGTACATATAGTGTTGCGTGGTTTAGGGGCTCAAAAAGGGCCTTTACTTTTGTCCAACGCAAAAATATGTGATGTCTGAATAGTGCAAAAGGGCTATTTCTAAATGACATAAAAACAAACTATGAAAAATCAGAATTTATAAGAAAAATAACATTATGTGTGAAAAGTAAAAATTTTCTTTAAAGTACAAAATAAACAATGTGATATTCTATGCGTAAACAAATATAAGTTAAAATAAATTATAATATGATGCAGACAATTTTGCTTAAAACCTAAAGAAATAATATTTCATGCAAAAATATGCAAAATGAAGTAAAAGCCTATGTAGAAAATAATTATAAATAAAAATGTGAAACTATATATACATAAATATATTCTTTAAAGAACTGTTATTAAAATTATATCAAAGAAATATGTTTTTTAACTGAAAGGCCTATAATTAAATGATGCCTTTTTTATATGTACGTGTTTACAAAAACATTGCTAATGTCTTGTAAATCTGGATGTTGATAAATTTAATAAATAAATATGAAACATAAAAAAAATACAAAGAAAAACTTATCACTGTTGTGAGTCAAAGAAAACAAAAAAACGATATCGCATCGACTGTTCCACCGTGGAAAGATGCTTCCCGTTGTTTTGATGAGATGAGGACGTGGTCCCGTAATTGAGGTAATGTGTGCACACAATGAACTGTAACTGTAGGCTGGGGACTCTGCACTGCCGATAATCCCGTCAGCCGGCGTGTGTTGTCGTTATATATACGTAATTCGTTTTTCATTAATGCATAGCCAGCTAGTGCATAAATAAACATGGTGCGCTATCTTAATATCTAGTTCATAATTACATAATAAGTTAACAATAGCATTCAAGTTTTTGGCCTCAACATATAGAAATAAACAATGTAGACACAGGAAAGAAATAGAATAGCAGAAAGACAGATACTGTAGGTATCCTAACTGTTAATGCTCATTAAACTAGTATCATTAATTCCCCCTCTATATATCGTTATTATCAAATTTAAATTAATTAGTTTCATTACTTTTTTTTTTCTTTAGTCATATTTAATTCTTTAGTTTGTAATTGGTTTGATTATAATGAACGAGAGAAAATATTGGAGTAATTGAACATAAAGCTTTATTTTGTAATCAGAAGCTAGTAGATTATAGTTTATAGATAATGCGAAGAATCACATTAATTCATATGTCGACAAAACACGACCGCCGTTGTCTTGGTAACGGCGGCGAGACGCTTACAGTCATTGTTGCTTTTGACTTCAATCAGTGATCACTCTTTACGAGTTCTTTGTGACCAATTATATTATACGTACTGTTCGTGCTTCATTAACTCCTGGAATTCATCTAGGCATCATCAACATCTTTCTACTCAGTGGGAGTATTGACGATCGCCGATCGTGTTGAGTATCTGAACGTAACACTTCTAATCAGATATCTCTTTAATAATCATAATAAAGGCCTTGTTGAAGAGAAGACGTCGGAAAGATTTTTTGCAGTCACTTATGGACATTTAAGTCTTGTATTAAATTTAAATTAATAGTTAATTGATTTCTTTTTTTTAATTATCTATTTTAGTAAATATTAGGCCTGCGTAGTAATTGTTCATAATTAATAATTTATTTTTTGTTCTATATATTTCATTAACCATATGTTTTTTATTTTATCTATCATATGTAATTCTCTCGTTCATTAAATTTAATTTTTGTTTATTTCAATATTTCTTATTTTAATCCTTTTTTTTTCCATAAAGCATATTAATCATTTTTTTTCCTCGTCCATAATTTCATTAAGATCTTAAGTGCTCAAAATAACCCGCATTTATTGACAAGGGGTCGGAGATTTACACCTGTTGGTTTTTATTTCTTTTATGATGTCGCTCTCCCCAACACTAACCTTCCTATAAGCGATACTAGTCATAACCAAAACAACTGAAATCAATGGCACGCATTGACAGGGCCACCTCCAAGTTAATCATGACATTTTCTACATGTTGGGTTACAATATTTTAACAAATCCAGTCCTCTTCATCTTTGTTGCTAGTTAGGGAATCTTTTCTACTTTTTAGCATAGTTTTTTACGGATAGGGTGAAAAGACGTACTTTAGTCCTAATTAATTGAGCCAAAAACACATGTCTTTGTACCAGGCGGAGGTAAAGATGTTTATTGGTCGATTATAACGGAAAATAATCGACAAGGCAGGCTGTGGTTTGTTCGTTACCAGGCACGTCAATGACATCAATATAGTAGAATAGAATAGAATAGAAAACAAACTTTATTCTGGGACCAAGTCCCTTTAGAATAAAAATAAAGAACAAGTAAAATAAACATAATATTCATCTGGCCAGGAGGCTACATAATGATACAAATCATGAGTGACAAAACATAATAGAAATAGGAAAAAAAAAAAAAATAAATGATTAAAACGTATGAGACTTTGCAGGATTTTAACTAATTGTCGAAAAAAATAAATAAATAAAAATAAAACATATATATAACAGTTTGATATTAACAAAATAATAATAGTTAATAACGGAATTGCTAAATAAAGCAAATGAATGGCATATCATGCGATAAAGTATTTACAAAGTCTATATCTTCTATGTTGTTGGAAAAATAAAAAAAAACACGTAGGTAACGAGATCGAGTATTCGATACAAATTAGTTCAAGCGGAAAATTGGCCTGCCTGGAGAGCATCTTTTTGGGATGCCAAGAGATGTTGGAAAATCGGGGATTTAAATGAGCCCAGTGAAGATGAATGGCGGATGAAAGGAGGGATTGAGTTCCACACAGTGGTGGAGCGGGCGAGGAAGGAACGCTCGAATGCCTTAGTTCTGTGGGATGGAATGTAGATGTCGGAGAGGCGGGATCTTGTTTGATGGTGTTGGACAGAGGATTTGAATTGAAGGAGACTATAGATATATAAAGGGTGTTGCGAGTTAATGGATCGGTATAGAAAAACACTAAGGAAATAATGTCTACGAATGGGTGGGAAGAGCCACTTTAACTCCGTGTGACACCCGGGAACGCCTCGGAGTACCAAGGACAAATCTTAAAGCGCAGTTCATTATTCTTTTTAAGCGACCCTCCAGCAATTTCGAGATGCCCCCCCGAATACCACACAACAGTAGTCAAAGTGGGGGAAGATAAGGGATGGTACAAGAAGCTTCCGGGTAGATTGTGTAAGGAGATGCCGAGATCGATGGAATAATTTCAGGGAACTAATTGATAGTAAAGGGGTAACTGGAGGCGTCCTTCTTAGAAACTAGCTAAGACATATTCATTCCTATTTAATTCCCTCCTCAATTAGATGTAGAGAGTTCCCATTAGACTTGGTTAGAATTGGCTGTTTCTCTGTCAGTTTATGTACCGTTATCAGTAGTGTTTGTTCTTCTCAATGAAGCTTTCTTTTTTAAAAAGCCTATCTGATTCACTGACATTTATCTATCTTATTATTTGGGTTTTAAGCATAAACCTTATCCACTTCAGGCACAGTTTCGTTTTGGAATATGATTCATGTTTACTAGATATACTAGACAGTGCTGCTTATATAAATGAACTAAAAATAAATAATAAGAAGTAAATCGTAATTTAATTAATTTCTTCCTCAAGGTAGTATCCTTGGCCCAATCCTTTATACAGTTTATACAGCTGACATCCCAACTCATCCTAATACTATCCTTACCACGTATGCTGATGATACATGTGTATTATCAGTCAACACCAATCCAATTATTGCATCCCAAAGCCTCCAATCCCATATCACTGATCTTGAAGAATGGTGTCAAAACTGGAGAATTAAAATAAACTCTCAAAAATCGCATCAAATCACTTTTACCTTACGTCGTAAACCAATGACTTCCTGCCCTTCAGTATCCTTTAATAATATCCCACTGGTGCCTGTAGAACAGATCCGATACTTAGGGTTGCATCTCGACAAACGATTAACCTGGAATCCCCATACGAGACTGAAAAGACAAGAAACCGCTCGACGTTTCAGGCTACTTAAACACTTACTAGACAAACGCTCTAAGCTCCCAGTTAATTACAAAAGACTCATCTACATGACCATCATACGACCTATTTGGACCTACGGAGTAGAGCTTTGGGGCTCCACTAAGCCATTGAATTCCTCTCGTATCCAATCCCTACAATCCAAAATCCTTCGTAAAATCCTTAATGCTCCTTATTTTGTTAAGAATAAAATCATCCATAACGACCTTAATGTCCCATTTGTTGCTGATTTGGCCCGAAACCGCTATCTATCCTTTCATAACAAACTTCATTTTCACTCAAACCCTCTAGTTTTAAACCTAGCTTCCTCTTCGATTCCCAATAATCCTCCGAGGCGTCTGAAAAGAAGATGGCCCCGTGACTTCTTAGTCGAACTTGTGATTTGAGTACTACCAGTGGGTAGTTTTTCTACTTGTCATTTTCACATGTCATTATGTATCGCTTAGCCCATTTACTAGATGTATTTTTTTTTATACAGTTGTAAATATCAATAAATAAATTAAAAAAAAAAATAATTTCTAATGCCTTATACAAACAATTATTCTTTCACAAGAACAATCCCACCTAGTGATATATAATATTAAATTGAGAACAATAATTGATTGCTTAATAAGAAACGGTACACACAATAAACTAAATTCAATAGAAACGATGAAAAATAGGGAAAACCAGGTTTTATCTGAGACGTTTAAGGGTGGAATAGACCAGGATAACACCCGGAGGTCTTATAGAAATTGTTTTCTAAGGTCCGATCATCGTTTTAACCATTGGCGGATCTAGGAGAATATTCAGGGGGGGGGCATGGATCAATGTGAATTTGTTATCAATGTATACGATCCATATATAAATGAAGATACATAAAATATCAATTTTAATTCAAGACAACTGAGGCAAGAAAACAATAACATGTATGAAACGAACAAACGGAAACACGAACCTCAAATTCTATTAGATAATAAACTCTGAAAAATGTAACATAAAGCATTAGCTATCTAGAGCTGAATGAAAAACATAAAACGGTTCAGAATCGCCGATTTTGGATGCTCCCATTGAGAAAACATTCGATACAATGAATAATTTTGGTCTGTAAAACGTGTTTTTTTTCTTGTTTAAAACCAACTAAAATTCAGGTCAATATCAACTAATGAGAACTCAAATCCGCCAATGGTTTTAACTCCCAATAAAAAGTAAACAACCTGAAAATGAAAATAAATCAGTTCTCTAATGATCAATTTAAAACCCACTAATAGAGAACTTATAAGATAATCTTTTAATTCTTTTGTAGCATAATGACATGTCAATATTTATACCTCTTTGGATTGTGTATGAAACAGTAGGTTATCAACTAAGAACACTAATATTCCTGTTTGAATTAATAAACAATAATTTTTCATTAACAATGAATGAAGTAGGTAAGAAGACCTTTTGTCATTATAAGCAACAATTGAATGCTTGAAGAATTGGATGAAGTAACTGTTAATAGAAATTGGATGAGATTGACAAGTCTATAGTTGTCAAATCTTTCTTTCCAAGAATGAATGATTGTGAGGTTTTTGTTAAAGTGGAAAATGAAGAGGAAACTGAGCAAAATTGTAAGATTCTCTTATTGGTAATTGATGACATTTGAGTTTTAAAGTTATGATTCAAAAGATAAAAACTTTTAACATCGAGTTTTGAATTGAGAGATAAACAGCCAAGGGTAAAAGTTATTGTTTTTTTTAAAAATTATATAGTTAAATGCGGATATAAATATAAAATGTTTTTAGAAAACAGTGTTGGTCAATATTCATCGGATTATGTACAGTATGATTCAAACATAAATGTTATAGGCCTTATACATTTTTTAAAAATTTTAAATATAATTTTTTCTCTCCCAAATTCGTTAAATTGCCTATTTGGTTTCTCATCTCAAATATTGTTCAGTTTAAAACCTAATTTAACCATAATTTAACGATTTCTATTAAATGTTGTTTATTATTAATTGGTTTTCTGTTTTTTATTAAATAATTGACTGTAGTTGTTAATACATTACTATATGCCATTAGGTGGACTTGTTCATGTGAAAGAAGAACTATTTGTTCCCGATCACGGTGAGGAATAGTTTTATTTGTAACCTTTCATTTCTTTTTTTTTTTATTCTATCTAAACATATTTCATATTCCCATTGTGAATAATTTGTTGGATTATGATGAAAAAGTTGTTCGTTCGGTTTTAGTTGATTTACAATCAGTGTATAGATAGTTCAATTTAATATAAAAGTGGTTGGAGGGATTTCACTAAATTGATCATTGAAAATTACCTTGGCTATTTTATTCCAATTCAATTTTTTTTTTTATTAATCTTGGATTTTACTGACCTGTTTTCATAAAATAATTTATAAAAATATTTAAGATTTATTAACAAATAAAATAAAATAAATTATAAAAATATTTAAGAATTATTAACAAATAAAATAAAATAAATTATAAAAAATATAAAGATGTAAATCAACAAGATCCTAAATAAAGTAATGTTCAATGAACATTCTTCCCCTTGTATACATCGCAAAATTGCGAGAACATGGGGATATAGGATCGGTGAAGAGAAATGATTTGTCCGACCGAGGGACTTGCCAGGTAGCTCAAGTGGCAGAGTACCATCACTGATGTGTGGGAGACCCGGGTTCGTATCCCGGTCCTGGACTAATCTTTTCTCTTCAAAATAAAAATATTTAAAAATTATAAAATTATTTCTATTTCTGTTGCATAAATGTTTTATATATTGATTAATCCAGGTTTATAAATTCTTCATTTGTTGAAAAATCAACTCAATCATATATTTGATAAAATAATCCAACTTAATTAAAAGCTCTGTTGCTAATGTGTTTCATGGTCACCCAACATTTGCCATGAAACCTACCCACTTCTAAGGTTTTGAATGTAATGAAAAATGGTTCTTTTAAAGTCTTTATATTTCTAGAGTGAACAGAAATCTACAGGTGTGTGCTAATTATAGCAATAATAATTTTAATGGTCCTGATGAAAATATATTGTTAATAGCACTACATATATAGAATAGTTCGGTGTGTGGGGTGCTGATATATAGATCTGTAGGTATCTCTGGTTTGAGAATGATTACAGCAGATAAATTATTCATTCTGCAATCAGCCATTTTTTTTTTAAATTACCGGAATGAACAATTAACAGAAATGGCACTGAGGTCTGATTAAATATATCTACAGCCTCAGTGAATCAGTGTTTAAGTCGGATTTTGTCTAAAGAGAGAACTGCTTTCATTTTTGTAGTTTTTGGCTTAAAATGGAGTTGTAATATAAACAATAACTACTTTCCTAGCCAATGGCTTACTTAGACCTGACCCTTATTCACAACAAAAATACACTCAAGTACAAGAAACTCATTTTGAAGGAAATTTGACTTAACAATTTATTCAACAGAGCTATAGATATAATATATTAACCTATGATGGAACGTTCCTAAAAATATATACATATTCTTCTTCTTGCATGGCTCTACAGCCCATCAATGAGCCTTGGCCTCCTCGATACGTTTCCGCCAGTTCTGTACATTTAATAGACTCCTGGAGTCCTCACTGACTTCATCCAGCCATCGCAGCTAGGGTCGCCCTACTCTTCTGGGCACTTCAACACTTGCCATTCTGGCCACATGGCCAGCCCAGCGCAACCTACCAAGCCTTATTATTTTGATCACGCCCGGAGCCTGGAATAGACTTGTCAGCTCCGCATTAGTACGTCGTCTCCATGCTTAACCCTCTCTAATAGGTCCATAAATTCGCCGAAAAATCCTCCTTTTAAATGCCTGAAGCAATTTTTTATCAGCTTTCTTTATGACCCAGGATTCTGACCCATATAGAAGGACAGCCGTACAATATGAGGGTTTTATATAGATTCATATTTGTATTCCATGACAAGAGCTTGCTTTTTAAATGTTGGTTGGTACCAAAGAAGCATTTGTTTGCCTGAGCCACTCTCTTCTTAATTTCTATCGAGACAGAATTGTCACTCGTTATGGTGGTTACCAAATATGTAAAGGAGTTTACTCGGTCCTCCAGCGTGCATATATTTAGTTTTGGTTTGATTAATTACTAATCCCACACCCTCAGCAGCTCTTGATGAATGCATTTTCCAGTTCATTAAAGGGCCTTCCTATGATGTCGATATCATCAGTGTAAGCCAAAATTTGTGTCAACTTGCGGAAAATTGTGCTGGTTTGTTGAATGCCGGCCTTGCGGACCACATCTCCAGAATCAGATTAAAGAGTTGGCGTGATAGGGCATCTCCTTGTCTTAAACCTTTGTTGCTACCAAACTCATATACATATATATATAAACTCAACAGCAAAAAAAACCGGACACTTCATATTTTTTGTATTAAAAGCTAATTTTCAGCAATGTGTTTGTTTTTGTAGGTATTCTAGTTATTACAGAGAATGTAGGGTCTAAGTCCATTGAACTAATCCCTCCGGGATTAGTAAACAATTAGATAAAACACAGATTTGATTTATTTTTCTTGAAGTTGATTTACCTGTTGGACCTATTCTAAACTGTAAGTAGTTTTTCGGACATCTTTAATTTTTTAACCAAGCCTTTTCTGTGATTAATAGACATGTTTTTATTTATTTTGGTCCAGAATAATGGCTCTTTCAAATGTTGACATAGCCCGAGCTGATGCCTTGGCCAGAGAAGGCCGGAGCACGGGGTAGCGAAATCTACCATTCACGATGCACTCCGGCATTTATTCCATTCTTACCATAAATTAAAAATATTAATACACATATGTATTTAACAAAATTATAAGACCAAATCTAGGTGTCCGGTTTTTTTTTGCTGTTGAGTGTATATATATATATTTCTCTCCAATAAATTTGGGGTGATTTCTAGTTTGAGTATAAAACAGGGGCAATAAATAAAGTTTTTAGTTAATCATGTATTCATAATGTTTGTACACTTTTCAGATATGAGTAACTCTTTCATTTGTAAAAAAGAAGAAAAGCTAGATGAAATTGAGGCTGCCTGTAAGTTTCCCCTTTTTAAATTAAAAAAAATAATATGCTTCTTTGATTTTGGTATGATACTCGATTGGCTTTTTGGTTTTGAGTGAAATTAGTTTAGAGTTAAAAATATGGTGCAATTTAAGAAGAGTCACATTTAGTTCAGAATGTCACACCACTGCTATCCAGCAGAATACCTGATAACTAGCTTTGTATTTGAGAATAAAATTTGTCTCCATTGGAATTATTATAAATTATTATGGAATTATTGTTATTTTGATATAAGTATTAGCGACGGTCAATAAAACTATTTTTTTTAATACTTCCGTTAAGGCGATTTTTTTTAAATAAGTTTGTGTTGAAACATTGGCTTATAAAAAAAAAAAAAAATGTTTCTTTATCATCCTCACCAACCAGCCAGCATGTTCTAATTTATTATGGATTGAATCGGTGAGGGAGTGCAGTCAATGATATCATATCATATCAATGATGGAGACAATAAGTCCTAATTTGAGCAATTAGTCATAAAATGATCGTCCCAAATTTGCACCAAATCAATTTAGATGGTTTAAAAAAAATCATATTATAGTATTATTATTCCTACTAGTTTGCCATTATTTTTAATTTTGTGTAAAATTTGATTGTATTCATTTTCTCGTAATATAAAGTTGATGATTTTAGTTTATAATTAATGGTAATTATTCCGCATGTTGTCACTTCGAGTTGAGTCACAGCAAGTTTTAACTTTTCATTCATTTCCCTTTTACTATTTCCCAAATAATACAAGTTATTATGAGCCTCGGTATGGATATGAACGTTTCAACAAACTTTTATCATCTATACTTTGATATGTTAGCTGAAATATACATTTCTTGATAAAATGTTTACCGAAAGCTACTCATTAGCCACAATTACATTCTCTTTTCTATTCATACTAACACCTATGATAACTACTACTTTTGGAAAATATTAAAAATGAAACAAATAAACAGTTAAAATTTGTAACTCAACTCGAGAGTGACAACCTGCGGAACAGTTACCCGTAACTGTATTTTTTGTTTTTGTTTTTTAGATATCAGTAATTCTTTTGTTTTTATAAAAGAAGAAATTCCGGAAGAAATCGAGTCAGCTTGTAAGTTTATTTTATTTTTTTAATTTGTGGTTGTTTCGATGTTTTATTTCTAATTATGATGTTGTATAAATAGTAATAATTTAAAATTTTTATTATTAAGACTGTTTTGCATAAGTATGTTTCATGTTTAACCATCCTACTCGGGTTGGTTCAGCACTAGCTTTTCTCATGTTAGATTGCAGTGACAAAGGACTGTCATTACACGAGAGATGACTTACGACCAATAAGGGTTAACCTTGTAAACAGACTTCAATCAGTTTCTCAGTCAGGAATTTCCAACATATCGGGAATTTTATTTGAGTTTGGGCAGCAGTCCCCAATGATCATGGAATACTATAATTTACCAAACATATTTAATTTTTGCAGCTTGGTGCCCACAAATGTATATTGACCTTTACTAGGGAAAATGTTTGGTTTTAGCCATGAATGAGCTTTTGACTGATTGATAAAATAGTGTGATTGCAGTAATAAATTGGTTGTTTCATTTGGAATGTCTGTTTTTACTTTTTATAAAATTTAAAGTCGAATTAATAGACTTGTTTTTTTTTCACTATGGATATGTTTACAGATAAAAAGATGTTATTAATCCTCTCTTTTTTGATAATATTTACTATCACTACAGTTGAATGAACATATTGCGCCGTATGTCATCAAATATGACCATGGAAGCCCAAGCTGGAAGAAGTATTACCATTTTCTGGAAAGGGTGTTGTTACGAATCGACCATTGGCTTGAGAAATTCTTGAACCTAAAAAATTATTGGTTTCTATGTGGTGGTCAATGGCAGCAATAATTCATTTCTCCTCTCTGTCCAATGGGGAAACCATCACACCCACATCATACTGCAGGGATATTGACATAATGGTACAAATGATTATTAAAAAACATCCTACATTGGTTAATTTGAAGGGTAAAATTGGTTACTCTTACAAGACAATGCCAGACCTCATTTTTGAGGACAGACAGTGAAGAAACTAAACGAGCTGGGTTACAAAGCCCTCCCACAGAAACCTTATTAGCCAAACTTATTTTAGAGTCGAAACTTCTTAAGACTTAATAAATGAGGAATTTATTGATTGGATAATGCTTTTTCCTTCTTAATTTATGAAAATTTGAAGTATTTAGTCCAATAAGATACATCATATTGAAAAGTATGTGCTTATTTACTGTAATTTAAAGAATGTCATTCAATCAAGAACCAAGTTAATAGAATAGAAACAAGGGTAACAAAAAGTAGGTGACGTTACACATTAGATCTTAAAGTTCCAAGAAATAGTCAAAATTTCAGGTAATCTCAATTTGTAATGTTGATGCCATCAGATGATATTAACAGGATCTTTTACAGGAAATGCTTGCTGTTACAGTTACAGGAAGGTTTTGCTGGATGATGAGGTATCCTATTAGTAAGAAAGAGGTTGAAATCCCAAAGAAACTTTTCGAATAAAAGTTATATGTCAAGATGTGAGAATGTGGAAAATGTTGAGTTGCAAGCGATGCCTGTCAATATTGGGAGTGAGGAGATGGATAGTTGCAGCATTGCATGGATATTACGAGATGGAGAGCGGAGTAGTACAGTGGTAGAGTGCTGAGTTGCTGTAACAAGAGGTCCTGGGCTCAAATCCCCTCTTGCCACCATAGCAAGTGTTATGCTGGCAATTCCTTCATGGATGTTGGTCTTCTAATCTTGTAGGGTCCTTGAACGGTTCACATAAAAAAACAAGGAGATTTAAAAAAAAAAAAAGCAGAAAAAATCACAAGGGAACAAATCGGGAGAGTGGCCCCTCCAAATCATCCTTAATTGAGATGAGGCATTCTGGGATGTGTTCCTTCAAAACAGCCATGAATTATGGCGACTGAACTGTGTCGGGACAAAACTATAGTCCCATCTCTCGAATGAGACCACTAACACTCTACTGCGACATCGACCGACTGCATGCACGACCGACCTTGTTAAAAGGAAGTTAAGCTGCTTATCCAAAATGTTATGATTGAAGAGCTGGTGTTCAGAACAGGAGAGCTGACTGACAGAGGCTCTTAGAGGAGGCCCAGTCTCTGTGACCGGATGTCATGCCACATATGATAATGATGATGATGAATAAGGTTGTAGGAGCATCAAAAGGACATGACAGAAAATTAAATTGCTACTTTATCTCTAGAACTATTCTGGAGTGATCAATGAAAGTGGGTACCTGATCCTTGGGAATTCGAGGTGTAAACTAGTTGGCTGCAAGCGATCCTGTTAGGGTTGCTCCCTCTGTGATGATTCAAGACCCTTTAAAGTTTGTAATGGTACATTTAGTATGATTTTTAGTTAGAATTTTGGGTAGTAGTTTTGCTTCATTGTTCATGTTTGTAAAGGGTGTCCCAAAATTAACACAAGATTGGAATTTGTCGCCATTTGTGCAGTAAAGTGTTGGCAACCCTAAAAAAACAATTCGACAGCTGACAGTTTAGGGTTAATAAAAATGAGGCGTTACATGAACATGTCTTCCGCAGCTCGAAAATTTCATGCAACATATGGTTGGAATAGTGTTTTAACTTCATCAACTGTGAAAAGATTAATTGAAAAATTCAGGGAGACTGAGATCCGTTGGAGACGCCAAACACACACTGGTCGTCCAATAACAAGCCGTTCATATGTCAATATCGAAACAGTGAGAGGCAGGTCAAGCAGTGACTGTTACTGGTACTCGATATCGCAACATGATAACACAGTTCTTTCTGCTGAAATTGGATGATATTGATGTGGCCAATATGTGGTTTCAACAACACAGTGCCACTGCATGAGACATTTCCAGGTCGTGTACTCTCTCATTTCGGTGATCAGAAATGGCCTCCTAGAGGGTGTGATTTAACACCATTAGATTTCTTTTTATGGGGTTATTTGAAATCACAGGTCTATGTCAACTAGCCGACAACTACCCGTGCATTAAAGGAGGAGATTCAATGCTGCATCAACAAAATTCAGCCACGTTTATGCAAAATGGTCATGGAAAATTTCGATAAACGAGTGCGTATTTGCATGGAAAGCTGTGGAGGCCATTTGCCTGATGTGTTATTCCATAAATAACCCAATTCTATGTACTTAATGATTCAATAAAAAAATAACAATCAAAAGACTAAAAACTGTGTTTTCTATTTAATTCAAATCTTGTGTTAACTTTGGGACAGCTTTTATGTAGTTAGTTTCTAGCTCTTTCTTCCTAGTTACTAATCCAGCCCTTCAACAAACGTTTCTTATGTCTTTTTTTTATTTAGTTTTATGAGTGTATAATCTAATGGAACAATTTTAACTTGAATAGATTGCTCTAGTTGAAATAAATAGTCAATATAATAGGGAGTGTTTTCTATTCGTTGAGGCCAAACTAGAATGCTATTGTTAATTTTAATGTTTATTTGAACTAGATATTTAGAAAGCGCAGTAGGTTTGTTTTTGTACAAGCTGACTATTCGATACGGAAACGAATTACGTTTATATAACGGCAACACACCCCGGCTGACGGGGTTATCGGCAGTGCAGAGTCCCCATCCTACAGTTACAGTTCGTCGTGTACACACACTGACTCAATTTCATTAAACAACAAGAAGCATTTGTCTCGTATGAAATTCATGGTATATTTACTTTGCATCCACAATAAATAAATAATTTTATTTTTTTATATAAAGTCTGATTGTTTTTATTTTATTTAAAAATAGCCCTTTTGCACTATCCAGCCATCACATATTTTGCGTTGGACAAAAGCAAAGGCCCTTTTGAGCCCCTAAACAACGCAACGCTATTGATTAGTTTGTTTTATTTTTTATAATAAGATTTACAATGCTTGTATTCTTTTTAGATGCCGAGGACCCAATCAGTCAGGAAGAATTAGATGTTACAATGAAGGTTGCTCTAATATCACGACATTGTGATGAGAGACCTTTTCACTGTCATCATTGTGGATTTAAAACCGAGAACTACAGTAATATGAAGAAACACATAAATACCATTCATAAATTTGAGGAATATTATCAGTGCCCTGAGTGCGACTATAAAGTTATGAGAATGAGCAGTTTAAAAATACATATGATGGCTCGTCATACAGGTGAGAGACCGTATAACTGCAGTCATTGTGACTACAAAACTGTGACAGCCGGTAAACTTAAAAGACATATAATGGCATGTCATTCAGAAGAAAAACCTCATCACTGTCCACACTGTGTTTTTAAAACAGTGGATCTTAGCCATTTAAAAAGACATATAATTACCTGTCATACAAGTGAAAAACCCCATCACTGCCCTCATTGTGAATACACAACAGTGACAAGGAGTTATTTAAAAACACATGTAATGGCCTGTCATACTGGTGAGAAGCCCCACAACTGTCCTCATTGCGACTACAAGGCGATATCAATCAGTAAGTTGAAAATTCACATACTGTCTCTGCATGAAAAAGAAAAACCTCATCACTGCCCTCATTGTGACTACAGAGCGTCGCAAGCCTGCACTTTGAAAAGACATATAGCTGCCCGTCACACTGAAGATAAGCCTTACCCATGCCCTCATTGTGACTATAAATCAATAACTATGAGCAATTTAAAAATACATATAATGTCCAGCCATACTGATGAAAAGCCTTTTTCCTGCCCTCATTGTCCTTATAAAGCTGTAGAAATGTGTAAATTAAAAAGACATATAATCGCTTCTCATAATGATGAAAAGCCTCTTCACTGTCCTCATTGTGACTATAAAGCAGTTATAATGAGTAAATTAAAATTACATATAATGTCTCAACACGAGGGAGAAAAGCCCCATCACTGCCCTCATTGCAACTACAAAGCATCTCAAGCATGTACTTTAAAAAGACATTTATTGACTCATCGTTGTGTTCAGAAGACTCATGAATGCCCTCATTGTGATCATAAGGCTGTAACTATGAGTAATTTAAAAATACATATAATGGCTGACCATACTGATGAGAAGAACCATCCTTGTCCTCATTGTGCCTATTCAGCAGTAAAAATGCCTGATTTACAAAAACATATAACTGCTCTACATACTGAAAAAAAGCCTCATCACTGCTCTCACTGTGACTACAGGGCATCACAAGCTGGTACGTTAAGGAGACACATCATGGCCCTTCATACAAAAGAGAAACCTCATCAGTGTCCTCATTGCGAGTATAAAGCTGTTACAATGGCTAGTTTGAAAATACATACAATGGTTAATCATACCGGTGAGAAGCCTCATCAGTGCCCTGAGTGTCCCTATAAAGCAGCAGAAATGTGGAACTTGAAAAGACATATTATGGCTTGTCATACCGGGGAGAAGCCTCATCACTGTCCTCATTGTGATTACAGAGCAGTAATAATAAGTAAACTAAAAATACATATAATGTCACAACATAAAGGAGAAAAGCCTCATCACTGCCCTCAGTGTGACTACAAAGCATCAGAAGCTGGTACTTTGAAAAGACATATAATGGCCCATCATACTGTTGAGAATCCCAATCACTGAAACTATTTGTTGCAAGGACAAAGACTCATTTAAAACTTCAAAAACATGGACAAGATGAGAAGAATTTAGTTTTCTCTGAATTGTATTTAGAAGTGATTCATAATTTTCATTGGATATTATATCTGTAGACAAAAAAAAAAATCAATGTGCTTTGAGAAGACTGAGACAACTTGTTTAGTTAATTAATGGACTGTATATTATGTATAAAGGTGTATATTGGTATGTTTGTGTGATCACCAAAGGTTTTATTTATTTTTCTATGTTCTGCGGGTAGGCAACATATCTCTCGTTGACATCCATCTAGCCAGGATCTTTGATTCTTCAATTCAGTTAGCGTTGAAGGACTATGAATTTTCATGGATGGATCTATGAATTTGAGACAAGTCGCTGAGTTGAGGCACTTTTTATAACCGAGGACTGCAGAGTCAAATGAAAACCAAGAAAAAGCATGGCTCATTTTGGCTTTAATGTATAATACTGTTTTATGTAAATAAATTTTTTGATATTATGTATACATAAAATTAATTATTTTTTGGTATATCTTTTATAACCTCGATTAAACCCAATGTGCCCTTAGATATCAGTGTAACAATCAATATTGAATCTGAATTCATAAACTTAAAAGTTTAAATTAGATGTTAAGATTAATTATTTTGTATACTTTATAACACATGTTTTCTCTCTTGCCCCATCTCGATGTGGCTACATATGTTGTATTATTATTTCTCAGAAATTAAACTGCGGTACAAATAAAGTGTGGTTAACTTTAATAAGATACCCAACCTAATTTTAACATTAGAAAGCTCAGAAATAGGAAATTTATGTTATTACAATTATAATTTTGTAATTTCAAGTTGATTAAATGAGATTGTTTTATTGAAATTTGCTTTTTATATACACCTCTATGATAAATAATTCCTTATCAAACCACTGGCACTGTTTAGGAAATTAGGTATAAGTTGCATCTGGAAGAGTTCATACAAATCAGATCCGAAGTGGTAGATTAGAGGAAAAATGTCATCCAATTAAAATCTCGGTGGACGAGGATATTGTTCTAGTTCCGTGTATCAATGAAAGGGAACGAGAAGAGGAAAATCTAGATGTAAATAAAGAATTAAATCAAGGTATTGAAGATAAGGTGGTTGTCTTGACAACCATTGGGGAAAAGGCTAGGTTGCCCTCCCCAGCGGTATCATTCAAAAGTTTATATTAAAAAAAATATCTATATATATATATATATATATATATATATATATATATTTTTACTATATGTATATATATATATATATATATATATATATATATATATATATATATACATATACATACATATTAAATTTAATTTGTTGTAATTAAACCTAGGCGATTTTAATAAGTTTTTTTTTTACATATGACTAAGTCTTGTTATAAAAAATAAAAAAAATGTAAGGGTGAAGGAGTGCTATATATTGATAATGATCAAATGATCAATAAGGCTTTGGCATTGGAGAGGGGGACTGAGGCATTGTGGGCTCCGAGTTCCGAATGTATCCATGCCAGTCTTAATTGTGTAATCTAATGTATTCCAAAATGAGACCTTATAGTCTCAAAACCGAAAAGTCTTGTTTATTTCGTATCCACAGCATAACGGACATGTATATCAACTAACTCAAAAATGGATCGTATTATGATAAACAATATCATCCATAACCTAATAATGGAGCTGGATATTGAATAAAATGGATATGATAAACAAAACTGGTAATTCATTCACTCAATGAAAACCTATTTCCAGTCGTTTCTTTTTTCATATAACTTTATTACGTGGATACGTTTCGACTATATGTCATTTACAATCCATCAAGAACTTCTTTAACTTCTAAGAAGAGTTATAAGTCATCTTTTTTCTTTTTTTTTTTTATATTATTCATTGTCATTAGCTAAAATTTTTTCTTGGAGGTCCATTGTCCTCCAAGAAAAAATTCGCCCCTTAGCAATTTTTACTATTTTTTAATTTTCAAGTGTCTGTATTTTGCATATTTAGCCATGAAGAAGATCTGCAAAGTAGGTCGAAACGTTGGCTACTAAATAAACATTTCTCCATATCTAAGAGACATTTATTGAGCTCTACCCGCACCATTTTCTTCCACTCAGATTATTTCAATCTTTTGTTGACAATTCGACATTACTAGGGTTACCAGATCAAAAAATGAAAATTCCGTATTTTGAAAAAAAATCCGGACATTCTATTAAATATAATGTTAATGTCGTTTTTTGAGAAAACGAAGCTAATTCTAGTATTTTCTCGTGAGTATGTAGTATGTGTATAATATTAACAATTGACCATGGAGGATAGCAAATCCTCAAGAAAGCATATAATTAAATAATCTCCAACACTAAATAACTTTTTAAAAAGAAACTTTATTGGACAATGACATAGTAACTGGCCTAATCGCTAACTAAAGAATAATGACAATGCCAATGATCCACGTCTATTAGAGGAAGGGGAATAAATAGGAATGATTACTTAGATTCTAAGGACACCTGCAAGCTGATCTCTTATTCCAGGAAAGACGCCTGAAGCTATCATTTTACTATATATATATTTGATATGGAGAAATGTTTATTAAGCAGCCAACGTTTCGACCTATTTTGTAGGTCTTCTTCAGGGCTAAATATGCAAGCCTTCGTGAGCCCGAAATATGTCCTTCGCAAGCTATACTTACATCACATCTAACGAAAATGTCAAAGGAGTTAAGAGATGACTCTGGGCAGGTATAACTCCCACCCCGAGCTTCGTATCAAACATTTAGGAAAAAAAACGATGGTTAGTTCTTTTTAATGAGGTCTATTATGTGTCTGTAAACCATGGACTACCCGGACCATTTTCTTCCACAGAAAATAATTTTCTTCTAAGACCGGGACGGAAAAATGAATGAAAAACTTTCATCATGTTGAAAGTCATGAGGCAAAAATGGACCGAGAAGAAAAAACTGAAAAAAACAACGCTGCATCATAGTCACGTCTACTAAATAAATATTTAACATTATATACAAGTATATATATATATATATATATATATATATATATATATATATATATATATATATATATATATATATATATATATATATATATATATATATATATATGTAAGGGGATAATATTAAAATCTTGTAAGAAATAACTTTATTTGCCCTTTCAGGCAAACCTTGTTCGCGCATATAATAAAAAACATTGTATTAATTACTAAACCTGACGGCCATGAATGTAGAAACTATGCTGTGTTGCCTGTTTTTTCCTCAAAAAATAAAATAAAAATCAAGATTTCTCAACTCTTTACATTAATTAGTAAATTGTTTATTAAAGGCACTGGTCCAAAGAAATTTCTATGTTTTGACATTTAAAAATCCATGGGACATCTACTAACAGACATGGCAGTAGAATACATAAGTGTACTAGAAGATACCAGAAGACTATCACCTTTCATCTTACGATATTCACGAACGACTACTTCACTTCAACCAACCAATGTTTTAATGTGGCTTCAGAGGAATAAAGTTGTAAAAATAAAAGTTATCCCTGTAATGTTAGATTTAATTTTTTTAAATTCGATTTTAACGATTTTAGTTTTTCATGAATTATAAATTAATTGTTATGAACTAGAGAAGATCAATATGGAAATAAAGGTTATGAGAATTGGCAGGATGCCTCGGGGAAAAATGAGAGTGATAAGAATCAAGGACAAGCCCATCGAACAGGTGATAAGCTTTAAATATCTGGGAGCACACCTTGATGAGAATGGAGTCATGGACAATGAAATCCTGGAGTGGGTTAAATCAGCTGATAAAATTGTTCCATGCACTAAATAAAAGGTTCCTAAATAAAAGAGAAGTATCCAAGGACACAAAGTTGAGGGTATATTAACTCCTCGGAATCTTGGGTGTTAAACATCAAACATAAAAGTAGGATCCAGGCTTCAGAAATGAGATTCCTTAGGAAGATAGAGGGGAAAACAAGACGAGACCGAATTCGTAACTCGATCATTAGATCAAGCCTCGGAGTGGAGGCTGCGGAAAAAGTCATTAAAGAAAACGGTCTAAGATGGTTTGGACATGTCTTAGGAATGGAAAACGACAGCCTGGCCAAGATGACATATGAGGCTAAGGTTGAAGTAAGGAAGATGGTGTTAAGGAAAGCTTCGCAAAGAGAAGCCTGCAATGGAACAGAAGAAGGAAATAGTAGAGGATCGTTCGGTGTGATCTAGGCTGTACAAAAAGAAACCTCACACTGCGTGATGGAATATGAGAAATTTATTGTCAATCAAAAGTTAAAAAATTGTAGAATGCGAAATATCAACACAAATTCTAAAATGCTTAAAACGTTGATATAAATGGCGTCTATTGCAGTCCTATATTCTTTACTATATAAAAACGATGTATATAACTATTGGATTTACTACCATCTTGATTATTTTTGCCAAAATCAGACGATGCCATCGCGGGAATCCTAAATTTTACATACCCAGGGATCTTAAGCTTGTAACTGACACCGTAAAGGCTCGGGACGACCGTTTTACGTACTTTGCGAAGGAAAACAAATGGTTTTTGTACTCCTTTTTAAAATGATTAAGCATTAAAGTGGTATAGACGCATATATGTGTCCAGGAAAAAGCAATGGATGTGAGCGCTTATATCGGTTCTTCGGTTTTTCCTATAAAAATTATATGAAATTGAGATTAAAATATTACGTAGGACATTATGGCGGCAGGTATATAGGTATAACTTTAGTTAAGGCTAAGCAATTGAGTTTATTTTAAAGTTAAGACTAAATCAAGAACCTGGATGTTATCATAGGAAATAGAACCAAGCCAAGGGAGGCGTATAAAGTGTGCCATTGGATTTTAATTTACTGTCAGCCAATCTCCTGATTGTCATTGATTTATTTGACAGGTGTGGATGGAAACATAAAGAGAAAAAAAAACGAAAAGTAAGTCAAAATATGTAAGAGTTGAAATTACCTAAAATATGCTGACTTATTAAGTTATTAAGATTAATGATACTTGAAAATAACGTACTGTTATTATAGAATCATTATCACAACCATTAACTTTTAATGAAGTAATAAAGTTCGCCCTAATGAAATGTTTTCAGTCTACAGCGATGGCAAGAGCCCAAGAGTCGCCAGCACTTGAAAGGTTAAGACTGCCATCAGGGGTTTTGTATTTTGAACCCTAACGTTTCAAAGCCATCACTTTTCTGAATCTGTTGGTGTATGTGTATGTGTATCCTTGGCCTAATCTTCTACAGAGTTTATACAACTGACATCCCATCCTAATACTATCCTTACCACGTATGCGGATGACACATGTCTATTATCAGTCAACACTGATCGAGTTCCCATACTCTTCAGTCCCATATCACTGACCTTGAGACTTGTGTCAAAACTGGAGGATTAAAATAAATCCGTCAAATCAATTTTACCGTTGTAAACCAATTACATTCTCTCCTCTTGTGTCGTTTAATAACATCCCACTGATTCCTGTAGAACAGGCCCGATACTTAGGACTACACCTTGTCAAAAGATTAACTTGGATCCCTACACCAGACTGAAATGACAAGAAACAGCTCGTCGTTTCAGGCTACTTCTCTCGTATTCAATCCTTACAATCCAAAATCCTTCGTAAAATCCTCGATGTTCCTTAATTTGTTACGAACAAACTAATACATAATGACTTTAGGCCCCATTTGTGGCTGATTTGGCTCGATTCCGATTTTAATCTTATTTACGTACTTCAATAATTTCAATAATTTATTTCAATTAAATTACGTACTTAAGGGTGTTTTTTTTTTCTATTTGCGTATTAGAGGCGGAGCGGAGAGGGAAGGAAAAATACGAAAGGAGATTAGAAGAAGTGGGAGAACAAGAAAGGAAGACAGACGTCCAGTCCACAAGTAGCCCTCAGGATGTTCAGGACCTGCCTCTTCGTCTTCGCCTCTCTAGTGATCTACTCGGATGCGGCCAGTCTGCGTCAGTAATCACAAGAAATAAGTAGCATTTTCTCTTATTTTTTTTCTAGGTGTTTTATTTCTCGAAGTTTGTACAGTATTTCAGTATATTAAGGTATCTAAATGAACTTTTTATTGAGCTTCTTACATCCATAAGAAGAAAAATATGGCACATTTTATTCTTAATTATTGCGCAGGTTATCGCTTCGAGTTGAATTAAAATAATATTTCTTGATGAAATGATTACCGAAATATACAAATTTCTCATAATTATACTCCTCTTTTCACAATAAAACACATGATTATTTTTATTTTCGAGAATATTAAAAACGAAACGTGTCAAAAGTTGAAACTTGTTATGACTTTACTCGAAGCGACAACCTGCGGAACTGATGCCGAATTACCCACTGTCTACGCCAATTTATGAAGTAAACCGCAATAAGAAACGAGAATAGGCTAATCTCTTCTACTCTTATCAAAGGATTGTTAATATTTTTATTGTTTTTTAAGTGCGATTGATTTTATATTTATCATTTGTTTCTATGTATTACCAAACCTAATAAATGTATGCTTTGTTTTTAGCAATCGATTAACGCTTATTTTATTTTACCTGTACCACTACAACCCGTGAACGGGTCAGGGATTCAGTACGGGTTTGCAGGGAGGTGAGTTGCCCTAGATCACGCTCAACCGCCAGATTTTCTCCCTTTATTTTGGGCGCCCACTTTACAGAGGCCGGGAGAGCCCCAGGAGGGTCCCAGTTCTTTTATGATCCATCTCCCCCCCAACAGGCAAAATAAAATCAGCTTGCCAGTAGCGGGATTTGAACCAGGATTTTCTGCATTGAGCCACTCCGAACCAAGATTAACACTTATACTTAATAAAAATGTTATATATACATATAGATTTTAGGTAATTAAACTTTCGCATTTATATTATTAGTAGGATATCAAAACAATAGTTTCACTCATGTCCTTTATGTTGTTTTAACAACTATTATCATGTGATTTGCCTTTAATTATGTACCATAATGGATTCTCTACAGTACCAATAAAACAGTATGGGGGGGGGGCACGGGGGCACGTGCCCTTCTATGTCCGCCCTTGCTGTAGCCTATGTGTTATTATGATGTATAGCCTATATTACTGTAGAGCTTCATCCAAATCCGTTCAGTAGTTTTTGTGTGAAAGAGTAACAAACATACATACATACTTTTGATGCCAGTCTCGGCATAAATGAAGTTTTTTACGTTCAGTTTCTATCGACGGAAGAAAGAAACTCTTATCTCTTTGAGTTTATTTCGACGAAATTAGTTTTGAAAACATTAAGAAGGACTTTGAAAGGATAATAAAAATGTTTTTGGCGAGCAATTTTTCTAATTCATTATATACCTTATTTAGCATTTATTTACCACGAAACAACTTTAATTAGTTTTAAGATTACAATTTTTTGGATGGATTAATGATGAGCAGTATTATATATATATACACACACACTTATTTTTAAAATAATTATAGTTTTTTGTTTCTTTACGTTCTTAAATTATTTTGTCGTTGTTTTGTTTTCTGTAAAATTTGTATATGTGTAAATATTAATAGTTTTCTTTCTTTATAATTAATTTTATAGTAATACATGTTTTTCTTTCATTTAATTCGTTATTGCGAGGTAACTCCTAATTTATATTCATTATTTTTGTATCATATGTATTAATTAAATTGTAACTGTATTCTACTCTAAGACATTATAGTTTATAGTTTATGTTCCGTATCACTATTCTAAAGCAACTTATATATATATACATCCTACTAATATTATAAATGGGTAAGTTTCTATGTATGTTTGTTACTCTTTCACGCAAAAACTATTGAACGGATTTGGATGAAACTCTACACGTGCCCACCCCAGAGAGTTTTTTTGTGTTCTGTGGAGAATCCATTATAGTACATAATTAAAGGTAAATCAGGAAGTTACCATCTTGAAATTTGCAGATAGGTTCTTTGTATGATTTAAGAAAGAAATTTGGATAATTCCACCCCCAAGGGTTTCCCCCTTAATATAATAGGGGTTCAAACATTGTATGGAATCCGTCAGTTTCGAAGTTAGACATCTGAAATTTCGGATGTACGAGTAACTTATAGTTAAAAAAAAAATTAAATATTTATTTAAAATGACCTGTCACGAAACTAAAAGTGGAAGACCAAATTCCACGCGAGCGAAGCCGCGAGCAAAAGCTAGTCGGTAATAATTTCATCTAGAAATGAACGTTTTAACAAATGATCTAAACTTCGAAAAGTTTGTTTCTTAATGGAATGATTGCCGAAGTATATTCAGTAACAATTATTAATACCCTACAAATGCTCACGATAACTTTCGTATTTTTTTAACGAGTAACATTTAAAACTTCTGACTCAACTCGAAGCGACAACTTGCGGAACAGATACCCCTGGGGTTGTGTATGTACTTTATATATATATATATATATATATATATATATATGTCGCAAGGTATATACACATACAAGGTACCACACTTTTTTTGAACCTATTGCCTAAACATTGGTCGCGATGTGGCCATCTTGTAGACATAATTATTTTTCACCGACACCGAAATAAGGTTAAGTTGATAGCTTAACTATGTGAAGGTTACCCTTCCAGTAATTAATCCGATAATGGAAAGCACAAGAGAGGACACAGAAGGCCTTGGCCTAAATATTTATATATATGTAAAAAATAACCCAGAGGCAGTTCTCCTTGATTCGTTCAGGATTCTCGGGGAATTATTGAATAAGTAAAACATTTCACATTCTGTTGAATTATTTTCTAGCTTAGGTTATTCAATTGAGTATTTTTGGTATTGCAAAGTGAATAGAAAAAAGGATAAAACATTGCCCAATATTTTGAGCTTCCTTGTCACATCCAAATCTTTCATCGTGTTCTAAATTCTATCGAATGGGAACGAAATGCACTTATACGTCCGTTCTAGTGTAATACACTTCATTTCTCAAGGTCACCTGTGGTCTAATGGTTAGCGTAACAAACTACTAAGTCCAAGATCGCGGGTTCGTAGCCCGGCAGGTGACCCTAGGATTTTTTGAAGGGAGTAAAAAATCCTTAGTTATGCCGTCCTTCGGAAGGGACGTTAAACGGGGCTCCCGAGCCTGTACGATGTCAGGTACTCGTTAAAAATCCCTATCCTAATTAAACCTGGATAGACAAAATTTAGAGCTCCCACTGTAGCATCGTCCGATTAGCCATTTCAGCATAAAGTGACGTTAAATGAACAAAAAACAACAACAAAAAAACACTTCATTTCTACATCCTGTCAAATGTTTCTTAGCATGTACAGTACTGCTATATTGGCTTCGCAGCCCAAGCTACGATTTCAAGGAAAAGTCAGTTCCATTGATCTGAATTATATTTAAATAATAAAATCTGTTGCCACCCTGAGATCGTTATAGTTAATATATAGTAATTCTATATCGTTAATAAATAAGAGAGATAACCCTCTCTTCTCCCAAGGTTGACTGACCAGAAGTTCTTTATTAAATAATAATAATTATTGAATAACATTATATTTATTTGTGGTGATGATGGTTACAAGATAACCAAAAAATGAATTAAACTATTAATAAATTCCAGATACTAATATTTATTAACAAATTAAAAAGACTACAATGAAATTATTTAAAACAATTAAATTATTAAACTAATATAAATTTACAGTAACAATATTCTACAGATTATAACCTAGGCCAAACTGTTATCTAATTACTAAAATAATATACAAATACTACAAGATATTACTAATACTAAATAACTTAACTATTTATCTAAATTTGTACAAATACAATAAAACTAAACTAGAGTTTACAACTACAAATTAACACTTACAGTTCACAAATTAAAGTCCACCGACTGTAATACTTTCCAAATATGAACTGTTTATTATACTCACTTAGCACTTATCACAGATTAGTTCACACTGCCACTAACTGTCACTGTCACTGTCATTGACTGATACTAACTTACTACAGACTTGCTACAGCTGGCCTTTTATATAGGGAATGTTGGTCGGGGTGGGGACACCTAAAACATTCCTAGAATTGTCTCGCCAGGTGTAGATGGTTCTCGATCTTTCTAATCTTATAATCCCTTCAGCCGTCCTAATCCTTCTGGCCCATTCTCTCGGACCGTAACATTATAAAGCTACTTACAAAAAATGGGGAACGCTGTATGTGACTTGCTACTTCTCGAGTTCCTTGCATCTTGAGTTGAGCGCTCCTTCCGAACAACTGTCGTTCTTGCTAAGGTAATAAATCCTAACTAGAGTCTAGGGACTTCCAAACAAGTATCAAGCTCGGCTCCCTTCTGATTCCCGAACCCCTATCCGCCAACTAGTCCCAAGCGTTTCCAATCTTTTAATACCTCGTGTTTACTATATTTTAAGAAATTACTCTAGAACATATTTTAACCTTAATAGAAAAGAAAATAATTAATAATTCATGGGTTTTAATTTGTGTTTTGGTGAACTAATTCATAAAAAACAAAACAAACATGAAAACTTCCTAGTGATTATTCACCAGGAATTCTAGAACATATTTTAATAAATTATTTTATTAATTTTTAAATATTTTTATTTGAAAGGAAAAGATATGTCCAGGACCGGGACTCGAACTCGGATCGTCCAGATCGCTAGTCTGGAACTCTACCAATTGAGCTATCCTGGCTATAGCAGGCTCGCTCCCCGGTCATTGTCATATCATGGGATCAGTGAAAAGAAAGGATATGACCATGACCGGGGAGCGAGCCTGCTATAACCAGGATAGCTCAATTGGTAGAGTTCCAGACCAGCGATCTAGACTTAATAAAATATCGTTATTCTTCATTGACAACATATCATTATTCTACTACAACAATTTGGACAGGGACATTACCTGATGTACACCCTTGTCCTATATGTCTAGGTACTCCAGATGTTCCAGGTTGCGTCACATATAGAAGTACATTTCGAAGCATTTTCTTTTCATTCTAACTAAAATCAGAAAATCTGTATGGAATGGGATGCTCAGCGTGTAGATGGCCCCTGGTTCAAACCCAGCAGATAAATTATTTAGTCCGTTATTAACCATTAATGAACCCTCTGGGATCTCCAGACTCTTCTAGCTCCTCTTACAAAAGTGGGAACCCTTAACTGGGCGAAAACCTGGTTGTTGAGTGTGATCTCGATCAAATCACCTCCTTGTCCAAGCGTTGACTTGGTTGACTACGACCCTCAACGTAATCCTCACAAAGTACTGAATCCAAGACTTTTTCATGAATTTTAGTAATTTCCTATTCTTTATCGAGCTAAATTCGATTATTGACAAACTGTATGAACCTAAGTGATTGTTGTAGATAGATGGATAAATAGATATAGATATAAATGCTCTTTTATTAATAAATTATTTACAGTGATTTTTTTTTAAATTTTATTTACAACTTTAGCAACCACAGAATGGTACTTTATACCGGGAGTTTGATTGAACTAATAAATAATAACAAAACTAAAAATAAATTAAATTTCCTTTTGACATTAATATAGTACAGGATCCATGGTCCATTTTTTCACTTGATTAGTATCAAGCTGAATCTTCGTGAATAGCTTCGTTTCGATAAGACGCCCAACAATTTCCTGTGCGAAAATTCTCGATTGTGGTAGCTAACAGAGGTAGCAAGGATAAAATATGTCGATTTGATGTCATCAAAAATAATTACTAACCAGTTGATTTTTTTTTTACTTCGTTATCGATACATATTGGAAGGAGGGGACTCTTTGATCAAACCATACATTTTGTAGGACAAATATATTTTCAAATAATTTAGATAATTATCTTGAGATTTAACAAAAAAAAAACCCAGTTAGTAATAAATTTTTGAGAATCATCAAATCGACATATTTTATTGTTGTTGTACAGGAAATTGTTGGGCGTCTCATCGAAACGAAGCTATTCACGAAGATTCAGCTTGATACTATTCAAGTGCAAAAATGGACCATGGATCCTGCACTACTACTGTTAATCATTCAAACAATTTTGTCGACCCTACAATAATCAGCCAACAATCAATAGAATCTCTCTGGGCAAAAGCCAAAATGAGGAATAGAAAAGAGTGTGGAACAAGGAGGGAACTTTTAGATTCCTATTTGTGTGAGTTTTTATGGAGACAGAGGAACAATAACAAACATTTATTTCTATAAATAATTGACGACAAGGCTGCTTTTTTTTCTGTTTGAATTCATATTTAGTTGTTGTTTTTGTATTAATTTAAAATAAATATTTCATTAACCTGTATTCTTGTTTACCTGGTAATATGTTAATTAAAGCGATTACTTTTAAAGTAATCAATTAGTTACAAAAAGTAACTGGCAGCCTTAATCTAAAAAAAACCCTTAATTTATAATTTATTTTGTTTCCAATTTCCCTCACCCCCACCTTTTAAACCATGACGTATTTTGTTTTATTATTTCTCTTGCTACAAGCATCTCTTGCTATTTTCTTTATAATCTAATATATATTTTTTTTTTAATTTATTTATTGATATTTACAACTGTATAAAAAAAAAAATACATCTAGTAAATGGGCTAAGCGATACAAAATGACATGTGAAAATGACAAGTAGAGAAACTACCCACTGGTAGTACTCAAATCACAAGTTCAACTAAGAAGTCACGGGGCCATCTTCTTTTCAGACGCCTCGGAGGATTATCGGGAATTGAAGTGGAAGCTAGGTTTAAAACCAGAGGGTTTGAGTGGAAATGAAGTTTGTTATGAAAGGAAAGATACCGGGTTCGGGCCAAATCAGCAACAAATGGGACATTAAGGTCGTTATGGATGATTTTATTCTTAACAAAATAAGGAGCATTAAGGATTTTACGAAGGATTTTGGATTGCAGGGATTGGATACGAGAGGAATTCGATGGCTTAGTGGAGCCCCAAAGCTCTACTCCGTAGGTCCAAATAGGTCATGTAGATGAGTCTTTTGTAGTTGATTGGGAGCTTAGAGCGTTTGTCTAGTAAGTGTTGAAGTAGCCTGAAACGTCGAGCGGTTTCTTGTCTTTTCAGCCTCGTGTGAGGATTCCAGGTTAATCGTTTGTCGAGATGCAACCCTAAGTATCGGATCTGTTCTACAGGCACCAGTGGGATATTATTAAAGGATACTGAAGGGCAGGAAGTCATTGGTTTACGACGTAAGGTAAAAGTGATTTGATGCGATTTTTGAGAGTTTATTTTAATTCTCCAGTTTTGACACCATTCTTCAAGATCAGTGATATGGGATTGGAGGGTTTGGGATGCAATAATTGGATTGGTGTTGACAGATAATACACATGTATCATCAGCACATGTGGTAAGGATAGTATTAGGATGAGTTGGGATGTCAGCTGTATAAACTGTATAAAGGATTGGGCCAAGGATGCTACCTTGAATCTAATATTTTAAAAATATAATTAAATTGTATTTTTAGTGTGTGCATGTAGACTAATTAGTTTCTGGACATAGTATTTGTGGCCCCAAACTTGACATCCATAGGTTATGACATTTTTAATTGTTGACTCGAATACTCAGTATTTTGACTCTAATGGCACTTCTGGATTACTGAACAGTTCTCTCCACATCATATTAATCCCTACATGATTGTTGTACACATTAATTTTTATTGCTATATTATTTAATTAACACTTAATACAATACCAATGGAAACTATGTGTAAAATTTAGTATCGGTTCCGGAGGTTGTTGCTGACGAATTATACCACTACAAATACTAACTTTTCATTAATATTAAGTATTCTAAAAAAAAAAAGGGGTGTGTTTTAATATTGCAAAAAGAGTGTAATTATGGGAAATGTGTATATTTCGGTAATAATTTCATTAACAAATTAACGTTTATGTATAGAGTGTATATTTTGTTGAAACGTTAGTTAATAGTTGGAATTATTACTGAAGTATATACAGTTTAAGTCATATCACCACGAATGAAAATTTAATACTTGTTTTGACAACCCGAAAGCGACAACCTACGGAACTGATATGGCTCAGAGTTGCCGTGCCGAAGGTCCCGGGCTCAAATCCAGCTGTAGCAGATAATTTATTTAATCTGTTAAGAGTCGGGTATAGACCTTGCGGGGTCTGGAGACCCGCCTGGGGCTCACCCAACCTCTATTGTCGGAAAATCATGCGCCTGAGCGTAATCTAGGAAATATCACCTCTCTGCGCAACCGTTGTACTAGAACAAGTGCAGTCTATAACACGCGCTGAACCCAAATTCCATGTTGTAGCGGTACAGTTTATTTTTTTTTATTATACTATTTTTAAACCTTTGTTCTATAATAATATATATATACATAGAATATAATTTTACGAGCATATTTATATTTTATTAATTAAAACTGATCTGTTTTTGTGTAGCTTCTTACGTAAAGAAATGCAAGAATGACAAAACATTAAACGACTGCATTGAGAAGAATTCCAAGGAAGCAATTAAAGGATTTGTTAAAGGTAAAAATATATTTTATTATCAAGCTATTTTTTATTTTGAAGAGAAAAGATTTGTCCTGGCCGGGATTCGAACCCTATCTCCTGATTTCTAGCCCGGTACTCTACCAACTAAGCTACCAGGGCAGACAAATCCATTCTCATCACCGTTCCCACTTCCTCAGCACTCGCAATTTTTGCGGATGGGGAATATTGTTCATTGAACATTAATTTTTAATTAGAATCTGGTTAACGTATGTCAATCTTATATTGACAATTTTTATATTTTTATTTTATTGCGATTATTTAAATATTTTTATTTTGAAGAGAAAAGATTTGTTCTGGTCGGTACTCTATCAACTAAGCTACCACGGGTCGTAATCAGGTCGGACGAATCCATTCTCTTTTCCAATCCTTTATCCCCAGTTCTTGTAATTTTTGAGATGCATATATGGGGAAGAATGTTCATTGAACATAAATTTTTGATTAGGATCTGATTGGCGTATGCCAATTTTATATTTATTGGTTGAAACTTCTATTTCTATGTTAAATGATTACGTAAGTATAGACATTTCCCACAATTATATTCTTCTATCCATACAAATGCTGAGGATGATTTTTGGAAAATATCAAAAAGTAAACTAATGAAAAGTTAAAACTTGTTGTAATTCAACTCGAAGCGACAAGCTGCGGAATAGATACCAGATTTAATAATACGATAGGTAAATAATTCTAAGGATTATTGAATGATTAAACCATGAAGGCAGTTGAACGGCCCCTTTTGGGGTTCAAAGTTTTTTTTAGTGGTGTAAACGACCCATGGAGTGGAAGAGTCCAAGCTTATGAATATGAATGGTGTTTCAGGTGATTCTAAACTGGGAGTTCCGGTTTTGGACCCGCTGAAGGTGGACAAGATCCAGCACACGACCAGCGGCTCAAGAAGTGTTTCGTTGAACTTCACGCTCACGGACGTAAATATCTTTGGTATACCGAAAGCGGAAGTCATCAAATCGGAGTAAGTGCCCGGCTTAGGACTACTTAGTTCTATTGGTCATGTAACACAAAGTCTTATTTTCAATTCACCTAATGTGGCAATATAGAGTCCCGCCCACGATATATAGAGACAAAAAAATTAAATATATAGTCGTGAATGGAAACTCAAAACTTTGGAATAATTGTGTTAATTTTTGAATTTCTAAATAATTTATAATTTAGGTTTGGGGAGTGGGCCGTGGATGGAAGTGCTGCAAGATCGCCTCATTTTTATTCATTTTTTTTATTATTTATTTATTGATATTTACAACTATATTACAGTAATATAACAAGTAAATTGGCTGAGTGATACATAATGACATGATATAATGACAAGTAGAGAAACTACCCACTGGTAGTACTCAAATCGCATGTTCAACTAAGAAGGTCACGTGGCCATCTTCTCAGACGCCTCGGAGGATTATCGGGAATTGAAGAGGAAGCTAGGTTTGAAACTAGAGGGTTTGAGTGGAAATGAAGTTTGTTATGAAAGGATAGATAGCGGGTTCGGGCCAAATCAGCAACAAATGGGACATTAAGGTCGTTATGGATGACTTTATTCTTAACAAAATAAGGAACGTTGAGGATTTTGGATTGTAGGGATTGGATACGAGAAGAATTCGATGGCTTAGTGGAGCCCCTAAGATCTACTCCTTTATGACTTTTAAATTGAAATTATTGACATTAGTCTGGCTTTCAGATATCCTGACACTCCGAAAAATAATATTACACATTTTCAAGTAGTTAATTTATTAATCTAAACATATGATGGGCTGCACAATATCAATACAACTTAAATGATATAATAATTATTATATGTGGAAGAAAGTGGTCCGGGTAGAGGTCAATAAATTTCTCTGAATATCAAGAAATATTTATTCAGTAGCCAACGTTTCGACCTACTTTGCAGGTCTTCTTCAGGGCTGAATATGCAAAATACAGACAGTTGAGAATTGAAAAAAAATTGTCTCAAAACGTTGGCTACTGAATAAATATTCTTGATATTCAGAGAAATTTATTGACCTTTACCCGGACCATTTTCTTCCACATATTTCATCAAGGTCAACTATGTTCATTCAAAAATAATTATTATATTTTTATTTTGAAGAGAAAAGATTTGTCCGGGCTGGGATTCGAGCCCGGGTCGCCCACGATTCTAGCATGGTGCTCTAACCAACTGAGCTAATCTGGCTCGTAACACGGCCAGACAAATATATTCTCTTCACCGATCCTATATCCCCGTGTTCTTGTAATTTTGCGATGTATATAAGACAAGGGGAAGAGTGTTCATTGAACATTAATTTAATTAGGATCTTGTCATTATATTATTTATAATTTATTTTATTATATTTTTTTATTAATTGTTATTATTTTAAAATATTTTTATTTTTAAGAAAAACCTGTTACGAGCCAGGTTAGCCAAGTTGGTTAGAGCACCACGCTACAATCGTGGGCAACCTTGGTTCGAATCCCGGCCTGGGCAAATCTTTTTTCTTCAAAATAAAAATATTTAAAAATGAATAATAATAATTAATAAAAAAATAAAATAATTATTATAAATTTATATTACTTATAATTTGTATTTGTATTTACATAGATGTTAACGAACCTCATTTTTATTTTTAGCGTTATTTTAATCCTTAAATTCGTCAATACTAAGGTGTTTTCATAAAACAATTCATTTAATTGTTGATTGACAAATACGATCTTTTAGGGAAACGAAGAGTTTAACCAGCTATTGATGTTTTAATTTATTACACTGTTCTGCAAAAAAAAACTTTTCTCCCCTCCCTTGAACAATTTTGCCTGTTTCTCATGTTTTCAGGTGTCCTGAGTCCGAATACGAACTCAGAAAAATTCTATCACCCTCTGATTTTGAGAGAAAATAGGTGAAACTTGGAAAAAATGAAAAATTGTATTTGAAAATTATTGTCTTTATTATAACAGATTTTTTTTTTTGCAACAATAAAATATAATTAACTGAATCCTGCATGCTATCAGGTATAATACTAGATATGACACAACTCAAAAAATATACACACATCGTCAATGAGTAGTTTTTTTTCTTTTGTACTCTTCCTCCTCTGTCTCCCGCTGCAGTGTCCAGCAGTAATCCGCCAGCATCTTCTCATTCCATTTGCCAGAATATCTTTTTTCCATTCTGGATATGTCTTGGTGGAATCGTTCTCCATGTTCGTCCGAAACTGCACCCAAATTTGGGGCGAAAAAGTCTAGGTGACTATGCAGGAAATGTATTTTTAAGGACATATTGCATCCCAATGTTTTATATGAAGTAAGCAGTTCTTGGACTATTTTTCGGTAGTCTCTAGATTTTTTGTTTCCCAAAAACTTAGCACATACCTCTCGAAAAGCAATCCAAGCCTTTTTCTCAGTAGTATTTAACTTTGCTTCAAAGTGAGGTCCTTGAAAAACTGAAAAAACACTTTTAGCCATATTTCTTTAACCACTTGTAATATTCCCATCAAATTTTTTTCGTTCAAATATACTTCATTGCGCTCAAAATCATCGGGCTTTTGAATTTTTTTCACTATGCTTTGATGCCAAAAAAAATTCGTCAAATCCACAAAAAACTCACCTTTTTGGATAAAAAACTAGAATTTCTCAGGAAACTGTGCGTGATAGACAAAATCTGACTTCAAATTCGTGTTCACCACATCTGATAACAGTAAGAAAGCATGTTTTGGTTTGAAGGAGGATTTTCGTGCAGAACAGTGTTATCAGTATCAATTTCGCAAATATTACACGACCTTTTAATTAAATATTATTATTCTTATATCAATAGAATTTTAACCTATAACTACAGTTGATTAAAACAAATTATATAACCCATGGACAGGTGGGTGTGTAGCCAGTCTCGCGCAATACGTCACGATCATGTCGCTCATGTCGTTGACCCGAACCTTTAAGTTTTTCAAATATTTTTATTTGAAAAGAAAAGATATGTCCAGGACAGGGACTCGAACCCGGGTCGCCCACGTCTCTAGCGTGGTGCTCTGCCAACTGAGCCAACCTCGCTCGTATCTCGGTCAGACATGTCCTCTCTTTTCACTGATCCCATATCCCCGTGTTCTAATATAATCTGATACTTATATTTTAAATTTATATTTTACTTCTCTGCCTGTCATACATGAGATTCCTATTCTTTACTTTCTACAATATTCTTCTCTATTTATTCTTAGGTATCATAATTTTTAATTCATGTTCTTTCATTTTACTTATGGTACTCCCCAGGAGTCTATTTTCATACAATTTTTTTTTTCTCTGCAATACAATTCTATCTTTATTATACTAAGTTTTCCATACTCATTATATTTATATCTTTTTCATTTTATTTTTTCTGTTTAACTTCATTTCTCTCTTTGTATTTTGTTTTGCATTATCATCTTTCTATACATCTATTATGTAATCATCTTTATTCATATATCCTTTCATAATATATCCTTCACATTTTTCGCTCAATTTTTCTATATCTCTATATTTTGTTATGTTTTCTGTATCTCTATCTATGTATTTTTACAGTCTATTCTGTTTTTGTCTGTTTTCTCATAGCCCTGAAGATGACCTACACAGTAGGTCGAAACGTCGGCACACATAAAATATAATAAGTTTCAACTTATTTGCTGTGTTTTTTTTACTGCACCCCCAACTATTTACATCCTATTATAATATCTACCAGTCAACGAATTTCTTTCCTACTTTTATTTTAATTTCTTATGAACAGATATAATGAAAATTATTGATTCATTTTAATTACAGGTTCGACACTTCAAAACGCATCCTCAAGTTTAATTTTAAAATTCCCAAGCCGGTAATAAAATGTAAATACAATTTGAATGGAAAATTCTTGGTTGTTCCAGTAGTAGGAAATGGAAAGCTCACCATAACTACAGGTAATAATTAATTAATTAATCTGTTAATTAATTGTATAAGTAATTTTAAAATTAAATTTGCAGTCAAAATTGTAAGAAACCAAATAATCATTCAGTACTTTCCTCTAATACAGGTGCCATTAATAAGGCTGCTTAATCTTACATTCCTTCACTAGCGCCTCTGTTTAGTAATTTTGACATAAAAAAGTGTTCACCAATATATAACATATATATATATATAAATTTAAATAATAATATTTAATTCGCAATAATAACCTTTGTATATTAATATCAGGCAAATTCATGGCTACAATATCAAATATTTTCTTAAATAGTCCTATTCAATACATTAATTCGATCAGGTACGATTATTAATAGTTTTCTAAATATTTTTATTTTGAAGAGAAAAGATCTGTCCTAGCCGTTACAGTAACAAGAACCCGGATCTTCCGAGTCTCTAGCGCGGGTGCTCTAACCATCTGAGCTACCAGGCTCGTAACCAGGTTAGACAAATCCGTCCTCTTCTGTGACGGGGAAGAATGTTCATTGAAAATTAATTTAAATCTTTTCTCTTCAAAATAAAAATATTTTAAAATTCACCTTCAAAAGAATAATAAAAAATAAATTAACAGTTTCTATTGGTTACTCTTTCCTTCTTATTTTACCACCTGGCAATTCCCCACATTCTTTCAATAGTTTGAGAATGGCTATAAATTTCTTAAAAGTAGTGAAAAGAAAACATACACAAATGTCAGAAGGTTACAGGATTGCTATATAAGAGGCATAGGTATACTGAGATCTTTATACTTCATGCATAGTATTTCTATTACTATCATTAATAAATAAGAGATATATCCCTCTCTCTTCCAAAGGTCGACTGACGAAGAATTAGTTATTAAATAAAGATCCTTTCTCATTTAATTTAATAACATTATATTTATTGTGTGTTGATTATAGTTCCAAGATAAAAGATAAATCTACTTACAGAAGGAGGCTCCTTCGCTATAAGTGGACAGTTCCTACATGTTGAGTTGGCCACTTCTTTCCTACAACTGCCAATTCATTATCTTAGAAGTAAAGGTGCCGCTGATCCTACCCCGCTCAATGCCCTTACCCTATTTATCAAGGTACTCCTAATGTTCGAGATAGTGTCAAATATAGCAACATCTTCTCCCACCTTTATGTATAACATAACCTACTATAACCTACGAAGAGTGTCAAATATAGCAACATCTTCTCCCACCTTTATGTATAACATAACCTACTATAACCTACGAAGGTTCTTGAGTTCCCTACTGTTTTAAATAATGGTTGTGCAGGTATGTGATTTGTCCTTGATCACACTCAATTGCCAGGCTTTTCCCCAATTAAGGGCACCCAATTTATAGAAACTGGGTAAGCCCCAGAAGGGTCTTCAGATACCAGAGGATCCATCCACAGCTGTTAACAGATTAAATAAAGTATCTGCCTCAGCTGGATTTGAACCTGGGACCTTCAGCGACCTAGCGCTCTATGGCTGAACTACCCTGCTCCACTATTCCACTCCAGTTGACTAATTAGTAAATTGTAAAACACACAGACCTTTGGAAAATAATCCAATCTTGAGCTGTGGAAAGCAATACTTATTCAGTATTAATAATTAAATTTGAGTCAATGTCTTACATAATTATTCTATGGCATACCGATATAGATTTGAAGAAATAATCCCTTAAAGGCAGAGCACATCAATAAATATTTGTTTCTTTTCAATATTTTTCAATTTAGCATTATTTACAAACAATTTATTTTAAAAACATTACATATATTTGATGAAAATTTTGAATAATAAAGCTGTATCATTAAAATTGAGTATCATTTGTGATACTTTGCTAAGTTCATTATTTAAGTATTATAAATAATAATTAAGTAAATAGAGGTACGTAACTTAGGGATCAAATCATCAGTATTCTAAAATAAATAATATATTTATTTATTTGTAATTATCATATGTTAAAAAGAGAAATAATAACAAAATAAATGGATATTTTTTAAATTTAATTTATTGAAGTGGCTTGATGTTTTGATGAGTTGATGGGAATTATACAAGGAATTTTCAGATTTAGATATTGCATTAAATCTTAGTCTCCCTGTTGATCCCTGCGATTTTTTTTCTTTTTCAGAAAACCTCGATGTCATATTCTTCACTACATATAGCATCGTCAAAAAAAATGGCATTGAATATATGGACTTGGCCCTACCTGCCAAAATCTCTTACACCGCATCCAAAGTCAGCCCTGTCTTTGAAAATCTCTTCAATGGTGACAAAAACTTAGGTAAAATGAATATTTATAGCATTTGTACTAAACCTAAAAAAGGTATTTTAGAAAAATTAACTATAATAATAATAGAATAGGTCCAGTACTTAGGACTGCACCTTGACAAACGTTTAACTTGGAATCCTCATACTAGACTGAAATAACAAGAAACAGCTCGCCGTTTCAGGCTACTTCAACCTTTACTAGACAAACGTTCTAAACTCCTAAGTAATTACAAAAGAATCATATACGTGACAATCATTAGACCCATCTGAGTAGAGCTGTGGTGCTCCACTAAGTCATCAAATTCAATCCTTACAATCCAAAATCCTTAAAAAATCCTCGATGCTCCTTACTTTGTTACGAACAAAGTAATCCATAATGACCTTAATGTCCCATTTGTTGCTGATTTGGCCCGAATCCGATATCAATCTTTTAACGTCAAACTTCATTTCCACTCAAACCCACTAGTTTCAACCTAGCTACTTCTTCAATTCCTGATAATCCTCCGAGGTGTCTGAAAAGAAGATGGCCTCGTGATCTTCTAAGTTGAACTTTTTAATTGAGTACTGTATGTACCATTCATTCTATTTACTTGTTGTTGTATTAGTATAATACAGTTGTAAATTTCATTGAATAATAAATAAAAAAATAATTAGTCTTTAGTATAACATCTACTATTATTATAATAATAGTATAAGGTTTTATTAATAGTAAAGTTAATTTTTTTAATGAATATTTGCAACTATTTTTGAGTAAGATCACGTCATCAGTCCTGGGGAAGGTCAAGTAGATATCTTGTGTTATCTACTTTGTATTCAAGTGCAAAACTTTTATTGGTCGGTTTTATTAAAATTATTAATTGTTGCTGTCGATCTACATTGTTCAGGTTAAGTTGTATGTAGACCAATAATGATTCAAATTATGGTTTTGTCACCCCCGTAACTGAATAGGATCCATTGGGATTTTGTTTTTCTGTTGGAGTGTTGTATTTGTCTTTTTTCACAATCGCTATATTTCATATTTTTCAGAAGTGAAACTAAAAAACAAAACAAAAAATTCAATACATACTGTTAACAGCAAATAGATTAGACATAACTATTCATTGAGTGGAAAACTGATAGAACCCATATTATATCTTTGAAAGCTTTCAGAACATCAATTTTCTAAAAAACAAAAACAGAAAATTTAATAAGTACCATATATAATAGAATTTCAGTGAATTAAAAGTACATTTAGAGAAATAAATGTTTTTTTTTATCCGTTACAAAACAACGAAGGTCTATATTTTGTGATAACTGGTGTTTTATTCTTCTCTTTAATCTTCTTCCAGACTCCTTCATATTTTTTTAATCAGCTTGTTTACTCTCCTCTCGCCATTTGGTTTCAAATCTTTTGTTGGTTTTGTCCTTCCTCAAAGTCTTTTTTATTTCTTGAATGTTACTCTAAATTTATCTCTGTTGTATATGACCTTCTCTTCAATATTCATTTTATATGACCTTCTGTTCAATATTCATTTTATATGACCTTCTGTTCAATATTCATTTTATATGACCTTCTGTTTAATATTCATTTTATATTACCTGTTCAATATTCATTTCTTTCACATCTCTTCTAATAGCACCCACCTAACTCTGTACTTTGCCTCTTTTTCAATTTTGAAAGAATGCATGAATCTTCTCTGATAGATAGAATGAATGGTTTTCATCCATTCTTCATAGATATAGAAAAATCATAGAATGTAGTTCATCTTTTCCCGTTCCTCCGTCGTAAACCAGCGACCTCCTGCCCCCCTGTATCGTTTAATAACATCCCTCTAAGTCCTGTAGAACAGATCCGGTACTTAGGACTACACCTTGACAAACGCTTAACTTGGAATCCTCATACTAGACTGAAACGACAAGAAACAGCTCGCCGTTTCAGGCTACTTCAGCATTTACTAGATAAACGTTCTAAGCTCCCAATTAACTACAAGAGACTCATTTACATGACAATCATTAGACCCATCTGGACTTACGGAATAGAGCTTTGGGGCTCCACTAAGCCATCGAATTCCTCTCGTATTCAATCCTTACAATCCAAAATCCTTAATCCTCCTTACTTTGTTACGAACAAAGTAATCCATAATGACCTTAACGTCCCATTTATTGCTGATTTGGCCCGAATCCGATATCAATCTTTACATGACAAACTTCATTTCCACTCAAACCCACTAGTTTCAAACCTCGCAACCTCTTCAATTTCTGATAATCCCCCGAGGCGTCTGAAAAGAAGATGGCCTCGTGACCTTCTAAACTGAACTTTTTATTTGAGTACTACCACTGGGTAGTTTCCCTACTTGTCTTCTCATGTCAATGTATTCACTCATTATATTTACTAGATGTATTTTGTATACAGTTGTAAATTTCAATAAATAAATAAAAAAAAAATAAAAAAAAATCTTTTCCCGTTAATTTAAAACAAATTAATTTAATTCTTTTTCATTTTTGGTTTGTTTTTACTTCCTTCTAAAATCGAATACTGTTTATTGACCACATTAAAACCCTCTATAATAATATTATTCAATTACCCTATCTGAAAATAAAATGTATTTTGAATATCAACATTATTACAATATTATAACTGACATATAAAAATAATAAATAAACATTGCTAGATGACATTAGATTAAAACTTAACATTAACAAGTGTTCACAGAAATGAATAATCTTATAAATATTTGTTTATCTGGATGCTTTGCCATTTCATTTCACTTAGCTGTGTCATCAATATTGACACCAATATCCTCTGTGAGTTCTACACAACATAATTCTGTGAAGTCCTCTCATTCTGAGCACTTTCATATATTTTCCTTTCAATTCTATTTGCATAGCTGAGGTCATTACTATCGTTTCTTACGGTAAAACCATAATGATTATTAATGAATTATTTACATTATAAATGTAAATTAGAATCCGATAAGAAAAATCAATGCCCCAAGTTTCTAAAATACAGGAAAAAAATAACCGGTCAATGTATTGGCATTTCAGGCAAGACAATCGCCAAAAGAAAAATCACATCAAAGAAAACAAAATGTTTTCACCTCGCTTTCTCCACCTTGTACTCAGTCTTTTATCGTGCAGCTACTCTTTTCTTTTTACCTTTTTTTAAAATATGTCTTATGAGGAACAACAGCTTCGGATTCAGAAGTTATTCCAAGTGTAAGTGTCGAAAAACTGATGTTCATGAAATCAAATCTTTCATCGGTCTATTGATCATTGCTGGTACTTATAGAGGAGGAAAATTAAATTTCATGGATCATTTCAACAAAAAGGGAATGGGAATCGACATATTTCACACTACAATGCCGTTAGGCAGATTTCTTTTCTTACTAAAATCCGCAAGATTTGATAATATTCATGACAGGCTGGAGCGAAAAAAGTTAGATAAGCTTGCTCCAGTAAGAAATGTATTCACAATATTTGTAGATAACTGCATGCATGCCTATTTTATGTCAGAGTATGTAACGATTGATGAGCAGCTCGTGCCATTTAGAGGAAATTGTCCCTTCAGACTAGGGCTGCCATACATCCAGAATTTTCTGGACATGTCCGGAAATGTCGGTCTAAGTTCGGAATGCTTGGGGAGTTCTAAGCTGTCCGGATTTTCTACAATTCAGGTACAGAAATAAATTAAAAAATCAAATAAACTCAAGATTTTAATTAAAAATCAATTTAACATTATTATATATATATATATATATATATATATATATACTTTTTTTTTTTAAAGAAAATGGTTGACCTTGATGAAAATTGTAAAAGAAAATTGTCCAGGAAGAGGTCAATAAATTTCTCTGAATATCAAGAATATTTATTCAGTAGCCACTCTGCAGGTCTTCTTTAGGGCTGTCATCGGTGGGGGGGGGCGATAGGTCCGTCCAAGCTGTAATCACATCACTCTCTCTGATGTTTATAACATTATTATAAATTATACATTATTACTAACATCATCGTTCTTATATTTTGTGCTCGGAGAAATACTTTTTAACACTTCCGAACCATTCATAATAGTTTTATAGAACATTTCACAGGACATATTTAAAAAAAAAAAGATAGAAAATACTGGAATATAAATCTTCAATTTCCATAAAAAAATGGGAAAAAACATTATCCATTCTGTATATATTCATAATTTATTAAAATTATTAGACGTTTTGACAAATTTATGTCGTTTTCAATCTTCCTAAAAAAATTCTTCTGCATCAATTAACAATCATATATAACTTAAAAAAAGTGATGTCACAAATCTCTTAAAATGCATTTTTAAGGTCAAAAATTAAAAAAAAAAAATATATATATTGAGTTAGCTTCGTTTTCTCACAAAACGACATTAACATCATATTTAAAAGAATGTCAGGAATTTTTTTCGGAATTTTCATTTCTTGATCTGGTAGCCCTACTTCAGACAGTATATCCAGAGCAAGCCAGCCAAGTATGGCATACAAATTCAATCAATGACTGATTCCCGTTCATGGTCTACGGTAAATATGGAGATCTATGGAGGAAAACAGCCAGAAGCTCTATATACAATTTCAAACGCTGCCAAGTAATTCTACTGCATGTTGTAAGACTACTAATGATGTAAGACTAGTGTAGTTGTTGTGAAACAAATTAAATTAAACAAATTCTATTGATGTAACATAGTAAATTGTATTGCAACCTTACTAGATTTTATTTGTAGGGAATTTATGAAGTTTTTTTGTAAAAATAGATTTTGTTATTTGTATGTAAATTAAATAAATCTAATTATTTCCTCTTTTTTTGCCTAAATTCTAATAGAATGCTATATAGATTTTTGTTGAGTCCATTTTATCTTCTATCATTCCCCTATTATTATAAAAGGCTTGGCAGCTTAAAAATAAAATATAGAATTCATACATATGACTATATTGAAGAAAAACTGTAGGGTGCTGAGAGCACCCCACCTACTTAAGAGGGTCACATCAAGGCACCTACCCAATTAAAGGTTAAACAGATACATCAACCTTGTTCCAAGACTTTCCGCAAACAACTAAGGCACAGGAAGGCAATACATGAACAGCTGTGGAGGTTATAAAACATCAGGGGTGGTTATAAAAGCAGGGGACCAGCAGAAAAAACATATAAAAGAAAACATATAGGGAAAAAAATGGTCGGGATGGAGGTAAAATAAATAAGCAATGTGGTTTGATACCTAAACTGAGGTTTCAAACCACATTGCTTCAGGGTTGGTAAGGTAGGTCACAAGTATGGAGTTGAACCTGAAAATAAAACATACTGATAAATCTCCTGTTAAACTGTATTTATAACCCCTTCAGCTGTTCACGTATTATCTTCCTTTGCCTTAATTCTTTGTAGAAAGGCATGGAGCAAGGCGTTACCTTGGTGTACGTTTGTAGTGTTGATGTGAGATGTACTACATTCTGTCTTCATTGATGTGATTTTTTTCGTGGAGTATGTCCTGATATTGCCTGAAATGCCGAAACATTTACTGGTTATTTGTTCACAGTATTTTAGAAACTTAAGGGTTTGCATTTTTGGATTTTTCCTACTGTATTCTAATTTATAATTTTTGTCTCTTTTCCAGTTTTTGCTCATTTTTATTGATTATAATTATAGTTCAGTAATGTGTTATCCAATTTTTGTTGGCAAGGAGTGGGCATGGGAACTCACAATTAAAAACTACAAATATTTCTGATGGAAACTTTTAAGATAAAAACTTCGCAGAAATACTTAAGTATGATAATAAGTCTAAGATCATAAAAGAACATGTTACAAAAGATTTCACAGATAGATTCAAGGTTATTCTAATAAAATAGTTCAGGAAATCATCGATCATATCAGTGATGTAAACCCATGAGTTTTTTCCACTACCAAAAGTCGCTAGACGTGGCTAGAGAATGTTTTTACTTCAAAAACTTTACTCAGACCCTTACAATACCCATGATATTAGTAATATATAAGCTTTATATTACTTCATATTTATATAAAAATATATAAATTAACTTATGTCTTGGTGTCATCAAATTTGTAGAAATTTATATATTTTCAATAAATAAAATATTTTCAGGAGACAATTTTAACAAGGTGGTAAACGAGAATTGGCGGGAGTGGGATGCCCAGATTGGACCGTTGATCGCAGATGCTCTTGGCGAAGTGGTAGGATCGATTCTGAGGAGAGCCACCAGCACTGTTCCCTACAAGGATATGTTTGTTTGAGCTGTGTTCTTCGCTCTGATATAAGGCTGGGGTCACATTGGTGCAGAAGTTTTAATGGAATATGGTTGTTGCTTATCCGAACCCAAAATAAGTAGACAAAATAATTTAACTTGTTACTGAGTTGTTGTTTTTCATCCTCTTTTTCATTATTTGTTTTGTATCATTTAAAGAGATATCATTGTTTATATATATATATATATATATATATATATATATATATATATATATATATATATATATATATATATATATATAAAATAAAAATACATAGCTGCAGTAGAATAATGAATTAGAGTTTATTCACAAAGTTAAATATTTTGATAATTAACGCTATTATCAGAACTGAATTATTATTTTAAAAAAGGAACTAAAATATTAAATAGGGTACTAAAGAACAAATAGTGTAGTGGAATGCAATAATAACACTTTTTTTAAAACTTTTTTCATTCAATTAATGATTTATGCACAATACAAATGATTAGATCTATTACAATTTTTTGGAATGATTTGTCTAAATAATCCAATTTGATTAGAAATTTTGACTTTATTAGTTTGAATACTTATGCCTTTATGACTATTATTACAACATGGAAAATCGTATGTAAATAAATTAAATCTTATATTTTAAGTAATTAAGATTATTTAGAGTTACAACAATTTCAACTTATATATTAATGTATGTATGATCTATATTAAATTATATATAATATAATATAAAATGTTTAAATATTTTGTTTGTTTTTTTCTTAGCTGCCTGTAATATATGTTTCAACAGGATTTTAAGATCCAATCAATCATTAAAATGGAAGTGCCCAGTGTATTTTTATTCTCTTATCTTTATAATTTTGCCATTAATACATTATAATCCACTATTGATATACTTTAAAAAGAAAAACTAAACATTTTAAACGAAAAAGTATTGAAGATTTTTGTTGCTTTGCTTACCACAGAATGTCCAAGCACCATTTATGAAAAATGTTTTCGGAAATGTGGGAACTTGTGCTAGGGAGAGTGAGTACACAATTCCTCCGCTAGGTGTCGCTTACGGCGCTCTATTTCAAGTTAACTTCATTTTCTTTTCTCTCCTATTTCTTATTATTTTCAATTAAATTAATTGGTTTATTGTGGATAATTTGAGTTCAGAGATATTTTTTATGAGATTTATTTTTATCCCGTGTTTAAACCATGGACAGCATATAAGTAATTTACAGGTAATATCTGCTTTTGTATCTATCTAATAATGTTATTATAATTATCTTATTATGTGTTCTAAAAGCATAATTGCAAAGATTATAATATATGTGTCTAAAATTACCCAATATAATTAAATGATTACAACTAAACACAAGTGAGGGATGAGGTTAAATGATTGTACAAAGATAAGCCACACTTTAATAAATAATTAATAAGATAGCAGTTAAGTTGGGATAATGAGATGTTGTGGGTACATTGAGGTTACATTAGACACATTCAATGCCCTTTAAATATCTTACTCTATTATAATTCACATTTAATTAATATTTAAATATAGTTATAGCTCTGAATACACTTTTTATTGCACATGAATGTTTTTAATCGTTTTTTAAATATCATTTTTTCATCTTGTTAAAATTTTATGATTGTGATATACTCTACTTTTTCTCATTGAAATAAATGATATTATCCATATGCTTACTCGTTTTGTTGTTATGTTCGCAGTAACCCTGTTTCAATCCTAATGTAATATTGGGAACTTAGATTGTTTGCATATTTTAATTATTACAAATTTAGCAAACCAAAGATGAATATTCAAAAATATTCCATGATCGGTGTCTGGTAAGATCAAGATATGTAGTTAAGATTCAGATTAAAATAAAATCCCATCAAATCCCTTTACCCTCCATTGTATACCAACGGCTTCCTGCCCTCCTGAATCGTTTAATAACATTCCACTGATTCCTATAGAACAGACCTGGTACTTGAACTACATCTTAACAAATGCTTAACTTGGAATCCTCATACTAGACTGAAAAGACAAGAAACACCTCACCGTTTCTGGCTACTTCAAGACTTACTAGACAAACGCTCTAAGCTCCAAATTAATTACGGAGTACAGCTTTGGGACTCCACTAAGCCATCAATCCTCTCTTATTAAATCCATACAATCCAAAATTCTTTGTTAAATCCTCTATGCTCCTTACTTTGTTGCAAACAAAGTAATCCATCATGACCTTAATGTCCCATTTGTTGCTGATTTGGGGAATCAGCTATCAATCTTTTCATGACAAACTTCAGTTCCAATCAAACCCACTAGTTTCAAACCTAGCAACGTCTTCAATTCTGGATTATCCCCCCGAGGCGTCTGAAAAGAAGATGGCCTCGTGACCTTTTTGAACGTTTTGAGTCCTACCACTAAAATGTACCATTCATCCTATTCACTTGTATCGGTATAATACAGTTGTAAATTTCATTGAATAATAAAATTTAAAAAAAATAATATTTAGTAATATGATTGTTGTTTCAATTTGACTTTTACCTGTAGTTTGTTTACTATATTTTGGTTAAAGTGACATCCACAATAGTATTAAATATATATTTATTTTATGCTATGGTATTATTATATATGTATATTTTTTTTTGCAAATCGGCCAACCAATGACCACACCTTATCATGGTTTTACACGGTCATTCTACCTTCTCTTCCAGTAATCATTCATTGTCTTGGAATGTTGGCTTCTTCTCTCCTCTGTCTATCCCCCATTACTATTCTTCATTCTCACCTCCAGAAAAATCCTGATGAATTTCTCTCAGGGGAGGCAGTCCTCATCAGTAATTCCAAGCCTCATATGTTCTTTCTTCATAAACTTAGCACAACCACCCTAGTTTTCAGGTTGAATATCTTATAAAATATCTGCTTGGTCAACATTTTGGGATCCATCCTGACCATGTGCCCAATCAAACTTGGTCGGTTTTTTCAAGGCCCCTTTCTTTCAATATGTTATGTTGTAATTTATTTCAATATTTGCCTGTTTTGAACTAAAATTCTAGGCTTACACTGTTCAATAGGAAATTTATGATAAGCACAATAATAATAGAAGAAGGTAATATAAGAACACGTATGTATACATGTTATTATTAGTAGGACATCACCCACCTCACAGCTAACAGTTTAATTAACACTATTGACGATACTAACGCAATTAACTTTTTACACTAGCGTATAGCGTGTCGTAAAACGTTAATTGGTGAAGTAAATTAGTAAGTAAATTGACCATGGCATTCTCTATTGGACTTTCCCCTGCTTTGTTGGGATTGGTAGTGAAATTACCAACTTTATGTATACATACATACTTATATACATAAATAAAATACATCCTCAAACAAAGGAAGGTAATTATTCTGCAGGTTGTCGCTTCCAGTTGAGTTACAACTTTTAACTGTTTATTCGTTTCACTTTTAATATTTTCGAAAAAAATACGAGAGTTATCGTGAGCTTTAGTATAGAAAAGATAATGTAATTATGGATAATGAATAGATTTCGGTAACCATTTAATCTAGAAATAAAAGTTCCAACTAACATTTCGAAGTATAGACGATATATGTGGAAGAAATTGTTCCGGGTGGAGGTCAACAATTTGTTTTAAGTTGGGAGAATTGTTTATTAAAGAGCCAACGTTTCGACTCACATTGCAGGTGTTCTTTAGGGCGTTATGTGTTAGTGACGAATTCAGCCCCCCCCCTTCGACAGCCCTGATGAAGACCTGCAGTGTGAGTCGAAACGTTGGCTTTTTAATTAAACATTTCTCCCAACTTAAGAGAAATTTTTTACCTCCACCCGGTTCATTTTCTTCCACACAAACACACGCACGCACACGCACAATCAACAATTATTATTCAAGGATAAAAAGAATAAAGATGATACAGGTTTGTTGAAACGTTCATTTCTAGATGAACTGATTACCGAAGTGTTCACATTACATGTAATTACATTCTCTTTTCCATACTAATGCTCACGATACCTTGCATTTTAGGGTAATATTAAAAGGGAAACGAATGGAAAGTTAATTATTGCTGTTATTTAACTCGAAACGGCAGCCTGCGGAATAAATATCACAGGTCCTCCAGGTTGATGGATAATGTTGATATATTTTATTATATTAATTAAAATTATATTATTTATATCAGTGGTTATATTATTTCTCTTGCATGATAAATGAAAACACACATTTTGCAGATTTTTAAATAATTCGTTATTAGAAATTATTTATATTCAACTTAGATACTTTTTCTTAAATTATCAAATTATTATGACTAAATGGGTTAAAAAACCCAAAACCATTTTCGTTAACTATATATTTATTTAACAATTTAACATTGGATTTGGGAGGAAATCTTCAAGAACTGGTGGCCTTGCTACGGCAGGTGTACCTCTCATCACAGGTTTTGTATTTGGCTCCAAAATTCACCGCATCTTGTAGATTTTGAACTAACATCTCGTATTTCTCATCGAACGGTATCACACTGGAAAAAACAGAAAAAATACTAAACTCAGATCATTGCATTAGTTATTAACGATGTTTTAATTGTGTAAGTTATCATCCGAAAATAATAATATTTTATACTTATTATTCTTATGATGGTGATAATTTTTAAATATTTTGAATAGGATGTAATTAGTTGGGGGTACAGTCAAGAAAACACAGTAAATAAGTGAAACTTATTGTATTTTATATGTGCCGACGTTTCGACCTACTGTGTAGGTCATCTTCAGGGCCAATAGGAGTGGCTGCTCGGTGCAGAAGGTAACTGACCTGAAGGTAACTGACTTGGTCAGTTACCTTCTGCACCTAGCAGCCACTCCTATTGGCCCTGAAGATGACCTACACAGTAGGTCGAATCGTCGGCACATATAAAGTACAATAAGTTTCACTTATTTACTGTGTTTTCTTGACTGCACCCCCAACTAATTACATCCTATTATAGTATCTACCAGTCAACGAATTTATTTCCTACATATTTAAATATTTTTATTTTGAAGAGAAAAGTTTTGTCCAGGCCGGGATTCGAATCTGTGTCTTCTGCACTCTCTAGTGCAGAGTTCTAGCCAACTGAGCTACCTGGCTCGTAACACGGCCAGACTAATCTTCAACGCGGCAAAAGTTTGATGAAACGTTATAGTTTCCCTCCGCAATTGCTTTCGCGTCTTTCAGCGATACGAAGAGATGATTGATTGAAGAGATTGTGAGCATCAATGCAATGATCCCTCTTTGTTCCTCCCCCACATGTTCATTTCACTTATTAAAGAACTTACCTTTTGAATGCTTTTGCCCATTTCACCAGAAATTTCGCTGCAACGAGGTAGTGCTTGCTCTTACTCGGATCCTGGCAGGCGATTCTGAAACAAATGGCACAGAGAGTCAGTACAAAGTATTGATGTAACATATTCTATTTACTGGCTACAGTTTTTAATGTTTTGGAAGACGTCCAGAAAGTAAGGTTACATTGTATGAGTAGCCCATCTACAGGGCTGCTGGGGGCATCTCAGGGCGAAACGTTGGCACAATAAAATAAGATTTTCTTATTTTGTGTAATCTTTGACTGTACTCCCTGCCCACTTCAATTCATTATAATATATCTTAATGTAGTACTTATTTAAATGGATAATTAATGGTTGATTGGATAATTCTAAGAATAGTATAAACTGGCCAGGAGGTGCTGACATTGAATTACACAGAATAAAAAAGACTTATTTCGGCCCAAGATGTAGGTCGTCTTCAGGGCTGAGAAAAAAATACTTAAAGGCATTAACAGGGAAGGGACATTAAATAGGGGTCCCGAGCCTGTAGTATGCCAGGCACTCGTTAAAAATCCCTATCCTAATAAAACCTGGGCAGGCAAAATTTAGAGTTCTCACTGTACCATTGTCCGATTAGCCATAGCAGCATAAAGTGACGTTAAAAATCAGTACTGTACCTTCGGTTGGTACTGTAATGTTTTAGTTGGGCTGTTCTTTTTTCTCAGCCCTGAAGATAACTTAAATCTTAGGCCGAAATGTAGGCACAATAAAATAAGTAATTTATTTGTTTGTGTAATTCCTTGTAATGTACAGGTAATAATATAATGTAATAGTACCTGTAGAGGCAATTGTAGTCATGATCTGCTTCGCCCATCAAGTAAGAAAGTACCAGAAGAAGTTCTTGCTCGGAGACCAGCTCGTTGTCTTCAAGGGAACGACTTTTGTGCTTGTCCACTCCGAGGTAGAAGGCCCCGAAGATGAGAGCTTTCAAGAGAAGGAGTATCCCAAGATTGGAGAGGTTCAAGCTGAGAACCTGAAGAAGAAGGAGGAGAATACAGAAAGAAACTTTTCTAGATTTTGTCAAAATTAACATTTAAGTAAATGATTACCTGGCTCGTGGAACCGGTCGATCTGGCCAATAGTTCCGTCGCCATTTCCCCGATATTGACCCGCGGCGATTCTGTAGCGACCTCGCTTCTTGCCGAACAGGCTCCGACGAGGAGTACGATACTCACAACAAGCATTCTCATTTCTATATATAACGAGTACTTTATTAATAATCGGTAAAAAAACAACTTTATATTGTTTAAAATGAATTGAGTCATAAGAGAAAATGAATCTGTTTTGAACGTCCGATTATTAGCCTTATTATTATTATGGCGTATGACCGTTTTGAGGGATCCATGTATCGAATAAAAGATAAAAACAATGTTCGGATCACTTAAAACGGTGAAACGTCAAAAGAATACAGCACAATAAATCGGACCTACATAGCTGACCCCACTCCATTTGAGGGCTGTATCAACCAACCTACCAAAGTGGTGATAATAAAATACTAACAGTCACGTATCTATTTGAATATTGAATCGTGTCTACCGTTAATAGAAAATGATAAAATACAGATGTATTTAAAATCTGCGAAGTAAATTCAAGAAATTTAAGAAGAGAAGTCGTCACTAATAGTCAAATAGTCCCAGCAGTCGAAGCCACGTTAAACTAAATCAAATAAAATAAAATTACAATGATACGATCATGGGAGCATACAAAACTTATACCTTGGGAAAAAAGTAAAAAAAAATGAACAAGAATGTCAGAGATACGTCGTTCTTTTGTCAGTAATAACTGGCGCTTTTATTACTTTTAGATAACAATTTTGCATCGAACGGTGAAGCCTGAAGAAAAATAAAAAAGGGATGGGGGATTTCGGTCCAAGCTTAAAGATATTAAGAAAGAATTACCCTTTATAGCACAGAATATGGCGATTATATCGTCATGAACTCCGTTGATGCATAAAGATCTGAACTCCTGAGAGGAATCTGATTCTCTCATCTTAGCAAAGGACTGATTGTTTGTTTGTTTGTTGTTGTTAGAGGCGTAAAACCCTAGGGTCATCAACGCCTGTAGATTTTTTATTTTTATAATTATTTATCTTAAAAAAATAATAATAATAAATAAAAAAAAAAAAAAATAAAAAAATAAATAAAAAATAATAATAAAATAGTCATATACACATACATACTAATAAATAATCCAACTATAATAAGGAAAAAAATAAAGCAATCGGAAAAAACAACAAATCCATCTATAGCAGGGACAATGGAGGATCAAATATTGGTTATTTATTTACAGTTTGTAATGAATTTCACCACTTTGTCGATTTCAGATTTGCTGTCTCTAAGTGCTTTTCTAACATCGGGTGGTATTTTGAGCTGATTTAGTATTTTTTATAGGAGTAGCATTCCTCAAACATATGTCTGATGGAAAGATTTTTATTACACCTAAGGCATATCGGTGGTGGATCCCTTGTAATGAGATGTGCTTGGGTAGGCCGGGTGTATCCTATTCTAAGGCGAGCTATAGCCACCTCTTCATGGCGTTTACTACGATTAGATGTAGCCCAGGGCTTTACTTCCCTTTCTAAATATTTCAGTTTACTGGCTGGACTTTCATCCCACATTGCTTGCCATCTTTTGTCTATACATTCTTTAAGGGGGCGAGCAAGTTCTTGGGCGGTTAGAATAGCTGTGCCTCTAATTGGGAGGTTTAGAGCTGCTCGAGCAGCTTTGTTTTAGAGCAGCAAAGGACTGAGAATAACTTGTTTTCAAACTAGAAAGATTTTGTGTCCTGAAAACCGGTAATAAGTCTACGCCAGTGGTTCCCAACCTTTTTTGTACCACACCCCCTTGTTTTAACTAAAGCCTGCGATGCCCCCTTGCACAAAATGTATGTGTTATATAAGGAAACAAAAAACAAATATTACTTTAGAAACAAACAACAAAGATTTCATCATCACAAGATACTGGATTGTAACTTTCAATTTAAGAAGTACAGGTAAGAGAAAAAAACCCCGAACTGCCGATATTTTATTTATTTTCAGCTGGTCTCGCCCCCCCCCCCTGATTTGTCTTCACGCCTCCTAGGTTGGGAACAACTGGTCAAGGCGATTTGTTCCCAGAGAGAGATGAATGAAAGAAGATTACAGGTAATATTCTACAACCACACTGTATCTATAACCATTGTGACTCATTAATATCTACCTAGAGAATCCTATAGAACCTGCAAAATCCTCCTGCTTTTATTTAATCTGTTTGCAACCGGAGATGGATCCTATGGGATCTAGGACCCTCCTGGGGCTCACCCAGCCTCTATAAAGTGGGTACCCAAAATAAGGGGGGGATCTGGCGGTTGAGCATGATCGAGAAAGAGAAAAAGGTTCGCCAAGAAGTTAGAGTTTTTGTTACCGTCCGTAAAATATTCTTTTCGGATGAAAAAATTTATTTTTAAGTGAATGAAAATTTCCTTTAATCCATTATTGGTCAATGTTCCCTGTAATACACATAATCTTTATTTATGATTTTCCACACTATTTTAGCCTACTGCTTAAGCACACAATTTGTTTCTGTAATGTGTTTTATGATTATTTTTCCCTTTTTTAACATAGCAAGGATCCAATATTAACAAAAAAAAATCTTTTTGTTGGGGATTTCTATGATCAATAAAGGGTTAAAAAAAATTCTGCATTTGACTCCCATTATACCAGATCACCGTGAGCGGTGAGTTGCCATGCCTAAGATCCCAGGTTCAAATCCGGGTGTGGCAGATAATTTATATAACCTATTAACAGCCGGAGTGGGGCCTGTGGGGTCTAGACCCTCCTTGGGCTCACCCAGCCTCTATAAAGTGGATTCACTAAAGTGGGTTGTGACTCAACTCGAAGCGACAACCTGCTTGTTAATTACTGCTCTGAGTAATTTAACTTCTCGACACTTTCAAGCTCATTGGATCTTATATCTATATTGTCAAAATCATCGTCATTTCTTCTTGTAAACATATATTTCTTTCTTATACGAATTTACTTTAAGTTTAAATTCAGCACCGGCTTTTATAAGCGTCATTGTGTTTTGTTATAATAAATTAAAAGTTTAGGGGTATAGGCGAAAATCCAATATAGAAATTTATAGAAATTTGGAAGCTCTTGAAACAGTCATCAGGACCAGGAGACTGTTCATGGTCAGAATAAACATTAAGAGGCTGAACAAAAAAATTGTTGATAAAGTCTTAAGCTATAAGAGTACAGGTGGATATGTGAAACAAATAAAGAGGTTCCGGACATTATATTATAGTATAGGCTAAAATCAAGGATAAGGACTGCTTGGATAGTGAGCTTTTCGGAAAAAAACTAAAAGAAGTTGGGGTTCTTGCAGGAAGGAAGGAGAGGCAAGGGAAAAATGGACTAAGGAAGAGCGAGAGAAACAGTCCAGGAAGATGAGAGAGTATTGGAGTAGAAGGAAGGCGGAGAGTGTGAAGAAGATTATTAAGTGATATTCGCGTCGTCCTTGCGATTCGTAATTCGTGTAAACAAAACAACAACTGAATTAAAAAAAAAATAGTTGCACCCTCTGATAATGTTGATACTCACTGATGGCAAGAGATGATACGACTAACCCAACTGCTCCCACTGACAACACTTCGAACTGTCCCTAGATGTGACCAGCGATGTTTATATATGCCTCCGAAGTGGGGGACATTCTGGAAGAAATGATGAGACTTTCTTCCGCCCTTTTGTCTTGAGCACACTAGGATGCTCCGGAAGATGTCTTTGTGTAGTTCATGGTCCACGGAGCGGGGACACTATCACTCCCGCGCTTACGTCATTCTTATATTCGATAGTTCCGTCTTTAAAGATTGCCGCATTGCAGACGTTTCGTTCGACGGATATTTTCGTGGAGAGACCCTATTTCCCCGAAGAAACTAAAGGAAACACCAAAACTATTTGCTGTAAACAGCTTGTCAGTTCTGTCTCTAAACGATCGTCTTCCACAATCGAACCTTTTCGACATTCTAGGTTTGAAAAGCTAAAGTGAGGCAAAGCATAATGTATTAAAATATTTTGAGTAGAAAAAAGACAAAAGCTCTGTAATTTGTACACGATATAATCATATGTGGTATAATGGTCAGTATAACAACCAGCTATGCCCAAGTTCACGGGTTCGCAGCCCAGCAGTTAGTAATAGAATTTTTTTAAAGTGATTAAAAATTCCTTTGTTATGCCACCATTAGAGAACGTAAAAGCCTAGGGACCTTGCAGTATAAGGTATATTATAGTTAAATGTATCGTACTGGTACCTCGCAAAGTTCATGACCTCGACTGGTGCATCGCAACATTAACCATAGCAGTATGGGGCAAACTGTGGTCTAGTGGGTTCCATAACAACCTACTAAACCCAGGGTTTGTATCCCGCCAGGTGGCCTAGGATTTTTTAAAGGGGGTAAAAAATCCTTAGTTACGCAGTCCTTCGGAAGGGTCGTTAAACGGGGGTCCCGAGCCTGTACTCGTTAAAAATCCCTATCCTAATTAAATATGGATAGGCAAAATTTAGAGATCCCACTGTAGCATCGTCCGATTAGCCATAGCAGCATAAAGTAATGCTAAATGAATCAACATCAACAATGTATATTATTTTCAAACAGTCATGTTTCAATAATTCCTGCCGAGTTGATCCGTACGAATCTGTTTATTGTTTTCTTCAGAATCTGACTATTTTTCAAATTTGCTTTCTTGGAAATGTATTTGTATTATCATCCCAACCGGTTTCCATAGGAACCTGGGCAGGTTCTTATATAGATAAAACATGCCTGCAGAATTTAGCTAAGAAATTAAAGAGCAGAATAATGACAGTTTACGACATAAAATTAAATAAATCGCTTCTGTATATATTATAAAACAAAGTCCTCGGCCGCGTTTGTTCGCAATAAACTCAAAAACTGCACGGATTTTCATGCGGTTTTCGCCAATAGCTAGAGTGATTCACCAGGAAGGTTTAGGTATATAATTCGTCAAGCTTTTGTGTAAATTGGTTGAAATATAACGATAATTGTTTAACAAAGTCAAGCTGCCTTGGAGGTTTCATCGATACAGATACAACAAAACAATGAGTGGTGGAATATTTCTATTTTGTAGATATACACATAAGTCCTCGATAGCTAATATTTATCTTTTTAGGATAGCTTACTGTACCTATTATATCTTCAAAACGTTATGTGGTATTTGGAAAGCCGTACATTATGTGCACGATTAGAATATTCTATACAGTATAATTTATATGAGCATATTAAGGGTTATGGCAAAAATATTACGCGCGTGATAAGAAATTTGAATATAAATATTTTATTTTATTTTTTTGTTTATAATATCTGTATAATAAAATATATTAAAATACTTCATGTAGTGTAGACATTACGTTACATTTAAATCTAATCCACATGTTCGGTGGATCTTGCTGGGGCGATCCTACGACAGACAAAACATGAAGGCACAATATGCCTAACTACTCGTGCGCCCGGGGTTACATTACATGCAAGTATTGGTAGGTATTTGACAGGTTAATCATTTAGTATCCATTCTTTATCAATTTGTAAGTAGCAATTATATATTAACATCTTACATTATCTTATATATATTAACATATTAACATCTTACATGTGTCAATTTATATTTAGATTAGTGTGTTATTTAATGTATTTACTAAAAGCTCATTTTTTTGCTATTAGGGTATAATTATGAGACCAACCTAGTCTCTAAACGTCGCCAAAAAGAAATTCAAAGAACTGACAGAAGCTCGAGAACTTCAAATATATATATTATGTTTTGGTTCTTGAGTTTCAGAGAGTTATTTCAACTTCTTAAGGCGACGTTTCGGGACTAGGTTAGTCTAATATTCATGCCCTGGCAGTGAAAAAATGACCTTTTAGTAAAAACATTAAATAGCACACTAAAATAAATATAGATGACACGTGTAAGTTGTAATTGATAGGGTGTACTTACAAGTTCCAAAGAATTGATCAGTTTACCATCAATCAGTTATTTCGCAATGTATCATAGAATGTTTATATTGCAATAGCTATGATCAACGAATAAGTAATCAATTTTTATGGAACAGCAGTTTATTTTTATATCACCAAGAATTAATTAAATTAGCATAACACGAGCTTAGATCTTGAACATCCGATTTTTTGTTTACAGCGCGGTATATACATATATACATACGAGTATACATATATATTCTTTCTCTCTATGTCTGTCGTTGCATGACATGAAACATGTGCGAGTAAAAAGTATATTAAGATAAATAGGCAAATGGAAAACACTCCAAAGTAACCTAGGAATCCTGTCCGCTTTCATCAACATTTTGATACGACTTAATTTAGAAAATGTTCAACAAACAATCAGTTATTAAGAAAAGAAAGAAACAATAAAATAGAACTGCCTTAAACTATCCATGTCTTCTATGACCACTCTTCCTTGGTCAATCTTTTCCAGCGAGTTAGTTCTGATATCCATGACCTACCTTCAACGTGTACACTTTCTTTCCTAACTTAATTCTCTTTGCTTTTTTGTACTTTTACTTTTTCCTTTCGAACGAATTTCATAAATTTAAATTATTTTATTACGGGAGCGAAGTGGCTCAGTGGTAGAGCACTTAGTTGCCATGCCGGAATTCCTGGTTCAAATCCTGCTGTGAGCAACACTTTTATTTAGTCTGTTTGGTGCCGGAGATGGATCATATAGGATCTAGGATCCTCCTGGGGCTCACCCAGCCTCTATAAAATATTATAAAAATAGGGTACCCAAAATAGGACCTAGGACAAGTCACCTCCTTGCAGAACCGTTGTCCATGAAACTGCACAGTCTCTACCATGGACTGAACCCCAGACCCGTTCACGGGTTGTAGTGGTATAGGGTTAAAACAAATATTATTTTATTAAATTTTCTCTAAATAAGTGAATCCCTCTATTATGTAGAAAAGTTTTTAGTATCCATATATTAATGATCACCGTGTAATATTTTATTGACGCAGATCGCCTAGGGTTTATTCAAAGCTGTTAACTTGACAAATATTTTATCAAACACGGTTTTGAATCCGGAATTAATGAGATCAGTAATCCAGCTCCCTACGTAAGTAGGACAGACACCGCTCCTCAATATAAACCCTTCAATATAAATAGTTGGCTAGAAGATTCTAATGAAGGATAAAATGATTAGGGGATGCAGTCAATATCACCAAATATAAAAAACTTATTGTTACTAGTGCCAACGTTTCGGTTCTACGTTGTAGGCCATCTTCAGGGCAAATAGAAGGAGAAGCGGCTGTATAAACTGTGGAACTATATCTGCTCAATAGTTCCACAGTTCACACAGCCGCTTCTCCTTCTATTTGCCCTGAAGATGGCCTACAACGTAGACCGAAACGTTGGCACTAGTAAACAATAAGTTTTTCTTATTTGGTGTTATTATTGACTGCACCCCCTGACCATTTTATCCTTCATAAATATTGATATTTTCCATGAGCTAGAACACAACATGTGAAAATTAAATAGAATTACAATTTTATTTTCCTAAGAAAAATAAAAACATTATACATTATCATACAAATCTATATAATCGATTAAACAAAATAATTTTTACTTTAGGTAATCTATATAGGTATTATAATTCCTTTGTTTTTTATTTGCTTACTACTAATGTGCATCGAACGTGGCTTTGTGCTGCTAATTTATTAGGATGTATAAAAAAACAAAACCGTTTCTTCGAATTCAAGATGTGAAGGACTGTAAATATTTTGAACCTATTTAATACTCACCTATTGTTATTCCATTTAGAGCATTCTCTAAGCTCGTTTAATCCCATTAGACTTTTAAAAAAACTTAATTTTAGTTATTTGTTTCGAATTACTGGAAAAAAAATCACAGAAGCTGAAGAAACTCGTGAAGGTATTTAGTATAGAGGATGTATCCTTGATCAGCGCACTGCGCGGCGTTGGTTTGAAAAATTTAGTAGTGGAGATACGACTTTGGAAAGGAAGAAGGGCTCCGGGAGACCATTAACGGATATTGATGAGGTTCTGCAAGAAGCTGTTGAGTCAAATCCATCCACAATTACTCGCGAACTTGCGAGGGAATGTATTGCGTCGAAAGATACTGTTAGTCGCCATCTACGCTCCATAGGTAAGGTGGAAAGTTGATATAGACTGGTCTTCGTCCTCACACTTCACATTGAACCAAAGAAAAGTTTAAAGAACTTCATGAGTTCGAACTCCTGCCTCATCCCCTGTATACTCCAGAACTCGCACCATCGGATTACCGATCCACGGCCCAGTTTCATCCAGAGGAAAAAAATTATACTTGAGGATTCGTTGACTAGTCTCAAAACCTGGTTTGGGTCTCGACCATGCAAGTCAATATAGTCAGAGAAAGGGTGTACCAAGCTGATGGAACGAACTTATACCATTTATATTAATATTTAATTTAATTTTTAAATCATTCTCGTTGTTGCCCTTGCAGTGGGTTTACAGATCAGTCCTCATAAGACGTTGCAACGGTGTCATGTTGGATAGAACCATTCTTTTCATAAATCTTTTTATTTGACAGTTTTCCTTTAGTTTATACAATAATCCATATCTATCAGCATTACAAAACAAAGTCCTCGCGTTTGTTCGCGGAAAACTGAATAACTACTGCATGCGGTTTTCACCAATAGATAGAGTGATTCACCAGGTAGGTTTAGGTATATAATTTTGAATATAATTTCGGAATTGCGGTCCAAGAGTTCTTTGAGAGCCATCCGAAGGAATGGAATCAGCACGGATACGAGGAATTGGCCAGCAGACGGCTAATGACTGTAGATAACAATGGACCATACTTTGAATATTAATTGTATTTTATATCAAAGAAATGATAATACAAATATTTGATTCAAAACGGTTATTTTTTTTTTTGCACTAATAATTTTATGTAATAAACTGCCATTATCATGCTCTTTAATTTCGTAGCTGAAATTGGTAGGCGTGCTTTTTTTGTAAAGTATCTGCAGACGTTCCTATGGAAACCAGTTGGGATGATAATACGAATCCGTTAAATTTGCTACATCAATTGCACATTTGGATGGTTGCGATAAAAACTGTGAACAAAACTATAAAGAGATTCGTGGGGATAAACACGGTAGATACATTTTAAACATGGTCGTTTGAAAATAATATGCTATTGTTGTGGTTAATACATTAGTGGAAAAATTCCAACTAAAAACCTTAAGTCTCTAAACTAAAACAGGAAATTAAAAATACCTGTCCAATGTTTCGCCTATTCAGGCATCCTCAGGGTAGAAAGAGAATAATAGCAAAGCACAACATGAATAATGCACCCACAAAACACACCCCACCACCTCCAAGGCTCAAATGCAACTACTGAATCATAGGGAAGGTTACTAGATTCCCAGCTGGCTAAGGTTAGATAGGTTTTTTTTAATGTCTCTGCTGACCGTTCCATTTTTCAATATTGTTGTGGTTGTTAATTCGTCTGTAGTCACTTTATGCTGCATTGGCTAATCGGACGATGCTACAGTGGGAGATCTAAATTTTGCCTACCCAAGGATTTTTAACGAGTATCCGACACCTACAGGCTAGGGAACCCTTTTTACGTTCTTCCCGAAGGACGGCACAACTAAGGATTTTTTACTTCCTAAAAAAAATGTTAAACCCGCCCCTGGGCTGCGAACCAGCGATATTTTGCATTCTAGGTTGTTATGATGACCCTAAATGAAACTTTATTATTTTGTTTTGGTACACATTTTAGACATATTTTCTAAAAAACAAATATTCTTCTGTTGCACTGGGCCTAAGGTAAACAGGGGGAAGTTGTGCTATAGCAGTTCCATAAGGCCACGTTCGCACTGGGCGATATTACCTATTATATCGTAAGTAATATATCGTGACGATTTATTGCTAGAAAAGTTCAGTAACAGCACCCTATAAATAGGCGCGACCTAGTAGAAAAAAATTTGCTGGATTTACATTTTTCACGGTTTCTGTCACAAAAATGAGCTCAGGTGAGGCAGACATTTATTGATTTAGACATGAAATAAAAATAAAAATAAATTTAGTTATTTATTTGACAAGTGAGGAAAGTGCCACTTTATTACACCCGAGTGAATTTTACCACGAGCCGAAGGTGAGTCTGGTAATTAAACGAGGGTGTTATAAGCACTTTTCTCATGAGTTGAATATTACATTTTTCCTGGAACCATTTAAACATTAAGAAATTAAATATGAAACTTTAGATTTGTTAATACTACGCTACAGCTAATGCTAGATCTCTAAATTTCTGATGTGTGAAGGTTCTAATACATTATATTAAATATTTCAATAAAATCACTTAAAAATAAATACAATTTATCTTGAATTAAATATAAAATAGTTTATTTATTTTTGGAATATAAAATGAATAATATTATAATTCCGCCATTTAATATTTAAAATAACTGAGTCCTGATTGCCAAATTCGATCTAGGTGGCTGTTACTTTTCCTCAATAGTGAGGGAAAGTGGTTTTTCCTGGATAGCATTTCTCAATGGTTGTAGCAAACTTTATTTTCTCTACGCGGCAATGGAATATTTCAGGATGAACTCATAAGCTTTCACAAGATTAGTGAAATTAATTCCTGAATTATCTTCTCTTCTTTCTGTTATGTCGCCAGCTCGAAATATCGGGCTACATATATCGCTGAGGAGATTGGCAAGTGATACTTCGATGGATATGTCATTTGCGACATGTTGCGCTGTATGAACCTTTTTTAATAGTTCCTATAGGATTTCGCAGGACTGTCTGTATCGTATATCGCTTATGACATATCTTTTGTTTAGGTTTTTTAGAATCTTGGATTCAGCCAATAAATGTAAAATTATATTTTGTAGATGTACCGAGACTTAATTGTTCTCGTATTCACTCCTAACAGTGCACAAACTGTATTTTAAAGGTTAAGGACATTCAGATCACACAGTAATCTAACCATAAAATTAACAATGATTATAGATATTACAATTAAACAAAGATGAAACACTGTAAGAGTTGTATTTACAAACTATGCAATACCTTGAAAATAATATGTTTTGGACATTTGTTTGATTATAAAATAGAAATAAATGTTAGTTTTAGTGTATGGTGTAATTGGACTGTTTACTGTGAATTCACTAACTAAACCTTGCATTTCACTCTTAGGAGTTGAATTATGTTTTTATTTATTGTCACCACAAATAAATAAATCCAGTGGAGAGCGTGTGCAGGCCAAGCCTGTATGGTCCTGCACGGCCTTTTCATTGATTATGATGACTGGCATTAAGCCATTGTCGTGTACCTGCAGGTGTGGCATTAAACTAAAAGTTAAACTTAAAAAAGCAAGATTTCAACGGCCGAAATGGGATTCTTCCGAAGAATTGTGAGCAACACTAAGAGAGTTTGTGTCCGAGACGACAGATTTGTGAGGAGTACGATCGGCGCAGTTAAAATGGTATGAGGATGTCTATGGAATGGATGATACCAGAAAGGCTAACTAACTAATTAACAGTTATTCGGCTCAACAACCCAGCGATGAATCCTGGCCTCCACCAGCAAGCCTCCGCCAATCGTCGCGGTTCTGAGGAGCTGTCATCCAGTTGCGTACACCAAGGATGTTCCCGCTACTTCGTCACTCCACCTAAGCCTGGGTGATCCTCGTCTTCTCGTCTTGTAAAGAGGCTCTGTCAGCAGCTTCCTGGGCAAATCTTCCTCACTCATGCGAGCCACATGCCCTGCCCACCGCAGTCGGCTCAGTTTTATGACCTGGACAATATTCAGTTCTTTGAATATGCAATATAGCTCCTGGTTCTTACGTATCCTCCAGTTGCCATCCACCAGCACTCCTCCAAATATGCTGCGAAGGATTTTCCGCTCAAACAGGAGGAGGACTTGTTCGCAGGCCTTGCCCGAAAGGCCAGTATTTGTGTAATTCCAACTTATTTCCTTTCAATTACAGCAGAAGCCTAAGAATATTCAAGTTTTCGTAGTCAAATAGGAGCTCAGTGGCTCATTGGCAGAGCGCTGAGCCGCCGTTTCGAAGGTTTAGGGTTCAAATCCTGCTCTTGTAGATTTTATTTAATCTGTTAACAACCGGAGACGGATCCTTTGGGATCTGGAAGGAATGAATGGGTACCCAAAATAGGGGGAAAGATCTGGTTCGGTTGAGCGCGGTCTAGAAATCACCTCCCCACAAAACTGTTGTTCAAGAAACAGTACAGTCTCTACTACTTACTTAACTCAAGATCCTCAAGAAGTCAGTTCCACTATCTGCAAGTATTTAACTGGTAACTGATTTGTTTTATTAAGTAATCTTCGGCTTTGTTTAACGATTTAACAACGATAAACAAGTGAGTTGTAAAAAAATCGTTAAAAACAAAATCCAAATAGGGGGAAATTATGACATTTGAACATATCTCTCTGCACAACCGTTGTCTAAGAAACAGTAAAGTCTCTAACACTTACTTAACCCAAGACTCATGAGTTGTAGTGATACAGTTTTCTTTTTTCAGGAATTTAAATATAATAGTCAATGTTATAAATAAGTTTATTATTGAAATATTAAATACATGTTAAAACAGTTCAAGAAACAATTATTAAATATTAGACTAAAATATACACTGGGATATAATAATTTAAAAACTATTATAAATTACATAATTGGGCGCTATTTACAAAGTTACAAAGGAGTTGACTGCCCCGAGATGAACTAATTACAGCTGACGATAAAGGATTATGTACAAGCGGAGCGGCGCGGAGCGGAGCGGAGTTCTCTTCACCTTCCGCTGGGGCACTTGAAGGCGGAGCAATCTCCTTTCTTGATGGCTGCCATGACGTCGTCCAGGTGACCACTCACGGCGCTCGCCATGCTAGGGTGAAGCCTGCAACAACAACAATAGTAGAATATAATAGAAAAGTAACTTCATTCTGGGACTAAGTCCCTTCAGAATAACAAACGTGAAGAGATAAATAAACATAATAATTATAGAAGGCTACATAATACAAATCATAAATAAACGACCGGAAGTCTTGTGTGCTGCAGAATGCCTGATTATGAACAAGAAAGGCCTCCTAGAAAAATTGGAGATCAAAGAAAGAAAGATCCTTAGGAAAATTCTTGTCCCAATTAAACACCAAACAACAGACGACGCATAACAATGAGCTGTACACTCACGTTCCGAAAATATAAAATGTTATGAGAAAAAGTAGAATATCATTCTATGGCCACCTTTTAAGAAGAAACCTGCAAGACTGGCGAACCGGATTTTTACGTATTTAAAAGTAAAGAAGACCAAACCTGCCTGGTTCGTAGAGGTGGAAAGAGATTTACAGGTGATGGGGATTACCTGCGAAGATGTCTTGGAAACCAACCGTCTCAGGATGAAAGTAGATGTGGGTTTTCAAGAAAAGCAAAGCTGAAGACGGGAAAGAGACGGACAGAAGAAACAAGGGTGCTCTGCACCGGCGACGAATGAAGGAGTAATGGAGCAATGTCAAAAAGAAAAAAGGCAGTTGAAATGACGTGGTCCTTAGTCGGCCAATTACGGAAAACAAAGTAAATAAAAAGTACGAGATATTAAGCAATTGAAGAGAATAGATAAATCAATAATGACTGTTAGATGCATGAGCTAGTCTATATGATGTACATCTTCTTAAAAAACAAAATTAAAATAACTATATAACACAATCAATTATTCCATCATTAGACTAACCTGCTTAAAGAGCGTCTTTTTGGAAAGCAAGGATTCAAATGAGGATAGTGAAGAAGCATGCCGGATTAGAGTAGGGAATGAGTTCCATACTATTGTGGAGCGGGCGAGAAAGGAACGCTCGAATGTTTTGGTTCTGTGGGAACGAGTATAGAGATCGGAAAGGCAAGATCTTGGTTCAGTGGAGCTGGACTGAGGATTTTAATTGGAGGAGATTGAAGATATATGAATGGTGTTGAGAGGGAATAACTTGTTGTTACAATGTACCAAGGAAATATTATCTTTCAATAGGAGAGAATAGTCACATTAACTCATCATGGTCATGTGACACGCGGGATCGTCTAGGAGTACCGAGCTTACGGGAAGGTTGTGTAAGGAGATGCCGAGAACGATGGAATAAATTCAGGGAACTAATTGATCGTCGGGACATTTGGGGGATGTGGGGTTTCCAGGAAAGCTTTTGGTCAATCAAGTGTGATATAAAAAATCTATTTCTATTATTATAATTATTTCTAAAATTGTTATGTTATTTTTTATTTATTGTGTGAATATAAGTTTAGTACATGAACACAGCCCATAATTCTAATTTTCGTATAACAATATTTATGCTCCCACAAGTTATGTACTCTTGACTAATCCATGGTGATTATAATTTAAAACGTACATGTATTTCATACGACAACGCTTGGAGGATACACAATAGGAATTGTAGCAGTGGTTTCCTACCTTTTTTGTACCACGCCCCCCTAGTTCAAATGAAAGCCTACTACGCCCCCTCTTGTAAAAAATCTGTAGGGGCTATATGAAAAAACAAAAAATGTATTACATCAAAACAAAAATATTGAGTTTTATCATCACAAGATGCAACATTATGAGTTTTATCATCACAAGATACAACATTATGACATTCAATTTAAGATAAAGAAGTTACGGTAAGAGAAAATTAAATAATAACTTTAGACAAAATTTAGCAAGAATTTTATTTTCAACTTATCTCGCACCCTCCTCTGACTTGTCTTCACGCCCCCAGGTTGGGCCCCACTGTACTATACTCTTTCTTGAACATCGGTTGTAGAGGTGATTTGTCCGAGTTCACACTCGCCAAATTTTTCCACAAATTAGGGCAGTCACTTTACAGGGACTGGGTGAGCCCCTGTATGGTCTGTAGATCCCACAGGATGCTGTTAACAGATTGAATAATTTATCAGCCTCAGCCGGAGTTGAACCCGGAACCTTCAGCATTGCAACTCAGTACTCTACACGTTGAGCTACCTCGCTCCCAATAAATGTATAAACTATAATATATTACAAAATCTATAATATAGATGAAAACATGTATAAATATGTTTTCATCTATATTTATTGGTTATCATTTGTATTTATCATATGGTAGCGGAATGGTTCAGTGGTAGAGAGCTGATTTACCATCCCGAATCTCGCTAGCTGGTAGACTTTTATTTAGCCTGTTAGCGGCTGAAGGCGGATCCTATGGACTTTCGAGGGCTCACCCAGCGTCGGTACCCAATATAAGAGGGGGAATCCGACTGTTGGGCCTGATCTGGGACAAATCGCCTCCATGCGCAACCGTTATTAAATAAATTGTACAGTCTCTACCATGTCCTGAATCCCAGACCCTCCATGGGTTGTAGTGTAACATTTTTTTTTTTTAAGAGGAAGAAAATGGTCCGGGTGAAGGTCGAGATAATTCTCTAAAATAGGGAGAATTAGTAAGCCAAAAATGTTAGGTCTTCTTCAGGGTTAAGTGTACAATATACAAATAAATTAAAATAAAATATGACTATGCTGAGATTGTGTTTGAGATCTGTAATTTTGTAGTCTGGCCTGCTCGTGTATTATTTTAATTTATTTGTATCTTGTATATTTACCCCTGAAGAAGACCTGCAATGTGCGTCGAAACGTTGGCTTTCAAATAAATCGCTCAACTCTGTTTAAGAAATTATTTCTGTGACCTGCACCCGGATCATTTTCCTCTTTCTATATTTGACGATAATATCGATATTTTATAGACATCCCCTGATATTAAAAGAATCTGCCGGTAAAACAGGGATAATTATTACATAACAAACTATGTATGATTTACGGTGGACTGAACTTAGGAGAAAGACGGGAGAGTGAGCCGAGATCCGTGAGAAAGTGGTTCCTGGGCGAGAACGGGACCTGAACTTACGCCTTACCTCTCGCCCTGGCTGGCTAATGTTGTTTTCACTTAGCTTCTTCCTTCGGGGAGAGATCTTTTCAAATATGGAGTCGCGTTTTCTATTTCACATCGTTGAATCATTATATCTCTTTTAAAGCAAGTAGCGCTTTATTTTGAATCTAGTTTTCTTTCTTCCCTTTTTATGAAATATCTTTCATGAAATCTCCCTGGAGGACTTCAATATGGTATATCAATATTTAACCTACCCAGACTTATTTAAACCCGGGAGATCTTATTATTACATTCATTTCAATAAATAATTTTTAAAAAGGTTCAGAAGATCTCTCAAAGTACCAGAGAGGAGTACGTAGTGAGGTCACTGTCAATATCTGAGAGTGTTTATTTACAGTTTGCTGCAGCTTTTTCACTAATTATCTCTGAGCTATTAAAGACCTTCGATTTCTTTTACATTAAATAAGGTGAGTATTGTCTCGTTGTATTGCGTATACGTGTGTGTAATGTATTTTAAGAAGGAAGTAGTAGACAAAGTAGAAAAACAATAGGTAGTAACACATTGTAATGAAAGTAAAAGTAATTATAGGTTGTAACGGATAGTAGAGGTTGTAGCAGGTATTAGATGTATGACAGATCAAATTAGTTACTAGAGAAAGTAATAACAGGCAGTTGAGGAAGTAACAGATATTAGATGTGTTAGAGGCTGAAGTAGGTACTAGAAGAAGTACAAGTAATAACAGGTAGTTCAGCAGATTGTAGAGAAACTGAAAGTAATAAAAAAAACTCTACTGAGAGGTAGCAACAGGTAGTAGAAGCTTTAACAGGTAGTAGAGGGAGTATCAGGTAATAACAGGTATTAGAGATATTATAGCAGATTGTGAAAGTGAAAGTAACAACAGGCAGTTGAGGTAGCAACAGGTAGCAGAGGTATGAACATGTAGTAACAAGGAGTAGAGGTAGTAACAGGTATAGAGATAGTTACAGGTAATAACAGGTAGTAGAGGTGGCAACAGACAGTAGATGCATTAACGGGGAGTTTCAGGTAATAACAGGTATTAGAGATATTATAGCAGATTGTGAAAGTGAAAGTAATAACAGGCAGTTGAAGTAGCAACAGGTGGTAGAGGTATGAACATGTAGTAACAAGAAGTAGAGGTAGTAACAGATATAGAGATAGTTACAGGTAATAACAGGTAGTAGAGGTGGCAACAGGCAGGTGATGCATTAACAGGGAGTATCAGGTAATAACAAGTATTAGAGATATTATAGCAGATTGTGAAAGTGAAAGTAACAACAGCCAGTTGAGGTAGCAACAGGTAGTAGAGTTGTGAACAGGTAGTAACAAGGAGTAGAGGTAGTATCAGGTAATAGAGGTAGTTACAGGTAATAAAAGGTAGTAGAGATATTATAGCAGATTGTGAAAGTGAAAGTAATAACAGGCAGTTGAGGTAGCAACAGGTAGTAGAGGTATGAACAGGTAGTAACAAGGAGTAGAGGTAGTATCAGGTAATAGAGGTAGTTACAGGTAATAACAGGTATTATACAGTAATATTATAGCAGATTGTAGAAGCAGCAGAAGTGAAATTAATAACCGGCGGTAGAGGTAGCTACAGATATTAGAAGTTCGACTTCTAACAACGACTGTTAGAAAATGTATACACTAGCGACTCTCAGGGTTCACTCAGTCTTTTACCAGTATTCAGTGCTAAGAAATATTTTCATTAAAAATAATGATTAATATCTTTAAAAAGGGAACATTATTAATAGATATAGTAGTAGTAACATTACTAAATGTCACTGACTTGATTATTACCTTTGTCATCTATAGATTGTAAAAAAGCTAGGAAAACTTGAAGCATAAATTTTGCCCGTAAACATAAAGATTTAATTATTTCGCTATAAAAATAAAATTCTTCCATTCAACCTGACTATTAGACTTGTTGGGCATTTTTAAATCTATGTATAACTTCTAGATCGTTTGATGATTGTCATTGTTTTTTATTTGACAGGTGTGGATGACAATATAAAGAGAAAAAACACTCGTGGATGAAATACATAGAACCGAATTATATCTTCTTTAGAAGGAATTTTTGTTAAACATTTTTAAAAGATTCCGATCCTTTTTAGTGTTTATAGAAGTTTTTTTTTATTCCTTAGAATAGGAAATTGTAAAAAGAAACCGGACAGAGGCTCGCCCGTCGACCAGAGAAAGTCACCATCGGTTTTATCTCAACCCAATCCACTTTCATTTATCTCTTCAAAAACCTGTTGTCCTTGTCCCGTCTAAACTTGTTATGAGTGTATATATATATATATGTACATACATATTAATAGTCTGCAAGGAGTCCATTAGACCATTGTTCTCTTAGTACTCCGGCCGACCACCAATATCTCCTAAACCAGTCTTTTTAACCGGCACCCGCTCAAAATTCGGTTTCAAGGAGAGGGAAGATTCGTTTTCGATCCATAAATAATGACCATTCACTAACACATGACGTCAAAGATTACCTGCTGCTTCTTTAAAATCTTGAATGCTCAAAAAGGGGTGGCCAACCCGGACCCCATAGGCCGCATGCAGTTCTTGATTATTTTTCGAGCCAGCTGGATTCACCATACTTTTCTTCTTCTAGCATGGATCTACAGCCCTTCAATGAGCCTTGGCCTCCTTGATACGCACCCGCGCAGCTCTGTCCATTCCAGCGGCCTTCCAGTTCCGAATATTTAATAGGAGGAAGAAAATGGTCCGGGTAGAGATCATGAAAATTCTCTATTACAGAGAGATTTTTTTATTTTAGTACCCCAACGTTTCGCCCCACATTGCAGGTCTTCTTCCGGGCAGTTGATGGGTATGAGGTGGAAAAGGGACTGTGAACCTTTAATAGACTACCGGATTCTTCACTGACTCCATCCATCCATCGCAGCTCGGGTCGCCCTGCTCTTCTTGTACTCTTATACTGCCTATTCTTAATTACTCTTCTGGGTTCTTCGACGCAGCACATTTTTACAAAATAAATATTTTTGTATAAAATATTTTCTGACCAAAGCAGTCTGAAAATCTATGTGCAATTATGATATCATTTGCAATAAGATCATTATAATACCATTTATATTATGTTATGCAATATATCATAAGTGGCTGAGTTGCCATGCCGAAGGTCAGGGGTTCAAATCCCGCTGTTAGGTAGACTTTTGTTTAATCTGTTAGCAGCCGGAGAGCCTCTATAAAGTGGGTACCCAAAATAGGAGGACAATTTGACCGTTGAGAATTATATGTAGGACAAATCGCCTTTCTGCACAACAGTTGTCCAAGAAACAGTACAGTGATCAAAACCCCACCAGGGAATGGTAAACAATGTTTTCGACACATGAGGATTCGTCGAATAGTCTCAAACCTGGTTTGGTCTCGACCATGCGGGTCAATTTAGTCAGAGAAAGGCTGTACCAAGCTGATGGAACGAACTTATACCATCTATATTATTATTTAATTTAATTTTTAAATCATTCTCGTTGTTGCCCTTGCAGTGGGTTTACAGATCAGTCCTCATCAGACGTTGCAACGGTGTCATGTTGGATAGAACCATTCTTTTCATAAACCTTTTTATTTGACAGTTTTCCTTTAGTTTATACAATAATCCATATCTATCCACATTATAAAACAAAGCCCTCGCCCGCGTTTGTTCGCTGTAAACTCAATAACTACTCCACGGATTTCCATTCGGTTTCCACCAGGAAAGTTTAGGTATATAATTTGTCGAGGTTTTGTGTAAATGGGTTGGAATATCGATGAGTTTCATCGAAGACGCTGCTTGCCAAATCCCGTGCAATTATCTGACGTGGAAGATAATAAATTCGTATATAAAGAAATATTTGGTTTTGTTTTTATTTTTATAATTTCTATATAATCAAATACATTACCTGAGATGGGGAGAAAGATAATCAAGACTCCCAAAGAAGCCGGTACGTGATAAAAAAAAATACATTACACAGACAAATTATGTAGGGATAATATGCCTTATTACCCGAGCAAACCTGGGGTCGGTCACATACAGTGATTGTATACAGAGATAAATGATTTTTGTCCATTATTTATGCATTGTTTAACATTGTGCAACGTTTCGGATGAAAGAGAAAACCATCTTGAGGGCTATGAGGCGTTCCAACTTACTACCCGGTAGTTCTCGGCTGCCGCTCCGTGATCACTTTTACTGAAGCGCCCAATGGACTTACACAGCTGGGACGTGAAAGTTCTTCTTACGACATCGTGTCACGAGTCGCCGGGACACGAAGGAATTCAGATAATTTTACTGAATACGGTACGGATGTAGGAAGATTATCGATAGGTAGAGATGTAGGAACAATATCGATATAGAAATGAAGGTCTTTGAACATCTGGTTTAGGACAAACTGATCGATCTAGATGAAACTAGACATGTTTGGTAAAACAGAGGTGACCGTTGGTGAAAAATTGCTGAGAACTTAAACATGTCTAACTTCAAACCTTTACCCTTCGTCGTAAACCAATGACTTCCTGCCCTCCAGTATCCTGTAATAACATCACACTAGACTATTATAGAACAAATCTGGTAGTTAAAATTACATCTCGACAAACGTTTAACTTGAAACCTCATACAAGACTGAAAATACATGAAATACATCGTTTCAGGCTACTCCAACATTTACTAGACAAACGCTTTAAGTTCGCAATTAATAACAAAAGACTCATCTACATGACCATCATACGACCTATTTGGACTTACGGAGTAGAGCTTTGGGGCTCCACTAAGCCATCGAATTCCTCTCTTATCCATTCCTTACAATCCAAAATCCTTCGTAAAATCCTCAACGCTCCTTATTTTGTTAAGAATAAAGTCATCCATAACGACTTTAATGTCCCATTTGTTGCTGATTTGGCCCGAACCCGCTATCTATCCTTTCATAACAAACTTCATTTCTACTCAAACCCTCTAATTTCAAACTTAGCTTCCTCTTCAATTACCGATATTCCTCTGAGGCGTCTGAAAAGAAGATGGCCACCTGACCTTCTTAGTTGAACATGCGATTTGAGTAGTACCAGTGGGTAGTTTCTCTGCTTGTTATTATACCATGTCATTATGTATCACTTAGCCTACGTACTTGATGTATTATTGTAATATAGTTGTAAATATCAATAAATAAATAACAAAAAAAAAAAAATCCTAAACGGATGGAGATATTAATATCTTAGGATCCGTAAATTTATTACACTAAGCACAAATGTTCCGAAACATGCACATTCGTTTCTCGACAAACGTTTAACTTGAAACCTCATACAAGACTGAAAATACATGAAATACATCGTTTCAGGCTACTCCAACATTTACTAGACAAACGCTCTAAGCTCCCAATTAATTACAAGAGACTCATATAAATGACAATCACTAATGATCCTGTCATTTATATGAGTCTAAACCCATCTGGACTTACGGAATAGAGCTTTGGGGCTCCACTAAGCCATCGAATTCCTCTCTCATCCATTCCTTACAATCCAAAATCCTTCGTTAAATCCTAAATGCGCCTCACCATGTTTTAAATAAAGTCACTCATAATGACCTTAATGTCCCATTTGGCCAATTTGGGAATAAAGTCCTTTCACGACAAACTTCATTCCCACTCAAACCCACTAGTTTCAAACCTAGCTACTTCTTCAATTCCCGATAATCCCCAGAGGTGTTTGAAAGGAAGCTGGCTTTGAATTTGTTATTTGAATACATCCACTGGGAAGTTTCTCTACTTGTCTTTATCAACTCCATTTTTAGCCATTCCTGCCAATATATTTACTTGTTGCATTATTTTTTTTAATGGTCTTTTAAGACCACGAGAATATCTCTCAATATTTTCTCATCATTTCTGCGTACGTTTCTTCTTTACCACGCAGTATCCTTACGTAGTACCCTTCCGTGTTTCTTTATTTTCCACAAGAAAATTGAATTCATTTAATTTCTTTCCGTATGGTTCTCTATCTAGGCAGGCTTTTATATTTGTTGTATTGTTATAATACACTTGTAAATTTCAATTAATAAATTAAAAAGTTAGTAAATACTCGGTTCAAGCCCGGCCTGGATAATTCAACATTTAATTCAAAATAAACTGTTGAAGACAACTCACATGTTGAGGTACGTGGACATCTTCTTCTCCATGAAGGTGATGTCGTCCTGGGATCTGGCGGAGATGACGTTGCAGAAGACCCTCTTAGCGCAGGGCGTACTCCCCCAGTCCGCGGGGTCTCCTGCGGTCGGTGTGACTCCGCTTGGGATCTCCACTTCTTGAAGTTCTTCTTCAGTGCTCCTCCTCATCCTGGTCGCTCCTTCTAGGGCTCTTCGGAGCTCGGGGTCGTCTTTAGCGCTCCTCTTCAGCATGTCCACTTCTAGAAACCTGTTTGGACATAGAAAATCAGATATAAAGTTGTTTTATTCTGAACCTACATTATGAAAGAAATTTAGGGATTTTTTTTTTACTTTAGGGCATCTAGTTAATTTTTAGTAACACCTGTCGACAAGATTATTTTTCAGTAACTGCATAGGCAGAACATGTAAATACCAACAATGATATCGAGTTTGACAAAATTAGAGTGTTTAAAAAGTTTAACAACAGGATAGAAAGAAAGATATTAGAAGGAATCTAAGTAGTAATGCGCATCGAAAATTTCAACAGAGAAGATGGTTATAAATAGAGCAAATTATGGCTCCCAAACATATCAATGGCCAAGAAGAAACCAAAAATCCTGAAAGAAAAGACAATGAAATTAAAATACAGCCAGTCGAGCCCATCCAATCTGATAGATTAAGCCCTGGTCAGCGAAACGATGGCAAAGAACTTGTCACGGTCGAAACCAGAAGAAATACGTTATGAATAGATTGAAAATATTGGCCGTGGCAATTTAAGTTATGTTTTCCTTTCCAAGTTTCAATTTTATTTCCAGCACGTCGGATATTGTACACAGCGACGAAGACGCCACACACTTACTTAAAAAAACCTAGAGAAGAAGGAAAGTTGTTTGTATTTATTCGAAGATAGTCGAAATTCCGATCTGTTACGAAAGAACTAGATTGCTACGGCGAATCATTTTCAAAAAGGTCACTAAGAGAAGATAGAAATCGCTTCGTAACACTTCCAAACGAGAACTCTGTCGCTTTCAAGTCCAACTTATTAACTAGAACTAACTTTAACCTAGGGGATTTAGAAATTTCTATTTCTATTTTTTTGATTTCTTTTAATTTTAATTGTAAATTAAATAAATTGGGCTAATATTCACCACTAAATTTTTATAACACATTTTGAAAATACGATATAAATATTTTCTGTTGATTCAGAAAGAGATAGCTCTGAATAGCTCAGTGGTAGAGTTGCTGTAACAAGAGGTCCCGGGTTCAAATCCGTGGCACTTAATTTATATAATCTTTTGACAGCTGAGGATGCATCCTCTGGTACCTGAAGACCCTCCTGGGGCTCACCCAGTCTCTATAATGTGGTTTTCCTTAACAGGGAGAAAATCTGAGGGTTGACCGTGATCATGGGCGAATCACCTCCCTACACAATCGGTGTTCAATAAACAGTACAGTCTCTACCATTTGCTGAATCTAAGACAATGCAGGTTATAGTGGTATATGTTTTATTTATTTATTTTTTTATTTAGTAAGAAACAAAAAAAAAAAAACCTGTACCACTACAACCCATGAAAGGTCTGGGGTTCAGTACATGGTAGAGACTGTACTGTTTCATGGACAACGGTTCTGCATGGAAGTGACTAGTCCTAGGTCAGGCTCAACCGCCAGATTTTTCCCCCTTATTTTGGGTACCCTATTTTTATAATATTTTATAGAGGCTGGGTATGCCCCAGGAGGGTCCTAGATCCTATATGATCCACCTCCCGCTGCAAACAGACTAAATATAAATCATGGCCTGCAGCGGGATTCGAACCAGCATTTCCGGCATGGCAGCTCAGTACTCTACCACTCCTCTCCCTATTTAGTAAGAATATGGTTTTTAATTACGTCAATCTCCGAATGGTCTTATTCTATTTTAATTGTTTGCTTATTGTTTATTTAATTAACTATAAATAATTGAATAGCTGCCTGGAAGATGGGCCCATGTTACATTTTTCAAAGTTTACGGGAGAGCCAAAATGAGAGAACGGGTCATTTAATTAGGTGACTGTCACCTACGCCCTTCTTACATTTTCCAGATTTTGCACTTAAGCTCTTGTAACACTAGTAAGGTTAGGATATCTTCACATCGGCCTTTCTTCCACTGGAACTTTGTCTCATGAGAGAGCGATCGTCCTCTGATATGGGGAACGATTGTGCTATCCCTGACCTCTATTGAATGCCAACTAAAAAATTAACGTTAGCGGTAGGGGCCTTGTTCCACAAAAAACAATCGAAAACTGAAAAATGTAACATACCTTCTTCCAGGCAACTATTCAATTATATTCTTATTTTTATTTTGTAGAGGAAATATTTCTTCCTGGGCGGTATTCGAACCCGGGTCGTCTGCATCTCTAGTGCAGTGCTCTAAGGTCGTATTCAAGCCACATAAATCAATTCTCTTCACCGATCCTATATCCCCGTGTTCTCGCAACTTAAATTATTTAATAATAATCACCATAAAAATAACAGTAAATAAAAATAAATTATAAATAATTATAGTCTGAATAATTTAAATTTTAAATTATTATCATTATATCGGTTTTTACAGATATTGACATTCAGAACAATAATGGTGTACATTCTCAAATAGTTTATTTATCAATCAAAACGTATGTTGGGCTGCGCAAGCACAATTTAAATAATCAATAAACTAATTGAAATAATATTTAGAATATTATTTCATAAATTATTTATTATATACATTATTTATACTTTGTATTTGTATTTATATATTATTATTATAATCGTTAAATTCAACAATACTTGGATCATTTCCAGAAACAAGTCATTAAAAAGGGTTTAGGGAAATTGTTGTAATACTAAATTATTATTATTTTATACTTATTTATTGTTCTTTTGATGATGATTATTTGTAAATATTTATATTTCGAAGAGAAAAGATTTGTCCTGGATGGGGTTCGAACCCGGGTCGTCTGCATATCTAGTGCAGTGCTCTTAACCACTGAGCTACCAGGAGTCGTATCCAAGCCAGACAAATCCATCAATGATCTATAGGATCGGTGAAGATAATGGATGTGTCTGGCTTGGATATGACCCCTGGTAGCTCAGTGGTTAAGAGCTAATCTTTTCTCTTCAAAATAAAAAAAATTATAAATTATTATTAGTAGTATGAATTCCATAAATATTAAACTATCTTTTAGTTATGTATAATTACTCTTATATTAATGGGATTCTAATCTTTAAACTAAAGTAAATTTTAAAAAATTGTATAATTCATGCACAGGCTGCAAGGTATTGTCTGTCTCAAGCCTGCTGTTGACGCGAAGCTATAAGTTAACCCTGTACCAAAAAGCGTTGAACTTGGTTAAAGAAGTCTTCACTTCAAAAATAAAATCACTACATTCATACCACAAATGAAGGATTTCTGGTTCAGCAGCGGTTCTTCAAGAAACTCAATGCAAAACTCCTGATCGTTAGAAATCCATGTTTCTCTTCCAAAAAATATATATACATATAATGATTCTTATATCAATGGAATTCTAACCTTGAAACTAAAGTTGTTTAAAAACAAATTGTATGACTCATAGGCCGCTAGGTATCGCCTGTCTAGCGCATTACTTGATACGCATGTCAATGATACGAACGCATAAGTTGGGAAGACTTATTCAGTGACCAAAAGTCGCTTAAGAAGCTTTTAAATAACTTGTAGCACCACAAACCATGAAGAGTATTGGGCTTGTTGGAGCTTTACAGTTTGTTGACAACGGTTGTGCAAAGAATTGATTTGGCCAACATAAAGTCATTACAATAGATTTACCTGCCAACTGCTACGGCACCTAGCCCCAAAGCGGCCCCACCGGCCACCAGCCCCAGGGCGGGGATGAGGACGCCGCCGGAGGACGACACGCCCAACTTCTCGCTCAGGTGTCTCGTTCCGGGTACCAGGCCCAGGTTCTCAGATATCTTGTGGGTGGCCTCCACCAGCGGTTCCACCACGGGCCTCGCCAGGTTCGACATAGTCTCGTAACCGTACTCCATCTGCTCTTTCACCTACAATTTATGATTTATATTTAGAAAAATACATAATGGACAGAGGAATGTTCAAAATTATATATTATATCTTCCTGGCATATATATTGTGTAAGACAAGCCTTTTAGGCCTTCTCCAGCAGGAATGCTGCAAGGTTTATGTCTACACTTTGCTGTACACGAATGACATTCCTTGAAGTTCTATCATTCTAAAATTAACATGCTGCCTTAATAAGAAATACAAATACCTCATATACTTTGCAATTGTATTTAATTAAATTGGTTAATAGACGGGAACACCGGAATTAACTTCCTCTTCTTTATTGTTGGACAAGAAACTCTAAAGACTTTGAAGTATTTAACATGAAAACTTTACTTACTTACTGAAATTTATATTTGAGGATACCAGTTATATCTGAAGGCAAAAATACTCACATTAGCCAACTTTAAATCGTTTTGGCCACAACTAACAATTGAAGAATACAATTTTAGCGACGTAACCTTCCGTACTGGGTTTGAGCGCTGAGTTGATGTGCCGAAGGTTTAAATCCCGCTGCTGACAGATTTTATCTGTTAGAAAAAGCTGGCGGTTGAGCGTGATCTAGGACAAATCACCTCCCTTAACAACCGGTAACCGAGAAACGGTACAGTTTCTACGAAGGGCGGATCCAGGATTTTTTTCTGGGGGATTTAGGAGGACGTTTGGTTGAGTTACCATTCGCACTTTGATATTGGTATTAGTACTTCTTTTCACCCTAGAAACCCTAGCAGCTCTCCTCCAATAGCCCATTTCATTAGCAAGTAGCTTTTTTCCTAAAACAGAGAAGAATAAATCAAAATATTAAGTAATAAAATCTCATGTTTTACCTTCTCCCAAAATGGCTTCTCGCGAACAGTCTTGTAGGCGTACTTTCCGTACGGAGCAATGTGGTTGGGACCTGAATAGAACGGTTGCTTCTTGCCGGAGTTGGATCTTTGGCCGAACACTTCCAGGCGAGCTTCTTCCTCTAGACCGGGCTCGAAGGCGTACGGACTCCTGGCAGCATCAACATACCTGTCATTAATGAACAGAGCTAGTCAGTGCTGGGGCCAGAGTAGGGTAAGTTATAGTCAGTGCTGGGACTTCAGTGTGGCAGGTTATTGTCAGTGCTAGAACTTCAGTGGGACAGGTTATAGTCAGTGGTGGGGGTAGAGTAGGGTAGGTTATAGTAAGTGATGGGACTTCAGTGGGGCAGGTTATAGTCAGTGCTGGGGCCAGAGTAGGGTAAGTTATAGTCAGTGCTGGGTCTTCAGTGTGGCAGGTTATTGTCAGTGCTAGAACTTCAGTGGGACAGGTTATAGTCAGTGGTGGGGGTAGAGTAGGGTAGGTTATAGTCAGTGCGGGGATTTCAGAGCGCCAGGTTATATGTAGTCAGTGCTGGGGCTAGAGTAGGGGTTAGTTATAGTCAGTGCTGGGGATTCAGTGGGGCAAGTTATAGTCAGTGATGGGGCCAGGGTTGGGTAGGTTATAGTAAGTGATGGGACTTCAGTGGGGCAGGTTATAGCCAGTGGTGGGGGTAGAGTAGGGTAGGTTATAGTCAGTGCGGGGATTTCAGTGTGCCAGGTTATATATAGTCAGTGCTGGGGATTCAGTGGGGCAAGTTACAGTCAGTGATGGGGCCAGGGTTGGGTAGGTTATAGTAAGTGATGGGACTTCAGTGGGGCAGGTTATAGTCAGTGCTGGGGCCAAAGTAGGATAGGTTATGGTCAGTCGTGAGGAGTTTGGCAAGTGATGGATAGTGCAATAGTGCTTACTGTATTAAAAGTCTTAAATTATTAGAAGTATCAATTATATTTTTAATATGATCCGGTTCGATATATGGTAATAATAATAAAAATATGTTTAAGGAAGGAAATAGTTGGGGGGTGCAGTCATATTAAACACTAAATAACTGGGTACTTATTTTATTTTGTGCCGACGTTTCGACCCACTTTGTGGTTGGAGTCGATCTTGAGATTAACAGTGGAGGGATCTAAATTTAGATCAATCTCAAGATCGATTCAAACAACTTATCCTCTTTCTACTCCCAAATTTTCAACTTACTCAAAAAACCTTAAATTATTTTACCTTGTTATTCCTTCCCATTTTCATTCTGTTACTACTATAGTCTCTCTCCTACAATACACATTTTGACCTCTTGACATGAATCTTCCTTTTTTTATCACCCTACCTTTTCCCATTAATTTAGTCATTAATTTTCTTGGCCCTCTATAAAATAGTCATGATAAACATTTAAATATAATAAAATAGTCATTATTGCTATAAAATAGTCAATGTAAAATAACTATAAAAAAAAAAAGTCATTTTTTTGGCCCTCAGATATCGCTGATATGTTTATTATTATTATTTAGGAATTTCCTAAAATACTGTTCGGTATACATCAAATGTGTGTTCTTTATAAAACCTCACGTTGAACCACGGATGGAGAAACCTCCCGTTGAAGGCACACCAAGCGTGTTTCATCTCTCTGTAGTAGATCCCTGGTCCAGAGACGTTTCAGTCTCCTTGTCGGATGGGTATTTATGGGTCTGTCATTTAGGTGCAACCTAAGTTCATATCTGTTTAAATAGCATGTTGTTTAGAGTATGTAATTTTATTTGTAAGTAATTGTTTTAATGGTGAAGTGAGTTATTGATTCAATCTTCCTTTCAAACTAGTCATATGTGATTCCCAAGTCCTATGTCTATAATACAGGAGCGGGGTAGCTTGGTGTTTACATGGTTTTTAGAGAGCTGAATTGTTGTGCTGTGATCCCCATGTTGAAATCCGGCCTTAGCAGATAAATGATTTAATCTGTGAGCAGCGATAGATGGGCTCTGAAGACTGCCCCTATATAACGAGGTTACCGGTAGTAGCTGGAAAAACCTGGTGCTTGAGTGTGACTCTCACGACATCTCTCGGGTCTCTGTCCACACCATCTGACCACTTCATCTTCGGTCTTCCCCTTCTTCTCATGCAGTAGAGAAGGAATGCCATCACCCCCATTTAAGCAACTTGACCAACCCATCGCAGTCTTCTAATCTTTAAGGAGTAAACAACATCTGCTTTGGTAATAGGATATTGTAAAGCGTTAGAGGAGAGGAGTCTGAACATCTAAGTGTAAATTTAACATGTGTAGATTTTTTTCATGTTAATTTTTATATAGCATTTATCAAGCCAATTTATTAATAAATTCATTTGAGTCAATACGTTCTGTGGAGTTGTTATAGATGTGGTTGAGTGTATATTTCGATAAATAACATAAAAAATATTAAATGTAAATAACTCTATTAAATGGTAAATATTTATAATCCTGATAATGGAAGATATCTTTGTTGCGCGCTCATAAGGGCTTAAGTCAAAATTTTGAATTTTTCAGGAGAGCAACATAACATTATGTAAAATCTAATCATTGATATAATTTGTAATTTTATTTTTATAAAACAATATAGTAGTAATTTACAATCAATACAGTAGTAATTCTATTTGCCTGATCATTCCTGATTCTGTATTATGGACTTATTTTGACTTAACCCCTTATGACCGCGCATCAAAGATATAATCCTAATAATTATGGAAGTATTCAGAAATAGTGTTTTATTCTCAAAAATATTTATGTATTAGGAGAACTGAATTTGAATTTCAACTTTAACAACTTTGTTCAATTGTTTTGTTGGCAGTGAAAGCCAAATATGACTTCAGTACCTGTCTGAGTGTATGTCGTGTGCGAAGTACGCAAGTGCCTGATCCCTCTGGAAGTGCTCATTGACGTCAGGTTCTTGTACTGGTTTGGCGGTTTGTACCCCTAGGTCCGGGTGTGCGTACTGAAGTACCGGGGTACGGACTCCTTCTTCTGCCCTTCGTTCAGCGGTCGAGGTGTAAGCCAGCTTGTCGGGGTAGGCAGCACCTGGAATACAGGAAGACAGTGAAGAATCGATAAAACAGTCGAGAAAGAAAGATATTAAATAATTATTTGAATGCAATAGGAAACATACAAACACTAATTCTTAAATCTCAAGAATCCCAGAAAATAATAAATAATAACAACATTAGCATAAAAAGGCTTCATCAAGTCGTAAACCAATGAAGATCAAATATAGCACAGCTTACGTCAACAGTACACACATACATTTTATCAGTTACCGTAAAATCATTCTAAGACATTTTAATATAATTACATCGAGCATCTGTACATTTTAATTGTACTATTGATTCGAAATCGGCTATATTCGATCTTTATTGATAAAAATATTTCTGTAAATGCCTGAATTGGTGAAACATCGACCATTTATTTTCTGGTATTACAGGGAAATAATAATGGTAATGCGGGAATTTATGTTTTCTTTAAAATATAACTCCAACTATTGTTTACAAACTGTGTATGTTTGTTGGACTTTTAGTAATTTAAACACGTATTAATTCTCCCTCAGACAAAAATATTTATTTGCCTCTATAACATATTGCTGTTTGGAAATAATTCAGTCCTTACAAAGATGCCAAAGGATGATTTTCCCATGAAAAAAATCAACATTACACATTTACATAAGCTGATACCGTACCTGAGAGCCTCCTTCCGTCTCGCAACCGGGACGTCTCTTCCCTATTGGCGGCCAAGATGAAGTCCGGTAGGGTGACCTCCGTCGGCTTCCTGATGGGCTCCATCTTGAGCCACTCGTACTGCCCAGGACCGACATGAGGAGGGCGGGTGACCGCCTCCAGCTGGTTGTCCTGGAAGGCGGTGGAAGGGCTGTCGTGAAGGACGTTGTTGATGACCCTCGCGTTCCTCCAGACGTGGAACCTATCCTCCGGGGAGTCTGGAACTCTCACTCCTGTCACTACCGGGATACCGTCTTCCATTTCCACGCTTCTTGCCCTGAACGATATAATAATTATATAACATATGCATAAAGAGATTGATGATGGGCAGTGTCTTGTAGTTGACCTATGAGAGTATCATGGTTTATACAATTTACCAAAGAGTCGGGGGAAATTGCAAAAAAAAAATAAATGATAGACTGGATTTAACTTTAAACTCCGTGGGTACTTGGGAGGGAGAAATGTTCAAAATGTTAGAGCTGTACAAAGATTATTTTATCCAAGTTTGCCATTCAAAAGCAGCAGAGGGCACACACCACGACCTCTATAGCTCATTAAATAAAACAATAGATTACCATAGACATTTGAAAGTAACAAAAAAAATTAGCGTAGTTATGAAATGCAGAGGGGAACTTCTGAATCTAAATTACAAACCATTTGAAATTGATTCGCAAAATATACAGCTATCCTCACTGTGTAATCTCAATGAAATTGAAAACAGCTTTCACTTCCTTGCAGTGTGCCCCGTCTTAAAATTGTATAGAAAAAAATTCTTAAAATATGAGCTGATATCAAAACAAAAATTAATAGATATTCTGAATGGAGAGAATTTTATAGGTTTATATAATTTTGTAAGTAATGCAGGTCGTTATAGAAAATTTTTAACTTCAGAATTTAATTATTAATGCCAAAAAGAAATTTAATTTATTTTTTAGTTTTGTTGTTGTTTAGTAGTTTAATCAAACTCCCGGCAGACGGTATAAAGTACCATGCTGTGGTTGCTAATGTGGAAAATAAAATTAAAAAGAAGCCACTGTAAATAATTTAATAATAAAGAGCATTTTATATCTATCTATCTATCTATCTAGTTGACCTTTGGCGATACAAAGTTCGGAGCTTCACTGGCCATTTCAATTCAATGCATTATTGAATATAATAGAATAGTAACTTTGTTCTGGGACAAATTCCCTTTAGAATAACAAGCATGAACAGAAAAAGAAGCATAATATACTTCTGGCCAGAAGACTCCATAATACGAATCATGAGGTAATTATAATAGTCTTAAAAGAGTAAATGCAAAAAAATAAATAATAAAAAGTTCAATTCCTGACAAAATACTAAGCAACTAAAGATATTAAATTTAAAAATAACAACAAAATTATATAATGCATATCTTCTTTACTAAAAAAAAAAAAATCCATTATTTAATACTGATTCATTCAAGGAAATGACTAACCTGCTAAGAGAGCATTTTTTTTGGAAGCTTGGAGATGTTGTGTTCCACACTGTGGTGAAGCGGGCGAGAAAGGGACGCTATGTTTTGGTTCTGTGGGAACGAGTATAGAAGGCGAGATATTGGTTCAATGGTGCTGGAGATTCTAAGCATATGAAGGGTGTTGAGAGTTAATGGATTGGTATAAGAATGAACCGAGGAAATATTGTCTTCGAAAGAAGGGGGCCTCTTAAACTCATCGTAAAGGTAGGGCACGCGGGACTGTCTCAGGGTAACCAAGGAAAAATCATAGAGAGCACTCATTATTGTATTTCATAAACAAAAAGTTGAATAATAGCACTTGAGTTTTCATTTGCTTTTTAATAATTAATCAGCATTGTGCTGTTACCATTTCTTTTATATTGACCTCATCTTCCATCCTTACCATTTTAAAGAACCAACAAAAAAAATCCTACTGATACAAATGCGAAAGTTTGTAAGGATGTATGTTTGTTACTCTTTCACGCTAAAACTACTGAACGGATTTGGATGAAACCTACGGTAATATAGGTTATACGTCAGAATAAGACATAGGCTACAACTTATAATGGTTTTGTGTAATTTGGTCATAATATAACGATAAATATCACAAAAAAGTACTAGGTTATTACACATCCTCAATATTACCTCCAACATATGTTCGATAGGTAATCGCGGTTATTTAATTTAATTATTAAATAGTGTTAGCATCGCTAGAGGGCTCCCCCCTGAGTAGATTCCTCACGAGTTTCTTACTCGCAAAATCTACATATTTTCGCTACTAATATTATAAATGCGAAAGTTTGTAAGGATGTATGTTTGTTACTCTTTCACGAAAAAACCAATGAACGGATTTGGATGAAATTTTACAGTAATACTAGTTTTTGCCTAAGGTTTCGCTCGCGAATTTCGTCTGCCACATAAAGTTTCGTGGCTGATCATTTTAAATAAATAATTTTTTTTTTTAACTATAAGCTACTCGTACATCCGAAATCTCAGATGTCTTACTTCAAAACTGACGGATTCCATACAATCTTTGAACACCTATTATATTATGGGGGAAACCCTTGGGGGGTGGAATTGTCCAAATTCCTTTCTTAGTGCTCATTTAAGCTATAAAAAGAACCTATCTGCGAATTTCAAGATAACTTCAGTGGTTTCTGCGGTGCGTTGACCGCTGGGTGTGTTAGTCAATCAGGTTACAGTTTTATTTAAACTTCGCCTGTGTGGGTATTGATAAAAAGTAGCTTATGTCCTTCCCCAGGCTTGAGATTATCCATATAGAATTTCATCACAGACGGAATTAATTTAATAAAATAAATTAATTAATTTTTTTTCAATGAACTGTCATGAAACTTTATGTGGCAGACCAAATTCCACGCGAGCGAAACCGTGGGCAAAAGCTAGTTTAAAATAAAATATAACAAAAATAAACAATTAATAACGAAAATAAAAACGCGAATCCAATTAGGAGCGAATCCATCCTCCATCATTTTTATAACATTAGTCGCTGTGTGAATAAGGAGGTTATTCCGTCTGCTTTCTCTAACATTTTCCATCTTCTCAAGAATCCATTCGTAGATTTCTCTCTTTTTTTAACATCCTTAACTTTAGGGATGATAAATAAGTATTTTAATATTTGGAAGGATGTAAAACGATACGGCAATATCCCAGATTGATTTGATTAACTTGGGATAGCTAGTTCGTAGGGTCCTGGGTTATCGATCGCTAGGTCCCGAGTTAGGGCTCCCTCGATTCAACAGTGCTGTGTCTAGAGGACTAGAGGATCCAGAGGCCCTCCTAGGCCTCACTCAGCCTTTGTAAAGAGAGTTCTTAATTGAGAGGAAATGCGGTGGGTGTTATCTACTCGTATTAATAATTACTTTATACATAAGATTTAAACAATCTTTATTGGATAGTACTATAATTCGGCAGATTGTATTAGAGTTTTACGAACTCATTAAACACATCTAAACACTTCTTTGGAGATCTCCGAGCATAGAACACAGGATAGCAGAGCGGGAACACAGGAGATCCCAGCGCTTCTTCCCTAGCCGGACCACTGTTGAGGACAGTGGAGACTGAATAAGAGCAATAGAGCTGCAGACGCTGAGGACATGAGTGGAGAAGCTGGCCATTGCCAGAACTACAATGGCGTAATGATTTAATTACTGATATTATCGTTAGTGCAGTTTCACATTCTACCAGCGGGAGTTTCCTAATTAAAGTAGCCCACGTTGTTAAAAGGTTGTGCGAGCTTGAGGAAGGTCTATAACACCTCACAAGACTTCTGTCTGTGGCTGTTTTACTCTGCCACAGTTGGATTTGATCTCTACAATCATCGCTCCAACGAATTCTTATTCTTCTATTGGCACAACAGTCGCCTGTAACTGTTCTTGACCCGCTCAAAAAGTCTGTCCCACCGTGTCCTTATTCATTCTCCGGAGGTCTCCACGAGTCCTTGGTATACTTCTTGGATTTTATTGGGATTCAGCTCAGATGTCCAAGCCATTTCAGACGCTGTAGTTTTATGAACTTGGACACTTTGATATCCTCATAGAGCTTATGTACTTATTAAAATATTACGACAATAATAAAAGTTACATGAACTATACATACCTATTCCTCTTATCCGGCTTGACGTAGATTTCGGATCTGACGTTGACCGGGGGCGGTACGGAAAGTGCGCGTGCGTCCTTCGGGAGGTTGGCTGGGTTCGGGGGCGGCGGGAGGTCGCCAACTCTGCGCCCCGTGCGCTGCGCCACCACCAGCCGCGCAGTGCCGCCTTCTCGGGTCCGTACCGTCACGGTCTCTGTAGGTCCTAGTGCGCGCCCTACCTTGAGCTGTGTGCGCATTGTCTGCGGTACCCGTTGGCTCTCTTCGCCGCCGAGGACACAGCCCACGCTCAGCAGCACTATCGCTACTAGTATTCGCATCTGAAACATAAACACATATTTATTTAGAATGTTACATTTACAAATTTTACAAATTAATTAAATTTACGAAACACTAAAATTAGTTTAAACCCAACTCCAGGACGTTCAATAAAATACTAAATATTAAGAAGCATATGAACGCAGTAACGACGAATGGAGGAAAGGATATAGTACCAACGGGATGATGATCGGATAAGGAAAGATATATAGATTCATGGGGTGCCTTCTGAATGCTATACAACTTTTTAAGAAAATCTCAAACCATCGATGCTTAATAATTAATCCAGTTTGGAATGGTTGTTCTTTTTACCAACTTACGAAACGCGAATTCAGCACATGGCCTGAAGACCTCAATTATTTTTCTCACTTATCAATTATTATCAGGATTATGCCTTCTCGACAGGTAAGCGCCCGCATATTGGTCATACAACTGTAACCTTCATGTTAGGTAACACCAGCATAACCTTCGCTAACATCATCGATATCACAATAAGGCGAGCGATAGCACGGAAGGTTACAATTAAATAAATAGAAAAAATATCTGTACCTATGAAGGTTTAATATTTGGCAATAACTGTACTGTCACCAGTAGTAGTGAAGCAAGGTGATTTGGCAAAGATCACCTACCAATCTCCTCCCCATTAAACGTACCCTTATACAACTTCGTCGTGTTATTCAAAGCTGGTAACAGAAATATAAATTAACTATCTTAGCCAGTGCCTTACCCAGGAAAAAATAGTAGGAATGTACTGTTACAGAACAGCCATCTCAATCCTTTAAAATCTCAGTAAGTTTGAAAACAAGGTGAGTGATGAACTCGCGATTATAATTAAAAAAATATAAATAAATGCCTGATAGGAAATTTATAAAATTGTGGTAGGATCTGAATGATCCTGCAGACCCGAATGAGAGTACTCAGGTGCTTGTTTATTTAACCTCACTTAATACTGCTATGGCTAATCGGACGATGCTACAGTGGGAGCTCTTAATTTTGCCTATCTAGATCTAATTAGGATAGGGATTTTTAACGAGCACCTGGCCTTGTACAGGCTTAGGACCTCCGTTTAATGTCCCTTCCGAAGGACAGCATACCCAAGGATTTTTTTACAAAAAAAAAATCCTAGAGTCGCCTTCGAATCCAGGATCTTGGACTTAGTAGGTTGTTGTGCTAACCACTGGAGCACAGGTCGCCCCAGCACTTGGATGTTACGTCTTCTCTGTGTTGTCATAATCTGTTGGCGCATTTCAATGTAATTAGAAACAACATTACTACCCGTGGATGGTCTTGTGTTTATTATATGATAGAGACTGCACTGTTTCTATGTTTTCGGTTGTGGAGGGTGGTGATTTGGACATGATCAACCTCAACCTGACTCCACAGAAGGTGCGGCGCGGCTCATGGTGGGTTGATGAAGTCCAAAAGAGTCTCCTGGGTCTTTCTATATATTTTATAGAAATATTTAATGAATAAATAATTAATTATAGGTACAGAATAAATTGACATTAAAAACGTTAATCGGAGCATGACATTAATATTTAACTTCTTACGAATATATATACAATGCAAACGAAAGTGATGCTCCAAAAGCGAGGCCGGTCTGGAAGAAGGATCGCCCAGCTGACTCCTAACAAGTGGCTGGCTAATGATGAGATCTCCCGACCTACTTCTTTCCTGACCGGAAACGGAGAAAGCTGCCGCTTATCCGACCTCGGTTACGTCACTCTACGGTCTGTGTACTCCTGAAGGAACAGTATTCGCTAAAGAAGAGGTTCCGTACTCTTGTGTGAAGCCGCAAAAACATCTACAGTTCGGGTGAATATGTGATTATGTCGAATCGAATCGTGTTATTTTCGTAGTGCATAAGGAGCTGAGTCAGGTATTTGTTTGAAATGGATTTAGATATTGCTTATATTACATATCCATTTCAAGCAAAAAGACTTCGAAGATGACGCAATTTTTAAAAAGATTCATTTCAACGGGAATAGAAATTACATAAGATTCAAACCTGATAGAAACATCATTAAAAACAAATAATTTATTAGCTACATTTAAATTTTGATAATAAGTTAATTCAGTCGATATAGAACTGCTAAATGTATACCTTTATATAATTATTCTAAGCATAATTATTATGGGGTGTAGTGTAGTCCGCCTCCAAGTGGTGCACCCTGGGTAATCCTAAATGACCGATGGGCAGACAAGACTCAAAACCGTGGAGAAGGTAACTTTTCTAGAGGAAGGAGACACCAAAATAAAAAAAATAATAAAAAATCAGGTTGGGGTTGTTGTATCGGGCCATCATTAAAAATATTAAACGGCTAAAGAAACCAAACGCAGAAAAGGCAGACATTTTTGGTTGAAGGAAACCTCAATCTGAGGAAACCTTAAAAAAAATAAAATAATTATTATATATTTACAGCTCCGGTGAATACGTGTTTAAGTCAAATTTTGTAGAGAGATTTAACTGTTTTGAGGGAAGCGGAATCGTATAATTTTAGTTGTGTTTGGCTTGAAATTGAGTTGTAATATAACCAATAACACTACAACTTCAAATCAGTTAAATCTCCCTACAAAATTCGACTTAACCACGTATTCACCGGAGATGTAGATATAAATAATGATGCACATAATAATTTTATAAAGGTATACATTTAGGAGTTTTGTATCGACTTAATTAACTTATTATTAAATTTTAGGGGAGAGGAGTGGCTCAGTGGTAGAGTACTGAGCTGCCATGCCGGAAATCCTAGTTCAAATCCCGCTGCAGGCCATGATTTTTATTTAGTCTGTTTGCAGCGGGAGGTGGATCATATAGGATCTAGGACCCTCATGGGGCACACCCAGCCTCTATAAAATATAAAAATAGGGTACCCAAAATAAGGGGGGGGAATTTGGCGGTTGAGCGTGACCTAGGACAAGTCACCTCCTTGCAGAACCGTTGTCCATTAAACAGTACAGTCTCTACCATGTACTGAACCCCAGACCCTTCATGGGTTGTAGTGGTACAGGTTTTAGGTTTTAAATTTTAAATGTACTTAATAAATTACATCTTTCAATCTAAAGTTATTTCTATCTCCTTTGGAATGAATCTTGCTAAAAATCGTCCATCTAGATATTTTCGATAATAATCGTACATGTTACTTTTTCCATATTGAGTAATAAGTAACTAGCCATAATTTAGTAATATTTAATTTATTTTATTTTATTTTAATTTAAAAGATGTACCCATCTGTTGTCCACTTATGATTTTTTATTATCACTCAAAAAAAAAAGTTTTAACTACTCGAGGAGTGCATCCTGTTTGCCTAACGGCGGACCACTCCTGTTTTTACAAATTATACTACAGTTCATTTGATGCACTAAAATAGGTACTTAACGTTTCAGTAGAAGTACTCCGGTGAGCGGAGTGGCTCAGCGGTAGAGCACTGAGTTGCCAAAAATCCTGGTTCAAATCCCGCTGCTGGCAAGTCTTTTATTTAGTCTGTTAGCAGCCAGCGATGGACCATACGGTATCTAGGACCCTATGATCCTGGGGTTCACCCAGCCTATATAAATTGGGTATATATAAAGTAAGGAGGAAAAATCTGGCGGTTGAACGTGATCTAGAACAAATCACCTCCCTGCACAGCCGTTGTCCATGAAACAGCACTGTCTCTACCATGTACTAAACCTCAGACCCTCCATCGGTTGTAGTGATACAGGAATATATATAGAAAGGCAACTGAAAAAAAAGGATAGAAATGAAACTACGTTTGCCTTTAGAAGACTTGTTGAGAGAAAGCGAAGCCAAGGCGTTCAAGTAGAGCTAGTCAACCTTCTTCATTTCCTTTCCATAGAATTATTTCTATAATTTTATATTTTTTTATTTATATACATATAATATTGATTGATTCAAATCCTCAATTTAATGTGTGTCGAAATAAAACTAAACTGAAAAGTGAATTCATTTTTATGACAACAATAATTTCTTGTAAATAATTCAAAAACTCGTTTTGTATACAGGCTTACCAGTAAGAAAAGAAACAACATTTAAAGTCAACATTTCAAACACCTTTAACAGAACTGTTTTCTTTTAACTAAATAACAAGACACCAATCAGAATAACCTCCCCGTTCTTCCCTCAGAGCTGTTACCATGGTAACCGTATCAGTCACATTGAAATAAAAGACGTTTAGTGTACGTCTTTTACATATATAAAAATTGTTTTACCGCTTCAAATTCGTCATTATTTCCATGTCGCGTCGTATTCGTTTACAGTAAATTATGGAACGATAAAATATAGAATATAGAAGGGGTCGTATTTATTAACAAAAGCCCCTCCAAGGTATTTATGAATAGTCATTGCTAAAGCAGAAAAAAACGGGAAATGTTCTGTTTTTTCCTAATATAGTTTTACTGTTGCTAATCTGTATTGTTGTCGTTTGATGATTGCTCAGCAGTATCGTCAAAATTGAGGCGTGCACTAAGATTTCGGCTTTGTAGCCAATTTGGGTAATGTAACTCATACAAAAGCCGCTAGGTGTCGCCAGTCTCGCGTAATACGTCACGAACATCCCCTATCAAAAGTCGCTAAACACAAACAAATTCTCGTGTATTTGCATCTATTAGCAACTTAAAACAGGGGATTTAACTATGGCAAATAAAATCTTATTCAATAAAGGAAATAAAAAATTAAACTATTTATTGATGTTTTGAATTATTATATTTACAAATTGTACAAGGCCTTATGCAATTATTTAAAAGACCTTTTAATGGATTCAATTAATGGAATTCAAACCTTTAAACTAATGTTGATGTAAATAAATTCTATAACTCATAAAAAACACGCTAGGTGTAGCCCATAGTGTCACGAGCATATCACTCATGTGTGTGACACGAACCCAAAAGGCTTCAAAAGAAGTTTCCACTTGAAAAAAAAGAAGAATTAAACTGCTAACACTTTCTACGTAAACGTTGTGACTGGGCGCCATGTCGATAAAATCAGTGGTTTGCCTTGTAAATACATTTACATAAAGTAAAATGGATCGTGATGAAGGAGGCAGCTGAGTCCTGTTTTCTGTTGACGACATCTTGAAGTAGCCGCCTCAATGTAAACAACAGAAAGAGAAAGTAGAAGAGGTTTGGAGTAAGTCTCTCAGGCAGGTCCCAAACATTCCTCAGCTTTTAGATATTACTTTTTAATGTAAATTTTTATTAATCTATAATTTTACTCTCACATAACTATGTAAGGAATAAACAATGAGAGGGGATATTGTGATGGAGACCCACTGAGTCATAATAATCGTTAGATTCGTTCCGTAACGAAGCCTTCAACACACCATAATTAAAAGAATATTTTAGTCGATTTGATTGGAAGACTCTTCAGTTTAATATCAGCTAGAAAATGAGTACATAGATCGATTTTTATAAAATAGGTAATATGACTGTTATAATGGATACCAATTTTCTTTTTCTCAACCCCCAGGTTTTCACCATTTTATAGAGGCAAAGTGAACCCTTAGGTATTGTATTCTGTACGAAAGGACGATTATTTGTTTGATAGCTAGATTAACTCTTAAAGTTGATGAAAAATTTTAAAAATCGATTGAAAGCTCTAAGACAATCAGTCAGTGCAGTAATATACACATCTTTACACATTATATATGTATATATATATGGCCTCCAAAAAGGCCAAAAAACCAGGTACTACAATACAGTGCTAATACCAGTGACTATTTGCTTTTTCAATTTAGATAAACTTATCAAAATAGAGAGAAGGATTTTTAGGAGAATTCACTGGCACCAGGAGGATACAGGCTAAAATCCAACAAAGAAATTTACAATGAAATCCGTGACTCGGAACAGAAATTAGGGTAAGACGACTCAGGTTTTATGGACACATGGAAGAGAATGAGCGAGGAGAGATTAAGCAAAGAAATGTCAGTAAAGATATGGGGTATAAATTCAACCACAGATACATATAACAAATATTAAGAAATAAAGAGACTCGGGATTGCATAAGATTTATATGAAAACAGAACAGAATACCAGAGATTCCTCAGAAATGCGATTCCTCTACGGAAGAAACAAAAAAAACTTTCAGGGAAATCATGAGGCAAAGATGGGCCGAGAAGAAAAAACCCTGCATCATAGTCGCGTATATATATATATATATATATATATATATATATATATATATATATATATATATATATATATATATATATTTATATTATGTATGTATACATACATCATGTATATAAACGTGTATGTTGGTCAACCACCTGTCTCACTTCTCTACATTAATTTTGACATTTTAAGCTTTAAGCCTTGTTCATTCAAGAACACGATATATATATACATCTTTATAGGCCTAAAATATTACCAATAAATAAAAGTATTCAAAGATAAGGCCGAGGATACAACAAGTGCTGGCGGTAACTACAAAGAAGAGAGAACCGAGCCTCCTCAGGAATCCGGACGGAAGGGCTTGGCCTAGGGTCAGTGGAGAGAGTGGAATTCCACCTTTCTCCTTCGGCGGGTGTCCATCTCTTCGGGTATTGTCCCTCAGGGAGGGAGGGAAGAAGGGACGTCCCTGAAAAGTTTAGAAAAATAAGAGGGTGAAATTATTCAGTTAAATATCAGCTGGAAAAATAAGTAAACAGATCGATTTAAAAAAAGAGAGGTAATGTGACTGTTATAATGCACTTTTTGTTTTATCAAATCTACAGCCCCGTTTAAGCTTGTGTATTTCGGGAAGCGGGATGGTGTTAAATTCGTAGTTAATAAGGGGCATTGGATTAAAAAGTAATTATTGCTTATGTTACAACTCCATTCCAAGCTAAAAATTACGAACATGGCACGTTAAAACTGTCCTCAATACTATGACTGTATATTTTATCTGTCCCTGTGCACAGAAATATTTAATGACTTAAATATAATTTAAGTCATTAATAACATGACCTCAGATTGCTCGGAACTGATAGGTGAGATAAGTAATTCAAGCTGATGTATTAATTTTGTCCCGTTAGTTACTGTCCTATAGCTACATCTAATGTTTTAGTACTGAATAACATTATTTTAAATTTTCTTAGTTATTCTTAGACATTAGAGCTATGTAGTATAGGCAATCCTTCAAGGTCAAGGAAGTAGTTCTTAAGAAAAGTATTTTCTATAGATTTGTCCAATTAGTCACTTCACATTAGTTGATGATCCCTTACAACAATGATTCATTTAATTTGTTAGAAAAGTCCCCCGATCATCAAATTCAACCTCCATTACTGTTTATATTATAATTTCAATGTGACTAGGAGTCAGGAGTTGTATCTTTGGTCTGTCTTGTAGTTTTTTTTATTTTGTTCCCTATCATATTGTTGTCATAAACGTTTTCATTATCCTTGAGGCTAATCAAGTTTTCGTTTGGGGATCAGCTGTTGTGTATATTTGTATAGTTCCCTTAATACCAGCCATTTAAGAATTAGTGTACTATGATATTTTTTTTATTTAAAAAATAAATCCATACATACAACATTCAAGTTAGTTACCCTAACAGGCGTAAAATATGTATATTTTAATGACCCATTGTTGTTTTTTTAGGGGTCACCTAACCTCACCCTTATAATGCATATTCTTGCTTTGTTAAGTTATAATAATAAGGTATACTATAATCAACACATTTGTTATTATTGAAAGATAGCTTAGTTTTATTGTGAAGCCTAGCAGCTAAAGCTGAAAGATGAACACCCTCTTAAGGTATTCGAAAATAAGGTGTTGCTTCAAATATTTGTTTCGAAAAAGGATGAGAATACTGAAGAATTTAGGAGATTACACAATGCGGAATTTCAATAAATGCACCCCGTTAGTATTATTCAAGTGATAGCGTCGTGAAGTTTAAGATGGGCTTGTAAAGTTGCTAAGTTGACGAACGAATTCCTAAAAAGTTAATAAGCGCTGTGCCGGCTGGGAAACGTCTGAGGGGTAGACTAAGGCGTAGGTGGGAGGATTTATTTGGAGGACTCCCCACAGCTCCATAGTGTCTTTCAGAGCCGATGTGCAATGTCAAATCGGTCTGCATCCGTGGATCATGGATTGCTGTAAACAAAATAATTGTCCTTTTGTACTAAATAGAATACTTAGGGGTTCAGACAGTCTTTATAAAATTGGGAAAAGCCCGGAGGTGAGGTTGATTCCTGTCAAATGTTCACCTGGCACAGCCCTTGCTTTGTAAACCGTATGCCTTCATAATATGTCCTGAATCCAATACTTATCGGTTCTTTCGTGGGCTTAAGAATTGTTTTTTTTTTCTGTTTATGGAAATACTACGATTATTTCACGCTGTATATGTTCGAAAATGTCATTTCTGAATTTTGAGCATAAGTTTTGAAAAAAATTTTTACACGTCAAAATACACAAGTCTTAAATATACAACTACGCATTGTTGTTGTATTGTTACTTTATAGAAGTCATTCATACAGAGCTAAGTTGAAGTTACGCAAGATTAGATTTCAAGGCAAACACCTCAACATACCGAACAACAGGTCACCTCTGCACCTGTAAGCATAGCTACACATCTTGTGTCATAATACGCAAGTACATGTTTCTGTAAATCTTTTCCTATAATGACTATGAAAAATATTTTATTTTATTTGTTTATTTATTATTTTATTTTTATTTGCAATTGCGCATTCAGCAAATTTGATCCTAGTGGTTTTGCTTTTCTACATGATCTTCTATAGGATGATGGAGTAAAAATATCAATATATGAGTAGGTCTCTTGGCTAATGTCTCTTTAATATTTTTTTTCAAGTCCAGGTAACAGGGAGTAGGAAAGCCTAAGAACGAGTGGGTTTGGGTGATATTGTGTCCATGGGTGGAATGTCATGTATTTGTTATGAATATATGAAAAATATATTTAGAAAAAGTACTACTTTGTTTCATTTATTGAAATTTCGAACTTTCAGGACATTTTAGAAACTCTTAGTAAAAATATCAACATGGGCATTGTGGATATGGATGACCACATTATTAATTTTGTAAGGTTCATAATATAATCCTAACATCATAATAATAATTCTCAGCAAGCCCGAAGGCTCGATGCCGAAACCACCCCCCCCCCCCCCCATCAATTTCTGCTTACAAACTTCCGTCCAAGGACCACTATCCAAACCCAAATCCGATAGATCGCCCTTAACACAATCCTCCCACCTACGCCTTGGTCTACCTCTCAGACACTTGCCAGTCGGCATAGCATCTTAGGAATTAGTTCGTTACTAAGTCCAACAACTTTACAAGCTTTACATCCTAATCTTCGCAACTCTATCACTTGAATGATATCAAGGGGTTGCATGCTTTGCAATTCCGCGTAGTGTAATCTCCTAAATTCTTCAGTATTCACATATTTTTTGGAATATTCTACGCAACACCTTATTTTCGAATACCTTTAGAGGTTCAGCGTTAGCGTCTAGGCTTCACAAAAACCTAAAATATCTTCTAACAATATAAAATATGTTGATTATAGTACACCTTGTTATTATAACTTAACAAAGCACGAATATACATACAAATTTCAAAGTGTAGAAACTATGTTTGAATAAGTTTCTAACTAATTCTGTAGTTTTCTAGTGTAATATATTGTGATGAAGTATAGAGCTGGTGCAGAGGGTCCAGTCAATAATGACACTAAAAGAAGGTTAAATTATTTTTTAATAGTGCCGGCGTTTCGGGCTACGGTGTAGGCCATCTTTAGGTCTAAGAAAGAAAAACAAAAAATAACTATAATTTTAAAAACAGAAATATATAAAAATATTTATATAATATATAAATTATAAATGACTATAATTATCTATTTCTCTTTCTTAGCCTTGAAGATGGCATACAACGTATGCCGAAACGTCGACACTATTTTATTTTTGTGTTATTATTGACTGAAACCCCTGACCAACTCTATCCTTCATTAGAATCTTCCAGTCAACTATTTTCTCATCTAATCTATTGTAGTACGGCGTGTTTCATTATAAACTTGTAATGTGAGTTATAATTATATATACAGGCCCGGTGAATAAGTGGTTAAGTGGAATTTTGTCCAGAGAGAGTTAACTGCTTTCAGATAACTGGAATCGTATCATTCTCGCAGTTTTTGGATTGAAATGGAGTTGTAATATAAACAATAACTCCTTTTCAAGCCAATGTCTTACTTAGACCTTTATTCACTACTAACTCGATTCCGCTTACTGAAGTACAAGAAACTCATTTTGGAGAAAATAAGACTTAACCACTTAATCACAGGGGTTGTAGATATATAATCTGCGAGTGTACAATCCGTACTTGCGGACGTTCGATCATTACATGATTCTCTTACGAGACTTGATAACAATTACATGCTGATAAGTTTCGCTGATTACGATCCGAGTCGAAGCTAGTTACATTATCCGAAAATAAGAAAATAATTCAGGTTTCGCTTTCACTAAGAAATTAACGGGAAGTCAGATATTAGAATGTTTAGTATTTGAACGTAGAAAAAAAGAAAATTACGTCTGATTGTTTCAAGAGAAATGTTTAAAATGTGTGAATAGGTTTTCTCTATTGTCGAGTAATTTGGTATTCACGACGGCTAAACCTTTCTTGTGAAAAAGAAAGTTCTTGTCTTTTGGGTCATGTGGTTTTTAAAATATATTTAAAAAAATTAAACTATAAAAATTCACTTGACGTTTCTACGGGCACATGCTCAGGTTGGATCCTCATGGTTATGCTAAGAAGATGGAAGAATAAATAGAATGATTTGGAATTACTGATGAAGGCTGTGTCAACGGAGAGATTTATGGTCCCTTGCTTCCAAATAGAATTCCCCTTGAAATATAAAATGAGAAATTAAATCATAATTATTATTTTTATATTTTATTGTATATTGTAGTACAAATTATATTCCTGTAGATTTACTGGGGCCATCTTAATTATAGTGCTACAGTTTTCTAAACAAATATTCCTTCCTCAAGGTAGAATGCTTTGCCCAATCCTTTATACAGTTTATACAGCTGACATCCCAACTCATCGTAATACTACCTTAGCACGTATGCTGAAGATACATGGGTATTATCTATCCTTTCATTACATTTATTTCCAGCTCACCTGTAATATCACATTGGATCAATGGTAAATATGTACAAAAAAAATATCCTCATGTATTGATAAAATTATAAAGATAAACAATTTGAAGTTTGAAAGAACTAAGTTGATTTAGGCTCCAACGAGTGAAACGCCACTATAGCTTGATAACAAAACTTTTTTTTTCTGTTTCAGCTGTTCTTAGATTTTAGAACAGTTGGAAATGAGAACGGGAAGAAATGCAAAAATCAGCATAACAAACTTCATTTCCACTCAAACCCTCTAGTTTCAAACCTAGCTTCCTCTTCAATTCCCGATAATCCTCCGAGGCGTCTGAAAAGAAGATGGCCACGTGACCTTCTTAGTTGAACATGCGATTTGAGTACTACCAGTGGGTAGTTTCCCTAGTTGCCATTAACTCATGTCATTATGTATCACTTAGCCTATTAGCCCGCTGCAGGCAAGACTATTATTTAGTCCGTTTGCAGCTGGAGATGGATGACAAAGGATCTAGGACCCTCCTGGGGCTCACCCAGCCTCTATAAGATGTTATGAAAATAGGGTACCCAAAATAAGGGGGAATCTGGGGGTTGAGCGTTATCTAGGGCTCACCTCCCTGCAGAACCGATGTCTATGAAATGGTACAGTCTCTATCATGTACTGAACCCAAACCCGTTCACGGGTTGTAGTGGTACACGTTTTAAAAAAATATATAATTAGGCACTTGTGACTTAGCCGGTACCCAAGGATTGTTAACCGCCATTGTTAATTACCTGAACACTTATGATCTACCCTGATAACACCTACCCTCTTATTCATATAATATAGAAAATGTAATAATAAAATGCCAATTCTCTAGATCTCTAGCCACGTTCCTCTTCTTATAGAAATGTTTTCCCAACAATTTCGACGAAAACATCTCCATTTCTATCCTTGTCAATATCCATTTGATGACCTTTTACTCACAATTTCATCTTTGCAATTATTCCGAATTTCCGGAAGTATTTCACAGCTTCTACTTTTAAAGACAGCTATTCCTAATGTGTTATTCTGTTCATTTTAAACGAGCAATAACAAAAGAAATAAGACAAAAACACACAAATTACTCAAATGAGACGATTGGTGAGAAGAGGTTACACTAGATAAGGAATTAGGTTTCATGGGTACCCGGCTAAGTCACAAGTATTTATACATTTTTTTTTTAAACTATATTCCGTGCCGAGAGAGAAAGAGCGACGAGTGAGATTGAACGCTCTAGATGGTGCTACTTTCGAGACTACGACCCGGTCACAGCTAGGACCTACTTGAGCAACCAATCGTTAACCCTACCTCTGTCTACTCCTAATTACCACTAATTGGAGATTACACGCCATAAGTATATCGAATCGGGGCCGTATCGATTTTTCGTTCGATAAAGCGAAAATAAAAGAAAGTTTAGTGGAAAAGACTATCGGTTAAGAATTAGATTAGAAAGTTGTAAAGAACATTATACAACAATGTTATCACATCTCTTAGTAAGGATGTATTATACGAGTATATATATATATATATATATATATATATATATATATATTGTTACACGCATACACTGTTCTCGAGTTTCTTCTTCATGTATATACACATGTATAGGTATATAAAAAATCTAGAAATTCAAAAAGGTTTCGACGGATTTGTTTGAGCATCAATATTTAAAGACGCGTCATAGGAATCGATTATTTTTATTCAATTATTAATTAATAGGGTGTATAAAAAAAAAATACCGTTTTTTCAAATTCAAGATTTCAAATGACTGTAAATATTTGAATCTAATTTAATACTTACCAATACTTAATAATCCCTTTAGAGAATTCTCTAAGCTTGTTTAATCCTTACCTATAGTATTAATCTAACACTTCTTCAAAAAAAGCCTCAGATTAATTATTTGTTTCAAATAAGGAACATGAAGTTAATATTCGAAGGTGTCCTACAAAGTTCTCGTTATCTTGAGGCATTACTCGGAAAAAAAATTCACAGCCGCTGAAGCAACTCGTGTAATTATTAAATATGAAGGAGAAGGTGTCCTTGACCAGCGCATTGCGCAGCGTTAGTTTAAAAATTTAGTAGTGGAGATACGATTGATAGGAACAAGGGCTCAGGGCGACCATTAATGGATATGGATGAGGTTCTATTGGAAGCATCAAATCCATCCACAAGTACTTGAAAACTTGTAAGGGACTTGGTTTGTCGAAAGGAACTGTTAGTCGCCATCTATGCTCCATTGAGAAGGTGGAAAAGTACTGTGGACTGGTCCTTGTCCTCACATTCGACGAACCAAAGCTAAGAAACTTGTCATGAACCTCATGGGTTCGAACTCCTGCCTCTTCCGCAATATAATCCAGACCTCACACCATCCGATGAATGCTTTTTTCGATCCATGACCCATTTTCTGCAAGGGGAGAAAATTGATAATTTTGCGGAAGTTTAAGTTGCGATCCAAGAGTTATTTTAAACTATCCTCCCAAGGAATGGTTTAGCGTGGGATCGAGCATTTAGCTAGCAGATGGCTATTGAGGATAGATAACAATCGACTATATTTTGAGTATTAATTGCATTTTATAAATAATAATATAAACATTTATTTGAAAAACGGTGATTTTTTTCTATACGCCCTGATTTTTTCTTACGAATGATATACTACAATGGAAATACATACCTTATTTTTGTGTTGAAGAAAACGCAATAACTCTTGTATTATCTGTGAACAAAAAAAACAATCCAGTTAATTTTTACAATATATAGAAACAATAAAATCATACATTGTGAAGGAGAAAAATTGATTTCTGTCAATCAGGATTTCTGCTAAATCAGCTTTTTTACACAACCATTACTGAACACGATATACTTCATTTGTTGTATGGATGTTTTTTTTGTAGTGAAAACTTCTTTAGTCGCGTTTAGCGGCTTTTGGAAAACTTGTGGGTTCGCGTCAGCAACATGCCCGAGACTGGCGGCACCTGTCCTTGAGTTATACAATTTCTTTTAATCAACTTAAATTTAAAGGCTAGAATTCCATTTATATAAGAATAATTATATTTAACTAAAAGGTTGTTTAATAGTCATTCAATTTATGCTAATAAAAACTTAAAACATCAATAACTATTTAAACTTTTCATTTCCCTTAAAAGCTTTTATTTGTCATAATTAAATGTCTTGTTTTATGAAATTATTGAAAGTACAAATGATCTAAGTATTGTTGAATTTTACGATGATAATAATTCTAAAAATGAAAATAAAATCAATGAAAATACAAATACAAGGTCCAAATATTATAACTATATACTAATTAATATGAAATTTGATGAGCTTGAGCTGCTCATCGTATTGTTACGGTCAGAGCAGGAAGTCGGACCGGCTGGGAGGATAAGACAAACAATGGGATTAAGCGGAAGGGATTATAGAATGGCGTAGATCCTTGTGGGTCGGTCTAGGCGGTTCTGGGCCTTCTTCCGAGAAATCCCCACCCCGACCGGCCTTGCCTATATAAAAAGGACAGCTGTTCTGGCCGGCAGTAGTAATAAGACGAGTCTGTAATAAGCCAGTGAGTAGCAGTCGTTAACTAGTGGCAGTGTGTGTGAGTTAGTTAGTATTAGTATCAGTCTGTAATAAGTGCTTAGTGAGCAACAGTGACAAGTAGTGACCGTGTAATTAGTGTAATAAACTGTGTGGCAGTTTGTCATATTTGAAGAGTCTTACGGTCGGTGGACTTTAGTTAGCGAACTGTAAGTGTTAATTTGTAATTGTAAACTATAGTGTAATATTATTGTATTTGTACAAATTTATATAAATAGTTTAGTTACTTAGTATAAACAATATCTTATATTATTTGTATATTATCTTAGAAATTAGATAACATTTAGTAGAATATTATTATTGTAAATTGATATTAGTTTAATAATTTAACTGTTTTAAATAATCTCCTTGTATTCTTTTTAATTTGTTAATAAATATTAGATTCTTGAATTAAGTAATAGTTTAGTCCATTTTACACCCAGTAGCCCGTAACAAATTGGTGTCAGAAGTGGGATCTTGTGTAATTGTTATTTTGTCTAGCATTTTGTAATAATTGGGCTACTGTTTGAAAAATGGCTTCTCAAAGTCTTAAATTGATGGATTTAAAAGTTGCGGATTTAAAACGGGAATTAGAAGAACGTGATCTGGATTCTTCCGGAAATAAAAGTGTACTGCAACATCGCTTGCGTCAATTTTTTGTAGAGTTAGGGGAAAATCCAGAGGACGTTCTGTTTGAAACTGATTTAAGCAAGTTGTCTGCAACTTTTAAAAATGAATTAGGCAATGTAGAAAATAAGCTAGGTAATGAATTAAGCAGTGTTAAAAGTGAATTAGGCAATGTAGAAAATAAGCTAGGTAATGAATTAAGCAATGTTAAAAATGAGCTAGGTAATGAGTTAAGCAATGTAGAAAATAAGCTAGGTAATGAGTTAAGCACTGTTAAAAATGAGCTAGGTACTGTAAAAAATGATTTAATGGATACATTAGAGTCTAAGTTAGGCACATTAGAGACTAAGTTAATGGAAAATGTAGATAATAAGCTAGCTAATGTAGATAATAAGTTAGCTAATGTAGATAATAAGTTAGCCGATGTAAATATAAAAGTAGCTGATGTAGAATCTAGGTTAGGAGAAAAATTGAATTCAGTTGAAAGCAAACTTAGGCAAAGAGTAGAAGCTCTAGAGGGACGTATGAGCAACCCACCGATGAACGACACCGACCGTTCCCCCGAGGTCAGTCTTCATAAAACCATTCTGCCCGCCAATAATGGGACGCCACCAGCTCACAACACCATTCCAGTATTCGACGGAAAGACGCCGTGGGAGGACTACATGACTCTCTTCGAGACAGCGGCTTCGATCCACGGGTGGTCACAGGAGACCCAAGCTTCAGCGTTGTGCCTGGCCTTGCGTGGAGACGCCTTGGGAGTTCTGCAGGGGATACCCATGTCGGAGCGGTCCAACTACGGGGAGCTGATCAGAAGACTGGAGATGCGTTTCGGCCACCGCCACATGGACCAGCTGTATCGCTCACAGCTGAGAAGCAGGGTCCAGAAGACCAACGAGACTTTGCAGGAATTTGAAGCGGATATTGCCCGGCTGGTGAGGAACGCCTATCCATCGGTCACCGACGATGTTTACGAAAGCTTGGCTGTCGACAAATTCCTGGATGGACTTCGGGATCCAGAGACACAGCAAGCAGTGAAGCTCGCCAGGCCGAAAACTTTGGGAGACGCATTATCCCAGGCCATGGAGTTCGAGGCTGTTAGGCAGTCTGTACGGGGCCATGCGCGAGTACGAACAGCAGAAGCGGAGCCAAATGCGTACCCCAGCGTCGAGGACATAGTGACGAAAGTTTTGGAGGCTCTCAGGACCCGTAGGAAGGAGATCAGCGTAGGCTACAGCTCATCGTTCCAAGGAATAAAGTGCCTGAAGTGCTTAGGGAACTACATGACGGTGTAACTGGCGGCCATCTCGGAGTTCACCGTACATTGGAAAAAGTTCGTGAACGCTTTTACTGGGCAAACCTTAAGGACGATGTGTTGGACTGGTGCAGGCGTTGTGCGACTTGTGCGGCTTCTAACGGACCAACAAGAAGAAAGAGGGCCCCTATGAAGAAGTACAACGTGGGAGCACCGTTCGAGAGGATAGCGATCGACATCGCTGGCCCTTTCCCTGTCACGGACGAAGGTAACCGATATATTCTCGTGGCCATGGACTATTTTTCTAAGTGGGTGGAAGCTTATGCCCTTCCGAATCAAGAGGCAGTCACGGTTGCAGACGTACTTGTGAAGCAGCTCGTCAGCCGGTTTGGAGTACCCATGGAACTCCATGCTGACCAGGGAAGAAACTTTGAGTCTGCAGTCTTCTCCGGAATGTGCGAAGCACTGGGGATACGGAAGACCAGGACAACACCTCTTCACCCTCAATCGGATGGCATGGTGGAGCGCATGAACAGGACAATGGGTCGATATTTGTCTAAAGTGGTCTCCGAGCATCAGCGAGACTGGGACCAGTATCTTCACTTGTTCTTGTTAGCCTACCGGAGTTCAGTCCATGAAGCAACGGGGCAGACCCCCGCAAATGTGGTGTTCGGCCGAGAACTTCGTTTGCCTTGTGATCTAAAATTCGGGTTCAAGCCTAATGAGGAAGTTAACGGAGAGGAATACGTCACGAATCTACGGAAGCGGATGGATAATATCCACGAGAAGGTTCGTGCAAACATCCAGGGAGCCAGTGACAGAATGAAGGAGCGTTACGACATCAGGGCAGAGAAAGGTGGCTTCCAACCTGGAGATTTGGTCTGGCTACATGACCCTCGATGGAGGCGAGGCTACTCACCTAAACTTCAGAACTCCTGGGATGGCCCGTTTGAGATCATCAATAGGATAAACGACGTCATCTATAGAATCAGGAAGCAGCCAAAAGGAAAACCCAGGGTAGTCCATTTTAATAGACTGGCCCCATACAAAGGAGACCATGGCCCGACAGAAGACCAGCAAGTCAGGAACCTCAACAACGTGGAGACCAGTAAGGTATCAGTTGCACAACCTAAGGTACAAGGTTTCCGTGGAGTAACTCAGACAGTATACAGAGATATCTTCTCGTTACCCGCGGACTATTCTCTGGCCCATTGTGTAGCCGAAGATCTGAGGACTTACCGAGGGATTGCAACGGTCTTCAGGAAGAAGTTTGCTGGAACTGAGGAACTGGAACGCCAAGGACCACGCGTCGGGAAAGCACTCCACCATACGCACGAAGGACGACACCTGTTCTACTTAGTTACCAAGTGTGCTACTGATCAGAAGCCCACATATGACGCACTGCGGCGAAGCCTCGACGACCTGCGGAGTAAGCTTCTGAGACTGCGTGTCACCAAGCTCGCGATCCCTAAGTTGGGCTGTGGATATGACGGCCTGGAGTGGAAGGTTGTCAGGAACATGCTTGAACAGATATTCGCCAACTCTGGAGTCGCCATATTGGTGTGCACGTTCAACCCCTGGAAAGGAAATGCGTCTCCATCGAGGGAAGCTCATAACCGCCCGATTTCTCCGGACTATGCTCTGGGGCAGAGCACTTTTAAGGAGGGGGCAGTGTTACGGTCAGAGCAGGAAGTCGGACCGGCTGGGAGGATAAGACAAACAATGGGATTAAGCGGAAGGGATTATAGAATGGCGTAGATCCTTGTGGGTCGGTCTAGGCGGTTCTGGGCCTTCTTCCGAGAAATCCCCACCCCGACCGGCCTTGCCTATATAAAAAGGACAGCTGTTCTGGCCGGCAGTAGTAATAAGACGAGTCTGTAATAAGCCAGTGAGTAGCAGTCGTTAACTAGTGGCAGTGTGTGTGAGTTAGTTAGTATTAGTATCAGTCTCTAATAAGTGCTTAGTGAGCAACAGTGACAATTAGTGACCGTGTAATTAGTGTAATAAACTGTGTGGCAGTTTGTCATATTTGAAGAGTCTTACGGTCGGTGGACTTTAGTTAGCGAACTGTAAGTGTTAATTTGTAATTGTAAACTATAGTGTAATATTATTGTATTTGTACAAATTTATATAAATAGTTTAGTTACTTAGTATAAACAATATCTTATATTATCTGTATATTATCTTAGAAATTAGATAACATTTAGTAGAATATTATTATTGTAAATTGATATTAGTTTAATAATTTAACTGTTTTAAATAATCTCCTTGTATTCTTTTTAATTTGTTAATAAATATTAGATTCTTGAATTAAGTAATAGTTTAGTCCATTTTACACCCAGTAGCCCGTAACAGTATGTTTTGATTATCAAATAAACTACTGGGAAATGTACATAATTAGTGAAGGATAGAATTGGAAAGGGGGTGCAGTCAATGATAACACAAACATAAGCAGAACTTATTTTTTAATAGTGCCAACGTTTCGCCCTACGATGTAGGCCACCTTCAGGGCAAATAGAGGTTGCCTCGGCTATGGTTACTTGTCAAACTAACACTTGTCAACTGTAGTTTGAATTGAACAGTTAAACTCAACTCCAAAGTCACCGTACTCATTATTTTCGGTGTGGCCGAAACGTTGGCACTATAAAAAATAAGTTCTGCTTATTTTTGTGATATCTTTGACTGCACCCCCTCACCAATTCTATCCTTCATTAGAATCATTCAGTTAACTATTTCCCTCTCTAACAACTCGTTCATAATTATTGTTCGGATTGTCAAAATATGTGGAAACCAGACTAACGATAATAATTTAAATTTACAAATTCTAAAATTTAAATAAAGCAGAATTTTTTATTTCAGTAACCATTGATTGTAACCTCACTCTACCATCATGAATGAACTCCCTTATCAAGAAGATGCCAACAAGAGCCTTGAATGAAGGAAACCTGAGGAATCGGCGGGAATAACAGCTGTTACTTGTACCTGCGCTTAATTAAGTGAGCCACGCATCCGGTAAAGGAGAGATGCCAGAGATTCCTCAAGAAGCCAGTTTATCAATGGAGAAAGTTTAGGACGTCATCCATTCCTCAAATCTCTTCATCAAAAAACTGTACCACGAAGGTCCTCAGGTTCAGTCCAAGGTACGGACTGAACTGTTTCTAGAACAACAGTCGTGCAGAGTGATTTTTCCGTCGCATAAATAAAAAACTAGACGTTCAGACTCCTCTTCAAAACACTTTAAAACAGCCAATTACCAAAACTGTACCACTACAAGAACTACAACCCTTGAATGGTTCAGTCATCAGATATGATTCGGGCTAGTTCGCTCTCAAGCACCAGGTTTTCCAGCGATTAAGGGTACCCTCTTCTTCCTCTGGAAAGCCTTCCGAACCCATAGCGTCCATCTAAGGCTGTAACAGATTGAATAGCTTATCTGCTACTGCCTGATTTCAACGTGGTAATCTCAGCACAACATAGCGCTCAACACTATATATAAAACGCAAGTTATCTCACCCCTGTATTATATGTATAGGACCAATTTGGAAATCACATTTGACTAGTTTGAGAAATGATAAAAATAAACAGTTACTTACAAATAAATAACTTTAAACAATACGCTGATCAAACCGATATAAACTTAAGCTATACATAACTTGACAGACATATAAATAATCTCCGGCTGCAAACAGACTAAATAAAAGTCTTGCCCATAGCGGGATTTGAACCAGGATTTCCGGCATGGCAACTTAGTGCTCTACCACTGAGCCACTCCGCTCCCCAATTACTTATTTATGTTACGTATAATCGTGGGATGTTTTAGGAATTTTTCCATAAAACTCCACTTCAACCGTTGATCCTCTTCATGTATTATTAATTTTTTTCTTTTCTTAAAATATTATTTAACATAAATTAATATTGATAACGGATACTAAATATAACTTTATATCTTATTTGAATTATGGTGGTAAGTATAAGCGTTAGTTGTGTAACCTATTGTATCAGAGGTTTCTTGTTCGTAGATCTTTACGGTTTGTAAAAAGGAACAAAATGTGGCACCTTATTAAGTTGAAAGAGTACAATCCCTTATCAAATAGGTCGACTCCCGTATCGGTCTTGAGCTAGTTAGAACAAACAGAAGTTTTAACGGTTGTTCACGGCATCTTTATCTAAGGTTTTGTCTCGCTGTACGTGACTCATCTCGAGGCAAAACAGTAGCCAAAAAGTCTTACAGGCTCACAGAAAGGTTGATAACAAATACAGTAATTAAGTCATTGTATATAAATCTTTATGAACTTGTAATTTATTCATAGAAAGGCGTTTTATTGCAGTCCCGGGGAATGGGATATTTTAAACTTTTACCTCTACAGTTTAGAAACTTTTACCAACCATAAAAATTCAGGAAGAAATATGTCTTTCTCTAATTTAATAATAAGAAATAAAAGGTGTTTTAACGTATTAAAAAACCCACATTTCACAAAAACTCTCTAAAAAGTATTTTCAACACCATGCTTTTTCAATTCTTCTTCCATACTCTTATATGGAAGTGGGTGGTTCGGCGTGTGGAGAACTGAGTTGCTGTGGTAGATAAATTATTAGCAGACCCTCCTGGAGCTCATCCGGCCTTTAGTAACAGGTTACGATTAATTGTGGGAAACTAGTGGGTGATCCGCTTTTGAATTTCGGACAAAAACTCCCATTTAACATATGGATAAAAAAAACAACCCTTGAACGGGTCTGGGCTTCAGTACATGGTAGAGACTGTACTGTTTCATGGATAACGGTTCTGCAAGGAGGTGACTTGTTCTAGATCATGCTCAACCACCAGATTTTTCCCCTATTTTGATAACATTCTATAAGGGCTGGGTGAGCCCCAGGAGGGTCCTAGATCCCATATGATCCACCTCCGGCCTCAAACTGACTAAATAAAAGTCTTGCCTGCAGGGAGAATTGAACAAGGATTTCCGGCATGGCAAGTCAGCGCTCTACCACTGAGTCACACCGTTCACAGTTCATAAATTACGACCTGCATAAAGATTTCCTAATTCTTCTTAGTAAGCTATTTTCTTTTTCATTATAAACTCCATGAGTTATAATTTTCTGAAAGTAAATTGCGTTTGACTGTTATTACTATCATTACCAATTAAACTTTAAACAATTAAATTTGTTAGATTTCTTTGGTCCCAGGTTCAATCCGGCTATGGCAGATAATGTTTTTAATATTTTAGCAGGTAGAGATGGGTCTTGTGGGATCTGCAGATCCTATAAAGTGTGGGAAAAACATTGTGCTTGCCCGTAACATGGTACAAATCATCTCCCAACAGTACAGTCTCTACCACGTACTCTTCCTAAGATCCTTCATGGGTTGTAGTGGTACAGGTTTATGTTTAATTTTTTTTAACGAAATTTGATTATAACATTATTATTATTATGTAATAATAGAAATATTGTACTTCCTGCACCTGGTGATCCCGAGCAGCATATTCCCTGGATCAACACCAAATTTATCATTGACCTTGGACCTGAATGTACGTAGGAGGTAAAGCAACGTGAGGTTGGGTGACTTCCTCAGGAGTTTCCACTAATAGTCGGTTTCCTTAACCTAGTGATTGGATCCTGCATTTCTCCACTTCGTTATCCTTGGTCCTCCTCGCCGACTTGTTTCCGTGATTTTCAATTGGTGGAATACTTTGGCTAGTCTTGCTTCAGGCATTCTTTTCAAATGCCCATACCATTTCTGGGTTTTTTCCCAATGTCTTCCAGAATGGTTTTTCAGCCTCCATCTTTCCTCTGATAGTCGCATTTCTTACTTTGTCTATTCTGGATATTCCCGCCGCTCGTACTTTCTGTAGTTAGGAGTTTTCCAGAGGTTCCTTTTCAACGTCCAAGTTTATGATGATTAGTAATATACTATTTTATATATATATATATATATATATATATATATATATATATATATATATATATATATATATATTTTTTTTTTTGTTTGGGAATAATATTTCTATTTCCTAACACCGAGTTGAGCCTTTTTTGAATTGATATGGCCTTTTTACTATCTGAAATTCTTCTTTTTATTTCCATACATCTATCTACTACTACATCTATCTCAATTATGCACCCAAGATATTAAAAATTTCTAACTCTTTTTTAAACAATTATTTTTTAATAATAGTAATTTCTCTAAAAAAATTTCTGATAAATAATAATTAATATTATAATAGGATGTAAATAGTTGGGGGTGCAGTCAAGAAAACACAGCAAATAAGTGAAACTTATTATATTTTATATGTGCCGACGTTTCGACCTACTGTGTAGGTCATCTTCAGGGCCAATAGGAGTGGCTGCTCGGTACAGAAGGTAACTGACCAGTATGGGTCAATAAGTTTCACTTATTTGCTGTGTTTTCTTGACTGCACCCCCAACTACATCTTATACATCTTATTATAGTATCTACCAGTCAACGAATTTCTTTCCTACATGAATAATTAATATTGAAAAATCAAGAATAATTATATAATTAGTTGGTTTATTATTTTTTATATAATGTCTCCTGTCTTTCTTCTTTTTAATTACATCCTTGAGATTCCTCCTGGAAGACCCAGATGTGGAGAAGGTGACACAAGGCCGAAGAGTATTGTTTGTTAATATCGCCACAAGGCCATGCTACCTCGCTTCGAGAACAGCTGTGGAAAATATTCTAGTTATTGGTTCAATAATTATCCATGCAATCGACATAGTTCTTATTTCTTAGAGGGGCTCTTTAGTTGTTTCAGACATCATTATCTCATCCAGTTAGAACTGTTAATGGAAAATATAGCAAATGTATATTTAGTAACATAAATCATACTTTTTAAAATTTATTTTGGAGAGAAACGATTTGTCCTGGCAGGGATTCGAATCCGGGTCCTCCGCATCTTTAGCGCGGTACTCTACCAACTAAGCTATTAGGGCTCGTAACCAGGCCAGATAAATCCATTATCTTCACCGATCTCACATCCTCAGCACTCGCAATTTTTGCGATTTACATATGGGGAAGAATATTTATTGAACATTGCTTCAATTAGGATCTGGTTGGCGTAAGTCAATTTTTATTTTATTTTGATTATTTAAATATTTTTAAATTGAAGAGAAAAGATTACTGGTTACGAGCCCTGGTAACTTAGTTGGTAGATTATCGCGCTAGAGATGCGGAGGACCCGGGTTCGTATCCCGGCCAGGACAAATCTTTTCTTTTAATTTAAGGAAAACAAAATAGGCACTTTACGTAATATTAGTTTTGGTATTTAAGTATTTTTCATTAAATCAATAATAAAAAGTTTTTTTAGATAAAATAATGTATGGTTTTTATAAGAAAAATGTTTTATTTTTATTGGTCTTATTTCACAGTTTATTATTCTGCAAGTCTAAGTTTTCATTTTTGTACAGTTGTGACATTCATAGTATATTTTTTAGTAAAAATTCTTAAGCCGCGTTGAGCTATTTTTGGTAATAGGAAAAACTTGGCTTCGTGTCACGACATGCTTGTGACTTACTGCACGAGACTGGATGCGCGTAGTGGCTTGTATATATTTTATATATATATATTTTTTTAATCAACATTAGATTGAAGGCTTTATTTCCATTGATATAAGAATATAATTATATTTAACTAAAAGGTCATTTAATAATTGATCAACTGATATTAATAATAACTTAATATATTTTAACTGAACTCTCATATCAGAATGAAAATTGTCGTAACTAAGTAAGCATTAAAAAAACCCATCCGTTGGGAAGTAAACAGTTTAAGTTTCAAAATGGCGAACTATATGAAACTTTATTATACCTTTAAAAACATCATACATTAAAAGTTTATAATTCGGTGATAGCTTACAGCTTTCTATATATAGCTGTAAATAAAATGAATAGTGTATCTGTCATGGGTCGGTTAATGAAACTAACCGTCCATCAATTCTGAAATAAGCTGTTCAATTTATAAATTAAACAAAACCATTTTAAAACATTATTTATCAGTAGTACAATCCCTTTTTTAGGAGTCTCTAGTCTTGTAGCAAGCGGAAGAGGAGAGTGATGCAAGAGTTAAGGACTGAGAGGCAATAGAGCCGAGTCGAGAAATGATCGCACCTTTCTCTCTACCGGCATTGAAGTCTCCGGGGCTTGGGCTGTGGTCAGCACTTTCCATCTTGAGCAACTTGCTCTGGGAAAGCGCTAGCAGGAAAGTCGCTATTAAAAGTAAAAGTTACACCTCGTTGGAACAATTCCTCCTCCAAGAAGTGATCTTGTGCACTTCCTTTTTTAATATTTCTTTTCAAGCTGAACAGGTCTAATGGAATAGTCTAATGGCATAATCTCTCAGAGTAATAAGTTAAGAAAAAAAAAGGCAGTATTGAGAACTCCCGACAGAAGTGAAAACATAAAACTTGGGAATAACTGTGTTCATTTTATGAATTTATAAATCAATTATAGTATAAATTATTTACAAATTTAAATTATTAACATTAGTCTTGTTTTCACATATAATGACACTACAAACAACAATTATTTCATGTAGTTTATTTATTAATCACAACATATGATGATGATGATGTGCTGTACTAGCTCAATACAAATAGCAATAATTTAATTGAAATAATAGTTAGTATACATTTATAATATATATATCATCCAAATTGATCTGTTTGTTTGTTCAGTTAACGTCACTTTATCCTGCTATGGCTAATCGATAACTGAAGGTTTCTTAATTAATTATTGTTAATGTATATTTGTTTATGTATATTTGCTCAACACTGACCACCATATCTACAGCCCCACTACAATAAGTGGTTAAGCAGGATTTTGCCCAGAGAGAGTTAACTGCTTTCAGATGAACAGAATCGTACCAGTCTCGTAGTTTTTGGCTTCAAATGGAGTTGTAATTAAACAATAACTCCTTTTCAAGCAAATGGATTACTTAGTCCTTATTAACCAAGAAAATAACTCGATTCCGCTTACTTAAATACAAGAACTCATTCTGGAGAAAATTATACTTGACCTCTTATTCACCGAGGCTGTAGATATATCAGGGAAAATATTAAGAAAAATAATATATTTTCATAATGATGTATAGATGGCTGACTGGTTATACCTTAAATGAGTGTGAATTGGTTGTGGTGCTTTAAGTTAATAAAAGTTAATAAATTTAACTTTTTTATTTATGCCATTCTTTCTGCCTATTTTCTGTAACATCATCTTGACTAAGAATGAAACAGGGACAAAAAAACTATAAACAATGCAGAAGAAAATAAAATATAGCAGTCTAAATAAACAGAATTGATAGATTGATTGATTGTTTATTTAAGGTCACTTTATGCTGCTATGGCTAATTGGATGATGCTACAGTGGGAGCTCTAAATTTTGCCTATCCAGGTTTAATTAGGATAGGGATTTTTAACGAGTACCTGACATCCTACAGGCTCGGGACCCCCGTTTAACGTCCCTTCCGAAGGACGGCGTAACTAAGGATTTTTCACTCCCTTTAAAAAATCCTAGGGCCACCTGCCGGGCTACGAACCCGCGATCTTGGGCTTAATAGTTTGTTATGCTGACCACAATACCACAGGTCGCTCTTCTGTCGATTTCTTTAATGGGTTTACACAAATTCTTGTGTCCATTAGCAATTCTAAACCAGATATTACAAATAAAATGCTAATGGGAAAGGAAAATTGTATCTAGTTATTTAAGATTTAAGTTATTATTTCGATGAATTGTACAATTATTAAACGATCTTGTAGTTAAATATTATTATTCTTATATCAATCAAATCCTGCATCTAACATTTAATCTACGTTAAATAAAACAAATTGTATGACACATTTACAGGCCGCTGGTATAGCCAGTCTCGCGCAACACGTCAAGAGGACGTCGCTCATGTCGATGACGCGAAGCCATAAGTTTCCCCTACCGATAAGTTTTCACTTCAAAAAATGATCAAAGATTAATAAAAGATTCCTGGTATAAAGAATTCAATTAGAAAAATCCAAGAAACAAATGTTTTGTTTCCAAAACAAAATGTGTAGTGAAAACTGTTTGTTCTGGTTTATTGGGGTTTTTTCGAATTACAATTATATTTGTGTTGGTACACTCTACGTGCTAAGTATTCTCCATCAATTTTTAAGTACCAATTACGTATTAATATCTTATATGTCAATTTATATGTAGAATCGTGTGTTATTTAATGTATCAACTCAAACACTCATTTTTTCACAGTTAGGGGATGGATATGATACCAGCATAAGCTCGAAACGTCGGAATGGCTGAAACTCGAGAGTCAAAAATATATATTATCTATAACAGTTTATATATATATATATATATATATATATATATATATATATATATATATATGTGTTTAAACAATTAAATAAAACTGCTGTTACTAAAAATAGATTACTTACTCGTTGATCATAGCTATTGCAATATAAACATGTCATGATATATAGCGAAGTAACTGATTGATGATAAACTGATCAATTCTTTGGAACTTGTTACAACTTACATATGTCATTTTATATTTATTTTAGTGTGTTATTTAATGTTTTTAGTAAAAGCTCATTTTTTCACTGTTAGGGCATGGGTATGAGACTAACCTAGTCTCGAAACGTCGCCTAAAGAAGTTTAAAGAACTGACTGAAACTCAAGAACCAAAACATAATATTTCCATAACAGTCAAGATAAGTAGAAACCAATATATATATATATATATATATATATATATATATATATATATATATATATATATGTATAAATAGTTGATAGTACAGATACAATCGAAATCGATAGTATCTGTAAGCAAGAACTTGCCCGTACTCTTGCTGGTCGTAAGGAAGAACTTTCGCCCAGAAGAACCGCTACCAGGGCATCGACCGTCAGAAGGAGGTCACTCGTTCCAAGGTCATTGTTGCGCGGGCTTTCGAAAGAACATTTTAAGAATTATTTTATATAGGGAAGGTTACTAGATTAGCCAGCTGGGAATCTAGTAACCATCCCTATGATTCAGTAGTTGCATTTGAGACTTGGAGGTCGTGGGATGTGTGTTTTTTGGGTGCATTATTCATCTTTTTGTTTGCTATTAATCTCATTCTGCCCTGAGGATGCCTGAATAGGCGAAATATTGGACAGGTATTTTTAATTTCCTGATTTAGTTTAGTGACTTAAGGTTTTTAGTTGGAATTTTTCCACTAATGTATTATAATATTAAAATGCTAGGCAACGTAAAAAAAAAAAAAAATCAGTGGTGTCCCTATTCATTTTTGCGCAGTTTAGAATTATTTCTCTGCCACATTCTGTTAGAGGAAGTTTGACCTTACACATTAGCGATTTTTTCAGCATTTTAACTTTGAAAATAAAGATGGAACCAGCTTGAATTTTTAAAACTGTTCTAAAGTTACCCTTAAGATAAGATGGTGTATTTGTTCCACCGTCATGCAGTAGCAGGGATTGAGACCCCTCTGCGCTTCCATCATGGTGTCGTACGTGAAGTGGGGTCGTGTGAGCCAGCCTTTATTGTAGCTCAACTTACCAATCTAAAGAAATTCTTTATTAAATCATGAAGCCTCACACTCGGCTATACGTTTTTTGTATTGATTGATGATAGCATCGAGATCAGAAAGGACCTGTTTAGAATCCTCGGAGGGACTTTCTATTCCGTTGCCTACAGCCAGTGGGCCTTCGAGGAGCGGCGCTGGGTCGAAGACGAACAAGACGCGGTGGAAGGGAAAGTGGAAGGGAAGGGGGAGGAGAAAGCTGGAGCCAACGCCCTGGAGAGGCTTCTCCAGCGAGTTCTCCAGCGAGTTTTCCTTTATTTATTTACTTACTTATATATTTATATTTACTTTATACTGCTATGGCTAGTCGGATGGTGCTTCAGTGGCTAGGGCGCTGCTTTACAATGCTGAATGTTCCTTCTGGGGCTCACCCAGTGGGTACCTTTAATTGGTGGAAAAACTTTGAACCTCGAAATCGATGCTGACTTCAGCATTAAAATTTTATTAGCCATGAATCGACCATTTAGACCTGGAGCTGGACTGAATCGCAATCCAGAAAGTTCTTTCAGAGGCTCTCCCAGCTTCTATAAATCCAGCTAGCTTTAACTGTTGGAAAAACGTGGAGCGTGATCTCGGACAAATCATCCCTGCACAACTGTTGTTAAGGCCGGATAACTTGATAATCTCAAAAATATTGTTTTAATTTATTTTTTCGTAAAAGAGGGAATTATTCTTTTAATGTTAATCTATAATTCTTTTAATGTTAATCTATGATCATCTGGTTAATGATAAGTTTAATATTTGTTATAAGTTTTAAAAAAACGTGTTATTAAAGTGGAGTTGATCGACTTTTGTTTTACTGAATACATCAAGACCCAGTATTGTTGGAACGAGCCTCTTGAGATACACATCGCAAGGTATAGCCAGTGTTGCTTTGGACTTAAAGAGGTACTAAGTCACTGTCCACCTGCAGCTGGAATTAGTTTAAACCTCTTCATAGATTCGAACCAATTCAAATTGACCTAGTCTATAGTCTCAACCTCTGACATCTCAACATCCTCGCTCGCCCCGCCGACGAGAATCTACTTGGGCCATATATAAGGACATTCTTTTGTTCATAATATTTCAAATAGGAAACCTGATAAATATTTATTAATTTTGTAATTGAAAACAGTTTATTTATTATCTCAGAAACATACCAGTCTCTACCCTATACTGAACCCAAGACCCTTCATTGGTTATAACGATATAGTTGTTTTGGTATTAGTTCCGTAGTTTGTCACTTCAATTCAAGTCACAAAACGTTTGAACTTTTGATTCGTTTCCTTTTTAATGTTCTCGAAAATAAAAATAATCACGAGTTTTATTGGGGGGAAAATTGTGTAATTATGTGAAATCAAGAAATGAAGTTTTCAACAAATATTTGGAACGTGATGAAGGTGATATAACCTAACACATAATGCGCGAGACGCCATTTTAATCTTGAAGTCCTTTGTTTACTTTTTACATATGCACAGTATATTTAATTTTATTAATCTCTTTCTGTCCAGAATTGTTTAAATATCGCAAGGTATTTTTATTTTTGTTGGAACATTAACGCTTTTCATGTTAGAGAGGAAAATAGTCGACTGGAAGATTCTAATGAAGGATAGAATTGGTGAGGGGGTGCTTTCTGTTTTTATTTATCTAGCCATGAAGATGGCCTTCACCGCAGGCCGAAACGTTGCCACTATTGAAAAATAAGTTTTTTTATTTTTGTGTTATTATTGACTGCGCCCCCTGGCCAATTCCATTCTTTATTAACGCTTTTCGTTTGCATTTTTTCTTCCATGCCTTTTTAATTACAATCAATCGTAAAGTAGAGGCATAGGTAAAAAACTAAAATATTGCAGATCACTTTTGATCCTATATCGATCACTTTATTGTTTGAATTTAGTTACAGAAAACTGTAGGAAGCGCTGTTGTAGCTGAGCTTTCGTACTGAAGGTTCCGGGTTTAAATCCGGCTGTGGGAGACAATTTATTTAATCAGTTAACAACCGGGGATGGTTGAGCGTGGTCCAGGACAAATCTCCTCCTCGCACAACCTTAGTCCTAGAAACTGTACAGTCTCTACTACGAACTGTACCCAAAGGCCTTCATGGGTTGTTAATAGGTTCTTTTTTTTAAAGGTTAGTTACATAAAGGTGACTGATCCATCTCTTGTTCAATCAACGTCCCCAAAAATCGATGTATACAATTGGGATACCGTTGACGCTAATCGACACGATACTATTCTAAGTTGCGGTCATTTTATATTGTTATATATGTCAACATGGCTCGAGAAATCGTGTTATTAGATATCTGCGGTCTAGCCAGTTAGTGGGATCTCGGGAATCCCGCTGCTAAAGGATCAGAGCAAAAATCAATTTAAAGAACAACAGAAACCGAACTCATATTTGTTTGACACATATCTTCGGACTAGGCTGACATATATTGTCATAATTTAGCACAATAGAGCATATTTCAGAACAATATATTGCATATACGACAATATATAATATAATTTAGAACAATACCCAATCAAAAATCGTTTATGCGCCCCAAATGCAACAAACGTACCTACTTATTTTGCACAACGTTCCGAAGCTCTCTGGTTTTCGTACAAAGAATCATCAAATGTCATTTATTTTATTTATTTGTTTTGTTTTATCCTTAAAATCTCAAAAACTCAAAACTTCATATCTTCGCTGTCATAACAATACCGCCTATCTACAACTTTTGGTGAAAATGAGTTAATGAGTTAACGGTAACGCATTCTACAGGTTCAATTACACACTATAACCATTCGAGACGATGCTTTTTTCCCCCTTTATATTCTTCATTTTTAATTTTTTTAAACAAGTTTACGATGGAAATCCAATATATAATAAGATCATAGCACACCGGATGTCCAGCTCGCTCCAAAATTTTTAGATTTTATGGTTCACAGTAAAACCAATACTAAATTTTGTTTTCCGCGTTTTTTTTCTCTCCTGTAAATCGCCCAAAGTGTACATAAGCGGTATTGTTTTGACAGCGACGCATCATTTTTATTTCAAAGACAATAAAAAATTTGTCCAATCAGCTATAGAATATAGACATGCCTGATAACAAACTTATATACTAAAATTTAGTTATCTAGCAGACAATCTATTTTGATATAAATTTGATTGTGAAATTTATATATAAAAAATAAGGTCCGAAAATCTAAAATCAGAAGTTTATCAATTCCACGTAAAAGCAATGGTTAATAGACAAGCAGAAATTTAACATTGATATAAATCACATTTCTGTTTCATTCTTTAGGTTTATACAGGTTTATATCATTTTTATATATGTTCTTTAACTTGATTGTAAAATATTTTTAAATGTTTCTATGAAGTTTCCCTCCATTCAATAATAATAATAATTATTATTATTTTCCGTCCAAGACCTGGACAGAAAAAAGAAGAAAAACCTAAGGACCAACCTGTGGTCAAGTGGTAAGCGAAACAAACTACTAAGCCCAAGACCGCGAGTTCGTAGCCCGGCAGGATTCCTTAAAGGGAGTAAAAAATCTTCCCTTCGGAAGGGACCCGAGCCTCTACGATGTCAGGTACTCGTTAAAAATCCTGATACGAATTAAACATGGATAGGCGAAATGTAGAGCTCCCACTGTAGCACCGTCCGATTAGCCATAGCAGCATAAAGTGAAGTTAAATGAACAAACAACAAGAAAAACCTTCAGTGAAATCATGAGGCAAAGATGGGCCGAGAATAAACGGAAGAAAAAAATGCTGCATCATAGTCGCGTAGATTAGGTTAGATCCCTGCTTCCTTCGTTGACTGTTTCGCTTCAAATAATAACAATTATTATTATTATAATTAAATAATGAAACATAGTTAATAGCACTAAATATTGTTTAAAAAAAGGGGGTCATGGGTTCAGTACGTCGTAGAGACTGTACTGTTTCTTGGACAACGGTTGTACAGGAAAGTGATTAATCCCAGATCACGCTCAATCCCCAGATTTTCCCTTATTTAAAGGTTCCCCTAGAGGGTCCCAGCTTCCAAAGGTCCTTCCCCAGCTACTAACAGAAAAATAAAATCTGCCACATCAACATTGAATCTTACCTTAAATAATCTATTAGTAGACACTTTAAAGAAAATAATCTCAACATTTCTATATTCTTTTAGGCATTTTCAATTTAATTGTATAATGAGGCATTTTCAGGACTAATCGTCGCACAAAGAAGTCGCGAATTGTGGTTTTTGATACTCTTGTTTAAACTATTCCTACTTCTAGTTTCGTAAATTAAATAACATCTACGCAAATATATTTAATCTTCATATAACTTTGAATTGTGTGAACGCTCACCAGCGATTGATAGATCTCCTCTTGGACAGGCAACAAGTGAAACTCGTCTTCCGTAGAAACGAGAAACCTCTCTGATGGCATGTGGACATGGGGCCAGCCAATTTCTAATGGATCCTGCAAATCAACAGCTATCTTCAACTTCACTCCGCCATCTTCTGGCAATCTTCATCATAAATTAATCTATTCATTTAGAATTTATTTACTTATAAAAGAATTAATTGGAATGAAAAAGAATGCGAAATCTAATTACAGAAAAATAAAAAATATTAGCCTCGCAATACTGACTAATTGTAAGGCGTTAACTATTTTGTTGTATCCATTTTTTAAGTGAAAACTTCTTTAGCCAAGTTTAGCGACTTTTGGTAATGGAAAAGCTTTTGAGTTTGCTTTAGAAATATGCGCGACATGCTCGTGACGTAGTGCGCAAGAATGGCGATACCTAGCGGCCTGAGCATGAGTTATTCAATTTGTTTTAATCAACCAAGGTTTAGAATTCCATTGGCATAAGAGTACTTACATTTAACTAAAAGGTATTTTAATAGTTTTGCAATTCATTATAATATTATCTTAAAAGTTAGATAAATAGATTAAATTTTCGTTTCCCCTAAAAGATTTGTAATAGTCAAATGTTTTGTTTTCTGAAATTATTTAAAGTACAAATGACCTGAGTATTGTTGAATTTTACGATAATGATAATGCTAAAAATGAAAATAAACTATATACTAATTATTATTTCAATTAAGTTATTGATACTTTTGTATTGAGCTTGCGCAGCTCATCATATGTTTTGATTTATAAATAAACTACTTGAAGATGTTTATAATTATTGTTCGGAGTGTCAATATATGTAACAACCAGACTAATATTAAAAATTAAAATTTACAAATTTGAAATTCAAGAGTTATTCCAAAGTTTTGAGTTTTCACTTCTGTCAGCGGTCCTCATGACCACCTATGTAACCTTCTTTATCTTAAATTTCATAATAACAAAATCCTGAAGGCCTGTGTTAATCTAACCGACTTCTTACCTACACATATTGATTAATTAGGATATCTAAATTATACAGGATGCTGTATGCGTTGCAAAACAATGGCCATCCGAAGGACATGTGTCCTTGCGGAACGCCTTCGCAGGAAAGGATTAGCTCTGTGACCGCGTTAAGAGTTCGGTATCAGTCAGGATCCGTGTCCTGATACCATCTTCTTTTCCATGGAGTGTTTTTTTTTATTATTTATTATCTTTATGTTATTTACTTAGTATACAGATCTCCATCGTATATGTGGTTGAGATTCAGATCTGTTGATAATTCGCATGTTGGAGTTTGCAATAAAACATTTGCCTGTTTTTAATTTAAATTATTTTTTTTAAATTTAATATTGATTATTATATAAAATTTATAATTATTATCATTATTAGTCATTTTTTTAACGCATTTGTGGGTCTCAAGAGATCAACATAAGGGGACAAGTCCTATCCAGCTGGAGTTATTAGCATCGTCATACATTCAGAAATTTTCTTATAATCCTGACTGCCTCCATGAGAACTTGCTGTGCAGTTTTAATTTCTTACTATTATTATTATCATGGTTAGTAATTTAATATTAAATTAAATATTTATTGTAAAGCTAATATAAAACCATCATTTGTCAATTTATATCAACCCTGCCTTCAATTCAGTGTAAAAATCCACTCGTGTAAAAACGTGGCACAGACTTACGAATAGTCTAATCCTTTAGAAACGAGAGTGAATGAATTCTGGGGAGTCCAAAACGAACATAAACGTCGAAATATGATAAAATAGAAACAAATCACGATCGCAATAACTACTTTCCTTCCTAAAAGAGACCTCATTGTGGAAAGTAAGCGCGATAAAATATCAAAAATGCTCATAAAAAAATGCGATAATGATAGCGGTTATTTAACATTGTATTGAAGATAACAACTATAAAGGCTAATGATACGGTTGTTGAGGTCGAAATGACTCTATCGATAAACTTAACGACATGCACTGTAATTCCTCACTCTGTGCTTAATACCGCACTTTGTTAAGCTATTATTATTAAATAAAAGTAATTAAATTTAGTACCGATAGTTTTTTAGCTAATTGATCAATTTCGGCCTTATTAATATATAATTATTTTTAAGAATGTCCTAAATTTAATAAAAAATGGTCTACTAAAACTCTCTCTCTCTCTCTCTCTCTCTCTCTCTCTTTCTTCTTTATATATATATATAAAGAAAACTGCGTCGCTAATATACGAACGTAAATTTTGTATATCCTGCGATAGCGTCACAGCCTTCTTGACACAACAGCTGTTATAAATAAAAGATACTAGAGGGAACAGTTTTAATGTACGGTTACAGTGCGTTGAGAAAATTGTAACCAATCGCCTGAAAGAAAAAACACGAAGTAAAGGCTTTGAATGCTGTTTCTTTGGGTTTTTTTCAGATGAGGGAATGTTTTGTTTGAAATTATTGTGATTATTTAAGACATGTATATATATTTATATATATATTACTGTTTTATTAATTAATATCTTTGTTTGTTGGTCGAATAGGTGCTCATATGCCTAGAAATTATTTACTTTTTATAAATTAAAAAATATTTTTGTCTATTTGAATACTTGTAACAACCAACGAATTGCTTTTTATAATTTGAATAATTGGTAAGGGCGTTTCTTGACTAAGTTATCAAACTAAGTGCCAATGTCCAAGCCCAAACACACACACACATAGAAAGTTCAAGATTCGGAAACGAAGCAAAAGAAACTTTAACGAGTATACCTAAATCTATAAATCTAAAAATCTGAAAGTAAACCAATAACATAAGTACAGCCCCGGTGAATGAATGGTTAAGTCGGATTTTGTCCAGAGAGAGTTAACTGCTTTCAGATAACCGGAATCGTATCATTCTCGTAGTTTTTGGCTTTAAAGATAGTTGTAATATAAGCAATAACTCCTTTTCAAGCAAATGCCTTACTTAGTCCCTTATTCACTACGAAAATAACTCGATTCCGCTTACTTAGGTACAAGAAACTCATTTTGGAGACAATTAGACAAGCACTTATTCACCGGGGCTGTAGATATATAAAGTTTAACATATACAGGTAGTCTAGTGTCAACTCCTAATCTCACTAGCCCTGAAGAAGACCTCCAATGTGGGTCAAAACGTCGGCTTCCTATTAAACGGTTCTCCCTATATAAGGGAATTCTTTTACCGCAATTCGGACCATTTTCTATCTTATAACCTACATAGCTTCCTTCCATGCTTCCTTTACCAATTTAAATTTCCAATCCCCTGTATTTTTGTTTTCTATCACTACACTGACTCTCAGATCTGAATACAATACCCCATCGAACCGCTAAGAATTGACAGATCTTTCCTTACCCGATTCTAATCCCTAAAGATTTCCTTCCGATCGTCACTCCAATACCCTTCCCACATTCAGACCCTCCTATTCAATTACTATATATATATATATATTCATGCGATTCTCTAAAATTCACAAATTGATGCTTAGGTTTAAAATTTTAAAAAATGTAAAGAATTTGATAAAAGAGGCTAGTTGTACAAATTTGTTACGAAAATCGTTGTATCAGTTCATTAAATAGTTTTAATTGTTTTTAAATGGTAGTTTTTTCCTTTTTTTATATTCAAAAAAATTTTATAAGTAAATATTTAATATTCTTTTACAATTATTGTTAACTGATTACCCAAATTATTATTATTATTATTAGAAAATTACTTCGTAATTTATTCGGTTTATTCTTTTTATTTTTTAATCCCGTTTATATTTATTCGAAGTTAGTAAAAGGGAGCGGTGGTGCTCAGTGGTAGAGCGCTGTGTCGAAAGTCCCGGGTTCAAATCCGGCTGTGGCAGATTTTATTTAATCTGTTAGCAGCCGGGGGTGGATCATTTGAGATCTGAGACCCTCTTGGGGCTTATCCAGTATCTATAAAGTGGGTACCCAAGATAGGGGTACAAATATAGCGTTGAGCGTGTTCTTGGACAAATCACACAATTCTTTTTAATATTTATTCCTTTATTTTTAGTTTTTTCTTCACTTGTAATGCTGATAAATTAATTATTGTTTTAATAATAATAATATTGATTTCCCCTACATGCACAACAATACAGTCTCTACCAGGTAGTGAACCAAAACACACAGTTTATTAATAATACAATTTTTTTGGTACTAAAGCTCGTATTTTTCTTTTCTGGAATATTATTCTAAAGGGTCTTGTTTCGGATCGAATAAAGAGTTTATTACAATTGTAGTTAACATTATAGCTTATACAATTACTATTGAAGAACGTATGTACTCACTTGTGATGTACGCGATGGATGAAGTAGCCAGAGCGAACTGGAAGGTACTGGCTCTGAAGGAGGCGAGAACTGAACTGGCGGCAGATCCAGAAGTGGGGAGGCACGGGAAAGAGAAAATGAAAGTTAGGTCTTAGGTATTTTTTAATATCTCGAGTTCTCTCTTTGGGACAGTCTGTGTCTCTTCTTCAGTGTAGCCATCAATGTAGTTTAGTCATCAACAGTACATCCATCAATGGTATAGTCATCAATAGTACAGTCTTCAACAATAACCTAGGGCAATGTCATTGATGACAATATAGTCGTATCTGTCTGGAGCATTCAAATATGATTAAAAAAGTATATGGGGTATTTTTTGGGGGGGGAAAAGTCAACAATAACTTACAAAAAAACTCGTAATATCTATAGAAAGATTTCAAATGTTTATTAAAATATCAAAACAAAATTTTCACTCATGTTCTTTCTCTTATTTTAACAACTATGGTCATGTGATTTGCCTATAATTATGTACTAAAATGGATTCTCCATAGTACACTGTCTGAGAGGGGGGCACGTGCCCCCTTGCCCCCCCCCCCCCCGCCTGAATCCGCCCTAGGTGGTTATTATAACATATGTCCAAGATCGCGAGCTTACAGCCTGGGAGGTGGCGTTAAGATTTTTTATGAATAAAAAAAATCCATAATAATGCCTTCATTCGGAAGGTACTTAAATGGTGCCTGTTAACAGTTAAAGATAAAATTATGTATGGAGAGGCATGACTTAGGGCTACCACAGTTGCATCGTCCGATTTCATGCTGCTATGGCTAATCGGAAGATGCTACAGTAGGAGCCCTAAATTTTGCCTATCTAGTTTTAATTAGGATAGGGATCTTTAACGAATACCTGACATCGGACCTCCGTTTAACGTCCCTTCCGAAGGACGGCATAACTAAATATATTATACTCCCTTAAAAAAATCCTAGGGCCGCCTGCCGGGCTACGAACTCGCAATTTTAGGCTTAGTAGGTTGTTATGATAGCCACTACACAACAGTTCGCCCCATGTTTATCAATTTAATATTTAACTCTTTCTGACTAGTTCCATATTTTTTTTAAGAATCTATTTCAAATATTTTAGACTTTCACCGATAACATGTTATTCATTATATTTTGTAATAATACCAATTTTCTTGTAATTTTAATGTTTTTATTATCTATGTTTTATTATTTTGTTGTCTATTAGATTTCATTCTATCCTTGTTATTTCTCATGAATTATTACATCTATCAATTCTGACGGTCACCTGTGGTCTAATGGTTAGCGTAACGAACTACAAAGCCCAAGATCGCGGGTTCGTAGCCCGGCAAGTGGCCCTAGGATTTTTAAAAAGGGAGTGAAAAATCCTTAGTTACGCCGTCCTTCGGAAGGAACGTTAAACGGGGGTCCCGAGCCTGTACGATGTCAGTTACTCGTTAAAAATCCCTATCCTAATTAAACCGGGATAGGCAAAATTTAGAGCTCCCACTGTAGCATCGTCCGATTAGCCATTCCAGCATAAAGTGACGTTAAATGAACAATCAATCAATCAATCTATCAATTCTGTTTATTTAGACTGCTATATTTTATTTTATTCTGCATTGCTACATAGTTTTTTTGTCCCTGTTTCATTCTTAGTCAAGATGATGTTACAAAAATTAGGCAGAAAGATTGACATAAATAAAAAAGTTAAATTTATTAACTTTAAATTAACTTTTATTAACTTAAAGCACCACAACCAATTCAAACTCATTTAAGATATATCCAGTCAGCCATCTCTACATCATTATGAAAATATATTATTTTTCTTAATATTTTCCCTGATATATCTACAGCCTCGGTGAATTAGAGGTCAAGTATAATTTTCTCCAGAATGAGTTCTTGTATTTAAGAAACCGGAATCGAGTTATTTTCGAAGTTAATAAGGACTAAGTAATCCATTTGCTTGAAAAGGAGTTATTGTTTAATTACAACTCCATTTGAAGCCAAAAACTACGAGACTGGTACGATTCTGTTCATCTGAAAGGAGTTAACTCTCTCTGGAAAAAATCCTACTTAACCACTTATTCACAGGGGCTATAGATATTATGTTCAGTGTTGAGCAAATATACATAAACATATGATAGCATCACCATGATATGATGTTCCTTACCATTAACAATAATTAATTAAGAAAACTTCAGTTTTACATAAATTCGTTCAGCACTTTATTATTAATATACAACTCAATCGCCTAACACTTTGCTGTTGTGGTTCATTATTTAACGATACCATATTTATACATTATAACAGAGTATGAACACAAGTATTGAGTGTGGTGCGATGAGGACATCATCAGCCGAAATTATCTAACGGTCGGTTGAGTGGGTTTCAGTTCGAGGCAGCCCAAGGAGGAACAGTCCTTCTCTTCAGCTTTCTTAATGATCTCCTTCAGTTCTGGAGTCGACCTGAATAATCGATTAAAATTATTATTAAACAAATATATCGATAAATAATAAGTGAATGTATCGCTGTTGTATAGTAATTGGAGTTATGTATACATAACGAAGAAAGTTGTTACTGAAAAATGCATTTGATACCACTTGATATATTGGTATCAGTTCTGCACGTTATAGCTATTAGTTTCCTTACAAGTTTTAACTGTTCATTCGTTAATATTATAATATTCTCTAAAAATACAATTGTATATTATACCTTGAAAAATAATTGTTGGCCTTATATTTATATGAGAAAATAGTCCGCGTGGAGGTAAAAAAATAATTCTCTTTAGTAAGCAGAACAGTTTATTGGAGAGCCAATGTTTGGACCCACAATGCAGTTCTTCTTCAGGGGTGTTAAGATCGTGAGTTGACTCTAGACTGACAGATTTTAATGTCAACTCCCGATCTTATTAGCCCTGAAGAATACCTGCAATTTGGGTCGAAACGATGGATTTAAAATAAACAGTTCTTAGTTAAGAGATTTTTTTTTCACGCGCTCCATTTTCTTGCTCAAATATACAAGGAAAAGTTATATTATTAAACATATTACTGTTATAATACAGTAGTTAATTTCAAAAAATCATTAACATATTTTGGGGGATAGCTGTCTATCCACAGAGCTCTTTTTATTAGTTTCACGTATTTTATTTTTCTTGAATAATAAGTTCATCTTATATAAATTAATATATAATGTATTATACTGTATTTTTTTTATCACGTAACGGCCACAAAGGACCACGTGAATATCATGGTTAGGCTTCTTTGGGAGTCTTGATTTTCTTTCTTTCCATCCCAGCTAATGTACTTTATTATATAGAAATTATAAAAATAAAAACGAATCCAAATATTTCTTTATATACGAATTTATTATCTTGCACGTTAGATAATTGCACGGGATTAGGCAAGCAGCGTCTTCGGCGAAACCCATCGATATTCCAACACATTTACACGAAAACTCGACAAATTATATACCTAAACCTTCCTGGTGAATCACTCTATATATTGGTGAAAACCAAATGAAAATCCGTACAGTAGTTATTGAGTTTACCGCGAACAAATGCGACCGAGGACTTTGTTTTATCAAATGAATAGATATAATTTATTCTCTTTTATTATTTTATTAATTGTTACATTTTTTATTATTTTTATTTTGATTATTTAGATTTGTCCAGGCCGGGATTCGAACCATTGTCGCCCACGTCATTTCGTGGTACTCTAACCAACATCGGTGAAGAGGATGGATTTTTCTGGCCGTGTTACGAATAGGTTAGCTCAGTTTGTTAGAGCACCACTACGGAGATTTGGAGATTTTATCTTCAAAATAAAAATGATTATATAGTATAGTTTATTTACACAACAAAAATCAATTGTTATTCCGTTACGTTGCTCGGCTTTGATTTATTGTACGAATATTAAAGGTACCGAAATATACAAACCAATTTTGGAACGATCTGTTTCATACCCGTGTTAGTCCTTAGTGAGGTGAGGGCGGAACTGGAACGGTACGGTTGTGGGAACGGGTTCCATCAAAAGAACGAGTTCCACTGATGGAACGGATCACCGCTATTGCCAAGAAAATACAAGATTATTAAGTTACTTTATAGATAACAAAGGAACTGCAATTAAATAGCTGAATAGCAGTGATCGCTACGCCCTCAATCGAGAAGATGCACTACCACATTGAATAAACATAAACAAAATTTACATACGACCCACACTTCGGAATCACATTTCCTGTTATCGTCGAGAACTGTTAATATCGTTTATAACAGTTAATAGATATCGTAGATCAGCGATCCGCATCGCCTGATGAGATGTCCCTTCGACTCGAGTGGTTCCTCCTCCTGCTCTTCGGACTGGCCGCCCTCCAGGTCCAAGGGAACATGATCAGGGTAATGACAAAGAGGTGCGGTCGGGGACAAGGGTACTACTTGGGCCGGTGCAGGGCGAAAATATTCGTCCTGGCAACATAGATTATGCTCACTATCAGCAGGTTAGTATTTAGATATTTTTTTAATATTTATAATAAATTATTATGGTATGTCCATTTAACGTCACTTTATGCTGCTCTTGCTAATCGGAGAATGCTACAATGGGAGCTGTAAATTTTTACTATCCAGGTTCAATACCTGACATCGTACAGGGTCGGGACCCCCGTTTATCGTCCCTTCCGAAGGACGGCGTAACTAAGGATTTTTTACTCCCTTAAAAAAATCCTAGGGCCACCTAACGGGCTACGAACCCTCGATCTTGGGCTTAGTAGTTTGTTACGCTAACCATTAGAACTCAGGTGACCGTCAGAATTGATAGATGTAATAATTCATGAGTAATAACAAGAATAGAATGAAATCTAATAGACAACAAAATAATAAAACATAGATAATAAAAACATTAAAATTACAAGAAAACTTATATTATTACAAAATATAATGAATTACATGTTATCGGTGAAAGACTAAAATATTTGAAATAGATACTTTAAAAAAATATGGAACTAATCAGGCAGAGTTAAATATTAAATTGATAAACATGGGGCGACCTGTTGTGTAGTGGCTATCATAACAACCTACCAAGCCTAAAAATCCAAGGGCTGGGAATTACACCTAAATGAATGGGTATATCCGGGTGTGGATAGTACTTATACTAATATCTAAGCCTCGGGTTCGAGATTTACTTGGATCTATTCATCGCCTCAGTTAAGTAGCTTTTTTCCCCACGAATCGGGCAGCAAGGACAACACGAATATCACTTAATAATCTTCTTCACTCTCTCCGCCTTTCATCTACTCTAATACTCTCTCATCTTCCTCGACTGTTCCGTAGTCCATTAAAGTAGTTATTATTAATCAAGTGGAATAAAAATGTAAAAAACTGTACCACTACTACCAATGAAGGGTCTTAGGTTCTGTACATGGTCGAGACTATACTGATCTTGGAAAAGGGTTGTGTAGAAAGGGAAATCGTCCTAGATCACGCTCAACCACCAGATTTTCCCCCTTATTATTGGTACCCACTTTTTAGAGGTCCCAAGAGGGTCCTAGATCCCATAGGATCCTTCTCCGGGCACTAACAGATTAAATAAAATTCTGCCACTGACTCACCCCCACCCCTAACCTATATCAAAATAATAAATTATAAAAATAAAACCTAATCAAATTTTTAAAAAAAGGTGAATTAGGTCGAAGGAAAAAGCCTCCTATTTAGGTGATACTGGTTAAATACTTTTAATTTTAAAATAATCTATTGTTCTGAATGCAAAAGGCGCAATTAAAAATATTTTACCGTTGCAGTGGATGTGTGCAACTGTTCAAACCTATTAATAAAAACGCAGGTGCAAATACACCTGAATAGTCGCGGTGTCATGACCTGGCCCAAACTGGAAATCTAACTCCATTTCTTTTTTATGATTTTATGATCCGGTTATCGAATCCAGCAGAGTTAAAATTTTTAAAAATCAACTACAGTTTTTTTTTGCTTAACAAACATAAATAAGTTTTAGGTTTTATTTTTTATTAATTGTTTTAATTTGTAAATATTTTTATTTTTAATTTGAAGAGAAAAGATTTGCCCTCGGCCAGGATTCGAACCCGGGTCCTCTGCCTCACCGTGGTAGCGCTCTTACCATTTGAGCTACCAGGGATCGCCTCCCTCCTAGAACAAATCCGTTCTCTTCACCAGTCCTGTATCCCCATATTCTTGCAATTTTGCGATGTAATCACGAAGAAGAATGTTCATTGAACATTACGTAAATTAGGATCCTGTTGACTTACTTCATTATATTATTTATAATTTTTATTCATTGTTTTAATTATTAAATAGTTTTATTTAGAAGAGAAAAGATTTGCCCCCGCCGGGATTCGAACCCGGATCGTCCGCCTCACCGTGGTAGCCTTACCATTTGATCTACCAGGGGTCGCCTCCCTCCTAGGATAAATCCGTTCTCTTCACCGATCCCACCGGACTTAATAATATCCACTATGTAGATTCAGTAAGATTTTGAGCGCTATTAATGAACACGTCTCATTAAAACTCATGAAGGATCCTGGGTTCAGTACATGGTGGAGACTACCATTCCTAAGTTGTGCAGGGATTTGTCCGAGATCAAGCTAGATCACTGGTTTTTTCCTCCAATAAAGGGAATCAGGTTAATAGAGGCTGGGAGAACCCAGGAGGTTCTGCAGATCCCACTCGGTTCCCCCGTTGCTAAGAGATTTACATGCTATTAATATATATGCTACAATATATGCTACTGGGGGATTTCAGATCAACACAGCGCTCAACATACAGAACCATCCCGCTCTTCAGGCCAGTACTAATACCATTCTAACACCTCTCTATTTTGTTGTAGCGTGTTTTTATGTAACGTGAGAATTTTCTAGATTGGCAAGGACTATTTAAAAACAATAGAATCAGATTTTTATAGCTTTCAGTTTAGCTTTCTGAAGGCAGGATGGCTAGATCGCTGTCGAAAGGTCTGCACAAATCACAATAATAATAGAATAATTACTTAAGAAAAGGTTACGGGGTTGTTAACGTTTTCTAACAATATGCTCGTAGTTCTCACAGTCGAAATTATTTCGCGAATAGTATCACCTCCAATGTTTCCCCAATCTACACGAAACTACCTAAACATTAAAACTAGAGTTTTCGATTTAAAAATAAAATTTAATTAAAAGTTATCACTTTTAAACGATTCTAAATGGGATCGTTTAATATGAAAGGACATTTTTTCATTATTTTCGAAAATTCCAAGTGGAATTATAGCACTTCTGTTTATATTTACAGATAGTAATGAGCTGTTATTAATCATCTATTTTTTCATAATATTTACTACCTATGTTGAGGCCCCCTAAAAAAAGATATTGTCAATTTAATTTTTATTTTTTAAATCAATAATATAATATTTAAAAAAAAGGTATTGTGCATTTGTTTCTAAACATGTGTTAAATAAAAGATGATCGATTGTCATATGTTACTCAGTGTAAGTAGCAGCATTAAATGTTCCAGCGTACGAAGGGAATGTTAATCATTCTTTTTGTCTAAAAAGTGTAATTAGGTAGTTTTAAAAGTGTAAAAGTCAACACATCGGATCACGGAATCGAGACCAGTGCAGAGTCCTCAGCCTACGATCACTCCATCGGGACCTGTGTTCGTCGATCTACGTCCCAGAGACCAACCGACAAAGCTAGAAGGAATCTTCTCATGGACCAGTCGTTACTCGTATCAGCAATTAGTTTTAATTAATTCTTTCTTTGTAAACAATTTTATATATATGCACAATCTATCATAGTTTATTATATTTTATTTTGAAGAGAAAAGATATGCCCCCGGCCGGGATTCGAACCCGGGTCCTCTGTCTTACCGTGACAGGACCCTACCAACTAAGCTACCGGAGTTAATACAAGCCGGGGACAAATCTTTTCTCTTATCTGATCCCATGCCCCCGTGTTCTCGCAAGTTTTGCGATGTATACACGAGAACGAATGTTCTTTGAAGATTACTTTAATTTTAGCAACTTGTTGACATACCTACGTCATATTACTATTTATAATTTATTAGTTAGTTGTTTTAATTTTAAATATTTTTATTTTCAAGATAAAAGATATGCCCCCGGGCGGGATTCGAATCCGGGTCCTCTGTCTTAATTTAAATCATTCGGTCCTCTATTCGGTCCTCTGTCTTCCCGGCCGGGGGCATATCTTTTCTCTTTAAATAAAGTAATGCTCAGAGAACATTCGTTCTCGTGTATACGTCGCCAAAATTGCGGGAACACGGGGACATGGGATCAGATAAGAGAAAAGATTTGTCCCCGGCTGGTATTAACTCCGGTAGCTTAGTTGGTAGAGCCCTGTCTCGGTAAGACAGAAGACACGGGTTCGAATCCCGGTCGGGGGCATATCTTTTCTCTTCAGAATAAAAATATTTACAATTGAAACTACTAAATAATAAATTATAAAATAATTTATTATAATTCATTTTTTCATCTAAAAAATTTATTAAATTAGCCTTTTTTGTATTAGATATAATATATTTTTTTATCTTAAAAAAAACTTATCTTTACTTTCTATAATAAATAGTTTATTTTATTATGTGTTATTATTAAAACACCATTTGCACTAACCGGACATAAGATACTTGCGTTGGGCAAAGTAAAGGTTCTGTTGAGCCCCTAACACCACGCAACAATCACGACAGTTGAGTGAACTTATTGTGTAGTGAGCCATCAAATATGACTATGAAAACATGCGATTTATGAGTATTTTTTTTAAGAGTTTAAAAACACTGAACAGTGTGAGTTTAAACAGTTAAAACGCCATGAATCATTACCATCGCGTTCGGGGAAGGTTTTTTTCTTGTTAAGAAAGAATCATTCGCCGTTTGTTTGAGAAATTTTCGGCTGGCGACAGATTAATTCATAAATAATTACCCAATTTCTCCTTTTTAAACATCGATGAAACCATCACATTATAACGCCACATTACATCATTCTCAAGCCAGGGAGTGAAGAAACTAAACGAGCTGGGTTACGAAGTCCTCCCACAACCACCTTATTAGCCAGGCTTATCTCCTATAGGCTTCCATCTCTTTGAAACATGGACAACTTTTTGAAGGCTAAAATTCTTGAAAATGATCTCAAGTCCAAAAAGTATTTTCAGACTTTATTTCATCACAAAACTCTGAATATTTCTGTTCTGGAACTGAAAATTTGATAAAACGGAAGGAAAATATATGGAAAATGGGTGTGAATATTTGAAATAAAAATGTTTTCAATTCATAAATCTGTTTTTTTAAATAACCTTTCCTTTGAAAATTAACATTTAATTTGAAACGACATAATATAAACGAAATAATTCCACATAACCATTTAACGGGATAAGAGCAGCTTATCTGAACAGTCTACTTCATTGTACAACCGTTGGCCAAGTATAAACAATTACTTATATTGAAGCCAAAACTTTTTGCAGGAGTTGACGATCGCATGTTAATTTTTTAATTTGAAATTAAATTGAAAAAAGGACTTATTTAATTGTTTCACTACTTTCCTATGAATTTAGGTATACTCTATGGTTTATTATACTTTAAGGATTTAGACATAATCTATTATTTAGTATACTTTATGGACTTAAGTATACAATAATTAGACCCATGTGGACTAACGGGGTAGAGCTGTGAGGCTCCTACTAAGACATCGAATTCCTCTCGTATTCAATCCTCACAATCAAAAATCATTCGTAAAATCTTCAATGCTACTTAATTTGTTACGAACAAAGTAATCCATAATGATCTTAATGTCCCGTTTGTTGCTGATTTGGCCCGAACTCGATATCAATTTTTATACTTTTCATTATATCAAACTTTATTTCCACTCAAACCCACTAGTTTCAAACCTAGGAACCTCTTCAATTCCTGATAATCCTTCGAGGCGTCTGAAAAGTAGATGACCCCGGGACCTTCAACGGGAAATTGAACTTATTATTTGAGTACAGTATTTATTTGGCATGTATTTATTTATTCATGGCGATATGAACAAATCGTCCTATTTACTTGTTGTTAAGTTTATAGAATGAAATAAAAAACTTTAGCATAAATCACAAGACGTCGGTAATAAATGAACAAATGAATGGAGTGGTCTGTAAGCGTACCAGTCAATCGTTGTTCCATTGTTTTCTAGAACATTTTTTTTTATTGTTGATTATTTCTTTATCAACAATTGCTAACAACTTAGTGGTTATTTGTTATCAACATTTCTGGTAACCGTTTGGAAAGGTTTTAGAAAAGAAAGGACGATGCGGTCTACTCCAATATCAACTGTACTCAAAGTAAAAGCCTGTGGTTATTTCTTCATCCCCAGTTCGATTGAAAATTGTCAATTCCCGGTCCACTTTTGGTATAAAGTTTAAATACACTTTTGTGTATGTGTTGATTCTGAACATTCCTTTTGGCGAAGTTTCGAGGCTATATTGTTCTCATAATCGTACCAAATAGATGAATAAATGTTATTACCACATGAATCAACCAAAATACCTGATCAATATTAGCATGTCTTATGTGTAAAGAATGTTGAAGAGCAGTTGTTGAAATGTGAAAAACTGTCAACAAAAAGAAGTTTAACGAATAGATTAAATCTCAAAAACTGAAAATAAAACTTCATCTTAGCCAAATAAATAATTAATTAATTTAATAATTACTATAAATGTTTTTTTGTTTTTTTTTCAGAGGCAAGCTAATACTTCGAGGCAGAGAACATAGCGAAAATTTGTAAAAACATATTGATTTATATCTTACATACTGTAAATTAATCAAATTGGTAAAGTTGTTGTTGTACATAATAAATAATGTTCCAAATATAAATAGTAAGGAAATAAGTTGTTAGTGAAACTTGACTTCCATATCTGAGTACATATATCTACACCCTTGCTGAATAAGTGGTTAAGTATAATGTTTTTTCCAAAATGAGTTTCTTGTACTTTAGTATGCGGAATCGAGTTATTTTAGTCGTGAATAAGGGGCTAAGTAAGGCATTGGCTTGAAAAGGAGTTATTGCTTATATTACAACTCCTTTTCAAGCCAAAAACTGCGAGAATGATACGATTCCACTCCATATGAAAGCAGTTAACTCTCTCTGGACAAAATCCGACTTAACCACTTATTCACCAGGCCTATATATATATATTACAATATTAACACACATAAAAAAAAAACCTACTTCTTCCTTACAAACGATCGAATATATAAAATGATTATACCAGGTCTGATATAAAAACTCCACCACTGACAAAAACCCGGACGTATCAGATTTTTTAGATGGAATTTCTGATTTTCATATAAAATATCTAAACGGTGCATTCTAGCGTTATAGAATATTTTTTTTTAAACACAGTGTCTCTAAAATCTGTCAAGGTTTTGTGTTCAGTACATGGTAGATACTGTACTGATTTTAAGACAATCGTTATACAGGGAGTTATAATATTCGAGGTTATTATTATTATTATATGGATTATTTTATTTTGTCAATTTGGTAAACGACCTGCAGCAGAATCGGGGTCCCACAGCATCCTTGTTATAAATAGAGTTCAGAAGATTAAGTTAGATCACAATAACAATAACCATAGTCCAAAATAACTCAATAAGACACAATAACTCAAAGAGTTAGCACAGACATTACAGTAAGACCAAACTAGGTTACGATGAGAACAAATAGCGAGTGAAGTGAGCTAGCGGAGGAAAGGACGTGGCCTTCTGCGCAGGTCGTTTACTAAATTGTCAGAAAATACATTTCAATTGTTTTTTAAATTAGTATTTTCATATTATTTCTAGTAAACCATTACTTCAAGTAAGGTGAAATAGAATGCAGTATTGTACTCACCCTTGCCTGGCCGCCTTAAGGAAGACCTCGAAGTCCTGTGGCGAAGTGGACAAGGCCTCGCAGAGCTTCCTCAGCCCGCAAGGACCAAGGCTACCATGAGGAAGAGATCGATGACCGGGGTTCTTCGCGGTGCCTTCGGGTCTACGCGGCATCAACAGATAGTATTAATAGGATTGATTAAGAAGTATATATTTTTTTAAATATCCGTTAGTACTTCAAGTACAACCTCTCTCACAATCTCGACCTACCTAATCAGGTTGGAATATGAAGTTTTTAGGATTAGATGTTGGAACGGTCGTTTATATCGTATTAAAATAAAATATAAAAAGACACTACAACTCATTACAGTTCTTGGCTTCAGTTTTTCGTAAATGATGTACTTCGTAAAAGATAATAAGCATTTTAGGAATTTCAAAAGAATAAGTGGCGGACTCCTCTGCGTAAAAAGGGTTGATAATAATACGCCCCAATTAAGTCCATCCAATCCATGGATGCTGGATGAGCCTTAGAAGGATCTTACAGGGTCCATGGATTGCTCTTAATAGATTAACTAATTTATTTGCCAGTTCCTGAGCGCTATGTTGCTTGGGTTAAAATCTGGTTGCTGGCGGATTTTATTTAATTAATAGGAGATGGGCCTTTCGGGATCTGGGACCCTCCTGGGGAAAAAGTCGGTACCCAAAATAGGGGAAAAATCTGGCGGTTGAGCGTGAACTAGGATCAATCACCACCACCCTGTGCAACCGCTGTCCAAGAAACGAAGGTCGTAGTGGTACATTTTTTTAATCTTCCTCTGGTTCTCTTGGACCCGGGATCTCGAGTACATACAACTCAGAGCTATAGACACCGATTTACACCGTTCTCAAAAAGTCCTTCTTTATTGTATTACATACAGCCGATAAAAATGTTTAATGTAAAAAGGGTGAGGATAGATGTGTTGTGATGCCATTACGTAGTGACAGTCGTTGGGAGAATTTTCGCTTTTATTATTCGCAATTATTTACTTGGCCATGACTGGACACAACCCGCACAGGACCAAACAGTAGAGAGCCATTGATGTCACAAGTGAAACGAAGAAAGAAAGTTATACGAGCCTCCGAATACTTGGCACCTCTTCGTATCATTGTCACTGCCATCCGCTAAGTCTTTTTCTTTTTCTATAAATTCTCTCAGTGAAAGTTGAAAAAACCGACAAACGGTTTTGAATCGGTAACCCCGGCTGTATCATGGACAACAGTTCTGTAGGGAGGTGATTTGTCCAAGATCACGCTCAACCGCCAGATTTTTCTCCTTATTTTGGGTAATCTATTTTTATAACATTTTATAGAGGCTCCGCTCCCAGTAAATTTCAATGAATAAATTTTTGTTTTTTAAATGCGCCGTAAAACGGACGGGGTGCATTCAACAAATTATACAACATAAATTAGACTTATTTCATTGTGCCTACGTTTCGACCTAATTTTAGGCCATCTTCAGGGCTGGGCAGGGGGGCAACAATGGAACAATAATTAAATAACGGAATTATTGTTTTCAGTTGTAGCTGAACCCTCCGCCCCCTGCCCTGAAGATGGCCTAAAACTTAGGTCGAAACGTAAGCACAATAAATTAAGTGTAACTTATTGAGTGCACTTCCTGTTTTACTGTGTTGACTGTTTTACACTCTTTTAATTATTATTACTATTATTTAAAAAACGTAAACGTTTTGAATTAGAAATAATTAGAAAATCTGTTGAATGTGCCTTACTGATCTCTAGGTCACCAATTCAAGAGCTGCAGTGATAGATAAATTATTTATTATGTTTACAACCGTGAAAATTTGTTTTTACATAATTATAATTTTTTTATATATTTATCATTTACCTCGTTTCTTCCCAAATACAATTAATATCATCCAGTGCGACTCTGCTATGCTACCCAACCAAGAGTCTTACCAATAGCTTTTTTAGATTTTTTTAATGGAATAATCTTTTTTTTGGTTAAACCATCAATTATAATCATTTTTGAAAAAATATAAATCAAATAATTGAGGAAAATGATTAAGAAAAAAATAGAAAAATATCCCGATGAAAAAAAAAGATTTAATAGAGATAATCATGAGGACTGTCGATAGAATTGAAAACTCAAAAAATTTAATTTAAAAAAGAATTGTATTATTTTAAAGGAAACGAATGTTTTATGTTTTTATTAGTATGTGAGGACGATAATGGTCCGGGTAGAGATCAAGATAATTCTCCTATATAGGGAGAATTTTTGTTAGTGCGCCGACGTTTCGACCTTCATTACAGGTTGTTAATAGACAGGAGGTGAAAGATGGCCTGGATTCACCTCCTGCCCGTTAACTAGCCCTGAAGAAGACTTGAAATGAAGGTCGAAACGTCGGCGCACTAATACAAATTCTCCCTATATAAGAGAATTTTCTTGGCCTCTACCCCGGACCATTTTCTTCCTCATATATACATAAGGTCAACTAATATTTTTCAGCAACTATTATTAGAACGAATTGCACAAATATAAAACGACCTTTTAGATAAACATAAATATTCTAAAATATAATAGAACTCTATATATATATATCCCTGCTTGGGTTTGCGGCCGATTTGGTACTGTTGAGTGAAGACGGAGAAACTTTTAAGCTAAATACACAAACGTTAATGAATGCTGAAATTCGGATATTGGTGATATTGTTGTAGGAGGAAATAAGTTCGAACATGTGGAGATGTTTAAGTACTTAGGGTCAATGGTAACTGGAAAAAACGAAATTCAAGAGGAAATAAAGGCGGGGAATGCTTGTTACTATTCGGTCTCGAAATTACTAAGCTCGCGTCTTTTGTCCAGAAATCTAAAAATCAGAATTTATAAAACAATTATCCTTTCATCTCTTCTCTATGGATGTGAAACTTGGTCACTAACGCTGAAGGATGAACAAAGTCTTCAAGTATTCGAAAATAAGGTGTTACGTAGAATATTCTCTCCAAAAAAGGATGAGACCACTGGGGAATATAGGAGATTACAGAACGCGGTATTGCGAAGCATGCATCCGGTAAATATTATTCAGGTGATAGCGTCACGAAGATTAAGATGGGCATGTAAAGTTGCTGGGCTTAGTAACGAACGAATTCCCAAAATGTTAATAGGCGCTGTACCGACTGGGAACAGTTTGAGGGGTAGACATAGACTGGTGGTATCGGCATCGAGCCTTCGGATTCGTAAGCCATTTATTTATTTATAATAGAATTCTAACCTTTAAACAGAAGATGGCCTCGTGACCTTCTTAGTTGAACATGCGATTTGAGTACTACCAGTGGGTAGTTTCTCTACTTGTCATTATATCATGTCATTATGTATCACTCAGCCAATTTACTTGTTATATTACTGTAATATAGTTGTAAATAGCAATAAATAAATAATAAAAAAAAAAAAAAAAAAACCTTTAAACTAAAATTGATTTAAAAAAAATTGTATAACTATGGTTTATACAATTAGAACAGACCGATAGATCTCGCCAGTGACGCGGAATACGTGACAAGCATGCCGCTCATGTCGGTGACGCAAACCCATGCGTTATTACCCTACCAAAAATCGCTTAACGGGGCATAAGGAGTTTTCACTTCAATAATACCTAAAGAACTACTTTTTTTAAAGAATTCCTGCCTTCCCAAATAATGAACTAATAGGAAATCTTGTTAAATGTTAATAAGGTGGCCTGGGGGTTTAGACTTTAACAGGCGGGACAGTAAGGAATGCTAACCGACCCCCCCCCCCCCCCGGGCTAACCGGGCCCATCACTCTCTCCCTCGGACCTGTTGGGTATCCACTCTCCATTTCCATCGTAATCGCAGCCGCCTCCCGTTGTCGGCATGTCTGCGGCGGAAATCTCTCCCGAGCATCAAAATACCTCCATTGTCGGGAATTTTCAAACTCTCTATGTGATCTATTGTCTCCCAGCTTAACATCTTACTGGTAAATTAATATTTAAAAAAAAAAAATGTTAGGTAAAAAATCCAATTAAAAAGGATTGGAGTAGTTGAGTAAAAAAGGTGCGGTGTCACTCATCTTTTTTTTTTTTAACTGCCGTAGGGAGAGGAATGGCAAGTCGCAGAGCGCTCGGTTGCAGGTTCCAGGTTCAAATCTAGCTGCTGGTAGATTTTATTTAATCTGTTAAAAGCCAGGAATGGACCGTGGTCCTAGATGGTGATCTAGGACTTCCTGGGGCTCACCCAGCCTCTATTAAGTTGGTAACCCAAATAAGGGATAAAATCTGATGGTTTGGCTTGATATAGGGCAAATCAATTTCCTCCAGAATCGTTGTCCAGGGAACAGTACGTTCTCTACCACGCACAATTAATTGCCGGAAATCGAATCCGTGTGATCTAGTGGGTCTTAGGGTACGCTTAGCCCCTATAAAGAGGCTACTTTAATTAAGAGAAAGACCAGGGCGGTTAAGCGTGATATCTGCCAAATCACTTCCTTGAACAACCGTTGATACAAACAGTACAGTCCCTACTGCTTGTACCGGGTCTTTTCTAGAAGACTCCCACCAGTTACTTTTAGTATCAGTTACTTTTATTATCAGTTACTTTTGTTGATAACTGTTATAACCTAATAGAAACAAAAATATAAAGAAAGGTAAAATCATATAGTTTACTTATAGCACATTCATTAATATGAACTTCTTAGAATTGGCGATAATAGTTTAAAAAAATCAAGAATCAAGCATAAAATATGCTCAAGCTAAGGGAATTATACATAAAAAAAGACTCAGTTCCAAGGGACATGAAATGAACCTCAGTATTAGTGAAAATCGTTATTGAAGATGGAAATGCAGTACAAAAGAATGCAGAGAAGAGAAGGCCATGAGAGCAGATTTGAGTCGAGTAAACTTCCTACAACAACATCTATTTTATTTATATACTCTTGGTGTCATGAATACACTTCTACAAAATTCTGGAAACGTGAATTAAATATGTCCAATAGTACAATTACTGACTGGAAAAACATCCTGAGGGAATAGGAGAATGGGGTACCCACCGGAGGATGATAGGTTCGTACCGGAGTGAATATATTTGGAGAAAGGAGTTACAGGGATTTATTTGAGCAGATCCTGAAGAATAGTGTGGATTTTTGTCCTCCAAATTTAAAATGTATATCTATAATTGTCTTGGTTATTTGTTGTGTTTTAAATTATACATAAATACAAACTTATTTTGTTTTATTTATATTAGGTTATAACAGTTATGAATAAAAGTAACTGATGGGGGTATTCTAGAAAAGACCCCTTGTACCTACTAAGTTGGCTTCACTGCCCAAGCAATGAACTCAGGTAAAATTAAATGAGATGCCACCCTCTGAGATCGTTACTACTCAGGAAAAGCAATATCATACAGTTATTGACTAAAAACATGATAAATATTTCGCAAACTATTTACTGTTTTCTTTTTAAACACCATACAAACCAGAATAACCTCCCCGGTCTTGTCTCAAAGCTGTTACCATGGCAACCGTATCAGTTGCATTTAAATGAAGGATGTTTAGTGTATGTATTTAACATATATTACCATTATTTATTAATAACTAATTACTTTATTAGACAAAAAAAAATTGTATTAGAATCGTTCATCGGTTTATCGATATAAGTTTCGATTTGTACAATCGATACTCACTCTTCGCCAGGGCTGATGACAAGGATGTTGGGCGACAGTGCTGCCAACAGAAGACCGAACGGAAGTACTGTCGCTACGAACCTGAGCACGCTCTTCCACTTGCTTCCGGAGTCCCTGTAACACATTGTAAGAGTACGTGTCAATCGATCACTTTAGAAACTCGATATGTCAATGAGAATAGAGGTATCTGTTCCGCAGGTTGTCGCTTCGAGTTGATTCACAGCAAGTTTTAACTTTTCATTCCTTTCCTTTTTAATATTTTCCAAAAATATAAGTTATCGTGTGATTTAGTATAACAAAGAGGATATAATTATGTGAAATGAATAGATTTCGGTAATCATTTAATTTAGAAGTTTCAACTAACATTTAGAAGTATACAAGATATATGTTTGTTGAAACGTTCATTTCTAGAAGAATTGATTACCGAAGTATACACATTTTCCATATGTATAATTGAATATAATTGAATTCTCTTTTCCATACTTAACACGTTCAGTGCTGATCCATGATAGTTAGTACTTACCAGCGGGCGCAAAATAACTTATGATTTTTACTTTATTTTTAATGTAGAATAAGGGAAAAATAATAAAAAAAAATTTTTTAAAATATTTACCCCTAAAAAACTAATGTCGTTCCAGAACGGCATGCGCCCGCGGCAAGAAACAAGTTAGGCAAACCCGCCTAACAGCGGACGCAGTAATCTGCACGTTTAAATTGTTATTGGGTATAACTGATTGGGGATTATATAGATCTTACCTTAACTCTGACCTCACAATCCCTGTTTCAATAAAAAACGAGACAGAACTAGAGGAGGCAGTGGAGAAGTTCACTAGAAGTATTCAAGAAGCAGCGTGGTCAGCATCAAAACCTAGGTGCAGGAAATCAGATAACTTACCAAGCTACCCACAGTATATTAGAGATCTGATCAGAGCCAAGAGAAGAGCTCGTAAAAATTGGCAAACCAACAGACAACCTTCAGATAGACGTACATTTAATAAACTAAATAATGAACTGAAACGCCAAATTAGCAAATTTAACAGGTCAAACTACGACAATTACATCAAATCCCTTTCGACAGAGGATGGAAGTTTATGGAAGCATACCAAAAGACTCTTAAAACATCGTGAGATGTCAGCACCTCTTAGAAAAGAAGATGGCTCTTGGGTTGTGTCGGACGAGGAAAAATCCGAGCTCTTTGCCGACCATCTTTCTTCCGTATTTACACCACATACTGACTTTATAAACACAGAACACGAAAACTTGGTAAATAACACACTTGACATTCCATTACAACTAACACTGCCACCGCCCTCATTCACTCCCACAGAAGTAGCAGAAATAATTAGACACTTACCAAAAAGAAAAGCCCCGGGCTATGACTTAATAAATGCTGAGGTGCTCCAGCAAATGCCTAGGAAAGCTCTAGTGTTTTTAACGACAATCTACAACTCAATACTTAGAACTACAAAATTCCCTATACAGTGGAAATACTCTTTTGTAACCATGATTAAAAAACAAGACAAAGATATTAGCAGCCCTTCCTCGTACAGACCTATTAGTTTACTCTCCATTTGTTCAAAAATTTTTGAAAAACTACTTTATCCCCGATTATTAAAGTTACTGACAGACAAAAATATAATCCCTCACCATCAATTCGGTTTTCGGAAATCACACTCAACAACTCAACAATTACACAGAGTAACTGACTACATATCGACAGCACTAGAGCAGAAGTTATATGCAACTGGAGTGTTTCTGGATGTAGCCCAAGCATTCGACAAGGTCTGGCACCAAGGGCTTCTCTTTAAACTCAAGACTGTACTACCACACACTTATTATCTAATTCTTCATTCATTCCTTGCTGACAGATTTTTCTCAGTCCGACAGGGCTCAGAGCTATCTTCAATAAGACCGATCTTAGCCGGCGTGCCTCAGGGATCAATACTGGCACCGCTGTTGTACATAACATATACACACGACATTCCACTAAGTACTGACATACTGACAGCAACTTACGCTGACGACACTGCCATAATCACCAAACATCAAGACGCAACGCAAGCCTCACTAAACTTACAACATAACTTACAAAAGTTGAGTGAGTGGTGCCAACTATGGAAAATTAGACTGAACCATGAAAAGTCACAGCACATCACTTTTACTCTTCGACGTGAAACATGCCCTCCCATTTACCTTAACAACTCACCCATCCCGCAGACAGATAAAGTACAATACCTTGGACTAACATTCGATAGGAGAATGACATGGGGTCCTCACGTTAAGATGAAACGCCAATCACTGACCCATAAGCTCAATTTAATGTACTCACTATTCAGGAAAACCTCCAAATTAGACATAAGACAGAAACTAAACACGTACACTTACCTACTAAAACCAGTTTGGACATATGCATTACAAATTTACGGGATCGCTAAACAGACTCACAGAAAACGACTGCAGACTTTTCAATCAAAAGTACTAAGACTTATCACCAAAGCACCATGGTACGTCAATAACAAAACTCTGCATACTGACTTAAAAATAGCAACGGTTGACGAACACATACGAACATACTACAAACGCTTTCAAGAAAAACTACACGGACATCCAAACCCGTTAATAGAACGAATGGCCACGACTCGCATGCCTGAAAACACTAGGAGGAGATTAAAAAGAACGTGGATGAGGGATTTGCTATCATAGGAAATTGAATCAAGCCAAGGGAGAGCTACCGCTGGCTACTGTTCTTCTTCATGCCTCTCATGTCATTGTATCATGTTGGTTTGTTTTTTTGTTTTTTTATAGTCAGACTATCTGCTGATTGTCACTGTTTTGACAGGTGTAGATAAAATTATAAAGAGAAAAAAAAAAAAAAAAAAAATTGTTATTACCCTCCATTTCGTAAATTAATTAATTAGTTAATTAATAATTAATTATTCAATCAATTAATATTATTACATGATTACTTGTATTTTTGGGAAAATATTAAAATGAAAAGTTATAACTTGTTAAATATAAATAAATAACATTTATTTGAATATTTATAATCCTAAAGTTGAGAATATTTCCAACTAAAAGTCACTAACTGCAATCATAGAGATATAAACGTTTCAGATTTTGTTTCCCTTCCCAAGCTAAACAATCGATAATGGCCTATCAAAAAATCGATTATCTTTTAATTTCCTTTACAATGCCCAACCTCCATCCGGCGGAAGGAGAACCATTTCCGGGCAGATCAGGAGGAATTAGGAGAAAGTGGAAGATGGCCGCGGAGAAGGAAAAAAAAAATGTTTTTTTCCGTTGGGGCCGAGCCGCTGGAGGCCGCCGGAGAAACCGAAACTCACTCTCGTTTTCGCCGCTGGAATTCTGCCGGTGTCGGTTTCACTCGCAGGTGTGTTCAGGTGAGTTGATGGGTGATCAGCTGTTTGAGAGTGTTAACTGCTTTGTATTCCTGCTCTATATGAATATGCTCTACAACGGCCTCTTGGCCCTTGAATGTATATATATTGTATATATATATATATATATATATATATATATATATATATATATATATGAAGAAGAAAATGATCTGGGTGAGAGTAAAAAAAATCTCTTAATTGGAAGCCAACGTTTCGACCCACTTTTCAGCTCTTCTTCAGGGCTGAATTTACAACATAAATATAAATTTCCTCAAGGTAGTATCCTTGGCCCAATCCTTTATACAGTTTATACAGCTGACATCCCAACTCATCCTAATACTATCCTTACCACGTATGCTGATGATTAACTTTTCATTCCTTTCCTTTTTAATATTTTCCTAAAATACAAGTTATCGTGTGATTTAGTATAACAAAGAGAATATAATTATGGGAAATGAATAGATTTCGGTAATCATTTAATTTAGAAGTTTCAACTAACATTTAGAAGTATACAAGATATATGTTTTTTGAACATATATCTCTGATGTGTATTATCAGTCAACGCCAATCCAGTTATTGCATCCCAAAGGCTCCAATCCCATATCACTGATCTTGAAGAATGGTGTCAAAACTGGAGAATTAAAATAAATTCTCAAAAATCCCATCAAATCACTTTTACCTTACGTCGTAAACCAATGACTTCCTGCCCTCCAGTATCCTTTAATAATACCCCACTGGTGCAGGTAGAACAGATCCGATACTTAGGGTTGCACCTCGACAAACGATTAACCTGGAATCCTCATACTAGACTGAAAAGACAAGAAACTGCTCGACGTTTCAGGCTACTTCAACACTTACTAGACAAACGCTCTAACCTCCCGATTAACTACAAAAGACTCATCTACATGACCATCATAAGACCTATTTGGACTTACGGAGTAGAGCTTTGGGGCTCCACTAAGCCATCGAATTCCTGTCGTATCCAATCCCTACAGTCCAAAATTCTTCGTAAAATCCTCAACGCTCCTTATTTTGTTAAAAATACCGTCATCCATAACGACCTTAATGTCCCATTTGTTGCTGATTTGGCCCGAACCCGGTATCTTTCCTTTCATAACAAACTTCATTCCCACTCAAACCCTCTAGTTTCAAACCTAGCTTCCTCTTCGATTCCCGATAATCCCCCGAGGCGTCTGAAAAGAAGATGGCCACGTGACCTTCTTAGTTGAACTAGTGATTTGAGTACTACCAGTGGGTAGTTTCTCAACTTGCCATTACTCATGTCATTTTGTATCATAGCCTATTTACTGGATGTATTTTTTTTTATTATACAGTTGTAAATATCAAAAATAAATTAAAAAAAATATATATATATATAAATTATGCCTATAATTTCTAATCTAATTCTTTTTTTTTTCTGTTCTAATCTTTTATTTGTTAGTTTGTTGGTTATATCTTTGTTATTGTACAATTCAATCCCCCCTGGTTTTTATTTCTACTTTCTACATACATCATTGTTCTATCACTGTACTACATATACTGTTGTTGTTTACCGTATATTATTTTAATTTATTTGTATCTAATACATTTAACCCTGAAGATATGTAATGTGGGTCGAAACGTTGGCTTCCCAAAAAAAACAGTTCTCCCTGATAAGGAGAATTTTTTTCTACCTCCATTTTCTTTATCACACATATAAGGTCAATTAATATTATTAGTGATGTGGTTTTCTTATAGAAAAATAGGCAATCACGAGAAGGTCACCAAACTGAGTTGCTGTGAACCTTGGTTTCCACAGTACAGTGGCAGGCTGCCCCTTCCTCCACAACTAGTCCCTTTGTGGTCGATTCACCAGTGCCCCTCCCACCCACGTACAATCGGGTTCAAGGTCAGTGACAAATCGAACTTGATCCAAGGTTTATGGCCGATTGGGGTGAACAGGTGTACGAGTACCTATATATCGAAGCCGACCGTCCGTCGACCGATTTTATACCATCAAGCCGGCCACAGCGCTGGCAAAAGTATGTAAGTTCCCCCCGCCTCGACTCAGGTCCATTATCACTCTTAGCTTTAAGTTTTAGTTTTAATTTTTATACTTTTCAAAACAACCAGTGAGCCCCATCACTGGATATCTGATATTAGTTATACCCCATAACCTTAATCCTTTAACATCCTCAAAATCCTCTTAAAATGCACCCGGTTCAGAAAAAGAGATGTATATATGTAAATTTAAATTTATTAATACACGTTGGTTTGTAAGTTTGTTTCAGACGAATCTTCATTTTCAAGGGGCTTGGGAAAAAAAACAAAAACCGTGGACCGAATATCCAGGCGGCTATTGACATCCTGGAAAACCACAAAAACAATGTACACTCAAGAGCAAAAAAAACCGGACACTTCATATTTTTTGTATTAAAAGCTAATTTTCAGCAATGTGTTTGTTTTTGTGGGTATTCTAGTTATTACAGAGAATGTAGGGCCTAAGTCCGTTGAACTAATCCCTTCAGGATTAGTAAACAATTAGATAAAACTCAGATTTGATTTATTTGTCTTGAAGTTGATTTACCTGTCTGACCTATTCTAAACTGTAAGTAGTTTTTAGCACATTTAAACATCTTTAATGTATTTACCAAGTCTTTTCTGTGATTAATAGACATGGTTTTTTTTATTTTGGTCCAGAATAATGGTTCTTTCAAATGTTGACAGCCCGAGCTGATGCCTTGGCCAGAGAAGGCCGGTGCTTGGGGTAGCCAAGTCTACTATTCACGATGCACTCCGGGGTTTATTTCATTCTTACCATCAATTAAAAAGATTAATATACATATGTATTTAACAAAATTATAATAACAAATCTAAGTGTCCGGTTTTTTTTGCTGTTGAGTGTATATATATATATATGTCTCACCCATCCAGCTATTCTAAATCCAAACAGGACTCGAATTATTCGAAACCGTCTCGAAGAATCTTTCAACCTAACGTCAAATAGTGATGACTAAAGCAATGCGGATGCAGACGTTTTCTTATTGTTTCGATAAAAACCCTAGAAATTGGTTTTGTCAATACAGATGACAATAAAATAAGAAGTAAATGCGAGGTTGCCTGGAGGAGCCTCCAAGCCCTGCAAAAAAAAGTTTAAAATCCTACCAAAACAAGCAAATATACGATACTATCCTGAGCCATAGTCACTTACACGAGTGGATCCTGGGTGTTAACAATAGAAAGTAAAAGAAACTCTGTGTAAAACAAAGAAAACTCTGTCTGGGCAAGGAAAATACTTAGGAATAAATATGGGGCAATAAGAGAAAATGGTACGTAAGCCCACCTCAGATGGCTGGGACATGTGGAACGGATGCCAGAAACTAGGATGACAAGACGCTATATGGAAAATTGGAGGAAAACAATGTAGAGGAAGACCAAGTATGAGATCGTTGGATGATTTCAAAGAAGACCTCAAGTTGCTAGAGGTAAGGAAATGGAGGGAGCGAGCACAAGAAATGACTGGCTTAAGGTCCTTGTAGGACTGTAGCCCCCATCAGTAGGTAAGTAAGCTATTGGCTTTATTACAGTAATTCTACTTTTCAAGATCTACGATGTTACAATACATAAACTTGTCATGGTCTACGATAGTACAGTACCCACTAGCCATGCCTTAAGATGGTATAGTATACACTTGCCATGCCTTACGATGGTACAGTACACCGACTTTCCATGCGTTACTACAATGGTACACTACTCACTTGCCGTGCTCGACGAGATACTGGTTGTAGCCGGCCGGAGTACCTTCCGGAGCCACCGGAGGGTACGCCAGGCTGTAGTGGTCTCCCTCGCCATTGTCTTCCAGAATGGGCTTCTCTGCTCCGAAGCTGGGCTCAAACTGGTACGGTGGCGGGCTCTGAACACACACTTTTTATGAAGATAGTTATCAAAACTATTAGCTAGTAATGATAGTAATATTGCATAAATAATATAGAAAATCATTTATGCGTGCACAAATATATAAGATTATTAAACTAGACAAGAATATTGGGAAGCACAACTTGGTCTACATGTGTCTTTGAATCTTTCAATTATATTAGGTACTGAGATGTGTCCTGGAATAAAGATCAATAATCGATATTTCAAACTAATTTAATATTATTGTTTTGAAGAGAAAAGGTTTGTCCTAGCCGGGATTCGAACCCGGGTCGTCTGCATCTCCGGTACAGCGATCTAAACCACTGAGCTACCAGGGGTTTAGATTTGTGTGGTCCTGGTAGCTCAGTGTTTAGAGCACTGCTCCGGTGATGCAGACGACCCGGGTTCGAATCCCGGCTAGTACTAATCCTTTCTCTTTAAAACAAAAATATTGACAAATAGTCACCATCAAAATACAATTAATAAAAATACTTTAATATCAATATGAAATATTTAAATTAATTTAATTATGGATAACGCTTATGAATACTTTGTGATAAACGTTATGTTACTATCCCCCAGGCTAATCGAACAATGCTACAGTTGGAGTCCTAAATTTTGCCGAAACTGGTACGATTAGAATAGGCATTTTTAAAGAATACTTGACAACTTAAAAAGGAACCCCATTTTACGTCCTTCCGAAGGACGGGATAACTAAGGATTTTTACTCCATTTAAAAATCATAATGGCGCCGGGCGGGCTGTGAAACCGCTACTTAGATATAATAACTACGCAACTGTTTCATTTTTTTATTTTTGTTCTCAATTATTAATTGATATAAACAAATATGGATCTTATTAACAAGATGTATAAAATATAGTTGGTCGAAAGCTGAGAAGGCCTAGCTCCAATATTTACTATTTTACGGCTATGTTGTGTGCTACATTACTGTCTATTGCTTTCTCAATAACCTTAAGACCTGACTGAATATGTAATTAGAAATATTGGAATTGTTCAATAGTTTAGCAAAAGATATATATATATATATATATATATATATATATATATATATATATATATATATATATATATATATATATATATTTGATACAATGGATTGCCTCAATATTGATTACCTTGACTGGCTTCAGTAGATTCTTGATGTTCTCGTAGCCTTCGTAGAAAGGCTGCTTAGGCCTTACGTTCGGATACCCGCTATAGTCCACTTGGTTCGGATAGGATCCGCCAGATAGGGGGATGTGCGGCCGTCCACTTTCCGGTTTCGGGAGAATTCTTTCCGGACTGCCGTATCCGGTGGGTACTGTGATATCTACATCGGGGCTTCCGTAGGGTCGTCCTGAGTTATCGTATTCGGGACGTTCGTAATCCGTCCCGGCCGGCCCTACGTGAATCTCTACGCTCGGCCTCTGATAGTCTCTGTAGGTGTCTCTGGGATGAGCATACTCCTGCACGGGTCGATTCGACGGGAAAGCGAGTGTTTTCTGCCTTGCGGTGGCCGACTGCGGGGCGACGGTGTCCTGGAAGACTTCGCCGATGACGAGAGAGCCGGGCCGCTCTGGGATGACTCCTAGGAAAGGACTAGGGGAGAACTGCGCAGTCGAGGACAGTGGTTTCTCGAAGGTCTCGTTGATAGAGGCAACCGTGACACCTGTAATCATTCAAGGCAAACACCAGCAATGAGGTAGTATAGAATAAACATAACCGAAATAATCTAAGATTATTTTTATAAAGAACCTTGATTCAGTTTAGGTAATGATTATAACAACGAAAAATGTAACTGTAGGAGCTTCGTTCCTAAGTTTGGTAAAGAGCATTCAAGAATGACTATCAATAGTAATTCAAACCTGAGGAATGTATCCGGTGGACGAAAGACTTTGGTGTGTCGAAAGATATTGCTAGTCGCTGTCTCCGCTCCATTGGGAAGGTGAAAAAGTGCTGTAGACAGATCCCTCAGGAACTTGCTCCTCAGCAATCCGCCAAGAGGTTAGAAAATGTAATATTTATTGAAAAAACCTTTTGATATGAGATTTTTTTGTCATCCATCATGTAGTCCAGACCTCGCACCATCGGATGTGTGACTTGTTTCGATCCATGGCCCTTTTTCTTCAAAGGAAAAAAATTGATGATTTTTTGAAATTACGGTCCAAGAGCTCTTTGACAGCCATCCCAAGGAATGGTATGAGCTCGGGGAATCGGGCAATGGTCTAGCTGATGGCTAATGACTATAGATAACAATGGACTATACTTTTAGCATTAATTGCATTTTATATCAAAGACATAATAATAAAAATATTTGGTTGAAAAACAGTGATTTATTTTTTATACACCACATTATATATATGACATTGAAAAGATAGAACACAGATATACAAGAGACTTACTTATATGAACTAACTAGGCGAGTTTTTAACGATTGACTACCAACCTAACTCATTGACTACCAAACTAACTCATTGACTACCAACCTAACTCATTGACAGCCAACCTAACTCATTGACTTCCAACCTAACTCATTGACTACCAACCTTACTCATTGACCACCAACCTAACTCATTGACTACCAACCTAACTCATTGACTACCAACCTAACTCATTGACTGCCAACCTAAATCATTGACTGCCAACCTAACTCATTGACTGCCAACCTAAATCATTGACTGCCAACCTAACTCATTGACTGTTCTAGATCTAGCCTAATGACGAAATCTGCTATAAATTTGTCGGGGTTTCCTCAACCATGAAATTGCTGTATCGTCTATTGAAAAAAGCCCAAAATAAATAGGTACTTAAATACATACTATTATTTAATTCAAATTATTTAATACATCGCTCCTTCAAAAGAAAAATTTAATGAATCTAAAAAACCTAATTTTTCAAGAGAGGCATTTGAACATAGCGTGTGAGTATAAAAATAAAAATTTGGATGTTGTTAAAGCAAAGCATTCCTTTTGTAATGATGATATTGAAATTATTTTATTAACCATTAGAACATTATTAAAAACTTGAAACTTTTTTATTTACATAATTATATCCATAAAACTACAACCCAAAATATGATTGTTAAAAGAAGTTGGAAATGGAATTTCAGATATGTCGTTCCTGAAGTAAATAGCTTCAACCATTGCTACTGAAGGCTTACTAAAATGCCAACATTTGAGTTATGCCTTTGTTCTTTTGAAGGAGCGATATGTGATTGTCATTTATCATTACAGGACAATACAGTGCACAACAGTACAATACCGTGCAGAACAGGACAATACAGTGCACAACAGTACAATACCGTGCAGAACAGTACAATACAGTGCACAAAACAAGACCATGACCATTCTATAAACAATTTATAAATCAGACAATATGATTATATAAACCATTTATTATATATCTAAAAAATATAAATAAAGCTGCTAGGTACCTGGTAGAAGCCTGGAAGTGCTGTCCGCAGGGAGGGTGCAGTTCCCCGCGCAAGGTACAGATGTCGCCCTCGACTCGGCGCAGGTGAGGTTCGCTTGGGTACCACCGGTACTGGTACTGGTACTGTTGTCACCCCCGCACTGCGCGAACACTCCCGTACCGCAATACAATACGATCATCAGGCACGTCACCAACTGAAACCAGTGTTGCCAAGTAAGTCCAAGTTAGGAGATTAATTGTGGCTGATAGAGCCTATTATAAAAACCTGAGTCTATCCAAGTTTTATTTTCTAAAGGGAGTAAAAAATCCTTATCTATGCCGTCCTTCGGAAGGGACGTCAAACGGAAGTCCCGAGGCTGTACGATGCCAGGTGCCGGGTATCATTATCTATTTCTTACTTTTTTACTTCCACACGAATATTTTATTACATTAAAAACCAGATTGTTTTATATTATTCCGAAAATTATGAATTTATTAAAAATAATTCAGAGAATAATTTTCAAAACATATGTTATAATATTAAGTTGTGTGATGTTTGAAAAAACAAAACAAGATCAGTCGTCGTGGGTGAAGGTTGCTACTCAACATTTGATTTCGTCGCCATTTTGTCTCGCCATCTTCTTCATCTTCTCAAATCCCACCAGTAAATCCTCTTGTTTATTTTCACCTCACCCTGGACTTACAGATATGAGACATTCAGTTATTTCAAACTCATCAACATATCGAAGCATCAACTCATCGCTATCAAGAACTCAACTCAACGAATTTCAAGAACTCAGTTCATTTTTCAGTTTCTTAATTGATTCACAGACCATTCATATTTATCTGTTTTGAAGACTCGTCCTTTTTAGTAAATAAGTTGATTTCATTTTTTTTTTATAAATAATTAATTATACGAGCTTTGTATATTGTCTTTTTCATAATTTTTTTTGCTGTATAGTATAATTTTGTTTTTAATTTTATATTTATATTTTACTTCTCTGCCTGTCATACATGAGATTCCTATTCTTCTCTATTTATTCTTAGGTATCATATTTTTTAATTCATTTTCTTTCATTTTACTTGTAACTCCCCAGGAGTCTATTTTCATACAATTTTTTTCTACAATACAATTCTATCTTTATTAAACTAAGTTTTCCATACATATTATATTTATATGTTTTTCATTTTATTTTTTCCGTTCAACTTGATTTCTCTCTTTGTATTTTGTTTTGCATTATCACCTTTCTATACATCTATTATGTAATCATCTTTATTCATATATCCTTTCATAATATATCCTTCACTTTTTTCGCTCAATTTTTCTATATCTCTATATTATGTTACGTTTTCTGTATCTCTATGTTATGTATTTTTACATTCTATTCTGTTTTTGTATGTTTTTTCTCATAGCCCTGAAGATGACCTACACAGTAGGTCGAAACGTCGGCACACATATAATATAATAGGTTTCAACTTATTTGCTGTGTTTTTTTTACTGCACCCCCAACTATTTCCTTCCTATATTAGTACCTACCAGTCAACGAATTTCTTTACTACTTTTGTTGCTTTAGTTTTTAAATAACTTTTTTTCTTCCTAGGTTTAGTTGTGCACTTTGATATTTTTGTAATTGTTCTTTTTCGATTTATACATTATACATTTATCATTTATTCATTTTGTATTTCATTATTTGCATTTACTTGATGAATTCATTTCTGGTTTTAATTTTATGTATTTGGGGAAATAGCCAGCCAATCAAAAGTCTTTTTTTATTGAATTCACAACCGGCAAATTCGCTCGGATAGAAAGTTAGCGAATTATAGTTAGGAGTCCCTTATTCCACACTTTAAAATCCCTATCCTAAATAAACCTGGGTAGGCAAAATGTATAGCTCCCACTGCACCATCGTCACCCATAGCAGCATAAAGTTACTTTAAAGAAGATAGTGAACATCAGTACATGACCTTGGACGAAGGAAATCCTGAAGATTGGGGTCTTTATGCAGAGGTACATCAGCCTCTATAGCGGACACCTTTAGGACAAGTGCATTCGATAATAAGAAGAAGCGAGGAATAAAGAGATTTCTAATACTTTCCCTCTTCAATCCAACCTCCGGGTGACTTTCTTTCGCATGACATTTGTCACAACCAAAGAGCTTACAGGCTTGCGTGACAGAGAGAAGTGTCAGCGACGGGTATTTAATAGCATTTCCTGTTTTGTTTTGTTTATTCATTAGAAAATAATTAAACTAGAAATTGTGAGAAATAGATATTACAAGAGTTCGCTAAACGCCTTCTTAAAATAGGTTTCACTTATTATGCGTGAAGCGTTATTATAAACACCGCTATAAGTTGTTTCTATTTTATTTTTTTAATTACTTTTTATTTTCTTTATAAGCTTTTTCTTATATACTGGACTATCTTTTGAAATCATATAATTCACTAATGAGCAAAAAAATCTTTATTCCAGTCAGATAAATCTTGTTAAAACATTAACGAAGGATTAAAAAATACGTTTCGACAAATTCATTTGTCATTTTCAATTCTTGTTCTTCGTAACATCCTTTAAAATTCATAAGTAAAAACATCACTTGAGGTCAAAACGGATCTAAAATCAATTTTACAATAAAGTTAACCTTCTTCCAGGACTTTATTGTAAAATTGATTTTAGATCCGTTTTGACCTCAAGTGATGTTTTTACTTATGAATTTTAAAGGATTTTACGAAGAACAAGAATTGAAAATGACAAATGAATTTGTCGAAACGTATTTTTTATTCCTTCGTTAATGTTTTAACAAGATTTATCTGACTGGAATAAAGATTTTTTTGTTCATTAGTGAATTATATGATTACTTTTTATTTTATTTATACGGAGCGGAGTAGTTCCGTGCGTAGAGTGCCCAGTATTTGAGCTCAGAGTCTCGGCTTCGAGTCTGGCTGACAAATTATTGAAGTGAAAACTTTAGTTTGTTTATTTAATGTCACTTTTATACTGCTATGTCTAATCGGACGACGCTATAGTGGGAGCTCTAAATTTTACCTATCCAGGTTTAATTAGGACAGGGATTGTTAACGAGTACCTGACATCACACAGGCTCGGGACCCCTGTTTAACGTCCTTTGCGAAGGACGGCATAAACAAGGTTTTTTAACCCTTCCGGGTTAGGAACCCACAATCTTGAGCTTAGTAGATCGTTTTGCTAACCACTAGACTACGGCTAGCCTGTGAAAACTTCGTTAGCCGCGTTGAGGGATATTTGTTAGAGGAAAAACTTATGGGTCTGCGTCACAGACATGCTCGTGACGTGTTGCGAGAGTCTGGCTACACCTACCGGCCTGCGCATAGTTTATACGGCATGATATAATCAATTTCAGTTAGAATTTGATTGATGTCAGAGGAATAAAATTTAAAAAGAAAAGTTCAATAATTGGGCTATTCATAGAAATAATAACTTTAGACATCAATAAACCATTAAACATGTTTCCCCGTATTATTTCAATTAAGCTCTATTGATATTTTGTATTGAGCTTGTGCAGCTCATCGTATGTTTTGATTAATAAATAAACTACTTGAAAATGCACATGATTATTGCTCGAAGTGCCAATAGACGTGAAAAGTAGATAATGTCAATTTAAAAATTATGAAATTTAAATAATTCAGACTATAATTGATTAAGAAATTCAAAAAAGAAAACATCTTTTACAGAGGATTGAATTTTCATTTTTGTCGGAATCCTCAGAACTGACTATTTTATTTTTTTAAATATATTAATCTATTAGTTGTATCCATGGGCATAGTCTGAGGGATCAGCAGGCGCTCCTAGGACTCTATAAAGTTGGTACCTTTAATTTGATGGTGATCAATCTCGGTCAAATCAACTCCCTGCACACCCGTTGGCTAAAACATCACCGCCCCTATTATGTTCTGAACCCAACAACCTTTATGGTTCAGTTTTGGGCCTCCCCTTCCTGTGCAAATGTGAGGTTGGCGAGCACCATTATATTGAATCAATATATAATTCAAACTAATCGGCTCCAACTAAGGACAACTACATTTTAAAAAACCACTACCATTTGCATTGGAAAGTGGCCAATAAGGCACCAAATAAAGCAACTCCACGCTTTCCACTCATCCAATTGGTTCTCGTGTGAATGTGAATGTGATTCAGGGCATCTGGAAAGTTATGAAAACTCGATCCGCCATTCCGGAAAATCGTTCTCTTTTGTATTTTTTTTTACTTTCCATAAAGTCAATTTTCCAACAAGCTTTGCTATCTCTGGATATTTTCTTGTTATATCAAATGCATTAGGAGAACCGCAGACATTTCTTTGTTTTATCTCGATTGGTGCTATAGATCATGAAGATTTTCGCCTGAGCGACGTGGCCATCTTGAAGACATGTATTGCTCGCGCACAGACAGCCTAGCCTGTAATCACCAGTGTTCTTAATGCCGACGAATACTTCAAAAACATGGACAAATTAGACTAGAAACAAGGATAATGGCTGTTCGGAGTCAGCTGGCGCACGAGGACCTATGAATTTTTTCCACAACCTTCTTTGTCTTCAAGTCTCCTCGAAATCTCTGTAACCACCGTTGAACAGTGCACTTAATTATATTTCTTTTACCCAAGACTTTGTTGATATTTCTGGGCGGGATATCGAAAAACAAAATCACGCTTAAACATCTTAGTAAAGACTAAATTATTTCCAAGTAGCAAACTGTTACAGAGGTAAACAAACATTCTTGTTTGAAAGAGGATTAATAAGTGAATACATTTATGAAAGTCAAAAGATCAAAACACAAACAGTTTTTTCAAAATATCAAAAAAAAAATCCTGCATTATTTTTCGGATAAGCTGATAATTTAAAGGTATTCTGTAGTTCAGATAGTATTATATTTTTTTAAATATAGTTTAAGCAAGAAAAAAATAAATTTCAAATCTTTATCGCACCATTTTAATTTGTACTGCAATTTATACAAATGATATATTTACATACATACATCCCTGAAGGCTTTTAACGGTGACGCAGAAGATGTATAAAGTTTTAAACATTAACAACATTTTGATAAACTTACAGGATAAAGTTTAAAAATCGTGTATCGTCGTCCCCACTAACGTCTTAGCTAAAACTTTCTTGAACCGATAGGTTTGATTCATTATTGTAAAAGAAAGATAGACAAGTGAAGTTTTGACCCACATTGAAATCTTCATTAGGGCTTAATAAAAACAATTTATTAAAATTAACAAAGAAAAAACTGTGAACCCGTGAACGGTTCAGTACATGATAGAGACTGTCTTGTACTGGCCACGATTTCGCTCAAGCGCCAGATTTTCCCTCCTATTTTGGGCACCACTTTACAGAGGCTCGGTGAGCCCAAGGAGGGTCCTAAATCCCATATGGTCCATCTCCGGCTGCTAACACTCTTGAGGCCAGTGGGATATGAACAAGGATTTTCGGGATGGCAACTCAGTGCTCTATCACTGAGCCACTCCGCTCCCACAAGTAACAAATATACACACTTTTTAAGATCTCTTGTTTTCTAATAAAAAGTTTCTTACAACTTGATAATTTATTTTTACGTCCAGCCGAACCATTTACTTATGCTTATTTATTTAACTTATATAAATATAGGAAATATATAGAAGAGGTACTTACCGAAAGCATAGCTGAATGACAAGTGACACCGAGCCAGGTAGGGCAGAGACCATATATATATAGAGCTTTGTATTTTATTGTTCATAACCAACGAGAGGAACGCCCAATATCATTGTTTGTGGAACCGGGAAGCGTTCCGTACTCGACCACGTTTTCACTTCTCGCATGCCAAGGCTACAACGTACCTAGAAGAATACCGCGCAGACAAATTTCTCTGTTCGAATCGATATAATCGATTATTTCGAACCCTAATCCGTAAACACGAGAAGACAAAACACACTCTGGACCGATCGGAGGCGGGTGCGAGTAGCTTATAGAGCACAATAGATGTTTATCATCATATATTTTCCTTTAAGTTATCATTTATTCTTGGAATAACATTTAAAAGTACTTGTTTACTAGCCGGTACCCATGGATTGTTATCCACCATTGTTTATAACCTGAACACTGATAATTCTGATACTGATAACAACCTGAACGGGTCTGGAGTTCAACACATGGTAGAGACTTTACTGTTCCATGGACATCGGTTGCGCATGAAGGTGATTTGTCCTTGATCGCGCTCAGCCATCAAATTTCCCCCCTTATTTTGGGTACCCATATTATTGAGGCTGGGTGAGCCCCTGGAGGGTCCTAGATCCCATATGACACATCTCCGGCTGCTAATAGACTAAATAAAAATCTTGCCAGCGAGCAGGATTTGAACCAGGATTTTCGGCATGGCAACTCAGTGCACTACCAATGACTCAATAAGCTCCTTCGATACTGACAACACCTACCTTCATATTTATGTTAATGGGGAAATTGAAATATAAAAAATGAAATAAAATGCTTATAAAATAAAATACCACATTCCTTTTCTTATACATATAAATCTTTTTCCCTACACTTTCGACGAAGACATCTCCATTTCTATTACTATCAAAATCCATTTAATGACCTTTTTCACATAATCTCATCTTTGGAATTATTCCGAACTCCTGGAATTATTTCACGGCTTTTTTAAAGGCGGCTATTCCCGAAGAGCTATTCTGTACATTCCAAAAAGGGCAATAACAAAAGGAATAAGGATGATAATTCATATACACACAAAGTTATATTTTAATGAACAATACAGAAGTTAAAAAAACAAAACAATAAACAAAATTAACACTACATTTAATAGCGCACACAGAAATAACTTAAATGAGACGAGTAACAAGATGTTAGATTAGAAAAGGAGGTAGGTTCCTAAGTACTGTCAATTGTTGTTTTTATTAACCATTATAGACAGAAAAGGAACTGTTATTTCCCCTTAAATATTCTCTTTCCAGGTTTTAATGGAAACATCCGTTTTGATTAGTCAGGTTTAAACTTATCAAAACAGATGTTCGTACTTCCCAGGTAGCCTTCCTAAATAAACTCAACTATTCATCGCATATCTTATTTCTATGTTAGCTATTCCGGGGACCATATATGTATAGCCAGTTCTACTGCCAAAAAAAGTTTATAAACTACGTTTTTGTTTTAGTTAATTTTTTAAAGATTAAAATTAATCTAGATCAATAGTGCGTTCAAAAATTAAATTTCCCATTTAAGGTCTCAACAGACTTTAAGGGTAGACAATAAAAATACTCAAAAACAAAACACTGGTACAAACCTGTAACATCACAACCCATTCAGGTTCATGATTTCAGTACGTGGTACAGACTTTTTTTTTTTTGGGCCCCCTTCCTGCCATTGCTGGCATACGGGGTTCGGATGTGGCGGGTTAATGCGTTGGGATTACGCATTCCCGCCACTGCCAAAAACAACTCTTTCTTTTTTTAAACTTTAATAATAACAGTACATCTTTGGGGGGAGTACCATTTAATTACTATGGTACAACGATTAAAATTTTCCTCCGGGGGGGGGTCCCGTCAGGCTCCTCGTCTGGTGGCTCGCCTAGGGGCCAAGGGTGAAGTGCGCAGTCCCGACCACGTCCTTCCACCAGTAGATGAACTCCTTGAAGAAGGGATAGTTCCCCTCCTCCATCAAACGTAGGAAGTCCTCCTCGGCGAGGGCGAAGATCCCGGTTTTCCTAGACAACCTGGCACGGTGTCCTTCCAACGCGGTGCAGGAAACAATAACATGTTATGCTGTCTCAGGGACTCCACAAGCGGGGCACCGGGGGTCGATTTCTCTCTTATGCTCACTGAACTTTCCACGGAACCCGCCATGTCCTGTCAACATCTGCGAGACCCAGTAGTCCGGGAGGACCCATGTAGTCACCAATCTCGACTGAACGGTGGGGAAGAACTTCCTCAAGGTAGAGCCCTTCTGGCTTCCCACCCACCGTCTGTTCCTTTCATCAATGGAGTCCTCCCTCACTATCTTCTTCCACCTGTTGGGGGTCTCGCAGATCCTCTCTCGGAGTCCCTCCGGGAGCGCCGCTAGCCCCTGCCTCTTCACCTCGTAAGTCATAGCGTCCTCCTTCAGGACGAGGTCCAGGGGTATCGCTCCCGCCAGCACCTGCACCGCCACGTGCGACACCGTTCGGTAAGCCTTCGTGACTCGCAGCAGAGCCAGTCTCTGGATTGTGGCCAGTCTCCTCTTCTGTAGCTGCGTGAGGTTTCGGCTCCACGCTGGGGATGCATACCTCACGATACCCAAGACCACGCCTTTGTATATGGTCATCGTTGCTGGGTACCTGAGGCCCCAGAATGCACCCCCTATTCTTATAGAATGCACCCCCTAGTCCATTCAGTGACAGCGTCACCCTATCCTTCAGGTATCCCAGGTGAGGGGTGACGTCGAAGCCTCTCCTGAACTTAACGCCCAGGCACGTCACCTCCTCACCCAGTCTTATTATCTCTGCATGAACCTCCAGGATGATAGGGTGAGCCCTGTCAGCGGAGCCTCTGAGACGTATGGTCTGGGTCTTGGCTGCGGCCATACTCAATTTCGTCCTCACCCACCATTGCGCTACGAGACTGGCGCACCTTCGTGGTAGAGACTGTAGATCACCCTCAACCACCAGGTGTCAACCAATTTTTAGAGGCTGGGTGTGCAACGTAGAGTCTCCAGATCCCTCAGTGTCCATCCCTGGCTGTTAACAGATTAAATAAATCATCTGCAACAACCGGATTTGAACCCGGGACATTCGACATGGAACTCATAAGTTTATATCCAATATATAATAAATCAATTGTACTATTTATCTCTTATAGAATAATGCCTTCATTATGTTTTGCATCCATCAGTCAATGAGTTAAATATTGAGTGAAGAACCCGGCTCTGCGCTTGTTTTTCATCTATTAAACATATTTTGTATTAGAACTCTTAAGTATTGATACTTTCCTTTCGATAAACTGATACCATCGAATATTTGATTCAAGTATTAAAACCAGTATCGATAACTAATCGTTGAACAGGTACTTGTCTATTCGGACGTCCGTTGACACCAGCGCCCCAAGTGTCACTCTTGTTAACTATCTCTTACTGTTATCGTAACCTTTCCAAGCGCTTTGTTATTGTTTGTGTCGTCAAGTTGAAGGTGAATGTGTTTTGGATTATTTTCAATATGACTTGGAATTTAAAGAAGATTTTTCGCAGGGTCAATCTTTGCCCGGGCAAAACTTTTCTCTTTAAAATAAAAATATTTTAAAATTAACTACAAATTATTAAAAATTCTCATATTTCAGTTAGATATTGTTGTTTTTAATGAACATTGCTTGTAATAAATGTTTCATTTTTTCTATTTTTATTTTGTCTTCACATGTTTCTCATTTATTTTTTCCCTAAAAATCTGTTCTATCATAATAAAAGGGAATGCCTATTAGTGACGGGGTCAAAATAACGTCGCAGTATAAAAAAACGTGTTATTGGAAAGTAACGGTTACTGTGATAACGTGTTACCAGAACGAGCCCGTTATTGGAATAACTGCATCGTTTCACTCGCGCTTCGACTTGATATGAATTAGAGGTGAAGGGCGAGGCGTTATCACAGTTAGCGAGATAACTATCTTCTCAACTAAAACAATTTTATTGGCTCAGTTTGCTATTTTTTGGAAATATAGAAATATTTCGTTCACAATTAATGATTGAAAAAAAATTAAACTTTGCTAATTCGAACAAAGACATTTAAATAGTATCAATTGAATATGTTTTAAAATCATAACACTTCCTTAGACGTTATTCAAGTGGCTCTATCTACGTTATCAGAACATTATAGAACTATTATATTAATATGAAATATAAAATATATATGGGACTATTCCATGGAGTTATGGAAAAGCATTGACAATGCTAATAGCCATGATAGATTTATTTAAGATAATGACTAGTTATTATAGTATGAACCCAAAGTTGCAAAATACTGTTTAACAAATTACTCTACAATTATAAATTATAAGAAGTAAGTGATGATGAAAGGGTTTAATGAAATTAAAATACTAATATAATAATAAGCTTTTATTAGATAATTAAATACAAAAAGGATGAACAATTACTACAAATTATTAATTAATAACATAGCATAAATAAATTTAGTTTTAGCTAACTAAGCCAATAATGTTTTGTTAGTTCAACGGTATGAGAACGTAGATAGAGCCATTTGTATAACGTCTAAGGCTTTTGTTTTTTTGGAATGAGTTATTATGGGCTACATCTGTTTCAATTCTCATATAAATTTATTTATTAGATATGTTATTTTCTACAATGAAATAAAACGTTACTCAAATAACCTGTTACTGGAAGAAGTTATTACATGGTAGCAGTTATGCCATAACGAGTTATTAAGATTTCACTATTTAGCCCATCGCTACTGGAAAGCATAACCTCCCCCCCCCCCATAATTCAACGCAACTTACCGTTTCTACAACTAGACAGCAAACTTAAGTATTCGAAATTTATTAAAATTCAATTTTGGTAATTTTAGGTCAGATATATATTACTGTTTAAAAAGAGAAAAAAAAAACACGACATTTTTCATCGAAGTGTTCCCTTAACCATTAAATTATAAGAAATATAATATATTAATGTAAGTCGTGAATTCAACGACTTAACTAAGTAGATGAGTAGAATAAAACACTTGTGGATACAGTGAAGAACTGTAATTAAAAAAACATATTTACAAACTTATAAATAACTAAATAACTCCAGGTATCTTTAATTACAAACCTGAATCAACACAATTGTCAAAATTCCATAATAACACAAATAATATTAATTTAACAAATGTTAACTTCAGTGAGTCTCTCAGTAAGCCAAAATCTATCATAACCTTCCTCACATCTGTGCCTAAGGTTATCTTCACAGCTGTTAAGTTTGGCGTGAATATTCAAACTTACATTAAGTATAAGAAATATCAACAAATATACAGGTATATGTATCAAAATAACCATGTTGTTGAAAATCAAATCTATGACTATGACTGTAGGTTTTTAGTTTTATTTTATGGATATGCATGAGAAAATACAAAAATTAAAAGTTCTCTACTTTATTTTAATTGCCGTTTTTGAGTAACAGAGGTCTAAATACGAGTTTAACGCAATCGAATAGTAAAATTAACCCAACGATTATGAACAAACCCTAGTACTAAATTTAATGGTTAAGGGAACACTTCGATGAAAAATGTCGTGTTTTTTTTTTTCAATTTTAGTAAAAATTAACTTTCTGAGCGTTGTTCTAATGTTACAAGACAAACAAAAAAACTCCAATAGTTATGTTCTTGTCGAGAACAGTCTTTACTCGTTAATTGTTATATATTTGATCTTGACCTCCCCCCCCCCCCCAACCAGTCTCAAATTATGAGAAAAGAAACCGAAACATCCAACTCAAGCTTTTTAATCAGACATCATATTATTCAACAAATGTTCTTGGGGGAAATATATTATTTAACAAAGAATAAATCGTTTATATTCTTTGAAATATGTGTTAAGAAATAGTAGGAATGAGTTGCTCCGTCACTAGCTTAGATAGATATTAACATGTGCACTTTTGTTTTTAGAAGGTTGGTAGTAGTGGTGTTTTCTGGCTCATAACCGGGATTTGTTTTCTCTGAGGTGGTCTAGCCGTTTTAAAATTATTTATTCTTGTTTTGGTAAGTATCTTATTAACATTAATATCCATAAGTATTATTAACATTTAAATAACTTCATGTAGTAAGTATATATGTATCTTTAAGGTTTTAAATCAGAATGAAATGTTATAAAGCACTGAATATTTAGAACAGAATTACTCAATAAAATTTATACTCAATGCTTGATTTTTCATAATCTTTGGATCATTCATTTTCTCCAAAATAATTTTCACAAGTCTCTAGAATTGCAAAGTTATTAAAAGTATAACTAAGAACCAATAAGTTAACAAAATATTATAAGCATGTTGCCTTCCTTTGCTGGTATTCATTTGTTAAAAACAAATCAGGAATTTTTAAAACTAAAAACTGTCTCTTGAAATGGTAAGTTAAAAGATATATTTATATTGACCCATGTAAATTAATAATCCCTCTACATATACTATTTATTGGACTAATGTTGATTTTTAAGTTCTAGTTTCGCTTTAAGTTTTCCCTTCGAGTTGAGTTACAAGTTTTATTCATTTCCATTTTAATATTCACCAAAAATAAAAATTATCTAGAGCTTCAGTATGGAAAAAAATAATGTATATATTGGAAATGTGTAGATTTCGGTAAATAAACAAGAAATAAACTTTTCAACTAACATTTGAAAGTATAAATGATGTATTTTTCTTGAAACAATCATTTCAATATGAAATGATTACAGAAATTAACACATTTCTCATTATAACATTCTTTTTTCCATACTAAAGCTCACAATAATTTGTATTTTTGGAGAATATCAAAAAAGAAAACAAATGAATCGTTAAAACTTGTAACTTAAGTTGAAGAGACAACTTCGGAATGATTACCTAATACATGAATATGGTGCTGGACAGTGATAATTTCTCCTCCAACTCAGAATAAATAAGGTGAATCGAGACTGATATCTCATCATATTTAAATCTACATATATCAAAGTTGGAAGCTTTAAAAATTGAATACATAATGACAAGAATTGAATAACTGAAATGAGAGGAGTGATAAGAAGAGGTTAAAGGAAATAATGAGGTAGGTTTCATGTAGACCAGCTAATACACAAGTACCTTTTTTCAAATTGCATAAAAAGGGAAAAAAAATTCAAATCTATATCCCAGTATTTTAATTTGTTTTTCATTCTAGAATCTCTTTAAAAACAATGTACGTGACCACTTTTTCCATTAAATTTTACTGAATTTTTATTTGGATGGATGTTTTCGATTATTCTCTTCTATAACGATTTCTTTCGTTATTACACCTTTTTCCTCTGTTCTTTTTTTTGGCAAAATGTATTCTTCTTGTATTGCTATATGTTTATTAAGTAATACTTAAAATTCAATAACATTTCTTTGAGAATTTAAAAGTTCAAGTAAAGTTTTCTGCAGAAATTTCGATTCGGAGATCATTAAAAAAGTACAAAGGGTTTTTTCAAAAATTATTTAACAGGTAACTGTTAAACGAACTAATCTGTAATTAAATTAGTACCATTATTGGTACTATAGACTGTACAATATGGTATAATAGACTATATTCAGTATAACTATAATATACTTGTATAACTATAATATAACATTTCTCCAACTAAATTATAAAATAGTAAAAACCATACAAAGTATTCAACTATAAGAAAATGTAATGAACTAGTAATTAAGCCTGGAAATTAGAAATGAGATACATGTTGCATTATTTAATAAATCGTATGTCTGTTAAATTAATAATACTTTAATTTGTGGGTAAAATTTATGTAAATAAATTTTTAAAGCTTTAAAGTAACCCTAAAAGAATATATACATTTAATAATTTTCCTCGACCTTAGTACCCTCAGATCAGCCCCGGCTCTCCAACTGCGAACATCGCTGCAGTTCATAATTTAACTATTAGAACTAAAGTTAAACAATATATTCAGATAAAATAAAGTATTCTACAATTAAAATAAGGTATTGAACCAATTTTTACCATTGCATAACAGAAATAAGGTACTTTTAAAATAGTTTAATAAATTGAATATTTGTTAACTAAACCATCCATTGAGTTAGGTAAATTTAACTTCATGAAATAGGTTTTAATAACTTTGATAATGCAATAAAAGAATATATAAAGTTAATAATTATTCCATCCCCTCTACTCCGTGAACATTGAACCTGTACTTCGTACCTTTTAGTCTGCTCCGGGATCCCTAACAGCGCACATAGCTGCAGATTATAATTTAACTATTAGAACTAAAGTTAAACAATATATTCAGATAAAATAAAGTATTCTACAATTAAAATAAGGTAATGAACCAATTTTTACCATTGCATAACAGAAATAAGGTACTTTTAGTATAGTTTAATAAATCGAATATCTGTTAGCTAAACCATTCAATAAGTTAGGTAAATTTACCTTCATGAAATGGTTTTTATAACTTTGATAATGCAATAAAAGAATATATAAAGTTAATAATTATTCCATCCCCTCTACTCCGTGAACATTGAACCTGTACTTCGTACCTTTTAGTCTGCTCCGGGATCCCTAACAGCGCACATAGCTGCAGATTATAATTTAACTATTAGAACTAAAGTTAAACAATATATTCAGATAAAATAAAGTATTCTACAATTAAAATAAGGTAATGAACCAATTTTTACCATTGCATAACAGAAATAAGGTACTTTTAAAATAGTTTAATAAATTGAATATTTGTTAACTAAACCATCCATTGAGTTAGGTAAATTTAACTTCATGAAATAGGTTTTAATAACTTTGATAATGCAATAAAAGAATATATAAAGTTAATAATTATTCCATCCCCTCTACTCCGTGAACATTGAACCTGTACTTCGTACCTTTTAGTCTGCTCCGGGATCCCTAACAGCGCACATCACTGCAGTTTATAATTTAACTATTAGAACTAAAGTTAAACAATATAATCAGATAGAATAAAGTATTATACAATTGAAATAAGGTAATGAAAGATTTTTTTCCATTGAAAATAAAAAATAAGGTATTTTAATATAGTTTAATAGTTTAATGTCTGTTAAATTAACCATCCATTAAGTTAGGTAAATTTACCTTCATTAAATGGTTTCTATAACGTTGATAATGCAATAAAAGAATATATAAAGTTAATAATTATTCCATCCCCTCTACTCCGTGAACATTGAACCTGTACTTCGTACCTTTTAGTCTGCTCCGGGATCCCTAACAGCGCACATCACTGCAGTTTATAATTTAACTATTAGAACTAAAGTTAAACAATATATTCAGATAAAATAAAGTATTGTACAATTAAAATAAGGTAATGAACCAATTTTTACCATTCCATATCAGAAATAAGGTACTTTTAATATAGTTTAATAAATTGAATATTTGTTAACTAAACCATCCATTGAGTTAGGTAAATTTAACTTCATGAAATAGGTTTTAATAACTTTGATAATGCAATAAAAGAATATATAAAGTTAATAATTATTCCATCCCCTCTACTCCGTGAACATTGAACCTGTACTTTGTACCTTTTAGTCTGCTCCGGGATCCCTAACAGCGCACATCACTGCAGTTTATAATTTAACTATTAGAACTAAAGTTAAACAATATAATCAGATAGAATAAAGTATTATACAATTGAAATAAGGTAATGAACCAATTTTTACCATTGCATAACAGAAATAAGGTACTTTTAAAATAGTTTAATAAATCGAATATCTGTTAGCTAAACCATTCAATAAGTTAGGTAAATTTACCTTCATTAAATGGTTTCTATAACGTTGATAATGCAATAAAAGAATGTATAAAGTTAATAATTATTCCATCCCCTCTACTCCGTGAACATTGAACCTGTACTTCGTACCTTTTAGTCTGCTCCGCGGGATCTATTTAGATAAAATAAAGTATTCTACAATTAAAATAAGGTAATGAACCATTTTTTACCATTGCATAACAGAAATAAGGTACTTTTAAAATAGTTTAATAAATCGAATATCTGTTAGCTAAACCATTCAATAAGTTAGGTAAATTTACCTTCATGAAATGGTTTTTATAACTTTGATAATGCAATAAAAGAATATATAAAGTTAATAATTATTCCATACCCTCTACTCCGTGAACATTGAACCTGTACTTCGTACCTTTTAGTTAGCTCCCGGCTCCCTAACAGCTCACATCGCTGCAGTTCATAATTTAACTATTACAACTAAAGTTAAACAATATATTCAGACGAAATAAAGTATTCTACAATTAAAATAAGGTAATGAGCCAATTTTTACCATTGCAAATCAGAAATAAGGTACTTTTAATGTAGTTTAATAAATAGAATATCTATTAACGAAACCATTTATTAAGTTAAGTAAATTTAACTTCATGAAATAGGTTTTAATAACGTTGATAATGCAATAAAAGAATATATAAAGTTAATAATTATTCCATCCCCTCTACTCCGTGAACATTGAACCTGTACTTCGTACCTTTTAGTTAGCTCCCGGCTCCCTAACTGCCTACATCGCTGCAGTTTATAATTTAACTATTATAACTGAAGTTAAACAATATATTCAGACGAAATAAAGTATTCTACAATTACAAAAATGTAGTGAACCAATTTTTTCCATTGCAAATCAGAAATAAGTTACTTTTAATATAGTTTAATAAATTGAATATTTGTTAACTAAACCATCCATTGAGTTAGGTAAATTTAACTTCATGAAATAGGTTGTTATAACGTTGATAATGCAATAAAAGAATATATAAAGTTAATAATTATTCCATCCCCTCTACTCCGTGAACATTGAACCTGTACTTCGTACCTTTTAGTTAGCTCCCGGCTCCCTAACTGCCTACATCGCTGCAGTTTATAATTTAACTATTATAACTGAAGTTAAACAATATATTCAGACGAAATAAAGTATTCTACAATTAAAATAAGGTAATGAGCCAATTTTTACCATTGCAAATCAGAAATAAGGTACTTTTAATGTAGTTTAATAAATAGAATATCTATTAACGAAACCATTTATTAAGTTAAGTAAATTTAACTTCATGAAATAGGTTTTAATAACGTTGATAATGCAATAAAAGAATATATAAAGTTAATAATTATTCCATCCCCTCTACTCCGTGAACATTGAACCTGTACTTCGTACCTTTTAGTTAGCTCCCGGCTCCCTAACTGCCTACATCGCTGCAGTTTATAATTTAACTATTATAACTGAAGTTAAACAATATATTCAGACGAAATAAAGTATTCTACAATTACAAAAATGTAGTGAACCAATTTTTTCCATTGCAAATCAGAAATAAGTTACTTTTAATATAGTTTAATAAATTGAATATTTGTTAACTAAACCATCCATTGAGTTAGGTAAATTTAACTTCATGAAATAGGTTGTTATAACGTTAATGATGCAATAAAAGAATATATAAAGTTAATAATTATTCCATCCCCTCTCCTCTAATAAAGATCTCAAATGCGCCTATCAATTATTTTTTGGTTTTCTTGCAATAGTAATTCTATGTGAAATACATAATTTGGTACTTATGTTTTAAATCTACCACCTAAAAAGGCTTATGTCATACGCATGCGCAAGCAGTTACATTTTATATCAGTTATAATTCTAACAGTAACAGTTACATTGTTAACAGAATCATTGGTCTTTGTTTCTTCGTGTGTTCTAGAGTTGTTGTTGTATCCTTATTTTTGTTTGTTGCTGATTTGTTGTTTGTTTGGTGGTTAGGGATGGTTATGGGTGGTTTTTATTTTAAATTGTTCATGATATATTCCATTATTTGTTTCTATTATAATTATATTTATTTATATTATATATTTCATTATGTTGTTATATATTCAATTATATTATTATTTCTTCTATTTATTTGTTTCCACTATTATTATATTGCATGCTATGTATAAAAATATTTAAAAAGGTTATCCAAGATAACTGTTAGAAATAACTGTTATAAAAACTTAAAAAAAAAAAAAACTTAAACAAAAATAACTGTTATAAAACGTAACTGGTTGTGCATTGGCCTTTACAGGTGGTGAGCTTAATACACAAGTACCCATAATTTATTTAATATATACATTAAATGAATAATATACCTGTTTATTATATTTATATTTCAATTACTTATAATTCAATATAATTTTGATTTGAATTACTGTTATTATATTTATTTTGTTTTTATTATAATTAAGGTAATTTATTTTTCAGGCTCATAATCTGAAGAATCTACTGCAGAGGTACTTAAAGGAATCTCATTGCTGGTGAAATAAGACTGCAATTGGATTGGCGTTTCTCATTACCATGCTAAGGAGATGAAGAGGATGATGATGGTGATGACCAAGCCAAGTAAGGGAATGTACATTTTACCTATAAATATACGTAATAAAGTGGATAATTATAAGATTCTAATTATATATTTTTTTTAAATAAGGTCAATATATAATTAGTATTATGATTAAGTAACTCAAATTATTTAATTTTAAAAAAAATAATTACTATGTAGAAAAATTGGTGAGAGTGATGTAATAACTTAACGCGATTATATTACCTTTAATAAAAATTTCAATAAAAATGTATTTACATTTAATTTTAAATTGTGTAATTATTATGTTTTATTTTACTAACTTTTTTTTGAATTTTTTACAGAAAGCCCGCTTGCTATTCCGGAAGACACAAGTCAAGTTCAGAAGCTTATCCTTGGAATCTAGAAGACTGCTGCAAACTTGTACTGCAGAGGGTTTGGTATTCTGTAGAAGAACTGCGAAGTGATTCTACGATTCACTCAACGACGGAAGACTCCTCCTAGGAGGCGGAACGATTCGCTCTCTCGAGGACCCGGCATGCCACCTTCTGAAACTCGGCTCATTCCCTGGCGAGTTAGTGAGGCGTTCTTGGTGCTGCAGAGTAGTCGAAAGAATGCGAGCCCAGAACTTTTGTGTTCGGCTTAGCTCGGAACAGATCCATGGCCATCGGGATCCTCCAAGTCCTCAACTTCGAGCTGACTCTTCCCCCCGCCTCTTTTCTTCTTTTTCCAGATTTTCTTGTCTTCTAGCCGAACCTATCTGTCGGGGTTACTTCTACTCGTTGAGATGTTGCCTTATAACGGAAGATTCGAAGGAAGGGGAGATCGAAGTATTCCACGGTTCGTCGTGTTTGAGAACTCGAATCGCGTCATCGAAGCGATGTCGCAACTGAGCAGTCTTCGTGTCACAGTCGCACAGGAAGAAGAGCATCGCACAACTTGCCGATGTTGGCAACAGGAATTACTATTTTGGTGGTTGAATTTTTGTATACTATTATTTTAGGAAGATATAATTGTTGACCTAATTATATTTCAGATAGCCCTGTCTGGGTCTAAATGTAACCTGTATGCCACCAGTATTTTGATATTTTTAACATATAAATTCTCACCAACCACCATTTTAAATTCAGTCTAAATTTAGCTGCATCTGCCCGGTTTTTAGTTATAATATATATAAATTAGCAGATGCTTTTATATAATCAATATTGTGGAAAACAATTAATATATATTTTTAGCCCCCCAAATTTTAGAGCTGTTTGTTCTCTGCCCAGCCCAACATTGGCTTTTATTAGTTGCGGTTCAACGCCTCATTTTTTCAGGAGCTAAAGGAAATCAAACCAAGTTAGATATAGTAGAGAGATATTAAATTTGAGGGATAATTTGGTTTGATTTTTGCTGGCACCTGAGGATGGGGTTTTGTCCTACATACTAATAGTTAAAAAGCCAATGATTCTGATCACTTGCATAAATAATTATGTAACTAAACTTTAAGTTTTGACTTTTATTGGCTATAGGTTTTTAGCCACTAAATTTTAAAATCGCGACCACTCGGTAAAAAAAAATTATTTTTTTAAGATCTAAATCAGAATTCTTTTAATCAAGAATTTTCTGAGTTCCGTTTTTAAATGAGTTCCGAAATTTGCAGAAAACTTTATTTAGATTCTTTAATTTCTGTTCCAACTTTAGTCTGTTGTGGGATGTTCTTCTTCTTGGGCGACCATGACACGAAAATCGCTCAGCTAGAGACATCACTTCGATAACGCGGTTCGGATTCTCTACCCGGCGAATCGTTAAATACCTCGATCCATTCTTCTTTCGACTCTTCCGTTACAATGCAGTAGCTTTTTGAGTTGGATTGGCTTCGAGAGGAAGGGCCGGTTCGGGGGGAAGAAAATTCGGGAAAGGGGGAGAGGCGGCGGTCGGAGAGATCCGCGGAGGTTTTGGACTCGAAGGAAGCCGGTGACGGTGGATCCGTTCCCTGCACGGGACGAGCACCGGAGGGTTGGGTTCGAGTCCCTTCAACCACCCCGGGGGATCGAGGGCCTCTTGCTGCTCACGAGGGATGAGACGGGCTTCAGGAGGTGGCTCGCCAGGTCCTCAGGAGTGCGGATCGTTTCGTCTCCAGAGAGGAGTCTTCTGTCGCCGAGCGAATCGTGGAATCTCTTCGAGTAACCTCCACAGAGCATCAGGTCCTTTGTAGTACAATGAACAGGGTGGAAACTACACATTGGATGGAAGAAGGCATTCGTCACGATGAAAACCAATGAAGCCTTCATGCTGAGCAAACACCCATGAAGACCTATGCTGAACAAATAAGGTAAGCTATTTACTACACAATTATAAAACATTTATTCACTTTTAAATATTTTTTATATGCTTCAGTAAACTTTTGATGGTTTCTTTACAAAGCATTAAATCCTTATTTTATTATTAGCTCAGACTGTTGATATAAAAGAGGCACATGATATATAGAAGAATCTCTGTATCGATACTATCGAATGGATATCAAGTATTGGTATCAATATTAAAATCAGTTCCGCTGTTTGTCACTTCGAGGTACAAGTTTTAACTGTCATTCATCTCTTTTTAAATATTCTTCAAAAATACAAATTATCATGAACTTTTTAGTACGGGAAAAATAATATAATTATAGAAAATTTGTTTGTAGTCATTTAATCAAGAAATAAACGTTTCAACGGTCATTTCGAAGTATAGATGATAAATGTTTGTTTAAACTTTCATTTCCTGATGAAATGACTACCAACAAATTTTCCATAATTATATTATTTTTCCCATACTAAAAAGTTCATGATAATTTGTATTTTTGAAGAATATTTAAAAAGAGATGAATGACCAATTTGTATGCTCAACTCTTTCGTTATATTTAAAATTTCATATTTACAGGGGCCCGGAATGCTACAGAATTACAAAGATCTTCTAGAAGCTTCTGTCGTCTACCAAGAACATCAGCTTATTCAGAAGATCTTCCAGACGTTAATAATGGCTTCGCAAGTCGGGCTTGGTCATCAGATCGACGCAGGCCATCTGGTTCGACGTAGGTCATCTGGTTCAACGTAGGTCATCCGATTCCACGCAGATCTTCGTGTCAGGAGGAGGCGGCCAACAGCGAGGTAAGAATTAGTTTTTATTCAACTATGTTTCTATGATTTTAATTGTTTGTTAAAAACACTTGTTATGTTTTGATTTTCAAAGTTAACTAAATATAAAATAAATGAGGCTGAGTTGTCATATATTTTTACGCTCCAAGGTCCAATGAAACTAAACATATTAGGCTACACCTACATTGGATCCGATTCGGTGCGGCGTGATTCTATCACATACGATGCTGGGGTCTATACGTTATACACATTTTACTATACATTATTGTAAAATATAGATGTATTAAAAATAATTAATAAATAGTCATAATTTTATCAATTTAAAGAACCAAATGTTATAACTCTCGATATATTTCAGTCATTTGGTTTGCTAGCGACGTCTCATCGTATCACACCGGATCCAATGTAGGTGTAGCCTTAGATTTTTAACAAAATTCCTGCTGGAAACAAACTCGGTATTGTTTGGTATAGTTTAAAAACTCTCTAGTAAAAGATTGAATAGCAACTGCAACCAAGGATTTGTTTTGGATCTTAAGGGAACAATAGTCTAAAAATTCACTCTATGAAGGGTCTTGGGATCTGTGCATGGTAGAGGGACTGTACTGTTTTTAGAACAACAGTTATGCTGGGAGGTAATTTGCCCTAGACCACTCTCAACTGTCAGGTCTTTCCCGGTTAAACGTACCCACTATATAGAGGATGGGTGAGGCCCAGGATTTCTTGAAGGACCCACCAGTTTTTTACACCACTTTTGCCCAAAATAATAATTGTACTGTCTATAATCTTCTCTCTCTAAGCTATTTTCAAAGTTTCTTATAATGCCTCCTACGTTTGGTCATTTCTATGAATTCTTCTTCTGATATTGAAAAGTGTTTGGATTCACTTCTACTTTTCACTCGTACAGAAACTATTTTCTATACAGATTGTGTTATACCCCACCACATAATCTCAGCCTGATCCAACAACCTCCACTGTCAGATGTTGATTGTCATAGTAGGAACCTCGCTCACTGCCATATTCCTAAAATATACAGTCTTTACTGGATGTATCTATGGCAACCACAAAAACACCTGGCCAGAAGATTCCCGCTGTTAATAGATTTTCTTTAGTTACTTAAAACCTTCATGTTCAAATGTTATGATTATTATCAATTTAATATACTGTTCGAAGTATCTACTGTTCTTTTTATTTCATAATACTCACACAGAGATAGGATTATTAATTAAAAATATTTAATACAACAAATCTTTACACTTTAATAAACTTATTTATGTTGATAGCTCTGTACAGACTTGAGAGCTACATTTTCTTTCTTTTCCTTGAGACTCTTAATACCACACTAGTAATATTCAAGACATATTTTTCTACAATATCACATCAATATTCATATTACAAAAAAGCGATCATCCCTGAACCGGATTTTAAAATAATGAGGCCTGCCAAGATTTAGGAAAACAAAATTAAGCAGTTTCACTATAATTATCCTAATGGGAAAGAGAGTAATATGTGGCAATGAAGGAAGAAATTGTTTGACTTGTGAATTCTGTAGAAGAAACATAAAATCAATGAAAAAAGTAATTAGTAATCGAAAAACAACCGCATTTAGTATTTTTTCTTTATCTTCCTCTTCTGCCGTTTAGCGTAGAGGAGCCTCTATCCATCGGGTGCATCCTTCTTGGTTTCAGCATGTCCTTTTCATTTGGGCCAGAGTTTTTCCCCTTCTTGCTCCTATTCTTTGTATGTGGCCTTGATCCTGCTCTGCTCAGAGGTTGGGCTTACATTACCTTTCTTGGTTGCTGTTCTTCATCTATGCCCGTACCATTTCAATTGTCTGTTTTGAATGGAGGTCTTTAGTTTCAGGCACTTGCAGTTCGTTTCTTATTGTCTAATTCGGCCCATCCTTTAACGACCAATTTGTGTAAGTACTTAATTTCTGCACTTTTAATGCGGCTTATATGTTTGCCAATGATCAAACTTTCACTCCAATTTGTAATCGTTGGTAGGTAGACTGGTTTGTGCATATAGAGCTTCATCTCTTCTCCCATGTTTTGGTGTCCAACTACACTGTTGTAGATCTGGTTATAAATTGATTACTTTGATTCTGTTTTTGATTTGTTCATCTACTTTACCAGACCTACTGATGTTTTTTTCTAGGTAGGGAATGTGGTCCACTGCTTCACGAGTCTCCCCAATCCAAAACAATGATATGCTTTCATGGTCATGCCTGGGCACATTCAGTACCTTACTTTTAGGGATGTTTATTTTCATTCCCTTAGGTTATAGCTCCTCTTTATATTCTACAAATATTTATTGCATCTTTTCTCTTGGATACGACAAAAGGGCAGAGTCATCAGCATAGAGAAGGCTCTGGACTACGACAGGACGCATATTCCATCTACTAATTATTGTTGGTGATGTTCTCCTTTTGCATATTTTATGGATGGGATCCATAAAACATACAAGTAATAAAGAGCTGGGGCTATCTTGCCTGATTACTTTACTCATCAGCGATGCATTAGCCTCTCTCCCATTGATTCACTCTACTCCTTTTTATTATCAATTTATTCCATTTTATAGATCTCCTCAGATGTTTTCATTTACCAAAGCATTTCAAATCTCCTTGTGTGGATAGAAGTCAAATGCAGCCTTCAAGTCTAGAAAGGCTAACAAAATATGGTTGTTCCGGTCCCATGATCTCTCCAATACTTGAGGACAAACATGTCCTGCTTTTGCCTACAGTGTCTAAATCCTTTTTGTTCTTGTTCAAGCTATGCCTCCACAATTGGCCTTAGTCTACTTTCTAGAATACATATCTATATCTTGTATACCACATAAAATAGACTGATTGGTCTATTGATTTTGCACTTGGTACTGGTGCCCTTTTTATGTAATATATATATATATATATATATATATATATATATATATATATGACTAATATATATTTCATGGTAGGACATATCATAGTGAAAAAGGGGCATCCAGCGCTCCTTGTAATAACAATAATAAATCTACTTTGTATTAACCTGTAATAATACTTTCTATTTGAACTCGACAACATCAAAAAAGGTCTAGAAAAAATAATGGAAGTAACATTTCTCCTTTTTATGTTTAGTGACAATGATAATAATTAAATATAGTTTTATTTTATGACTTATTTATTGTATTTCACAACACTTGCTACTTATGCTACTACACCATTTTTTTTTTTATTATCTTGATTATATTTAATTTTGTTTTTAAATTAATAATAAATATCACTAAATAATAAAAAGAGTTGGAATAACATTATCACCTACAATAGTTTTTTATTATTATTATTATTTTGATACTGTTCAATTATTGCTGTCCATTATGTAATTTCGGTGTTGATAAATTTACAAAGTTTATTATTGTTTGTTAAAATTCTTGATTATAGTAATATAATACCATAGTAAAGTTTTGCTAAAGTATGGCTATAATAGAAAAGCATAATATCACATCGATATAAATCTATCAGTGGTCGAGCACTGATTTGCTGTCATCATCATCATCATATCCAACTCTGCGCGCTAACAGATTAAAATAAATCAGCTAGCTGCGGGATTCGAAACCAGGACCTTCGGTACAGCAACTCAGCACTTTTAATTTAACATGTTAATATTTAATTTATTGTTACCAATTGTGATTTATATCTGTTTTTTTTTTTCAGGACGAAGAAGATATGCAACCGCCTTCGGAGATAGCAGCCTACACCTCGTAGATCTTCCAGACTCCGAAGCCATCACACCTCGTAGGGTGCCAAGTCAGTGGAACAAGTTCTAAGCATTCACTGTGACCCAGTCGGACAATATTAAATCATTAAAGAATCAACTAGAAAAATGAATTATTTATTTGATTCATATTGTTTTATTTCGATTATTTTACATAAATTATAACTTGCTTATAAGTCTTACAAAATTTAAACTCTATAACTTAACTTTAAATTATTACAACTTTATTGTTATGAATTATCCTTAACTTCTAAAATTATTTTTGATCTGGGTCACAGTCCTGCCCACTTTGGATACTGCATGTTGCTTTTTTCATACATATACACTCCCAAGGAACATAACAACATATGACACAATATTATTTTTTTTACTCAATAATATCAATTTCAGTGAAATTATTCAAATATTCCTTTATATAAATATTCATTTTTAAAATAAATTTAAAATTTTTTATTTCTTTAAATTTGTATTGTAGTTTCTAAATACTTTTAGATATAATTAAATTAAATTATTATTTGTTTATTATTGATTATTAATTATTTTCATTATTTATTTAATTGATGAAATACTTTAAAATGAGAAATTTGTTATAGCATAATTATATTATTTAATATTCAAGATAGTAAACAAGTTAAGTTAGGTAGGCTAGGTCACATCCTTAGTGGGCAGTATTTCTGCATGACGCATGAGTATGAGTGTGAAATATATTTTTTATATATCTATGGCAGCGACCTCCTCTCAAATATTTTAAGATTCATATCATATATATATATATATATTAATTTTTTTTTAATCTCATAAAATGTTAATTTAAATTTTATATCAATCACTTTCATTTAATTATTAAATTCATTCAGCAAATTAGACTTTTTTAAATAGATCATATTTTCAATTAATTATAGATATTTAACTAGAATTATATACTCCTTAACTTATTAAATTTAAAGCTTTCATTAATTTCTATTGCAGTTATAAAGTCATTTAAATTCAATTATTGTCATTAGTTATCAAATTTATTAATTTAATGTGAGAGTTGAGGATCTTCAGGACCTTCAAGACTGCAGCTGCGGACTCCTCTCTCATTTCACACCTCAACACTTTTTCAACAATAGTAAATTTTTAATTAAATCTTAAATTTAGTATATAAATTTTAAAATATTCTAATTTTGAAAGTATTTGTAGATTGATAAAATTAGATTTTAAATATTATTTTTTTAATATTTGAAGATACATTTAATTAAAATTAAAATTTCACATTGAGTAGAGTAATATTATTACAATTGCTATATTTAATTTTTATCCTTAAATATATTGTAAAATCTTTACACTTTAGGTTTAGGTACACATGAGAGTTGAGAGCAAGATCTTCGAAAAAGTGAGTACAACTATTGCATGAAGTTTTATTATAATATTTATATGTGTGATATTTTATTATATCCTCAGACCACCTTCAAAGTTGAAGGGATGTCTGGGGCTTCTTATTTTCTTTTTAAACCTACTTAGATTTAATATTAGTATATAATTGAAATAATTTTATTAATCTTGCTTCATCACATGTTGAATGAAATCCAAGCTGAGTTATCCCTCAAAATAATATCTCTCTACTATATCTAACTTAAGCTTAGGATTCTGCAGACATTGTGATGTTTAAATATTTTTTTCAATATTTTTCGGGACATCACACCATCATTGTGTTGAAGGCATGCCAATTTCGAGTTATCCCTCAAAAAAATATCTCTCTACTATAACTAACTCAAGATTGGTATTGAGCAGACATTGTGGTGTTGAAATGATTTTCCGAAAATTCTTTTAATTAGTTAAAAAATACCTTATAACATCTGAGTAGGTTAAAAAAATATGTATTTCAGGTTAATTTATTATATGTATTTTAGGTTAATTTATAATATGTAATTTAGGTTTATTCGTCGAATTTAGGTTTAGTCGTAAAATTAGGTTTACTCGTCGAATCTAGGTTTATTCGTCCCGTTCCCAAATTTTCTCCGTACGTCGAATACTACTAGATCTGAAATGATCTATAGTAGTTCCAACTTCTTCAAGATTTTATATCTTGAAGATTGTAGGGTAGGAATGTGGACTAGGCCTAATGGGGATACCACATTAAAAAAAACGCACCCCAGCACTCTACCCCTGTGGTGGTGTGGAAAGGAGTGCATTATTAATTTTTTATTTGTTTAATTTAGTTAATTATTTGTTTTTCAATATTTGATGAAATTTATAGGCTAGGTTATAAATATACTGTAGTAAATATTATTATAATAATAATTATTATAGCGGTTGTTACTTTTAGGAAAGTGATTAATCTTCAATGTTTTTCTTTTTTGCCTCTCATCTAAATATCTCTCGTCCTCTCATAAGAACGTTAATTTTTGCTTTCATCCCTCTATTTTCTCCAGGTGTCTGTAATATTCTATGCTCTAACTTGATAATCTATTTTTCGGCATTCGGTGAGGTCTTCAAGATGTTCTATATCGAACTGTTATAAACTCCTGTGAACTTATGAACTCCTGGTGTGAAAGGAACTGTTCAATATAAGCCAGCCCTTCTACTCATTTTACCTGATCTACCTCTTTGTACCAGAGGCAGTGCCCTCTGTGGACTTATTGGTCAACCACTGGGCACACAATGGCCACTCAGTACAGGAAAAGTAGTTCATTGGGAAGGACTGAGTACAGTAGTGGAGGAGTAGAAGACAGGATCTGATCAACATCATGGAGTAGACATCACTCAGAGAACCATCAGGATGAGGAGGAACGACCACCCAAGAAATAGCCATTCACAGAGAAGATGGACAGTGATCACAATAATCAAAATAATGTAAATTTTTGTATTTATAATCATTATAATATGTATCAGTATAATGCCCTTTATTTCATTTATAATAATAACATACAGTCCACTCTTAAACCATATCCCGTCTAGGGAACAACCTTTTCAAACTTAAACATGATGTACCCCTTCTAAATTAAACATGGTCATCCGGCCCGGAGGACCATCTTTAAGTTACAAGGGGATGTTGTTCCCTTGACGGGAAATGATGCTTCTGGAGTTGTGGACTGTATTTTATATAGAAATAATGGTAGTGGTGAATATTAATGAAAGGCATCTTAACTGCACATATTATAATAAGAAAGAAAATTACATAATTTACATTACTGATGTTGATTGTTATTGTCCGTCTCTGTAGCTGGCATGTTGGGCCTCTAACTGGCTGCCGGACTCCGCATACTCCCCACTCTTTCAGCTCTCTTTTGTTGTCTACTCCATGTTGCCGGAACACATGTTCATCACACAAAAGTCTAGATCCAACTCAGGCCCTTCTCAACCAGCAGTCCCCCTAGGGGGGGGATGATAGAGGGCACTGCCTCTGTGGCAAGGAGGTAGAGGAGAGAAAGGGGCAAGGAGTCGCTGAACATTAAACAGGTACTGCAAGAAGTGTGAAAACTGTTCAGGATCATGGAACCTATTGTTTGATGAGGATATGTTGGCTATGATGTGGAATATACCAATAAATATACTTTAAAAATTCAAAACACATTCTCCAGACCAAGGTATGCGAAGGTCACAGATATAGTCGAACTGAAAGCTTTTTGTGATCCATGTCTGTTTGCATGGTTAAACCTTTCTAGTCTTAGTTTTTAGTTAGTAATTTTTTTTAAAAATTTATTTATTGATATTAACAACTGTATTACAATAATACATAAAGTAAATAGGCTATGTGATACATAATGACATGAGTTAATGGCAAGTAGAGAAACTACCCACTGGTAGTACTCAAATCACTAGTTCAACTAAGAAGGTCACGTGGCCATCTTCTTTTCAGACGCCTCGGAGGATTATAGGGAATTGAAGAGGAAACAAGGTTCGAAAGTAGAGGGTTTGAGTGGGAATGAAGTTTGTTATGAAAGGATAGATACCGGGTTCGGGCCAAATAAGCAACAAATGGGACATTAAGGTCGTTATGGATGACTTAATTCTTAACAAAATAAGGAGCGTTGATGATTTTACGAAGGATTTTGGATTGTATGGATTGGATACGAGAGGAATTCGATGGGTTAGTGAAGCCTCAAAGCTCTACTCCGTAAGTCCAAATAGGTCGTATAATGGTCATGTAGATGAGTCTTTCGTAGTTAATTGGGAGGTTAGAGCGTTTGTCTAGTAAGTGTTGAAGTAGCCTGAAACGTCGAGCAGTTCCTGTCTTTTCAGTCTAGTATGAGGATTCCAGGTTAATTGTTTGTCGAGATGCAACCCTAAGTATCGGATCTGTTCTACAGGCACCAGTGGGATATTATTAAAGGATACTGAAGGGCAGGAAGCCATTGGTTTACGACGTAAGGAAAAAGTGATTTGAAGCGATTTTTGAGAATTTATTTTAATTCTCCAGTTTTGACACCATTCTTTAAGATCAGTGATATGGGATTGGAGGCTTTGGGGTGCAATAACTGGATTGGTGTTGACTGATAATACACAAGTATCATCAGCATACGTGGTAAGGATAGTATTAGGATGAGTTGGGATGTCAGCTGTATAAACTGTATAAAGGATTGGGCCAAGGATACTTACTACCTTGAGGAATTATAGGAATAAATGAAAAAACATAAGAGAGGTTACTAAGTAGTAAGCAAATTTATCGTTCCTGTATTTTTTTCTTCTTGTATCCTAAATATACATAATACAAATGTTAGTTAGTTATTATTTTCGGTTCTTAAGCCAGGCGCAATTGTGAACCGAACGAGAGCCAAGTCGAAAACGTTTGACTATAAACAAATATTAATGAATTTGTTTACTGAGTATTTACACCAGTGTCGGGATCAACAAAATTTCATCTGTGATTGACTTTAAAATGCTTTGGATCAGCTTCTTTCATTTTAGTTGTGCAATAGCCCTTCCAGGAATTGGAATAGACGATTGACCTTTCTTGATGTGATTTTTTATCGCATCTAACAAAAATACGGTTTCATTTCATGGTTTTGACGGCACCATTCTTTACCAATGTTCCTTTCTCTACTAAAAAAAAAAAAGACTAGATCTTTTTCAGTTCTAGCTAAATCCCAAATTTTGATCTTTTTTTTTTACAAAAATTAAGTGTGAAATAAAAAAGGAAAACCTGCTTTAATTTTGATGAATTCAGAGAATAGAACACATGGCCCCAAAAAAACATTCCCTTTATGATTGTAAGAAATTTGGCGGATGCTTCCACTAATATACTAGATTAATTGGTGAGTTTTCGCTTGCTCCCGAGTAACGGAAAAGCACCTTACTTTCTAACTTCCAAGCCCCTTACGTACTTAGTTTCAGTATATAACCTCAAGTTTCAACAAAAATGCTTATTTTCTTATTATTTAGATACAGTAGATATATACTTGGTCAATGGACGAATTACTATAAATATTCCTCACTCATCATGATATCATTTTTTATATTATTAGATGCTATTATTTTTTCACTTATTTTTCCATAAGCCTATTTCTTTTTATTGTAAATTTGTCGGTTTTTTATTTTACTTCTGTATTACATTTTCTGATTCTCTACGAAAATATACCTGTTGGTTATTTACTTTCAAGATATTATGTAAATATTGTTTTATTCTGATGTAGTCCTTTGGCCAGATAAATATTTATTTAATTTTGTTCATCTCTGTTATTCTAAAGGGACTTGGTCCCAGAATAAAATATTTTTTCTATTTCTGTTCTATTCTATTCTATTTCCTGAAAGTGATCTGTCAGATCGCCGCTACGAATCTGATGGTAGTGGTGGGGTCAAAATAACGTTGCCGTCTAAAATAACGTGTTATTGGAAAACAACGGTTACTTTGATAACGTGTTACCAGAACGAGCCCGTTATTGAAATAACTCCACCGAATAAATCCCTTCGAATCCCCTTGCCGGGATTCGAAGGGAGCGACCCCGGCGGTTCAAATGGTTAGAGCGTTGCCATGGTGAGGCAGATATCCGGGCTCGAATCCCGGCTGGAGGCAAATCTTTTCTCTTCAAAATAAAAATATTTAAAATTAAATCAATGATTAAAAATTATAAATTTTAGTTTTAGCAAACGAAGCCATTAACGTTTTATTAGTTCAATAATGTTCTGAAACGTAGATAGAGCCACTTGACAATTTTTTTGTTTTAAAATATATTTAATTATTTTTTTTTTGGAATGAGCTTTTATGGGCTACTTCTGTTTCAATTCTCATATAAATTTATTTATTAGATATGTTATTTTCTTCAATGAAATAACACGTTACTCAAATAACGTGTTACTGGAACAAGTTATTACATGGTAGCAGTTATGCCATAACGAGCTATTAAGATTTCACTGTTTAGCCCATCACTAATGCCTATTTCAAATTCATTGTAGGCAGCATAACCTGACATGGTCCAAATAGTTGAGGTAAGTGACACCCGAGCGCGCTGATGTCAACGGACGTCCAAATAGACGACCGTTGAACATTTATAAGGTATCAGTTCCCCAGGTTGTCGCTTCGAATTAAGTCTCTACAAGTTTTAATTTTTTTATAATATTCTCGAAAATAAAAATAATGTTATTGCTGACTGTAAATGGATTGAAGAACCGACTTACACACACTGTTTGGATTATACCATCATCTATACTCCGAAATATTTATTGAAACGTTCATTCCTTGATGAAATGATTACCGAAATCTACACATTTCCCATAATTACTTTCTTTCATACTGAAATTCACGATTGATAATTTATTTTCGAAAATATAAAAAAGGAAACGAAAAATTGTGACTCATTTCGAAGCGACAATCTCCTATTCTGAAAACATTTATAATTGATATAATTTTGTGTGTATTATTATATTACAATCATTCATGGTGGTTATTCTACATAAAATGTAATAATTAAACTTTGTTTTATTAAATATGGAAGCCTCAGCATCCATCTTACTTTTCCTTCAGAGATCTGGAACCACCTAAATACAGCAAATTATGGTCTTACAAATAGACTTAATATACATAAAACTATACAAGATATTGGTCTACTCTTGGACCTTGAAGACGAAATACCTATCATTGAGGCAGAATGTACTCTCATCAGATCCTGAGCAAGTATTTGTGAACTCCTTTAGACGTCATTAATCTTTAATCCTTAACCCAAGTCAGTGAGGGGCGACCTGTGGTCTAGTTAGCGTAACAAACTACTAAACCCAAGATCGCGGGTTCGTAGCCCGGCAGGTGGCCCTAGGATTTTTTAAAGGGAGTAAAAAATCCTTAGTTACGCCGTCCTTCGGAAGGGACGTTAAACGGGGGTCCCGAGCCTGTACGATGTCAGGTACTCGTTAAAAATCCCTATCCTAATAAAACCTGGATAGGCAAAATTTAGAGCTCCCACTGTAGCATCGTCCGATTAGCCTTAGCGGCATAAAGTGACGTTAAATGAACAAAACAAAAAAAAAACAAAAAACCCAAGTCAGTGTTGCCAAGTTGAGGTTCTTCATTATATTAATGTTTTTTTCTATTGCTAATGCATCGTTTATTCTAATTTGTAAATTAAAATTGTTTTGGATACACCTAATTTTTATTTTGTTTAACTTTATTTTAAAAGAATTTCCTGAGCATGCAGTGTAATAAGTAGATACACTGATTCATAGATTTAATTTTTAAGAAATGTAGCATTAAAAATTGAAAAAATAGCTTTTATAGCTTTAGTTTAGCTAAATAGGATAACCTCTAGGAATGGAAGTCTGCCAGAGGGGAAAAACAATTAAATTAGCAAAATCAATTGAAACATGTTTATTGTATTATTGATTGAAACTCAACATGGCACATGTTTCTACAGTAGAGTGTGTCATGTTCGTTCTAGGATACGTCAATTCAAGATTATAGTGACTAAAAAATCAGTCTGCATCAACACTATTCACAGGGGCCCACACAGTCATAAAATTCTCTGTGTACAATTTTTACAGCTAAGAATAGTTGAATTATGTCAACAGTGACTCCATCCCTCACTTGCTCTACAAGGTGTCTTTGAAAATAGCTGTTACCTTCCAGGAATTTACTGTCACCAACAGATTTGAATGTTGGTGGAAGCCTACTTTTACTAGCTGAAAGAATAGCGTCTGATTGCTGGTCATTCTGACCTACCCTTGCAGCATTGAACATTTTACCAGTGTGCTCAAGAAATTGATATGTGCTGTTGTCTTGATGGTTCAGCATATTAGATGCCAGTTTCACAGAACTCTTCAGACAACTCTCTCTAATTTGAGTTAAGACAACCTGGTTCTTTACCTTCTGCAAAGCCTTTAAGGTTTTGGCAGGGAAAACACCATCGCTCCATTTTTTTAAAGTAAGGCTTAGGGACACCGAGTCCTCCCAAAACAAATGAGCGTATATGCTAATAAGTTAATAACTTATTACGTTAATATAAATAGTTTTCATGGACAATAACCCATACTATTCTGACACTATAGCATTCTATTGTTAGGATTAAATAAAGAATGTAATTAGTTAATTAGGTGCAGTCATAAACAATATATCCATCGCTAATTTTCTTTACTTTTCTATAACTCTATATGTTATTATATTCTTTCTTGGTACTGCAATGTTTTTTTATAGTTATTTTTGTTTTGTTTGTTTTCTCTCGTAGCCCTGAACATGGCCTACAACGTAGGTCAAAACATCAGCACTAATAATAAACAAGTTTTACTTATTTAGTGTTATTTATGACTGCCCCCCCCCCATCTAATTCCATCCTTCATTAGATCTTCCAGTCAACTATTTTCCTCTCTAAGTTAGGATTAAATGTTAAATAAATTTGATTATTTAATTTTCATTACTGAATTTTGTTATTGAAAGAATTGTATAAAATAGTCCAGTCAATGAATTACACAAAATAAGAATGACTTATTTTATTGTACATGTTGAATAATTTGGTCTAGCGTCAATCCCCCCCCCCAATCATACAAGCTCTGAAGAAGACCCGCACTTTAGGTCGAAACGCCAGCTTACCAATTAACCGTTCTCCCTAAATAACAGAATTTTCTTGACCTCCCCACGGATCATTTTTGTTCTCTTATTTTATTGTACCCTCGTCATGACGAATCAAGAATGAATTATTTTACTGTGCCTAAATCATTCTTATTTTGTATAATTAATTGACTGCACTGAACATTAAAGTAATTATTTTTAGAATTACCATCAATCATATCCATTTAAAGAGAAAGATTTCAGGTAGGTATTTAGTAGATCAGTCCAATTCAATCTTTTATGACCTTTTTTTTTTTTATCCGAGTTTATATGTTTAAAAACCCAACCACTGAGATTAGGTTAACTAAGTAATTTAAGCGAGCCCAGGCACAAGCCTCGAAAATGGAGGAGGGTTGTGGACAGTCTGGCAAGTTCTCCCAGTAAAAGATGGTCAATGAAAGAAGCTAATATTAGCAGAGGCCAAGGTTCTTTAAGGACTGCAGAGCCCAGTAATAAATAAATTATATGTTTTAAAATTTATATAACATGGTGGATAGTACTTCTTTATCATAGGCTTAATTATTAATAATGTACAGTAGTTATCACCAGCAGTTATCACAAAGACAGCACTAGTGACGTGCCAAGGACTGATAAGGAGGCAATACTCAGGAGTTTTACTTTTATTTTCAATCTTAATAGATAACTTTGATTATTGAAAACTTTGAAGAAACCTAAATGTAAAGTACAACAAAGGATATTTTAATTTACGATTTGAAAATAGGGATAATGTATTTATCGAATAGGAAAATAAGAAATAAATAATATTACAAAAAAATAATATGATAACAATGATTACTATTTTTTTTTTCATAAAGAAAACTAGTCACAAAGATAAAACACTTTATTAAAACTTGCATTTCTATTTGGCGACAATCACAACTGGACCTTAAATGTGTGAATAGGTACAAAGAGATAGGAACAATACTGTTCCATCTTCTTTCCATTTTTAAAAAATAATAACATGCAAAACTCGAAATGCATGATTAGATTTGAAAATAATAAATACAATAAATGTAAATTTGACTGCTCTACAGGTATCCAACATATAAAAAATATATAACACAATTTATAAAAAAAAAAAAAAAACTTATATTAAAATCACATTTTCGGTCACTGGCGTTCTTATTTTAAAATCCATTCTTAGAGTGACCTAATTTTAACCGAACCTAAACCTCAACACACAACACTCACTTTACCACTTGGCCCTCTTCGACCAATCCTTTGGAGTCCAATGGAGACACTTTGGATCAATTCTAATTTTGCGCTTTTCCATTGCTTTGTGATGCTGCTCGATAATATCTTTACTAAGCGTAATAATGTATTGTCCTTTGTAGTAGTTGATGAGATTTAAATTTTGTAGCGTGGATATGACATCTTCTTTTTGTATACTCGTAAGTTCACAAATTTCCCTGAACAAATTTTTCTTATTAATTTACTCATTATAAATATACAATAAATCTGATGAAAATAATAGCAATATACCCGCTTCCTTAGTTTGTGCGTGCAATTATGTTTGTAGATACTTAATAAATTATAATCAGAAAAACATTAATTTTGATTCGTTTGGATATGTCGTGGAAAGAGCTAAAGATCTCGCTAACTATATTGATCCCTTTCCAACTACTATAATGTTTCAGCACGGTCTTCATCTATGTATTGTTGAGGTTCAAAATGTGTTAAGTAATAAATAAAAAATTATCGATATTTAGCGGATCACTATTAAGTTGATGCAAATTTATGAGGAATTTAAGTAAATAAAAATAACTCCCAAATTATTCTCTTGGTATTTGGGCGTCCTGAAGATAGGACCTCCCAAGTTATTTCACCCACTCTAGGCGTGGAGGCTCAAGAGAGAGCATATCCAAATTGTTGTCACTCTTAGTGTGGATGTCCCTGAGTAAGGACACTAAGTTATTTTACTTGACAATAGAGCGTCCTGAAGATAGGATCTCTCCAAGTTATTCTACTCTACCATTGGCGTTCTGGTGTAAGGATCTTCAAATTGTCAAGAGGAGTTGGATGGTATTGAGATTCAGGGGCTGTTTGTTTCTGAAGGAGTTTTAGGACACAGATTGAATGAGATACATGTGAGTGTTTATTTTAGTCCGTATACTGTAAAAATTGTGTTTAAATTTAAATTGTGTTATTCATCCCAAATCGTTATCAATTGTCATTGAACTCAAGGAAATAAAATATTTCATGTTAATTAAAATATTTTAAGATGACAAACTGTTATGTGTAATAACTTAAAATTTTTGTAATAAAATAAATATATAATTAACGTCAACTTTTAATTAACTATCAATATATATAAATTCTTAGCAGTATTGATGATTCATTTATTTTCGATATTCTTGTTAAAATTAATTTTGGTATCTGTTCTGCAGGTTGTCGCTTCGAGTTGAATTACAACAAGTTTTAACTGTTTACTCGTTTCATTTTTAATATATTCCAAAAATACAAGTTATTGTGAGCTTTAGCTTTAGTAAACAAAAGAGAATGTAATTATGGGTAATGAGTATAATTCAGTAATCATTTCATCAAGAAATAAAAATTTCAACTAACATTTCGAAGTATAGATGATAAATGATTGTTGAAACGTTCATTTCTAGATGAAATGATTACCCAAGTATACACATTTCCCATAATTACATTTTCTTTTCTGTACTAAAGCTCATGATAGCTTGTATTTTTGGAAAATATTAAAAGGGAAACAAATTAAAAATTTAAACATTTAATCATCTCAAAGCGACAACCTTTGGAATAAATACCCCAATTTTAGTTTCTAACATTCAGAGATAGATAATCGCAAAATGTAAAAAAGAGAAAAAAATCAAATAATTACATAATGGTGATTTGCGGCCTTTCATTGTCACCAGTAGGTTTAAGCGAGACAAGTATTTCAAGTATCGTTTGTGCCCAATAACTCCTATACGACAATAGGCCAAGATCTGAAAGTGGTTTTTCCGGTGAACCAGTTTTGCCTTCAAATTTAGATAGTTCATAACCTGAAAACACACATACATTAAACAATAAATAACATAAATAAAAAGTTTTTTTTATTTTTATTTTTATTTAATTCAATGATATTTACAACTATAATGGTATTATATCAAGTAAATGTGCAAAAATGTAGAATATGACATGAAAACACTTGTGGAGAAACTACCCATCGATAGCACTCCAATAAATTTCTATAGTAGATGATCTCGAGGCCATCTTCTTTTCAGACGCCTCGGAGGGTTATCAGGAATAGTATGGGAAGCAAGCTGAGAGACTAGCGGATTCAAGTGCGTATGGAGCTTGTTATGGAAGGATAGGTATCTAGTTTGGGCCAAATCAGTAACATATGGGATATTAAGATCATGATGGATGAGTTTGTTTGTGACATAATAAGGACCATTGAGGATTTTGGATTGTAAGGATTGGATACGAGATGAATTGGATGGTTTAGTAGAGCCCCAAAGCTCAACTCCGTATGCCCAAATAGGTCTGATGACTGTCATGTAAATAAGTCTTTTGTAATTAATTGGTAGCTTAGAGCGTTTGTCCAGTAAGTGTTGAAGTAGGCGAAAACGTCGAGCAGTTTCTTGTCTTTTCAGTCTTGTATGAGGATTCCAAGTGAGACGTTTATCCAGATGGAGTCCTAGGTAACGCATCTGTTCGACAGGGTTCAGTGGAATATTATTAAACGATACAGTAGGACAGGAATTCGTAGGTTTACGACGAAGGGTGAAGGTAATTTGATGGGATTTGTTAGGATTTATTTTAATCCTCCAATTTTGACACCATTCTTAGTAGGTGTGAGATATGGGATTGAAGAGATTGGGATGCAACAAATGGATCCTTATTAACTGATAACACACATGTGTCATCAGCGTAAGTAGTGAGGACAGTGCAAATAAAAAGTAAGGAAACAATTTTACATCCTTGATAAAGATTTATTTAAAATAAAGCAAACAAAGGGTTATGACTAGATTAACTTGACAATTAATATATATAAAACTTAATTGACTACGAGTACCAAAAAAGTTACTACGCTGAACAATTTGTAACCTTATTATTTAGATAATTATAATAAAATTCAACTTACTAAATTCTATAAGAAGTTTGCCGTATCCTTTCCTTTGGTACGGTGGCATCGTGAGAATACAGGCAACGTTATAATCTTGTGATGATTCTTTTTCTTTGGAAAAGTAACCGACGATGTGAAATCCTCTTTCGTCCAGATCGGTCATGACATAAAAGAGAAAAGGATCCGTATCATAATAGAGGGTTTTATGGTCGAGGAATAATTTGGCGAGTAAACAGAGATTTTGGGCATACGCTTTGTTTTTACGACCGTCGATCTCAAAAAATGATATTGAGGCTTTTCTAAAAAAAAAAAACAGCAACAATTAAATTGATTATTTAAGCTATATAGAACAGTAATAAAACAAGAATACAAGACATTGAACCAATTTTTAGATTTTTGAATAATTGACCCCTCCATTAAAATATTTAGTAAGGGCTTCATAACAAGTCTATTATAAACTGATTAATAGCAACAATAAATCCTTCTGTAAAAACATAAAAACCACAAACTATAAGGTTGCCTAAGAAACTATTTTGGATTTTTAAAGAGAAATAAAAATCAATTCTTTTATCCAAAAATGAACTTCAATCAGTCAAGTATCTTCCAATCTGTCCAATGACCTTTTGCTATCTTTCTGTTGTTATTGTTTATTCATTCAACATCACTTTTTGCTGTTATGGCTAATCGGGCGATGCTACATTGGGAGTTCTAAATTTTGCCTATCCAGGTTTAATTAGGATAGGGATTTTTAACGAGTACCTGACATCGTACAGGCTCAGGACCCCCGTTTAACGTCCCTTCTGAAGTACGGTGTAACTAAGGATTCTTTACTCCCTTTAAAAAATCCTAGGGCCACCTGCCGGGCTACGAACCTGCAATCTTGGGCATAATAGTTTGCTACGCTAACCACTAGACCACAGGTCGCCCCGCTATCTTTCTGTTAACACGATGACTCAGCACTCATAGAGCTTTTTGTCCTTGTAAAAAAAAAATTCGACTGAGTGCGATTATTATTAAGGTCATTGTTATAACTGAAATTTTAACTATAATTAACTTTGAAATGAATGATAACCCGACAGTGAAAGATGAGAGCAGTATGAGATGCGACATCGTTTCCCACCCAACCTCCACCGTATTACTAAAAATGAGTGAGGCCTCACATTGTCGTGGTGGATCACGATTGCAATTTTATAGGTTCAATATATTTTCAATTCTTATGCGCGATACATTTAACCGTTTTACTATTTCTTGCACTGTTATACGATGATTCAATTTAATTATGGCTTTTATTTTGTCATTACCATCTTCAGAAGGTCAACCAGATCATTGGTCATCGTTCAGTGAAAAATCTCCTGAATAAAATTCTTTATAACAAACCAACATTTATATTCTGTTAAACAATCAACCACATAAACTTAATAAACCTCTTCGTGAGCCCTAACCATTTTCTAGCCTTTATGGAAATAAAAAAAGGTTCTAGCCTTTATGAAAATAAAAAAGGTTCTAGCCTTTGTGAAAATAAAAAAAGGAAAAATTTTGTACTGACCGTAAACTGACAGTTGTAAAGAAAAATTACATAGATTATGTTTCTATCACAACCTGAAGGTATCAACTACGAAATCTCAAAATTAAAAAAACACAAAACAAACATAACTCTGCCTACTAGTACAAACCAAAATCACTTTGCGACCAGCCTTATATCTCACTACTTTGAATAATAATTTTGTTCATATTATAATAGTAATCTTAATCATCTCTATTTTCACCAATAAATAAAATACATAACTCAGATATCAGATTCTTTAATTTAAAAAAAAAAAATTCAAGTTAATTAAAATTGGTAAAAGAGAATCTGAGGAGAACAAAACAAATCAGATTCCCAAAAAACACTTTTACTTCTATTTAGATCAAATAATGTTAAATTTGAAAATAAAAACTCACCGATAAATTTCATTTCCTGGAGGATGTTTTACATTGCACTTAGCGAGGTGACGTTCGAGGCATTTTCTACTCTTTCGATATTTCAGGCAAAATTCGCAAATATAGATACAAGGTAGATCAATTAACTCCTGGAATAACAAAATAGTTCAGGGACTCATAACCTTAATATTACATTGTTATCACTAAGATTGCAATTATAAAAGAAAATAATGAGGTCCATAATATTCTAATGCATTATTTTATTATTCAGTTGAGCATGTAGAATTTTTTAGTAATAGTAATGTTAGAGGAGTGGGGTAAGTAAGTAAGTAAGTAATCGTAGTAAGGGAGCGGAGTGGCTCAGTGGTAGAGCACTGAGTTGCCATGCCGGACAACCCTGGGTCAAATCCCGCTGCGGGCAAGACTTTTATTTAGTCTGTTTGCAGCAGGAGATAGATCATGTAGGATCTAGGACCCTCCTGGGGCTCACCCAGCCTCTATAAAACATTATAAAAATAGGGTACCCAAAATAAGGGGAAAAACTCTGGCGGTCGAGCGTGACCTAGGACAAGTCACCTCCTTGCAGAACCGTTGTCAATGAAACAGTAAAGTCACTACCATGTACTGAACCCCAGACCCATTCACGGGCTGTAGTGGTGCAGGTTTTTTTAATAATCTTAGAAATCAGTTTCAACAAAAACAAAGAAATATAATTTAATACCTAGAGAAATTTAAGTGCATGGAATCTACTGAGGAATCTACATTAAGTGCATCGCCAACAAGCAATCATGTTTACTAAGCTTTTTGTTTATTCTTAATGAGATATCAAAGAGTTTTTTCAATAAATCTACAACAATAATTTTCACTTACTTATTATCGGAGATATACATGTTTGTATGTGAGTGCATCTGTGCCTGTGTGTGAAACTTTAAAATTATTTTCTGTATATACAATAGCTAAATAATGTAGGTCGTTATTCAAGTTTTATTCTATAGAAAGTTATACAACGTAACTTCAACAGTTATTATTGACTTCATTAATTATTTTAAAAATATATTGGCATTATAAAAGCTAATTTTTTTAATGCATCAATATAAGTTTTTGAACAATATGCACATATTTTTAAAAATGTACTTTATGAACTAAAAATAAATCCTCTAGGTGGAAGTCAAATATATTCTCTTATACAGGGAGAACTCTTTATTGGTAAGTCAACATTTCGACCCACATGGCAGGTCTTCTTCAGGACTAGTATGATCTGCGGGGGTTGACACTAGGCTAGATAGTCTAGTTGATAATAGCACGGCTGAAGCATACCTGTGGGTAGGGCGAGAAGTACCAAGGCCGTATCCTATGAAGACCAAGCTCTATCATTTCGACATTCTTCATCCTCGTGACAACATCATCGTTGTGAGCAATCATTGATCCGGTGAGGCGAGGAATCCCAGGTAGTCCACTGTTGGGGTCTTCCTTGGCCTAACAGAATTAGTATGGAATAAGAATTAATTATAACAATAGAAAATATGCCTAGAAGCTCAAAAAAGTAAAAATCTGTTAAAAACTGCATATCCAATTTCAACACTTGGTAATAATTCCGCCGGTGGTCCCTTCGAGTTGAGTCACAACAAGTTTTGACTTTTCATTTGTTTCCCTTTTAACATTTTCCAAAAAAACAAGAAATTATGTGCTTGTTATGGAAAAGAGAATGTAATTATGTGAAATGTGTATACTTCGGTAATCATTACATCTAGAAATGAACGTTTCAACAATTATATATCATCTATACATTGAAAAGTTAGTCAACCTTTATCTCATGATAAAATTATTACCAAAATGTACTCATTACCCATAAATACATTCTCATTTCTATACTAAAGATCATAACAACTTGCATTTTAGGATAATATTAAAAAGGAAACAAATAAACGGTTATAACTTGTAACTCCACTCGAAGCAAAATCCTGCTGAATAGGTACCCAACACCCCAGGTACCCTTAACCAGTGTTGACAATAAATGCGATCCTTCATTTGTTAGAGCAATTAACAAGCCCAGGTAATAGAATAATAATAATTTATAAAGTAAAATAGGCTTAAGAAATAATTATTGAATAAAACATACACAAACGGCAACGGCAGCGGCTGCGGGAGTTGGAGCAACAGCAGCTGGAGGCTGTTCTGGTTCGATGGACGGAGTCGGCGCTTTTCGTTTCCTCGATATCTTCTTCTGAACAGCTGCTGCCAGAACTGCATTGCCGTTGACAAGTTCTTGCGGTGACGATGGCCTAGAGGTGGGGACATTAGCTTTTTTACTTGGAGTCGATGTCCCTCCAACTCCTCCATCTCGACGAGGATACTGCACTTTCCGAGTGTCAAGCCTGCTTTCCATAACCCACTCATCTAACCTTTTATTATCTGAAATCGGATGAAAATGAAATATAATAAATAATTATATGTATCCAAGCATTTAATACTGTAGAAAATCTTTTTTGAGTGCATTGTAAGTGTTATGAACATTTAGTGACTTATTAATTTTTCTAGGTAATCACAAACAGTAAACGAAACAAAGTTACAAGTAAAGTTTCCAATTTTTTAAAAATCGAATGCAAATCTTCAAACTAAGTTTTTTTTTTTTTAAATTGAATAAACTGAAAAGTGTGAGGTAAGGGCTTTGATATTCAGCAATGTTAAAAAGGAAAGGATTACTACAAAGTCATAGTTACCGCTACTAGATTTTCATCATCAGTTAACAATTAGACAATTCAAAATTTTTTAATATGATAAACAAGTAATTGCAAGTGTATAGTAATGTATTAAAAATTGATAAATTTTGATTTAGAGGTTTGTAAATTCTAAAATCGGAATATTAGCTTGATTGTAGCCATAACTGAATAACCAAAACCTCACAAAATTCTTCGCACAGAACTGATTTGAGAAATAAAATTTGTGGGTACCTTCTATGAATACAACTATAAATTGTATGGTTGGGATTGGACTGGACAGAGGTCCATCTAAATTATTGATTGATTATTTATTAATAATATATTTTTTTTTCTTTTCCTGGCAAAGTATGTAATTTTAAGAGATAAACCTTTCTTGGGACATATTATTCCAAGACTAATGTATAACCTGAAAATGTCTATTTCCATTGAAAATTCAGATTCAAAATCACAATTAATATATATATTGTTTACAGATAAGTAATAGAAAAAATAAATAATAATAATTAATAAATGAATAAAATCCATTAATAAAAAGTGATATATGGTATTACTTACAGTCAACAAAGTGTATATAATAATAAACACATCCATTGACTTCTTTGACGCTGACAATTTCGGCAAGAGCTGTAACAGATCAAATATAATCATTCGCATCGTCTAATTTATAACTTTTTTTATTTATTTTTTTATAAACTATTTATAGAAAATGTAATCATAGACTATGGTTTAAATTTGTTTTAAATATATGAAAGTAAATAACAAAACCATTTCTAAAGATATAACTTTAAACAAAGAGAATAATAAATCCAATAGAACTAAAAAGTATTTGTAATAGAAAAAAAAGCTTTTGAAAATCTGATTTATTAATCCACATTAATAAGCCTATCCATAATATATATCTGGTCTATATTACATCTGCTGACTTTTTGACAAGATTCTAATCAAAAGGAGATGGAAAAATAACAAATGTTTTTGATCTCAAGTTTTTAATAACAATAACTTTTAGAAATATCTTTCACAAAACATCACACAACTATTTTCAAGGATATGAGAAATTTATTGTAGCTTAATAATTATATTTAGCTTGATAATTTTGTAAAATAATTTTATATATTTTCTCAATAAGTTCAGTTCTTAAAACTTACTGATGAAGTACGTGGTAACATATATATATATATATATATATATATATATAAAACTTATTCAAAACGTCCTTTTGCCAGTTTTTGAGCTCATAGTGAAGCTTATGCTTGTATAAAAAAATAATAAAAACATAAATTTAAAAATAATAAATGTCAAATTATTACATCATCACAGAAAACTAAAACACATTAATACATAAATGTTTAGTACTATGACAGTTTCGTTACCCTTACTTGAAGGTCTTGACATAGATATAGCGAATCTTGTAAACATGACAAATAACAAGTAAAGTCACATAATGGCCATTACTATTTTTTTTTTTAGTTTACTTTCTTTATTATTACCTCAAATTGATGCTTCTAATCCAGATTTGGACGAATAAAAACGGATGTAGTTTAATTCTTTTTGTTAAAGAATTTATTAATATTCCTAATTATTCATATTCCCTACTTATTTTATAATAATTATATTAGTATTTATAAATATGTTTTAACTATCATATTTTATTTCTCAGCATTAAAAATACATGATATATTAAAAATAGATAAAAAATAAAAGAAATAAAATAATCCCTCCATTAGAATCGATAATGAAGAGCTCCCCGAATTATCATAAATGATTATAAAGTTCTAAAACTAGCTATAAATCCTTTACAATCAACAAAAATAATATTTTACGCGATATTGAAGACTAACCTAAAATGGAATTTAAATTTTAAAAATATGTTCAGGAATCAAAGAAAGACCACTCAAAAGATATATGGGTAGCAAAAATTAAATTTACTCATTCAGTATCTCAATAATTCGATACGATCATACACTGCTAAAAACAACCACGAATCAGCTTTAACTAGATACGTTTTTTAAATATGTTGAATTTTTGCACGGAAAGAAACACATTAAATAAGTAATTATAGAACTCTAATAAAACAGAGAAACTTCGTGTATCATTAATGGGGATACTACATTTTAAAAACAAAAATCCATCCAAGATTAAATTTGAAAATATTAACACTGTAAGTGTATGTCAATGACCTCATCCACTAAAGTCTTATTCAAATAAGATTCTTAACAATTTCAAGATTACCTAACGATCAAAAGATAATGGAAGCGGTAAGTTATGTACATTAACATTATTTACTACATTATTGATAAAGATATGGCCATTATTATTACAAGCTTTAAATTATTAATATATATTGACTAACAAGGTTAAATATAAGAATCAGTTCAACAGAAACAGAGCTGACTCATACATACATCCATGCAATCATTAACATTTGATTCAATTTTTAATATGATTTCACTGATGGCTCTTTAAAATAAGAACAATACTTGCTTAGCAAAACAATTATTTTACTGATAGATATTAATAATAAACATACTATGATTTGTAACACCAATGAAGTTTACTAGTATCTTTTTGTATAAGCAATCATAATGTACATAAAGAGAATTCAGAGATGTGGACCATCAAACAAACATTTAGAGTACTTACGCCATTCATCTCCATATCTCATTTTGACTGGGAGTCGACAACCTTCAACCAGAGATGTCTGAAACATTTATAAAAATTCTCACTAAAACATTTAAAACACTTGTTAATCCACTTCAAAATACCATCCCTTGTTTGTTTACAGGGAGGTTACATGGCTCCATGCTCACAAATGACTTATTAGTAACTATTCAAAGTAAAACGTATCAAAATCAACATGTTGCTGGGATCTAGAACTTGAAAGGCACACAACTTGAGGAGTATTTGCACAGTTTCTGAGGAAAAAAACAAATTTATCAAAATAACTAAGCGAGTTGTATAGGTTATGTTGCCATACACTTTTATAAAAAAGGTGGAGTATTATATTAAATCGTAAGCATTCCATGAGACATAAGGTTTAATCACTTTCCATATTCCTCATATTTACCGTGCAATCTGACAGAGTTTCGTTCCCATCCATGTCTTCTATGGTCTTCATTTTTATACTGGTCAGCTGAAAGGTTCAAATTTGCGGTCCAAATTATCAAGAGCACACATATAGCACGATTCACAAACACAAATGAATTCGTTCGAAACTGAATTCTTTTATTAAATAATGAAGAAGATTTGAGAAATTTAATTATTTAAATCTAAATTAAAACAAATTATCCGTGTTAATATAATTGAGATCAAGATAATCATCGAAGAGCACTCAGCGTCACCTATCAGCGGTTAGCTATACTTATGTTTTGTTTTCAAGTGTTGTCAAGTTTGTTATTGCCCGAAATGGTTGGGGTGGCATATCACTATGTGAAATGTTAAAGAAAAGTGGTATGATAATGGACAGAATCTATCTAGTCAAATGGTGACTGCAGGATGAGTGAATCACCTCAATTACATACGATCGTATGTGAAGAAGTATTCGATGAAAATAGTGTACCATCAGAAGAAGGTAAAATAAATAACGAAAAAAAAATTATAAAATATGTATTGTTTAGATTTTTGTGTATAATTTCGTATCTGTGCACCTTTCGTTTGTTTTAGAAGTGCTAGAATATGCTGCTAAAATTGGTATAGACACAAAAACTGAACATCATCTCTTGCCTATTGCTTTAAATGGTCTTATGCACCCCCTTCCATCAGAATGGAAACCTTGGTAAGAAAAGCGAATTATAAAATTTGTTTAATCATCTGATGTTCACAACCTAAAGTATATATATCTAGTTATTATGGTTGATATATACCTGATGTATCAATTAGCGAAATGTGAATCCCTACTGTTTTAATGTCATTTATGCACAGTATAAGTATAAATATTGGAAAGGTTTCTTTTATAGATGAGATCAGTGTATTTAGAGCTGAGCATTTAAGCGTATTGTTATTCCTTCTCGCTGGTAGAGGGATTCCCACACAGCCTTAACAGAATTCCAAGCCAGGCTTAAGTCACAGCAAGTTGTCAAGTGAGCCTCAAGCTAACGACATTTTTTTTTTGATCGAGCACTGCTATCACAGTTTTCAAATATCTTTGCCCGGTACCCCTCCACTGCTACACATTTACAGTTACGCTTTTAGACCTTAAGCAAAGCTTCTAAGCTTGAGCACCGTTTTGTCTTAATATTAATGGCAGTCAAATTGTTAAAAAAGACAAAAAAGAATTATTGCATATTTAGGTATATTTGTATTTGGCGGTCTGCCTGGACTCTGTCTGCCATTCCCCATTTTTTATAACATTTTTTATAACTGATAACCTACCTTCTTATTCATATTCATGGATAGTGTAATATAAAAAATATAATAATAAAATGCTCTCTAGCCACGTTCCTCTTCTTATAGAAATGTTTTCCCAACACTTTCGACGAAAACATCTCCATTTTGATCCTTGTCAAAATCCATTTGATGACCTTTTTCACATAATGAATTATTCCCAACTTTTGGGAGCATTTCTCAACTTCTTCCTTTAAATTGTGTAATTCTGTTCATTTGAAATAGACAATAACAAAAAAAAGGAGTTAGACAAAAACCCATAAATAAATTTCATAAAGAATACACCAATTTAAATAGTCAATAAACAAAATTATCAGGTCAAAAACACTAAAACACAATACAGAAAGCTATTTATGCATTACTGAAAAGGTTCCAGGAGATAAGGAGGTAGGTTTCATGCAGACCGGCTAATACACAAGTACCCTATTTTTAATTCAGAGTTATTTCATTACATCATTATACTAGCCTTTAATGTTGAATTTGTATAAATTATTTTCATCACATTTACAGCTACGATCAAGATCTGAAAAAATGGTATTATTACAACATAGAAACGAAAAGGAGCCAATGGGAGCACCCACTCGATCTTGTATACAGGCAGATTGTCAAAAGGGGTCGTTCTGAAGGATATAGTTCTGCTGGTGAGTGCATGATGCAGTTCTTATCAATTTAATCTCTTATCTCGTGTTATCAGTGTACAAGCTAGTTGATCTATCCTTTATTTAGCAATATTAGTTTATAAGTCTTTACTGATTCATTTTATCTTCTTCTTTTTTTTTAACATAATACTAGAATAATATCATATCAAGCACTTTATTGCTATGTTTGTTTAAGGTTAGTTATAACTGTTAAATTTTTTATAATGTTAACTGTTAATTTTTATTTTTTGTATCTAAAAATAACCTTCAGTATGATTATTACTTTTTAATATTCAACTTAGTTATGTTTCATAATTTTGTACGTTCAAAATATTGAATTATCTATAATAATTTTACCATATTTTAAATGAATATTTGTTGAATTTTAATGACTTAAAAAGTTTCAAACTTAGGCATTTTATTAGATTCATTTTAAATTAATCACATGAAAAAAAAAATTAAAAAAGTCACATATGAAATCTGTTATCTTACATACTGCTTCATAGATTATTGATTAGAGTTAAATATTTTGAAATTTCTTTTATTTGTCAATTTTGTTTTTGTATAGAATATTATAGTGTGTTTTTGTATAGAATATTATAGTGTGTTTTTGTATAGAATATTATAGTGTGTTTTTGTATAGAATATTATAGTGTGTTTTTGTATAGAATATTATAGTGTGTTTTTGTATAGAATATTATAGTGTGTTTTTGTATAGAATATTATGGTGTGTTTTTGTTGTATATCATTTTCCGTACTTATTTTATACATTTGACAAATAAATGCAATATTCAGTTTCTTCTTTTATTTCAAGCAGAGAAAGCTGATAGGTAAAGTAATTTTTTATAGCTCTCAACATATTATTTTCATTTTGTTATATTATATTATGATTTGTATAATTACTTGCTTCATAAATTATTATTGTAGAGTTACATTATTTTTCAGGTCCTAAATTAAAAGTGCTCGTTTTTTTATATGTTATAAACTAATGCTTCTTGAACTTAACATCTGTTCAAATCTTTAAAAGCATTTTTTTTTTTTAATAAGAAACAGATGATTTCAAGTTTTAATTGTTTTTTAAATACATGGTTGCTTCATATGAAATGTCAGTCTACATAACATATGCATATTTACGTTTGATTTGATTCAATTCTAATGATGGATTGAATTGGTCAGGGGGTGCAGTCAAAGATAACACAAAATAAGTGGAACTTATTTTTTAATTGTGCTAACGTTTCGCTGACGGTGTTAGTTTGACGAGTCACCACAGACCAGGCCCCCAAATTTGCCCTGAAGGTGGCCTACATCATAGGCCAAAACGTTGGCACAATTCATCATCATCATGACTGTCATCAATCCATCATTATACATATTTAAATATTTCATTTTATTAATCAAGAAATTTTGCATTGCAATAATATCAAATCAAACAAAATATTATTTGTTATGATATATTAAAATTAAAAGACAGAGTGAAATTTTGTAACATTTATAAGTATTTGAAAGCTATAAACAAATAAATACATAACAGATATAGTCAATATAATAAATAATAGTTTATATCTGGCTTTATAAAATATACCGATACCACCCACAGAGGCAGGGGGAGGAAACCAAAAGATATCACTTAACTCTATAAAATGTATATATATTATTTTTTCAAAAGCACTTCCAATATAACTGGCGTGAGTTATTAATTCTTTCATTAATCCTAATGAAATCTTTTTATCTTTTTCTTATGAGTTTTATTTACTTTTCTTATGCCTTAGCTATAAAAGAAATATATAGAATGGCCAAGTAAGTAAGTACGCATTATAAAGTCCTATAAATCTATATGACCATAAAATACTAAATGGCTTCTGTATACGTAAAGAGCCAAACTCAAAGAAGAAAAGTACAAAACTTAAGTTAATAATTTAAGATCTAAGCTTGCATTAACTTTTTTTTAAAAGCTACTTACTCCAAGTGCCATTTAATATTTTAAATATTCTTATAACTTTCCTCTTAAGGATTTGATTTCTGATTTTCTAACCATTAGATTTAGATGATTAAGTGGCCACTAAATATTAATTGAAATGATGAAAAAAAAAATCTGTACTACTTGAACCCATGAAGGGTCTTGGGCTCAGTACATGGTGGAGACGATTCTGTTTCTGTTACATTTGTTGTGCGGGGAGGTGATTTGTCCAAGATCGCGCTCAAATGTCAGGTTTTTTTCTTATATTAAGGGTGCCCATTTTAAGGGGGCTTGGTGAGCCCCAAGAGAGTCTGCTGCTCGATCTATGGTTGTTAGCAGATTAAATAATTTATCTGCCCTCAGCAGGGTTTGAATCCTGTAACGTTCAGCAACTAAGCACTATTTAAAATGATGAAACAATTGAAAATATCTCTTTTTTATTTTAATAATTTATTTAATGAAATTTACAACTGTATTATACTAATACAACAAGTAAATAGAATGATTGGTACATATTGTCATGAAAGACAAATAGAGAAACTACCCAGTGGCAGTACTCAAATAAGAAATTCAACTTAAAAGGTCACGAGGCTATTTTCTCTTCAGACGCCTCGAAGGATTATCAGGAATTGAAGAAGTAGCAAGGTTTGAAACTAGTGGCTTCGAGAGGGAATAAAGTTTGACATGAAAGGATTGATATCGGTTTCACTATCAGTAACAAATAGGACATTAAGGCCATTATGGATTACTTTGTACGCAAAAAAGTAAGGAGCATTGAGGACTTTACAAAGGATTTTGAATAGTAAGGGTACATAAGCTCTACTCTGTAAGTCCAGATGGGTCTAATGATTATCATGTATATGAGTCTTTTCTAATTAATTGGGAGCTTAGAGCGTTTGTTTAGTAAATGTTGAAGTAGTCTGAAACGGTGAGCTGTTTCTTGTCGTTTCAGTCTAGTATGTTGATTCAAAGTTAATCTTTTGTCAAGTTGTAGTCCTAAGATGTGCTACAGGAAGCAGTGGGATGTTATTAAAAAATACAGGAGGGCAGGAAGTCATTGGTTTACGACAAAGGGTTAAGGTGATTTGACGGGATTTGTGAGAATTTATTTTAATCCTCTAGTTTTGACTCCATTTTTTAAGGTCAGTGTATGGGGTTGAAGAGTATGGGATGCTATAACTGCATCAGAGTTGACTGGTAATAGAGATGTGTCATCTGCATACGTGGTAAGGATAGTATTAGGATGGGTCGGGATGTCAGCTGTCAATTGAAAATATATACTCAAGGCATAATTGTTCAATTTTGCTCTTCTTACCCTATAATATAAAATGTTTATAGTATATTGTCTGTAATAAATAAGCAGAATCCAATGATGTAACTTAGAGAGCATCGTGTCAAGATAGTCTTGTTTAGGTATCACAGGTTGTCGCTTCGAGTTGAGTCACTACAAGTTTTAGCTTTTTATCATTTCCCTTTTAATTTTTTTCAAAAATACAAGTTATCATGACCTTTAGTATGGAAAAGAGAATCTAATTATGGGAAATTGTATACTTCGCTAATCATTTCATCTACAAATGAACGTTTCAACGAGCATATATCATATATATTTCGAAATGTTAGTTGATACTTTTTTTTCTTGATGAAATCATTACTGAAATCTACTCAAAGCTTCACGATAACTTGTATTTTTGGAAAATATTAAACCAATTAACAGTTAAAACTTGTAACTTAACTCAAAGCGATAACCTTCAGCATAATTACCCTAACTTGCCTCAGATATAAAATAATAAAAAAAATACCATTAATGCCTCTGCTTGATATAAGATAGCTCAGTTATCCAGTGTACTTTTAAGTTTTCTTGTTTTATTTCATTATGTTATCATTTTCAGTAGATTAGCATTTGTATAATAATATTGTTTATAAATATTTCCAGGTGATGACGATTCCAAAACTACAGCAAAAGAAGATTTGAAAAGTTTCGAAGAAGCTTCGGACATTCTGTCATCAAGGAGTGTCGACATTAAACCTGAAGTAGGGATTGATAAAAAGGATAACATGGCCGTAAGTAAGACTGTTAAAAAAATGCTTGGTCAGGTTTCAAAATTTTGATAAAGCTGTTTCACAAAATAGTATCCTAACCTTTTATCTTTTTTACTTCCCTCCATATTTTAATATATATTAATTTTTAATTGTTAATGTTCTGTTTTCAAAAGATCCATTACAATATATAACAAAAAAATACTAAACAGGTGAACCAATTTTGTCTTTATTGTTTTGTTAAGTTTGAACTCTTGATGCGTCTGTATTCCTTATATACCTCTATGTACAATTGTATACCACCCTATGTACAATTCCTGAAAAACATCTGTATCTCCAAGTATTATGGTTTTAACCTTGCTGATAAAACAGTTGTGAAGTATCTTCTTAAAGCCTTTAAAACACTGTCGATATATAGTTTTGAACAAGGCTGTGTAACAGATTTTAATTGAAGCAATATTATTTTAATAAATGCAATTCAGTATTGGAATCAGCCCCTTAAGATGTATGTAATAGTTACGATTAAAGTTTGTTTACATTTGGGACACAACAGCAGCGAATACGAATACAACATCAATGGTGTTCTTCATTAATTAATAAATAGCATTTTCTAGATAAAAACAAAGCCTCATTTAACGTAATTTGAGCAAAATCAGTTCAAGGTTAAATAGCCATTTGTAAATTTTCCCTTAAAGTTGTAATATTTTTTGTTACAAGTATAGTTTATTTTAATAGGGTGTATAAAAAAAAATGACCGTTTTATCGAATTCCAGAGTTCAAAAGTCTGTAAATAATGGCGACTAACAGTATCTTTTGACACACCACACTCCCTGGCAAGTTCGCGAGTACTTGTGGACTGATTTGACTCAACAGCTTCCTTCAGAACCTCATCAATATCCATTAATGGTCGCCCGGAGCCCTTCTTCCTTTCCAACGTCGTATCTCCACTGCTAAATTTTTCAAACCAACGCCGCACAAAGCGCTGGTCAAGGACACCTTCCCCTGCATATTTAATAATTTTACGAGTTGCTTCAGCGGCTGTGACATTTTTTTTCCAGTAATGTCTTAAAATTACGAGAATTTCGTAGGACAACTTCGAATATTAACACCAAATTAAATTTAATAGACAATAAACAGAATCAACAAGACAAAAACAATTTAATAGCTCACACAGAAATAACTTGAACGAGATATTTTTTTAACTTCCATTTTAGTGAATATATTCTAGAAATAGAAATAGTGAGCACTAATCCATTTCTTAACCATATCTAGTTTATTTTTCCATTTATATATTGTGGGTTGGTACTTATATATATATATATATATGTATGTGTGTGTGGGTATGTGTTTGCCTGTTATGTTTTATATAAATAATTTATTTATATTTTAGATGAGCGAAAGAGGCCCCCTCCTCAAAGGAAGCCAGCCGTTGCTGCTGAGAAGGAAACAGCTGCAAAGCGGCCAGGACCCGCTCCATGTAGCTAAGCTCATCAATTCCACTCTTAGGCGTACGTCTTTAGTTATTGTTTGAACTGTAAATATAGTCGTTAAATTTGTACTTTACAGTTTATGATTTTGATATTTGGCAATTTTATAAAAAAAATAAATTAATAATAATAAATTGATGTTTGTTTCTGAAATCTTGTCAATAGAAAGGGTTTCACCTCTATGTGGGGTCAAGTAATTATATATATATATATATACACACATTTATACAGAAGGGAAATATTAGAGTAAACACACCGTATTTATTTATTGTTTCTATAAAATTTCCTAACTCTATAATGACAAATTGTGGACTATAAATTGTATATGTAATAAAGTAAAGGTACTTGTGACTTAGCCAGTTCCCATGGACTGTTATCCACCATTGTTTATAACCTGAACATTGATAATTCAAATACTGATAACACCTACCTTCTTATTCATATTGATGAAAATTAAAATATACAAAATGTAATAATAAAACTCGAGTTCTAGACCCCCCTAGCTATGTTCCTGTTTTTGTATAAATGTTTTTCCTACACTTTCAAAGAAAACATCTCTATATCTATCCGGTACTTGTGTGTTAACGCCACCGCAGTTACATTTCTGCTGAGTTTTCTTTGTTGCTGATTTGTTCTTTGTTTGCTGATTTGTTCTAGATTTCTTGTTGTTATTATTTTATTTATTTATTTTATTATTTTTAGATTTGTTGTTGTTATTATTTAGCTTATTTTTAGTGCTACAAAAATGCGTATTTGGGATTTTTGATTATTTCATTATTTTGATTGTTCATGATACATTCCATTATTTAGTTATATATTACCCATTATTTTAATTGTTCATGATATATTCCATTTTTAAATAAATTATTTTGATTTGTAATTGTTGATGATTATTTAAAAAATTTAAAATTCTAACCCCAATAAATAGATTTAAAAACGTTAAGCAAGATAACTGTTACAAAATATAACTGCTCGTGCATGCGAACAAGTAGGCAAATATAACTGCAGCGGCGTTAACACACAAGTACCATCTATCCTTTTCAAAATCCATTTGATGACCATTTCACATAATTTGATCTTAAGAATTTTTCTGAGCTTCTGGAAGTATTTCAGAGCTTCTTCTTTTGAAGATGGCTATTCCAAAATTGTTATTATGTTCATTTTAAACAGATTGTAACAAAATTAATAAGACAAAGACATCAAATTATATTTAATAGACTATACAGAAATTTAAATAGACAGGCATCTTTAAGCATAGCTACAAAGCTTCATCATAAATATACTACAATATACTGTTGACTTCTTAGTATGTTAATAACTAAGAAATAATAAAACATGTAGAAACAAAAAATAATGATTACTTACTATTCATAAATCTGTTATATTCACACTTCTTCCCTCAGCATTTGAGTGATCCTTTCCTTTTTGGAACTCACCCCCACCTGAAATCCATCATGCTTTTCTCACATCTCCTAAATTCCCAAACGGATGCTTTCTAATCAGTTATAATCAATAGCTCATATCCATGAGAAGTAATGAATGGCTACTTACTGTCAATTATAATGATATTATTTTTATGTTGTATTTTTTTATCTCGTTTACCAGAACATACCTTTTAGTTTATATATATTTTCAAGTACTTATGTAAATACTGTGTGGTTCTTATAACGTAGCCTCTTGGCCAGTTATGCATTCTATTATTTTTGTACACATCTTTTATTCCTAAGGGACCTGGTCCCAGAATAAAATTATTTTTCTGTTCTATAATATGAATAGTAAAAAATTTGTATTTTAATTTCTTTTATAATATTAAGAAACGTCGTTATAATATTTTAGAAAGCTTACCGAAAGATGAAGATATTCCTGTCGAGAGGAGATCGCTGTCAGATTTACCCTCGCCAGCTCCAGCGCTTCGGAGGTCTCATACGTCTGACCTCATCACCACGCACCCGCCTCCGATCAAGGGCATTCTAAGGGAGTCATCTTTCTCAGGCTCAATGGCTTCATCCAACAAAGTTTCTTCAGCTAAATACGGTTAGCTTTTGTTGTTTTTATTTCTGTTTTATTAACTTCTTGACATAGTAATAAAACTGACTTACTAACACGCCTGAAAAATCAAAATACTATGAATATTTTAACCAAAACAGAATCAACATGCAAATGAAATAATTGATTAATTTAATAATGTATTGAATGGCATCCTCTGGAGACATTATCGAAGCCTCGGAGGCTTTTTTGTATACATGTGTCTATTTTTAAGTCGAATGTAAGTTCGTAAGGTATCGTCCCGCAGAAGGCAGACTTGGAGATATTTTGGATGATGCTCCGGGCTAAGTCTAATAGACTCACTCAATCAACAATGAGTAGTGAGTAGTGAGTAGAGCCTTGCTCAGGTCTACATGCATACGTATGCGCATAGGTTCAAACATCATACTTGGATATGTTTAGCTCTGATAACACTAAAAGTCATGGATATATCCGAATTAAAACACTCATCAATTCAACTCCAAGTTCCAGGTTTAATAAGTTAATTATGTTTACAATAAGTTCGTGGAGGAGCGATGTGGCTCAATAGTTGAGCGCTGATTTGCCATGCCGAAGGTCCTGCAAAAAGGAGGAACAAATGTTTATCCTTTATATCCCAAAAATATTTGCCACAGTAAAAGTATTTTTTGAAAAAACTTAATTAAAAGGAAGCAGGAAAACTCAGTGGTAGAGCACTAAGTTGCCTTGCCGAAGGTTTTGGGTTCAAATCTCGCTGCTGGATGATTTTATTTAATCTGTTAGCGACCAGAAATGTATCCTATGGGAACTATGACCATTCTGGGGCACACCCAGCCTCTATAAAGTGGGTACCCAAAATAGGGGAGAAAATCTTGTAGTTGGGTGTGATCTAGTATAAATCACCTCCCTGCACAACTGTTATCCAAGAAACAGTAGTCTCTACCTTGTATTGAATCAAGGACGCTTCATTGGTTGTAGTGGTACAGGTTTTTAATTTTTTTTTCTTTATAATAAGCTTGTCGGAGCTCTGCTAACTTGGTCCCTGCTGTGAAATACTTGTTGAAACAAAGCAGCCCTCCACGACAACAATCACAAATGTTGTTGTTGTTATTTATTTACTTTTCTACAAGTAGTTATAAAATAATGCTTGTTTCTTAGGCGAAGGAGGTTCTCTCCACCCTGATACCGATGATGAAAAGAAGAGATCAGTAAGATTTGCCGACTTTGAAAGGAAGTCTTTGGATATAAGATTTCAGTTATCAGATTCTGAAGAGATCTACTCTGTAAGTAATTAACTGATATTTGTTTTCGATATCTTCCTTAAATATCCTTCTGGTCTCTATAAGAAATAAATAAAATTTATTATAGTTAAACTTTTAAAATGTTATAATTGTTTAACTTTTCTCAAGTTTTGTTAAGCCTAATGGATAAATGTTAGACTGAAATTTGTGAAAATCGTATTCATGTCTTAATATGGATAAATTTAGTTTTAGCTTATCGTTCATGATTCACTTTTGTTTCGATATACCAAATTTATAATTTTATAATACATTCCAGATTAGTTGCGTTTTTAAAAATCCTGTAATGGCTGATTATTACAAAACCTGCTGCATTCCATCGGTTGCGCATTGTTCTGTCAAATAAAAAAATATTAATGTATATAAGAAACATCAGTTTGTCTTTATTTAATGAATCTGCAAAATATTAAATTATTTTATAGCTATAAAAAAGATTTCAGTTGTTTCTTGAATTGAGACTCAATTCAAGCCCTGTGGTAGCCATCAGCATGTCTGGTGAAACATTAGCGAGAAATTTAGATGCACGGTTTAAACCACTGAAACCTTTTGTAGAAATAGTGGCCATTGAATCTTAATAGAGTATTTAATTTTATAGTTGATAGATTACCTATTTTGTAAAAATAAAATTACGTGTGATATATTTATCACAGGATGTTGAAGATGACGAAGAAGATGAACCGTCTTCTGGGTCGCCCGAAGCTGAAAAAGGTAAAATGGAGTTGCTTTAAAAAATATTTTTGATATCTATCTAATATTTTGTATGCCTATGGATAAGGAACTAAAGACTGGATTGTGTTTCTATGAAAAAACAAAATATTTATTTACAGTACATATTTACAAGTCTTAAATATTTACAATAATTTACAAACAAAACATTCACTCAAAAGAAACATTTAAAGCCTTTACTTCGTACTTTCTTTACATCTTTCAGGAGATTAGTTGTAGTTTACTCAACACACAATATTATTTAAACTATTTATAATCGTACATTAAAACTGTAACCTCTCATATGTCTTTAATTATAACAGCTGTTATATCAAGTAGGCTGTGTCCCTATCACGGCAAATACAAAATTAAGAAAACCATTGGTATATTAGCGACGTGGTTTTCTTTACATATTTAAATTCTTAAAACTTAAAAAAATGATATATCTTATTTGCTCTGAAAATTAAATAAATTAATTTTAAGTCGTTTTGACTCTAATCCTTCCCTGTAAGGAAATGGGGGCCATCACACTGGTTTGTATGGTGATTACAAATATCAAACCTTTCTTATAGTAAGGGTGTTTTAATTGATGTTTCAGATAACAAAGAAGTGGATAATGAATCGAAACCTAAGATCCTCTCGCCTCTGAAGAAAAATGATAATCCGTTCAATTTTACATTACAAAAAAAAGAGAGCAGTGATCAACCTAGGGCGCTGAGAAAATTCACTGTTACACCGGTGACATTGAAGGATCCTCCTTTTGGATATCCCGTATCAGACCTGAAAGGCTTGTTCAGAAGAGAATCGGTCGGTCCTCTCGACTCTGATTCGGACTTGTCGTCCGGAATGAAGGGCACAGAGCCTGTAACCACTGGAATCGGTCGACTAAACGATATGGAGGGTAACCAATTGAAGAAGGCGCAGAACGACCTGGACCTGTCTAATTCTCCCGTCAACGGTTCTCCAAAGAGCCCGATCAAACTGATAAGACCGGAAGAAGAAAATTCGAGAAACCTCAAATCGCCTCCGACATTGACCAATATACATGACTCATTGGCGAATTTGTCATCTCCTGGCTCCGATTTAAAGAAAGCGGCGATTGAAAGTGCTACAGATCTGACAGAGTACGCTAGTGCTGTTAGTATTCAAGGCGTCGCTTCTATCGACATGTTTTCCAAAAACAGGAATGAAGAATTGTCAGTTCTGGAAGACAAGCTCAATAAAGAGTTGGAAGTGAAAACTAAGCAACTGCGCAATTTGCAAGTCTGTCATCTTTTTATTTGCCTTTATTATCTCAACTATTTAATTTTTAAGTACCTTAACTATAATTTGTTTTATTTTTTTATTTTAAAGGAAAATAAACTAACTCAGTTGAAGGAGGATTTGATGAAAAATGAAGATGTTGAAATAAAAAAACTGAAGGATGAGTTAGAAGATAACCTAGAAAAACTGAAAGAAAATCTCAGAGCAGAATATAAACAAAAAGAAAGCGACTTGAGGTATTTTAATAGCTTCATTTTTTTTTTTCTTTTATACATGTTTATATATATATATATATTATATGACTGATTTACATAAGCAAGTTAACTCATTGAATCAAAAAGTTAACAATACCAATGGGCTTCATCAATTTCTTGATGAAAAAAAAATGGGGCATTATATTTTCTTCAAAATATTTTTCAATTCTTTTCCTCATCTTTCTAGCAACATTATGATATTTCAGTCAGAAAAATTCTTCACGTGTGTGTTTGCGTGCGTGTGTACATTTTTTATCATGCTATTTTTTTTTTTTTCCGGCCTTTTTTCAACCTTCAGTCATATGCTGAAACCCAATACATATAGTCACGCCAAGCCTCTTGCTGCCATCACCTCTTCAACTCCTTGCAGCCAAGTTTTCCTTGGGCGGCTTCTTTTTCTTCTCTCCTCTGGGATATAGTCCTATATCTATTTTAGCCATTTCTAGTGGCCCATTCTTCTCAGATGACCATACCACTGCAGCTGCTTGGTCCTAATTGTGTGCATTATCGTTTCCGCTTTAACGATATCTCTTATGGCAGAGTTTTTCACTCCCTCAATTCTGGAAATGCGACAACTTCTTCTCCAAAAATCCATTTCTGCAGCTTGCAGCCTTTGTGCATCTCTTGGTCCAACTACCCACATTTCCTAACCATGAAGGGTTACACCTTCAAAAAGGAATGAAAAATCGTCTTTTTGGTTTCTAGCTTGGGCTCCAAAGTATGGAGTTTACTGGGATGATAACCTTCTTTCCGTTGTACACTCCCAAATACTTAAAGAGAGCACTCTGATCTAGTGACCAATTTTCTAATGGGAGAGAAGATGTGGAAGCGTTGAAGGTCATGTAAGACCATGAAGGCCATTCTGTCTTGTCTTTGCCCATTTCTAGACCCCATTTAGAGTATTTATCTTCTTGCTTCCTTAGCATACAACTAAGGTCATCTTCCTCAAAAGCTATCACCACTCGATCGTCGGAAAAATGCCGACTGTTTCCTCCCCTATTCTTACACCCATCCCCCGACATTTCCTTTTCCATTCTTTTAATAGTTGTGCTAATTATAAAAATTTAATTAAAAAAATAAATTAAAAACCCCAAGTACTGAGTATAACTTTTATATCTTTTACCACTATTGATCTTGAGACACAGAATGTACTTGCTTATCAAATTTAACATACTTATAGGTTATGTTGAGGGAGCGGAGTACTGTAGTTACTATGCCGGAAATCCTGGTTCAAATCCCGCTGCAGGCAGTTACTTTTATTTAGTCTGTTTGCAGCCGGAGATGGATCATATAGGATCTAGGACCCTCCTGAGGCTCACCCAGCCTCTATAAAAAAATTATAAAAATAGGGTACCCAAAATAAGGGGGAAAAAACCTGGCGGTTGAGCGTGACCTAGGACAAGTCACCTTGCAGAACCGTTGTCCATGAAACAGTACAGTCTCAACCATCTACTGAACCCCCAGACTCATTTACGGGTCGTAGCGGTACAGGTTTTTTTTTTTTTTTATATATAGGTTAAGTTGACATTCATGAATATTGAAACTTAATAACCTAGCTTTGTTTTTTCCGTGTCCTTGCAAAAATCTAGAGCCTTCTTAACTTTGTTTTTATCCTTATTTTTACTCACAACTTATTACATACCAGCATTTTGATCTCAAAATTGATTAAAAACATTAACACAGGAACATGACGAATAATTTGTACAAAGAATCATTGCATACCTATATCTTAAAACGAGGGTAATTTCTTTATTCTTATAAATTTCCACTTAATTTCTGACTTTGTTTTTAATTTTGTATTATACGCATTATGAGATCAAATAAATATTTCATTAAGAGTTTCTTAGAATCACTGAAGTTACTGGAAAGTATATCTATTCCATCTAAAGAGGTAAGTACCTAAACCCAGTGATGGGCTCATTGATTCAATAGATAGTTCGGGTCGATGGAGCAATGCATTCATGTACACATCCATTTTTAGTTCATTTATAATAAGTTTAGGAATTGCAGTCCCTATCATGCACCTTGCACCCATCACTTGGTGAAGAAAAAGAAAAGTTCTAGGTTCATGCATTCCATTGTATTGTCCCTTGATAAATTTAATTAACTTTTTCGTTTCAGGGAACTGCATAAAATAGAACTGAATAATTTTTCCAAGCAGCTGGAACTCGATAGAGAGAGAGAAATAGCTAAATTACGAGATGAGAATCAAGAGATAATAAGAAAATGGAAAAAAGATGAAGAGGAAATTTTGAAGGAAGAAAGAATCCGGATTGACAATGAGGTTTTCGATCAATTGAAAAAAAGCAAAACTGAGTGAGTATGCACTGTGTAGTACTTGAAATTCTGATCAAACTCTTTTAATCGGTTTTAAAATAATAGATTGACGAAAAGGAATTTTTTTTTTTTTGTTTAATTTAATATTTCGAACAATTATAGCTTTATTAGAGAGGAAAATAGTTGACTGGAAGATTCTAATTTCAGTCAGGGGTGCAGTCACAATAATAACACAAGAATAAGGTTAACTTATTTTTTAACAGTAGCAATGTTTCGGCCTGCGATGTAGGCCATCTTCAGGGCTAATAATTATAGTATTATTACTTCCATCTTTATCAGAAATTCTACTTCAGTTTTCAGTTTGAGGAAAAAAAGGATTTTTCATTCAATCTCTTAGAAATGTATTCATTCTATATCCTGTCTCACCTTAAACGTCTGTCTGTCACTGAACGAACAAGGAAACTTATATGAAAGGGCAAAATGACGTATCAGCTCCAATCACTGCAGCTCTTCCACTCTGTCAAGTTTATTTAAAGTATACTGTTGGACTTTGTACTTCAAAAAACTTATTTTAAGAGATCAGTTTGTCTTTTAGTCATCTACTTGCAGTTCCTAAATTATTTAAATGTATCATCTATATACTGATATTGCTAAACTTTATATACCAATGTTTTTTATTTATTTTTTTTTTTTATTCAATGAAATTTACAACTGTATTATACTAATACAAGTAAATATAATGAATGATACATATTGGCATGAATAAAGACAAGTAGAGAAACTACTCGTTGATAGTACTTAAACAAAAAGTTCAACTTAGAAGGTCACGAGGCCATCTTTTCAGACGCCTTGGAGGATTATAAGGAATTGAAGAGGTTGCTAGGTTTCGAACTAGTTGGTTTGAGTGGAAATAAAGTTTGTCATGAAACATGAAAAGACTGGCATCGAATTTTGCCCAAATCAACAACAAATGGGACATTGAGGTCATTAAAGGATTATATTGTATAATTTATTATAACAATTTATTGAGCATTGAGAATTTTATGAAGGATTTTGGATTGTAAGAATTGAGTATGAGAGGAATTTAATGGCTTAGTGGAGCCTCAAAGCTCTACTCCATAACTCCAGATGGGTCTAATCATTGTCATGTATAAGAGTCTTTTTCTCTGGGGTATAACAAAACCTTTAGTCCAAAACATTTGTTTTACCTCATCTACACATTGTATGTTTCCACCAAATGAAAATTACAAAAAATTCTAAATAATTATAAAATTAAATTTATAAAAATCATCACTTAAAAATAACAATTTTGGTACTTTAAGTAGTAATACAATTATACAAGGTACTATAAAACTATATTCCATAATCGTTACAATTCACATATCTTTATTGTCCTTACAAATAGTACAAAACAAGGATACCTTTTCTGTAATTTAAAGATGTCATTATTTAGAACATGCTGGGTTGGTATCATCCCATAGTCAGTTAGCTAATAAGTGGAGCAGGAATTTTGAACCTGTCTAGATTAGCAGAATAATAATAATGGCTTATAATTGTTTATATATTAATATTAGGGAGTACAAACATTAAAAGTATTTTAGCAGATTCTTTTTATTTAAAAAAAGAAAAAAAATATAATGAGGACTATCGTTACTATTCAATCTATTTTATATATATCTGAAATCATTGTTTAAAATTATAGAATTTAATAGATAGATATGTACAGTTGAGTGGGTTTTGTATTAAGGTTGAATATATCAAAAAGCTGATAACTTGTAAAAAATAATTTTTTATTTTTATTTTATATTTTTCTGTTCCTTTAATTTTTGAGGAAGCGAATTATACCTAATCACTTACTTAGACATATAATATAATAGACCTAGAAAACTGCTTTAATAAACAATACTTAAATAACACTAAACAAAATAATTTCTTCAACTCTTTAGCACATAGGATACTCAATTTAGACAAAATACAAGCTTACTGGCTCATTAATAAAACCAAGAAAAAAATACAAATTAATTTAGATAAAATTAATAAAACTGATCAAGAGACATACTCATTTATCGTTGAAACATGCAATAAGTGGAAAAATAATATAAAAGATATAAAATTAATAAATATATATATATATAAGAAAGGAAATAAACCTAATCAATCTATAAAGTATAAAAAAGCGATATAATGCAAATAAAACTTTTGATAAATACAAAACCACAGTCTACTCTAACTAGATAAACAAGATAAACCTACACACGAACCCCTCAATAAATTCAATTACTATGATAACTTATATAATAGAGTCATTAACCTAACCATTAAAACAATACCCCATAATATTATAAATTTCTTAAGTTTAGGAGACAACTTTAATTACAATCCAGAATATTAAAAAAACAATATTTTTCAATTAATAGCAGACCTAGATAGAATCAATAATCGCTCTTTTGGACACCCCCGATACATATAAAAACGGGTTAAGAAACATAATCAGTAAAAACATACTAAACTTTTTAAACAAAGAAAAAAATAAACCAATCTCCATAATAAACAAATTTTCTAAATTAATTAATAAAGATTTGAGGATTGCAGAAAAGTTTTTAAATAATAATTCAGATCTATGCATTATCAAAACCGATAAAACCAAACAATTAGCAATAATAACAAAAACAATATAAACAAAAAATGCTAGATATACTCAATAAGAAAGATACTTACAAAAGCATTAGAAGTAACCGAATGATTGATCTAAACCAAAAAATTAATAAATATCTAGACAAATTAATGAAACATAAATTTATATATAAATCTCTTAAAACTAAATTAACTAACATCTACTTAATACACCCAGAATACATGGCCACCTTAAAATACATAAAAAAGACCTATAGTAGATGGCACTAATAATCCAATAGATAAATTAGCAACACACCTCAATAAGTCGTTAAACCATTTTAATAATAACAATGATTATGACAAAAAAAAAGCAATAGAACTAAAAAAACATTAATTTACAATCGGACAATATAATCTGCAGTCTAGATGTCATATCCATGTTTCTAAATATACCATTGAAATTAGCATACAAGATCATTATTATTTCTTTATAAACATTTCTCCACATCTAAGAGAAATTTATTGACCTCCGCCCAGACCATTTTCTTCCACACGATTATTATTTCTATTTATTATTTGTAATTTTTTTTTTTTTTAGAATTTGTTACTTCATATTCGGTTTATTTATTCATACAATCTTTATTTTATTACAGGCTCATTAAAAAAATAGATGAAATTAAATCTCACGAAGAAGCACAAATAGCAGAATTCTCAGAAGTTAATAAGAAAAAAATAGAAGAAATGAAACTAAAGCATGAAGAAATTGTTAAAGAATTGAACCTCAGGCATCAGACTGTAAGAATTTGTTCTTTTTACTCAGATTCAATTGGATAAAAATCTAACGCTAGTACAAAATTTAGTGATATCACAAAATTAAGGCCCATTTACGATGGTAATGCGGCACTTACAGCTGTGGTAGTTATCTCATGATAGCACATATGATTGTATAAAACTAATACTGTTGCACGCTATGATTGGCTACTACTTATGTAAACTTTCACTTATTTACGTTAAAAACAAACCATTCGCATAAGTGCTATCTACTTTCAAATTAATTGCCCCTCGATCCCACTAAACTATCACACCATTAACATTTATCATGACATCTACTTATCAGCTTTATTTATATTTTCTGAACTTGATTTAAGATGTTGTTCTTGAAATTTATAGTCCCCGATGTTTTTGAAATTGATACTATCCAATCCAAGTGTAATCATGGAAAATGTGTATAGTTCGGTAACCAATTCATCAAGAAATGAACGTTTCAACAAATATATATCATCACCTACACTTCAAAATGTTAGTTTAAATGTTTATTTCTTGATAAATTGATTACCGAAATATCCACATTTCCCACATTTACATTCTTTTTTTCCATAGTAAAAATCACAATTATTTTTGTTTTTGAGATTATTAAAAAGGTAACAAATGAAAAGTTAAAATTTGTATTGATTTTGACTCGAAGGGACAATCTGCGGAACTGATGGCTAAATGTTTTATCGATATTTTTCCGATTTAATTTTAAAGATAAGAAATAAGAAAATCATGCACACAAATAAAAGTTATTAATAATAGCATGAAAATCTTTGTAGCTAGTCAATTGCCCTTCTTTGGTTGCTCAGTTGATCGAAGCCAATGCCTCTTATAAACGCTAATAAATCGGTAAAAATTGTGTGTTTCGGCTAAGGTCTAGTCCCTCGTTTGAGTATTATGTTTTTTATTAATTAAATTTAATAGGGTGTATAAAAAAAGCATGACTGTTTTTAAACCAAATATTTTTATTACCATTTCTTTGATATTAAATAAAATTCTCCTAGCCAATTGCTTGATCCCATGCTGATACCATTCCTTGGGATGGCTGTCAAAGAACTCTTGGACCACAATTTCAACTTCCGCAAATTATAAAAATTTTGCAGGATAATGCTCTGACAACTTCTCGTAAAATATTTTTAGTTGTTCGCAGTTGAGTTCAGATTTCATATAGCATCCATCAGGAACTATTTTGTAAAAAATAACACCTTCAAAATTAAAAAAAAAAACAAAGCACGGATTTTTTTTTTTTAAATTGGCCCCTTGCAGCAACCGGAAAAGCAGTTTGACTGGAATCTAGCGATTGGTCATGGGTTTTTTGGATTTCGCCAGTAAACCCACTTTCAGTCATAGGTGACAATCTTCCGGTAAAATCTCATATCAGAAGTATTTTTCAAAAACTTTTCACAAATTTCACAAAGCAATAGCAAATTTAAGGGAAATACCTTTGCTGAGGTATTTCCCTTAAAGTCGCTATTCCTGAGGAGTAAGTTTGTGAAGGACCAGCCTACAGCACTTTTTCACCTTCCTAATGGAGGGTAGATGTCAACTACTATTTTGACACACCACACTCACTGGCAAGTTCGTGAGTACTTGTGGATGGATTTGACTCAAAAGCTTCCTACAGAACCTCTTCAATATCCATTAATGGTCGCCTGGAACCCTTCTTCCTATCCAACGTCGAATCTCCACTACTAAATTTTTCAAATCAAGCAGTGCGCTGGTCAAGAACATTTTCTCCTTCATGTTTAATAATTTCATGAGTTGCTTCAGCGGCTGTGAAATTTTTATTTCAGTAATGCCTGTCATGTCATGTTTCTTGTTTGAAACAAAAAACTAAACTGAGTTTTTTTTTTTGGAGAAGTCTAACGGGATTAAACAAGCTTAGAGAATGCTCTAAAGGGATTATTAAGTGTTGGTAAATATTATATAGGATTAAAATATTTAGAGTCCTTTGAAATATTGTCTTCTAATTCTGTATTCCAAATACAGGTCTTTTCTTTTTTTTTATACGCCCTATTATTTTGCGTTGGACAGATATCTACTATTCTCCCAAGGTTGTGCTTCTTTTGTTTGGAATTTTACTAACAAAATTATGTTCTACGGAATAACAAAACATCTTTTTTATTCTACAACTGTTTATTTATTATTATTATGACTATCTATTTATATCCTGTATTACTTGTAGGAAATAAAAGAAATAGAAGAAAGTCACAAGTCGAGAATAAATGATCTGACAAAAGATAAAGAGTCTGAATTGAAGAGATGCGAGGGAGAATGGGATGACAGGCTCACCGCTATGAGCCTCAGCCAGAACGCGAGGATGGATTCCATCGCTAAGGATTACGAGGAGAGGCTCTCCCGCCTCAAAGCCGACTGGGAACGGGAGGACGCAGACATGAGGAGGAGGAGGATCCCCTTGGACCAGCAGGCGCTCCCTCTGTAAGCTCTTATTATTAACGAGTCTTTTGATTCTCCAAAGTAACTCTTAAGTGAAGATGAAAATTTTTGTGATACTTGTGATTTAGCAGGTCCCCATGGACTGCTATCCACCATTGTTTATAACCTGAACACTGATAATTCTGATACTGACAACACCTACCTTATTATTAATAATAATAGAAATTAAAATAATAAAATGCTAATTCTAGATCCCTCTAGCCTCGTTCCTCTTCTTATATAAATGTTTTCCCTACACTTTCAACGGAAACATCTCTATTTCATTTTCTTTACAAAATTCATTTGATGATTTTTTTTTTTAAACAATTTGATTGTTGGAATTATTCTGAACTTCTGGAAGTATTTCACAGTTTCTTCTTCCGAAGGCAGAGATTCCTATAGTGTTATCCTGTTAATTTTTAAAAGGCAATAACAAAAGGAATAAGACAAAAACTCAAAATCAAATTTAATAAACAGTACAGATATTTAAATGGACAAAATTAATAAGACAAAAAGATTTTCAAAAAAATGAAATCAATTAAATAATGCACACTTGAATAACTCAAATGAAATGAGCTATGAGGTGAGGTTACACAAGATAAGGAGCTAGGTTTCATGGTGACCTGGGAAATCACAAGTACCATTTGATGGGTATCGATTCTAGCAATGAGGTATGATTGCTGTTCGGAACAGAGGTTGATAATCTCTGGCGCGAGTTTAAAACCAATGGCCAGCGATTACGCAGGCTCTGTGAATCAATTTATACATTCCACAGATACAGTTTTATTCAATCAAAATTATAAGTGATATTTATAATCTTATAAATTAATAATTATAATCTCATAACTTGTTATACATAAATACAAACATAAATTCTCAATGCAAAAGGTAATTTTGTGATATTCCATTCCAAAATATAAAAAAATCCTAAGAGTGTCTAGAATATTTATGAAATTGAGAAAAATCGAATTAGGCATTTGTTTTATTTATTTCTGATAAACTTTGCAATTTTATATCAAAATATATAAATTAAACTATTGTAATATATTTGTAATAAAAAAATAGGAAAAAAAGAATGGGTAATTATTCCTATCCTTGTGGCTTTTGATAGCGGTCATTTTAGTGATGTCAGTGTTACGTCGACACGTTCCCCTCCATCACTGACTACATGAGGTAGGTGTGATAAAAAAAATAGGGTGAATGAATTTTTATAACGGCAACTGCTGACGCTACGTCCATATGATGTAATTTGCCTAGTAGCGTGATCTGTTGAGATAGCCAGCGACAAGTTTCAACTAGCTGGAGCTTGTCTTTCGACTGCCAGAGCCGCTAAAGTCAGGTCGTGTTTATCGTGTCTGTCACACATCATGGATTTTGAACAACGCATTAACATTAAGTTGCAAAAGAATGCCAAAAAAGCTCACGAAATGTTAAAATCTGTGTATGGCTATAAAATCTGGTAACTCTGAAGACTGTTTACACGTGGTACGAGCGATTTAAACCGGAAATCCAGCCAAGGACAGAACTTTGAAGGAGATTAAATCGAATTTGATGTAAGTTTATTACTTTTTTAAATAAAAAATTATTCACCGTATTTTTTTATCACACCTCGTATATGCTTTGAACTAACAACTTCTATACATTTTTTTTATCTTATATCTTTTGCTATACTTCCAAATGTTTATTGAGACATTCATTTCTTCACAAAAGTATTAGCGAAATTATTTTAAACATGCTATTCCTATTGATAGATAAGTTTCTATCATTTTAAATATTTTTTAATAGTAATGAAATGAAAATAAAATTATTTAACAATTTAATCTAATTTGTAAATATAAAAGTAATGGGTTTATTTATTTTTTTATTATTTTTGTAGTGATTATGAAAAATTGAGATGTGAAAAGAGGCTTCTCGAGGATAAGTACAGAACCCTGAAAGAAAAATATTGTCAATTAAAAACTGATATGAAGATAGCCGTCGAGAAGAAGCTACAAGCGAGAGCCAAGAGGAAAAAGGAAGAGTAAGGTTCATTTCCATTAAATAAGTTATTTATGAAAGGACTAAAGCTACATTATTATTGCTTTAGAAAATGTTTACTTTCCAATCTTATTTTACTTTTAGATATATATATATATATATTTTTTTTTTTTCGGTTGGCTCTACAGACCTTGTAGATCTTTCGCCGTCTTTGGCCTCCCACGTGGTCTCTGGCCAACTATTGTGGCATTCATAGTTGTGTAGAGGCTTCCTGACGGATCACTTCGAGCTACATGCCCCGCCCATCTTAACCTTCTAGCTTTCATATCCTGATATATTTCCTGACCAGTTTCCGTGTGCAATTCTTTATTGGTCCTTCTCCTCCATGAGTTAAGAGTCTCATCCCATACCGCTCCTGTTATCGTGCGAAGTATTTTTCTTTCCCATCTCTCGATTCTGCTTTTCAGGGTGCTGGTGAGAGTCCAAGTTTCACAGCCGTATATCAGAATCGGCTTTATTACAGCATTATACACCCTTAATTTTAAATTTCTTGAGATGCTTCGGGATTTCAATACTCTTGAAAGAGCGAAGCATGCTCTATTTGCACTTGTTATACGCTGGTCTATCTCAGTTAGTAGGTCATTAGTTGAGGTTATTGTGGAGCCGAGGTATTTGAAGGTATCTACTTTCGGGAACGATTTGCGATCCACGCAGCTGCTGTTTCTGGGGTGGACTTTACGGCTTACTATCATGTATTTTGTTTTTTCCTCATTTACCTGTAAGCCGATTTGGTTTGCCTCTTTCATAAGCACCTTAGCGAGTCTCTCGATATCCCTTTCATTACTTCCGAGGACTGCTATATCATCGGCGTATGCAAGAATTTTATGTACCTTTCCGACGTGCACCCCGCCATTCTCTCTTGATGTTGCTCTTATCACCTTTTCAAGGGCCATATTGAACAGTAAAGGTGAGAGTCCGTCTCCCTGCCTCAAACCTGTTCCTACTTCAAAGGCCTTAGACACATCTCCCTGTATCAGGGGTCGTCTGCACACGCCTTCGTCAATCTCACCAACTTGCCGGGAATACCTAGCTCAGTCATGATCTTCCATAAACAGCTTCTGTCCAAGGAATCGTATGCTGCTTTGAAATCAACAAATAACGCGTGTACATCTTGATCTACTTCCCATCGTTTTTCGAGTACCTGTTGCAGAATGAATATCTGGTCTAGCGTACTCCTTGCTCTTCTGAATCCTGCTTGCTGGTCACCTGCCGTGTTTTCATAATACGGATATATTCGATTATGCAATATATTGGTCATTATCTTATAGACAACAGGAAGGAGCGCTTTGCCTCTGTAATTCCCACACTCGTATATGGACCCCTTCTTTAGGATAGGGCATATTAGACCTGTTTTCCAAGCCTCTGGTATTTTCTCTTTCTCCCATATCTTCTGGATTAGCTCTAATAGTTTGGCTCTTATGGTTTCTCCTCCATCTTTGAACAACTCTGATGGAAGATTGTCCTATCCAGGAGCCTTTCTTCTTTTAAGCCTGTCGATTGCTATTTCTAAGTCCAGAATGTCAGGTTTTTCTACCTCTTGTGGGTCAAGATCCTCCTCGTGGTCCATGTCCTCTTCGTCCGTGTGTTCTACTTGGTTTAGAAGTTTCTGGAAATGTTCTTTCCAGATATTTAATACTTCTACTTTGGATCGTCAGTTTTCCATCTTTCCCTCGCATTTGAGTGCTTCTAGCTCTAAATCCAGCCCTTTCCTTCCTGATATCTGCGTATAGTTCGCTTATATTTCCAGCCTGCCAGTTATCCTGGCATATATATATATTATATATATATATATATATATATATATATATAAAATATGTTTCGGTTGTTGAGTTTCAGTCAGTTCTTTAACTTCTTTAGGCGATGTTTGGAGACGACTAGGTTAGTCTCATACTCACGCCCTAAAAGTGAAGAAATGAGCTTTTAGTAAAAACATTAAATAGCGCACTAAAATAAATATAAAATGACACGTGTAAGTTGTACTTATTTACTTACGCGTGTAAGTTGTACTTATTTACTTACACGTGTCATTTTCTATTTATTTTAGTGTGCTATTTAATGTGGTTTTTTTTCACTGTTAGGGCATGAGTATGAGACTAACCTAATCTCAAAATGTCGCCAAAAGAAGTTTAAAGAACTGATTGAAACTCAAGAACCAAAACATAATATTTCCATAACAGTCAAGATAAGTAGAAACCGATATATATATATTTTTATTTTTTTTACCAGCTTCTTTGAACACACCATGAATAACAGTCGGAGAGGTCTCCCCTAGAGATGTTACCGATCCTTCTTCTGATGACTATATATATATATATATATATAAAACATTTCCCTCGCCTTATTCTAGGATTCTTTATATTCCCTGCTACTTGTGCTGAATAAAGTATTCGAAAAGCCTCTAAAAGGACTAGAGGAGACATCAGTAGAAATGACTTAACAGCCATAATTAGCATTAAGGCTTTGTTTTGAGGTAAATATACTAAAAGTCCTCGGAATGGGAAGGAAAGTTGAGGTAAAAAGGAGGAAAAAATGTTTGTTGTTTATATATAAAAACCATTTGCCACAATAAAGTAATATTTGAAAAATCTTAATTAATGGGAAGCAGAGTAACTCAATAGTAGAGTGCTGAAGGTTTAGGATTCAAATCCGCCTGTGAGAGATAATTTATTTAATCTATTAAGAGCCGGGGATGGTTCCTGTGAGATTTGGAGACCCTTCCGGGGCTCACCTAGCCTCTAAAAGTAAGGGGTACCCTTAATTGGGGGGGCTGTTGAGCAGTATCTAGGACAAATCACCTCTCTGCACAACTGTCCAAGAAACAGTACACTGTATCTACCCAAGACCCTTCATAGATTTTGAAAAAAATTTAATTAATTTAAATTAATTAATTTAAGTGGGTTTTAGCATTTTCTAATCAATTAAACCAATTTAATCGATTGTAACTAAATTGTAAGAATTGATTTATCAATAACTTCTTTCTAGGCTGGAAAGAATATCAGGCCAACCAGAGAGACCGAAAAATTTGAATACGGAGCTTGTACCAGCTTCTTTGAACACGCCACGAATAACAGTCGGAGAGGTCTCTCCTAGAGATGTTACCGATCCTTCTTCTGATGACCAATATACGGTTTCATCGACTGTTGCTGAAAAATGTAAGTAACACCTACTCATCATGTTTCTTATTAATCTTCTAATCTACATCGGCAAAACCATCGGGTTGTTCTGAAGAATGGTGAGGCTCGGACACTTGGCTGGCTGTATACTCGACTTTAGACAAAACATCTGGGATTCATAAACCTACATTGTTCGTTTTTCAGTTGTACTTTTCATGTAGCCGTGATAATGTACACTTAAAATATGTAGGCAGTCATTCTGATCAAATTGCCCACTAGTTCGAAATTGAGATGATTTGTGGGAAGTATTTAAAAACAATATTTAATAAATCCATCGATTAACTTGTTATTGTTCTGTTACTTCCTCTTAGGCCATTTCTAGCGTCAAGGAGCATGGAGGCTATTTAGTTTGCTTTGAATAGATTTTCTACCATGCGGGTCATTAGCCCAGTGGCAATGGTGGCCCCGTTTCCTTGGGACAGCTGGTCTCCATATTTGTGTCCCCTCAAGAGAAAGGGTGACCGGGCTATACCTCCCCCTCCCCAGGTAGGGGGTTTCCCCCAACATGGAGGACTAGTAGCTAATTGCAGTCACATGACTGGACGATGGGGCCGCCAATTACCTATGCCAACAGTTAACTTCCTAGTTTTTATCATTGTTTTTACCAAACATAATGTAGGGATTTGGAAGAGTGTAATTATGAACTTTGCCCCTTGTAAATGAAATTTAAATGATAGAAACAGCTAATAAGTCAACTAGCATCATGGCAATTGATAAATGCAAGAAGGACAGGGAGAGAGAAGCCTTGCTTTAAGAGATTTGGATTTGAATCCTAGTCAGAGTCAGAGGGCATCTTCATAATCATCATCCGTGGCGCTACAACTCCTGTAGTGAGTGGAGAGCTGTTTGTAAATAGTAATGCAACTTGCGGTTTGTTTACCCTTTTGTTTCTATTGTCAAACATTGCCTGTCTATTTTCTATTTTTATACTTCCAATTTGTTTTAAATACTTTTGATATGTACATATTTTTAAATGCATTTCATGTTAGTATTTTTTTACCACTATTAACTTTTGTTTAGATATTATTTGTGAGGCGGAATGATATTTTTTCCTTCACTATTCATCCCTGAAAAAATTGATATCGATGTGAGCTTGTGATTGTATCACTAAGATGCAAAATAATAGCTCTTGAATGCATTGGGATCGATTCCTGACTATCTTTCAACTTAATAGTATCTGAAAATAGACTATCTATCTCATAAGTTATATTTAAAGCATAGCAGTTTTAATCTTTTATCACTGATGATTCTGTACATTGTGATTGTTTTAAAAGATGCGAGCCATCGGAGATCCAGAAGCCAGAAGCATGACCATACACCTACTGGAAGCCATGAGACCAGAAGCCACTTGGAAGACTTAGATGAAAAGTCGGCAGATGTTTACTTGCACCACCCACTCAACTCGCTCGGTAAGTGACTTTTCATAAAAGAAAACTGTTTTCTTCAACTGACGTTTTAATTTTTTGCTTTCTTTGAGAATAATTTTAGTTACTTAGTTAGTAATAATTCATTCACTCAATGAAAACCTATTTCCAGTTGTTTTTTTTGCATATAACTTTATTATGTGGATATGTTTCGACTATATGTCATTTAGAATAGAATAGAATAGAAAACAAACTTTATTCTGGGACCAAGTCCCTTTAGAATAACAATAAAGAACAAGTAAAATAACATAATATTCATCTGGCCTGGAGGCACATAATGATACTAATCAAGAAGTAATCATGAGTGACAAAACATAATAGAAATAGAGAAAGAAAAAAAATAAATAACTGATTAAAAAGTAATAGACTTTACAGGAATTTAACTAATTTTCTAGAAAAATAAAAATAAAAATAAAACATATATATATAAAGGTTTGATATTAACAAAATAATAATAAATAACATTAATATAATAGTTAATAACGGAATTGCTTAATAAAGCAAATAAATTGCATAGCATGCAATAAAGTATTTACAAAGTTTGTATCTTCTTTGTTGTTGGAAAAATAGACAAACACGTAGGTAACGAGATCGAGTCTTCGACACACATTAATTCAAGCGGAAGATTGGCCTGCCTGGAGAGCATTTTTTTGGGATGCCAAGAGATGATGGAAAAGCAGGGATTTAAATGAGGCCAGTGAAGATGAATGGCGGATGAAAGGAGGGATTGAGTTCCACACAGTGGTGGAACGGGCGAGGAAGGAACGGTCGAATGCCTTAGTTCTATGGGATGGAATGTAGAGATCGGAGGGGCGGGATCTTGTTTGATGGTGTTGGACAGTGGATTTAAATTGAAGGAGACTATAGATGTATGAAGGGTGTTGCGAGTTAATGGATTGGTATAGAAAAACGCTAAGGAAATAAGGTCTACGAATGGGTGGGAAGAGCCACTTTAACTCATCATAATGATGTGACACTCGGGAACGCCTCGGAGTACCAAGGACAAATCTTAAAGCGCAGTTCATAATTCTTTTTAAGCGATCCTCTAGCAATTTCGAGAGGCCCCCGTATACCACACAACAGTAGTCAAAGTGGGGGAAGATAAGGGAAGATACAAGAAGCTTCCGGGTAGATTGTGTAAGGAGATGCCGGGATCGATGGAATAATTTCAGGGAACTAATTGATCGTCGGGATATTTGGGCGACATGTGGTTTCCAAGAGAGGTTTTTGTCCATGGTAATGCCTAGGTTTTTAACGGAGGAGTTGAAACTGATAGGGTTGTTGTTTAGGATCAATGTTGGGAGGGTGGGGATAGTTGCAAGAAGGGAATTGGAACCTAGAACAATGGCCTGGGTTTTCATTGCGTTCAATTCCAATTTGTTCAGCTTTGCCCAGGCACTGATCCTATCGAGGTCTTGCTGAATACTGGCGAACGCGAATGATAGCTCAGAAGGAGGAAAGGATAAATAGATTTGGAAGTCGTCAGCATATAGATGGTAGGAACAGTGGTGAACGGATTTAGGAAGATCGTTGATGTAACAGTTAAAAAGGATAGGAGAGATGCTTGAGCCCTGTGCCACGCCTGAGGATAGGGCTAGGAAAGAGGAAAGAGGTTGGTTGGGCATAGAAACCGCTTGGGACCTGCCAGAGAGGAAGGACTGGAACCATAGTATAGAGCTGTTGGAAAAGGACAATGACTTTAGTTTGGAAAAAAGGATAGAATGGTCCAAGGAATCAAAAGCTTTGGAAAAATCTAATAGGATTAGCACGGTTAGTTGTTTGTTGTCCATGGCTTTATGTATGTCCGTAGTGATTTTGGTAAGGGCAGATTGAGTGGAAAAACCAGGACGAAAACCAGATTGCAGCGGATCCAGGAGTTTGGACTGTTTGAGAAAATTTGATATTTGCGACTGGACTATTCTTTCGAAAGGTTTGGAAAGGTTGGAAAGTATGGAGATTGGCCGGTAGTCTTTGGGAGAAAAAGGGGTAGAGGTTTTATTTATAGGATGGACTAGGGCTTTTTTCCAAGAAGTTGGGAATATTGCGTTTTGTAGTGAGAAATTATAAATGAAAAGAAGGACAGGTAGGATATCGATGAGGCATAGTTTAAGTAGTTTGACGGGTATCTCATCAAAGCCAGTAGAACTGGAGGAGGATTTGAGAACGGAGGAAATAATGTCGGTAGGTGAAATGTCAGAGAAAAAAAAATTGTCGGGGTTGAAAGATAGAGTTAGTGAGAAGACGGAGGGTGATGATATTGATGTGTTAGTTGAGGTAGACAAAAAATACGAATTCATTTCATCTGGCGAAGCAGGAAAGGCTCTGGAATATGTTGAATTGAAGAGGGAGAGTTTTCGGAGGAGTTGCCATTTAGATTTAGGATCGGGAGCCGAGGAAAGGGCTTCGTGGAAATATTTACAATCCATCAAGAACTTCTTTAACATCTAAGAAGAGTTATAAGTCATCTTTTTTTCTGTAAATTATTAATTACATACAATCATAACAATATAACAAATATACATTTCTTAAAATCGTCCATAAATAGAAGTAAGTATAGATACCTTTTTTTTATTATTCATTGTCATTAGCTAAATTCTTTTCTTGGAGGTCCATTGTCCTCTATGGTCCTTTTTGTTAATATTTTAAACTTTAGTCTCTATTTATACTATATTTTATTTATATTTACATACTACAAATTTTTCTCATTTAAATCTATCATAATTAAATTACTAATCAAAAATTTATACGTAAAATTTATTAAGTTTATTATTTTATTTTTAATATATTTTTATAAGTTATTAATTTAAAAAGTCAGATAGGCCTGAAATTGGGATATCTAGGTAACTGTTGGGAGGTTATAGTGCTAGGTTATCTCTCTGTGTTTTTAAAGTAGAACATCCCATTTGTTATTTTGTCTTTAACTTCAAAATAACTGATGCATATGATTTACTAATTTCTCCTCCCTCTTTCCTATCATTCACCACATTATCTATTTGGTCGCTAATATATAATGCTTCAAGGAATCGTCTTTTAATTACATTCTTTTCTCTGTTGAATTATTAGATAATGCAATCCAGTTTACATCCTTTCAAAATTATTTAGTTAGTTTCAACTGAGCTTGAGTAGCCCGAAATCATGTATAAACTGAGCCATTGTGCATCCGAAATTTCTGAGTCAATTTTCGGTTAGATCCTTTTGTAAATAATTTTTTGAAAAAGCTATCATAGATGGCTCATCAAACTAATTATTCTATGCAGGTATAGCTTTTCGCTATTGGTTTATCAGGGTCATAATAGTAAATTCAATCCATTCACATAATGCTGGCATTTTTTTATACTGCATACAAATGATGAATCTTCTTTGTTTAGCTATTGGTGATTGTCTCGTTGATGATCTTTGACTTAAATAAACTAACACCTTTATCTATTCATCCCATCAAATTATATAACCCTCCTGTAAACATTCCTTCACGCCATTGCAATGATAACCAATTAGTTATAATTCAAGATAAAAGAAACATTGAAGAAAACAAACTTACATTGCATTTGTTATACTTATTTTAATAATTCTTTCTTGTATCGGTGAGTTCAAGTGCTTCAAATTTCTGTTTAGGTCTCAGCCGAAGCTCAGAAATAGATTATTATCGTCAGAGGCTGATCGGTGAGGAAGATCACGCTCGGGTGACAAGGGATAGTCTCGAGGAGGCCAGGCGCAGCATGGAAGCCAGGGCCGCCTCCGAAAATAATAATACTCTACACGGCCTACATCAAGTAATTGTAAAACATTATCTTATTTTTTTATTACTCTTTTTAGAAACTGTTTAAACTTTTATTTCTTGGTATCGAGAGTTATAAATAATTTTTATTTATTGTTTCTATAAGATGTTAACAGGTTTCGGACTGTTCTAGGAACGAGATCTGAACGAGCTTGAGGTTTCTCTTCACAGAACAAAGCAGTTCTTCGGTGAGAAGATGATCCGTTTGCGCCTTCTCGGTCAGACTCTTTCTAGATTGGCCGACGACACCACTTCTCCTCCTTACAATACTGGTAAAGAAATATTACTCTCTGTTTTTTTAGAAACATGGTTACTAATTTTTTTTTAATATAATCATTTTTGAAATGGGAAGTTGGGTACTTCAATGTTAGAGTGCTGAGTTGCTGTGCCGATTTCGACTCCGGCTGTGGAAAATAAATTATTTAATCTATTAAGAGTCATGGGCAGGACCCTCTGGGATCTGGAGAGGTCTCCTAGGGCTTATATAGCATTTTTAAAGTGGGTTCCCTTAAATGGTGGATATACCTGGTGGTTGAGCACTATCTCGGACTAATCGCTTCCCTGCACAGTCGTTTTCTTAGAAACAGTACAGGTTTTTTTGTATTATTGTAGAGTGGCATTCTATACCATTAGTTTACCAGAATCAAATGAATTAAATTACTTGAAAAAAAAAACTTTAGTTAAAGAGTTACATTTGAAATATTATTTATAATATTAGTAATAATAATAATTATTGATTTAGCTATAGTTAATTGATGTAACCAGAATTGTCAAACTTTATAATCGAAGATAATCATTCTCGAGCAAGAAATAACCTATATCCAGTCTACACAGTAATGTATTATTTAAACATTTCGACATTAGTCATTATCAATAAGCATTATGTATCATCCAACAACCTATATACGTAGTAAGGTCCAAAAGTTTCCGGCTTGGGATAGAAGGAAAGGTGAAAAAAAAAAAATGGTCTTACTGTTTTTCAATATATTCTCCTCTAAGTTCAACACACTTAATACAAAGCTTTGGCAACATTTCTATACCATGAAAACAATTATTTTCTTCTTTGTCAAAAAAATGTTCTTCCACTGCTGCTTGGAGCTATTCGTCGGTGTCGCCTCCCACGAAGGTCAGATTTTAACTTTGAGAAAAGGTAGAAGTCACTAGGGGGCAATTCTGGGCCGTAGGGTTGATGAGAGATTTCTTGGAATCCACAGCCCTTCACAGCGCCCTTGGAAATTAATGCTGTGTGGACAGGGGCATTATCGTGAAGGAGGCGGACACCTCTGCTTAACTTCCCCCCTCTTCTCTTCAGTGGCGCCTCGTAAGCAGTGAAGTAGGGCTGGATAATACTTAATGCTGTGTGGACAGGGGCATTATCGTGAAGGAGGCGTACACCTCTGCTGGCGCCTCGTTAGCGGTGAAGTAGGGCTGGATAATACTCACCATTCATTGTTGTATTCCTTTCTTTAAAATCTATCAGTAGTATTCCTATACAGTCCCAAAAAATTGTGGCCATTGCCTTTTTTGTTGACTGCGTGACTTTTGCCTTTAAAGGAGGCGCTTCTCCATTCCATGGACTCCCTTTACTGAGTGGGTCATAATATAGAGCCATTGTCTCATCCCCAGTAACAACTGAGTCCAAAAACTTCTTTGGGTAGGCATTATACTCGCGTAAAAATTCATTGCATCTGGGGGCTATATATCCCCTAGTTCCTGGGAATACTTTAATCGTATATAGTTTGTATAACCTGTTGCGAAAATTGTATTTTATCAATACTATTAATTATTAGGTTTTACTTCTTGTTAAAATCAATATACCAATTAACTGAGCTATCCTAATAGGAAAATATTTTTAGATATTAGGCTAGGAATCTTAAGTGTTTTGTGTGACCTCTTTTTCATATCAACAGTAAAACCTTTTTTTCCTTATTAAAATAAATAAGAGGTTTGGGAACCCGAGGGCTCGATGCCGATACCACAAATCTCCATTTACCTCCAACCACAGGCCTCAGTCTATCCCTCAGACGCTTCCCAGTCGGTACAGCGGCTATTAACATCTTAGGAATTCCCCAGTAGTCTCAGCCTTTTTTTGGACCGAGTATTCTACGTAACACCTTATTTTCGAATACCTGAAGAGGTTGTCCATTCTTCTGGTTTCCGCCGTGTAGTCAAATTCTTTGCCGATATTTTGCTGGCCGTAACGTAATCTTCCTCAGGCCTTAATCTGAGCAGTCTCAGATTAAGCCCTGAGGAAGCCTGCAGTATGGCCCAGCGAAACATCGGCAAAGAATTTGACTGCACGGCGGAAACCAGAAGAAACACCTGCTGAATGGATGAATAATATTGGCTGTGGCAATTTAAGAAAGTGTTATATATATGTTTAATTATAATCTATAGTTAAAATGTTTTTATGGGTTGTTCTTTCTTTGCAGTGGATAGCTGTGTTGCAACTAGTAATGTTCTGCAAAATTTAGATAACATTAATGCGGAAATACGTGAAATCTGGAGTCAACTGAACAAAAATCAATTATTAGGTAATATCTGTTGGTTAAAATTATCTGTATTATAAATATCTACAGCCCCTGTGAATAAGTGGATAAGTCGGATTTTGTCCAGAGAGAGTTAACTGCTTTCAGATAAATCATGAAACTCATCATTCTCGTAGTTTTTGGAGAAAATTAGACTTAACCACTTATTCACCTGGGCTGTAGATATTATGCATGATATGGAAGATATCATCGAACATTTAATGAATAAGGGACTAGTCAGTGTTTTGTCAAAGAATCATTAGTCGACGACATGAAATCAGGCGGCTGAGAAAGAATGCTGTGTTGCCGCTTGTAGCGAGAATGTGGGTGTGGTTTTGCTCAAAACTGCCAATATTTGACAACAATGTGCTAGCATTGTTGCCTAGTTCTCCCGGCTTCAGTTATTTGATTTTTACCCTTGGTACACTAGTATTCTGTTTTTTCATTGTTATTCCGCCTCTGTGTTTCTCATAAGAACATCTTGTCTTCAGTGTTAATATGGATTCACCTTCTTCATCTTCAGCTGTAACACCGAAGAAAAAAGGCCGACTTGAGTTACTGCAAAAGAAAGATTTGAGTTCGCAAGGCAAGTCCATTATATGTAATGTTTATAAATTTGTCAAAAAATGTATTAACCCAACGTTTTTGAATGGCATTGATTTTAAAAGGAATTAAAAAGTAGTGGCAGAAATTTCTGGCACTAGTTTAAGATCAGTACAAAGAGTGTGTCAAGAAGAAAAGCACAGTCCTCCTTCAGAAAAGAAATTCGAATCTCCACGTAAAAAATATAAAAGAGATAAGCCACAATCCATTTTTAAAACGATGTAGTTTGGCATTCTGTATTTGAATTTTACGATAGATGTGATGTGAACAAGCTGATTGGGACAAAGAAATAGTAAGGAATGAAATTATTGAACTAATATTAATAAATTTAAGTGACAAAACCATAAAACCACTAAGTCCCAAGAATTTTCTGATGATGACGAACAATAATTGTATTCTTGATTATACTTCATGATTGTAACCAAATTATTAGAAGGTTTTAATCAATTAAATTGTATAATAATCTATTTTAAATATAATGTAGTATGTTTATGTAATCTGAATCTTTATTAAAAAATTACTTTTTCAATCCTTATATTTAAATCCTGACCAATAAATATAAATGAAATATTAAAGATTCCTGGGGTGTCAGAAAGAAGGTCGATTTGGCAACACCGCATTTTCTTTCAGCCGCCTGATTTCATGTCGTCGACTATAGATGGCATCATCATATATGCAGAACAGGCCCGAGCAACCGAATAGAAAGAGTGTGGTGACTAATAATTATATCCCACAACAGTCTGCTTCTTTCTATCTAAGAGGGACATTCCCATTTTCCATTTATTCCCCTATATTGCTGTACAGTGGTAAGTGCTATGACATCTTGAATACATTAGCGCTTTCTGTACTAACCTTCTTTTATGAAACCTTTACTTTTCCTATCAATTAGCCAATGTACAAGATGTCCCTCTGATCCCCGCTATTGCAACTATTATTATACAGTTCTTAAACACAAATTTGCCACTTTTAGATTCCAATCATTTAATTCCTACCTCCCGGCCCTTTCTATTCATGATAACTACCTCTGGAACCGAACCGAAAATATCCTAATATCTAAACACACATCCCACCCTCTTCGAAGAGACGGCAACTTGTGGGCTGCACCTGATAAAGAATAAGCTGAAGAAATAGCCGATATGTTCACTCCTCAGCCTGAACTTGATCCTAACCGAACTGTGCTATATCCAAAAAACCAATATGCTTGGAGGGCTCTTGGAAACTGTATGTCAATTGCTTGGAATATTGATAATTTTAATTTTGAGAAGTATTTTTATTTTCATAGGTTTTAATTGTTTAAAATCAAAATTAAATTGTTATAAACACGCAAGTTTTAAAATATGTAGTTTTCGATTTTTACTATTTCCTTCATTGATCTTATTTGTATTTTTTTTACTGAAATTTGAAAAAATATCATATATTTGGTGATTGTGGAAAATGCAAGAAGGTTCATTTAAATAATACCAAGCAATAAAATGTTTAAATGTTTTATTTTGTATTTATTAATGAAATAAATCATATGGTCCTTGGGACCAGGTGTCAGTACATTTTTTTTTTTTAAATACTCTTTATTGAAATATTATTACAATGAATGAGGGAAAAGCAGGAGTCCGGGAGGCCCCTCCACCCTTTTCCAGCTGTGTCAGTACTAGCGTAAAGAAACACTATGTGTTCAGTCGCAAATCAATCTAATAAATTCAAATTTAAATCTCTCGTTCTTATTCACAATTGTTACCTTGGCAACAGTTAGAAGGGACTTTTTTTCTCCCACTCCGTCATCTCGTGCTTCACTTGACTTCCGATTCAGACTGCAAGCTATCCATATCTCTCCCCTCTTCTTGACTGAAGCTAACGTCGCCGTTCACCACATGGTGGACATTGATGATATTTGCCCATCGCCCTAGATCGCCTAGCTCCAGATACAAGAAGTACACCCTTGATATCACCAGATCGCCTGCTAACCAAAGGCAATCAAAGCTCAGGAAACGAATTCTTCGCTTCAATTATAAGTTCACCTTTTTCATTCAACTAGTAAGAGGGAGCTATTCACCGGCCATCAACCTCAAAGACAATATATTTAATTCACCGTACGAAACAAAGACTATAAATTCCATCGCCATGTGGCCCTGTCGCCCAGTGTTAATCTCTCGGTTATATGAATCATCATTACGAAATAATAATTAAGATTTAATAATTTTTTTTTTCATCGGATTGTTAAAATCATTTCTGTAAAATTAACCATTCCCTTTGTAAATACCTATAAGTGATCATTTCTTTAATTGTAAAATGCCTAACCTGTAATTATATTTAGAATTAATAAACCACATGTTTCAGTATCTGACTTCATCATTTTATTCCCTGAATCTATTCTACTAATATATTTTATTATTTATCCTTTTTATTTCGGTCTAATCACGCTCGAACACTATGCCAGTACTTTAGGGTTAAACGTATCTCTGAGTTTTCCTGCTCACCCATTTAGATTCTGCTAAAGACACTCTAAAGTCCAAGCTTTTTTTTTTTTTTTTTTTTTTTTCACCCTACCTGCCATATCTGGCTTACGGGTTTCTAAAGTCCAACCAGCATGGCCTCAGAGTTTTAGATCATTTATCTGTAAAACTTAAAAATAATATTGCTCTGGCATCTTCAAGGCTATCCTCTATTCCCCTACGCTGCAGGCATTACTACTACTATCTGCACGTCCCTAGCAACCTTTGCTGATGGCTCCGCTATCTTTTCATCCCACCCTGGACCAACAACAGCCACATCCAATCTCCAAATACACCTCTCCCCGATCGAGCAATGGTCCAGACAGTGGGAGATAAAAGTTAATGAGTCGAAATGCACACATATGATTTTCAAACTTCCACCAGTCCAATTGAATAACACTTTTTTTACCAAGTCTAACGCAATGTGATACATTAGTACCTTAGATATAAGACTCACATGGAACCCATACTCACTGTATCACTGTATAGCTATACAGGACATTAAGCAGGACTTTTCAACTGCTAATTCATATCCTTACAATCCTCCCGGAGGTTGAAGTGGCAATGGCCTAGAGACCTATTTTAAATATGCCATTGGAGTTCTGGGAGTGGCCTGGCTAGCTTCTCTACTCGTGGCCTAAGCATCTGCCTGCCGCCTTAGTGCTTTGCTCATTCTTAGTTAGTCTCAAGTCCAGTAATGCGAGGATGGGATTTACTTTGGTCCCACTTTGCTCTCCGCACGTGGAGGACGGAGCTGGGTGAGGTTTAGGCGTCGTGGTAAAGTATTTTGTGTTTTTAGGAGCGTTATTGATTGGTGAGGAAGCAGACCGAGCAGCTTGCTTTATTAGGATAGCAAAGAAATACCCGGATTCTCAAGGCTTTATTAATTATGTACTCTGAGGTCCATTTTATCTCTTAGGATTTAATAAATTAAATTAAATTTATTCAATATGAATGTCAATTCATTGCATCTTCCATATAATGGACAAAGTAATAGATTTCCTGTCAGGTTTTCGTTACTATAATACTACCTAATTACTCCCTCAAAATGATATTGGTGCGATAATGAAAAGTTTCAAAGAATGGTAATGATGCCTCCTCACATTCAGCCATACTAATGTTATTTTATCTTCCAGAATATAGTTTGTTTTCCATTAATAAAAAAAAATGATGGAGTTGAAGTTGTAATAAATAATGATTCTTTTAGGTGGGAACAATGGCGGAGGTCATAGCCAAGTTCGTTGTAAAAACGACGAAAAACCAAGGGCAAAGTCGTCACACCACCATCAGTCGCATAGGTCATCAAAGAGATCAGAAATCCAAGCTCGGCTCCAAGGACTACAAGATTGGCTCGAGGCGCCGCCGACATCCGACTGGGCCCAGCTCACCCTCTGAAGTGCTAGCTGTAAGCCAAAGAGTAAGCGGGCAATTTTATCGATGATAGAGTCACGGCACTAGTGGCTGTAAAAATAATGAAGATGACGAATGGTATCTCAACTCTATTCTCTGAATACTCTACTTTTTCATGATTTGGGGACAAGTATTTAGGAATGGAGTTGTGGGAATAAAAAGTAATTTATGAAATAAAGCAATATTATTAATAATTATTATCTTATATTTAATTGTAATCTAGTCGAACCATAAATTATTTGTAGGTCAAAATTAACTGTTAACACAGATATCAATTTTAAAATTCAAAAATAATACTTGACACTGATTGAGAAATGTATATTAGAACTGTATGTTTATACAGCTTATTTTTTGTCTTCATTGTTTGCAGCCTTTTAAAAAAAAAATTGGTATTGTCGATTATCGAGTTTTATGTAACTAGTTTATTTGTCGAACTTCCATTCTTACGTTGGTGTAGAAATAAACAGGTGCGATTTCCTGTGCGAAGGCCTGCCGCAAAATAAAAGCTTTTTGATCGCTCAAACACGACAGCTTAAGGAAAAGCTATTCCAGTTATTAAGACTTTTACTATAAAAAATAACACTATGTTGATAAGTTTGCTTTGATCATGATCAAAAATGGTGTAAATTAATAAATCTTTATTTCGAGAAAGAGATAATTATTTTGATAAAATCGTGCGCTAACTTTGAATGAGGAACCAATCGAATTGGATCGACAAAATTTAGGGCTCCTGATTAGCCATAACAGTTTTAACTGACGTTACATGAAACAAACAGCTATTGTTGTGGAATAGAATTGTGTACAATTTATTTTTGCTTTATTTTAAATACTCGATAATGACTTATCCCATCGGTTTTTAAACTGGGGTCCATGTAGCCATTACAGGAAATGGCTCATTTTATAAAAACCGTTCATGATTAAAAAATAAACTTTTTGTATTTTTTTCTATTTAAAAATTTATAATAATTAAATGTTCTTTCCTCGAGCACTCTGATTTACATTAGTTCAGATTTTCACAGGAATGCAAGAAAATGTGATTTTTAGACCACTTTTTCTCTACACAGCTTAAATATCTGGTATTTTCTCATAAATTCTCCTTTGAAAATGGATGCTTTTTGTCCTTTTTACAAGTCTTCATAAAGTATTTCCTTCTTTTGTTAATTGTTTGTTTATTTTTAAAAAATCAAATTCATCGAAACTTTTTTATTTATATTTTTTTTATAGTGTCGCTAGAGGGAGAATATCTAAAATTTATATTGTTCTTTACACATTAATTGAACTAGTTTTAGAACAATTATTGAAATTTTCTTTTAAAAAAAATTAATTTTAATTGGAAAAAAGGTGAAAATTTTATTACATGTGTTCATTTATTTTTTTTTAATAATTGAATTACTGCTAGGTTTTTTATATCTACAAGGTTAAGGAATCTAATGTTAGCAATTTAAGAAAATCGGCACAGGTCTTTCATGATTCTAGTCAGAAATATATTAGAATAAACCAATTATTATTTTTAATACTTTAATTTCTAGTTTTCATAGCTGTTAGTATTTTGTGCATTTATATATATATATATATATATATATATATATATACAGTGTGTCACCGGATTGAGTTCACAATAGGTGAGATCGACCAAACATTTTCGAATTGGAATTTCATATTTTGGGATTCCACCTTGCTTGGTCTAAAACTTATTTTTAGGGTATATGTTAAGATGATTTACGACCTCGATCCCCTCCATTTTTCTGACGTAGGTGACAGCCAGCGCAGTCTACTCACCCCTCATATCTCTACACTAGATTCTAGGGACATACGAACAAGTATCAAGCTTACTTCATTGTTGTCTCGACAAGCGTCCCTTGCGGATCTACCTTACACCAATCGTCTTTATTGTTTGTCAGAGCGGGGAGTGGGATCCTTCTTTCCTTTATGGAACATTTTCAACTATTAAATCACCATTGCGGTTTTTGTGTCTACTTCGCTCAAGCTCATTTAAATCTACATGACAACATATAGTTTACGAATCGAATTGTTGTGATCATGGAAGCCAATAAACATCATTATAATGTACTGATGGCTGTATTTGTACTTAGTCCCAAAGAGTTGTTGAATTTATGGGCTATTTCACCTCTGGGTAAACAAGGGCATTGTTGCCAGCACCTGTGAAGTCAGTACCTGACATAAAATTTGTTAATGGAGTGTCGAACCTTTTCAGTACTGAACTGAAAGGAAAAATATTAAAATATTTCACAATAGGGTAAATAAGGACTAAGTAAAAGGTGAAGCCGGGACCCAAATCATAAGAAAAAGAGAGATTTTAGAGAGTCAAGCTAGAATAATGATATTTTGTCAATAAAGAATATTATATTATATAGAATATCAACAATTTTGTGAAGACGCAATGCAATTAGCTTTAAAAGCTAACACATCTGTAAAAATTATTTTTTTATAAAAATATCTGTCGTTCAAAATTTTTTCTCCAGCCCATAAAAAAAACACAGCAATCGTTGGCCATCGTCTCCAGTTTCTAATTTATGAATGAACGTGGGTTTAAATGGAATAATTTTATTTTCTTTGAGAATTCTTTCCATGTGCGATTTACTTATTGATAATTCAGTAGACCGTTTTCTCAATGATAATTGATTATCAGTGTTCACAGATTCCATCACCATGAGTGTATCAGCATTTTCGTGATCATGAACTAGCTTTTTTTTCTTCAAATTTTGGATACTTCCAGTTTCTGTAAGCTTTTTCACAAGTTTTTTTAATCCATCGACAGAAATTGCCACCGTTGGAAATCGCTCGTGAAACTTATTAATAACATAAGCATAAGATGTTTCCCCAAGTCTGTAACATCATATTAAATGAATGCGCTGTTCGAGAGCCAACATTTTTAATACAAAACAAGTAAAAATAAACGAATAAGTAATTTGCAACTTACTGAGATAAGTAATCAATTTAGAACACATACTTCAAAGTTTTGACGTGTATCTAAGATAATGACAGTAAATTGTTTGCTTTACTACGGCGCTATTGTTTTTCAAACAAAACAAAACAAAAGCGGATTTTATAAAAAGTAGTTCGATCATTCTGAAAATTTGCATAAAGCCATAACTTTTCATTGTGAACAACTTTTCTTAGTGACACTCTGGCGTACTATGAACGTAAAAGGTACTTTACCTGAAACGAAAAGAGTTTTTGATCAACTGTAAAGGCCTACTTGATTTAAAAAAATCGAAAGTATAAAAATAAGTTTCAGTCCAATCAAGGCGGAATCCCAAAATATGATATTCCAATTCGAAAATTATTGGTCTATCTCACCTATTGTGAACTCAATCCGGAGACACACTGTGTGCGTATATATAGCCTTTACTTTGTTTAGATTTCTATATCTCTTTTGCCATAAATTGTTTTTAAAAAATAAATTTCAGAATGTAATTTTATGTTGTTTTGATGTCTTTTCAATTTATGAAGTTTTGTCAAAAAATAAAGAAAGAAAAGAAAAAAGGAAAAGCTATAAAATTTATACCAGGTTCCCCCCCCCCTCTATTAGAATTGTATGATGTTTAAAATATTAGATTGAAATATACAATTGTGTGACCCAAAGGCAGTTTGAAGCTTTATTCAAAGTCGACATTAAGGCTTGTTGTCGACTTTGAATATAGCTTCAAATTAAATTCTACAGGTGCTGCGGATTTGAAACTAAAAAAAAATCCTCTGAATTCTGATAGGAAATGAAATTTTATGAAAAATTTAGAATAAAAATATTATATTAAAGTTTTAGCAGTGATGAAAGTTGATAATTGCAAGAATGAATGTTTATATTAGGTTCTTCATTTAAAAAAAAAAGTTTTCAACTGTCAATCCTTAACCTCATTATAAGCCCTGAAGAAGATCTGCAATGTGGGTCAAAACAGTGGCTTTAAACTAAATATTTCTCCTTATCTGAGAGAATTTTTTCTGACCTCCGCCCGAACTATTTTCTTACTCAAAAAAACTTTTTCTTTAAGAATAGTATTGAATTATTAAAATTATCACATGCGTTGCATTTTAGGTGGGTTTTTTTTTCAATATTCATCGGACTTTCGGTATAATAAAAATACATTAAAAATAGAAAAACAGAAACTTGTCTAAAATATTTTTTTATTTTTTTGTTCTTATATTTATTACTGTTTGTTAGAACCCGTGGTGAAAATTATCCCATTGCATCGGGAATTGATGAGTTGGAGTTGCTAAATGTTTAATCAAGTTTACAAAGCCTGCGATAATTCTCTGACATACTTCAGTTAACCAATTCAATGGACGTTCCACAAATTTCTTTTTGATATTCTAGAATTTATTGGGGAAGGAGCAGATTATTCGAAATACCCAGCATTTATTTGTGTATGTATGTATAAATATACACAGATACATAAGCAAATATTAAATTAATTGAATTCATTTTTAATGTGTTTAATAAATTCTATTGATCTTTTATTGTCAATAGAATAGAATAAAGGCAATTCTAAAAGTTTTTTTTTTTAAGATTTATTAAATTTGCCTGAAAGTTGTGATCCTCGACATCCCATTAAAAAAGACAAGAAAATGTATCAAGTTATGCAAACTTACATAAACATTGATCTGTACATCAAACTTGATACGAAATGGACAGAGTTCCTATTGAGTAAAATTATAATTTGATCGTTTCAAAACGTATTTAGGTTTTAATTTTCTATTCTATGATCAAATATGTTAATGTTGCCTAAGTTTGTGATATGTAAATTCCTTTATAATTATTATTTTCATTGATTTTATACTATTTTTTTTTTTAATTTATGAAATTATTTTTACACAAGGGTTATTCTCAGAGAAATTAAAAAAAAGAAATTATAGTTTTTTAATTAAATCTTCCCAACAATAAACGAGTTATCTAGGGATACTAATTTGATGACTTTGAGAGCAGTTTTGAGCTAAACTTCAAATTTCCGAAATTGGAATTCAAATTCGTTTTCACTTTTGTTTAAAGCGGCATTATTTATGTCAAATATATATATAGGAATGCACCACTTCTTTCACTCCTTCGTCCGAGGTAAATCGGAAAAGTAGCCCGGTTTTCCCATTCCACTTTCTCTTTTATTATGGTTAAGTGTGAATTACCGTTGCATCTACCTGCAAGGGGCAAGATCAGGACAATATGGAGGATGAGCCAGTACTTCAAAATTGAGTTTCTGGAGCATTTCATAACACCTTTTGACAGGAGTCCTCGGCGTTTGCTTTGAATTGGAGGCTTTAGCCTGGAAAAACACTGTTCCTGTCCTGTACCAAAGGTCTTTGATGAACTTCAGCGAAGGAGTGTTGCTCCTTTTTGGTGCAAATAGAAAGTGGAGCAGCCTTGATTAACGCACGAGAGCGATTGATGCAACTTAAAGCTTGCATAGACATAACATCAAATAAACAATGCAATGCGTTATCAACACAAAATGACAGTACTACCAACATAAACATAAATATAACTAAATTGCGGATAAATATTTACTTACCCTCATATACATATATAACACAAAATACTTCAGTTTTGAACAGTATCTTATTGGTTGTAATTCATATTTGTAAAATGGTGATGTAATTATTTTAATTGTATATTTTGATATTTTTGTTTTTATCATTGAGTCTGGGAAAAAAAGGAACATAATTGCTTAAATTAAATTAATTATAGAAATTTGATACTCATTAGGTGAATGTAATGCACAAGGGATGTTATACTTAACTCTTTTCTGAGAATTATCCTTAATATTAGTCTTTCTTAAATATTATTTATTTAAATTTTGATCTCGCCTTTCTTTTTAAAATTATCTATTAATAATATTATTTTTCTTAGTTTATAAAAATCTCAATTCCTGCCATCTAAATAAAGGGCCTATTTAGTAGCAGCTTTAATAATAATAGGTTTATCAAGTTACGTTTTGTCTGTGTAAAACGATACTTATACGGGATGAACGTACCGAAACCTTTGTCAAACCCCGTAAGTAGTTATTTTTACTGATTATACGGCGATGTAATATTATATTTAATGGCTGTGCCCGAAATATCATTCCAATGACCAGGTTAGCTCCTCTTTGGGATGAAATCTCTAGCTGACTTAATTATTGTCCGACAAAAAAATAAAACATGTCTGACTAACTATCAATTAATTTTTAAAGCTATTATTTATATCAAATAGCGTTTTATCGAGCATTAATACAATTTTTTTTTTGTAGCAATGTAGCTGAGTAAATTTTGCCATTCCTAAAAGATTTCAGAAGCTTAAACAAAGACTGGAAACCTCGGTTACTTAAAAAAAGAAATGAAAACAAAATATTGATAGGTTTACTAATGAATCTATTATTGATTGATTTTAAATTTTTAAAAAATGAAAAACATTTAGATTTGTTAAATCAAAACTAATTAAGATTATTTGATTTAATTTAAAGTAGTGTCTAGTTGTAAAACGTTGTCAAACTTTGACATAAAGAAATCAATGGGTCCTTATAAAAGAATGAAATATGTTTTAAAAATTTAAATTTTTCATCGATGACTTACCAAGAACTACTTTCTGATAATTTAACTTAGGATGTTGGGAGAGGGGTAAATGGAAGCAAAGGATGTTACCTTCTTTAAAATTGTTTATACAATAAATTTTTAATGAGCAGAAACAAGATACAGGAGAGATATCTGATTAAAACGCAGGTTTCAAGAGTTTTCTAATTGATATTACAAATGTTTATATTTATCATATTTTAGTCGTATTGTTGCCCTTCCGTAGAACATCTATTGAGATTAATTAACTGCTTTTACTAGTAGTGCAGAATGTCACTTCACAAAAAAAAAAACTATGCTTCTTATCCTCAATGTTTTAATTACAATGATGTTTAGGCGTTTAAGATGTTTAAAAAATAATTCCCATCTGCAAACACCAAATTTTCTCGTAAATTATCTTATAATTTGATTTCGATAAAGTTTTGTCGAATTTCCCTCAAGTTGTGTATAGGATGGTCTGGGTCATTGGCTTCGATTGGTCGCTTTATGCCCATGCACCGAGGCTATTGGTGTCTTCTGGCAACTTTCCAAATGCCTCAAGCGTTTCGGTCGGGGCAAAGGGTAGATCCATTTTAGGCCAGCCATCATCTCAAATCTCTTGGCTAGAGGAAACATAACTACAGAATTTCCTGTGAAATCTCTCTGTGATTTAATTGCTCATACATTTTTTTTTTTTTTTTTTTTGTTCGAAATAGAAGAAAATGTTTTGCAGTATAACCTGTAAGGGTTAGTAAGGTCATCTTATCTAATTGTTTATCTTTTTTTTCCCCTTCCTATACATAAGCAACTCTCTGGGCCTTTCATTTCATCATAATGGTGTGATAAATTGTTTTAAATTTAAACTCTAAATTTGCTTTTCATCATTGTCCCACGAGGGCTCTTGAGCTAAATAATGCTCACTTATAATCTCTGTCACCAAAATTTATTCAGAAAATTGAGGTTTTTGAGTGTCACCCGTCGTCATCTCAATTACCTGTGTTTTGATGCGCAATGTTGTAATTTCGATTGAAATTGTTCACCGATTACTGTGGACTGGAGTTGAATGAATAAAATTATTTTATGAATCGCTAAGTGATCGGTAAGCAGTTGCAATCATAATGGCCATAACAATTTTCCCAGCCCTCGTTTCACGTAGGATAATGGCCTATTGTTTCGTTTTCTGTCTGTAATTTTGGGGAATAGGTTTTTTTGAGAAATTATATTAAAATATGAGAAAGGAAATTAAAAAAAAAAAAATTATAGTTATAAATGTTTTAAAAATAGTTTTAAACTTTTAAAATAGCTTTAAAAATCAAATGATGTGGGTTTTTAGAGTAAGTGTTAAGATGTTGCAGTTGAATGCTCTTCTATTTTAAAAATTTACCGTTAGAGATTGTATCGAATAGAGAATGCTAATCAGATGATCTAGTGAAAATAGTCTAGTCGGCAAATGTGGATATTTAGCAATTGTATGCAATAAATATAAATAGTTATTAAGTATATGTAAATACTCTCTAGGTCTATGAGGGGTTTTTATAGATGAATTTTTCACTTACTATAAATCATCTAGTATTTATTTATTATTGCATTATAAGTTAGAATTTTTAAATTATGAGATAGTAGAGAGTTGTGCAAACTGTAAAAATCGACCGAGAAGTTTCTGCTACAAGCCTCAAATTAATTAATTTTGTTTTTTTATAAAAAAATATTACTTAAAATTATGTATATCAATGCATGGAGCAGAAGTTACTTGGGTGAAATAAACAGAAGGAAAACAACGGTACCATAAGACTGTACACTTATGAGCCCCAAAGAGTATTTTAAAACTCTGCCTTTATAGTCATTCAAAAATAGTGAAGTAGTTTCGAAAGATTGTAGTTTTTTTAAATGATTTTTTGAAAATCCATGTCATGACATGTTCTGGCTAACAATCTTTTATTTTATTTTTTTTTTTAATTTGGGAGCTACAGGGATTTATAATTCCTATAATATGAATCTTCTCTATAAAATTAATAAATTAAAAAAACAAAAGTATGAATGTGTGAAAAAATGGTAAATGCTTTAATAACCTTAAAATAAAATTAGTGCATTTACTTTTTAAAACATGATTCTAGTTATAATTTTTATTTTTATTTTATTGTGATTATTTAAATATTTTTATTTTGAAGAGAGATTTGTCCTGGCCGGGATTTAAACCCGGGTCCTCCGCATCTCTAGCATGGTACTCTACCAAAGAGAAAATATTTGTCCCAGCTGGGATTTGAACCCGGGTCCTCCGCATCTCTAGTGCAGTACTCTACCAAAGAGAAAAGATTTGTACTGCTATTGGTTTATTGGTAGATCCTGGCACTAGAGATGCGGAGGACCCGGGTTTGAATCCCGGTCAGGACAAATCTTTTCTCTTCAAAATAAAAATATTTAAATAATCACAAATAAAATAAAAATAAAAATAATAACTAGAATCATGTTTTAAAAAGTGAGTGCACTAATTTTATTTTAAGTCTTTATTTTTAAAGCCGGTTTATCTACTTATAACATATTATACCTCAGCTGTATTACGGCTTATATACAATGCTCCATGCTTTTTTTTATTTGAATAAATGATGTTAAGGAATATTTTTGACTGATTGTGGGTACATTTTGATATTAATAAATTGTTTAAAATATTCTCAAACTGCACCATTTCTTCTACTTTTAGAATTGTTTATTGGCTGTGATATTCACAAGCATGTCATTGAAAAATAAAACGTAATTGTGCAATTATTAGATATGTGCTGTATCACTTTGTTATTGTGATGATTTGTAACTTACCTGTCTATTCTTATAGTCTTTTTGTATATTTCTTGTATCTCTAACTTTGTTGTTATTCATAACTTTATTCCTCTAATAAAATATTAAATTTTTAAAAATTGTTGTCTCTGCCTTGGAATTTTATTACGATTATATTTTCCTATTCATTCCATAAAATGGTCTATGGCTGACTCTTTCTCATCTTATTACTTAAGGATGTTCCACATCTTCCAGAAAAAAAAAACAACATAATATTCATGCATCCTTGCAGAGAAAAAAAAAATTATAGCCTTAAAAAGGAATAATATCAAAAGAGCTGCTTGGCAAGGACTACATCTTTGTAATTTTGTAAGTATTTTCTGTACACAATGATACCTCTAACATTAATGACGTCATCACATTGCACTCAGGTTTAAGAGAAATCTAATTTAAAATTGGATGGAATGGTTACTAATAAAATCTAAGTTTCACTTTGAATATAGTAATAGTTATATAATTGACTAATTTTTACTTCAAATTTCTTTAGCCTAATTGCAATGCTCTGGTGTGACACTTAACTCTCTTTGAAAACATGAGACAATGCTCACTTTGATAGCAGATATAAGCAGTGGCCTTCAATACAAACAATAAGAAAATATAGAAGTTTCTTATTAAAAATTAAACTGTAACTAATTGTCCCTTTTGGTAAAAAAGCCACTATTAAACTTTCAGAAAATTATTTCTGTAGTAAAGATGGGAGGTTAGTAACCATAGTAATCATGAGTGAACAAGAACAAGCTTTTCCGATCTTTACTTAAAAATGTTAAGTGGATATGTGGACTTGGCAGAAAGCTCCTCAATTGCAGTAAATTTTTAGAGCTGAAAGAGATTTTTGAAGGTTAGTAGGAAAAATGGAATATTAAAAACAAATAGTAGGGTACTAATTTATTTTCAAATAAATTAAATATATATACTATTCACATGAGCATGAACGTACCAAGTAAATAACACAAGAAAGATTATGTACATATCATTTTTTTACGTATCCAGAAAACAAGGATTTTTTTATTTATTACTCATACATAGACTACTTAAAAAAGATCTAAAAATAATTCATCAAAATGTTTAGTTTTATCATTTAGCTCAATTTTATTCAGTTTTGCATACGTCAATAATATATATATATATATATATATTTTTTTTTTTGTAAATGAAATGATTTTACAAAGTAAAATTAACAATGTAATTTCCTTAAAAATATTAAATAGTGTAAATCAACTGATTAAAAAATAATTTTCTTTGTTATACTTAGTTATCGAACTCGAAAAGTCTAAGTGATCTACTAACCCTAACAGTAGGCGAAATACGTGTCTTAATTCTACAGCTACATAGATATGGATAGGAGATGTGGGAGGGAAACGGGTGAATGCACCTAGTTAGACCCAGGAAGTAACATTGTCCTGTAATGGTAATGAACTCCTTAGTAAACAATGTAATAATAACAATGTTGACAAAACATTGCCATTCCTGGGTCAGGGTGGGTCATCGTATCATCCTTATCCTATGACTTTATAATAATTTTAAAAAATAAGGTATATATTAGAATGCAAATGGAAAAAACCACAAGCAGAGCCTTATGTTTCAAATTTTTTATGTAAAATACAAACACTTATCAGTCGACGTTTCGCCTATTCAGGCATTATCAAGACACAATAAAAAGTAAGTTCAATCACATCTCAAAACAGAAGTGCAATACATCCCAACGAATAATCGCTCAAAAAGGCTCATAATTTGAGTTTTGGCTCTATTTTATTAATAAGGTATATATATATATAAGTTAGCTGTAGATATAATGTACAACTAATTCATAATGTAACATTTATTTATTCTTTTGTTTTGTTCAAGATATTATTAATATTAGTTAGTTGAAAACATCTGTTACTAAAAAATAAAGACGTATAATCAAGTGAAGTGCTTTATTTAAATGTAACATATATTTATACTAGCGGACTCGACAGACGTTGTCCTGCATGATATTTCAAGCGATTAGGATATTAAACAAAGTATGAAATGAAAGAGAAATAATATAATAATTTCATTATTCTTTATTTTGAAATAACATCAATTTTACTAAAAACAATTCGTTATAATCAATACTGTTTGTTTAATTTTATCTTAATGCGAGTTGATGAACAATATTTTTAGTCAATTCCTGAGGAGTATAAATGAATAAACTTGACGATTTTCCAACGCTAGAACATGCCACATATAATTGGCCAAGTGAAAAGACCAGATTTTCTAGATCCAACCCACAAATCGACATTGTTTGTCCTTGTGACTTATCGATAGTCATGGCAAATGCCAAGCGAATTGGAAATTGCAGATGTCTGAATGGAATGGGATTCCTGGCAGGAGAACGACCTCACCTTCAAATTTGCCCTTCAAAATTGTAGCTTCAAGAACATTGCCCATAATTTTTTTGATGACTAATCTTGTACTGTTGCATAGCTTGGTGCATTTAAATTCTGAAACAAAATGATAGGTGATCCAATTTTTAATCACAAGTTATGTGGTGGCATTCCTGGTAAATCCAGCGAATTCAAAAATTCAACAGAATAGTTGACTGCTATTCAATTAAAATTATAAATGAGCATACTGGTATTCCTGAACGTGAAATATTGTTGTGTTTGAAGAAAATTCGTTTGGACAGCAGATTTTCTGAGCTATCTGATAAGTTTGAAATAAGTTCATCATATGCAGGTAAAATATTTACAAAAGATATACCTAAAATTGCTGAAGTCATGAGGCCTTTTATTGTAAATTTAGGCAAGTCTTCTATCAAAAGATGTTTGCCCATAGCATTTAGAAAAAATTATTATGATGTTACATGCATAATAGATTGCCTGGGAATTGAAATTCAAAAACCAAGTAAAGCTTTACATCAATCTCTAACTTGGTCAGAATATAAAAAGGCCAACACCATAAAATACCTGATTTCTAGTACACCAAATGGACAGGTCAATTATATTTCATGGGAGAAAGAAATAGTTGACTGTGGGTACTATAATAGGATGTTGATAGTTGGGGGTGCAGTCAAGAAAACACGCAAAAATAGGTGAAACTATTTTATTTAAAGTGCCGACGTTTCGACCTACTATGTAGGTCATCTTCAGGGCTATGAGAAAACAGACAAAAAACAGAATAGACTGTAAAAATACATAAAATAGAGGTACAGAAAAATTAACAAAAAAGTAGAGATATAAAAAAATGATATATAATGAAAGGATATATGAAGGTATATGAATATATATATACATAATATGTATATATAATAATGTATATAGGTGTATGAATAAAGATGATTACATGGTAGATGGATAGAAAGGTGATAATGCAAAAAAAATACAAAGAGAGCAATGAAGTTAAACAGAAAAAAAATAAAATGAAAAAGATATGAATATAATGAGTATGGACAATTTAGTATAATAAAGATAGAAATGTATTGCAAAGGAAACAATAGTATGAAAATGGACTCATGGGGAGTATCATAAGTGCAATGAGAGAACATGAATTAAAAATATGATACCTAATAATACATCGAGAAGAATATATTATAGAACGTAAAGAAAAGGAATCTAAAGTATGACAGGCCGAGAAGTGAGATATAAATAAAATTTTTAAAAATATAAGTATCAGAAGTTATGTAAAGGTATAAATGTTATATAAGGGTATACACTATACATTATATAACAGATATTGTATCCAGGAATACAGATATTATATAGAGGTATACATTAGGTATGAAGTTATATAAATAAAGATGAAAGAATACAAGGAACAATACATGAGAGATATAAGATATCAGTAAGTGAATAGAGATATATTATAAAAAAATGATGTTCTGTGAACATGAACTCTTTAATTAAAACTATTTAATTAAAACTATGATGGATGCTAAAAGTGATGATGGGAGAAATAGGTGTGAAGGAAGGAGATGGAGAAAGATGAAGAGAAGATATAAATAATAAAAGACAGTACGAACCCGATACGAATGGCTGCTGGGACAATGAGTAACTGACGCGGAAAAAACCGTTAAACGACGGAAGCGCTGGCCGCGATCTCTGTCGGTCAAAGGTCAAAGTAGCAAAAAAAATTCAAAAAAAAAAAAAAAAAAAAAAAAAAAAAAAAAAAAAAAAAAAAAAAAAAAAAAAAAAAAAAAAAAAATATAAAAAAAAAATAGGGAAAGGGCAATATGGGGAAATATGAGGACGCGTAAAAAATGTGAAAAATAAATAAAAAATAAAGTTAAAGAAAAAAAAAAGGGGAGTAAAGAAATAAAATACTAGAAAAGAAAAAATATACAGAAACGGGCCGTAAAAGGAGAGAAATAAAATATGATTTGAAAATTAAGGAGTTTTTAGAAAATTAAAAATTTGGGAATAAATTGAGGATAGGTGATGTGATTATAAAACGATTTGAAAATTAAGGAGTTTTTAGTAAATTAAAAATTTGGGAATAAATTGAGGATAGGTGATGTGAATCGGACTTAAGGTTGACGGCGGAAGAATCTAAATTGATGTGGATGGTTTCCGAGAGAATGCGTTTTTCATAGTTGGGAAAGGAAGATAGGATAGACGTGTTATCGAAGTTGAAAATGTGGTTTAAAGATAGGGCATGGTCAGAGAGTTTGGAAGCGGTTGGGTTATTGGATGAAATGGAATATTTATGTTGGGAAATACGATCTTTAAGTAAGTTTTTAGTTTCGCCGATATAGGAAGAGTTGCAATTTGGAGTGGAGCAAGGGATACGGTAGACAACTTGTGAGCGTTGTATAACAGGAATGGGATCTTTAACACGGGTATAGATTTTGGAAAGTTTGTTATGGGATTTGAATGCTAAACGTAAGTTGGGGATAGAGGAACGTAGGGATTTTTGAATATTATTTGAGAGGGAGGGTATATATGGCAAGGATCTGTATACTGGGTTAGAGGGAGGGTGTGGAGACAAGGTGGGGTTGGGGGGTTTTTTATAGTCTTGGATGAGTTTATTAATAATATGGAGAGGAAAATTGTTTTTTAAAAGTATATTTTGGATGCGGTGGATGTTAGTTTTATGGAAGCATGGGTCAGAGAGGGATAGGCCACGGCGGATAATATTTTTGGCGACGTTTATTTTTTGGTGGTGCGGATGTTGGGAGTAATAATTGAGGAGTCTGCCAGAATAGGTGGGTTTGGTATACCAATCTGTGGATAAGGTGTGGTCAGGATTTCTAATGATACGGAGGTCAAGGAATGGTAATGATTTATTGGATTCAAGTTCAACTGTGAAATGGAGGCGGGGATGGTATGAGTTAAAAGATGATAATAATTCAGGAATAATAGTGGGATTTAGGATAAGGAGGAGATCGTCCACATATTTCTTAATGAAGATAACATCGTTAAGGAATTGGGGTAGAATGGAATCCAGAAGATCGTTTAAGACAATATTGGAGAGGTCAGGAGCGAGGGGATTTCCCATGGCAAGTCCAGGAATTTGGTTAAAAATTTGGTTTTTTTTTTTTTTTTTTTTTTTTTTTTTTTTTTTTTTTTTTGAATTTTTTTTGCTACTTTGACCTTTGACCGACAGAGATCGCGGCCAGCGCTTCCGTCGTTTAACGGTTTTTTCCGCGTCAGTTACTCATTGTCCCAGCAGCCATTCGTATCGGGTTCGTACTGTCTTTTATTATTTATATCTTCTCTTCATCTTTCTCCATCTCCTTCCTTCACACCTATTTCTCCCATCATCACTTTTAGCATCCATCATAGTTTTAATTAAATAGTTTTAATTAAAGAGTTCATGTTCACAGAACATCATTTTTTTATAATATATCTCTATTCACTTACTGATATCTTATATCTCTCATGTATTGTTCCTTGTATTCTTTCATCTTTATTTATATAACTTCATACCTAATGTATACCTCTATATAATATCTGTATTCCTGGATACAATATCTGTTATATAATGTATAGTGTATACCCTTATATAACATTTATACCTTTACATAACTTCTGATACTTATATTTTTAAAAATTTTATTTATATCTCACTTCTCGGCCTGTCATACTTTAGATTCCTTTTCTTTACGTTCTATAATATATTCTTCTCGATGTATTATTAGGTATCATATTTTTAATTCATGTTCTCTCATTGCACTTATGATACTCCCCATGAGTCCATTTTCATACTATTGTTTCCTTTGCAATACATTTCTATCTTTATTATACTAAATTGTCCATACTCATTATATTCATATCTTTTTCATTTTATTTTTTTTCTGTTTAACTTCATTGCTCTCTTTGTATTTTTTTTGCATTATCACCTTTCTATCCATCTACCATGTAATCATCTTTATTCATACACCTATATACATTATTATATATACATATTATGTATATATATATTCATATACCTTCATATATCCTTTCATTATATATCATTTTTTTATATCTCTACTTTTTTGTTAATTTTTCTGTACCTCTATTTTATGTATTTTTACAGTCTATTCTGTTTTTTGTCTGTTTTCTCATAGCCCTGAAGATGACCTACATAGTAGGTCGAAACGTCGGCACTTTAAATAAAATAGTTTCACCTATTTTTGCGTGTTTTCTTGACTGCACCCCCAACTATCAACATCCTATTATATTTCATGGGGTTATGGAGGGAGAATTAGTGATGTATGTCTGGTAGAAAATTGTGATTTTCTTTATTCTTTACCTAGTGGGTCATATGTAATGGCTGACAGAGGCTAGCTACCACCCAGCATAGACTCAAGTAATAAATTATCGAAGGAGGAAGTTAAAGATACAAACAAAATTGCAAGTTTGGGGATACATATAGAGAGAGTGATTAGACGTATCAGGGAGTTTTGTTTTTTGAAGCCTCATGCTTGCATAAACCATTATCTTTTAGGGAAACTTGATGACGCCAGAGTTATAGCTTGTGGCCTAATAAATATACAAAATTCCATAATTAATAAGTGATGTAACAATGTGAAAATTGAAATAAAAGACTAAAAAACAAATAATCAGTATTTTTATTTAATATATTTTAGATAGTCCGAACACAAGAAAGAAATACGCGAAAAGCAAACTGGACAGAAGAAAACCTAAAAACAGCTATCGAAGCAGTTCAGAATGGACTTCAACGAAGAAAGCTTCAAAAGACTTTGCAATACCAAGATCAACATTGCGAGATAGATTGAAATCGAAAGAAATATCTAAGCCTTCTATAGCATGGGTCGAAAACCTGTATTTAGTACAGATCAGGAAAAACAGATTGCTGATCACATTGTTTCATTAGCAAATATGTTCTATGGAGTTGCAATCACTCAATTAAGGCACTTAGCTTTTGATTTAGCCGAACAGCATGGAGTAAAACACAATTTTAATGAAGATGGAAAAATGGCAGGAATGGACTGGGTAAGGGGGTTTCTTAAGCGACTTAAATTAGTTTACGGAAACCAGAAGGTACCAGCTTGAGCCGGGTAACAGAATTTAAGGAAACAATTTGGGCCAAATTTTATTTATTAAATTTATTGGTTTTATTTTTTTGTTTGCCAACATTTTCAGCTGATGGACAGGGCCGACTTTACCTTATGTGCGGGGCACTCGGGCGCCGTGTCTCAAGGGGCGCCGCGAGACGTCTCAGGGTCAGAAAAAATTTCGTTTCATGCTGATTTCATAGCAAAATTGGCTTAGTTTCATGGCCAAATTCACCTCCTTGGGAGATTTGCCGTTTTTTGTAACACCTTGTATTGAACTGTAAGTGTTCAATTTTAATCGCGTGCTACTAGAGGGCGCCTAGGTCAGGATTGCACACGCGCGCGACATGGGCTAGGACGCTGCTGATGGACAAAGGACGATTTGGAAATGAACGACTCAATTGCGTGTGACCAGTTAAAAAGAAAAAAATTCTTACTTAGATTTGGTCATTTTTCTCTTACCAGTAATTCTTTATCTTAAATTAAAACTTCTAGCTGTAAAACTAAATATATTGTTTTCAATAGAATCCTTGTTTTGTTTTTTTCATATACCCATATAATTCATTGTGCAAGGGAAGGGTTTCATTTCTACGCGAGGGGCCTGTTACAAAAAAGGTTGGAAACCCCTGCTCTAGAATTATATCCCTAAAGTTTTATTATGTTATCAGTATAGGACGAATGGAAAAATATTCGTCTTTGAATTGACCTCTCTTACACGAAGTAGATTTCTCTAAAATGGCCATGTATCAATCCTCGGCAATTATCATTTTAGGTACTTGTGCTTTAGCCGGTCCCCAAGAAACCTACCTTCTTATCTCGTGTCACCTCGTCTTCTCTTCTTATCACTCGTCCCATTTGTGTGTGCGTTATTAAATTGTTTTCTGTATATATTTTTCTTGTTAATTGTCTATTAAAATTTCTGTATTGTTTATTTTATTTAATTTAGGGTTTTTGTCTTATTCCTTTTTGTATTGCCTATTTAAAATGAACAGAATAACACTTTAGGAATAGCTGTATTTAAAAGTAGAAGCTGTGAAATACTTCTGGAAGTTCGGAATAATTCCATAGATGAAATTGTGAATAAAAGGTCATCAAATGGATTTTTACAAGGATAGAAATGGAGATGTTTTCGTCAAAAGTGTGGGGAAAACATTTGTATAAGAAGAGGAACGTATTTAGAGTGGTCTAGAATTGGCATTTTATTATTACATTTTGTATACTCCGCAGGTTGTCACGTCGAGCTGAGTTACAACATGTTTTAACTGTTTTTTCGATTCAAACAATTACCGTATATTTCAATTTCCATTAATATGAATAAGAATGCGGGTGTTATTATGGCGGATAACAGTCCCTGTGTACCGGCTAAATCACAAGTACCGCATTTTTTAGTGCTATAGAGCTCTCATTTTGGTTTTTAGAAAATAGAAGGCGGCCATTACGAGATGGACTTGCTAATAGGATAGGATCAAGCCTGCTACACTATTCGACTTGCTTTATACATTTTGCAATTGCTACTGCTGAAACTAGACAAATAGCACTACAATGCACGCTTTATGAGAGGGTTGTATTCTTTTAAATTAAATTGAAATAACATTAAAAGAACATTCAGTAGTCTCAAATTAATTTAATTATTAAATATATATGAAACAAAATTGTCTTATTTGAGTAAACAATATAACAACCCATTAAAGACTTCGCAGCTGATCAACACAATCAGCCAAAATCATAAGAAGATTTTCATCAAACACAGTCAACAGACGGTAATTAGTTTTTCTGTCCATGTTGTTCGCTAATTTGTGCCAAGCTTCAAATAAAATGGAATTCTTGAGTATTTTCGGACCTTGAAAGCGAATGTGAGCGGCGAAAATCGCGTGTTGCGTTTTCTTACCAACCGTACCCATCTCCTCATCGGGGATGTGGAAGCCATAGGATCGGAGCAAGCCTTGAGCAATTCTTATAGTCGTCTGGTTTCTCCCGCCTTCTCCGGTGATGAGAACTTTAGGATCCTTTTTTAACGCGAGGTTCTCTCTGGGATATACTCCGAAATTCCTCGTGACGGATCCTGGATAAAGTTGCGAAGCTGTGGCGAACTCGTTCCAGGGGAAATATGGGCTGGGATCGATCTTGTTGTAGCTCCAATCGCTGTGCGCCACCATCAGGAGAGGATTGAGGGTGGGGAAGGTTTCGCATAGTAACTCGCACAGTAGGATGTTCGCCTTGATCTGCTCCATTGTGAAAGGTTCGTCGCCAGAATTGACATTTTCGATTCCTATCGACCAGCTGTTCATGTCTCCTCTTCCAACATGTAGAATATCGTGATTGAAAACGACGCCGAAATTCGAGAGATTGTAAGAGGCTAGATGAAGTAGACGGGATTCTTTGGAGAGTCTTCCAGCCCCGGCGTGAAAAGCCCGGAACTCTTCGGCCACAAGTCGTCGGATGGTTCCGTCTTTGTCGATGATGAAGTGGGACGAGACTCCCGGAAAGGGCGTCGTATGGGGTTTGTATGTGCGAGTGAAAGTGGTGATGGCGCTGCTGTAACTTCCGGCAGTGTGGTGCTGCATTATGAAGGCAGGCACCCCCCCATCATTTTTCAAGTTGAAGTTGTTGCATTTCCCGGGCTGAGGAGAATCGAAAGCGAGGCCGCCTTCTGGAAGCGGAAAGGCCTCGAGGTCCCTCAAGAAGTCGTTCCTGATGCTGATGGAAGAAACCACGAGGGGCAGGAGGATCGTGAGGACAAGAAGAACTAGCGAGGTGTGTACCGGAGGTCCCATGGCCGCAGACTGGTGTAACCGACTGTAAGGATGTGATTCCCATCTAACTTCTATTTCGGCAGGGAGGGGATGGACCGGATGAAGATAATTCATATAATAAGACAAAAAAGATAAAGGAAAACGTAAATTGGGCTGCTCGGGTTAAACAATTAACCGCTCCTCTTCCAATTCTTTCCTTCTTGTTAGCAACGTATATTTCTCTTTTATAAAAAAAAACCAATAACAGTTTAAAAAAACTAATCCTATCCTAACAGTTTAGTTTTTCGTTTTTTTTTTTTATTGTTTTGCAATTTAGCGGTTGCGTAATGGCAGCATTATCAATAGAGTTGTTTCGTTTCTCTCATCTTTATATGAGATATACTCTAATCGCCGTGGAATACGACACTACTTATATGATTCTAAATTTTTATTTGTATAAGGAAAAAATTGGCCAAAACAAGTATTTTGGAGTAGATTAAGTGTATATCGAAGTGGTTATATGAAAAAAGCTCAAGTATCAATTGAATTGAATATGGGGGGGGGGGCAAACAACCTTAAACCCTGATTAATGAAAAAAGAAAACGAATTTAAATTGGACAATTGATGATGCCTCACCTCTTACCCTGGCCTTAAGATATAAAATGAGCTCTATTAATCCTAAAACATTCTATTGACAACTAGCATGCTTTATTTTATTCCTTATCCATATTAACCTTTTTGGCATAACTCCACATCTATGAAATTTTAAACTGTTATAATTACAAAAAAAATATACTATTTATGATATGATTAAAAACTATTTAATCAAATAGTTAAATAAATCTATGGTAGGTAAATTTTCTTCATAATTTATTTTGTTTTAATTATCCAGATATATATATTTTTATTTATTGTATAGCAATGTTACTTATTGCCTACAAGTGGCAGATAGTAACAATATTTCAATATAGTGTATTAAAATTTTTTTTCATAGTGAATTTAATCATCACTCCCCCCGTTTCAATATAATAATATAAATTTTTAATACTAAAATATTTACTTTTATCATGGCAATAAAAGATATTTTATCATTAGTACCTAGAGAACCAAGCAAACATTTAAACTCTTTAAATAAACACAAATCATGATCCATTTGATGTTTAAACTACTAAATGACCACCATACAGACAAACAATCCAAAACCATTAGAAGCAGAAGAATAAGGGAAATCAGGGATAAGATCAATATATATTAAAACGTTTATTAAAACATCTTGGTTTTTTTAAGCAGTAACATCTACAGGTGGAGCGGGAACGGGAAGCTCAGTTGTTCGGTGAGCTCCAGATCGCTCCTTCCTCTTGGGTCTGATCTGGGCTGCAATACGATCAATGTCCCTCTGCCCTTGGGTCGTCAACTTCCTTCCACCGTCGGGAGACTTCTCGATCAACTTCAAAGCTTCCAGAGATTGGAGAGCCTTTCTTGCTACACTGCCAGAGCTCCTGCAGAAATGGGAGGGGCAGACTCCATTACGTTTTCGGCCTGTAAAATGGATCGATAATAAAAAACTGTTTGATGATAAAGCATTATACTGATCAATAAAAAAGTGAAATCACAGAAAATTATGATTCATTAGAAAGAAGGTTGTAACACTACGATCGATAAAATATATACTAATAATTAAAATGATTACAAATAATTTCAGAATCAATCATATTTTTCTTTTAATTGCAATAATTATCAGGTCAGGTTTGAAAAATTCGTAACGTTTCTTAATGGCTTTTACCTTAATATCACATTATACTTCACACTTCTACATGGGCAGGGCAATTCTTTGATGATTCACAATAGAACAATAAAACCATTCCATATTAAAGCATGCCTTCAACTCAAAATGAATTAATAGTAATTAAAAGATGGATGTAAATAACATTTATTCCTTCAGCACAACAACCTACCAGGTGATACCTAAACAATTGAGGATGGATGTCACACAGGGTCCTGAGCAAAACAATATTACAGAGTTCACGTTAGTTGAAACAGGAGCATTTCTAAGAATTGAAATATGCATATCCAAGGGAACCAGGGCGTGGTGAGAGGGGGGGGGGGCATTTAGCTTAGCATCACAACAAGAACGGAAAGATTGAGATTCTTCCAATATTGCCATAAATTAATTTCCAACCTGGCCAGGATGCAGACCCGAAGCTGTAGAGGTGATGCCATGACCATATCCCAAAATGACTAAAACCCACAACTTGTGCGGTTGTAGAAACAATACATTCACTTGTGTAAAATGTTATTTATGGTTTCAGATACTCTCTATACCAGGGCTTAAAAGGAATTTAAAGTAGATCCAACGGAGGATAACGAGTACATAGTTACAAATGTTCGAAATTATACTCAAAAGCAAAATTTGGAGAAGTAATTTGATACCTTCTAAATAACCTATGAATTTTAACCTTTAAAAAAATTTTAAACAAACAGATTTTTTGTTACCCTCTCCTAAATTATTAATATTTCTAGATCTTGTCAATATTTAAGGTGACAGAAGGTCCACAGATTGTCGCTTCAAATTAAGTCACAATAAATTTTAACTTTATAATATACACAAAACAAAAATAATTTCATGACTGACTATACACAGTAACTATTATTGATTGTATATGGTAAATATTACTGACTGTATGTAGATTAAGGAACCGACTTACACATACCCTTTATCTTGTATCATCATCTATACTTTAAAATATTTGTTGAAACTTTCATTTCTTGATGAAATTATTGCCGAAATTACAATTTTTTAAAAAACTAAACCTTAAGATTATTTGTATTTCCAGAATAATAAAAAGGAAAAGAAAGAAAAGTTAAGACAAACCGTGGCACAGATCTTTTTAAATAAACTACTACTTGGCCTTTTCTCTAATTATTTTATATTAATCAATGTTATAATTTATTGAGTTACCTTTATGAAAACGGTCAGAAACTTCACAATAATTAACAAAATATTAATCCATAACAATTTCAAGCTTTAATTAAATGTTTGACCATCACTCGGAAAATCAGTAGTAAACACCACCCTTTTGTATATTAAAATTATCTAGCTATTAGTGTTAATTTAATTTAAACAGTAATACATGCTGGGTATCTGTTTATTCATTTCACTTTAACTATTTTCAAAAAATATAAGTCACTGTGATGTTAAGTTTGGAAAAGAGAATGTAATTATGAATAATGAGTAGATTTCAATTCACGTAGAAATAAAAGTTACAACTAACAAGATGACATGTTTGTTGAAACTTTCATTTCTACATAAAATGATTACCCAAGTATGCACATATCCAATTATTACATTCTCTTTTACATAGTAAACCTCATGGTAACTTGTACTTTTGGAAAATATTAAAAGGGAAACGAATGAAAAGTTAAAACTTGTTGTGACTGAACTCTAAGTGACAGCCTGGGGGGTGCTTATATATATACTTATTAATCACGTTAATATATTTATACACATTAATCTAAGAGAACAAGACAAATGTTAGACATAAATCTAACAAAGTGTATTAAACTCATTAGCCCTCCCTTAATGCAAGGATAAAACAAACAAAGAAATAGAAGTAAAGAACTTAACCTAATATATGTAAACAGGCTTCCCAAAATAAAATTACACTTAAAAGATACAAATTCACTAACAAAAATTAGAAAAAAAAATATGATTTCTCCAAAAGAATCGCAAGCTTTGTAAAACAATTGACAAATTTACTTACTGCCAAAAACTTTGGTCACTGCACCAACTCCAATTGGAGATCGCAAATAGATGTGTCTAACAAGAGCAGCACACCTTGTGTAGTACCAATCCTGGTCATATGGAGCGAGTTCATTGAATTTTCCATTTTTGACCAAATCGACCCAATCAGGTACCTTTAGTTTGCCAGTCCTAATTACAAAAATGACAAAATCAAATTTAATATTATTCAAAACTCAATATAGGAATACAAATAGACACCAATAATATTTTTAAAAAATGTAATATAACCTTACTTTTTTAAAAATGCAGAGAATGCCTTAACAAACTTATGTTGATCAACATCTTTCAGCGTTACAGACGGCATCTGAAAATGTAAAACAAAGCGAGGATGAATAAATATATCAATATAAACAATTTAACATTGAGAATGTACAACGGAACGCGACACGTGTATGATGTATAATAATTCGAGTTACGTTAAATAAAACGCATATATAGGCAAAAATAGATACATTATTACCGGAACACAACTAGAATAAGTAAATAGTGAAGTGGAGTTAAACAGAATGGATAAAAATATAGCACTTACATTGGCAACACGTTGTTACAACAGAAAGAAGTACTACAACCTTTACCAAAACCTGACCAGCATGAAGCCAGTGTTGCCTCCTCACGGTCCCAACAAAATATATTTACAATTTTATAATTAATATTTACTACATAATTTTTCAAAAAATAATTAATTTTAGTTTAATTTTAAATATTTATTAAAATAAAATAATTTAGCAACTTATAATCCCTTTATCGATTATTTAACATAAAACCTTCCTAATCGTAACTGTTATAAAGCGAATAAAAGTTTAAAAACAAAAGAAATGCTATTATTTAAATAATTTATCAACTATTAATCCCAAATAATATTAAATTTTAGTGTAATCGTAATAAGTTTTCAAGTGAATGCTCAGCTACTGATTATCGACTTTAATCGGTTTCTCATAGTTTTTAAAGTGGGGAAAATTATAATGGTTAAATTTGCCAATGATTTAATTATAATTTAAATGAAATAAAACAATATTTAAGGTTTTTAAGATTATTTTTCTTGATTAGGAATGAGCAGACTTGGGGTCCACTTTCCTTATCAGTGTGATTTACTCCTCCTCTCCTGATAATGCATCTGATTGGGGTATTTGAATTTTATAACTTTATTTAATATTAAATATTACCCGAGGATTATTAAAACAAAGCTTCATGTAAAGTTGACTGTTTATATTCTAAAACTTGTCTAAAGCAACAATTTTAGGTTCTTAAATTGATTAAAGATTATATTTTAATTAGTTTGATTTACTTATTCAATTGAACCATTTTGGATATAGTTCAATTTTCGTTTTTTTACTATTTTTTTTTTTTATACAGAATCTAAAAACAAATTCTTACTACTCTGTTATCTTATCACCGTTTTGTTATCACTTTTCTTTGTTGTTGCTTTATAAATTGATGTAGTTGAGTTATTTTTGCAGGACAGCAAAGTATATTCCTGCATTTAGATTTGATTTTGGTATTTAAATCATTGATTTTAGCTTTTTTGGTTTTAGGAGCCATGAATAGAATTATTAGACAAGCAATTATTCTCCTGATTTTTGTTAGCTTCTCCTTTCAAACGAAAACTATTGATTTATTGCTATCGTACAATCTTGAAGATCCATCAAGATATCAATTAAGAACATCTTATGGATTCGATGATTCTCATAAACAGCAGGATTATTCGAAAACCGATTCGGATGAATCAAATACACAAAATCACTCAGAAGATGAGAATTCGACAAATCTTAATATAGAAGTTGAAAAAGATGATACTTCGTTAAGTGAGGAAGAATTAGATTTATTACAGCCTGAGGAGTCGACTGAGGAAGGAATAAGTGTAGTTTATGTACAGCCTGAGCAAATACATTTATCCATCGGAAGTATGTAATTAAAATATATATTTATTAATGTATTAATTTATCTTTTTGTCTTTAGCATGGTTGTAAGCTTTCCTAATGAAGCAGTAGTTTTGTTTTTACTTACCAGCACAAATGAAGTAATTGTTTAATACCTCATCCACTGTTTAATGATGTGAATTCTAAATAATATGTACATTTTTTTTCAAAATATAAACAATAGGATATTTGTTTTATTTTAGGCAATGTAACGAACATTGTAGTGACATGGCAGACCATGTCACCAACTCCTATCCCAACTTGTAAATATGGTAGAGAAGGCTTTGTAAAAACAGCTACCGGGGATACAGCATTGTTTGTAGATGGCGGAAAAGAAAAGTTAAAAAGATATATACACAGGGTTCAACTTGAAAATCTCATTCCTCAACAGAAATATGGTAAGTATGGTATTGCTTAATTTAATTATTTAATTTATTTAATATTTTCAATGGTTATTACTTCTTAAATGACTTATTTAAAATTATCCAGAATCATTAACGTATAAATGTTTAGTTTATCACTGTGGAAGTACCCTTGGTTGGTCAGAAGAATTCTGGTTCTGGAGCTTGGATGCTTCGCAGGATTGGGCTCCGACGCTCGCTGTGTTTGGTGATCTAGGCAATATCAACGGGAGGTCGTTACCTTTTCTACAGGAAGAAACACAGCGAAGCCACTTTGACACTATTTTACATATTGGCGATTTCGCTTATGACATGAGGGATGTAAGTAATTTTATGCAAATACTACTCACATTATTTATTCTCAATAAATTTATCTATATACTCATATACTGAGAGAGAGAGAGTAAGAAAGAGAATGACTTATATTCTTTTACCCAGGAGAACTCCCTGTTCTGGGGATCTTAAAAGAGTGGTACAAGCTCATGACCACTAGTATGTCCCCTCCGAAGGACGGCATACCAAGGATTTTTTAAAGATAGTAAAAAATCCTTGGCTATCCTGAGGTACTTGTTAAATATCCCTATCCTGATTATACCTGAATAAGCACAATGGTGCATTGTCCAATTAGCCATTGTAGCATAGCATAAAGTGAAATTAACAAGCTTGCTGAGGAAGAAAACGGTCTGGGTGGAGATAAAAAAAATTCTCTTAAGTTGGTAGGACTGTTTATTGTTCTTCCAACTTAAGAGCAATATTTGTGACCTAAACTCAGACCATTTTCTTCATCATATATCTACAGCCCAGGTGAATAAGTGCTTATGTCTAATTTTCTCCAAAATGAGTTTCTTGTACTTAAGTAAGCGGAATCGAGTTATTTCCGTAGTGAATTAAGGGCTCACTAAGCGATTGCCTTGAGAAGGAGTTATTGTTTATATTACAACTCCATTTCAATCCAAAACTACGAGAATGATGCGATTCCACTCCATCTGAAAGCAGTTAACTCTCTCTGGACGAAATCCGACTTAACCGCTTATTCACCGGGACTGTAGATATATTAGGTCAACTATTATTATTCAAGAAAAAAAAATAACAATCTTGCTGTTTGAGATTTTCTTTCATAATATTTTACAGATTTGACTCCAAAATTTACTTTAGTAGATGACTTATATAACATTATTATTCATGCTTTAGTTTTGCTTCTGCTATAATTAAATAACTATTTAGTATCACTACCTAGTCAAATTTATTTAGATAACTTTAATAATCAACATATAATTGAAAACTTTTTTATTTATTTTATATTTGTTTTGTTTTTTGAGAAAAACATTTCACTCCTATTTTAGGCAGAAGGGGATGTCGGGGATCCCAGGTTAATAAGTGGTTATGTCCAATTTTCTCCAAAATGAGTTTCTTGTACTTAAAGGTATTGGCTTGAAAAGGAGTTTATTGGCAAAAAAAAAAATCACATTCATGCTGTTTGAGTTTTTCTCTTTTGTGTTGAAACATTTTTCTCAAAAAAAAAAAAGTTTTTAATCCAAACAAAGAAGTGGGAATTGTAGTTCTTCTCTATTTTCAAGTAATTAGTAGGGGAAGACACTGCGAATAATTTTAGTTATTTGCTAGATATGAGACAGAATGTCTTATGAAATTGGTATTTTAACAAAGTTTGAGATTTTCTTTCGTAATATTTTACAGATTTGACTCCAAAATTTACTCTAGTAGATGACTTATGTATTAAAGTATTATTCATGCTTTGGTTTTTCTTCTGCTATAATTAAATAACTATTTACTATCACTACCTAGTCAAATTTATTTAGATAACTTTAATAATCAACCTATAATTGAAGACTTTTTTATTTATTTTACATTTGTTTTGTTTTTCTCAAAAAACATTTCACTCCTATTTTAGGGAGAAGGGGAAGTCGGGGATCAGTTCATGCGCCAGATACAGCCTATCGCAGCTTACGTTCCGTACATGGTTTCTCCCGGAAATCACGAGGAGGCTTAGTAAGTTATAGACATTTTATTTAATATATTTTACTAAATTACATATAATATGTGTTATTTTATATTATTATATTAATTATATATCATATTATTATATCATATAACAAATTCTTAAGATGTTAATATGTGCTGTGCCGACTGGGAAAAGTATGAACAGATAGACCGAGGAGCAGGTGGGAGGATTGCGTTAAGAGTGATCTGGCGGATTTGGGTTGGGGTCTGTGGATGGAGGTTTGTAGGCGAGATTGGTGATGTCAGCATCGGGCCTTCGGGTTCACTAAGCCTTTTTATTATTATTATTATTATCTTTTTTTTTTCTTCTCGCATTTGCGGGTTCAAAAGAGAGATGGGGGACAAGTCCAACCATCTGCAGTTATTATTTTTGGTTTTTATATTTTTTAGCTCTAAATATTCAGAAATTTTCTGACGATCCTAGCTGTGTCTAAGAGAACTGCCTGTTGAGCCTCCTTTATTATTATTATTATATTTTATAATCAGTAAAACCACTCTATTTTTAATGATTTTTTAAAATATTTTGTAATTTATTCATTTAATATAATCATTGGTAGTTAAACATCTCCCAATAGACAACTCTTCTCCACTAACTTGCTGATGGGTGCTACAGTCCTACCTGGGTCTGGGCCTTCTTAAGGACCTTAAGCCAGTCATTCCTGTCCTTTCCTCGTTCTCATCATCTCCTCACTCCAAGGACTTGAGGTCTTCTTCAACATGATTCAACCATCTCATTTTAGGTCTTCCTCTGAAATTTTTTTCTCCACTTCTTACATATAACAGTTGTCTTGGTATCCTTATTTCTGGCATCCGTTCCACATGTTCAAGCCATCTGATGCGAGATTATCTCACTAACGATACCAGGTCTGGTTTTCCATATATCGTGCGGAGCTCACGATTCTTCCCTGATCGCCCCTTACCGTTCTCTTTTATTACCCCTTTATCTTCCAGAGTATTTTCCTTTCCCAGACATTGAGTTTCCTTTTACTTTCGTCTGTCAGTACTCTGGATAACTCTTTCTCTAGTAGACACCCTTACTCTTAAGAATTTTATAGACTTCTTTCTTTGAATAATTCAGGTTTCAATGATAGCATAAATGCTGAAATGAGTCAATTATCAAATCATTGTAATTTTTATTGGATAAATGTATATTTCTATTTTAAGTTTTTAAATACCTTATGTAAAAAAAAAATTAGGTAACTCCCCATGGGACTTTGCAAGCTCTTATTAAATTGATACCCGTAAATTGGGGAAAAATTCTGGGAGTCGAGCCTCATATTGGCCAAATCTTGGCTTAGACATTGTACAGTCTGAGGCCCTTCATGGGTTTTAACACATTAACTGCCAGGCGCACTGTAGCCAAGTCGAATGCCGATCACCGCTGACCCCATGCCAGTCAACATGTTAATGGTAAAATTGTTTTTTTTTTTTGTTTTCTGGGGTCCATATTGTTCATACATTGAGCTATGAAATGCGTCAAAATTTAATAATCATTGTTTGTTATTTAAAAATAAAATATCGTAATCATCTACTAATAAAATAATTATCAATGAAATAATTAATTAAACAAATTATATTACAATTTGTCATTTGTTGAGAGCAGTACACTGGTGACATTTGGATGACCTGCATGTCCTGCAGCACATTATTGATAATAATAATATAAATAATTTATTATAATGAAATTAAAATAATTAAATAATATTGATTCAGAAAACAAAAATACTCAATCTTAGTTATTGGAAAAATTGAGCATGAAACATAAATATTTAAATGTTTAAAAAAAAAAAAAATTTTCTTCCTTACTTAAATGTTTTTAATTTGATTTGTTTATTTTTCAGCAATTTCAGCCATTATAGATTTCGGTTCAATATGCCAAATGTTGATGATTTTGAAAATCTTTTTTACGAGTTCAAACTTGGGCCCGTCCAGTTCATCAGCATTAATACTGAGGCTTATTATTTTCTGGAATATGGTATAAAGATTGTTGTTAAGCAGTATATGTGGCTCGTCGAAGTTTTAAAGGTATTTAACCTATTTTCATATTAGAGCCATTAAAACAACTTAAACCGTTTGATATTTTATACTTGCTTTTGTTGTAAAGGAAGCCAATAAACCCGAAAATCGAGCTAGGTGGCCTTGGATCATCACGTACGGCCATCGCCCAATGTATTGTTCAGATGATGATGGTGACGATTGTACCAAGAGATCCTCCCGAGTAAGATCTGGTTTGCCTATAGTAAACTGGTAAATAGTTTATGAAAATTTTTTTTTAATGAGGCAAAAACTTACTAAAAAGATATTATTGAACTATTTCTGCTAAGTAAAATAATTTTGACTTGTAATCGTTGTACCAACAGATATTTTTGTTTCTCAGGTTCGGCCTAGAAAATCTGTTTTACGAATCAGGCGTCGATTTGGAGATTTGGGCTCACGAGCATTCTTACGAGAGGTTGTGGCCTGTTTACAATCATAAAGTATACAATGGCAGTAACAGTGCCCCATACGTAAATCCTAATGCTCCTGTACACGTCATCAGTGGATCAGCTGTGAGTATATATGTATACACTATGTACACTAATATCAAACATTTCTTCATTAATGATCACCTTGAAGACACCAAGTATCTTTATAATATAATTATTTTACATCTATTTTATGTGCTATAGTATGTGTACATGGGAGAGTATTTTATTAAAAAGTTTAGTAAATTAAAATCTATAATTATAACAACAAAATTATGAAATAAAAATTATTTAATTAAAAATAAAACAAAGTGATTATGGAAATAACTGTTATATCAAGAGACACTGATTCATAGCTTTAATTTTTAAGAAATGTAGCATTAATTATTTAAAAAATAGCTTTTATTAATTTTGTGTTTTCATAGCGTTTATAGCTAAATAGGATAACGTCAAGGAATGGGAGCCGGCAAGAGGGGAAAAACAATTAAATTAGCAAAATCCCTTCAAACATGTTTATTGTATTATTGGTTGAAATTCAACATCGTACGTGTTTGTACAGTGTGTCATGTTCGTTTTATGATCTGTCAATACAAGATTATAGGGACTAAAAAATATTCCTATGACAACACTATTCACAGGGGCCCACGCAGTCATCAGAGCTGCCGCTGCAAATTCTCTGTGAAAAATTTTTACAGCTAAGAGTAGCTGGATTATGTCTACAGTGACTCCATCCCTCACTGCTCTACAAGTTGTCTTTGAAAATAGCTGTTACCTTCCAGGAAATTACTGTCATCAACAGATTTTAATGTTGGTGCAAGCCTACTTTTACTTGCTAAAAGAATAGCGTCTGATTGCTGGACAATCTGACCTACAATCTCAAGATTGAACATTTTACCTGGGTGCTCAAGAAATAGATTAGTGCTGTTGTCTTGACGGTTCAGCATATGAGATGCCAGTTTCACAGAACTCTTCTGACAACTCTCTCTCTTATTTGGGTTAAGACAACCTGGTTCTTTACCTCCTGCATAGCCTTTAAGGTTTTGGGAGGGAAAACACCATCACTCAATTTTTTTAAAGTAAGGCTAAGGGACACTGAGTCCTCCCAAAGCAAATGAGTGTAGAGGGATGTTTTGACCCTTCTAATACATTTACCAATTTGATAAATCGGCCACACACTTCATCAACACTATCGGTCCCAAGAGACGGAATGCGTGGAATATAAATATTGAAAGCTAGGGTTGGAGTCAGGTGTCTTCCATGAGAGTCTTGATAAATCCATGTTTTGGATCGCTTCAGGAAGTGAGGCGTAGAGCACCGAGTTGCTATGCTGAATCCTGGCTGTGAAAGATAAATTATTTAATTTGTTATACAGCCATAAATGAACTCTGTGAGATCTAAAGACCTAGCCTCTTAATTAATAATAATAATAAATTCTTTATTTATTCTGGGACGTCCTTTAGAATAACAATACTGGTTTCTATACAACGTATCATTATGTCTTAGAGTAATATGTGACTACATTTAATTAATTAATACAATTTAATTAACAAATAAGAAAGAATTGATGGAAAAAAATAATAGGATGTAATTAGTTGGGGGTGCAGTCAAGAAAACACGCAAAAATAGGTGAAACTATTGTATTTTATGTGCCGACGTTTCGACCTACTGTGTAGGCCATCTTCAGGGCTATGAGAAAACAGACAAAAACAGAATAGACTGTAAAAATACATAAAATAGAGATACAGAAAAAATAACAAAATGTAGAGATATAAAAAATTATGCGAGAAAAAAGTGAAGGATATATAGTGAAAGGATATATGAATAAAGATGATTACATAGTAGATGTATAGACAGGTGATAATGCAAAACAAAATACAAAGAGAGGAATGAAGTTAAACAGAAAAAAATAAAATGAAAAAGATATAAATATAATGAGTATGGACAACTTAGTATAATAAAGATAGAGATGTATTGTAGAGAAAACAATAGTATGAAAATAGGCTCATGGGGAGTACCATAAGTGAAATGAAAGAACATGAATTAAAAATATGATACCTAAGAATAAATAGAGAAGAATATTGTAGAAAGTAAAGAATAGGAATCTAATGTATGACAGGCCGAGAAGTGAAATATAAATATAACTTTAAAATATAAGTATCAGATGTTATAAAAAGGTATACATGTTATATAAAAAGTATACACTATACATTATCTAACAGATGTTATATAAAGGTATACAGATGTTATATAAAGGTATACAATAGGAATGATGTTATATTATATAAATAAAGATGAAAGTATACAAGGAACTATACATGAGAGATATAAGATATCAGTAAGTGAATGGAGATATATTATAAAAAAAAAATAATAATGATGTTCTGTGAACATGAACTGTATAAATTAAAAACTGTGATGGATGCTAAAGTGATGATGGGAGAAATAGGTGTGAAGGAAGGAGATGGAGAAAGATGAAGAGAAGATATAAATAATATGAAACTGTACGAACCCAATAGGCGTGGCTGCTCGGGCAGAAAGTAACTGAAGCCAAAAGTACGTTAAAACAACGGAAGCGATGACCGCGATCTCTGACGGTCAAAGATCAAAGTAACGAAAAATAAAAAATTCAAAAAAATAAAAATAAAAAACAATAAAAAAGTAGGGAAAGGGCAATATGGGGAATATGGGGACGCGTAAATCATGTGAAAAAAAAAAAAAAAATTAAAGTAATGAAAAAGGGGCAGTAAAGAAATAAAAGACTAAAAAAGAAAAAATAGAAAGATACTGACGTAACCGGAGAGAAATAATATGTTTTTGAAAATTATGGTGTTTTTAGTAAATTAAAAATTTGGGAATAAATAGAGGATAGGTGATGTGAGTCGGACTTAAGGTTGACGGTGGAGGAATCTAAATTGATGTGGATGGTTTCAGACTAGCACCTCAAGGAGTAAGTGACATAGAGCCACCAGATGAAGACGAGATTAGAGAAGCCATAGAGAGAATGAAAAATTGTAGAGCACCTGGCAGTGACAATTTTCCCCCGGAGCTATTTAAATATGGAGGAGAAGAACTCATAAAAGAGCTGAGAGAGATTTTTAGATATTTGGACCAACAAAGTGATGCCTAGCTCTTGGAGGAATGCAGTTATATGCCCAATCTATAAAAAAGGAGATCAGCTTAACTGCGACAATTACCAAGGAATCTCTCTACTTAACTGCTCATACAAGGTCTCCAACGTACTGTATGCCAGATCAATACCATATGCCGAGAAAGAAATAGGTAAATACCAATGTGGGTTCAGAAAAAACAAATCTACTACAGATCAAATCTTCACCCTCAGGATGATCTTAGAAAAGGCCAGGGAGTACAACCTTCAAACTCACCATTTATTTGTTGATTTCAGGTCAGCATATGACAGTGTATGTAGAGAAGAGTTGTACAATAGGGTGGGCCGAAAAAACACTTTTTTTTATTTGGAAGTTGTAATAGCGCAGAAAAGTTGCGAATTATATAGACAAAATAAAAGAAAAAAATTATCAAAACCAGTTGACATCTTTCGGCCGCGCAAAGGTCATAAAGTTTAACAAAATATGAAAAAAACTTCATTTTTTTTAATTTTTGAATTAGATGTTTTCGTAATGTAATAGTTTGTAAAGACTTTAAATACAGCCTAAAAACATTGTGTTTTAATTTGGTTTAGATCGGTTGATATCTTCCAGTCACGCATAAGCCCCAAAATATGGAAAATTCCATATATTTACGCAGGTTTGTTATTTGATAAATAATTAGTTCTTAATGTAATATCCATATTATATTTTCACACTAACTGATAGTGAAGTAGAAAAAAAAAACTTTAAGGCAAGGCAGATAGATGCAAGAAGGAAAACAGTAAGAGCATTCACGTCACCAAAAATCAACTTTAATGCGCAAGATTACTCAGAAATGATTTTACTGGATGGACTGAATTATCTTCTCTCCCATTGTTGGCAGAAATCAGTGACGACGAGATCAAATCGCACATTGGCAGTGACTCAATCCCTGACTGGAACATTACTTTGAAGCCATTTCCAGTTCACACGCAGGCTGTTGAACGCTGTGTAAAACTCGTCACGGAAGCCTCAGGATAAGTTTGTGGAGCTGAATCTCGACACGGATTTATAAGAACCACTCTGCTGTCCAGTTCATCCATGCCTAACTTAACCAGCAAATCAGTCTTCAAAGTACCTTCGGCTACAAAATAGAGAACAGTACTAATGGACAGGTTCAATTAACATGGACTATTTATTCAAAACTCTGATTCTCTTTTTTATAAAAGTAAGTTTATTGTTAAGATCTATACTGTAACTTAAATATCTAAGCTTTTTAAATATAGAGCAAGCCGAAAAGTACTATGCCCGTTGTTACTGTTATCACCCATCAGGTCATAGGCCTAAATATCTTTTTTTCTGGTACTGTTTTTCTATAGCATTGGGGCCATTGCGCTACCGGAAGTTGTTCATTTATTCCCACCATAATAAAACACAATGCTCTTATGTTCAAAAATAAAAATACTGTAAGTATTACTTTAAAAAAAAGTATATTAAAGATATAAAAAATAACTAGTAAAAATGAGAAAGTTTCAATATTTTGGCACATTTTGGGGCTTATGCGAGACCCGAAGATATCAACTGATCTAAACCATATTAAAACACAATGTTTTTAGGCTGTATTTAAAGATGTTACAAACAATTACATTACGAAAACATCTAATTCAAAAATGAAGTTTTTTTCATATTTTGTGAAATTGTAGGCCCTATGCGCGACCGGAAGATGTCAACCGATTTTGATAATTTTTTTGGTCTATATAATTCGCAACTTTTCCGCTCTATTACAACTTTGTTATAAAAAAAAGTGTTTTTTCGGCCCACCCTATTGTACAAAGCTTTATCTGAAATGAATATTCCGCATAAACTGGTAAGCATGATTAAACTGACTATGGAAGATGCACGATGTAAAGTACGCGTAAAAAATAAACTCTCAGCTGAATTTGGTACCAACAAAGGTTTAAGACAAGGAGGTCAAGAAGAGAGTGGCTCAGGCAAACAAATGCTTCTTTGGGATAAATCAACATTTAAAAAGCAAGCTCTTGCCGTGGAACACAAAGCTGATTCTATATAAAACACTCCTTCGGCCTGTCCTTCTATATGGGTCAGAATCCTGGGTCATAAAGTAAGCCGGTGAAAAATTGATTCAGGCATTTGAAAGGAGGATTTTTCGGCAAATTTCAAGCGACCAATTAGAGAAGGAGAAGCATGGAGAAGACGTACCAATGCGGAGCTGGCAAGTCTATTCCAGGCTCCGGATGTGGTCAAATCAATAAGGCTTGGTAGGTTGCGTTGGGCTGGCCATGTGGCCAGAATGCCAAGTGTTGAAGGGCCCTGAAGAGTAATAGATGAAAAGATTCAGAAGAGCAGGGCACAAGAAGAGTAGGGCGACCCAAGCTGCGATGGCTGGATGGAGTCAGTGAGGAGTCCAGAACTCTATTAAATGTCCGGAACTGGAAGGCCACTGCACTGGACATAGAAAACTGGCGGAAACGTATAGAGGAAGCCAAGGCTCATTGATGGGCTGTAGAGCCATGCAAGAAGAAGATAATATTTAAAAAATAAAAGAAAGTAAGAAATAAAAATAAGATAACAATAATTATTGAGAGAGAAAAAATATTAATTACATACGTATGCAAAGTATGTCAAGCAGAAAAAAACAAAGCAAATGATGAAACAAAAATACAAACAATGTCAACTAGGATAACTTGTTTTTAAACATATCTAACTGGATGAGTGAAGCGTCACTGAAATTAGTAAAACACACTTGTGTGTAAATAAAAACCCATCATTCATTTATCAGTTGAAAAATTTTAATCTGAAAGCTGAGTATGTTATTGCCAATTTTTGGGAATTGTGAGGATATTTGGTGATTGAAAATACAGGATTTGAATGTTGAAAGATTATTGGAACGACAAATGAAAAAAGCTATAGAGCTCCAAAGGGATGAGGATTGGATAAGGAAAGCTCTTTCAAAAGCAGTTATTTGGTGGGATGCTGTATATAAGTCTGAGAGCCGAGAGCTGGTGTTAAGGGAGTGGACAGAGGTACAGGACAGAGGAAAATCTGGTGGTTGAGTGTTATCTCATACAAATCACCTCCCTATACAAAGTCAAAAAAGTGTGGTTTGTTCCTTGTCTTTGTTCGTTACCCCACTTGGCAGATCTCCATAATCGTTTAATCTGCTGCGTATTTGCCATCGTTCGTAGATCAACAAAATTGTAACTGTGGTTCATAGTTTTAATTACATAACCCAGCTTGTACAGATTTGTGTATCCCTTCCAGCTGTCTGACACAATACTTCTAGGATGGATCCTTCTTTCTATTATTGCTAATAGTGTGGCTCCCGATCTATCCTGCAGCAATTCTAGGAAATATTCATTTGTCTCCCTGGAGATCCTTCTGAACACCCAATGCTGTGGAAGGATTTGTTTTGCATCATATTTTCTTTAGTAAATAGACTCTTGTCAATTTCTACATATTGGCTGTCTTCACCAATACATGTAAGGCTTTTCTCCATCTTCCAAACACACAATTCCCTTAGATAGTTATTCCAATCCACTGTAGCGGTTTGACACATTTTCTCACTAATAAAACTCAGTGGGTAAAACCACATTTTTACCAATTTACATATGTTTACTTCAAATGTGTTTTATAATTATGGAATTTAATAATTGAAAAATAACAGAGTTATTCCAAAGTCTTTCGAGTTTTCACCTCTGGCGCCAGTCCCCATGAATGCCTATTTAAATTTTTTTTTAACTTGAAAGATAAATGGTCTTTTTTGGTTTGTTCAGGGTTGTCAGGAGAACACGGACAAGTTCATAAAGCACCCTATGGAGTGGTCGGCTTTCAGGAACAGCGACTACGGCTATGCTAGGCTTAAGATTTTCAATCATACTCATCTCTACATGGAGCAAGTGTCCGCTGAGAAGGTTCTTTATCATGATTTAGTATTATATTGAAGTAATTCATTGTATAATAATTGTTTTATATTATAATGATTAATGTTCATTTTTCAGGACGGAGATATTATTGACAGTTTTTGGCTGGTTAAAGATTACCATGGGCCTTTCACAAAAAAATAACTTCCCGATGTTAATCCAACGTGAAATTAAACTAGAAAAAAGCTAATAAAAGAAAGAAAATGTATATCTATAAGCATTTATGTTTACCAGTGTACAATCTAGATAATGAGCTAGTGAATTTTAGATTATTTTATTTTGTTTTTAGTAAAATATCAATTATTTTATTTAGAAATCTCATCAATCTATCGATTTGTAAGTTTTATTGTGCGATCTGTATCTATTGTCTTTCCTTATCATAGTAATAAGATAGAATTATTAACAAATAGTTACTTTGTTTTTGATGTATCATTAACTTTATTATTTTTGAAATGTTTAGTTACCAACTTTGATGGAGATTATTTATCCTTGTAAAATGTCTATTTAGTCTATTTAATTATTGCAAATACTTATCCGTGTATAAATATACATATTTATTTTCTTTCAGTGTTTTATTTACTAAATTAATGCAATGGACATTTATTGCATTAATATTACTGTGATTGTTTTACTTTTAGACTTTATTTTATAAAATGAGTAAAAAAAAATAAAAATGTATCCAGTCTGTTTATATTCTTCTTTTATTAAGACGTTTCGACAAAATTTATGTAATTTTCAATCTTTTTACATACTTTTTCTGCAGCTTTTAACAATCAAATATAACTTGAAAAATTTATAAGTCATACATCTTATAAAAAGCATTTTCAATGGCATAAATATTTGTACAATTTATATATATATATATATTTTCCTGGGGATTAGCTATCCTCCATGGTCATTCTTAATATTAAAATCTTTCGAAGAACCATGGAGGATAGATAATCCCCAGGAAAATATATATATAAATTGTTCAAATATTTATGACATTGAAAATGGTTTTTATAAGATGTATGACTTAAATTTTTTCAAGTTATATTTGATTGTTAAAGGCTGCAGAAAAATTTTGAAAATGACATAAATTTTGTCGAAATGTCTTAGTAAAAGAAGAATATAAACAGACTGGATAAATTGTTTTTTTTTTTACCCATTTTATAAATATCTAAGATACATAGTCCAGTGTTACATCGTATTTAAAAATGGACTTTATTTTATTATCATTTTCGCATTAATTTGTTTTTATTAATATACCACATATATATTTTTATTACATTTATTTATATTATTTTTGTTTTGTTTTTATGGAATGATTGTATAGCTAATTAGCACTATTAGTTATTGCCCACAAGTGGCAGTTAGTAATATTTCAATAAAGTCTTTATAAAAAAAAAAAAAAAAAAAACTTTGTGAAAATTGTTTTATTTACTTTAATTAATGCTTGAAGTTGGAATGGTCCTGTCCTCCAAAGCAGCCGGCATTTTACTGCTGCTTTAAGGAAATTTAATACAAGGGGATATTTCATTGGCACCCGATTGCTTGCGCATGTCGTAGCAAAATTTTGTTGTTGTTTGTTCAACACTTAATGGTGCTATTCTACAGAGGGACTCCTAAGTTTTGCCTATCCAGGTATAATCAGGTTAGAGATCTTTAACAAGTACCTGACATCAGGTACAGGCTAATATTTAAAAAAAAATAATCCATTTTATAATTTTTTTCTTTTATGCTGGACTCATTTCCTTTATAATTTATATTGGGAAAGAGAAAAAAAAAACATTTTGCAGTCGATTAAATTTTCTTTGATCCTTATTTATCTCTTGAGACATTTTGACAATGTGTCATTTTCAATCTTATCACATTTTGTTTTTTGCATTGGTAACCAATCATTTACTTTATCAGAGTTACAAGTCTAAAATATCTCCAAATTAAAATCATTTTAATTAATAATCATTATAATAATCTTATGTTGTTTTTTTTTCAATTTGTAATTTTAGATAAAAATAAATGAAAAATTGTTTGAAATTTAATCAATGCTATAGCCAATCAAGTTTGTAACATTGTAGTGCCTACAGTATTAATTGTTTTAAAATTTATTTTCTTAAATTGTACAAAATCTGATTTTTTTTGTTTTTTTTTAAATAATTTTCTACTTCTAAGGTTTTTATTTATTAAAATTTTTCAATTTTATCATTGGTAGTAACTATGTACTGACAGTTCCTCAATGATATGTAGTTATTCATTATGAGTTATGTATTTTTTATGAGCAACCAATCAAATTAAATGTATCTCCTCACTTTCGATTTGTTTAGCTTGGAATTTCCTGTACAATTACCATTTTTTAGATTGTCAGTTTGGTGATCTGAATTTCCTTTAACAAAACTTTTAAAGTCTCTAAAACCATTTCTAATTCTTTTAAGTTCCATAAAATAATAATTTGGTAGAAAACCTTGTACAAATTTTTTTTTTTCCGAGCTTTAACAACCTTTGGTCATATGCCGAAACCCAATACATTTTGTGGCCAATAATTTCGATCTTCCCAATCTCCCTCTGACAATCCTCTAGCTGCCATCACCTCTGTACAAATATAAATTACATATTTCTTTTTAGGAGAGGCATAATACTTACATGAATCTGTAGCTTTGATATAGTAACTCTTTGGGAAAAAAAAAATCATAGAATAAATGTTTTAAAACATCGAACAATTTTTTTATCTATTGAGTGTATAAAATATCAGTTATAGGCTGAGACCTGATAAGGAAATATACAAATAAGTGAATGATTTCGAAACTGACATAAGAATAAGAAGATTAAGGTTCTATAGACATATGTTGAGGATGCACCCAAAGAGATTAAATAGAGAAATTTTCTATAAAATGAGAGGATACAAGAGTGCTGTGGGGTACATCAAACAGATGAAGGTAGAAACTGAGAGACTTAAAATTACAAACCGAGACTAAAATAAAGAGTTTCGATAGGGACGACTATGGGAAAAGACTAAAAGAAATTAAGGTCCTTGTGGGAAAGTCGCATCTCTTTCCAAGGATTAGCATGAAGGAAAGAATGAAGAAAAGGTGGGAAGAAAGCAGGAAGGAGATTAGAGTTATGAAAAGAAGTGAAAATAATGATTCATGAGAAGCGAGGGGATGGTTGACTGGAAGATCTGAGTAAGGAAGAAATTAGTTGGGGGTGCAGTCTAATAAAACACTAAATAAGTGGGTACTTATTTACAGGGATATTTATAAGTGGGTACTCATTAAATAAGTACCCACTTATTTAGTGTTTTATTTGACTGCAACCCCAACTATTTTCTTCCTTACTGAAAATAATGATATTCGAGTGGCCTCTAAGGCCGTTCTGTGAAAAAAAAATGTCAGTTAAGTAGACCCTTGGAAATTGACATATTGCCCAGTTTGGGTACCATTTAGGTTTTCAAAAAAGTAAATAGTGGTCTATTGTGTAAAATCCTAGTTTTTGTCATCGTGAAAAAGATAAAAAAAAAAAAATTAAATAGAACAATCTTAGTCCCTTGGGGGGTGCTTTTTGGGGTATCAGATTCAGCAGGTATACCGAACAATATCCGTACAAAAATAGCCGAAAACCCCAGAAAATGGAAAAGGATAATACGAGAAGGTACCAATGATGAGTGGGATCGGCGGTGGGTGACAACCACAAAAGGTGCTACATTGAGGAAATACTTTCCCACCGTCCGGTCACGACTAGCTGCAACATGGATTCTCCCGGACTATTGGATTTCGCAATTCCTCATAGGGCATAGAGGCTTTCGGGCTAAACTTCATCAATAGGGAAGGGATATTGACCCTTTATATCCTAACTGCAGCGTTCCGGAGTCTGCTGAGCACATTTTCACAAGTTGCACCGCCTTTGAGTCACTAAGATCCAAAATTTGGAGGGGAACCGGACTTAACATCCTCACCAAGAATGAATTCCCTCAGTTAATGACCCAAGACAGTAGAGCTCTTTAGCGTTTTTTTAGTGAATTCTTCCTTTTCTTCTTGCATCTATATTTTTTTCTATACGTGCCTTCTCACATTGGTTTCCTTCTTTAATCGATGCTAAAATTTGTCTCAATATCTTTCTCTCCTTGATTTCTATCTAGATCACGCATCAACATTTTCCTGTTCAGGACTAAACATTATGCTACCTGAAGTGGTGTGTGTGGTGATTTTTAATCCCACTCATGTGTGGGAAACTTTCCCTACTATTGTCTAACCTGGCAGATAACCAGTTATATGTTTGTAAACTCACTATTCTTCTACAGTTGTTGTTTTAAGCTAATAAAAACCTTTCTAAGGGTAATTCGTTCTTCCTCCATTTGCATCACAATTTTATTAGCTTAAAACTTTCGTTCGTCATGTCATTTAAAATTTTAAATTTCGGATCGGAGATTCAATCACGGGAGTGCCGTTGTTATATTTATTTCGTGGATGTGAATTGTTTTTAACCATTAACAAAACTCTTGTAATCCACGATGGACAAGTATTTAAAGCCCGACAAATTCTGCGCAAGTCCAGATTCACCATCTAGTGGAAAGGAGTTCTCACATTGGCTTAAAACATTCGAAAATTTCATCTCATTATCTACTGAACCATTAGAAGACGTTGACAAATTGAAGGTACTCCAAAATTTTCTTTCATTCAGTGTTTATGATCTGATTTCAGAGACCACAACATATGTTGAAGCAGTTGAAACCCTGACTAAAATCTATGTTAAGGAAAAGGGGGAAATATTTGCACGTCACATTTTGGCTATACGTAAACAACAGCAAAACGAAAGTGTTGACCAATACGTTCAGGCTCTAAGGCTGTTAGCAAAGGATTGCAATTTTAAGGCTGTTTCTGCTGAAGATAATAGAAATCAGTACATTCGCGATTCTCTTATTAACGGACTACTGTCTTCTCAAATCCGCCAACGAATACTTGAAGAGTCTAAAACATTGAGCCTCGATGACGTCATCCAACGAGCCCAAGCTCTCGAGCTGGCCCATAAACAAGCTGAAGGATACTTAAACGGTGCAAATGATTTCTCTTGCGCGGGAATTGGCAGTGATTCGAATTCATCACTTTCAATTCCTGGTACCTCCCGCCCTAGTGCACGATCCGCTAACCCCAAATCATATGATCGGAACGATCACGATCTTTGTGCTGCAACAAGTCAGAAGAGGGGCAGCCATTGTTTCTTTTGTGGATTTAGTCGCCATCCGCGCTCGGCTTGTCCTGCTCTTGAATCAGAGTGTGCCAATTGCAAAATCAAGGGCCACTATGCCCGTGTATGTCGGAAAGCTAAGAAAAATACTCAGAAAACCAAACCTGTATCTGCAGCTATTTTAGCATCACTGAATAATGGGTTTCTGCCTCAGTTAAGCCATGCTGTTACCTCTGCTCTTGTAAATGGAATCCTCTGTAACTGCCTCGTGGACACTGGGAGTTCTGGTAGCTTTGTCAGCCTTGACTTTGTCTCTGAACACAACATTCAAGTTATGCCTCAGGAGGGACGAGTATCAATGGCATCTACGTCGTTATGGACCAAAGTTGAAGGATTTATTCTTGTAAAGCTAGAAATAGCGGAACACACTTACACTAAATGTAAGTTGACTGTTCTGAAAGAACTCTGTTCCGATATTCTCATTGGACATGACATACTCAAAGCACACTCAAATATTCTGCTAAAATTTGGCGGTGACAAGGCACCTCTCACAATCTGTTCGCATACTGTAGCTAAGATTGACCCTGTACGTCTCTTTGATCATCTCTCCCCTAAGTGTCATCCAATTGCCATGAGGTCCCGCAAATACTGTAATGAAGACAATCAGTTTATTAAGACAGAAATCACCCGGTTGCTTTCCGAAGGAGTAATTGAGCCCAGCAATTCACCATGGAGAGCTCAGGTATTGGTTGTAAATAACAACGAAAAAAAGAGACTGGTGGTGGACTATTCTCAAACGATAAATAGGTATACTCTACTTGATGCCTACCCCTTACCAAATGTTGACCAACTTGTCAGAAAAGTTGCTAATTACAAACATTTCAGTGTTGTGGACTTACGGCAAGCATATCATCAGATCCCAATATGTGAAGACGAGAAGAAATATACTGGTTTTGAAGCAATGGGTAAGTTGTATCAGTTTACACGCATACCTTTCGGCGTGACTAATGGAGTAGCCTGCTTCCAACGCGCAATAGACCAAATAATAGCTGCCGAAAACCTCACTGGAGTGTATTCTTACCTCGATGACATCACTGTGTGTGGGATGGATAAATCCGACCATGACCAAAATCTAAACAAGCTTATATTGACACTCGATAAGCTCGGCATTGAAATCAACAAAGAGAAAAGTAAATTTGACCTCACAAACGTAAAACTTCTGGGACATCTTGTTTCATTCCAATCAATCAAGCCAGACCCAGCAAGGCTTGCCCCGTTGCTTAATATGCCACTGCCACATAACTCTGAATCACTGAAGCGGGCTCTTGGTTTCTTTGCCCATTACTCGAAGTGGATACATAAATTTTCAGATAAAATCCGTGTCTTGATTGATGCCACATCATTTCCGCTGAATCCATCTGCTGCTTCTGCTTTCGAAAATCTAAAAAAGGATATTGCCAACTCAGTCGTCACAACCATCGATGAATCTCGCCCGCTTGTAGTAGAAACCGATGCCTCTAAGTTTGCACTGGCAGCTACTCTTAGTCAAGATGGACGGCCAGTTGCATTTTTCTCACGATCACTAAGCAGATCTGAAATCAGTGGACATCCACCAATCGAAAAGGAGGCTGCGGCAATTGTTGAATCCTTGAAACATTGGAGATCATTCCTCCTTGGCAAGCATTTTCACCTCATAACTGATCAAGAAGCTCTGTCTTTCATTTTTGACCGAAAACATGGGAGTAAGGTAAAAAATGAGAAGATCACTAGATGGCGAATAGAGCTAGCTCCGTTCGTTTATGACATATCTTACCGTCCCGGGGAGGACAACACCAAGGCAGACACACTCTCCCGTGTCTGTAATGCGTCCACTTCTACTGACTTGTTCCAGCTTCACCAATCTTTGTGCCACCCTGGTGTTACACGTATGTATCATTGGCTCAAATGTAAAAACATCCCCTATTCACTTGAAGATGTCAAGAAGATGACTTCAAGCTGTACCATCTGTGCTGAAGTAAAACCTAGGTACTTGAAAACATCTGGAACCTTAGTTAAGGCCACCTCTCCATTTGAACGCATCAACATAGATTTTAAGGGCCCTCTCCCTTCCAGGACACAGAACTTCTACCTCCTTACCATCATTGACGAGTACTCCCGCTTCCCTTTCGCATACGCCTGCCGTGATGTTTCTGCTGCCACTGTGGTTGAGTGTCTCAAAAATCTCTTCTGTTTGTTTGGAATGCCAGCCTATGTCCACTCAGACCGGGGTCCTTCCTTTATGTCTAGGGAAGTCAAGGATTTCCTCCATTCAAATGGTGTAGCTACCAGCAGAACAACACCATACAATCCGGCAGGAAATGGGCAAATTGAACGCTTCAATGGAACTCTGTGGAAAACCATTTGTCTCTCTTTGAAGACTCTAGGACTGCGGACAGAGAACTGGGAAATGGTCCTACAGGAATCCCTCCACTCTATTCGATCTCTACTTTGCACAGCAACTAACTCCACTCCTCATGAACGATTTTTCACTCATCCTCGCCGTACAGCCAATGGAGTCTCCTTGCCGTCTTGGTTAACCCCTGGTCCTGTGCTTGCCAAAAGGAACGTGCGAATCAGCAAATATGAAGACCCTGTCTAATAAGTGAAATTACTTGAAGCTAACCCACAGTACGCCCTAATTCGCAAGAAGGATGGATCAGAATCAACCGTGTCCCTGAGACAATTAGCACCTAAAGGAACTCATGAGATGTTGGAGAAACCTTGCCCTGATGGTGATGAACCCGCTCCAATATTAGAGCCCTCTAACATGGTACATCCGGAAGAACCCTCTGCCACTCCATCTGTTCATGGCTCTCTCTCTAATGAAATTGGAATCCCAGTGTGCCCCTCAAGACCTCAACGGGTGACCAAGGCTCCATCTTACCTCAAAGACTATGTTACTAATTGAAAACCAATCCTGGTGTTACAAATCTTGAATGAAGTTTAAATCTTTCTTTTTTGCCTCAAATATTGTTCTGAAATTTTGCCAAATGTTTTCTTAAATCTTTCTATGTATCTCATATATTGTACTTAAATTATGCCAAATGTTTTAAGAAAAAAACTCAGGGTGAATGTGGTGATTTTTAATCCCACTCATGTGTGGGAAACTTTCCCTACTATTGTCTAACCTGGCAGATAACCAGTTATATGTTTGTAAACTCACTATTCTTCTACAGTTGTTGTTTTAAGCTAATAAAAACCTTTCTAAGGGTAATTCATTCTTCCTCCATTTGCATCACAGTGTGGATATTAAAATTGAGTAGTGCCTAAGTTTAGCATTAATGTAAATTGATTTATTTTTGTAAATATCTTTAGTGAGGGGAAAGGCAGCTTTCATCTGTTTTAAATGCTGTCATATTTGATTTAGTGTTTTTTTTTACTTGGGGCTATGGGAGGAGATAAATTACAATTAATTAGACAGTTTTTAACATTCTTATTTCAGATAAGTATGATTTACAGTAATGTTCTGTCTACTAAATTTTTTTGATTTATGGCTTCACATATATTGTCTAATTAATACTGTTTTAATTATATCACTGACAAAAAATATGCCATTATAATGGATCGGAGGATTAACCTTGGCAGAACAATACCATAAAAATTAATACAAGTATATTTATATTAAAATTTAGGGCTTTCAAATGTTTACGCACTTCTGTTAGCCAATTCGGTTGTTAAAATTCAGTACATTGTGTTTTTGCAGGACAGCACTTAATAGAGTTCTACAGATATTTCTCCAATTTTTTTTTTTCATAAGGCTTTGCGCACTTTTTGAATCTCTACAAAATGAGATATGTAGATGACTGAAACATTAATTATATTTAAGTAGCTTGTTCCCTGAAATGGAAAATTTTATCTGTACTTGTGTATTAGCAGGAACCCATGAAACCTAGCTCCTTATACTGGAACCTCTTCTTATCACTTGTCTTTTTTGAATTATTAGTTTATTATTAAATTGTTTTTTATCAAGTTCATTTTGATTATTATCTGTTAAAATTTCTTTATTGTTTATTAAATTTAATTTTGTGTTTTTGTCTCATTCCTTTTGTTTGTTTGTTAATTTGACGTCACTTTATGCTGCTATGGCTAATCGGACGATGCTACAGCGGGAGTCTTAAATGTTGCCTATCCAGGTTTAATTAGGATAGAGATAATTAACGAGTATCTGACATCGTATCAGCTTGGGAACCCCGTTTAACGTCCCTTCCGAAAGACGGCATTATTACGGATTTTTTTCACCATTAAAAATTCCTACATGTGACGTCTTTGTACTAGCTTCGGCGGTACATATACTAAATTATTTCTTTTGTTATTGCCTATTTAAACAAGGAGTGGAGTGGCTCAGTGGTAGAGGACTGAGTTGCCATGCCGGAAATCCTGGTTCAAATCCTACTGCAGGCCGTGAATTTTATTTAGTCTGTTTGGAACCGGAGATAGATCATATAGAATCTAGGACCCTCCTGGGGCCCACCCAGACTCTATAAAATATTTTAAAATTAGGGTCCCAAAATAAGGGGGGGGGGATCTGGCGGTTGAGCGTGACCTAGGACAAGTCACCTCCTTGCAGAACCGTTGTCCATGAAACAGTACAGTCTCTACCATGTACTCAACCCCAGCCCGTTCACGGGTTGTAGTGGTACCTACAGTTTTTTTTTTTTTATTTAAACAGAATAACACTTTAGGAATCGGCGTCTTTGAAAGGAGGAGCTATGAATTACTAACGAGAAGTTCGGAATAATTCTAAAGATGAAATTATGTAAAAAAGGTCATCAAATGGATTTTGATAAGGATGGAAATGGAGGTTTTTCGTCGAAAGTGTAGGGAAAAAGATTTAGATAAGAAAAGGAACGTGACTAGAGTCGTCTAGAATTATCATTTTATTATTTCATTTTCCATTAATATGAATAAGAAGGTAGCTATTATCAGTATTCAGGTATTCAGGCGCACTCTACCTTCAACCACTCCAATTTCTGTTGAACACGTTCTGCATCGAGCATATGAAGAGTCTTGGGTCCAGTACTTGTTAAGGACTGTAGTACGGTTACTAAAATAATATCTGTGCTTTAGACGAAGGCTTATCCCAATCAGGAGTAGCAACTTCATAGAGGCTGGGTGAGCCCGGGGAGGATCTTCAATGGCAGGTTATCTCCCGCAGCCGCTACCGAACCCGGGACTTGATAATCTTCCCTATCATTCCCTCCCTCAGATCTGCAAGGAGACATATCGATAAGTCATATTAATATAATTCTCGTATCCATCAGCATTAAGTTCGTAATTTAAGGAATGATTTTGCAATAAAATAAAATTTAATGAAAAATGATTGAATCGAATCGAAATAACAAAGCTATAATCATAACAGACACTTGTGATAAGAGGCGATAACTTGACTTCTTATCAAATTACCCCCCTCCTAAAATAAAATCTCCCTGCCCCCCTAATTGATAACAATAATTACCCGCCCCCCACCACTCGAAAATACCTCTATAAAGTTGGTTTTGTCTCTGTTGTTCCGCGTTCCCGCTCAGCAAGTGGCTATAGTCGGTATGTAGATTTTAGTCAATTTCTTTTGATAAACTCATTTTAACACGCACCGAAAAAGGTTTGCATCTCGAAGGTTAAATAAACGGAAAGAAACAGGGCTCGAATTTACTTCGAATAAGACGAAATATATGGTTTATAGCAGAAAAGGCGATGACTTCGTTTATATCTCCATTTCCGGTGAATAAGTTGTTAAGTCGAATTTTATCTACAGTTCAACTGTACTGAATCGTATCAATCTCGTAGTTTTTGGCTTGATAGAGAATTGCAATGTAAGGAACAACTCTTCTTCAAGCCATTGTTGGCTTGATAGAGAATTGCAATGTAAGGAACAACTCTTCTTCAAGCCTTTGTTGGCTTGATAGAGAATTGCAATGTAAGGAACAACTCTTCTTCAAGCCATTGTTGGCTTGGTAGAGAATTGCAATGTAAGGAACAACTCTTCTTCAAGCCATTGTTGGCTTGATAGAGAATTGCAATGTAAGGAACAACTCTTCTTCAAGCCATTGTTGGCTTGATAGAGAATTGCAATGTAAGGAACAACTCTTCTTCAAGCCATTGTTGGCTTATTCACTGCGGAAATAACACGATTCCGCTGTCCTCAAGGCAAGAAACTCATTTTGGAGCAAATTTTACTTGACCACTTAGTCTTGGGGATATAAATTGAAATTATGTACAAGAGAGCGAAGACGATACTTATTTCATTTCATTACATCTCTCATATGTACTTATATACATATAGGAGAGGGATTACGTTTTAACATGTTGAGAAATTTAAGTTCTTGGGTTCGATGGTAGGTAGGGGGGTACGTGTGTAGAGTGCGGAGTTGCTATGCAGAAGGTCCCGGGTTCAAATCCAACTTTGGCAGATAAATTATTTAATCTGCTAGCAACCATTGATGAACTACTGTGGGATTTGCAGACCCTCAAAGCCTCTGTAAAGTGGGTACCCTTGTTTAGGGGAAAAACCTGGCGTTTGAGCGCGATTTCGAACACACTACCTCCATTCATTATTATCCTGGATTGAACCCAAGGTTGTAGTGACACCGGTTTTTAGGTTCAATGATAACTTTTAAAAAACGAAATTCAAGAGATAAGGCTGAAGGCTGCAAATGCTCGTCATTTTGCGATTAGAAGATTACTTAAATCCCACCTTTTGTCCAGAAACAAAAATCAGAGATGATCAAACTATAATATTTCCAACTGATGTATATGAATCTGAAACGCTTAGCTCCCGCGTTGTTTAAAAGATGAACCACCTCTTAAGGCATTGTATTGTGAAGATTCGGTCCGAATATTGTGGATGAGTTTACTGGACAATTTAGATCACAAGCCTCGGAACTACAGACCATTCGACCGATTAATATGATTGAAGTAATAACGTTTGTAAGGTTGAGATAGTCGTGTAAAGTTGTTAAAATTAGTAAAAAACGAATTCTTAAAAAGTTTATAAGTGCTGTCACGACTGGGAAGGGTATTTGGTAATAAAAATCGATCAAAATTATTTTCACGTAAGTTTTGAAGCTGTTTCATAACTTTTGTATAATAGAGCTTAGAGCTATAAAAAAAAAGTTGTGTGGTTTTATGAAACCCCCATGCAAGTGAAATTTTTTATTTAACTAAAAATTTTGGAAAATTATTCGATTTAACTTAATTATCTGAAAAATGGGAATGATCATGAGAAATCAATGGTAGACAAAATATTCAATTATAAAATTTTATTTCAATTTGCGTATTAGAGTACGGAATACTTAATCAATACAACAATTTATAATGATGATAAATGCATATTAAAAATTAAGAACACTATTTATTTTAATCATTGAATCATTTTCAACTTCAAATATTCTATCAATAACTTCATCTTCGCCTCGAGTCTCACAGTTTATAAATGTAATTAACATTTTAAGGTAACTCAAATAAGTAAATGCTTGTACCTCGATTCGTACTCAGATCACTGTCGCTCGTGCCTTGATTACGAGTAGAACTGGCGCCCGATTTTAGCCGCTTGCATTTCTGACGATATCTGCGGCATCTTTCCGCATTAAGTCGCTTTCGATGCAGAATTTTTTTGTAACAATATTTTCGGATATAGGTTCGCCACTTTGAACGATAAACGTATTGAATCTAACACGCGACGCTGGACTCCTGCTAGTACTCGGCATGGCATCTGTCGGCAGTCTACTAATCTTTTCCGGCGGCTCAGGGTGTAGTTCAGCTTGTGAAGATGACTGAAGTCCTAAATAATATTAAACACATTGAATTAATTAAAATACTTCATCAAATATTCATATGAAATAAGTAATGCGAGAAGGTAATGTAATGCGACATGCGATAGTGAACGAAAAATTTTGGGGCGATAGGAAAAAAGTTTCACGGATTAGAGTTTCAATTTTACGGCGTAAAATAAATTCATCGTCGGATCTTTTCGCACTATTCTTGGTTTTTCCTTCGTTTACCGGTTTATTTAACTCATTAGCTGTATCGTTATTCATCACGATAAAGTAAATAAAAACATTTACATTAACACACATATCAAAACACACAAATACCGCGGAACACTTGCACGAATAAGTGAGAATATAAATCTTACTCAGTGAGCTGACTGGGCGCCGCCATATTGGCCTTGGCTGCTCTGCCATGCGCCGTTCACTTTACCCCTACTCCAGCTGCGACATGCGATAGATGAACGACAAATTTTGGGGCGATATAAAAAAAGACTTTAAAAGAATAAAAGAAACTAAGAAAAACATAAAACAACCTTTTTATATTGCTTTAATTAAAAAAAAAAAAAAAATAGGTACATCATAATGATATGATAGTGCTTAGTGTAATAAACAATAAGTTTCATAAATTCTATCAATCTGAGGAATCATCCCACCCTTCTCATCAGAAGTTATTGTCTCTTCTGTGTTGTCCTCAAACTGGGACATGGGCCCCAAGGGAGCAGCATTTTAATGTTTTCTTGCTTGAAATCATTTTTGGGGGTCTGGGCCTTATGTAGCTCAAATATGGACAAGATGTCAATAAAAGCCTATTCACAATATCCACATTGCATTGAATGCGACCAAATTTTCTGGAATATCTTTCCCAGTATTGCCGGAAATGTTTGTTCCTTGCTTCTGGTGCCTCCTCTAACAAATTACCAATTGGTAGAGGAGCATGATTACTAATAATTGGACCATTGGATACCACGAGTACAGTTCGATGTACCTCTTAGCTGTTTCATGACAGTGAGCAGCGATAGTTTGTGGCCACTAGATATCACTTCTAAAATAGTCGAAAATCTGTCGATAAGGTTTCTGTCCATAACTGTTATGTTTCCAGATACCTCCGTGTTAGGAAAGAACCTCCTGATTTTGTGAGTGCCACTTGGCCAGGATAAAGAATAGTTTCCGTTTCACGTTCCAGTCTTATCCTTTCAGTCCTTCTACCTTTACCACAATCATTCGGGAACGAGATGGCTGACAAAGCTGCTCGAGCAGCTCTAAACCTCCCGGGTAGAGGCACAGCTATTCTAACCGCCCAAGAACTTGCTCGCCCCCTTAAAGAATGTATAGACAAAAGATGGCAAGCAATGTGGGATGAAAGTCCAGCCAGTAAACTGAAATATATAAAAAGGGAAGTAAAGCCCTGGACTACATCTAATCGTAGTAAACGCCATGAAGAGGTGGCTATAGCTCGCCTTAGAATAGGACACACCCGGCTTACCCACGCACATCTCATTACAAGGGATCCACCACCGATATGGTAATAAAAATCTTTCCATCAGACATATGTTTGAGGAATGCTACTTCTATAAAAAAAATACTAAATCAGCTCAAAATACCCCCCCCCCCCCCCCGATGTTAGAGAAGCACTTAGAGACAACAAAACTGAAATCGACAACGTGGTGAAATTCATTACAAACTGTAAATTAATAACCAATATTTGATCCTCCATTGTCCCTGCTATAGATGCATTTGTTGTTTTTTCCGATTGCTTTATTTTTTTCCTTATTATAGTTGGATTATTTATTAGTATGTATGTGTATATGACTATTTTATTTATTTATTTTTTTTTTTTTTTTGTTAAAGATGAATAATTATAAAAAAAAAAAAATCTACAGGCGTTGATGACCCTAGGGTTTTACGCCTCTAAGCAACAACAAACAAAACCACAATTATTCAAATCTTGGAACGACCCACATGATATTTCTTCTAAAATAAACATTCTTTTATCTTAGCAGCCTGCCATTTTGATTCGAGTCTTGAAAACTTTTGCTGAAACTGTTCTCTTTGAATGTAGGTTGTTTTTATAATATTTTCCTCGACTGATTCCAACTTTTGTGTAAAATCCTTTCCTGTACAGTTTTTAGCCATTTATAAAAAACATCTGGTTGGGCCATGATCTTTAATCCAGAGGAGCCTATAACAAGTGAACTGTTAAATAGGTAAAAAGAATGAAGATAATAAATAACTTGGTTTTGTTCTACAACTGACATTTTATTCATTTCATGCATGTACTGGCACTTCGTTTTTGATCAAACTGTGAAAAAACACTCTAACGTTAAAGAAAAATCAAACCTGGGAAAAGTCCGGAAGTATATCAAAATTACCAATTTACACATTGCTTATGAAAAAAATGTGTACAAAATCAAGCAGTCGACAAAACATTACAGGAATAACATTGAATGTCATTACTAGATTTATATTGCTATTTTCTGATTCTACATACCTGACTGTATAATAGCCATCATAAAAATCACCACTATTCACTTGATAACACACATAAAACTAATATGTAACACACAGATATTTCTTTCATTCACTCGGTACCAGGACGTGCGACTTGTAATACCTTCATTACACGATTATTAAGGTGGCAGGTATAGCCGTCTACCCAGAAAACACTATGACCTAATGTTCTACACACATTTGGCTTAACGTAGGTGGACGCAGGTTACCAGAATAGTATAAAAAAAAAAATGGTATTTTGATGGACTTATGATGTCCAATACCCCTGTGTGCGTCGTAGGGAGGATCGAATTAAGGTTGATCTTTTGAATTTGAGTTCGGGCTGTAATCCGTGGACAGAAGTTAGTTAACACCAATTCGTGGTATCGGTATCAAGCCTTCGTACGTCGCTAAGCAATTCATTATTAATAAATATGTTATTCATTTGTTGTTAATATAATCATATTTATTCAAAATTTAACAACTTCTTTGATTTTTATATCATCTTATTTATATAGTCTCTTAATGTAGTTATTTCCTTCATAATAAACACATGATGGGCGACAACTTATTTTCTGAATAAAATGACGGTACATTCACTATTAAGAAATCCTGTGATATAAGATTCAATACATACCTACAACAATAGTTACAGCTAGTAAACAAAAAAAAAATTGTATTACTGCAATCCATGAAGGGTATTGCGTTCAGTACTTGGTAGAGACTGTACCAGAAATGATGTATTAGTTGTGTTTGTTTCAAAACCGTCGAGATCCTTCAAAAGGCAATATGTACCAAAAGATAACATTTCCTATCAAATGAGATTACATCCATTACATTACATGAAAACTTTTGAGGTATGGAAAATCAACGCGCTGTGTATATATTTTATAATTATATGGATTAAAGTGATTTATTTTTAAAAATGTCTATTTTATTTTATCAACCATAGAACTAACTAGATATTGATATTTTCCGATCAAAGTGTATCCAACATTTTTTTTATATCCAGTGAGATTTAAAAAAAAGAGATGATAAACAACTGTCAGTAAATATTGTTTCAAGTGTACTGTTAGCAAACTAACCAACAAGTGATAATAACATTTTGTTATAATGATTGTTTTTTAAAATTGAACTTTAATAGCTTTATTTTTTTTTTTAATCCTGTCGCTAATAAACTTTTTAATTATAGAATATGTTAATGACAAAGGGAGGGGGAATGGTGGTCTTGCGCAGTTGGTCCCTACCATTTTTGTACCACGCCCCCCTAGTTAAAATGGAAACCTTTCACCCCCCCCCCCCCCCATGCTCAAATGAAATTCCTCCTACGCCCCTTGTACAATAAATTTTAAAGGAGCATAGAAAAGTATTACGAACTGTTACTCCGAGTAAGAAGAACTGGTTTCATTGTCGTAACTGCTCCCACCTTAAGAACAATTCGAGGAACTAGTCCTACAATTGGAACAGAAACAGAACGAAATCGTTCTTAGTGAATGTAGTTACATTCTAGCTTCCTTTATTCAACTTTATATATTTTCTCATAATCTGCTGATCCAAAAGAAGCCAGGGATGGATTCTTTGGAACTCTGGGGCTCACCCAGCCTCCATAAAGTGGGTACTCAAAATAGGGGCAGTTCTGGCAGTTGAGCGTGATCTAGGACAAATCACCTCTCTGCACAAAAGTTGTCCAAGAAGCTCTACAGTCTCTACCATGTAATGAACCCAAGACCTTTCATGGGTTGTAGTGGTACAGGGTTTTTTTATATATTGTTTTAAACAAAAAAATATTCTCATTGCTGTCGTATTCGGTACTAGAATGAATAGATAACAATGGTCATAGGGTGAAACCATGTTGTATGTACTTTCAATTTTTAATTTAGTTACAAAATTAGACTGTTATTGAAAAACTTCTCAAGTTTTCATTTGAAATTATTTAAAATTAATGTGTCTCTTGATTTTTGCTGGTCTGGGGAATTCGTACCTAAAAGATCTCTTAGGCTTATTTTTGTTTTGTTTCTTCATGTCTTCTGTGATGTTAACTTATTGGAACTTGACAAGAATTATAATTTTAAATTATATATAATTAAAACAGTAATAATTTTAAAAATTAAATTACTTTTTTTTTTTATTAAAATAAAATAAAATTCAACAAGTATTTAATTTTATGGTAGGATCATTTCCGCTGCATTCATAATTAATGAAGTGAGTCTTCTCGAGTTTTGAGAGATTCCAAAAAACATGAATTATCTTTAAATACGCACTCTAAGAGTAGAGATGCAGAAGCATAATTTTTTTTATTGGATAGTAACTACATTAATTAATCAGTGTGATTCTACTATAATAGCATTTAATAAGAACTGCAATGTGGGCCGAAACATTGGCTCTCTCATAAATAGTTATCCATATTTAAGAGAATTTTTTTACCTCCACCCGAACCGTTTTCTTCCTCTTACTTTAATTAAGGTAAAGAGAACGGATTTTCTCTAATGGTTATCGAACTATTCTAAAGACTGTGGGAAGGTCAAAATTAATTTTGTATATTTGACCTGAAATAAAATTGCTTGTCCAATAAAAAAGACAATAATTCATCCATCTTATCTATCTACACAGAAGGATAAATTTCATACCATCTGATGGAACTTATCAGTTTGAGTAATTTGTTTTATGGAACTGTTTGCGATCCCATGTAGCTTCTTTTCTCACAAAAAATTAGGTCATAAGTAGAGGAAAAAAAACTTGTTCTACCATGAAGGGTCTGGGGTTGAGTACAAAGTAGAAGCTCTTCTGTTTCTTTGATAATGGTTGTAAAGGGAGGTTATTTGTAAGGTTATTTGTCTTGTACCATACAGATTTCTCTCCCCCTAATTTGGGTAACACTTTATAGAGGCAGGGTACTAACACTAATCTCCAGGCGCTAACAGATTAAATAGTAAGCGGGATTTGAACCCAGGACCTTCGGCACCTCACCTCAGTGCTCTATCACTGAGCTCCTTCATAAATACAAATATTGTTAAAGTTTAAGACTTTTAGAGAAAACTTATTCATAAAATAACAGGATAGGACCAAACGCACTTCGCAGCAAGAAAAATTACCAACACATCGTTATTAATTAATTTATCTAAGAAAATAGTTCATCACTCAAAGACAATTTAGAAATAAAATTTCTTGTTTTAGGAGATATGAATAAGGTTATTAAACAATTGATTCTTCTATTGGTTGTCATCAACTTCTCCTGTCAGAGGAAAACTGTTGATGGTTATTATAAAAAAACTGGTTTGCACGAATCAAGTGCAGTAAACCACTTGGACAACTTGGACAGAGTGAAAAGAAATGCTGGAAAATATAAATATTGGGCCAATGATTTGTGGCATCCGGAGAGCCCAGTTAAATGGGTGGTATATAATCAGCCTGAGCAAATGCATTTATCAATTGGAAGTAAGTAACTAAATTAAATATTTATTTATTTATTGAATTATTTTTTTTTAATAATGATTGTGCAATCACTTCATCATTCGTGTGATCATAAGCTTTCCAAATAAAGAATCTAATTCATTTGAATCGGTCATTTGAGAAACACCTCATATCCAAAGAAGTGAACTTTCGGGAAATCAAAAGAACTCAGCTGGTCCATAATTTGACATCATATATTTTTTTAGTTTTTTTATATATTTCTACAGGGGTTAGGTAAGGTAATTCTATCAAACTAAAATTTAATTTTTTTTATTTTGATATTTAAAAAAATTATAAAGATTGTTGGAGATGTATTGTTTCTCAAATGACTGACATATGATATATTATCAGGTATGAAATAAAAGGTAAAACAATTCAAATTATTAATAAAAATCAGTATTTTATTGTTCAAATAATATATATACACAATGTCCAAACATGCTTATTGGATTTGTCTAGCTTTCACCAACAATTTAATATGTCTAACTCAATTTTGGCCAAAAATGGACATGAGGTGTTTCTCAAATGACTGATTCATTTATTTTAATTAACACAAATTTAATTTTAAAACATAATCATTGCTTTTTTTATGCAATGATGTCGATTATAAATAAAATTATTTTATATTTTGAAAATCCACATAATACTTATTTTTAAAATGATTAATAATAGGATAATTGTTTAATTTTAGACAATGTATCTACTATGGTTGTAACATGGCAGACCTTAACAGCCACTCATGTTCCAACTTGTAAGTATGGCATCGAAGGCTTAGTAAAAACTGCTACTGGAAAAACCACAATATTTGTCGATGGTGGAAAAGAAAAACGAAAAAGATTTATTCATAGGGTTCAACTAGAAAATCTCATTCCTCGACAGAAATATGGTAAACGATGTGTAGTTTTTATTGCATTTTGTACTAATGATTGATATAATTTTTCTGCTATAACTTATGAGAAACTATCCAGTAACATTATTATATTAAAATGTTTAGTTTATCACTGCGGAAGTAGCCTTGGTTGGTCGGAAGAATTCTGGTTCTGGAGTTTGGATGCTTCGCAAAATTGGGCTCCGACGCTTGCCGTGTATGGTGATCTAGGCAATATCAACGGGAGATCGTTACCGTTTCTACAGGAGGAAACACAGCGTAGGAGCTACGATGCAATTATTCATGCTGGCGATTTCGCTTACGATATGGAAAATGTAAGTAATAAGTATCAAAGTATAATTGTTTAGGCAAAAGTTTTTGTTGATGGTTGAAATAGGAACCTATGTAGGATGTTGTTATATAGAGGGACCTAGATTCAAGGTGTGACCAGTAAAGATAACAGCATAAATAAGCAAAAAATATTTTGCTGTATACCTACTTTTTTAAGTTCTCCCTCCTCTTACGCAACGGAATGTTTTTATCATTTTTAAGTTATTATTTCCCTTAAACTTCTACCTGCTTCCTATCTTATTTTTTCTTAAAATAACTTATAAATATATCACTTTTACATTACTTATATCTTATCATCATAAATGACTCGATGTATTTTTAAAATCTCTTCTTCTTTAGATTTTTGCATTATTTTTTAAATATTGTTATATATTTCATATTAGTAGTTTTCAACTTGTTTATTATATCTTTCATTTAATTCATTATTTGACTCACTATTATTAGATTACTGGAATTCTCATTATTTGTACGTTATAAATAAATTGTTTTCTTTAAATTTCAATTTTTTAAATTTAAGATTGTACATTGGCTTCTTTTTGTTATTATATTCGGTAATTGTCATTGATACTATCATTTTTATTATCTTGCTTTTTTTAGCTCTTATGATGGCTTAAAACCGGCTGAAATATTGGCACATAACAAACTTTAATCGAAACATTCAAGTAAAAAAAAACAAACTTTTCTGAAATGCTTTAAGTGTAACTTGTCATCCCGAAATTTATGTTTATTTATTCAGGGGCTAATACCATAAAATCTGTTAATTATTGTTTCAATTCAATATAACTATTATGAATGATTTTTTAAATTAATTTTTTTTTTTTTTTTTGAAAACACTTGATGATTTTCAAATGAGGTCAGTTTATATATTTCTTCCCATTGTTATTCTTATCTTCAAGTAACTGTTTTTCTGTTGTCGTTGATTGTATTTAAGAGGTTTTGAAAATTACTCTATGTATTTATATTTCTTATAAAAAGTATTTTAAGAAGTCATTCATCATATTTTCAAAACATGATAGCTATTAACCGATTGACTTTACAATGTTAACTTTTATTGATTATATATACAAGATAATACTAACAATCGACTTATTATATACAAGATAATTCTAACAATCAACTTAATTATATACAAGATAATAACTTATTTAAACATTCAACTTATTTTTTGTTTATATACTTAACAACTACTTTGATATGTTGATAAAAACAATTTAAAATGTTTTAGGCAGAAGGGGAAGTCGGGGATCAGTTCATGCGGCAGATACAGCCTATCGCAGCTTACGTTCCGTACATGGTTTCTCCTGGTAATCACGAGCAGGCTTAGTAAGTTGCAAAATGTATATTTGTTTATTTCTACTTCCATTTTTAAATTATTCTTTGGATTTTATCTTATTTGAATTTAGCCATTTAAATGAAATAATATAATGTAATCACCAGATATTGGCAAATTATTTTGAATGAAAATAAAATTGGAGTTATAAAGTACTACAACAGTTAAATTTTATTTTTTTTGTTTAAAATATGCAGGATTTTTTTATTTAAACATGTTATTAAAATGCAGTATTATTGTATCACTATATATCTATTGTAAAATAAAATTTTAAATAAGAATACCTAAATCCTATTTAATTATAATAAATATTGTTTTTACTACATGCTAAATAAATATAATTGTTTTCACATATGTATATAGTAAAAATTTTGCTTTCTCTGGTTTGAAAATTCTATCTTACTGTTGGACGTGACGGATGAAAATATTTAATAAAAGTAAAAACTAAGATTTCAAGTTAGAGATGAATCGGCAGCAAGAATATGACAGAAACAGAACAAAAAAATTATTAATAAAAAGGCAAAATCATACATTTGAAAAAATGAAAATCAATCCTCAGAAAATTAAACATAAAAAAAAGAAGTCTTTTTTTTTTTTAAATAAAAGTAATACCTCAACGCTAAAAACAAAATAGAACATTGTGAACTATAAACCCGAATATACATTATATATAATCTAATCAAATATTTATTTAAATTTTATTAGATTAAGAAATAGAGCTCAAAGTAAATTCAGATAACACGAAATATTAGTGAAGAGCCAAGCAGTGTCGAAGTTTCATTAAATTGATAATTTTAAGTATAAATGATATATGATAAATAGAATAAACAAAATTATTAATTATTTAATAAACAAATTAAAATCAGATAGATCAGTTGTCTTTTTTTACTCAGAACTTCTACTTTTACTTAAAATGATTGTGTTCTGTTAGAACTATTTTAACCACTACACCTATTTCAACAATTAGTAGTAGTTTCTTTAATTAAAATAATAATATTTCTAAATTAATTGTTTTCTTTCCAGCAATTTCAGTCATTATAGAAATAGATTCAGTATGCCTAATGTCGATGAGTTTGAAAATCTTTTTTACGAGTTTAAACTAGGGCCAGTACAATTCATCAGCATTAATACTGAGGCGTATTATTATCTAAATTATGGCAAAGAAATTGCTATAAAGCAGTACAATTGGCTCGTCCAAGTTCTAAAGGTATATCATCCTTTTTTGTACAATTAGATCTATTGCTACAACTCCTGAATACTAACTGCTATTTTAACAGTTTTCAGTGCCTCAGAAGTGATATGTAGGAGGATTCATGGTAACTAACAGCTTAGTTTTCCGCTGTAAATTTTATTTCATTGGGGTTTTTTAAAATTATTCCTGCTTTATTTTATTTTGGTTTAAAAAAACGATTAGAGCTGTTGATATCAACACATTATGATTGCAGAAGAGATAAACACAGCCCAAAAGAGTCTATAAAGTTTAGTTGGAATTTTAATTGTTAGAGGTTTGAGTAGATAACAGTTGTTGACTTTTTGGATACACGCAAACTCACAAGGGATCATGTTCGATACAGGTTGGACTCCAACAGTAATTTAAATTATTACTGCTTCAGTTACAACTTAAGAATAGCACATTAGACTTACAAAGAATAGCAGAAGTTAAAAGTAACTAGGATTTTAAATCAAAGCTGAAATATGATTTTCATAATTCCCATGAATTAATTAACACTGGCTCTACGGGTGGCGCCTCCTCTCTTCTCTGCCCTCCGCCAAGCTCCCCCAAGCTCTGGATCCAATGAAGCTGCCTGCATCACTCTCGACTTCATCTGCCATCTAAGTTGTGAAAGCTCATGTTTTCTTTTTCCGTCAACGAACTCAAACATCAGTCTTTTCAGGGTAGCCTCGTCCTCCGTTTTTGCCACATGTCCAGCCCATATTCCCATGAATACAAATTTTTAAGTTAAATACAATTCAGTTACTGCAAGTTTTGCTAGGTATTACTAGTGCTATGAACTGCTAATGCGGTAGTACTCTGGAGTTGTACTAGCAGGAGAAGAAATTTCAAATTAAAGAATTGATTAATTTATTTATTAGTGACATTTCAAGAATAACCTAATCTATTTGATATTTTATACTTGTTGTTGCTGTAAAGGAAGCCAACAAAGCCGAAAACAGAGCTAGGTGGCCTTGGATCATCACGTACGGCCATCGCCCAATGTATTGCTCGGATGATGATGGAGATGATTGTGCTACAAAATCCTCCAGAGTAAGATCTGGCGGTACTCTTGGAGAAGGGTGAAAAATATTAACTATCTATTCCTCCTATTATATTATTAACTAAACAGAAATATTTTAAAATGATCTTTTTATGCTTGCTTCTAAATCAATTAATCTTCACCATTTATAAAGATAGACAGTTCAAAAACAATAAATGTACTAGTCTCCATACACACGATTCATTCCATATAATTTTCATTTCCACCTGAGTCTTACATCTGTAACTTTTATATTATTATTGTTCTTAACCAAATTCTCCCTAATGTTCCTCATATCTTTTTTTTTTGGAAACTAAAAAAAATGGGATTTTTATCTCTTGATGCTGAAACCCTCATTGCTTTGCGGCCTGTTAAAATAATAATAAGATACCTGACAAAAAAAAAAGAAAAAGGAAAAAATGTTTATTTTCTAATTCCAGACTTTAAAATGAATTTAAATTTGTCTTCCCTATAGGACCATAACATCTACCATAATTGTAATTGTGAGCCTTGCTTATATCAAAAGTAATTTGTATGAATAAAAATTGTAAAACAACAATAATACTCTATCGCAACAATATTACATATACTACTCTTTACCCCATACTATTTTAATATTTAGCCCTGGAGAAGACCTGGGCTGTGGGCTGAAACATCGCCTTCCAGATAAACAGTTCTCCCTATCTAAGAGAATTTTTTTACCTCCACCCGGACCATTTTCTTCCTCATATTTATAAGGTCGATTAATATTATTCCACAAATTGTAAAACAAGTTTTAAATCCATCATCTATTAGTTTCAAGTATTCATCATCTCACAATAGAAAAAAAGTTCTAGAAATGAAATTCGGTGCTAAAAGTAATCGAATGCCTAGGAATGATTTCAGTGAATGTAATAAAAGATGCATGTCATAATTTTGACATGTATGCATTATCGTAATGATTATGTTTGTTCTCAGGTATGGACTAGAAAAGCTTTTTTACGATTCAGGAGTCGATTTGGAGATTTGGGCTCATGAGCATTCTTACGAGAGGTTGTGGCCTGTTTATGACCACAAAGTGTATAATGGAAGTGACAGTGAGCCATACGTCAACCCTAAGGCACCTGTACATGTAGTCAGTGGATCAGCTGTGAGTTTGACATAATTTAAAACAAGTACGGATGTAAAATAGAATAGAAAAACAAAACAAAATTGTGAAAATAACTGAATATTTTAGTAATGTAAGAGTATAATTCGACTTTCCTCCCAGGAAGGCTGGAAGACCTAAGTAAAAGTTATTTGCTATATCTTCACTACCCTTTTTACCTGTACCACTACAAGCCGTGAAGGGTCTTGAGTTCAGTACATGGTAGCCACTGTACTGTTTCTTGGATGACGGTTGTGCAGGGGGTAATTAGTCCTAGATCACGCTCAACCGTCAGATTTTCCCCCTTATTTTGGGTGTCCATTTTACAGAGTCTGGGTGAGCTCCATGAGTGTCCTATATCCCAAGACAACTCAGTGCTCTTATTTATCCATTCTGCTCCTCTTCACTATCCTTAGTCTGAAAATACTTTTTGTGAAGAACTTACTCAGCTTTTGGATAGACAAAAACAAAAAAGACAGACCAAGGAAGACAATGCGTTATTCTGTTGAAAACTACATATACAGTTGTTTTTTTTAGAACTAATTAAATATATAAACACTTAAGTTACCATAAAAGGGATACTTTTTGAGCTATGTATAAAAAAACATTTTTATCATAATAACTTATTTCCATTTTTTTTTTTTTTTTTTTGTAAGGGTATGTTATAAATAAATATTTAAACAGCTTTAATTAAAAGTCTCGAGACAAACTCATTATAAATTGTTAGAGTGGTTTTTCAACAGAAAAACTTTATTTTTGAATATTGAATTTAATAGTATAGGAGATATTCTGCAGAGGTAGCAGAAATATATCCAGAAGTATTTTTATGTAGTGAATTTAATTGTCAATGAAATAGTCACATAGTTTTTATAATGATTACTAGTTTTTATAATTTGTTTTTTCAACTTTTAAAATATCAAGAACCAGTTATATATTGACTTTATAATTTATAAAATAGTATTATTTAAATTCTTATTATTGTTATTTTATTTCAATAAGGGCTGTAAAGAGAACACGGACAAGTTCATAAAGAACCCTCTGGAGTGGTCTGCTTTCAGGAACAGCGACTACGGCTATGCCAGGCTAAAGATCTTCAATCATACACATCTCTACATGGAGCAAGTGTCCGCTGAGAAGGTAATTTATTGCACCTTGGTCTGATAATAATGTAACAATTTGAATTATAATTATCGTATGTGATTATTGAATAATGTCTAATTTTTCAGGAAGGAGAGGTTATTGACAGTTTTTGGCTGGTTAAAAACAACCATGGCCCTTTTACAAAAAAATAACATTACATTGTTTGTACATGGTTACAACTTGAAAATCTGAAACCTATAGATATAAATCAATTAATATTATAATTAATCACCATGTAGAATCTAGATTGTGAACTAGTGATTTTTAGATTGTACTATGTTTTTAGTGAAATATTAATTATTTTACTTCAGTATTATACTAACCGAGTGATTTATTCAGTAGTCACATGTTACAGATATCACCAAATTTATTATTCTGTACATAATTAGGTTGGAACAAAATACCAACTTTCATCTATTGAAGTTATTTAGTGTAAATAAAATATTTACATATTTTGATTTCCATTTGAAAATAATGATGTAACTGTTTATAAATATAGTTATTTATTTTCTTGAGTGCTTTATTGATTGGATTTAATGCATTCTAATTTATTAAGTTAATTCATTAAAGAGAAATCCATTGTCAAACATATCCATCTTTAGATTTATTTGTTACAATTTTTTTTTAGTATTAACCAGCCAAACAGGATAAGTTTGAAAATGTAAAATTTGAATTTAGTAACCAAATACATAGGAGTTCACAGTTAGAATTCAAATTTCATTCTTATTAAATGTCATAGAAACTTGTTTGAAGATTATGTTTTCAGGAACAGAGAAATATGTTTCTTTTTTTTTTTATCTTATATTCTTTGAAATATATCCTTTCAACAAAAATATTATTTAAAAAAAAATTAAGAAACACTTATTTCCTTTTTTGTCAGATTACATTCATAAACAAAATCAATAAATATTTGTTTAATTTTTTTTTTTTAATAACAACTAAATGTTATCATGTCAAAGCTAAAAATGTTAACATATCGGTAAATATTTATCCTCCTGATGTCAATATCAGTGCACTCTCTTGGAGTGTTAAATCAACATAATAAAATAGATTACTTATATTTAGTAATCTCATTTTAGATAATTATAATGAATTAATATTTAGAATTTAATTATTGTGTTGAAACGTTTATTAATATAACACTTTTTCTTATTCAAGATTAAATATATTGTATCAGTAGAAAAATAGCAATCGATAAAATTATTTAAATATTACTGCAAGGTGATCGAACATAATTTAATAAAAGAAAAATCAAAGGAAAAGTCAATACCTCAGCTGTTTGTTTTAGATCACTTCCGTGACAACTTGGTGATTTGGCTAGAGAGGTTTGAACAATAATTTTAAGACCATAAATTTTATTAATAAAAATAAATTTGTTAAAAAAGCACAACAATAAAACAATTTTAATGACTATTCAGATCAGTCAAATGTTTTCGTAAGTAAAAAAATAGTTATTAACAACTTTTCAGATCAGTCAAATGTTTTGTATCATTTAATTCAGTATATTGGTATAAAAATACTTAATAAATAGACAAATACATATCGTAGTTTACAGTTCATTGAACTATCGTAATTTTTGGAAAACCTTTACGAAGGGGAGGTAGCTTCCTTTTTGCCACACATTTGTCTTCGACTTTAGTCCCTGGTTTTAGAGTGGGGCAACGGTTGACATAGCAATGCTTGACATGTTTCTGAAACTTCAACTGAAGAGAATGGTCTCCACCATCTGGAGATACGATGAAATCACACTTGAGACCTTTTCTCATACAACACTCAGCAACTTCAGGATGGACAGTAAATAAATCACTGATATCTGACAAGGTAACATTAGACTTTTGGGACACCATGCCAGTTACGAATAGATCATCAATCCAGAAATAATTGAAGTCTCTTGCGTGGCTAAGAAGCTTTTTAACTGTTTCAAGCGTCACGACATACATCCAGCCAGAAAGAAATGGGGGATAATTTTCAGTGGGGTATTCATTTTTAGTCACATACCATTTGTTGGCTTTGATTCGAATGGGCCTCATATCTTTGAGAACATAACCCATCAGTTGAAATTTCTTATTTTCAGTAATATCTACAAGGTTGTACAAATCGACCAGGATGTCATCATCAGTTTTTATAACAAATTCAACATTCTTACAATATTTTGTCGCCCATTTAAGTCCCATTAAATGCTTATAGGTGAGATTCCTGTAAGATTCGACGAAATTCCCCTGCACCAGATCGGAAAATTTCTTGTTCTCGTCGATGAGAGCATTCTGACTAACTTCGTGAAAAGGAGGGAGAGTTGCCAGAAGAAAGACTCTTGAAATGCCTAACCTTAGAAGATCGGAGGAAGGGTAGGCCCTTCGGATGGCGCTTCTTGCTTCGACGTCCCCGGAGTAAGAAGTGACTATCTGGATGTGAGTGATGTTTCTTCGGCAAGGTTGGCCTTTGAGGATGTATTTGAAGCTTTTGAGGTCCAGGAGTTCCTCATCCCCGCCGATATAGTTGATATTAGGGAGGTAGACCAGGTTTTCAGTCGAACTGTTTTTGATGTAACTTATATATACGAAGAATAGCAAGCACAAACAGACAATTGATAAACATGTGTTTCTGTGCCTCATAGCTCAAGTGACCATTGTGGGAGCGTTGGGGACCATATGGGAGCAATGGAACCGTCAAACTAAACGAAAGTTGTAAAACAACTGACGGCCTTGGAAGAGGTGGGGCACGACCCACCTTTGCTATGGAACAGCTTTAATCTGTACCGGTTCCAGTTACATAACGGGATTACTTAACAGTTCCAGCTCCAAGGTGAAATGTAAAAGTAGGGAGCGGCGATTTTCATGCCCTTATTATTTTAATTTAAAAAAATTATATAAAGAAGTTTTAAATAATTATAAATATTTAATAAGTAAAGATTGCAATCGATGAAATTGAACGTACAATATTATAAATAACAACTTATTCTTAGTGTGTAACTTTTAACGTGTTCATTATCTCTACATTAATTCATTTCTAATTAGTATTTAATTATAATTAGTAAATATAATTATTTAACTCGATTAAATATTTATAATATTACATTTTTCTTTTTTGCAACGTACTCTCTGAGTGTCAGGTTCATTATTCGTCATCGACTGGATTGGATATAAAAATATTCACAACCGACTACTTTTATTTAATCAAGAAAACTCTACCATAAAAATATATCTATAGCCATGGTGAATAAGTGGTTAAGTCGAATTTTGACCAGAGAGGGAGAGTTAACTGCTTTCAGATAACTGGAATCGCATTATTCTCGTAGTTTTTGGCTTGGAATGGAGTTGTAATATAAACTTTTCAAGCAGATGGCTTACTTAGGCCTTATTCACTACGAAACTAAATCGACTCCAGTTACTCAAGTACAAGAAACTCATTTTTTTGAAAATTAGACTTAACCACTTATTCACCGGGGCTGTAGATATATCAATAACATAAAAATGTAAAATATTTTAAAGTATTGTTTCTACTTTCTACTTTAGTTCTCAATAAAGTCAAAAAGAACTGGACGTATTCTTAGTAACAAAGTTCTTAGTTTTCAGATTAAATTATACAATATTATTCTGGAAAACATTGCCATGTAAAATAAAAAAAAACAGTATATTTTTGAAAATCACTATTCTACTATTTTCAATATTTATTTATTTGAATGTCTTGAGGTCAATTTTAGAGATTTTTATGCATAATGTACAGCTGTCATGAGAAGATACAGCATCCACACATTATATTTTTAAAAGTAACAAAATGAATTTTGAAATATTCAATTTTATCTTTGAAAGCACGGTATACTAAGAGTAATTAATTAAAATTGATGGAGTCAGAAAGTTTTTTTTTTTTTTTTTTTTTAAATTTATTTATTGATATTTACAACTGTATAAAAAAAAAATACATCTAGTAAATGGGCTAAGCGATACAAAATGACATGTGAAAATGACAAGTAGAGAAACTACCCACTGGTAGTACTCAAATCACAAGTTCAACTAAGAAGTCACGGGGCCATCTTCTTTTCAGAAGCCTCGGAGGATTATCGGGAATAGAAGTGGAAGCTAGGTTTAAAACCAGAGGGTTTGAGTGGAAATGAAGTTTGTTATGAAAGGATAGATAGCGGTTTCGGGCCAAATCAGCAACAAATGGGACATTAAGGTCGTTATGGATGATTTTATTCTTAACAAAATAAGGAGCATTAAGGATTTTACGAAGGATTTTGGATTGTAGGGATTGGATACGAGAGGAATTCGATGGCTTAGTGGAGGCCCAAAGCTCTACTCCGTAGGTCCAAATAGGACGTATGATGGTCATGTAGATGAGTCTTTTGTAATTAATTGGGAGCTTAGAGCGTTTGTCTAGTAAGTGTTGAAGTAGCCTGAAACGTCGAGCGGTTTCTTGTCTTTTCAGTCTCGTGTGAGGATTCCAGGTTAATCGTTTGTCAAGATGCAACCCTAAGTATCGGATCTGTTCTACAGGCAACAGTGGGATATTATTAAAAGAAAGTTTTTATTTTTATTTTTATTATTGAGCCACGTCAGAAATATTGTGTTAGCGTGCTGTTTTTAGAAATAAACATATTTATTTGGCTTTTTCGAAAAAAAAAAAAAAAAAAAAGAATCTTTCACCAACACTGGCTTGCATGAAAATTATTTAATACTATATTATAAATATTACAATAGGTATCAGCTCCGGAGGTTGTCGCTAGGAATTAAGTCACAAGTTTTAAATTTTCAATCGTTTCCTCTTTACAATAGTATTCTCGAAAATAAGGCAATCCTCTGTGGAAAAAATAGTGTAATTATGACGAATGTGTATATTTCAGTAATCATTTCATTAACATTCTTTAGTTTTAATTAACATTTTTAAATATAGATGTTAATGTATTTTTGTTGAAACGTTTATTTCTTGATGAAATTATTACTGAAATATACACATTTGTCACAATTAGACTATTTTTTCTAAACTAAAAACTTAATATTATTTTAATTATAAAATCTAAGAAGAAAGAAAAGGTATTTTTGGATATTTTTTTGGAGTTTAATCCTTAAGAAACGATTTTCATATTTAGCACGCGGTATGAAAATTTTGTGGTGCACGGAAGACGAAGTGGATGAGATGTACCTCCCGATAGGGAATAAATTAAGGAGATGAACATGAATCTCAACAATAACAAATCTCCAGTTCCAGACAATATAAATCCAGAAATAATAAAGTATACCGGAGGGAACCTATGGGAAGAAATATATCAGATAATATGGGAGTGCTGGATGGAAGAGAAGATGCTCCGTGAGTGGTCAGAATCAATCATCTGTCCAATATATAAGAAAGGCTGTAAGCAAGATTGTAACAACTATCGCCCAATATCATTGCTTAGTACAGACTATAAAGTTCTATCCATAGCCTTGTGTAGAAGTGTGAATGAGTGGGCGGAAAGAACCTTGGGAGAGTACCAATGTGGTTTCAGACCAGGGAGGGTCCAGCAGTGGACCACATGTTCTCCGTAGATCAAATGCTGGAGAAGTTCTATGAATTCAACGTGGATCTCCATCACTTATTCGTTGATTTTCGTCAGGTATATGATAGTGTGGAGAGGAAGGAAATGTACAAAGGACTGAAGAACCTGGGATTGCCGTCGAAATTAATTAGGCTCGTAAGAATGACGCTGAATGATGCCAGGAGTAGAGTAAAGATCCAGGGAAAGCTTTCAGAAGAATTCAAGGTAAATTAGGGACTAAGACAAGGTGATCCTCTCTCACCTGCGATATTCAACCTGATTCCGGAAGTAGCAATCAGATCTATAAAGACGAGCCCAAACGGCACAATTTATAATAGATGACGAAGCATCTAGTATATGCCGACGATGTGCTAATATCGGCCAGAACAATGTCAGCTTTATCGGGGCCTATGCAAGAGTTTGAGGGGGCAGCAGGGAGACTTGGCCTCGTTGTAAACAATGTCAAAACAAAATATATGATAACGACGAGAAGCGGGACATATACGCATGTGCCAGTAAAGATCGGAGACCGGGAATTCCCTGGATAAGAGTCCTTCAGATACCTGGGAGGGATGTTGTCAAGAAACAAGGACATGCCAATGGAAATCAAGGCTAGAATTACAGCGGGCAACAAGTGTTTTTATGCTCTACGGGATCTTGAAATTTAGGAATCCCTCCCTTAAAAATAAAATTTTAATCTACAAGACAATCATACGCCCCGTTGTTACATATTGCAGTGAGACATGGGTCCTGACAAAAGCAGCCAAAGATTCCCTCAGAATTTGGGAAAGAAGAGTTTTAAGAACAATATATGGCCCTATTAAGGAAGGCGAGCAATTCAGAATGAGAAGTAATGCAGAACTGTTGGAATTGGTAGCGGAGCCAGACTCAGTCACGGTCATTAGAGAGAGAAGGCTTGGCTGGTTAGGTCATATTGAACGCATGGATCCGAAGAAACTTCCTCGAAAAATGGCGTATGATAATCCGGGAGGAAGGAGAAAACGCGGGAGACCCCGATTGAGATGGATGGAAGATGTGGAAGAGGATCTGCGAAGAGGAGGTTAGCTTCAGATAGAGCGGAGTGGAGCAAGTTGTTGGAGGAGGCCCAAGTGTTGAAATGCGATAATTTTTTTTATAGGATCCTTTTTAAAGACACCTATCCAAACAAACACTATTACTACTCTTATTTAGATTCCGCCTTAAGCTGTTGGGGTCCATTCATATCACTTGGATAGGACCTCAACAGATGACACAGCAGCGTTGCTCTGAAAAGAGTAGGAAATTGACTAGCTATTTAGCAAGGCTGTGCAGTGACTATTTAATTGTGTACAGTGTGCAGTGTGTAATGGGTACTGCTACAAGGACAGGAGATTGATGTATTAAGAAGTGGACAGGCAGTGATCATGCTGGGCTTAAATACACCTCTACCGGACTCTGAAGATGGGGCCCCCTTCAAAAAAGTAAAGACAGAGAAGAAATCGGTTGTGATTCGGTTGTCATTTTGGTACCTTGTAGAAAAGATGTGTATTCTACACCAGGGCGAACTGTCATGCTGTTAGTCATTAGTTTGGGTATGTTTTGGTCAGTTCTGATCTGCTTAGATCTCTTTTCTAACCATCCTTTTAGTCACTATTTCTTCTATTTTTTTCTATGGAGGCATTTACTATAAGAAGCGTCGTGCGCTCCCTCGCAATTCGAGCATTTTGTTTGAGTACACCTAGTTGCGGAGATTCAGAAATGTTATGTGAGCCGCTGCATCTTACACATTTTACGGAGTGGTTGCAGTAGTTTTTTGTGTGCTCAAATTGGTGACATTTATAGCACTAGTGCGGTAGGATATCCTTTCTTGGGATGTATTTTACAACCGTGAATATACATCTATATGAGTTCATATGACAATTTTAGTGTTGTAACAAGTCACCGCACCCACTATTTGCCCTAAAGATGGCCTACAAACTAGGCCGAAACATTGGCACTATTAATAAAAAATATATATTTATAATTTTAATTAAAATTGTTCACATTTATTTAAAATAATTTACAAATTAAAAGAAAATAATACACCATGATAAGAATCAGTAGAGAGCGATTAATTGGTAAGAACACATTTAAAGTTCATTGGAAACGGAAAGGGGTTAAACTCCAGTCCCGTGTCGAAGCTGACACACTTTTTTTTTTTTTGGAAAAAAAAGAGGAAGGAATATGATAACTGCTCCAGTTTAGGATAGATATATTCGTTCCATATTAGGCTTTATCTCGTTCCATATTAGGTTCAATGTCGTTCCAAATTAATATACTCGTAGATATTTGTCCATTTAACGTCACATTTTGCTGCTATGGCTAATCGAACGATGCTACATCGGGATCTCGAAATTAGCCTACTCAGGTTTAATTAGGATTGGGATTTTTAACGAGTACCTGACATCGTACATGCTCGGGACCCCCGTTTAACGTCACTTCCGAAGGACGGTGTTACTAAGGATTTTTTACTCCCTTCAAAAAATCCTAGGGCCACCTGCCGGGCTACGAACCCGCGATCTTGGGCTTAGTAGTTTGTTACGCTAACCACTAGACCACAGGTCGACCTACTCGCAGATGTAGCCGTTCCAAATACTCCTCCAGTTGCAACATAACGGTCACTTCCTCATACTTTTCTTTCAATGCTATCACATTTGTAAGATTATTTACTTTCAATCTAACAACTAAAACTAAGAATATAATACTAAACTTGACCCATTAATTTAATTTTTATTGAGTATATAAATAGATCCATTTGGTTAGTAGCAGAATAACGGGAGATTTTGGGGATATTGTTTAAGGAGGGAATGAGTTTGAACATGTGGAGAAGTGTAAGTACTTGGGGTTTATGGTAACTAGAAAAAATAAATTTCAAGAGGAAATAAAGGTTAATTAAAGGCAGGAAATGCTTGTTATTATTACTAAGGTTTGTCCCGAAATATAAAAATTCAAATTTATAAATCCATCATCCTGTCAACTCTACGAATGTAAAACCTGAACTCTAACGCGGAGGGATGAACAATGTTTTAAGGATTCGAAAATGAGGTGTTGCGCAGAATATTCTTCCAAAAAAGGATGAGACCACTGGAGAATTTAGGAGATTACACAACGCGGAATTCCGAAGCATGCACCCGCTTATTATTATTCAAGTGATAGCGTCGCAAAGATTGAAACGGGGTTGCAAAGTTGTGAGGCTTAGTAACGAACAAGTTTTTAAAAGGTTAATAAGCGTTGTGGTGACTGGGGAGCGCCTGAGGGGTAGAACGAGATGTAGTTGGGAGGATGGTGTTAAGAGTGATCTGGGGGATTCGAGTGGGGGTAGTGATCTAGATAGAATTGATAGAAGTCCTAGATCTAGATAGAAGTTTGTAACCAGAGATTGGTGGTATCGGCATTGAGCCTTTATTTATATACATAAATACCCACAAAGATCTATTTCAATTCAAATTTGAGCTCAACCGTTACACATAATTTCATCTTTGGAATTATTCCGAACTTTTGGAAGTATTTCACAGCTTCTTCTTTTAAATACTGCTATCACGAAGTGGTATGTTCATTTTAAATAGGTCATAACAAAAGGAATAAGACAAAATTAAAATAACAAAACAATAACATTTAAATAACAGCACGTACTTATCCTTCTTCCTCTTCTGCCGTTCCGCGTAGAGGACACTCTATCCACGGATTCATCCTTCTGGTCTCAATACATCCTTTTCATTTGAGCCAGGGGTCTTTCCCCTTCTTGCTCCTATTCCCTCGCAGTTCCATGCGACAGACATGCCGGTACCACTCTACTTGTCTATTTTCAATGGAAGTCTTTAGTACGGGCACTTGTATTTTGTCTCTTACTGTCGATTTCCGAAGAAGGTTCAACCTTGTTTTACCGAACACTCTGCGAAGGTACGTCATTTCTGATAAGTAATGCGGCTTATGTGTTTGTCAAGTATGACCAAATTTTCACTCCCACAGGCAAGTGTTTGGATGTAGACTATATTAGATGTTCAACTATAATGTCTAAGATCTGGTGCATATTATATTGCGTTTTCTTTGCTAATTCTGTTTCGTTTTGTTCATCTACTTTACCTGACCTACTGATGGAGGCTCCTAGGTAGGGAAAATGGTCCACTGCTTCAACTGTCTTACCATCGCAAAGCAGAGTCACATTTTCCTGGTCATGTCTGGAGACAATGAGCACTGTACTTTTAGAGATGTTTGTTGGGATTACGTTTTAGCTCCTCTTTCCATTCCACAAGTGCTTGCTGCATCTTTTCCCTGGAATATGCTCATTTTCGAATACCTTAAAACATTGTTCATTCCTACGCGTTAGAGTCCAGGTTTTACATTCGTAAAGAAGAGTTGACAGGCAGTGCCATCAGCTTAGGAAGGCTCTTGACTACGAGAGGATACATATTTTATAGATCTCATCAACATCAAACATAGAATTAGTAAAGAGCCAACCCTGCCTGACTACGTTATCTATCTACAATGCATTAGTATCTTTCCCATTGATCCGCACTATTCCTTTTCCATTTTTATTATCGATTTTATTGTATTTAGTAGATCTCCTGAGATGTTTATATTTTCTAAAGCATTCCATATCTCCTGGTGTGGACAGTCAAAACCAGCATTCAGGTCTAGAAAAATGTTGTCGCCCCGGTCCCATGATCTCTCCACTACTTGAGGACAAACATGTGGTCCTCTCTCTGCCTACCGGGTCTAAACTCTGCTTGTTCTTGTTCGAGTTATTCCTCCACAATTCGTCTTAACCTACTTTGCAGTATGCGTGTGTAATCATGTATACCACAGAAAGGAGACTGATTTTAACGCTAAATTTGCAATCTAAAAGCTATTCCCTTTTCCGCAGGGACAATAAAGCACACACAAATAACTCAAATGAGATGAGCGATAAGAAGAGGTTATAGGAGATAATGAGGTAGGTTTCATGGAGACCGGCTAATCAACTTTTTGTTTATCGTAAGTACCGAAAAAGGATTTCGTGTGGTAGGGAGATTTCTTTATTAAGTATTAAACTTTTATTATATTTAATTATCAGGTCAACTATTATCATTCAATATTAAAATTTTAATTTGTTTTATTAATAATTACAATACTTATACAAATTCAACCACGGGTACACAGAATAAATCAAACAAGAAACACGAGAACAGAATAGAATACAAGAAGTTCCTTAAAAATGCGGTGCTTGTGTCAGACAGAAAAAATGTCCAAGACCTAGACAGAAGAAAAACTTTTAGTGAAATCATGAGGCAAAGATGGTCCTAGAAGAAAAAAAAACGCTGCATCATAGTCGCGTAGTCCTTCAGGGCTATTTCCCGTCAAATAATTAACAATACTCAATACAATTGTTTTAATTTTCGTCACAAGTTCTAACTTTTCTCCTCTTCTACCTCCTAAAGAACAAATGGCCTGACAAAATTGTGACGTTATTGGTAATGGAACTTGTTGGCGGTAAAAACAATGTTTTGAAACTCAACTGTCATTGTCTTGTTCCATCCACGTGCCTTAGGTTCTACTGATTCAGGTTGGTTAAATTCTAATTATAACATCAAAATAGTTCTTACTTTTTGTAATAAAAGTGCTTATTAATGATAACATACCTTTGTGGAATTATGTGCCACTGTTTGTTTTCTAAGGTTAAAGTTTATTGATTTATTTATTATATTATTATTGCTATTCCAATTCTTTAGTGATAGCAATTATCTTTACTAATAGAAAATTATTAGTTTTCTGAATAATTTATTTCTTAATGAAATATAACCTAAGGGGTGTTTGATATTTGTGAAAATAATAAAATATGAAAACTAAAGTAGCATGAGAAACTAATTGAATAAACAATAAGTTGATTTTCAATATAAGGAGATCATAATCTTTTTAAAAAATAATTATAATAATAAATTTTTATCTTAATTTGCATTACTTAACCTTATATATCACACTAATATTTCAAAAGTGACATAAGTAAATAACCTATATTTTTGGAAAAACTATTAGTGAGCTTGGAATAGCATTAGGACATTAAGAGTGACACAAGTGCCATATGAAAGACAAGGTCTGAAGCTAGGTCGGTACAGTTATGATGAGTGGTAAAGAGATATTTACCCAATTCTTTCGTGGTCACAACTCATCACCGAAAAAACAATTGCTTCACTGTAGTAATACGAGAGCAACAGATGGGGAAGAAAATGGTACGGGTAGAGGTAAAAAGAGTAATTCCGTTAATAGTGATCAGCTGTTTATGAGAAACCTATGTTTCACAGATCTGGATAAAAAAATTCAAACATTAAACAATTAATTTAATAATTTAAATTATGTTTAACGTTACCTATTAGTTTTAATATCTTGTTTACTCCAATAATTTAATTGTAATTTATTATTAAATATTTGTTACATTTTTCTCTATTCCAATTACTTTTTTTTTATTACTTATTCTATTCTTTATTAATTTTGTACTACCTTCTTGTCACTTTGTTATTAATACTCGTGATGCTTATACATTTCAACTTTAATATTTACCATAATTTAGTAATTTTTAATCATCTGTATTTTGTATATTTAGCCCTTAAGAAGACCTGCAACGTGGGTCAAAACGTTGGCTCTTTCATAAACATTTTTCCCTGATATACATCATCATAATCATCTTTTATCCTCGCCTACTGCCTAAGCAGTGTGAGGATACTATATATATATTTTTATATATATATATATATTAAGTGATACACTCAGATACCTTGATACTTATGTACTTTAATTTTAATATTTACCGTATGTAATTTTAATTATTTGTATTTTAGATATTTAGCCCTGAAGAATACCTGCAATGTTGGTCGAAACGTAGGTTCTCAAATAAATAGTTTTCCCTACTTAAGAGCAATTTTTTTTACCTCTACCAGGGCCATTTTCTTCCTCGTGATATTAGTGATTGTGAAGTCGAAAAAGTTTGGCATTCTTAAAACTTTGTCATTAGCATCTTAAAAGAATTTAAGAAGTGGAGCAATTCTCAAAAAATGAATACATTTTTGCAGTTTTCATATTATGCATGTTTTTACAGCTGCTATCGCTTTTCTCAAAAGGCTAGAAGTTAGAAGGAATACCTCACAAGGAACAGAGACAAGTTAAAATTATTAAAAATTTAGTATTGCTATGAAATAATTAAACAACAAGGTCTAGGAACTTAATAACTATATTCTTAAATTTTGTCTTTCTATTTCAGTTTAATCAACACTGTTAGCAGTCAGAAAGTTGACAAATTAAGGTGCTAGAGAGGGAGTTGAAAGTCAAAATTTCGTAGACCTACTGCTGAAATGGACGCTACTTCGATGTCAAGTGTTAGCGATGGTGAAATGGACTTCAACGAAGCCAGTTGTAGTCTAGAAATAAATGATTCGATCAATGTGAATGAAAGAAAACTTCCGATAAAATCCACAGATCCAATGAAACATAAAGGGACAGAGCCAAAAAGCGAGTCACCTGTCTCTGTAAGTAATTCTTCTAATCCTCTATGTTTATAGGAAACAGAATACATTTGTAATAAGATGCTCAATTAGCTTAGTTGTCTGGACAGTTGGAGAACTACAAAATACCAATAAATGTTATATTTGTAATGAGGAAGAAAATAATTCAGAATTTAGTCAATCATTGTAATTGCTACACTTGTTAAGCCTATGAGGACAAGCAGTGGACTAGATTTGGAATGATTGTGAGTGCTCTTTTAAGTATGTTTCTGTTTATTATCAGAAGTCCCTCATATTGAATTCCTTTTCACCAAAATATCCTGTAATGGACACCCACTCCTGTACGTTGTTGTATACCGGCCTCCTATAGTGCCTTTTGACTCTACCCTTGAATCTGTCCTTTACAATTATATTCCCTTCTACACTCATATCATTATTTCTGGCGATTTCAACACCAATCTCCTTGTTAAATCAAATTACACCCTATACCTGGAAAATCTCTTCCACTCCCTAAATCTCTCCATTGTTCCATTTTCTCACACCCATCATTCAGACACATGGTTAGATCTGTATGTCATCGACTCTCCTCAGAAACTATTCTCCTCAAGTGTTTAGGACTCTTCACAACTTAACGCAATCAACAATAAGGCAGGCGAAATCCAAATACTTTCATGCAGGTAAGTATTTGGATTTCGCCTGCCTTATTGTTGATTGCGTTAAGTTGTGATGAGTACATGTTTTACAAAACAGGGAACACTTCTATGTGAATTAGTGCAACTGGAATTGATCGGTCTCAATATTGCCTATATTCTCTCAAAACATTTGTGTTTTATCAGATGATTTGCATCATCACTTATGTTAGTTTTTGATACATCCTCTTCGTTTAAGCTGTGAACTTTTATGATTTTGAAATTTAGTCAGATGTATTGTCATTTATTGTTTTACAATAAAGGAAGGTGAGGATTGGGGAACATAGACTGTGTAATGTCAGTGCAACACTTCCTATGATATGAAGGATGTTTCCTGTCCTCAGGTTAGAACATATCAGTGTGTAAGGTATAAAATATAATAATTAAACAAAAAAATATATAAATATGATATTAGAAAAAGACAAATAATGTCAGTGCAACACTTCCTATTATATGAAGGATGTTTCCTGTCCTCAGGTTAGAACGTATCAGTGTGTAAGGTATAAAATATAATAATTAAACAAAAAAATATATAAATATGATATTAGAAAAAGACAAATAATGTCAGTGCAACACTTCCTATTATATGAAGGATGTTTCCTGTCCTCAGGTTAGAACATATCAGTGTGTAAGGTATAAAATATAATAATTAAACAAAAAAATATATAAGGAAGAAAATAGTTGGGGGTGCAGTCAATTAAAACACTAAATAAGTGGATACTTATTTTAATTAAGTGCCGACGTTTCGACCCACTTTGTGGGTCATCTTCAGGGCTAAGAAAGAAAACAGACAACATACAATGAATACAATAAAAATACATAGAGGACTAAGTATATGCTAAATGAGAAAAAATATATATGTAGAGAGGTAGAAATTTAGAACAAAAGTGAGGGATATATATGAATACAAAAAATTACAGAGAAAATGTACAGAACGGTGGTGATGCCAAAATTTTTTTTTTTTTTTTTTTTTTTTTTTTAATATACAAAGATAAAAGACGGAAGTAAACAGAAAGATATTTAAAAAGAAAGAAAAAGTATAAACATCAGAGGTGAGAAGTAAAATTATGGAAAAGGTAGTGGAATATATATAAACTATAAAAGGTAAGATAATAGACTCCTAGGGAGTTTACATAAGTAAAATGAAATAAGATATAACCAAAATTAAATTAAAGAGTAAATAAAGGAAGAATAACAGTAGAAAGTCAAGATATGAATATAGAGTATAACAGTTTTTTTAAAAAACCATACCTATCGTATGAAGTGGTATAAATATATGATGTAAATATACAAGGAACGTATAGAAATATAAGTAACAATATGGCATTAGCATGGAAATAGAGTAAAATATGATGAAATAGTGATGTTAAATGCTAATGAAATCTTAGATAATAATAACATATGATGGATGCCAAAAACTAATATGGGAAAATAAAAAGGTGTGCAATATGGAGAAGGAAAGGGGTGAGGAGAAGATATGAGTATTAAAAATGTACAAACCTATAGGAGCTCGCAGTAGCACGAGGGGACGCGGTCTGAACTGAAAATACGTTATGAGGGTGTTGCCAGCGAAATCTGACGGCCAAAAATATGACTAATTTTAAATTTTGAGATATATATTTTAAAAGTATATAAATAGTAATATTTTATTGACTATTTTTTCAAAATATTGACTATTTTATTATATTAAAATGTGTATCATGACTTTTTATAGGGAGTCACGAAAATTAATGACTAAATTAATGGGAAAAGGTAGGGTGATTAAACAGTAGGATTTGATGTCAAGAGGTCAAAAAAAGTATTATAGGATTTTTTGACCTCTTGACATCAAATCCTACTGTTTAATCACCCTACCTTTTCCCATTAATTTAGTCATTAATTTTCGTGACTCCCTATAAAAAGTCATGATACACATTTTAATGTAATAAAATAGTCAATATTTTGAAAAAATAGTCAATAAAATATTACTATTTATATACTTTTGAAATATATATCTCAAAATTTAAAATTAGTCATATTTTTGGCCGTCAGATTTCGCTGGCAACACCCTCATAACGTATTTTCAGTTCAGACCGCGTCCCCTCGTGCTACTGCGAGCTCCTATAGGTTTGTACATTTTTAATACTCATATCTTCTCCTCACCCCTTTCCTTCTCCATATTGCACACCTTTTTATTTTCCCATATTAGTTTTTGGCATCCATCATATGTTATTATTATCTAAGATTTCATTAGCATTTAACATCACTATTTCATCATATTTTACTCTATTTCCATGCTAATGCCATATTGTTACTTATATTTCTATACGTTCCTTGTATATTTACATCATATATTTATACCACTTCATACTATAGGTATGGTTTTTTAAAAAAACTGTTATACTCTATATTCATATCTTGACTTTCTACTGTTATTCTTCCTTTATTTACTCTTTAATTTAATTTTGGTTATATCTTATTTCATTTTACTTATGTAAACTCCCTAGGAGTCTATTATCTTACCTTTTATAGTTTATATATATTCCACTACCTTTTCCATAATTTTACTTCTCACCTCTGATGTTTATACTTTTTCTTTCTTTTTAAATATCTTTCTGTTTACTTCCGTCTTTTATCTTTGTATATTAAAAAAAAAAAAAAAAAAAAAAAAAAAAATTTTGGCATCACCACCGTTCTGTACATTTTCTCTGTAATTTTTTGTATTCATATATATCCCTCACTTTTGTTCTAAATTTCTACCTCTCTACATATATATTTTTTCTCATTTAGCATATACTTAGTCCTCTATGTATTTTTATTGTATTCATTGTATGTTGTCTGTTTTCTTTCTTAGCCCTGAAGATGACCCACAAAGTGGGTCGAAACGTCGGCACTTAATTAAAATAAGTATCCACTTATTTAGTGTTTTAATTGACTGCACCCCCAACTATTTTCTTCCTTACATCATCCAGTCAACGATCCCTCGCTTCTCTTAAAAAAATATATAAATATGATATTAGAAAAAGACAAAAAGACAAATAATGTCAGTGCAACACTTCCTATTATATGAAGGATGTTTCCTGTCCTCAGGTTAGAACGTATCAGTGTGTAAGGTATAAAATATAATAATTAAACAAAAAAATATATAAATATGATATTAGATAAAGACAAATAATGTCAGTGCAACACTTCCTATTATATGAAGGATGTTTCCTGTCCTCAGATTAGAACATATCACAGTGTGTAAGGTATAAAATATAATAATTAAACAAAAAAATATATAAATATGATATTAGAAAAAGACAAATAATGTCAGTGCAACACTTCCTATTATATGAAGGATGTTACCTGTCCTCAGGTTAGAACGTATCAGTGTGTAAGGTATAAAATATAATAATTAAACAAAAAAATATATAAAAATGATATTAGAAAAAGACAAATAATGTCAGTGCAACACTTCCTATTATATGAAGGATGTTTCCTGTCCTCAGGTTAGAACGTATCAGTGTGTAAGGTATAAAATATAATAATTAAACAAAAAAATATATAAATATGATATTAGAAAAAGACAAATAATGTCAGTGCAACACTTCCTATTATATGAAGGATGTTTCCTGTCCTCAGGTTAGAACATATCAGTGTGTAAGGTATAAAATATAATAATTAAACAAAAAAATATATAAATATGATATTAGAAAAAGACAAATAATGTCAGTGCAACACTTCCTATTATATGAAGGATGTTTCCTGTCCTCAGGTTAGAACGTATCAGTGTGTAAGGTATAAAATATAATAATTAAACAAAAAAAAATATAAATATGATATTAGAAAAAGACAAAAATTTACATTTGGACGAACTGGAAATTGTAATTGATTAAGTGATATATAAAGGTTTTAATGTTACTTGTAAATATTATGTTGTACCATTATGAATTAATAAGTAATAGTTATAAAGATAAATTAAAAAGAAAAACAAACACATTTGAACATCACATTTGTTATATAATTATTAAACTGTTATAATAAGTAAAAATCAAAAGTGCAAAAGATCGAATACGGGAAAGAGGGGATGGCAAAGTGGTGGGGGAGAAAGTGGAGCGAGAGCGGTCTTATGAACCACGGGACTGTGGAGGAAGTTAAAGTGAAGAAGGGGAACAAAGAGCAAGCCTATCTGGAGAACCAAGGAAGAGAGACATCTGTTCACCTACACGTGAAAGTGGCGAAGGTACTGTAAATTTTATATGTTCTTAAGTGATGTGCTAAAAAGTGTGGATTAGGAGATATAAAGGGATATAATTTATGATTTAAAAGTGTTTGTATCAATTGAGTGGGTAAAACCCGAACCATGTTATTTTTATAGAAATGCAAATATTCGTTGATTCTGTCATTTGTGATATATCTGCCATTTTGTCATATTAAATAAGTCTTATTATATAAAATATTATCAAATTCATTATTTATTTATTGGCGCTCAAAATTAATGTTTGACTTAAAATTCATTGAAGTAGAGCATTTTAGAGTTAGGTCTCTGATCGCAAATAATTTATGGTCAGGAAACTGAAGTTAACCTAACAAGTGTAGTCAATTATGTGAAGGAAGTGTGATGGCTACTGATGCTGTAGATAATTTCAGAGCGGAAAGAAGAATGGTAAAGAGATTTCTCAGGTATATTTCAATGAGGTTTTCTGGATGAAGATAAATATTACCGAGAAAGACTGGAAAATGGAGGAATACTTTGGCAACTGTAGCCTGGAGAGGAACATTAGCTGATATAAACTCAGGTCACTTAAGCTGAATAGATTTGCATTTGCTATTTTATTTTTAAAAGTATTTCAATTTTTAAAAATTGCATTGGTTTTATATTATTTTTTCGGCACATTGGTAATTTAGGCTATTACCAGAATTGAAACTGTAGAATACTTACAGTTTTATATTTTCAATAATTATATTTTACATATTTTTTTATTGTTATTTGTATTTTGCTAATGCCATCTTTATTTTCATGTAACCAGTTTGAAAATGTGGTGCCGCTGAAGACAGTCGGCAGGGTATGCCAGGACCTCCTCTCCAGCAAGATATTGTCTGCTGCGGCCTATGGTGCGGAAGCTAATGTCTACAAGCCAGCGACCATCGCAGAGATGGAGCTCACCACACCACAGTGCCTACTGCTAGCGCTGGTGCATTCACTAATTGTAGGGGATGTTAAGTCTTGTTTACTACTGGCCGACATCTGTCACCAGGTCGACCGCCTGCGTTCGAGGCACCTTAGGGTGTGGCTCTTAGAGGACTTTTCCTTCCCGAGGACTGCCATAGAGGACGCTATAGCTCTCCTCGTGCAGCTAATAGCGGACGGCACCCTGAAGTTGCCTGCTCATGTGCTGGCAATAATGTCTGCTCTGGCCAAGCAGTATAGGATCCCTGGTGTCCAGTTCAGGGTATTATCGGAGGTATCTCTTTCAGTTATTTTACATAGCATCAGAGCATTTATTTCTTCAGACTAATTGCTATAATGAATATGAAGCATACATTTTATTTACTGGTATTTTTATTTCAGGAAGGCCTAGTTGGCTTGGCGATTCAACTAGAAAATGCTGTTATTAACAACAGCCCCAGAGACATTTTCGAACTCGTGAGTGAAGGAGCAGACGTATGTGGGAAAACTCAGTCTGGAGACAGCCTTCTGCATTTAGCAGCCAGGTCTGGCAGCAGTGCTTCCATTATAGCTCTCAGTTTTCTGAATGCTGACTTGAATGTTTCGAACTCGAATAATGCCACTCCTCTGGAGGTAGCTGTACGACACGACTGTGGACCTTCAGTTAAGGCTTTGCTAATGGCTGGGGCTAAATTCGACAAACATTTATCTGGCGGTGACACCTACCTCCATATTGCTGCTGCTGGATTGAAGAATGAAGCACTGGGGGCCCTACTAGAAGGCGCCCTTTTCCGAATAAACGGTAAGAACCATCGCGGTTTTACACCTTTAGCTCTAGCTCTTGTAGAGGGTAATGAGTGCGGTATCGAGTTGTTGCTGAAGAAAGAAGCGGATTTAGGCGCTCTGTCGTGTGTCAAGTTGGAAAATGAAAACACGATAATCCATTGGGTAGCTCGTTCTGGGAATATTGAAATCCTCAAATTATTGAATAACAGGCACATATCAGCTAACATAAAAAATAAAGACGGACACACGCCATTGCATGTCGCTTCCAATCCTTCAGTTGTTAAAATGCTCCTCAAGATGGGTGTGCCTGTGGACGCACAGGATAACATGGGCAGAACACCTTTGATGATGGCTGTGAAAAATAGCAAGGTGGATGTCGCAAGTACCTTATTGTTAAACAGGGCAGATCCTATGAAAAAAGATCAAAGAGGTAAGACCCCGCTTCACTACGCTGCTGAAGGAGGCTGTGCTAGGTCATTGAACATCCTGCTGGATGCCGGAGGCACATTGGATGACAGGGATGCAGATGGCAACACTCCAGCTTTCTTTGCCACTGTAAAAAATAAAACAAATATTCTGCAGCTGATAGTGGAAAAAAGTGATCTGGCTACGTATGGACGTGATTGGATCTTACATCAAGAGGTCTGTAGTGGAAATGTTGAAGTTGTGAAAGCGTTACTAAATGCAGGAGCAATGGTAAATATGAAAGGAGAGAACGAGTACACTGCTTTACATTATGCTGCAAGAAGTGGTAACACCGAAATGGCGACAGCGCTGCTCGACGGCGGGGCTGACCAGACAGCCAGAACAGTGGATGGGAGGACAGCGCTAATGGAAGCCTGTTGTTTCGACAAACAACCTGTCGCAGAGCTGCTCGTTGATCGCGGAGCTCTAATTAATGCTAGAGATAATTACGGAAAAACTGCCTTAGGGTCCGTTCCTCTTTACCTCAACAGGTACAGGATGAACTTATTAAACCAATACCTCAGGTCCAAAGGAGGGATCGAGTGATTTAGATTGTCTGCTTGACTGTCGCAAAAGGTTGCATGGGCAGAGCTTAGCAGAACTGTAATATAAATTGGTGTTGAACTTTTTTATTAAACAAGAGAACTGAGCTTTTAATTACTAATCATATTTTAAAAAAGAAACTGTTAGTTGTTAATAACTGTTACTTTATATTATTACTATTAATATTATTAAGTTTTATAAATATCAGGGCAGAGCTTAGCAGAACTGTAATATGAATTGGTGTTGTACTTTTTTATTAATTAAGATAACTGAACGTTAAATTATTAATCATATATATATTATAAAACAAAGTCCTCGGCCCCGTTTGTTCGCGGTAAATTCAGTAACTGCTGCATAGATTTTCATGGATTCCATTAGGTACTTGTGTGTTAACGCCACCGCAGTTATTTTTCTCTACTAGTTTGCATGCGCGAGCGGTTATATTTTGTAACAGCTATATTTCTAACACCTGATTTGTTTTATTTTCGTTCTTGTTTGCTGCTGATTTGTTCTAGATTTATTGTTGTTATTATTTTATTTGTTTATTTAATTATTATTAGATTTGTTGTTGTTATTATTTTGCTTATTTTTGTGCTACGAAAATGCGTCTTTGGGATTTGCCAAAAACAGAAGAAGAAGCAATTGTATTTTCCAGGAGCGAAATATTTTACCAAAAAAACGAAAATGTAGCAATTCGCATGAAATGAAACTGTATTTTGGTAAACGTAACTTTTGGAAATGTAATTCCGGTGTTCATATACTTCTGGTGTGAGGATTTGACATCTATTACATTTTGTGAGAAACAACTTGATTTAGGAAATAAAACTGTAATAGACTGGAACAATTAAATGCGAGAATTGTGTGTCTTGGACATGGAGAATAAACAAATGAAGAAGATAGGTGGACCAGACTGTATTGTCGAAATTGATGAAAGTTTATTTAGTAAACGTAAAAATAATTGTGGTCGTGTACAAATATAATTTCATTGATATTATAAAATATCCTGATACAGGAGTACATACTCAAACAGTCGAGAGAATGTGGGGCAGTGCTAAATGGAGAAACAAGAGACATAGGGGGATAGCGAGGCATCATTTAGAATCATTCTTATCAGAATTCGTATCAGTTGAAAGAAAATAGAGACTGTTTTGAATCGATGTTGAACTGTATTTCGCCCCATTTTCCACCGAAATCCGATTAACCACTTTCTTTTTTAATAAATTATTTGGATTTTTCATTTTTTAATTATTTTGATTGTTCGTGATATATTCCATTATTTAATTCTATATTATCCATTATTTTAATTTTTCATGATATATTCCATTAGTAAATAAATTATTTTGATTTGTAATTGTTGATGATTATTTAAAAACATTATGCAAGATAACTGTTGTAAAATATAACCGCTCGCACATCTGAACAAGTAGGAAAAAATAACTGCGGTGGCGTTAACACACAAGTGCCCTTTTTTTTTTTATTTAGTGTTAGCTGACCCTGTCGAACAGATACGTTACCTAGGACTCCATCTAGATAAACGTCTCACTTGGAATCCTCATACAAGTCTGAAAAGACAAGAAACTGTCGACGTTTTCGCCTACTTCAACATTTATTGGACAAACGCTCTAAGCTCCCAATTAATTACAAAAGACTCATTTACATGACAGTTATCAGACCTATTTGGACATACGGAGTTGAGCTTTGGGGCTCTACTAAACCATCCAATTCATCTCATATCCAATCCTTACAATCCAAAATCCTCGATGCTCCTTATTATGTCACAAACAAACTCATCCATCATGATCTTAATATCCCATATGTTACTGATTTGCCCCAAACTAGATACCTATCATTCCATAACAAGCTCCATACACACTTGAACCCGCTAGTCTCTCAACTTGCTTCCCATACTATTCCTGATAACCCTCTGTGGCGTCTGAAAAGAAGATGGCCTCGAGATCATCTACTATAGAACTTTATTGGAGTGGGGTAGTTTCTCCACAAGTGTTTTTCATGTCATATTGTACATATTAGCACATATACTTGTTGTAATAGCATTATAGTTGTAAATATCATTAAATTAAATAAAAAAAAAAGAAATGTTAGCTGATTGTCCAAGTTTTCGATCCATACTCGTATTATAATCCATTTTCTGAAGAAAATGCAACTTTTATATCATATTTTGCTAATTTCATAAACCTTAATAACTAATTACCTTAAGATATAAATTCTTTAAAAAAAACAGAGTTGGTCTAGTATATTTTTTTTATGTAGTGCTACATTAAATCAATATATATTCCTGTTAATATCAAACATATTTATGCATAATTAATTAATATTAAAGATTTTATATTTTGTGTTTCTGTTGTTTATTAAATTTTTGTATGTTCATGATGAACTTCATAATACACATATTTCTTGTTTTTAATTTGGAGAAACTATTTAATTGTTTTTTTAGTAAAATTATTTATGCTATGATATTAATTACTACTTTGTAGTAATGGTTCATCCTTTTTGTATTAAATTATCTAATAAAAACTTGTTATTATATTAGTATTTTAATTTCATTATACCCTTTTATCATCATTTACCTCCTATAACACAGGTCTGCGAGTAAAAAAACTGCATTGGTTTTTTATACATTTTTTTATAGATTTTGATGCCCTAAAACCGAAAAAAATATTTAAAAATTCCATTGCATCAATTTTTTTACAATACTAATTTTTATTTTGTGTAAAATTTTGTATTTTATAATTTGAGCTAAAGAGAAAAAATAATTTAGTGAAAGGAGGGATAAAGAATTTCTGGTGTTAGGGAGCCGGTTACCATGCCCAAACAGGTTAAGTTAGATGATAACCAATGGTGAGTATCATATTACCAGTAGGATTCAGCCTGTTCTTAGAGGCAAACATGCAGTTGAATTAATCATGTTCCAACAGGCTAAGTCCATTATCTTGCTGACCCTGTCTTGCCATACTCAGTTAACATCCAGCATTCAAACGCTACTGGGCTCTTGTTTTTATATGTGTTATGGCTCATAGAGGTGTAATTTCTCCAAACAGCTTCTATTATGTTTGTGGTGAATATACAGTGATAAGTCAACAAAGAAATATAAGTGATTTTGTGAAGGAGGTTTATTTTGTTTACTTCAAATTAATACTTTGTGATCAAGACAAAGCATGGGCTCCCTATAAGATGTGAGGATGATCTGCGCATGAGGTTTAAGGGTAAGAAAATTCCTATGATATGGCGTGAAGAGAAAAGTCAAAAACAACAAATACACTTAAAATAACAAATTATAGCAGTACCAACAAAGTGATTGGGCTTACTGAAAATATAACTTTCGCATAATTCAGATATGGCTGTATGGAATATACCAATGCCACCCCTAATGGGGAAAAAGGAAAAAAAAAACTGAATGTTTAATTACTGTTCTTTATATCAACATTCATATTGTTGTAAGGTTCAATTTAGTTTGATGTACGTACCCTGGTTTAATAAAAATTTTTCTAAAAAATAGAATGTCACTTCTTTTTTTATCTTTTCTTAAAAAAAAGAACATTCATTTCAATTTTGAGTTCTTTTTCACATTATTCTATCACAACAATTTTCAATTTTCAGCAGACACGTCCATTTTTTCCCATCACTGAATCTAATTTGATGTTTCAATGTCAAGTTTTGTATTATTTTTCTTGATGAAATGTTTACTGAAATAAACACATTTGCCATAATCTTACTCTTTTTTCCAAACTAAAACTCGCCATTATTTTAATTTTCTAGAATATTAAAAAGGAAAACTACAATTTTTCTTGTAACTACTATTTTTTTATATATTTTTTCTTCAATTTATAATTATTTTTTAATATTTTTTTTAAAAATAATTCTGTCCTAATTCTTAATTTCTCATTTTCTCTTATTTTTAATTCTTCATTAGTTATTTTGTTGGATTTAAACATTACCTGTTTGTAAACTTTTAAATAATGCAATATTCTATTATACTATATAAACTAAACAGCTAAAAAACCGGCTCACCCTATTTTTTTTCGAGACATGTGTATTACGCCCTTTTAAAAAGATAAATATGCATTTAAATTACATTCTGAGTGTATTGTTTGTTTTGGTCTGGTTAGATAACGGCTAGAAAGACTTCCATATTAATAATCCCGTACAAAGTCCTTTATTGTCCTAGGAATAATAATCATTTCCACATTAGTTCATCTGCAGTTACGTTCATTTTCGCACCTTTTTTTTCTTCTTCTTATCCTGTTTGCTGTTCATAATGGTTTTACCCACCGAAACGGTCGCGGGGATCGTCGCGTTGGTAGAAGATGAAGGAAGGCAGCGTTAAGTGGCTAGTTCCTTAGGGCTACCAGAAACCAACGTTCGCAGGGCAGTCCAGAGGTACAGGGAAACTGATAACTTAACCAGGCCAGGTTTAGGTCGGCCCAGAGCGACTCTTCCCGCTGACGATTGATTTATTGTGATGCAGACATTAAGAAATCACTTTCAGACAGCCATGGAGACCAACATAGGCTTCGAATTGCCCGAAATGTGAATATCAGTGTGGCTACGGTGCGGAGGCGGCTTCATGAAGTTCACCTTCAATCAAGGGCCCCAGCTACGGGAGTTCAGCACACCGTGCATCTCGTCTAATGTTTGCTCGGAACACTCAGCATGGACAGTTAACGACTGGGCTCTAGTATTGTTTTCAGACGAATCGAGATTTTCACTATTTGCTTCAGATAATCACGTTAGAGAGTAGAGAAGGCCAGGACAGCGATTTGCACCATGCAATATCTCCGAAAGGGTGCATTATGGTGGTGGGTCTGTAATGGTTTGGGGTGGGATAACTTTAGTGGCGAAGACTGATCTATATGTGTTCCAGAGAGGGAATCTAACTGCACATAGGTACATATCCGAAATTCTGGAAGAGTATGTAGTGCCATTCGCCCCTTTCATAGGCCATGATTTCATGTTAATGCATGACAACGCACGGCCGCATGTTGCAAATGTGGTTACAGACTATCTTAATGAAGTCGGTATAATCACCCTACAGAGGCCAGCCCGCTGCCCCGACCTTAATCCCGTAGAACACCTATGGGATGAGGTATGGAGGAGCATCCGAAGGTGACTCAATCTTCAATGGACCTTCAACACCTCAGAACCGCGCTAGTGGAAGAATGGGACGGCATCGAACAGGAAAGAGTTGCCAGCTTAATCAGCAGCATCCCAAGGAGAATCCAGGCTGTGATACAAGCAAGGGGAGGAATCACCTGTTATTAACAAAATAAAATGAAAATAATAACAGAAATTTAATGAAGAAAAATTGCCGAAGAATTTTTTTTTCTGTATGTGCCAAGTAAAGTATACATCATATGAGATAATAGATGGAAACATATTGAAAAACAATTTTATTCACAAAAACTCCAAACTAGTATAAAATAATAAAATATTCTTCGGCAATTTTTCTTCATTAAATTTCTGTTATTTTTTTTATTTTATTTTCATAATAACGGGTGATTCCACGCCCACGGACACCGATTCAGTAAAAATCCGTATCCGCGGATACACTTCGTTAAAGATCCGGCAGATCACTAGTCACAACTTATCACCGAAAAAACAATTGTTTCACTGTAGAAATACTAGAGCAACAGATGGGGAAGAAAATGGTCCGGGTGGAGTTAAACAAATTTATTCGGTTAATAGTGATCAGCTGTTTATTAGGAAACGGACGTTTCGACCCACATCATAGGGCCTTAACAGATTTGGATAAACAAGTGCAAATATTTATTAAAAAAAGGAATAATAATTTAAATTATTATACCTCAATATTTGGTTTACTCCAATAATTTAATTGTTTTATATTTGTTGTATTTTTCTCTATTCCAATTATTCCAGTTTAAAATATTTTGTACGGAAATGCATTGCTACTTAAGCATATTGGTGTTGTTATATGTGAAAGATGTATTAAGTATTAGCCAAGCAATTTTGTCTAACAAGACACTTTGCTGCATTATTTATCTTAGTTTCAGTCAGGTTCTGGACCTGAAGTTTAGGGAGGTAAAATTGCTTGACTAAATAAGAAAAAAAATGAAAAAGTCGAATTTTAAAAACTTTGGCTGTAGTATATAATTTGATTAATTTCTTAATGTATCCTGTGGGGTCGGATGCTCTTTCATCCTCTTTAAAGTGGATACACTTAAGTGGGGGATAAACCTGGCGGTTGTGTGTGATCTCGGATTAATCACCTCTATGTACTCATCCCAAGTCCCTTCATGAGTTGTGGTTGGAGGTACAGGAGCTATCAGCATTCAAATCCAAATGGCTCACTTATTCATAACTATTAAGGTAAGGGGCCACTTTTTAAGCAAATAATTAACAACAATTAGAATAACTTTAGAGATTTATTGAATTAAAGCTTTTTTTCTAACATAAAAACATATTTAATTTATATTCAAAATATATATAATCATAATTTATAGATTTATATTGTTTTTATGATGCCTTTGGATAATGAAATAAAGGAGGAATTGTTTCTCTGAAAAAAACCAAAGATTTATTTACAAACATATTTACTTGTCTTAAATAATCACAATAATTTTCAACTAAACATTCCCCCACCTGAAAAAAAACAAAGAAACAGCATTCAAAGCCTTTACTTTGTGTTTATTTCTATCAGGATATTGGTTTCAATTTTCTCAACACACTGTAACCGTACATTAAAACTATTACCTCTAGTGATGGGCCAGAAATCACGAACTGTTACTCAAAAGTCACAGGTCTACCTGTGATTACAAATTCATCAGTAACAGTTCTAAACTGTTCTTCACTGTGATTGGCGATAGAACTGAACGGAATTAAAGCGTGATTGTTATTGTGACTACAGTAACAGTTCTAACTGTTCTTCGGATATGGGCGACTGGTCGTCGGCGAACGGAATTGAAGCCTGTTTGTGACTACTATTACTACCTTAATTTGACTTAATTAATTTTACTGTAGAAAATTAACTGCGCAGTAGTAAATTTAAATTATTAATATAATTTAAATTATATATAAATAAATTAAAAGGGAAAGTCAGATATTTATTAACAGCTTGTTTATTGTAAAGTATTACTATTCACTTGTAAATTACCTATACTAAAAATAATGATAGTATTAGTAGGTACTACTATGTGGGGGGCACGTGCCCCCGTTGAAATAAGATTTTTCTTGAACTAAGGAAATCTGTAAAGTACAGGAAAACAAAATTTTTCATTGGTATTACTGTGTACCAAAACATCTAAAAACCTATTTTTTTAAACTTTTTAAAAACTTTCTTTGCATTATATTCTGTTCTTTATCAAACATTTTATGAAAACAAAATAGCGATTTTATATGATCTAACTATTTTTGAAATAAATGTTTATAAGTTTTTTAATGATGTATTTTTATTTTACCTTACATTGCACACTTGGTAAAAATTTTAATAAACATTCCCGAGGAGCAAGCTGCATATCCAGTGTACAATTATCTTATTTAAGAGAATTCACTTACGAATTGGGTGATTTCCATAGTAAACATGTTTTTTTATTTTAAAATGAATAATATAAAGACAAAAAAATTTCCCTTCTGGGGACCGTGTTCGAAAAAAATCGTCTTGAATGGGTTAAACCGTAAGAGGAAAATTTACGTTATATAGGATATTGAAAGTAATTCCATCCGTATGTATATTGATAGGATTATGGTGAATTATACAAGTGTCAAAGTAATTATTATCCTTGTAATGTGTATTCTGTGATCGTTGTATTCAAGATGTGGAATTAAGTACGCCGATGCAATCACTGTTGGTAGCAATTCGACAGAATCACGAATAACAGTTAGTAGCAGTTAAGAAATCACAGATAAGAAAAATCACAGTAACAGTTAGAACTGTTACTGAAAAGTAGCAGCTAAGCCCATCACTAATTACCTCTCGTATCTTTTATTTATAACAGCTGTTGTGTCAAGAAGGCTGTGACGCTATCGCAGCAAATACAATATTAAGAAAACTTTCGTACATTAGGGACGCAGTCTTCTTTACATATATCTAACTTCTATTCTTTCTTATAGCAATATTACTTCTAATTGCCAAAACTTTCTCAGTTATGTTATGAACAGTTTTTTTAAGGACCTTTCTCTCACTCGTTCATTTCTTAAATCCCATGACGACCTGATTGTCACTTAAGCAGACTCTTACGGCCGCTTAGTTTGTAATTACATGTTCATATTTGATATTTTTGGTTTAAATTATTTTATATTTTTATTAATTTAATTCAAATACTTCAATGTAATCTATACTAATATTATAAATGCGAAAGTCACTCTGTCTGTTATGCTTTCACGCCTAAACTACTGAACCGATTTAAATGAAATTTAGTACAGAGATAGTCTAGAGCCTGAGAAAGGACAAAGGCTACTTTTTAATGCGATAAAAGAGTTGTAAGGGGTTGAAATAGTACTTGATAATAGACATATGGTTTAGTTAACATAATTTTACAGCATGTGCGTGGGCCAAACTCATTTAAAGATCTCAAAAAGCTCAATAATCAAGAATTTTCACCATTTCGAGAGGCATCTGAGGCAAGAGGGTTTTTAGAGAATGAAAATCATTGGGATACAACTCTGGAAGAGGCTGCACAATCCAAATCTGCGCCCAAGGTGAGAGAGCTGTTTGCTATATTAATAGCGACATGTGGACTTTCAAACCCTCAAGCATTGTGGGAAAAGTATAAAAATGACATGGCGGATGATACTTTACACATATTACAACAACAGAATCCGAATGCTTCATACAATGATTTAATTTACAATGACGCGCTAACAAAGGTTGAAGACCAAGTGATTACTATTACTGGAAAAAATGTATCCGATTTTGGAATGAGCAGACCACAAAGAATTGGAGAAGTTAGTATTGAGAGTTAATGCGAGAACTAGATTGGGATACTGTTTCTTTAATGCAACTAACAGAAGCCCTTCCCCTTTTAAATTCAGAACAAATTTTAGTTGTTGACAAAGTTATTCAAAAAGTTGCTAGTGGCGAAGGTTTGTTCTTTTTGGATGATCCAAGAGGCACTGCCAAAACCTATCTTTTAAATTTACTATTAGCCCAAATCCGAAAGATAAAGGAATTGCTGTTGCAGTAGCTTCCTCTGGAATAGCTGCAACACTACTTAGTGGGGCACGAACAGCGAACTCAATTCTAAAACTACCTTTGAACTTAGCTCATGAGGAAATACCAGCATGTAACATTAGCAAAAGCAGTAAGCGCGGAAGAATGTTACAGCTGTGTATGCTATTGGTTTGGGATGAATGAACGCTGTCCCATAAAAGAGCAATCTAAGTACTAGATCGCACAATGAAAGATGTCAAAGGCAACCAGGGTATCATGGGAGGGATGGCAGTACTTTTAGCTGGTGACTTTAGACATACTCTCCCGCGATATTACTAGAGGTACGCCGGCAGATTGAAAGCATCTGTATTATGGGCACACGTAAAAAAGTTTGGTCTCACTACAAATATGCGAGTAAAACTTCAAAATGATTCTCAATATGCAGCTGCTCTCCTAAAAATTGGAGAAGATTGTATGCCAACAGACAGTGTCGAACTGATTACACCGAGACGTGTGCTCAGTCAAATTGACGATAACAAAGATGATCTAAAAAATAATGCCTATTCTCATCTTCAAATAAATATAGGCAATCGAGAATGGCTGTGTGAAAGGGCAATTTTGGCGCCGACTAATGAGATAATTAACCAAATAAATGAAAAAATCATGTCAGACGTGGAGGGGGATGTCGAATACCTCTCAGTAGGCATTGTTATGGACACTGAATATGTCACATCATATCCTATAGAGTTTCTCAACTCTTTAGAATTGTCAGGAATGGCTTCTCATAAGTTGAGGCTGAAAGTAGGTGTTCCAGTCCTATTAATGAGAAATCTTGACGCGCCAAGGCTATGGTACACGACTAAAAATTACACATCTGGGAGACAACATTATCAAAGCTCCAATCAGGACTGGCAAAAGGAGAAAATGTTTTGATTCACCGTATTCCGATAGATTTGCCTTTTCAGCTTAAAAGACTACAGTTTCCCCTGAAAACAGCATTTGCAATAACAATAAACAAAGCTCAAGGACAGACGCTTAAAGTTGCAGATGTTCATTTAGAAAAAAGTTTCCCATGGGCAACTCTATGTAGTATTCTCAAAAGTATCAAACCCGCAAAATCTCTATGTTTTGGTAAAAGATGGGAAAACAAAAAAATTTGTTTATAAAAATGTACTTAAATAAGCTATTTGGAGTAAAACACATTTTAATATATGTATGTATTTTATTTGCAAAATAATTAGCCTAAAAAATTCAAAATTGTGCCCAACTATTCCACGCGGACGAAGTCGGGAGGACCGCAGTGAATTAAGTAAAAAAACAGCTGTGAGACTTCTTTTATTTTATTAGCCAAAAGTCGCTAATTCATTGTTGGCTTCGATAACGACCCGCGCGGTGCAGCTTTACAGCAATCATTCTTATAGTTATTGGTCAGTGTTTAAAAACCAGGGAACTTCTAATCGAGAAATCGGCCTGAATAGTGACCCAGGAAATAAATATTGATCCAGGTTTCCAAACCGGCATCAAATTCTTCATCCACTGAAGGCAGCAGGGAACATTTAATCAGGAAACCCGCCTGAAGAGTGACCCAGGGTATTATTGAGATTTGTTATTTTTTTTGTTTTAATTGCGCAATTAAATTATCACATGTAAATTACTGTTCATTTGGTTTATTATAAGGTTATTTTGATTTATTGTAATTAACGAAATCTTGATATATTTTTTACCTCGTGTTTTTTTTTTTTTTTTGGTTTGTATCTGATTTGGTTTAATAGTTCGTTTTTTTTTTTTGTAAGTATTAGATGTATTTTTTTTCATTTATCAATATAAAAGTTTCAAAAATTAAGCATTTGGTATTATATCTGACGTCCATTTATTTATTTGATTTTACAACTCAAATATAACCTATCAGGTAATTTTCCGCAAAGAAAATTACTTTTGTCAGATGAAGGCAGCAGCCTATCAGAGGTTTGTTCTATAGTGTTGAAGGATGCAATACCTGTTACCCTTACAGTGGGTGCTTTTTTTTCTTTTATTTATCAAATTACTTTGTAAATGAACATGTGTTTTAAAATTTAGTTACTCAAATTACAACTCTCCAAAAATAATTCAACCTCCACCTAAACAGCTTTTCAATTCCAAATTAATTACTTACCCTGTTTACAGAAACCTCATATCCTATAATTCCTTGCCCCCCCCCCCGCTTTTATGGCCTTCCCAAAATCCACAAATCCAACAACCCCCTCCGTCCTATTACATCTAACATTAATTCCCCATCAACAAAACTTAGCAAGTTTTTACTCCCTTCCTTACAAGTCCTTAGCTGTAATAACCCATATGATATCCAAAACTCATTTCACCAACGTGATCTATTGACATCCCTCACCATACCTGATCATTATGTTCTCACCTCCTTTGAAATAGGAAGCTTATTCACTAAGATAACTTTAGATAAAGCCCTCCCTAGGTAGTAGAAGACAACTGGTCACTTATAGAACCTCACACCACCAATCGTTAAAACTCTGCTGTGAATCTGGCTACCTTACCTCCCATGGACAGTTCTTTAACCAAATTTCTGGACTTGCCATGGGAAATCCTCTCGCTCCTGACCTCTCCAATATTGTCCTAAATGACCTTCTTGCCTCCAATCTATCCCAGTTCCTTGACGAAGTTATTTTCATCGAAAAAATATGTGGACGACCTTCCCCTTATCCTAAACCCCACAATCATTCCTGAATTATTATCCTCTTTCAACTCATACCATCCCTGCCTCCATTTCACTGTTGAACATGAATCTAATAAATCCCTACCCTTTCATGATCTCTGTATCATTAGAAACCCAGACCACACATTATCGACAGATTGGTATACCAAACCTACTTATTCTGGCAGACTCCTTAATTTTTACTCCCAACATCCACACCATCAAAAAATATAGCCTTTGTTTTTACCTTTTCATTTTTCTTTCTCTTTGTATTTCTTAGCACTATCACCTTTCTGTACACATATTCTGTCATTTTTTTATTCAGATATATCCTTTATAATATATCCATCACTATTTTATTTAATTTCCTATAATTCTATATGTCATTATATTCTTTCTTGATACTGAAATGTTTTTATAGTTATTTTTGTTTTCTTTCTGTTAGCCCTGAAGATGGCCTACATTGTGAGTCGAAACGTCGGCACTAATACTAAATAAGCGTTCACTTATCTGGTGTTATTTATGACTGCACCCCCAACTATCTTCCTCTCTTAATTTATATTAATTTATTGATTACCGTTAAACAACTCCCCTTAATCCAGACTAGGATTCTGTTTGGAAAAGAAAAGCGATAATTATTTTTTATTAATAATAGTATGCACTTGATAAATACATTTTATTGTTATTATTATGAATAGCTATAATGCAAGTCAATGTCCTTTATCTCAAACGTGGTGATCTCAGGGTCGCATCTTATGATCCAATTATAAAAATGAATCTTAAATGTGAATATTTATTTTCACTGAGATCATCAATTGATTCAGCATAGTAACGGGTTGCTATTAAAATATACTTCAATAAATATTGAAACTGGATGTTCAAAGTTAGATATTTTTCACTGCATCTTACAGTATTAGGATTCCCATACATCTATGGATGTCGTAAGCACAGAAAGTTTCTTACTCTTGTATATTTAAATTTAGTGAAAGTAAATTAATGGATAGAGAAAAGAACTGATCCTTGTTAAGCTATTGAAAGCACCTGACTATAACTTTAAGTTTCAAGATGCACGCACTTCAACTTCCCTACTGTCATATTACTACAGCCATTAACCATTAAAACCTCACCAATTTCTTTGTAATGTGTGCAGTTTCTTAAAAAAATATTTGCTTGGATGATTACAAACATTGCTGTAGAAATGTTTTCTGTTAAAAAATTGTTTGTCTTCATATCCAAACAAATTATATTATAATATATATATATATATTTTTTTTTTCTTTTTTTTCGGTTGGCTCTACAGACCTTGTAGATCTTTCGCCGCCTTTACCAGCCTTCTCCACCTCTGTCTATCCTGGGCCGCTGATTTCCAGTCTGCTACATGTAGCTCCGCAGCATCTTTGTTGACCCTGTCAATCCATCTGGTCTTTGGCCTCCCACGTGGTCTCTTGCCAACTATTCATAGTTGTGTAGAGGCTTCCTGACGGATCACTTCAAGCTACATGCCCCGCCCATCTTAGCCTTCTTGCTTTCATATCCTGAGATATCGCCTGACCAGTTTCCGTGTGCAATTCTTCATTGGTCCTTCTCCTCCATGAGTTAAGAGTCCATACCACTCCTGTTATCGTGCGAAGTATTTTTCTTTCACATCTCTCGATTTTGCTTTCTAGGGTGCTGGTGAGAGCCCACGTTTCAAAGCCGTATATCAGAATCGGCTTTATTACAGCATTATACACCCTTAATTTTAAATTTCTAGAGATGCTTCGGGATTTCAATACTCTTGAAAGAGCGAAGCATGCTCTATTTGCACTTGTTATTCGCTGGTCTATCTCAGTTAGTAGGGCATTAGTTGAGGTTATTGTGGAGCCGAGGTATTTGAAGGTATCTACTTTCGGGAACGTTTGCGATCCACGCAGATGCTGTTTCTGGGGTGGACTTTACGGCTTACTATTATGTATTTTGTTTTTTCCTCATTTACCTGTAAGCCGATTTGGTTTGCCTCTTTCATAAGCACCTTAGCGAGTCTCTCGATATCCCTTTCATTACTTCCGAGGACTGCTATGTCATCGGCGTATGCAAGAATTTTATGTACCTTCCCGACGTGCACCCCACCATTCTCTCTTGATGTTGCTCTTATAACCTTTTCAAGGGCTATATTGAACAGTAAAGGTGAGAGTCCGTCTCCCTGTCTCAAACCAGTTCCAACTTCAAAGGCCTCAGACACATCTCCCTGTATCAGGACTCTGCATCGGGGGTCGTCTGCACACGCCTTCGTCAATCTCACCAACTTGCCGGGAATACCCAGCTCCGTCATGATCTTCCATAAACAGCTTCTGTCCAAGGAATCGTATGCTGCTTTGAAATCCACGAATAACGCGTGTACATCTTGATCTACTTCCCATCGTTTTTCGAGTACCTGTTTCAGAATGAATATCTGGTCTAGCGTACTCCTTCCTCTTCTAAATCCTGCTTGCTGGTCGCCTGCCGTGTTTTCATAATACGGATATATTCGATTATGCAATATGTTGGTCATTATCTTATAGACAACAGGAAGGAGCGCTATGCTTCTGTAATTCCCACACTCGTATATGGACCCCTTCTTTAGGATAGGGCATATTAGACCTGTTTTCCAAGCCTCTGGTATTTTCTCTTTCTCCCATATCTTCTGGATTAGATCTAATAGTTTGGCTCTTATGATTTCTCCTCCATCTTTGAACAACTCTGATGGAAGATTGTCCAATCCAGGAGCCTTTCTTCTTTTAAGCCTGTCAATTGCTATTTCTAAGTCCAGAATGTCAGGTTTTTTAACCTCTTGTGGGTCAAGATCCTCCTCGTGGTCCATGTCCTCTTCGTCCGTGTGTTCTACTTGGTTTAGAAGTTTCTGGAAATGTTCTCTCCAGATATTTAATACTTCTACTTTGGATGCCGTCAGTTTTCCATCTTTCCCTCGCATTTGAGTGCTTCGTCTATATATATATATATATATATAATATCATCTTCATCTCCTAGTTAAATGATCTCTTTGTCCCATGTGCATTTGAATAATTGGGATAGTGTTTATTTTTTCAGTAGCTCAGGAATTAAAAGAAATATTTGATACTGAATATTGTGTTAATAATAATGGTTGGCCTTATATATATATTTTTCCCCTCTCTTTTCCCCCCATGGAGGGACCGTTTATTAATATTAGGACATGCACCATGCTTAAATAAGCATGTTACATGTCATTACAATATATATAGACATGAGGAAGAAAATGGTCCGGGCGGAGGTAAAAAAAATTGCTCTTAAGTAGGGAAAACTGTTTATTGGAAAGCCGATGTTTCGACCCACACTGCAGGTCTTCTCTCAGAACCTCGATGCTTATGTATTTTAATTTTAATATTTATCGTATGTAATTTTAATTATTTGTATTTTAGATATTTAGCCCTGAAGAATACCTGGGCTGTGGGTCGAAACGTAGGTTCTCAAATAAATAGTTTTCCCTACTTAAGAGCAATTTTTTTTACCTCTACCAGGGCCATTTTCTTCCTCGTGATATTAGTGATTGTGAAGTCGAAAAAGTTTGGCATTCTTAAAACTTTGTCATTAGCATCTTAAAAGAATTTAACAAGTGAAGCAATTCTCAAAAAAATGAATACATTTTTTCAGTTTTCATATTATGTATGTTTTTACAGCAGCTATCGCTTTTCTCAAAAGGCTAGAATTTAGAAGGAATACCTCACAAGGAACAGAGACAAGTTAAAATTATTATAAATTTAGTATTACTATGAAATAATTAAACAAGGTCTAGGAACTTAATAACTATATTCTTAAATTTTGTCTTTCTATTTCAGTTTAATCAACACTGTTAGCAGTCAGAAAATTGACAAATTCAGGTGCTAGAGAGGGAGTTGAAATCGAAATTTTGTAGACCTACTGCTGAAATGGACGCTACTTCGATGTCAAGTGTTGGCGATTGTGAAATGGACTTCAACGAAGCCAGCTGTAGTCTAGAAATAATTGATTCGATCAATGTGAATAAAAGAAAATTTCCGACAGAACCCACATATCCAAAGAAACACAAAGGAACAGAGCCGAAAAGCGAGTCACCTGTCTCTGTAAGTAATTGTTCTAATCCACTATGTTAACAGGAAACAGAATACGTTTGTAATAAACAACATAATAAGATGTTCAATTAGCTTAGTTGCCTGGACAGTTGGAGAACTATAAGATGCTCATTAAATGTTTTATCTTTAATGGGAAAGAAAATAATTCCGATTTTAGTCAACCATTGTAATCGCTATATTTGTGAAGGCTATGAGCACAAGTAGTGCATTAAAAACTCCAACTAGATTTAGAATGACTGTGAGTGCTCTTTTAAGTATGTTTCTATTTATTATTGTCAAATATTTTTTCAATTAATTTTATTTTTTATCTTCAGGATATAATTATTAATTATTTCTTCTCTTTAAAATGAGAAACATCAATAGATTTTGCACAATTTCGCAATCATTCAGACTGCGATATTTTAGTTAGATATTGTTGCTTTTAATGAACATTGCTTGTAATAAATGTTTCATTTTGTCTTCACATGTTTCTCATTTCCTAAAAATCTGTTATACCTTAGTGAAAGGCAATGCCTATTTCAAATTCAGTGTAGGCAGCATAACCTCACATGGTCCAAATAGTTGAGATAAGTGACACCTGAGCGCGCTGATGTCAATGGACATCCAAATGACTAGTACCAAGAAGATCATAAATACAATATGTGCCAAATGGCATTTGTATTTTTTCTCCAAATAAATATTTATTATTATTATTCCATTGGATATCTCTTTTACCAGGGATAAATGATTGCCTAAAATTAAAAATGTCGGCTTACAGTCTTTATGCCTGAAATACTCGGTAATTTATTTTTAATAGCTTTGCTGAAAAGTTTATTCGTCTTATATTCCCTTAGGTTACTTAGAGTAGGCTCTTTTAGATATTATTTAAGAGCACTTCTTTTCTTTATTGCTAATTTACATTACAACTGTAAATTAAATTTACATCACATTCTTTTCAAACACAAGGGTACAATTGTATGTGAATTAGTGCAATTGGAATTGATCGGTCTCATTATTTGTGTTTTATCAAATGATTTGTATCATCACTGCTGTTAGTTTTTGATATATCCACTTCGTTTAAGCTGTGAACTATTATGATTTTGTAATGTAGTCAGATGTATTATAATGTCGGTATTTCTAAAAAGGAAGCTGAGGAATGTGGGAAAATTCTAACTTCAATATTGGTCTTGAGGAATTTACCCGACTTAAACGGGTAAAAGTACTCCACATAGGCTGTGTAATGTCAATGCAACAGAACGCATTATATAAAGGATGTTTACAGTCCTGAGGTTAGAACGATGGTATCAGTGTAGTCAATTATGTGAAGGCTACTGATGCTGTAGATAATCATAGAGAGGAAGGAAGAATGGTCAAGAGATTTCTCGGGGTCTATTTCAATAAGATTTTCCGGAGAAAGATAAATTTTATAAGACTGGAAAATGGAGGAATACTTTGGCAACTGTAGCCTGGAGAGGAACATTAGCTGATATAAACTCAGGTCACTTTAGCTGAGTAACTTGGCAAATGCTATTTAATTTTTAAAAATTGCATTGGTTTTATATTATTTTTTTCGGCACATAGGTAATTTAGGCTATTACCAGAATTGAAACTGTAGAATACTTACAGTTTTATATTTTCAATAATTATATTTTACATATTTTTTTATATTATTTGTATTTTGCTAATGCCATCTTTAATTCATTGTAACCAGTTTGAAAATGTAGTGCCACTGAAGAAAGTCGCCAGGGTGTGCCAGAACCTTCTCTCCAGCAAGATATTGTCTGCTGCGGCCTATGGTGCGGAAGCTAATGTCTACAAGCCAGCGACCATCACAGACATGGAGCTCAGCACACCGCAGTCCCTACTGCTAGCGCTGCTACATTCACTAGTAGTAGGGGACGTCAAGTCTTGTGTACTACTGGCCGAAATCTGTCACCAGGTCGACCGCCTGCATTCGAGGCACCTCTTAGAGGACTTTTCCTTCCCTAGGACTGCTATAGAGGATGCTATGGCTCTTCTCGTGCAGCTAATAGCGGACGGCACCCTGAAGTTGCCTGCTCATGTGCTGGCAATAATGTCTGCTCTGGCCAAGCAGTATAGGATCCCTGGTGTCCAGTTCAGGGTATTGTCCGAGGTATCTCTTTCAGTTATTTTACATAGCATCAGAGCATTTATTTCTTCAGACTAATTGCTATAATGCAGACACCTTTTTTGTTTTATTATTTGTTATTGCAGTTTAATATTTTTAAAGATCAATTAACTATTATTGATATCCAGTTTTTCCTCTTTTACATGTGCTTCATGTGTATTGAAGATGAAAGTTTTTCGTTATCAATTCTAAAGAATTTTAACTTTCTTGCAAGTTTATCATGTAATATTTTTGGAAATTGGTAATATGTGCTGAGGTGCCAATCTGTTGCCACCTATGACAATCTGCCAAATTATACAACAAAATATGCTAAATGATTTTTCATTAATAGTTATTTTTTTAATATAGAATGCATGATTACTAATCTTGTAGTGAATTGTACTTTATACTAGATTGATAGAAAATATTGTTGGAAAAAGTTATTCTCAATAGATGCCCGGAAATATTGTTTTCAAATGACGATTGTAGAGAAAAAATTAAAAGATCATTTGCTACTAAATTAATATTACTAAATGCTGTATCATCTTGTTTACAACATGTGAATTTCTAGGAAATAAGAATTTAATGTAAAAAAATGAACAGATATTTTTCAATATATAATTTTAATTTTAGTCAGTTCATTCATTTTAATGTAAGACAAATTGTAACGAATAAGAAGCATACATTTTATTTTCGGTTAATTATGTTTCAGGAAGGCCTATGTGGTTTGGCGATTGAACTAGAAAATGCTGTTATTAACAACAGTCCCAGAGACATTTTCGAACTAGTAAGTGAAGGAGCAGACGTATGTGGGACAACTCAGTCTGGAGACAGCCTTCTGCATTTAGCAGCCAGGTCTGGCAGCAGTGCTTCCATTATAGCTCTCAGTTTTCTGAATGCTGACTTGAATGTTTCGAACTCGAATAATGCCACTCCTTTGGAGGTAGCTGTACGACACGACTGTGGACCTTCAGTTAAGGCTTTGCTAATGGCTGGGGCTAAGTTCGACAAACATTTATCTGGCGGTGACACCTACCTCCATATTGCTGCTGCTGGATTGAAGAATGAAGCACTGGGGGCCCTACTAGAAGGGGCCCTTTTCCGAATAAACGGTAGAAACCATCGCGGATTTACACCTTTAGCTCTAGCTCTTGCAGAGGGTAATGAGTGCGGTATCGAGTTGTTGCTGAAGAAAGAAGCGGATTTAGGCACTCTGTCGTGTGTCAAGTTGGAAAATGAAAACACGATAATCCATTGGGTAGCTCGTTCTGGGAATATTGAAATCCTCAAATTATTGAATAACAGGCACATATCAGCTAACATACAAAATAAAGACGGACACACGCCATTGCATGTCGCTTCCAATCCTTCAGTTGTTAAAATGCTCCTCAAGATGGGTGTGCCTGTGGACGCACAGGATAACATGAGGAGAACACCTTTGATGATGGCTGTGGAAAGTAGCAAGGTGGATGTCGCAAGTACCTTATTGTTAAACAGGGCAGATCCTATGAAAAAAGATCAACTAGGTAAGACCCCGCTTCACTACGCTGCTGAAGTGGGCTGTGCTAGGTCATTGAACATCCTGCTGGATGCCGGAGGCAAATTGGATGACAGGGATGCAAATGGCAACACTCCAGCTTTCTTTGCCACTGTAAATAATAAAACAAATATTCTGCAGCTGATAGTGGAAAAAAGTGATCTGGCTACGTATGGACGTGATTGGATCTTACATCATGAGGTCTGTAAAGGAAATGTTGAAGCTGTGAATGCGCTACTCAAGGCAGGAGCAATGGTGAATATGAAGGGAATGAATGAGTACACCGCTTTACATTATGCGGCAAGAAGTGGTAACACCGAAATGGCGACAACGCTGCTCGACGGCGGGGCTGACCAGACAGCCAGAACAGTGGATGGGGAGACAGCGCTAATGAAAGCCTGTTGTTTCAACAAACAACCCGTTGCAGAGCTGCTTGTTGATCGCGGAGCTCTAATTAATGCTAGGGATAACAACGGGAAAACTGCCTTAGGCTCCGTTCCTCCTTCTTCTTTTTACTCTAACACGGCGGGCTTACTTCAATACCTCAGGTCCAAGGGAGGGATCATGTGATTTAGATTGTCTGGTTGACTGCCATAAAAGGTTGCATGGGCAGAGCTTAGCAGAACTGTAATATAAATTGGTGTTGAAATTTTTTATTAAACAAGAGAACTGAACTTTTAATTACTAATCATATTTTAAAAAAGAAACTGTTAGTTGTTAATAACTGTTACTTTATATTATTACTATAAATATTATTCAGTTTTATAAATATCAACTTATAAAACTGTAAGTTGTAAGACTCAATTTAGTTTGATGTAGCTACCCTGGTTTAATAAAAGTTTTTATAAAATAAAATGTCGCTTCTTTTTTTATCTATTCTTAAAAAAAGAACATTAATTTCAGTTTTGACTTTATTTTCACGATATTCTATCACAAAAAGTTTCAATTTTCAACGAATACATCCATTTTTCCCAACGCTGAATCTAACCTGACAACAAGTTTCAAATACATGTTTTTTTTTTCTCTTGCAAAACTCAAAAGTAGGGAAATGTAGAAACTGGAAATTTTATATTTACGGTTGGTCCCTATTCCCAGTCTGCTGGTGTTCCTCAAGATAGCATCCTCGGTCCCATCCTCTACACAATATATACAGCTGACATTCCAACCCATCCTAACACCTTCATCTCCACGTATGCTGATGACACATGTGTGTTATCAGTTAATAACGACCTATATATTGCATCCCAATCCCTTCAATCACATTTATCAAGCCTCGAAGAATGGTGTCAAAACTGGAGAATTAAAATAAATTCTCAAAAATCGCATCAAATCACTTTTACCTTACGTCGTAAACCAATGACTTCCTGTCCTTCAGTATCCTTTAATAATATCCCACTGGTGCCTATAGAACAGATCCGATACTTAGGGTTACATCTCGACAAACGATTAACCTGGAATCCTTATACTAGACTGAAAAGACAAGAAACCGTTCGACGTTTCAGGCTACTTCAACACTTACTAGACAAACACTCTAACCTCTCAATTAACTACAAAAGACTCATCTACATGACCATCATACGACCTATTTGGACTTACGGAGTAGAGCTTTGGGGCTTCACTAAGCCATCGAATTCCTCTCGTATCCAATCCCTACAATCCAAAATCCTTCGTAAAATCCTCAACGCTCCTTATTTTGTTAAGAATAAAGTCATCCATAACGACCTTAATGTCCCATTTGTTGCTCATTTGGCCCGAACCCGGTATCTATCCTTTCATAACAAACTTCATTCCCACTCAAACCCTCTAGTTTCAAACCTAGGTTCCTCTTCGATTCCCGATAATCCACCGAGGTGTCTGAAAAGAAGATGGCCACGTGACCTTCTTGGTTGAACTAGTTATTTGAGTACTACCAGTGGGTAGTTTCTCTACTTGCCATTAATTCATGTCATTATGTATCATATAGCCTATTTACTTAATGTATTATTGTAATACAGTTGTAAATACAATAAATAAATTTAAAAAAAAAAAATTTGATTCTGAATGGCTTTTTGAACTATCTATTTGTGGTTAACAGGCGCTAATAGGACATAATGTAGTTTACACACCAGGTATTTTTTTTTTCATACAGAGTATTAGAATTATGTAAATTACCATTATTAAAAAGTGTGAAAACACTTACAGAAATCGATATTTGGTTAGTAAAAATGCATTAACCAGAGAAACCCATGCAGAAAAAAAGTGATTTCTTTTACACAAAGATACAATAAAATTATGTTCTTAAAAAAGAGTTAATAGATAGATGTATGCCACCATGAATCTTCTGGATTACAAAACCGTGCAATTTTGTGGATTTTGGGATTTGAAATTATGAAGAACGATTTTCTACTTTAAAATTGCTTTCTATTAAAATCTCCATTTCAAGAAGTGTTCAGAATATTAAAAACTATGTTGTATAGGTATCTAACACTTCATAATTTGTAAACATTACCTCTGTATCTGAAATTTGATGCTCTAAAGGCCATATCAGGGAAACAAATTATTTACGATAGCTGTTTACATGGTACAAGTGTCTATTAAATAATCTAGTAGAAAATTTAATAAACATTAACTGTATTTTATCCGCCATCTTTGACAATATTCATGAGAATAATTCATGTTTTTTGATATTTGAAGCTTTTATCCTGGGACTGATGGCATATTTATTAAATATATCTCTCGCTGGTTGAAAAACAAATTAAAAAGCAGTTAGATCTGTTTCTGAGGTCTATTAGATAAGAAGATAAGTAAATATTATCTACAAACTCATGGCGCCAAGTGTGACTCATGTCATAACATATATTGTACAAGTGTGACTCATGCCATAACACATATTGTACGAGTGTGACTCATGCCATAACACATATTGTACAAGTGTGACTCATGCCATAAGTGATAGTTTGGTAATTTCTAATATTCAATCAGCTGTTCTACATTCACACAGTCACAGTTCCCCTACTGTTGAAGATACTAACAGTACAGCAACTGAGATCTAGTAATCTAGACTTACTAAGTTTACTACAAAGACAATTTTTCTTAAGTTATATCACAACCACACCTGTAGAGGGTTAATCAAACCTCGGCACTAATTTGGTGCTACCTAGTGGTGATATCTGCTTTGTATTCAACCAAGGTTAGGCTAATCGAAGTTTAATTACTTTTGGAATTATTTTCCAATTACTGTAATTAAAAGCACAGTAGTATTATAATTTCGCAATTTCAATCAATTTATAAAAAATGAAATGGTAAAAGTTGTCTGAAATTACAATTTCATAAATTGATTGCAATAAACAAATTACAATAAAGCTATACTACAGATTCTTAAAGATTACAATATTTAAAATGTAATAACATAAATTGTAGAAATATTTTAATTTTTCCCAACTTCGTACTCAACATTAGTTTCATATTCATTGAGAAGTCATTAAAATTGGTATCTGTTCCGCAGATTGTCGCTTCGAGTTGAGTTATAACAAGTTTTAACAGTTAATTCATTTTATTTTTTTAATTTTCCAAAATAAAAGTTATTGTGAGCTTTAGTATGGAAAAGAGAATGTACTTATGGTTACTGAATGGACTTCAGTAATCATTTCATCAGGATATAAAGGTTTCAACTAATATTTAGAAGTATAGATGATGTGTTTGTTAAAGTAATCATTTCTAGATCCGCAAGCTCTTGAATAACTTGAATTTGCTGAAAATATTAAAAAGAAAATGAATGAAAAGTTAAAACTTGTGACTCAACTTGAAGCGACAATCTGCGGAATAATTGCCTTAAAATTATTAAACATGTACATTTATGTATTGTTTTACCTCAATGAAAGCTATATATATCATAATCCTAATCTTGGATAAAAATCTATTTGTCTTGATAATCACATTTGAATTACAGCAAAAAAGTAATCAAACTGAGAAAAAATGGTTTGTTCAGATAACTAATACACATCCCCACCATAGTAGTTACCATAATTTGATTTTTAAGACTAAAATTAGGAATGGTGATAGGCGGTAGTACTATCGATATATCAAATCGATCCTTTGTTCTAGATACAATCAATAGGTAACAACTTATGACACTTGGCGGGAATTACAATCGGGCCCCCCCCGACGAAAACGGGGGTCCTTCCCCGGGAAATTTTACAAAATGTTCATATTAGTAGGCAAAATCAAACAGCATTTATGTACAGTAAATTTTAACAATATGGAAAAACATTTATTTCAATAACGTGAACATTTTTCTCCTTAACAAAATCTCAATTCTCACAATTACCTTCTTTTCCGTTCTAAAACTCAGGATAACTCGTATTTTTAGAAAATATTAAAAAATGGAACGAATAAACAGTTAAACTTGATGTAAGTCGAAGCGACAACCTGCGGAACAGATGCCAAAAATATATTTTTCATGGCCGCTTTTGCTTACCTAGCAATAAACCGTCGCGATATATTCCTTACGATGTATCGCTCTTATAATATCGACTCAGCGTGAACGCGGTCAAATACTAGTAGGTATTATTTCTAGTGCCACTTTAGTTCGTTAACTTAACCGCGGGGCGCTAAAATCGTTTTATATAAAAGACATTAGTATTTTTAAAACATGTAAAAATATCGCATTTTATTAATATCAAAATTATTTAAACATTTATTAAACCTTATTAAATATATGATTTATAAACACTATAATAGATTTCACTTATTTTTTTATATATTCCAGTTTTCGCTCTCTTTTTGTGTAGACAGTCCTACTGTTAACAGGTAATTTTTTTTTAGATAGTTTATCATTTACATTTCTATTAGTTTTTATTTTCTAAATAGTTTTAAATTACATTTATAACGTATTTAGGATTAAGTATGCATATTTCATGAATCAATTCAAGTAAATATGTTAACAACAAATATAGACCAATAGGCTCATATAAGTTCTCCTTGTAAGTTTCAACTTTCACAATTTTTTGCAGCTACCTTATTCCACTAAATATTTCTAATTGTTTCTTGAATTATACTTTACTATTGTTAAAACAAAAGTTTTGAAGAGGTATTGTTTGTCTTTATTATTCATATTTTGAATTAATTTACCTATTTTGACTCAATTGAATGATATTGACTATTATTACTTTTCTATCAAAATTTAATATATTCGCTAATAAAAAATGCAGATGTTTTTGAAGAATTAAAATTTTACTTATAAAAATAATGGTGTTGAAATTATGAATTTTTAGAATGAACTATGGTATCTGTTCCGCAGTATGTTGCTTCGAGTAAAGTTACAACACTTTTTAACTGTTTATTCGTTTCATCTTTAATATTTTACAAAAATGCAAGTTATCATGAGCTTTATCATGGAAAAGAGAATATAATTATGGCTAATGAGTAGACTTCGGTTATCATTTCATCCATAAATCATAGTTTCAACCAAAATTTAGAAGTATAGATGATATATGTTTGTTGAAACGTTCATTTCTAGATGAAATAATTAACAAAGTATACACATTTCTCATTATTACACTATTTTTTCCTACCTAAAACTCATGATTATTTTTATTTTCGAGGATACTAAAAAGAATAATTACTACTTTTATTTTACACACTTTACATGTTTTTGTCAACCTTTCAGGATTTTTGTGTAGGTTGTGGAAAATGAAGTGTGTGTGACAAATAGAAATAATTGATGCAACCAAAGATGGAGACAATTTAAATCCAGATCATTAACCTACTTAGGAGCTTTTGGTCATAAATCGACAATTATAATTTTGGTAAGAATTGTTCCATAATTATTATTATATAGATAAATCTAACTTCTATAATAATTTATATCTATAATGATTTGGATGCCATGATTAGCACTAAACAAAAATTCTCATTTGTTTATATTTTTTGTTAAAATAAACTGGTGCAACTTCTAAAAATGCATTTGCTCTTATCTTTATTATAAAGTACATTTGGACCACAGCTAAAAAATCATTGATTTTTGCCGCCTATTAATATATTATACCATTACCTAAACTGCTAATAAAACTATTACAATATCATCCTCATGTTGCCTTAAAATACATATACATGTTTCTTCTAATGATATGTCGCTCCATATTGCTCAGTGCAATCGCTGCTTCCTTCCTGAGCCTCTTCTTGGCTCACTTTAGCATAAGGCTACATTTATTCACACCTCAGTACCATGTACCATGAGGGGGCACACAAGGGCGAGAAGAGGACACACTTCACTAGCGCTGGCTCCACAACATGTAACCATAACCATTTTCATTTTTATATTGCAATATTCATAAAATATAAAATTTCACGTTTTTCTTTAGAAATCAATATTCTTATTTCACAAATACCATAACCTGGTGCCTGCGGCCAAATCATTTTTTCTTCGACGGTCCGTGCTCAACCTTTCAACCTGGGTAAGGCAGACAGCCGCCAAAGTTTTTGGTATATGTAAGTACATATACTAAATTATTTTATTTATATGTGACCTATTTCTAATTCAATTTTTTGGACTATAAACAATTTTTGGCCCATCTTCACAGGACAGATTCAGATTTTTTATGCTAAAATCTATCATGCCTGAACAACTACAACCTGTATTAGGTTCAGTACTAGGAAAAGACTGTACTCTCTCTAAGCCAACAGTTGTACAAGGATTTGGCTTTGATCATGCTCAATCGTTTGGAATTTTCCCCAATCAAGGGTATCCACTTTATCCAGGAATCCATTAATATTAAGTCTCCAGATTCTTCAGGGTTGATTCAAGGCTCTTAGCAGAATAAATAATTTATCTGTAAGAACTGTTCTCAAACCCAGGAACTTCAAATTACTTGTCAGTGTTCTTAAATACTGTGCCTCACCCCTCCCCAATGGCACAAATGATATAAGACCCTGTAAAACAATTGAAATTTTCATCCTAACTATCCACCTACCTTGCTTCCTGGGTATACAAATTTATTATTCATAGTTTATGGATAATAAAGAAAAAAAATTCCCTCTTGCTACATCCAATATTTTTAATCCATTCATCACACATTTCTTCTGATTTAAACCGCATCATCAAATCAGTTGCTAACTTTTCGCTGGCCATACTGCAAGCTTCTTTAGGGCTTAATCTGATTTCTCAGTTTAAGCCCTGAGGAATCTTGCAATGCAGCATAGCCATCGAAACGTCAGCAAAGAATTTGACGACATAGTTGAAACCAGAAGTGATGGATGGATTAAAAAAAATTGTTTAATAAGCTTTTAAAAAATAAATTGAATTTTAAAGTAAAATTCTACAATAATTTATTGATTGTTTTAACCTAAGAAATAATATTGTTAGCATAAATAATGGCCCTATTAATTATTAATTTTCTTAAAGAAGCAAAAAATACTGAACCACAGTTTTTAATCTTGATTTATCAATTTCATTATTATTTGTAATAAATATAATGCAAGAAGTTAAGCATGCAACGATTCCAAACTTAAAATATTTGTTGTTTACTTCTTTATTAGTTTTTAATCAATTTGTGTAATTTATTTATTTATTTTTTTATTGAGGTAAATAGGACTGAGTTTTCATCATAACTCTCTACTACAGGTATAAACTTCTCTACTGTGGATTGGTTTCTTTTTTGTTTTCAAATATTTTAACTTAAACTTATTTATGATTGTCACTTATTTTTTCTTAATAATTTCATAGGAGGTTTTAGCGAACCGGACCACTCTCAAGTTTTTCAGTAATACCAAGCTTGCTCTTACGAAGAAGAAATTACATCTTGAAAATGTCCAGCTTAGTAGAGTATACTTCTCTACATCAGGTCAGTTATTTTAATAGTTAAATATCTATTATATAAATAAATATACTACATGAAATTAAATACTTTTTTATTACCTTGTTTCTCTTCAAAATTAAAAATGTTCCTTCCTAAGTCCTTGAATATTTAAAATAAATTTTGAAATATTCGTTTTTTGTACCTTCTTTTTATGTTATTGATTTCAAGTTTTGAAAAATATTAGACTGAGTTGTCGTTCAAACCATTGTTACCTTTTAATAGTTAAATGCCTATTTAACTAATAAACATAAAACAGTAATTTCAACAATTTTTTTTGCCCTGTTACAATTCTAAACTAAAAATATTGGTTTCTTGAGACTTCTTATTTATCTACAATCAATTTTTATAATTTATTTAATTATACTTTTTTTTTTAATGTTCACATGTTGTTTTAATAAATTGCACCATTCTCAAATTTTGAAGGTTCACTAGGATGCATTTAAGTATTTCAATGCTGGTATTATCAACACACATACCATAGGAAATTAAACAATTTTTTTATATATCTATAAATAAATAATTATTTATTTGACATCAATTTGTTCAATTTATTTATTCAATTATACCTTAATTTATATATACTTTCTTCTCACTTGGATTATTATTACTTGTTCTAAGGAATATTAGGTGAAGTTGTCCTTGAAAAAATATCTCTATTATGTCTAGCCTAGTCCTCTCTACCTTATATTGGTCAATTTTAATATATCAATATCTATTCAGTAAATATGTCTACAGCCCCGGTGAATAAGTAGTTAAGTCTAATTAAGAGGAAAGAGGTTAAAAGGATGGCAGCAATGCAGAAGAGGAAGAACTGGGAAGAATTCGGAAGGAAGCTTGAAGAAGATGCCCAAGCAAACCAGAAGCAATTTTTACAGAGTCCTAAAAAGCATGTTACTAAGTTCATCAAAGAAAAGAAAGGAACTGTCCTCAGAAAAGAACAGGAAATCATGGAAAGATGGAGAGAACATTTCATGGATTTACTTGAATGCGAAGATACACTCCCATCATTAGAAGAGGACCACGAGGAAAAAGGGGAAGAAGATGATTACATTTCGGAGGATGAACTCGAGGAGGCTATTTCTACAATGAAGCTTGGAAAGACAGCAGGACAAGACGATATAACCCCAGAAATGCTTAAGTATATGGGAGAAAGAGGGAAAGAGATATTGCTTCACCTGCTAAATTTGATTTGGAAAAATAAGAGGATCCCAAAGGACTGGGAAGTGGCAACTCTATTCCCTGTATTCAAAAAAGGTGACAATAGAGAGTGTCAGAATCATCGGGGCATTTCTCTCTTAAGCATTCCTAGTAAAATATACTCAAAGATCTTGAAGAGAAGGCTAAGGCAAAAAGTGGATCCACAGCTCCAGGAGGAACAATATGGTTTTAGAGAAAACAGGAGCACACAAGATTTGATCTTCTCCATGAGACAGATCACAGAAAAAGTAACAGAAAAATGCAAGGAGTTAACCGTGTGCTTCACAGACCTCACAAAAGCATTTGACAAAACAGAGAAAGAGGACATCCGCAAGGCTTTAACAGAGAGAGGAATTAACAAAAGACTAATGCTGGCAATAATGAGCCTCTACAGGAACACCCGAAATGTAGTGAGGATATCCAATTGTTACTCCAAAGAGTTCACAACCAAACTTGGTATAAGGCAGGGTTGCAGCTTGAGCCCAATTCTTTTTATTCTGGTCCTTGATTTCGCTATATCTCAGGCCAAACCCCGGATGAGAAGTTTCCATCTGGGATTTAGATAGTTGAATAAAGTTACCTACTCCTTAATGGCCTTCGCTGATGATATGATAGTCCTTGCCAACAACGATAGAGACCTAATATACAATATTAGGGTTATTCAAGATGAACTAGAGAAGATCAATATGGAAATAAACCCTGACAAAACAAAGGTTATGAGAATTGGCAGGATGCCTCAGCGAAAAATGAGAGTCATAAGAATTAAGGACAAGCCCATCGAACAGGTGAGAAGCTTTAAATATCTGGGAGCACACCTTGATGAGAATGGAGTCATGGGCAATGAAATCCGGGAGAGGGTCAACTCAGCTGGTAAATTGTTCCATGTACTAAATAAAAGGTTCCTGAATAAAAGAGAAGTATCCAAGGACACAAAGTTGAGGGTATATAAATCTACTTTTCTCCCCATTTTAACATACTCCTCGGGATCTTGGGCGTTGACCACCAAACATAAAAGTAGGATCCAGGATTTAGAAATGAGATTCCTAAGGAAGATAGAGGGGAAAACAAGATGAGACTGAATTAGCAACTCGATCATTAGATCAAGCCTCGGATTGGAGCCTGTGGAAAAAGTCATTGAAGAAAACAGTCTAAGATGGGTCGGACATGTTTTAAGAATGGAATATAACAGGCTGGCCAAGATGACATACGAGGCTAAGGTTAAAGCAAAAAGGTCCAGACGCAGACCCCGACATATCTGGGAAGATGGTATTAAGGAAAGCTTCGCAAAGAGAAGTCTGCAATGGAATAGAAGGAGAGAAATATTTTTCTAAGCTCGTCATGATTTTAAACTTAAAATATTTGTTCCTATATCTTTACTGATTTTAAATCAAATTGTGTTATTATATGGATATAACTTTGTAGATATAATACATACATATTAACTCATATAATATAATCTTTGTATGTTGCTTTGTTATGGTTTTAGCCTTTTGATTTATAATTGTGTCTTTTGATTGCAATCAGTTTTGTGCCAACCACATGGGTGGAACAGGCACACTAAAAAAATAAAAACAGACTAAAATTGTACATTTTTAAAAGTAGGGTATTGTTGGTTACAGACGGTCTTAGCATACTGGAGCAAGTATTAACGCAATTCTAGGTTGATAACTCGAAATAAAAAAACTACATCCAACTTCATTAGTTTTATAGTCTTGAAATCAGGGTTTCATTCGACTGGAATGAGAATGGGAAAAGACGTTTTTATGAAAATAATATATTAACTATTTTAATTTTTATAAATGTATTAGGAAATTAAAAACAAATTTAAACAAATCATTCGTTTCTGTTATTTCTGCTCCCTGTCTTAAGTCACCATTGTATGTATAACCACAACCCGTGAATAAGACTGGGGTTCACTACATGGTAAAGACTGTACTGTTTCATGGACAACGGATTCCTGTTGTGCAGGAAGGTGATTTGTCCTAGATCATGCTCAACCGCCAGATTTCCCCCCCCTTACTTTGGGTGCCCACATTATAGAGGCTAGGTAAGCCCCAGGATGGCCCTAGATCCCATATGATCCGCTAACAGAGTAAATAAAAGTCTTGCCAGCAGCGGAAATTGAACCAGGATTTCCGGCAACTCAGTGCTCTACCATTCAGCCACTCCGCTCCCTGTATGTATAATAATACTAATTTTGCTGGTATACTGTTCAAATATATTTTTGAATTTTTGAAATATATCAAATTTATTTATTAAATTTATAATAAAAATTATTAGCAATTTTTTTTATTTTATCATACGTAATATTGCTGATAATGGTTTCAGTTATAATGTCTGAATTCATTTTTTGATCAGGTTTCTTTTCGTTGAAATTGTATTTCCGTCAACCATCTCTTGGATTAACAATCATAACTTAATATATTATAAAAGTGATATTTAATCATTAGCTGAGCCAGTTTTTTTTATTTACCTTCTCGTTTTATTTAATAAGCCTATCTGTAATTACTACTAACTGCTTTGGATCGACACTACATCACCTACCCTGTTGATTGAGAAACTGTAGAAATTATACAATGAACTTAACCCACCAATCATCATGGGTTGTAGTGGATCATTTTTTTTTTTATAAAGGTTATATTGTGTGAATATTAATCATACAGCTGATTGAAACTTCGCATTGCTGCCAACTGCAATAAAAATTGTTTTCACTAAACCTATTTTTTAAATTATGAATGACTATTGTAGTATAAAAATCAGTAATATGGATAATGAACAAAATAAACTAAAGAAAAAACAATAACCATTCCTTCGACTAGCAGTAGATCTGGTATGGATAGTTTAAATGTTCATATACTCATAGAAAACTAATGTAATTGGAATAAACACCAAAGTAATATATTCTAATAAATTATTTCATTCGTTTCGCCCAACAATGGACCACGGTTCTTGTGTTTTAACTGTCCTGTTGTTAAACAAATATGCTGGTATTTCAGGCAGCACCTTGAGAAGAGAGGGATATGTCTCTTGTTCATTAATGATATAGAATTACTATATATTAAGTATAATGATCTCTGGGTGGCATGCCATTATATTATTTCAATATTATTCAGATCTAAGGATCTGACATTTCCTTGAGATCATTGCTTGGGCAGTGAAGCCAATATAGCAGATGTAAGTACTCACATATAACAAAAAGGCTCCTTGTAAATAACCATATATTTTTCTAACCATGATTGCTATGTAACAAAAGTGAAAATATAGAATAGAACAGAAAAGTAACTTTATTCTGGGACTAAGTCCCTTTAGAACAACAGATATGAAAAGGAAAAAAAAACTTAATATTTATCTAGCCAGAAGGCTAAATGTTACAAATCAATATATTATCAGATCTAAATACATCTTTATTTATTTTGAAACAACTCATTGTCCGTTAACGACGGCCACCTTTGGAAAAGAGAGGACATGTATTTTCATCATTAATTATACAGTATTTTTGTACCTCAGTGATATTAATCACAGGCAACTCATATTACTATTTGAAAACGAAATAGGATCAATAGATTTTAGCCTTCTCTGAGAGACTTTTTGGGCAAATGAGGGCAGCAGAGCAAGTCCCATAATAAAATACTGTCTGTTTATTCACTATCGTCCAAGTTAACTGTAAATATCGGATTTTCTCGCAAGGAAGGTACTTGGTTGGGAAGTATATCTTTTGAGTCAACGGTTGTGCATCAAAATGATTTTGATTAAGGATATCCAATTCAAAGAGGACATTCGGATTCCTCTGGTCGATCCTGGAACCCTGAACTAAAAGCATCATAACACATTGCATACTAGCTGATCTATCCATTATAGGACAAAATTATGATTAATTTATTTACGTTTACGGTTATAAGTGGAAATGTAATGCCGAAATGAGAGTTATAACAAACTTGAAGAAGATGCTAGGGGAGCCCAATTCCGCTTCGACGATAAGTTCAGATCAAAAAGGAATTAAAATATTGTATTATAAATTTAAAATCCAGTTTAGAAGCGACCTAAATTCTTCAAGGATAACCAAAAACTGGTCTCGCAATATCGATTCCTTGTCCATTTTATGTGTTTGTCTTTTAGAAAACAGTTCCTCCAAATTTAAATAACACATTAAATGTGTTACGTGGCTTCTGGTAGGATGCTGATGTTGAAATGTACGATCCTTGCCTATATCGATTCTCATGTTATCGCCTTTAATATGATTTAGTAATAATAAGGCTTAGCTGACCCGAAGGCTCGATGCCGATACCACTAATCTCTGCTTACTAACTTCCGTCCACGTGTCCCTAACCAAACCCACCAGATCAATCCTAACGCAATCCTCCCGCCTACATCTCGGTCTACCCTTCAGACGTTTACCAGTCGGCACAGTGATTATTAACATTTTAGGAATTCTTATGTTACCGAGCCCAACAACTTTATAAGCCCTTATTAATCTTCGCAACGATATCACTTGAATAATATTAACTTGATGCATCCTTCGCAATTCCGCTTTGTGTAATCTATAAATGGCCTCATCCATTTTTGGTTCGAATATTATACGCAACACCTTATTTTCGAATACCTTAAGGCGTTGTTCTTCCTTCAGCGTTAGAAGCCGCGTCTCACGTCCGTAAAGAAGAATTGGAAGTATGATAGTTCTTATTATTTTTAGATTTCGGGACAAAAGACGCTAGCTTAGTAATGCCGAGACCGAATAAGAACAAGCATTTCCCGCCTTTAATCGCGCATTTATTTCCGCTTGAATTTCGTTTTTCCTAGTTACCTTAAGTTTAAGGCCCAAAGAACTTAAACTTCTCCACATGTTCAAACTTATTTCCAATGTCCCCTAAGTCTCCCCTCTTTCTGCTACTAACAATATACTTAGTCTTATCCGAATTTACTTCCAGCCCTATTTCCATACTTGCATTCATTAACGTTTCTGTATTTAGCTTTATATTTTCTGCGTTATCATATGAAAGCACAAGCACTAATATTTTACTACTCAAATTAAAACCTTTTTTGGTATCACCTTTTCTTATTAACATTTTAGGAATTCTTATGTTACCGAGCCCAACAACTTTATAAGCCCATATTAATCTTCGCAACGATATCACTTGAATAATATTAACTTTAATATTAATATTAAATAACGTACTCAAGTGTTAAATTGAATAGTACAGGTGAAAGCGAATCACCTTGTTTTAGACCTGAACGAACTAACATTCTCCGTAAAATTATTACCGATTCTAACCTGAGTACTCAAATTCAAATTCAACTAAGAAGGTCACGAGGCCATGTTCTTTTTAAACACCTCGGAGGATTATCGGGAATCGAAGTGGTTGCAACAAGTGGGTTTGAGTGGGAATAAAGTTTGTTATAAAATAAAATATTGATATCGGATTCGGACCAAATCAGTAACAAATGGGACATTAAAATTGAAATTTACAACTGTATACTGAATCCATCAAGTACATCTAAATAAAGATACATCATACTAGCCGAGATAAAGGCTAGTAGAGAAACTACCCAGTTGTAGTACTCAAATAAAAAATTAGAAGGTTATAAAAAATCTTAGAAGGTCATCTTCTTTTCAGACGCCTCGGAGGATTGTCAGGAATTGAAGAAGTTGCGAGGTTTGAAACTATTGGGTCATTAAGGTCAAACGGGACATTAATGTCATTATAGATTACTTTGTTCGTTACAAAGTAAGGAGCATTGAGGATTTTACTTAGGATTTTGGATTGTAAGGATTGAATACGAGAGGAATTCGATGGCTTAGTGGAGCCCCAAAGCTCTACTCCGCAAATCCAAATGGGTCTAATGATTGTCATGTAGATGAGTCTTTTTTAATTAATTTTGAAATTAGAGAGTATGTCTAGTAAATATGGATGTAGCTTGAAACGGCGAGCTGTTTCTTGTTTCAGTCTAGTATGAGGATTCCAAGTTAAGCGTTTGTCAAGGTGTCTTAAGTACAGTGCCTTAAATGAATGAGCAATAGACAAACAATTAACTCAAATGATACAAGTGATAAGGTAGTGTACTAGTGGGTAGTAACTGAGAGGTAAGGAGGTAGGTTCCATGGAGACCGGCTAATACACAAGATACATCCTCCCTAGATGTAGTGCTCGCAGGACGAGAGCTGATGGCCCTACACGACGGGAGGGGGATGGGCGGGGAACAGCGGAGAGTGGGGACCCCGGAGGGACTCAGTGCTCCATCCGCTCTGTCTCTGTTGTGTTCTTGTATTCGCGCGTGTGTGAGTGAGTGTGTGTGTGTGTTCGCGCCTGCGTGCTGCCTCCCTTCCTTCCCGCCAAAAAAGGACTACCCAATCAAAGGTGACTTGATCCAAGTATAAGCTCTTTATTATTGTTCCAACTTCAACATGCCCTCGTGTTCAATAAATGTCAAATTTATTGGCAGGAGCAGAAAATAGATCCTTCTTAAATGTACATTTATATTGTTAATGTATATTTTCGTCCCTTTAATGATTCTTGAAATGCTGAAATATTTTTTCGTCGATTTCGAAATAACATAAATTACTAATGTTTTGGATATATGAAATAATATAAACACTATTGCCATTCCTGTTATATATTTATTAATTACGCCTTAATAATAAATTGAATCTCAAGTTTATACATTCTTTGGAACTAAATAAATAGACATACATGGATGAAAAATATTTTTTAAGAATAAAAAATCAAAAAACTTTTATGCTGTTAATTAAATTATTTTTCTTAAATTATTATCTTGATTTGTTCAACTTTTAGGAAAGTATCTATCACTGCAATCGTAAAACATGTACAATATAATTTAAAGCAAATAGAGAAAAAAATAAACAAATATTATTTAAGGAAACAGCTTTATATTTATTTGAAGAGACTATTAAGATAGCTTATAGTATCGTAAAAAAAAAAAAAAATGTTTTTTAAGTAACATCTGTGAGTAATTCACACGATAAGTACTGGTAACATATCTATGTATATTCATAGATGCAATAAGCATCGAAATACATACATTTAAGTTTTAATTTTAGTCATAATTATTTATAAAATTTATTATTTATGTCTACAATTGTAAAATATACATAATGCAATTTAAATTTAGTTTGGAAAACATCACAAGATTATTACTGACTTGAACAATCTAATGTTTTTTTTTTGCTTTAAGAAAATATTAGGCGAAATCTTTAATTTATACGATGATTAATTGAATAGTGTAACAACAGAAAAAAACAATTCCAAAAGCAAATCTTTATATCAATAATTTTTAAAAATAAATAATGAATAAAGGTTTTTGATATCTAAAATTGTAGCGGGGTTGCTTAGCAACGGATTCAGCATTTTACTGATAAGTAATTGATAATTAATAATTAACGATTCAAATATAAATTACTGGGGTATTATCTGTTGACTAGTGCTGTCCCTCTGGCTTCGTGGTAGCTGACTGCTGTGTATTCAACTTTCAAAATTTTATTCATTTTGAAGTTACCTATATCTTTATTTATTATTTAATTTTCATTTGCACCTGCGCAATTACGCATCCAGCAAATGATCCAAGTGTTTTTCTCTTTCATTTTATACAGGAACATCAAGTTTTGGAATGGAATTATCAATAGTAGGTCTCTTGGCCAATGTCTTTTTCAATCTTTTCTTATCAAGTCCAGGTAACAGGGAGTAGGAAAGCGGAAGAACGAGTGGATTTGGGTGATATTGTGTCGATGAGTGGAATGTTATGTAATTGTTATGAATATATGATTTTATAGTGGGAATGTTCATTTCGTTGTTTATGGTGTGATTCGAAATATGCCAAGGTGCATTAACAATTTTCTGAAAATTTCTGACTGTTGTTTGTATCTTGTGTATGTGGACTTGTTTTGCTGAACCCCAAAGTTCTGCTCCATATGTCCAAATAGGTTTCAGTATACTGTTATAGATAAGTCGTTAGTTTCGTAAGTCAAGTGAAGATCTGTAGTCCAGAAGATGGGATAGGTGTTTGTAGTGTCTTGTCAGTTATTGTCTTTTTAATGTTGTATGTACGTTCCATGTAAGCATTTTGTCCAAGTATAGTCCGAGATGATGTACATAGCTTTTGGAAGGTACTTGGTCTTTGTCAATTTTGACTGCTGGGCATGATAGACAACGACGCTTAGAGAGAAGCTTACATGTCTCGATTTTGAAGTTATATAAAGAAAAAAAAGATTATTTTTTTATGTATCGTATATTATATAATTATAGTATTTGGAAAAATTATAACCGCGGGTACGAAGTCCGGCAGGTGGCTTTAAATTTTTGAAATGGTGAAAAAATCCTTGGTTATGCCGTCCTTCGGAAGGGACGTTAAACGGGGGTCCCAAGCCTGTACGATCTCAGGTCCTCGTTAAAGATCCTTATCCTAATTATACCTGGATATTTAAAAATTTAGAGCTCCTACTGTAGCATCGTCCGATTAGCCATTGCCGCATAAAGTGACGTTAAATGAATGGCTACCCAAAAAATTATTATCCTATTGGTGTATTTAGCCATGTTTATTTTTTATAATAATAAACATGACATTGATATTCAGTAACAAACTTTATTTACTTACAATTAAGATGTAAATACGAAATAGTATAATTTCTAATCCCTTGTTGCTCTGGATGTTTAACAAACAAATACTTTACATGTAATCTTAAAATATTGTATTCAGCTATTTTTTTAATATTTCGAATTTCTAATGTTTTGACGTATATCTTTTATAGTTTACACCATTTTTTATTTTTTTTTAAATATAAATTATGTTAAGAAGTTACTAAATCCTAGCTAATGATTTCATTTTTTGTTATTTATTTATTTTTTAAACTTTTATAAATACTTTATGATTTGTATTATGTAGCAAATACACACAGGGAGCGGAGTGGCTCAGTGGTAGAACCCTCCTGGGGCTCACCCAGCTTCTATAAAATATTTAAAAAATAGGATACCCCAAAATAAGGGAGGAAAACCTGGCGGTTGAGCATGACTTAGGACAAGTCACCTCCTTGCAGAACCGTTGTCCATGAAACAGTACAGTCTCTACCATGTGCTACATCGCAAAAATTGTGAGAACAGGGGGATACAGGATCGGTGATGATAACGGATTTGTCTGACTGGGATACGACCCATGATAGCTCAATGGCTTAGAGCACTGCTACGGAGAAGCGGTTGACCACACAAAACAAAAAAATTTAAAAGTAATTACAATTAATAAAATACCTATTAATACCTAAGGTTTTTAAATGCGAATAAATAAGTTTACAATTATCGGATGTAATGCTCTTTAAAAGCACATCTTGAAAAACCTAATGTTTCAATAAAGATAGCTGTGTCCCATGTGAGTTTGAAAACTTAAAAATTTGGATGTTGGTAAAGCAAAACAGTCCTGTTGTAATAATGATATTGAATTTCTTTTATTAACCAATAGACATTTTTTAAAACCTTTTACTAAAAAGAACGTGGGTTGAGGGATATGCAACCATAGGAAATTGAATCAAGACACGGGAGCGTTCTTAATGCCTCTCATGGCATTCTATATTATTTTCCTCTCAGCCAATCTGCTAATTGTCAATTATCTGTAATTGACAGGGGTGGATAAATATATAAAGAGAAAAAAAAAAGCTTGAAACTTTCTTTATTTTAGCTTATCGCGAGCTTAGTATTATAAAGTTGTATGATACACATAAAAAAATGAGAAAAACGATATCAAAAATTCTGAGTATCTTTTTATTTGTGTTCTTTGGATGATACCCGTTCGCGGTTTTTTTACTTTTTGAAGATCTATGTACAGTTTTTGAGCCAGAGAACCATTTGATATCAAAATCTCTGATTTTCCAATTTTGTAACATACAACTTTGTAATACTAAGCTAGCGTTGTGTCAATATCCCCTGTAAGTCATGCAATGATACAACTCGAAATATGACTGTAAAAGAAATGTTGTAAATAGAATATCAGATATGTCGTTCATGAATTAAAAAGCTTCAACCAATATAATTTCTACTGAAGGCTTAAATAAAAAATGCCAGTTTTCGAGTTGTGTCGTTCTTTTGAAGAAGCGATGAGGAACTGTAACATGGTATATATTATTACTCATGTTTGTATAAAAATGTTTTCTTTTCGTTGACAATTATTTTAAATAGTTATCCTATAGTTTATATTCTCGAAGTGACGCTGATAGTAAAATAGAAAAGACAAAAAAAACTGTTGCTATCTTAAAGGAATGCTTTCTATGTTCTAGGATAGGTCGCTCAAAAGTTGTTTTTATATCGATTTTGTAATTCATTAGCCTTACTATCTCATTGGATTTTAAAATTATAATAAATACTGTTAATTTATTTAACTATTCACATTTTTTTATAATAATATTTTAAAATGAAACAAAGGCTCAAGGTTTAAAAAAAATTCTAATGGCTGATTAAAATAATATCGATATCATCATTACAATAGGAATGCTCTGTTTTAGCGCTACCCATATATATATATATATATATATATATATATATATATATATATATATATATATATATATATATATATATATTTGTAACTCAGATGGAGATTTTTTGAGTTATTATGTTGTTCTTTTGAAGGAATGATATATGTTTGTTGAAACCTTAATTTCTCGATGATATGATTACCTCATTTCAATTTTGGTCTTGAGGAACTTACCCGACTTGTGTTCTGGTGGTTAGCGTAACAATCTTCTAAGCCCAAGATCGCGGGTTCGTACACGGATTTTCACTCCCTTTAAAAAATCCTTAGTTATGCCGTCCTTCGGAAGGGACGTTAAAACGGGGTCCCGAGCCTGTACGATGTCAATTACTCGTTAAAAATCCCTGTCCTAATTAAACATGGATAGGCGAAATCTGGAACTCCAACTGTAGCATCGCCCGATTAGCCATAGCAGCATAAAGTAACTTAAAATGTAAAAACAAAAAAAAGTTAAAACACATTGTGACTAAACTCGAAACGACTACCTACGGAACTGATACAATAGTATTTATTTATTTTTAAAATATTGATTAATTGAGATATCCAATTTTGTAGTATCTGAATTTCTCTTCTGCTCTTGTTAAGATTGAATAAAAGCTATAAAATTGGTACGGAATTGACGAGACTGATTTCGCAGCGAAGGCAGATCGCTCCCTCTATTGTAACTTCAGCGTTTTCCATATCGTACCATCTCACCAATCGACGCTGCTCCATTTAGGATTAATTCAAATAGAATAATTAATGAAAATTCTTCTTTATTTCAATTTTTATATTAATGATAATAAAAGGAGTATTAATGTTTTCAGTAAAAAAGGAAGCCGGAATTCCTTAGAATCCAGTCGTTCAGCTTCATCGTCATATCGCTCCGTATATATGTCTGTTTTTTCTCATAGCCCTGAAGATGACCTACAAAGTAGGTCGAAACGTTGGCACACAAAAAATGTACGCAATAAATAAGTGGAAACTTATTGACTGCACCCCCAACTATTTCCACCTCCATTAGTACTCACAATCAACCAATTTCTTCTCTAACATGAATAACATTAACCATAATAAACGGGGCTAAAAACATCTTCTATATCTTCACGTCTTATATATATATATATATATACGGAAATAAAAAATGAATTGTAATATAAATTATGATTATAAATAATTACTAACAAAAGACTCAATCACCTGAAAAAAAAAAGAAAAATCATTTAAAGTCTTTACTTCGTACTTTATTTATATCTTTCAGGAGATTAGCTGTAGTTTACTCATCGCAAAATATTATTTAAACAATTTTTAACCGTTAACATTAAAACTGTAGCCTCTCATATGTCTTTAATTATAACAGCTGTTATATCAAGTAGGCTCTGTAGCTTACAGGGCAAATGGAAGATAAGGAAAAGCGCTCGAAAATTAGCGAAGCAGTTTTCTTTACATACGGTTTCTATTTTTCTTGACTGTTATTAGTAATTTTTCCTTATAGTTTTCGAGATTCAGTCAATTGCTTCAACTCTTTTTGACGATATACCGAGACTTATGTTGGTCTCTTAATTATGCTATAACATTGACAATGTTATTAAATAACACTCTATTTTAAATATAAAATCGACACGTGTAAGATTTTATTACTTAAATGGTACTTACAACTTGATGACGAATGAACATTAATCAGCCAAATACGTTTCCAATACTTGCATGTATATGTAAATATTGTTAGATTATGTATAAAGAGTTAAGATCAATCTTTGATTTATTTGGTAGTAATATGTATGATAGTCATAATATTGTAATGGCTGAGACGATATGGGAGGCTTTGGGTAACCTCAAATGTAACCTGTATAATAAAAGGAGTCAATTGTGTTTGCAAATTGCCAAATGTGTTTCTTTTATCTGTATTTACTACCCGAGTACAAACCTAGAGTTTTGGGTTGAACGTCTTGGGGTGGTGGTGCGTTCCCGGATTATGAGCCTTTTTGAGCGATTATTCGTTGGGATGTATTGCACTTCCGTTATGAGATGTGATTGAACTTACTTTTTATTGTGTCTTGATAATGCCTGAATAGGCGAAACGTCGACTGATAAGTGTTTGTATTTTACATAAAAAATTTGAAACATAAGGCTCTGCTTGTGGTTTTTTCCATTTGCATTCTAATAATATTTAATGTTTCGTTTTGAGTTTTGGCTCTATTTCATTGATTATGTTTTTACTATATTATAATGATATATTATATATTGTATAATATAAAACTATATTATAATGATGTTTTAATCCTGACAAAAAATATTTAATATAAGCCTTAGTGTTATATTAAATAACATACCATTCTAAATATAAAATTGACACTTGTACGATAAGGAAACAATTTTAATACATGAATTGTACTAGCTAAATGATGACAAGTGTTTTAACTACTCCACTCGATTGTTCGTTGTGTCTTCTCTAATAACTAATAACAATAAAATAAAATGATAACAAAAAAAATGCTAATAGAATCGTGTGAATGAGCTTTTTAAAGATCCATTGCCTGTCTCGACGAGTATCCTTGAAACATTGTTTGAAGGTGAATATCGTGACGTAACTTACGCCGAAAAACAAAACTGGTAATAACTCGACTTGTCTTCTTTACCAAATATATATATATATATATTCGGAAAATATTACAATTATATAGTATTAGTGATATTAATATTATAATTAAATACTTTACTTCATCAATTACATTATAATAATCTATTATAAATTGGTGGTTTATAGGAAAAAATATATATATTTCCGCAAATATCATATTTTCTTCTATTGAAGAAAATGGGGCATTGATCGAAGCAAGTGTGAGGTCGAGCATTATCTTGTTGAAATAAAACGCCTTTTCGGTTGATGAAACCAGGATAACGCTATAACAATTTCTCTAGTTCTTCGCAGTATAATTCATAGAGCATCCATCAGGAACAAATTTGTAAAAAATAATACCTTCAAAATTCAAAAAAACCCAAATCACGGATTTTTTTTCAAATTGCCCCCTTGAAGCAACCGAAAAATCAGTTTTACCACGATGTAGCCATTGGTCGCGGGTATTCGGATTTCGCCAGTAAGCCCACTGTAAATCATAGATGACACACTTCCGGTAAAATATCATATCCGAAGTCTTTTCAATAAATTTTCACAAATTTCTTAACTCTTAGCTGGTTGCGACTACCTATATCGATACATACTAAACAGAATTTTCCATCGCGTCTGTATGTCTGTTCGCGATAAACTCAAAAAATACTGCACGGATTTCTAAGAGGTTTTCGGCAATAAATAGAGTGATTCACGAGTAAGGTTTACTCAAAATCAGTTAGAACATAACGATAATTGTTAGAAGTGTTGGAAAACGTCAAGCTGGCTGGAAGGTTTCATCGAAGAGACTACCTAATTCCTTTGAGATATAACAAAACATTGCATGGTAGAATATTCCTTTTTTATGGATTTACAAAAAAGTCCAAAATAGATCAAGATATGTCTTTTAATGATCTCTTACTTTACCCATTATATCTTCTAAAAAATTGATCAGGTACAATGCGGAATTTGGAAAGCCATTTAGATGAGTACTGTATTAATCCTTATCAACTTATATACTTTAGTTACCTTTAGCATTTCAGGCACATTATTAGAATATTTCATTCCATATAATTTAAAACTTAGGAGTTGTATATATAAAACCTTTATATACTATACTATTATATTTATAACCTATAAAACCTATTATATATATATATATATATGTAGGAAAGAAAGGAAGATACTTATATTTTAAATTTATATTTATATTTCACTTCTCTGGCTGTCATACATGAGATTCCTATTCTTTACTTTCTACAATATTCTTCTCTATTTATTCTTAGGTATCATAATTTTTAATTCATGTTCTTTCATTTCACTTATGGTACTCCCCAGGAGTCTATTTTCATACAATTTTTTTCTACAATACAATTCTATCTTTATTATACTAAGTTTTCCATACTCATTATATTTATATCTTTTTCATTTTATTTTTCTGTTTAACTTCATTTCTCTCTTTGTATTTTGTTTTGCATTATCACCTTTCTATACATCTACTATGTAATCATCTTTATTCATATATCATTTCATAATATATCCTTCACTTTTTTCGCTCAATTTTTCTATATCTCTACATTTTGTTATGTTTTCTGTATCTCTATCTTATGTATTTTTACAGTGTATTCTGTTTTTGTCTGTTTTCTCATAGCCCTGAAGATGACCTACCCTTTGGCCAGATATATTTATTTACTTTTTCGCATTTCTGTTATTCTTAAGGGACCTGGTCCCAGAATAAAATTATTTTTCTATTCTATTCTATTCTATTCTATTCTATATGTATGTAAGTATGTATAATGATCCTCCAGACTTCCTCCGATTAGGTTAGGATCGGTTTCCTAAAATAAGGTGTTCATGTTTGCTCCATTATTGAAACGTATGCTTGGTTATTGTTCTTCTGGTTTAGGAATTGACTTGGGATTGGAGGATCTATGGCTGTGTGCTGTGGAGTTGAATGGCGTACTTTAGCTGGATTATATTTAACCAAGGTCGCGGCCACCACCTGTCCCAGTCCTCCAAATATCTCACCGAAAGTGTTCATATGTGTCTGTTGTGTGTATGTACATTTATAAAATAACATCCAAAACATTATTAATTCGGAACAATTCCCCTTAAGAATAACTGATTTTTTAAAGGAATCTATTTCGCATGTTGTCACTTCGAATTGGATTACAACTAGTCCTGATCCTTTATTCGTTTCATTTTTAATATTTTCCGAAAATAAAAGTTATCTTGAGATTTAGAACGGAAATGATAATGTAATTATGGGTAATGAGTACTTTTGGTAATCATTTCATCAAGAAATAAAAGTTCCAACCAACATTTCCAAGTATAGATGATATATTTTTGTTGAAACGTTTATTTCTAGATGAAATAATTACCAAAGTATACGCACTTTCCATAATTACATCCTCTTTTCCATACTAAAGCTCATGTTAACTTGTATTTATGGAAGATATTTAAAGAGATTGAATGAAAAGTAAAATTTGTGACTCAACTCGAACTGACAACCTGCGCAATAGTTTCCAAAAAAATCCTTTTCATCCAACATAACATACATATTAAAGTAATTCTTTTAAAACATAAGAGAGGTAGTAATGAATGCGACAAGAATAATAAAATATAAATTTTAGGTTTTGTATTGAATTATTGAGTATCCTGCGATCATTTGTGGTCAAATTTTGTCTGGAATGGCTTAATATTACTGAGGGAAGTTGAATTTTATCATTCTCGTAGTCTTAACTTGAAATGAAGCAATAACTACCCGGTGAATAAGTGGTTATGTATAATTATGTACAGAGAGAGTTAACTGCTTTCAGATAACCGGAATCGTATCATTCTCGTAGTTTTTGGCGGGAAATGGAGTTGTAATATTAGCAGTAACTTCATTTCAAGTCAATGCCTGGCTTAGCAACTTAACTATTGCCAGAATGGTACAATTCCTCTTCTCTTAATATTTAAAATGAGTTAATCATTTTGGATAAAATTCGAAGTGGCGACTCATCGACCGGGGCTGTAGGTATAATTTCCAAAACAAGAGACGCGCAATAATATTTTAGCCTAATAGGAAACTTCATGTTTGTTCCTACTCAGCTCCATTTGACGTGAGATCCGGACCTCCATAATGATACTATGAAATAAATTAGTCAGGAATATTTGAGGAGTGGAAAAGTTAAACGGTCTAAGTTTTATATTTTTTTATAGGATGGAAATAGTTGGGGGTGCAGTCAAAAAAACACAGCAAATAAGTTAAAACCTATTATAGTATATATGTGCCGACGTCTATATTAGTACCTACCAGTCAATGAATTTCTTTCCTACATAAGTGTCTTATTGTTTAATTTTTTATTTGTTCGCTGCAACTGTCTAATTCAATTCGCCATTGCCCCTGCTAACAGTTGTACAATCCTTTATAAATTATTGTATTATCATTAACCGAGTTCATTTATGATTTACAATAAACAAATATTAATACTTGTTAAAAATATGAAGTTTTTTTTACTGCCTGAAAAATTTCACTTTTGGCACTTAGCGCCTTTAGCAATTCCAATCTTCATTTAGGGATGTTCAAAATTTATCTTGCTACTAAATATTAAATTTCGCTATATAATATAAAATCTGTATAGTTGGATTTTCTTCAATTTTTTGCCTTGAGTCTATTTAAAAGTTAGTAATTTAATTTTTTTTTGTTTAAATCTATAATAAAGATGTAGTTAGTAAATATGATGAGGACAGGACCGAACCCGTATCTCAGTAATTATTATATTTTTTTACGAAAACTATGGGCTTGGAAACTCATATCGTTGCGATGTATCGAACCTAAGCTATCGATACCTCCGCTGGGCGCGCTTTAAACCCGACGTTGACTTTTCCTTTTTATCCTCTCTGCTGGTCCAAGGCCAGTTCTCTCGGCCACTGGAATCATTCGTCGCGAAAATAAAACGAAAGTGAATTATAAGAACCCAATTCAGAACCTAACGGAATCTCTGGTCGTCTTTTATTTTCCACTAGCGAAGTTTATCTGTATGAGAAAGGAATGTGATATTTTTTGAAAATTTGTTTTTAAAAAATATTAATTTATATTTTGAAACTATCGAAAAAATGTGTAAACAATTGAGATAGTTGCCTCTTAGCAAGATAAAGACGATACTCGTGGGAAATTATAAGCTCCTCCTCCAGGTTTCGAATTTGCTCCTCGACGCAGGAGATCTCACATCCAACTCCTATTCAGTACTTTCCTAAGAACACGGAAGGTAATCGTTTGGTATTGCCAGAAGTTACCATATCGCACAACTATTTCTCAAAAATGAATTATGACTATGAAAGAAATAGGTTAATATATTTTTATAAATCATCAAAACTGTATCGAATTATCTTCAGAGCTCTTATTGACTGACCTTCTTAGGCCAAAGTGACACACTGTACGTTGTGTCTTGAATCTTGAGGGGAAGCAAAGTGACACAAATATTTAGACTTCCGATATTGTTTATGTTTCGGAGTCCGAGAAGACGCTTTTCGATATCGTTTTTTATAATCATAACTGTTATTACAAAAATTGAAATAAAACAACGTATGTGCTGATAATTAGTCGGATATCGCTATGAAGAACTTTGTTGTTTACGTACCATGGGGATTCTGTTTAATTTTCTATTTTGACGTCCCCATGGGCCCCAATCGTATGGTCGGATATTAGTCCAGGGTAATTTGCTGTATCTGAAGAATATAATGGACGCCGATATAGGCAGGAAGGCGGAGGTCACGTGTCTTCAATCAAGCGTGGTATTTATTGGGATAATTTAAATTTATAAATTTATTAAACTTAGCCACACAAGATAAAACGATATTTGTAAACTTCAAAACGGCTACTATGTTACTAGGTAATGCGAAATAAACAATGTGAATTGAGTTTTAGTCTGTTTAACGATAGAGAACGGAGTTAGGACGCAGAGATGCCGTGCCAAAGGTCTTAGGTTCGATTCCCGCTCGCTGGCAGAGTTTTATGTAATCTATTAGAAGCCGGAGATGAATCCTATCGGATCTAGGACCTTCTTAGGGCTCACCCAGCCTCTATAAAGTGGATATCCGGCGCCGTGTGCCCCGCACACCCTGCACATAAAGTAAAGCCGGCCCTGGTTTATTGCAAAATATGAAAAATAATAAAAAACATTTATTAAATTATATTTTTTTAATTGAATCTTGTTTGATCAGTCCTGATTTTTTTTTTAAATGGATGTGACAAATTTTATAACCAAAGGCCTCATATATCTGTTCTATCCCATTCGGCGAAATGAATGATAATTTATTATTATTTCTAATTGGCATAATCTATTTTTATTACTAATATGTTTGTTTTAAATTAGCCATTGAGTCTGTTATTGCTGTTGGTTGTTTTTGAATTGGAAACCTCCTTCCGCGGTCTGTTCTGGCCTGGATGAATTGTCATGTCGGAGCTTGTTTGTTATTGTTAGTGTTGGAACAACCTCATGTTGGGACCGATCCCACGCGAGCTCTCAGCATCTAAAGGTTATCTGGCTTCGATGTAGTGATACCAGTGATGAAATCATTCGTGTTTCCCGTTTCATCTAATTCTGTAAATGTCGATTGTGTCGAGGCCTTAACATTCGATATATTTTCTTTAAATAAAATAGAATACATGTTGTATAATATTAATTGACCTTATATAAACAGCCGCGGTGAATAAGTGGTTAAGTGTAGTTTTATCCGAAATGAGTTTCTTGTACTGAAGTAAGCGGAATCGATTTATTTCCGTAGTGAATAAGGGGCTAAGTAAGGCAATGGCTTGAAAAGGAGTTATTGCTCACATCACAACTCCATTTCCAGCCAACAACTACGTGAATGATACGATTCCGGTTATCTGAAAGCAGTTAACACGCCCTTAACGACTTATTAACTGAGGCTGTATATACACTCAACAGCAAAAAAAACCGGACACTTCATATTTTTTGTATTAAAAGCTAATTTTCAGCAATGTGTTTGTTTTTGTGGCTATTTTAGTTATTACAGAGAATGTAGGGCCTAAGTCCATTGAACTAATCCCTTCAGGATTAGTAAACAATTAGATAAAACTCAGATTTGATTTATTTGTCTTGAAGTTGATTTACCTGTCTGACCTATTCTAAACTGTAAGTAGTTTTTAGCACATTTAAACATCTTTAATGTATTTACCAAGACTTTTCTGTGATTAATAGACATGTTTTTTTTTTATTTTGGTCCAGAATAATGGTTCTTTCAAATGTTGACACAGCCCGATCTGATGCCTTGGCCAGAGAAGGCCGGTGCTTGGGGTAGCCAAGTCTACCATTCACGATGCACTCCGGGGTTTATTTCATTCTTACCATGAATTAAAAAGATTAATATACATATGTATTTAACAAAATTATAAGAACAAATCTAAGTGTCCGGTTTTTTTTGCTGTTGAGCGTATATATGAGGAAGGAAATGGTGCGGGTATAGGTCAAAATATTCTCTTATATAGAGAAAACTGTTTATTTGGACGCCGACGTTTCGACCCACATTGCAGGTCTTCTTCACGGCTGGTGAGGATCACACTTGAAAATGGATAAATGGACTACAATAGCCCTGAAGAATACCTGCAATGTGAGAGTTACGAACCTCGGCTTCCAAATAAACAGTTCTCTCTATTCAAGAGAATTATTTGAACTCCACCCGGACAATTTTCTTCCTCATAAAATAGAATACGCCATTGATATGACTTATAGAAATTTATATTTACAATGTAATATTTCCTTTTCTCTGTAAAGTGGCTGGGCTTAATAACGAACAAATTCCCTAAGATGTTAATAATCGCTGTGTCGATTGGAAAGCTTACGGAGGATAGACCGTAGCGTAGGTGGGGGGATTGCGTTAAGTGTGATCTGGCGGATTTGGGCTTGGGTGGTGGTCCATGGGTAAGTTTGTAAGCAGAGATTGTTGGTATCGGCATCGAGCCTCCGGGAACGCTAAGCTGTATTATTATTATTTCCCTATATAGTACATAATTAACTCCTATACCTAACAAACGCGAGAAATCTATTTTCAGAACACAAAAAAAAAAAATCTGGCCGCTAATATATTAAATAAAAGTCATGCCTACAGCTGGATTTGAACCAGGATTTTCGGCGTGGCCACTCAGTGCTCTACCACTGAGCCACTCCGTTCCCCTATTTAATATCAGGTCGTTACATTATATGTACTTATGATATTTCTTTGCCTTCCCTATAAGTTTTGGGTAACATCTTCAACGGATATAAGGTTACACATTTTACCTTCCAACCGTTACAGCCACAATTAACCTGAAGCTCTTTATTTATTCTGGGATAAGCCCCTTTAGAATAGCAATACAGGTATTAGTTTATAACTTATTATCTTTTAGAGTGGGAGCGGAGTGGCTCAGTGGTAGAGCACTTAGATGCCATGCCGGAAATCCTGGTCATGACTTTTATTTAATCTGTTTCCAGCCGGAGATGGATCATATAGGATCTAGGATCCTCCTGGGGCTCACCCAGCCTCTATAAGATATTATAAAAATAGGGTACCCGACATAAGGGGGGAATATCTGGCGGTTGAGCGTGACCTAGGACAAGTCATCTCCTTGCAGAACCGTTGTCCATGAAACTGTACAGTCTCTTTATGTTTTAGAGTATAATATAATTACATTTAAATAATTACTACAAATAATCTAATAAGTGAGAAAGTTATTTAAAATATAATAAATATATAAAATATTTTCCAATTTTCTAAATTAATTACAAAATACTCATGACAATCATTAGACCCATCTGGACTAACGGAGTAGAGCTTTGGGGCCATCGAATTCCTCTCATATTCAATCCGAAATCCTTCTTAAAATGCTCAATTGCCCTTACTTTGTTACGAACAAAGTAATCCATAATAATCTTAATGTCCCATTTGTTGCTGATTTGGCCCGAATCCGATATCAAACTTTTCATGACAAACTTCATTCCCACTCGAACCCACTAGTTTCAAACCTAGCAACCTCTTCAATTCCTGATAATCCTCCGAGGTGTCTGAAAAAAAGATGGATGGAGGTGTCTGAAATATTACCGAAATCTAATTTTACATTTATTCTAGGATATTATTAATTTATATCAACTAATACAATATACGATTTATGATATTACAGTCATAATAATAGTAGAAATCTCTTTATTTCATAAAAAAGTTTTAGTGGTGTAATATTATATCTACGTCGCCGAGGAACGAATCGATCTGTTGCTAGGCAACTACATTTTGTTTAATCTTTTGTTCCGCTGGATCAGTTAAATGCTAAATATTCCAATCACATAGCCCTCACTTCTTTAACCCGCTACACAATATAAACCACTCTTGTTGGATTTTAATGGAAAAAAATTAAATTCATCGATTTAAAAAATGAAACAAGCTACATGTTATTCCAATATTTCGATTTTATGATAAATATTTCAATACAGAGAATTATTTTTTATATTTATAAATAATTTTTTATATTTATGAACCACAAACAAATAATTATATATTTTTTATATTTATCAACCACAATTAGAAAACAAAACAAAACATTTCATTATTTTATTTAATACAAAATACTCAATACTCAATATTAAGTCCGCCGTTAGGAATTATCATTTTACGTACGTTGTATTGTAGAAAATGAACAAAGTTTAAAGAACAACATGAACGAAATTTATAGAAAGACACATTTTAACACCATTTTATACGTCACGTTGCATTTGACTGATAAATACTTGACAATTGATAATTAATAATGTATTACTGGCGTATTATCTGTTGACTAGTGCTGTCCCCCGGGCTTGGTGGTAACTAGCTGACCAAATTCAAATTTTATTCATTTTGAAGTTATATAAAGAAAAAAAGATTGATTTATTGGGAACAGCAACAATTATGCATTGAAAAAAGATTTAGACATTTGTATTATATACTGTAATTGTTTTTTTTTAATCTATAAAACAAACCTAAAATAAATACAAAATCATTATTTCATTTAACACCAAGTACCCAAGATCTCAAAAGAATAATATTTGAGTACTCTTTTTTAATGGGCTCACTAGGAGGGTGCGAAGTAAGTACTGAACTCGACTTGAGTTTCTAGAACAATATCGTGCTACCTCTACTAAAATGTCAGCTGCATACTGCAGTACAATTGAACGAAAAATTTTCTAATTTGTCAAATGGGGGTTGGTCCGCCGTTAGGAGGCAGTGCTATGCCTTAGTAATAATCAATATAGTAATTAATACTGTAACCGCAACAAACAATAAACACTTACACATCTGGAAATTACGGGCTATTCACACACCTACTTGTAGAGAATTCCAATTTTAATTCATTTCTAAAAAAATATATTCAATTATCTTTTAAAAATCCAATCACGAAGCTTCTGAAATGGCTGAGAACTGAGGAATTAAGATTCCCGAGGCAATTGAGAGAGCGACTTATAAAAAGCAGTAACTATTTGCCAATTCAGTTCCTGTCCCTCGGGTCGAAGAAATGCGATTGGAAATGGAAGCGAAGAAGAAATAAGAATGTTGGAGAACTATTTACCATTTGGTTCAAGAAATGGTCTCTAGTGGACATCTCTTCCATCTGCACCTTGCACATTGCACATGCCCTGCTCAACACCGCTCTCGTCATTCCTGTTCGGCTGTAAGGAGTATCAAATTGCAATGCAGTATTCGTGGGAACCGAACCTTACACTGTTGATGTGCTGTTGCGGCCCTTGTAGCTCGATTCACACGCTTTTAATCCGTTTATTTGTAATATAGAATTACTGTTCGTTCAGGAGCTCAAATGGATGTTAATGCATTACATTATTTAATCTTCCAATAGCCGTTCTTCACCTAAAAAGTGCTCCGTTCCTCAAGTTGGAAGAATACGTGATCCGGTTGAGCCTGATCTAGGCCAAATAGCCTCCCTCCACACTGTATCAAATCGTAGAAGCCGTTCATTTTCGTTATAATAAATAATTATTAATGTAGTAATCATGATCTCAATTCTCGAGCCTGAGGGGCGATAGATTTGGATGAAAGAGTTGTGAATAGGCTGGAAATTTTAACTAAGATTCGCGAATATTTATTTCGATTTTCAAATTACTACTTGAGCTTAAATACTAACTGTAAAAAAAAGATTTCGAAACATTGGCTTATAATCTAAGTCAAATTAGAATTTCTGCCAGCAAACAAATAGTTGTTTACGCCAATAAAACAACCCCCAGAATTAATACTGAAGACAATTGGCCTCTATGCTTAAATGAATCACGTGACGATTTAAACCACATACTTTTCGACTGCCCATTTTATACAGAACCCAGAAATAAATATATTAGTTCATGCGATCACAATATTTATACAATACTGAACCCCAAGCACAACAATGATGTTATTAATCTCTGTTACTTCCTATATAAAGCTCTAAGTATTAGAATAGCTCCGACCCATTGATACATATATATGATTGTTTATACATCATACGTATAATTACCTTATTAATACCTTTAATTACACATTAATACTTTAATGTATGCACATTAATACCTTTGAATTATATAAGTTTTCTTTTTTGGCATACTAGATTTCTCACTAGAATTTTCAATATTTTGATGTAGTGTCGACTCAGGGCCATATTTTTGGTTTTGTCTTCATTGCAATGTTTAGTATTATAATTATATATTTTTTTTCTGTATATTTACTATTCTGTTAGTTTTATGTACTATTATTTTTGAAACTTCTGACCAAAATCTCTGCATTTTGAATGTAAAAATCAGAAATAAAAACAAAAAACATACATTGGCTTAGAAAGAATATTAACACTACCAAGTACTGACCTTAACACCGTTTCCGGCGAGTGTAGTGAAGTGTAGTGCTACAGGCTCTCATTGGGATATCTCAGTTTAACGTCTTTATTTTCATACATATTTGGGTTCTTATGGATTTTATGGGCTATTGATATTTCTGTGGAAGGTTAAGTTTGACTATATACCCTCACTTGGTTATATAATTTACTTGTAAATTATTATTTTATTAATGATAGATTGAGTTGATGATTATATCATAAACTCTATAAAATTCTTCTATTAAAACAAATCACTATTTGTGCTATTATAAATTCACATTTATATATCTTTTCAATTCGAAAAATGTAAAAAAATGTTAATGTTTGAGTGGAAAATAGTTGGCTGGATAATTCTAATGATGGGTTGAATTGGTGAGGGGGTGCAGTCAGAGATAACACAATTGGGGAGGGGCGCAGTCAGAGATAACACAATATAAGTTCCACTTATACTGTACTACCTCTCCACTACAGAGTAGAGAAGAATACCTAGGAAAGAGGAGGAGGAGATAAAACACGAGGAGGTCAGGGGGGAGGCTTGTTCCCGCGCAACTGGAACCGGCGGGAATGATAGCGGCTCTGACCTTGGGTCAAGGTCATTCCTTATCACCGTTCAAGGTCGTAGCTCACCCAGCCCTCTCTCACGTCTCCCCGTCTCGCCTCTCCTCCGCTTTCGCGCTAATTATTTACACTACAATCTTGTGCAATCATACAGGGATATAAACACTACATACACACACACATATGATTAATATAACGAATATAACAACAAATAATAAATAATGTTCGGACGAGATGTGCTCCAAAGTATATTTATTTAAACAAAAACTGATAACATGATAGGGTAATATCAATGTTCTTTTTATCAGTTTTTGGAAAATTCACTAAAACCTACTACAACTCGCAAAGGGAATCGAATTCAATACATGATACTGTTTCTAAGGTAACAGTTGTGCAAGGTGGTGATTTGGCCGAGATCACACTAAACATCCAAGTTCTTTGTCGCTGCCGTCGTTAGTCACGTCGGAGGTGATAACTCGGAACATATCGAAAACTCTTCCATCTCCAATAATTGTTCGCATGAGTTCCTACAAATTTTCGGTCCTAATCGATTATTTTCTACCCAATGAGAATCAGAAGTAGTGAGCGACCGAAAGGTACACACATGATGGAAATGTTATTTGCCCGATCTCACATATTATTATTTTTTAGAATATAGTTTTCGATAAATGAGGAAATAAAATTCGTAAAAGAAACTGGAGAAACTACGAACAAACAAATGAAATAATATTTGAGCGGAAAATTGGTGACCGGATCTTTCTAATGATGCATTGAATTGGTGAGGGGGGCAGTCAAAAATTACACAAAGTAGATGAAACTTATTTTTTAATTGTGCCAACGTTTCGGCCTATGATGTAGGCCATCATCAGGCCCAAGAAAGAATGAACCCTTTAACGTCCCTTCCGAAAGACGGCAAAACCAATGATTTTTTTAACTCACCTTGAAAATAAAAATCTTGGGTTTAGTATTAAAGTTTGATATTTTATTGATTAATTACCACCTATTTAATTTTTTTTATAATTTTCGTATTTAAGGACGTGAGTCGGGTAGGCTAGTATATATACATACACACTCAATATGTTGTGCATCTTTTATCTATGTCTATATATCGAGCAATCTATGAATATATGTCGGAGCTATAGGAAGCTTTGCAAATAAGTTGCATCAGATTGCAATGTTTGACCTTATGAATCGTACTTTTTTTGTGCTTTTAAAAATTATTTTTGGGATATTAAGGAAAATTGTAATTTAAATTAAATCACCTCTTTAAAACCTTTAATCCACACCCTGATGTCCTCAACCCTATTCACATTGAGTGTATTGAAGCAGAACTGGATATCCCACTCCAAATGAGTCTCCCACCTAAGGCTTTTCATCCGTCAGAAATATCCAATGTTATTCATAGTTTCACGCTCAAAGCTTCATATCAATTACAAAAGACTTATTTATGTTACTGTGATAAGACCTATATGGACTTACAGAATTGAACTATGGGGCTCCACCAAACCATCAAATTCCTCTCGTATTCAATGCTTGCAATCCAAAATCCTTCGCAAAATCCTAAACGCTCCTTATTTTGTCACAAATAAAACCATCCATAATGACCTGAACGTTCCATATGTTACCGATTTAGCCCATTCCAGATACCTATCATTCCATAATAAACTCCAGGCCCATCCAAACCCACTAGTTTCCATCCTTGGTTCCAATTCCATCCCGGACAATCCTCCTAGGCGTCTGAAGAGAAGATGGCCTCGAGACCTTCTATAATAGAAATGTAATTAGATTGCTGCCAATGGGTAGTGTCTCTACACGTCCTTTCATGCATTTATTTATTCATACAGCCTTTGTACTAGATGTATACATTACAGTTGTACAATTCAATAAAATAATTAAAAAAAAAAAAAATTAAATAAATGGAAAATTTTGAAGATATTTGATGACGCTGTGATAGTTGATCATGAAAAGAATCCTTTATTAATAATTTCCCCCGATATTTATTTATTTATCTTTTAATTAAGGGCTTTCTAACTCTTGCTTTCTTACAAATGAGGCTCATTAATAATTGCCTGGTTTTAATTTTCCTCTCCCTCTTCGTTATTATTATTTTACCCAAATTTATGGTCTTATTATTTTTTAATGAATAAAGAATTGTTTTCACCTTTATTAGCTAATAATTAATTTTTCATTTTTACCCTATAAATTGTTTAGACTTTCATTAAAAGCTGATTTTTTTTGTTATTATTATATATTTTTATCGTTTTTGATCGCTCGTGATATCGGAACATACTGTAATAGGGTCAATATTTCCATATCAATTTTGCAACAGTTCTTTTTTCCAAAGCCAAAAAAAACAAACTTTTTGGCCGTGGGTTCAGTACACGGAAATGATTTGTCTTGAATCACGCTCAACAACTAGATATTCCCCCCTTGTTTTCTGTACTTTTTAGAGGCTGGGTTAACCCCAGGAGGTCCTAAATCTCATATGATCCATCTCCGGCTGTTAACAGATTAAATAAAATCTTGCCAGTAACGGGATTTGAACCAGGATTTTCGGCATGGCAACTCAGTTTCATCAATGTTATTTTTTTTATATTTATGTGAAAATGGTTGACTGGATATATCTTAGAATAGTGTAGGATGGTCGGGGGGCAATCAATAAATTTTACACAAAACATTTGTGCCTACGTTTCGGCCTAATTTTAAGGCCACCATCAGTACTGAGAATAAAACAGAGAAAGAAAAACTAAATAAACAGTGAAGTACTAAAGAAAATATAAAAGGTTGACTTGAACAGGAACGATAAAAAAAAATCGAGCTCAACTGATTTGAGCTTGAATTTTGAATCCTCCCAGGCCTGAAGAAGAACTGCAATATGGGTCGAAACGTTAGATCTCCAATATACAGTTTTCCCTTCTTAAGAGGATTTTTCTGTAGAGTGGAGTGAAATGTTGAGGAGGTGCAATCAATGATTACACAAAATTATTCCTACGTTTCGGCCTAGGATTTAGCCAAGGCTCAGGCCAGTGAGTTAGACTCTTCTTGACAGTGAGTTGGATTGGAGTTTGACTCTTCACCTCTCTGCCCTAAATCTTAGCCACCTCTGTTATTATCTATTCGCTTCACGAGTTAACCCATCTGGCAGTCCATAACCCTCAAGTTCTTGTTCGGGCCAACCAGAGCCGCCAGGGAGTGCTCCAGAGGATGAAGGAGGACACGGGGAAGAGGACCTGGCTGGCCGAATCGTGTGAAAGTGGCCCCTCGTGCAGCTCTCACCTCTCTCTCTACCTTCACTTTTCGCTCTTCTCTACTTCAGTTTGTTATTTATCATTTTATTATCAACTACTAATCTTCTCCGCCTTTTCTTAAAGTAATAAAAAAACATAATAAAAACTTTAACGACCCCAAAGTCCCGATCAGTTCCCCCGATAAGAAGAGGAAAGACGAAATTCCTGGTGCTCAGGTTTCCGGGGACCTCATTAAAATCATGTATTTGTTTCTTTTATTTTGTCATTCGTTATTTCTTTTCAGATCCATTTATTTGGCTTCACTTCGGTATTCTCTTATATGAAGACCCCCGACGATTTATACTAATCAATAATTATATATTAGTAATATATTGGAAAGTTAAGATAAATAATGAAGCTGAGAAAAATAAAAATGGTCCGAAGACTCAGAGAGTGCCCTTCTGGGACTCATCCAGCCTCTGTAAAGTTGGTACCCAAAATAAGGGGGAAAATCTGGCGTTCAAACGTGATGTTGGACAAATCGCCTCACTGCAAAAATGTCCTAGAAACAGCACCCCCTCGACCATGTACTGATCTCAAGACCCTTCAGATTGTAGTGGTACAAGTTAATATAATAACTGATATAATGAAAAAAAAGTTGTGTGGTTTTATGAAACCACGATGCAAGTGAAACTTTTTTCGGTTTATAGGCATTTAACTAAAACATTTTGGAAAATTGTTCGATTTAGGGTATTATAATTGCGTTTTTAATCTTAACTTAAAAATTGAAAAATAGGAATGATAATGGGAAATCAATAGTAGGCGAAATATTCAATCGAATATCTTGCATTTCTGACGATATCTGCGGCATCTTTCCTTATTAAGTCGCTTTCGATGCAGAATTTTTTTTGTAACAATATTTTAGGATATAGGTTCGCCACTTTGAACCATAAACGTATTAAATCCAACACTCGACGCTGGATCCCTACTAGTACTCGTTAAGACATCTGTCAGCAGTCAACTAATTTTTTCCGGCGGCTCAGAATGTAGTTCAGCTTGTGAAGATGGATTAGACTGAAGCCCTAAATAAATTTAAATACATTGAATGAGCCGGATTTTTTTTTTTTTTCAGAACCTCCTTTATTTTATGAAATTACAATTACATTATAGTTTCGTAAAAACTATAGCTTCTATATAAAGAAAAGCCTTGTGTTACCTTTCGGTATTTTAAGGCCTTACAACGGGCTGAGTCCGCTGAAGGCGGTTTTTACTCGAACCGGCACGAGGCCGCTGACGTTATTCAATACAAAACGGTGAGGGACCGTTTAGCGGGATCAAGTGACAGTTGTAGAAAGAAGAAAGGGGAGGAAGGAAGAAGGAAAAGGAAGGAAGGATAAGGACAAAGGAGTACTTACCCCATCCCTAGATCAAATGTAAGTACATCGACCAAGGGGACACTGCCCTGCTATATCCAAGGTATGGGGGGTGGTTTTAAGTCCCTAAATAGGATGTTCGCACAGGTCTTCAACCCATCAAAAAATTTGATGTGCCTCCGACCTATGTACTCGGGCACCGAGGGAAGCCGAAGTTCCTCCCGGATGGTGGTGTTAAGTGCCCCCTCGAGCGATGTGCTACTTACGATCTTCCTAAGGATGGAATTCTGGTAATGCTGCAGCCGCTTCAGCGTTGTATTGTAGAGGAGTCTCAGTAGTGGCGCACCGTAGAGCAACGTAGGTCTTATGATGGACTTGTAGATTTGTAATTTCAACCTCAGTGAGAGCTGCGGCGACAAGAGCAGATGGCATATCCTGTGGGATTTCTGTCGTGCCAACTTTAATCTTGCCTGAACGTGCTTTGTGAAGAATGAACCGGATAAAAATTAAAATACTTCATCAAATATTTTTATGAAATAAGTAATGCGAGAAGATAATGTAGTGCGACATGTGATAGATGAACGGGAAATTTTGGGGCGATAGAAAAACGTTTCATTTAAAAAAAGTATAACAAAAATATGCGTGTATATTTGTTAAATAATGAGTTATAAATTAGACAAGAAATAAGTTTGTAAATAATTAGATTAAAATAGATAAGTAGAAATAGAATTTTAAAAAACTTTGGTTCAGCACGGGGTAGGGACTGTACTATTTCCTGAACAACGGTTGTGTAGGGTTTTCCGTTATTACCCTCAATTGTTGTGTTCCCCCAATTAAGAGATATCTTAGCCCCAGGACGGTCTCTAAAAAAAAAAACCTGTACCACTACAACCCATGAAGGGTCTGGGGTTCAGTACATGGTAGAGACTGTACTGTTTCATCGACAACGGTTCTGCAAGGAGGTGACTTGTCCTAGGTCACGCTCGACCGACAGATTTTTCCCCCTTATTTGGGTACCCTATTTTTACCCTAGAGGCTGGGTGGGCCCCAGGTGGGTCCTAGATCCTATATGATCCATCTCCCGCTGCAAACAGACTAAATAAAAATCATGGCCTGCGGCGGGAATTGAACCAGGATTTCCGGCATGGTAACTCAGTACTCTACCACTGAGGCACTCCTCTCCCAGGACGGTCTCTAGATTCCATAAAATACATCAGCAGTTGATATTAAATTTAAAAAAAATTCTGTCAAAGCCAGATTCGAACGCATTGCAACTAAGACACACTAATTTACCCCAATATATACTCGTATAAATGTATTTTTTCTGATATACATTTTTCTAATAATGCATATATTTTTTAATACTTTTCCTTCCCTCTATGCAATCCTGAAGAAATCATTATTTAATGATCGGGAAGTGATTTGTAAACCGCCAGGTTTTCCCCCCTAATTTAGGGTTCCCACTTTATAGAGGCCGGGTGAATCCCAGGAGGGTATCCAGGTTCCACCAGGTCCATCCCGAGGTAGAAGCAGCATAGCATATAAGTATACACTTGAATTATGAAATCTGAAACTCAGTTTATTTAGTAAACTGCGTCATTGTTATAGATACTACAAACATGGACACTATTAAAAATAAGAATAAATTGTTATAATTTTAGAATCGGTGTTCCTTGAAGTAGAGCTAAACATTTGTATCATTTGGATTTATGCATCGCTTAGAATAGAGCTCAAGCATTTCCTCCTGCTCTATTTAAAATTTCTTCGTATTGTTGACGTTATTCTATATTTAAACTTTATGACGGCCGCCATCTGCACCATTCGCAGCTAGTCCACCGCCTCCTCCATCGGTTCTTTATCCGAATAACATTTGTTGATGTTATTATCAGTTTTATTTAAGTCTTATATCGACAAAAGTTTTTTTCCAATATTGGATACTAAATCAGGTAGTTCGTTTAGTCTATTAGACCCTAGGAGATGGGCTCTATGGGATCTAGGACCCCCCTGGGGCTCACCAAACCTCTATAAAGTGGGCACCTAATATAAGGGCAAATCTGGCGGTTGAGGACAAATGTTCCTGCACAACTGTTGTCCATTAAACAGTACAGTCTCCACCATGTACTGAATCCCTACCCGTTCACAAGTTGTAGTGGTACAGGGTTACAGGCTCTTTCTATCAGTGCCATAAGCTGGGTAAAACTAAATTTCACTTTCTATTGAGATTATTTATCATTTAGCTAATTGTGCTGGTTTGTTGATGCAGCAGCTCAGCAATGGCCAATCGCAATGACTGTGACCAATGCCCAGGCTTCAAAATTACTTTAGTTGAGTGACTGACAATAATTACAATGTAACTCCGACAGTAATTGAAATTACAATTTCCCCAACTCTATCTACAATTACAAACCATTGCAGCATTTCGTTTATCGCTTAAGCAATCAGAAATACAATGCATGATTAATATATTATGTAATATATTTATATATTTTTTTCCGGTTTGTTCTATCCTGGGCCGCTGATTCCCAGTCTGCTACATGTAGCTCCGCAGCATCACAAGATTGATATCTTTCCGATCAGGTGAATGTAGACGATATTTGTCATCTCATATTATCGCTCTTTTCAATAGCGAATACTATTTCTGAATCTTTCCCGACCTGAGTTAGCATTTCTCTGTTGGTTATAAACCTGTACCACGACAACCAATGAAGGGTCTCGGGTTCAGTACATGGTAGAGACTGTACTGTTTCATGGACAATGGTTCTGCAAGGAGGTGACTTGTCCTAGACCTGTCCTCATGGCGCACAGTATGCTCTGTTATATAAGGAGCATGTCTGGTCTATTATGACGCACAGTATGATCCGTTATAATTGATTCATCCCATTAGACCTTAAGGTACCTTTTTGGATAAATCTATTTGGATGGTAATTATAATATAGCATAATGATATTGTTATTATTATTGAATGCCTCGGAATAGCGTGAGAATGGAGCTACTAACCTAGGTCAAAGATGAGGCTTGAAAAATGTATTGATTATGTTCATAAATTGCCATGACAATACTCGCAGTTCCCAGCGACACCGCATTTTGCTCCTGTTGGAGAATATCTAAAGAGAGATCTGAGTCTTTTCTGGCGTTCAACTTGATCTCAGGAATCCGGCCATTTGTCGAGATGACTAATGGCCAAACTTTTGCTCTCTCAAGTTCCTCCACCTCTTCAACTCACTTCCTCTCCAGCTCCTTATATTTTCGGCGACCGCCTTGTGAACATTATCATCTATCGTCATTCCAATAGTTAAAGAACGGTGGACGACTTGTAATGAAGATTATTGAGTTATTAAATAGTTAAAACGTGGATATAAAAGATAACTAGTTATGAACTAACTGGGTGAGAATCTAGTCGTTAGCATATGGATAGCAACCTATTCAGCCCAAGATAAAACCTCCCGCTGAAGGATCGTCCGATTGGAGCATAAAGATATGTAAAATGAACATCCGACTAGCTGGGTGACTTAGTGACTGTGGACCACATCTCCTCCCTACTCTATAACGTACTACCTCCTACATTCTCATCTATCCTAATCTTATCGTTAGGGGAGCACTGTGAAGGCAGTTTAAATTATGAAACTTCCTTGTCACAAATCCAATTGCTAAACAATTTACTTCAGGTCGTTTCCATAAGATAACTCTATGAGTGGTTTAATAAGTAGTAGAGACTGTGCTGTTTCTAATGTCACGGTTCTTAACTTGTTATCTTATTATATAAACATAGCGCCAATTAACTTTTTTAAATTCTTTCGTTACTAAACTGTACTATCCCATCTTAATCTTCATGATCGCTTTCATTTCGATAATATTAACCTGGTCCACCTCGTAGAGTAATCTACTAAATTCTTCAGTTATCTCATCCGTTTTAGTTCCGAATGTTCTACGTAACATCTTATTTTCGAATAACTTACGACGTGTATTCTACAGACTCACGCTTCACATCCCTAAAAAGTTAGAAGGATGATGATTTTATAAATTCTGATTTTTATATTTCGGGACAAAAGACGCGAGCTTAGTAATGTCGAGACCGAATAATAACAAACATTTCCCGCCTTTATTTCCTCTTGAATTTCGTCTTTCCCTGTTACCATAGTAACCCAAGTACTTAAACTTCTCCAAATTTTCGAACTTGTTTGTTTAGTTGACGTCACTATATGCTGATATTGCTAATCGGACGATACTACAATGGGAGCTCTAAATTTTGCGTATCCAGGTTTAATTAGGATAGGGATTTTTAACAAGTACCTGGCATCGTACCGGCTCGGGACTGCCGTTTAACGTACCTTCCGAAGGACGCCGTAACTAAGGATTTTTTACTCCCTTAAAAAAATCCTAGGGCCACCTGCCGGGCTACGAACCCGCGATCATGCAATTTGTAGTTTGTTACGCTATCCACTAGACCACAGGTGACCCTCATTTCGAACTTATTCCCTCCTAAAACAATATCCCCAAAACCTCCTCCTCTTCCTGCTACAAACCATTTACTTAGTCTTATCCGAATTAACGCCCAGCCGTATTTCCTTACCTGCATTTATCAACGTGTTATTTAGCTATACGTTAAAAAGTTCATCAAATGAAATTATTATATATTGTGAATCTAGCTCACACCGTGTTACATAACTTATAAAATCGAAATGTGAAGGTTTGTTTTAAGATAATTTTCGTATGAATTTATAACTTGTTACATAGGCACGATACTAAGATAAGATCCTGTCGCTTGGCAGTAACTGACAAAATAATGTTTTATTATATGATTATTTTAATATATCCCAATGTTATAATTATGATAGATGGTGTAGAACCTTCTAGAACTTGTTACATAGGCCTGATACTAAGACAAGATCCTGGACCTTGGCAGTAGCTGAGAACATGTCGAGTGAGAGGTTGGAACAGGTCGAGCCGGCCGCCGTTATGGGAAAGTATTCTGTTACCTCTCGACTATCTCCTTACATCGGCTATCTTCGCGGCTTAGTTCTTCCTAAGTCTTTCCGGCTCCCGTTCTCGCGAATCAAGAACATGGAGAAGGATTAAATTCTTTAGGATTGCATGGATGGGTGGAAAAATACTCCACAAACATTCATATTAAAATAAAAAGTGTATATCTCAGAAAAAATATATTAACATATATCAGGGGAGTGGATAGGTCAGTGTGGGATCCGGAATCAGTTCCGCAGGTTGTCGCTTCGAGTCGAGTTATAAGCTTTAACTGTTAATTTGTTTCATTTTTCAATACTTTCCAAAAATCATCGTTAGCTTAACTATATCAAAAATAATGTAATTGTGGGAAATGTGGATATGTCTTTACTCATGTCAACTATAAATAAATGTTTCAACAAATTGCTATTAGTTGAAATAAACATAAAACTATTACAGTTTTATTGCACTTATATTTTTGTTTATGTTGTGAACTAAATATTCAACACCCGCCATGTTTCTCAAATATACTGTGGGGTCACCTGTGGTCTAGTGTTTAGCATAACAAACTACTAAGCCCAAGATCGCGGGTTCGTAGCCCGGCAGGTGGCCCTAGGATTTTTTGAAGGGAGTAAAAAATGCTTAGTTACGGCCTTCGGAAGATACATTAAACAGGAGTCCCGAGCCTGTACGATGTCAGGTACTCGTTAAAAATACCTATCCTAATTAAACCTGGATAGACAAAATTTAGAGCTCCCAATGTAGCATCGTCCGATTAGCCATAGCAGCATGAAGTGACGTCAACTGAACAAACTAAATCAAATATACCGCCTGTAGGTAGAGATACTGTCGCACTGCCACGACATCCCTTCCAAGACAGAGAACTGTCATCTTATGTTGCTTATGGCTTGAACTCAGTTTGCTTTCCACATTTCTTCAAACAGACTTCAGAAGAAGGAAACTTGCAGTAGCCGCTTTCTCTCCATTTCCATTTACTCATTTCGTGTTGTAAGAGCTCCTTGGGCAAGAAGGCGGGCTGTTATGTTCCTGGCGACTTTATAAGGACACTCCTCATCGAGTTGTAATGTCCTGGCTCCACGTAATGTCTTTTGTGATGGTGTTCCGAATCATCCTCGCTTAGGAAGAAGGTTGTACTGTCTCAGGGGCATGGCATGTGGCGGTGTTTATCTCAGCTTATTTAAACATGAAATATTTACATAATTTATACTCTAAATATAGTATGGTATTTTGTTGTTGTTTGTTCATCTAACGTCACTTTATGCTGCTATGGCTAATCAGACGATGCTACAGTGGGAGCTCTAAATTATGCCTATCAAGGTTTAATTAGGATAGTGATCTTTAAGGAGTACCTGAGATAGTACAGCCTTCCATTTTACACCCCATTCGAAGGACGGCATAGCTATTGATTTTTAACTCCCTTTAAAAAATCCTAAGGCCTTACCTGACTTCGAACCCGCGATCTTGGGCTTAGTAGGTTGTTATGCTAATCAGTAGACCACAGGTCGCCCCAATATAGTATTTTTACAATGTCTTATAAATATTACATATTCTGGAAATATTAAGAGATTACTTGTAAGGATAGAAATAGTCGAATAAATAAAAATGCAGAAGTTTCCTTATCGTTTGTTGTTTATCGATTTGATGTCAATTTATGATACTATGGCTAATAAGATGATGCTACATTGGGAGCTCTAAATTAGGTATTTCAAAGTATATTTGGTATAGGAATCTTTAACGAGTACAGGATCGGGGCATAACTGGGGATTTTGCACTCCCTTTTTAAGTCTCTATCTTTCCAATCACAAGTACATTAACTTATCACCAAAGAACCTTGGTATGGCAATAACAAAACTCCCCATAGAGACTTAAATCTTTCCAATCACAAGTACTTTAACTCATCATCAAAGAACCTTGGTTTGCCAATAACAAAACTTCGCATAGAGACTTAAAAATACCAACGGTTTCGACAAACGCTTTAAAAAAAAACGATATGGACATCCAAACCCATTAATATGGCATCTAGTCTCATGCCAGAGAACACTAGGAGGAGACTAAAAAGAACGTGTTTTTATTAATTGCTATTTTGATGGTGATTATTTTTAAATATTTTTGTTTTGAGTAGAAAAGATGTGTCCTGGCCGGGATTCGAACCCGTTAGCTTCATCCGAATCGGATCGGTGAAGAGAACGGATTTGTCTGACTTGGATACGACCCCTGGTAGCTCAGTGGTTTAGAGCACTGCACCGGAGATGCAGACGACTCGGCTTCAATCCCGGCCAGGACAAATCTTTTCTCTTGAAAACAAAAATATTTAAAAAGAACGTGGATGAGGGATCTACTATCGTAGGAAAATAAATCAAGGCAGGCGTGAGGTATCGCTGGGTTCTGTTCTTCATCCCTTTCATGTCATTCTGTATTTTCCTGTCAGGCAATCTCCTGGTTGTCAATTGTTTGTATTTGACAGGTGTAGTTAAAAATATAAAGAGAAAACTATATTAAACAAATAATAATAAAAATATTTTTGATTAAAGAAATATATGCCTGTACTGTTGAAGGTATCTGTTTTTTGTGAGTAAAGCTTGATAAATAATATCAGCTGTAATGTTTGTATATCGGCAACTATCTAGCAGGTAACCGCTACTCGTAAAATAACTAGTTACTTTTAATACCCGTTATATTGAATTAACTACTACAGTTTGAAATTAACGGTTTGACCATTATTACTCCGCGCGTAATTACTGCTTTTGTAAAATCCTTAGCTAATTGTTCCATCTTCTTTTAGTGTTGAACTGTTTCATCTTCTTTGGGTTCTCTAGAACTGTTGCTATCAGTAATGACTCTCCATTTTCTCAGGCAATCTCTTAAAGTGTTGTAGAGGGATGTAGGAGGTAGAAGGGGGGGGGGGGTTACAAGATAACAAGCTAAATTTAAAGGAAATTTATTCAGCTCTTTCCGCTGATGTGCTTTCAATGAAAATTAAAACTACTTTCTAGGGTAGTATGTCTGTTTAATCAAATCATTATAGGAAAGCACAAAATAACCATATATATATCAGCCCATATATATATATATTGTTTTTCATATTGGCCGACTAAGGTCCACGTCATTTCAACGGTCTTTGTTTTCCTTTTTTCTTTTTGACCCCATCCGTCGCCGGTGCTGCTCCCTTCTTTCTTCTGTCCATCTCTTTCCCATCCTCAGCTTGCGCTTTTCTTGAAAACCCACATAGGTATCTAGTTTCATCCTGAGACGGTTGGTTTCCAAGACATCCTCGCAGGTAATCCCCATCTCCTGTAAATCTCTTTCCACCTCTTGGAACCGGCCAGGTTTGGAACCAGCCAGGTTTGGAACCAGCCAGGTTTGGAACCAACCAGGTTTGGAACCAGCCAGGTTTCGTCTTCATTTCCTTCAAATCTGTAAAATCAGCCCATATTATTTTGTTACTAAGCTCGCGTCTTTTGTTCCGAAATATAAATATCAGAATTTATAAAATTATCATCCTTCCAACTCTTTTTTAAGGATGTGAAACTTGCCCACTAACGCTGAATGATGAACAACGTCTTAAGGGATTTGAAAATAAGGTGATAAATATTCGATCCAAAAAAGGATAATACTATCGGAGAATGTAGAAGATTACACAACGCGGAATTATGGAGCAAACACCGGGTAAATATTATTCAAGTGAATAGCGAAGATTAAGATGGGCCTTTAAAGTTAATAGGCTTAGTAACAAACGGATTCCTTAAAAGTCCTGTGCCGACTGGAAAACCTAGACTGAAGCTTAAGTGGGAGGATTTCTTTTAGAGCGATCTGGGCGGATTTGGGTTTGGGCATTGGTCAGGGGGCAGAGGTTTGTAAGCTTAGATTGGAGGTATTGGCATCTATCCCTCGGATTCGCAAGGCCTTTTTATTGTAATTATGGATCTAAAAGAATCATTTATTCTTTTAAATGATTTTAGTGATAATCATTTCATAATAAAATTTAAAAGGTATATAGGGCTTAAAACATCACTCTTGATAAGTGCTATGTGCTAATTTACTTTGAAAGATATATAACCTCTCAAGGTGTTCGAAAATAATGTATTGCGTTGAATATTCGATCCGTAAAACAATTAAACTTCTGGAGAATTTAAGAGACACCAGCGAAGAATGAGATGGATATAAAAAGTCGTTATGGGTAGACCGAGGTGTGGACGGGATGATTGCATTATGTGTGATAAGAAATTTGGTAGTCTGTGGACGGAGGTTTGTAAACTGAAAGGTTGTATCGGAATCGAGCCTTCGGGTTCGCTAACTCCCTATTATTGTTATATCCACTATTTCTAATGGTCATGATTTCAATGCCCAAAAAATAAATTTGTTTTCTATACCAAGATATCTGTAACAGTGAGTAAAAATTAAAAAGCTTTTTAAACTAAGAAAACTAAATCTATATCGAGAAGATAGGAAATTACAATGCAGTTCTTCTTCTCGTGATTATTTACGGTACACAGCAATCTGCGAACAGAGCCTCCGTGTGCTCATCCAGCTCTTCAAAGGTGGGTACCCGTAATCGTGGCAGCGCCTAGCGGTTGAGCCTTATCTCGGGCGAACCTCCTCCCTGCAAAACCGTTTATTAAATAAACAGTACTCTCGCAACATTGTACATTCTCCACCTAAGACCTTCCGAGGGTCATAGGTTTTTTTTTCTAGGTTTGGAATGAGGTCATGAGGTCATGTGTTATCCTCATAAGATATTTTATTATGTCTTTTATACAATAAACTATATGAGTAAAAATATATGATAAGCTATCATATCATTATTTAATACACAAAAGAACCTGTACCATAACAACCTATGAACGGAGTTGGGGCTCAGTACATGGTAGAGACTGTACAGTTTCATGGACAACGGTTGTCCAGAGAGATGATTTGTCGTAGATCACGCTCAACTGTCAGATTTCCCGCCTTATTTTGGGTACCTTATTTTAATATATTTTAGCTTACTGTTATAATTGTAGGTGTGAAAAGCCAAGAGGTATTTCGTGACTGTTATATCTAAAAGATTTTTCTTTTATAAGTATTCTTCAAAAGGTGTTTATTTCCCAATATTCTAATGGAGCATTAGCTCGCTTGTCCTAAGATATTTCGCGTGAAAAATAGCCAATTTTCCGCTCTCACCGACCGGTAAGTCTTGGAATGTCTTGGATATAGTCTACATAAAAAAAACTGTACCACTACGACCCCTGAACGGGGTACAGTACGTATTGGATGCTGTACTGTTTCATGGACAACGGTTGTGCAGGGAGGTGATATGTTCGAGATCACGCTCAACCGCCAGACTCCCCCCCTATTTTGGGTACCCACTTTATAGAGGTTGGGTGCGTCCAAGGGCAATCACACGGTCCTAGATCCCAGATGATCCATCTCCGGCTGCTAACAGTCTAAATAAAAGTCGTCCCTGCAACGGGATTTGAACTAGGATTTCCGGCATGCCAAATCAGTGCTCTACCACTGAGCCTCTCCGCTCCCATTAGAAGGAAATTAATTTAATACTGTAATTTAATTAGTATCAGATTTAATAGCAAAATTTAGCTGATTGAGACTGAGGAGGGTCATAGATCTCATATGATCCATCTCCGGCTCCTAACAGACTAAATAAAAGTCTTGTCTGCAGCGGGATTTGAGCCAGGATTTTCGGTATTGCAACTCCAATGGCCTTGTAACTATGTTGTATTATATAGTCCTTGTAGCCTTGTAGTATGTTGCGGGATCGAAGGGAAACTCTTCATCAATATCGACGCAATCGGGTCGGATTGAAGCTCTACGAGTGAATTTTAATTTTCAATATCAAAGAAAACTGATTGAAATTTTATCCGGGCCCGATGAATCCTTAGATGGCCCGCCTCTGAGGCGATTCTAATTGGAACAGCCAGGGCGGACGAGGACAAGTATCAAGCATACGTACATTTAAAAAAAATTATAAAAATAAAATGATTTATATGTAAAATACTGAGTCGTTATGGAATTTTATTCTCGCTCCTTGTCAAAATTCCTGAGGAACTGGAAAATACTTTTTTGGAGGTATTTCGCCCGTAAAACAAGGACCCCAGACATTTTTTAAAAGCCCTAAATACTTCAGTTAACAGCTATTAAAAGTGGGTATTAAAAATAAACAAATTTAGCGGCTTTACACCAAGAAATTCTTGGAATTTTTGTCATTTCATTTTTAGTTGGATTAAAAACACGGGGGCCAATGAAAATAATCATTATACTGCGAGATTATGTACAATATATTATCATTGTGCTGACACGGGTTTTATTTATTCCGTTAGCAGCCGGGGATTGATTCTATGGTATCTTGGACCCTCCTGGGGCTCACCCAGCCTCTATAAGTGAGTACATTAAATAGTGATAAAAATCTGGCTGTTGAACGTGATCTAGGACAAATCACGCCCCTGTACAACAATCGTCCAAGAAATAGTGTAATCTCTACCAAAAACTGAGTCCCTTCCTGTGTTGTAGTGATAAAGGCTTTTTTTTTTAAATATTGATTGCCACGGCAATTTTCAGAAATCTGTCCTAAAATGAAAATTTGATTCATTCACATTATATAATTAAAAACTCTAATTCTGATATATTTCGAGTTTAATCGAAGCTGCACAAAAATGGCAAGTAAACACAAGGCGAGATAACTCGTAATTGGCGTCCTAGAAAAGAACGCAATCCACGAGTTATCTCGTAGTTGGCAGTCAACGTGTTAATCATTCAATTGAGATCAATATATTGTGATCTTACGTATAAGATATCCTGCTCATAAATTAAAAATGTTTTCTTTTTATTAATATTTATTTTGATTGTGATTATGTTTAAATATTTTTGTTTTGAAGAGAAAAGATTTGCCCTGGCCGGGATTCGAACCCGGGTCGTCTGCATCTCCGGTGTAGTGCTCCAAACCACTGAGCTACCAGGGGTCTTATCCCAGTCAGACAAATCCGTTCTCTTCACCGATCCTATATTCCTGTGTTCTCGTAATTTTTGGGATTTTTTGGACGGCGAAGAATGATCATTGAATATTATTATAATTATATTATTTATAATTTATTTTTATCAATTCTTATTTTGATTGTGATTATTTTTAAATATTTTTGTTTACAATTTTATTAAATGGCAATGGAAGTCTTGCCCGCAGCGGGATATGAACCAGGAATTCCGGCATGGCAACTCAGTGCTCTACCACTGAGCCATTCCGCTCCCCATTTCATTAAATCAACACTTAAATATAAAACTCATATTTTGGTGATTCAATGATATTGATATAAAATAAAAAGTTTTGATGTAAGTTGTAATAAAAAAAAAATGCTTAAAACGTTTTAGATTAATGAATAGGCGTTTTATAATATATTTTTTATATTAGACGTTTTAATTTCAGTAGGGTTAAAGCTGTTGTATACTAAAAGCTCCTGTTATCAGGAAGGAATTGGGAAGCTCCTGTTATCAGGAAGGAATTGGGAAGCTCCTGTTATCAGGAAGGAATTGGGAAGCTCCTGCTACCAGGAGGCTGCCTGCGGACGAGATCTCTACTTATTCAATTAGGTATGTAAATTGGAGCTACTGGCCACTTCGCCTACTTACCTCTCTCATTTCCATCTGTTTTATATTTAATAATTATTATATCTACCTCCCTGCTAATTGTCAATTATTGTAATTGTCAAGTGATGATTTACAAATGAGGCATGATAAATAGTTGGATTTGTCGCGGTGAAGATGGTGCCAGCAATGATGAATATAATATTATGAAATGGTGAGGGGGTGCAGTCAATACACAAAATAAGGATGACTTTTTTTAGTGTGCCTACGTTTCGGCCTAAGGTGTCTTCATTGGCCATCTTCAGGGCTGGGAAAAAGAAACAGAAAATAATTATGTAAAACATTGCAGTACCAAGGAAGAGTAACAGTTTATATGAACAGAATTGATAAGAATGAAAAGAAATACAGAGAGTTAAGATAAATTATGAAATAACTTTTGATTAAAAAAATAAATACAGAGTTAGGTACATTATGAAATAAATGGTGAGACATAATAAAAATGGAAAACAGTAAAATTACTAGTAATAATACATAATAACATATTGTGCCTATAATGCCATAGGATCTTGCATATTAATTTTATAAAAAATACATATTTAGTGTTATCATCAAAGGAAAAAAACAATATATGTTGTATAGTGTATGTACCCATAAATAGGTTGAGACAACTGCTGGCTGGAGGTGGATGGAGACAGGAAGCCAGAGGGACAAGAGCTAAGATACACAGCTCTGGTCAAGATAGCGGATCCATAATTCGATATGCTTTCCTTATTTTTATGTTTTGTTGTGCTGCTAAAGCAAGATGGAGGTCATCGCCTTCAGTTGAGTAGCGAGAATATTCCTGAAAATCCACCGCACAAATCTCACGACTTTTAGTTATAATTATGGGGTAAAAAAGGCTATGGGAATTTAGCGACTGTTGTTAAATGATAAATTTTAATCCAATTTCGGCTAATCGTTGGATTTAAAATGTTCTACAAATGGTTTTTATTTCTAAATATTCTGATGTAGCATTTGCACGCTTGTTGAAGATATTTCGCGTGAAAAATCGACGTGAGATGTGTCGCCGATCTGATTCGCTCTCTCCGACCGCTAAGTATTAGAATGTCTTCAGTTTTGTTCTAAGTCAACATTAAATATTCAACATCCTTTAACTAATAACCTACTATTATAAGTACATTAATAAAATATTATTTAAAAATCGCGCAATATATGAAAATATTTTTACTTTTTCAGGACGTAGCATCACGATATAATGATACTATATCGTAGGTAAGATCTCAATATAAATATATTATACTCTATTGTATCATAGAGTGCAATATCATTATATTTACATTATATCAGATAAAAGATCTCAATAAAATTAAATAAACAGTCCGTGAAGGGGTCTGGGGTAGATTACAGGGTAGAAACTGTACTGTTTCATGGACACGGTTGTGCTGGTGATTCGTCCTAGATCTAGGGTACCCGCTTTATAGAGGCTGGGTGAGCCCCAGGATCAATCTCTAGCCGATAACAGATTAAATAAATCTCATGGCAACTGGATTTTCGGCATGGCAACTCAGTGCACTACCACTGAGCCACTGCGCTCCCTATTAGTCAACATCATGTTCTTGAATGTCGAATATTTGTAGGGCCACGGAGAAGATACTAAACTAGTTTGAAATTACGACATCTTTATCAGAAACTAGTTTTTGTCCACGGCTTCGCTCGCGTGGAATTTGGCCTGCCACATAAAGTTTCGTGACAGGTCATTATAAATAAATAATTTAATTTTTTTTTAACTATATGTTACTCGTACATCCGAAATTTCAGATGTCTAACTTCAAAACTGACGGACTCCATACAATCTTTGAACCCCGATTATATTAAGGGAGAAACCCTTAAAGGCGGAATTGTCCATATTCCTTTCTTAGTGCTTATTTAAGCTATACAAAGAACCGATCTGGGAATTTCAAGATGCTAAGTTCAGTGGTTTCTGCTGTGGGTTGACCGCTGGGTGTGTTAGTCAATCAGGTTACAGTTTTATATAAACTTCGCCTGTGTGGGTGTGTTGATAAAAAGTAGCCTATGTCCTTCTCCCAGGCTTGAGATTATCCATATCAAATTTCATCACAGACGGATCAGCACAGCCGTGCTCAATCGCAAACGTACATTGACACTGATTAACAAATGGGGCGGACAGAAGTTTACTGTTGTTCGTGTCAGTAAATGATTAGTATGTAATGTTGTTGAATTTATTGAAAAGGATTATTTAGTATAACGGTTTCACTTGTCGTACGGCAGCAGCGAGAAGTGAACTTTTTTTTTTTTTTAAACCCTTAGGGGTAGACTTTCGGAAAATCCTTATAGGAAACCTACGTCATACAAAGAACACACCCTCCAAGTTTCAGGTCTCTACACGATCCGCGGTTTAGGCTGTGCGTTGATCCCTCAGCCAGTCAGTCAGTCGTTCAGGACAAAACATTTTATAGATTTGCGACTCTTTGTTAATTAAACTATTGGGTTGTCACATGAAATGACCGTTTTTAGAACCAGGAAAAAAATAAAAATTTGAAATAAAATCTAACATATTTTTTATTCAAAGTTTTTACCATCATTTTCGATACATTTTTTCCAACGGCTTACCAAGTTTTCTATCCCAGATTTGAAAAAGGTCGAGTCACGTGATGAAAGGAATTCAGAAAATGCATTTTTAATGTCTAAATCGTTGGTAAACAATTTTCCTCGCAAAAAGTTGTCCAAACTCCGAAAATAGTGGCAGTGTGTAGGGGATAGATCAGGGTAATATGGGGGGTGTGGTAAGACTTCATAGCCTGTTCATTAATTTATTCACTGTCTGTATTGAAACATGATGTTGTGCTTTATCATGAAGGAGCTCGTGTGGGACCCAGGAATCGAGCTTTTTGCCTTTCCGATCAATTTTAAATGCCTGGAAACTGTCGTACGACTTGTGCCTAGCTCTGAAGCATATTCTCTGACTGTTTGATTAGGGTCTTCTTCCACAGCATTCTTAAGATATTCGTCCTATATTGATGTTTGAGGCCGTCCTCGGGGCAGATTTTCTAATGTCGTATCTCCTGATGAAAATTTTCTAAACCAACGACGTATGGTCGTTTCATTAGCACTTCCTTCACCAAACGCATGATTAATATTTGTTGGTGCCTGGGCAGCGGAATGACCGAGTGTGTACTCATAAAAAAAAAAATCGTTCTGAAATCGCGTGTTTCCATGGCCCCGGTTAAGATTATACTAAAACCTGTATGGCTACTTGGGAAAAAAACAAACACAGTTTGCAAATAGAGAATTATTATAGATAGTAAATATTTTGCTAGGAATCAACAGGCAATGCTTTAATCCTCTATAAAGATTTTTTTTTTTAAATTTATTTATTGCTATTTACAACAGTATTAAAAAAAAAATACATCCAGTAAATAGGCTATGTGATACAAAATGACATGAGTAATGGCAAGTACTACCCACTGGTACTCAAATCACTAGTTCAACTAAGAAGGTCACGTGGCCATCTCCTTTTCAGACGCCTCGGAGGATTATCGGGAATTGAAGAGGAAGCTAGGTTTGAAACTAGAGGGTTTGAGTGAAAATGAAGTTTGTTATGAAAGGATAGATAGCGGGTTCGGGCCAAATCAGCAACAAATGGGACATTAAGGTCGTCATGGATGACGGTATTTTTAACAAAATAAGGAGCGTTGAGGATTTTACGAAGGATTTTGGACTGTAGGGATTGGATACGACAGGAATTCGATGGCTTAGTGGAGCCCCAAAGCTCTACTCCGTAAGTCTAAATAGGTCTTATGATGGTCATGTAGATGAGTCTTTTGTAGTTAATTGGGAGGTTAGAACGTTTGTCTAGTAAGTGTTGAAGTAGCCTGAAACGTCGAGCGGTTTCTTGTCTGTTCAGTCTCGTATGAGGATTCCAGGTTAATCGTGTGTCGAGGTGCAACCCTAAGTATCGGATCTGTTCTACCTGCACCAGTAGGATATTATTAAAGGATACTGAAGGGCAGGAAGTCATTGGTTTACGACGTAAGGTAAAAGTGATTTGATGCGATTTTTGAGAATTTATTTCAATTCTCCAGTTTTGACACCATTCTTCAAGATCAGTGATATGGGATTGGAGGCTTTGGGATGCAATAACTGGATTGGTGTTGACAGATAATACACATGTATCATCAGCATACGTGGTAAGGATAGTATTAGGATGAGTTGGGATGTCAGCTGTATAAACTGTATAAAGGATTGGGCCAAGGATACTACCTTGAGGATCTATAAAGATTAAGGTTTAAAAAATCGGACACTTCATGTGTGACAACCAATACTTCACTTATTGAAGGAAGTCTGTAGTTAAGCCTTAAATTATTCCAGTCATTTTTTTGTTACTATCTCTCACTAAAGGTATGTTGCTATGTTTGCTGTAATCATTAACTTTTTATATCTTTAAGAAAACCCCTTAATCGGGAGAAAAACCTTACCGGTTAGCATCACCTCTCCTGGTGAGGGACTAATTCCCTCACTGCTTAATTGTGCATTAGAAACAATGTCTCTACTATGTACTGAACCTAAGACCCTTCACTGATTGTAGTTTTTCTGTCGTTTTCTTCTTATTTTTTTGATACTCTTAACTATAGATAATTTTCTTTTAGTGGATTATCAGCGTCGAGTCTTTGAATCTAGTTCCTGCATCGATACTCTTATCTATAGGAGGAGATTAATATTCTAGGAGTGGGTGCCAATTTTTAATTTAATTTGACCTTGTCACCCCGCTAGTGGAATATATTCGGTGTTAAATATTTCAAAAAGTAAACAATCACGAAAAGAAGCATTGCTACAAATAACAATTTTCAACGTAGCTTCAACATTTCAACGCTCTGTAGCTTAGAAATTAAATTATAAATTAAAAAACAAACACTCAATAGAGCTTTTATCAATAAAGATGCTGTTTGGGCTAAATAGATTTCCCCTAAGGATTTAGAACCAAAATGGCTGTGAAGGAGAAATGTAAAATTAATTAAAATTCGGGAAGAGCTAAAATGGCCTGTTATACTTTTTCCTTTTTACGTTCCTTCGGAAGCGGGGATGACTTATTGAAAATATTTAATTAAAATCTAAGAAAGGTGGCGGCTCCTTAGAAATAGAAGCTAATTCCCCCCCCCCCCACCCACCCTTTTCCTTACCCAACACCTTATCATTTCACAAATATTAAATCTACAATCATTTCACAACTCTTCCAACACAAGTTATAAACATTTATATCTGTTTATCAACCAAACCACTTTTGTTCGAAACATATACTATGTAAAACATATATAACAATAATAAGGCTTAGCGAACCCGAAGGTTCGATGCCGATACCACCAATCTCTGCATACAAACTCCCGCCCATAGTCCACTAACCAAATCCAAATCCGCTAGATCACTCTTAACGTAAAACATATTTAAACTTTTTTTTATAATTTCTGTTATTGAAAGTAAGTAAAAATGTTTTTGTATGCATATCAATGTTATGAATTCACTTGGTAAATAAGAAATTAAAAGCCACAAAGGGGTGGTCTAATAGTTAGAATAGCAAACTACTAAGCACATAATCGCAGGTTCGTAGCCCGGCAGGTGGCACAAGTAGTTTTTAAATGGAGTAAAAAATCCTTAGTTGTGTCGTCCTTCGGAAGAGACGTTAAATGGGGCCCCTGTATGATTGGCAAAATTTAGAGCTCCCGCTGTTGCATCGTAAAGTGACGTTAAATGAACAAACAGCAAAAGGCACATTTTAGAGTTCGAAAAATAATATGTTATAATAAGTGAAATGGGTATCACATGACATCATTGTATACGTAGAAAAAAAACAGTATGGCCGATGCAGGGTCTTGGGTGCAGCCAAATGATAGAGATTTTCCTGATCCTGTGAAGGTGGTTAGTCCGAAATGACGCTCAACTGTCACTTTTACATCCCGATCCCACTTTATAGATGCTGGTTGAGACCAAGAAGGATCTGTAGATCCCACAGGTTCATCAATCGCTATTAACAGATTATAAAATTTATCTGTCACAGTCCGGGTTCTTCTTCACAACTACTCAGCCCTTTGTATACTGACTTATCAACCCCCCCCCAATATATATATACAATTTTTTTTTCTGGCTTACCTTTTTTTATTTTAATGTATACATTTGTGCAGTACTTTTTATAAGTTCCGTAAAATGAGCGTCCTTCTGCCGCTGTTGTAGATTAATACTAGAAAAAAAATCATGAGAAATAATAAGCTTTAGAAGAGCCAATAAAAATTTGCACGGATCCATAAAAATTTGGATTAAACTAAGATAGTTTAATAATTAATTTGTTGTGCGTAAAAATTATCTTTAGAATTTAATTCTTCATTCTCCACAAGAACCAATCTTTAAATCAGGAACTACAGCTGGTTTTAAATAATTCACGTTTAACATGGGTCACTTAAATGAAATATTTTGTGGACTGTAACAGATAAATCGTTTGGGGTGAGCGAGTCCATTCCTGAATTGACAATTAATAACTTTTGCCAACGTTTCGAGGCTATCTTGTTCTAGTACTTGTGTTTTACATCTACCAATTCTTCATCCATTCTTCAGAAATTTATAAATATCACTTATGTATTAACATCTTAAACGCGTAAATTTTTATTTATATTAGTGTGGTATTTAATTATTCAGTAAAAGCTCATTTTCCCATGAATATGAGACCAACATAATCTTGATACGTCGCCGAAATAAGTTTAAAGAACTGACTGAACCTCGAAAACGACTAATCTTAACAATAAAAATCGAGAAAAGTACATGTCGTTAATAATCGGACGATGCTACAGTAGGAGATTTAAATTTTGCCTATCCAGGTTTATTAGGATAGGGATTTTTAACGAGTAAATGAAATCGTACAGGCTCGGGACCCCCATATTACGTCCCTTACGAAGAACGGCTTAACCAAGCATTTTTTACTTCCTTTAAAAATTCTACCGGGCTAAGAACCCGCGGTCTTGGGCATAGTAGGTTGTTTCAGACGTTTCCGTCTCCTTGTCGGATTATGTAGTATTTTGTCTGTCAGTAATGTTCTTGTATCAGTAAGCTTGGGTGTCCATCAAGTGAGTCATTAAATTGTTTGCACTCTTTCTTGTCAGTCACGAGTGTTATGTTCAGGTCTTTGTGTAATGATTTATTAGTTATGTAAAAGGAGCAATGTGTAATATAACGAACATCATAACCAAGGAATTCTTTATTCTCTTGAGAAAACCCGATGGCTTCGAACCCGCGATCTTGGCCACGGTAGGTAGGCATGCTATCCACTCTACACCAGAGGTGTCGTCTAGAGGCTGGTAACTTTTCCAGTTTCATTTGTTTTGCTTGTTTAACTTTTCTTTTTTTTTAGCATCTTACATCCTCAGGAGCCCCATTTTACATCCCTTCCGAAGGACGGTATTACAAGGATTTTTTACACCCTTTAAAAAATTCTAAGGCCCCTAACCTAGTTATGCTAACCACTCCACAGTCTGCTCCCTGTTGTTAATTATATTTCATCATTTTTTATTCCTATCATAAATATCTATAAAACTTACATTTTGTCTTTGGTAAGACACTGTTGGTGTTATTTTGTTTTTTCTCAGCCCTCTTTATTACCTGAAAGTTAGGCTGAAACGTTGGCACAAAATCCTTGATCTCGCTCCATCATTTCCTCATCGATAACTCTTTTATCGCTTGGTTTTTTACATTTCTTTTTCCTTTCGAAAATTCGGTCTCGATGATCTATTATGACGGATCGGTTTCTAATGAACCATTTCCTCCGCTAGCAAGGACTTACGAAATGTAGCTTCACGTTTCCTACAATTCGAGCTGTCATCTCCAAGGCCATCGTGATTTAGTAATTGGGTATCGGAAAGGCTGATGGAGTAATGGTTAGGAAATTGGTCGCTACGTCTCGAGGTCGCGGGTTCCCACGATTCGGCGATGGGAAGGGAAGCGAGGATGGAATTTGTTGTCAGCCAGAAATATATCGATTTGTATAGTATAGATAGCAGGCATACAGACTTTGGAGTGGAAATCATTATAAGAAGAAAAAAAAGACCTGGACCATCACTACCCAGTAAGAGTCTGAGGGTTCAATACGTGGTAGAGACTGTAATGTTTCTTGGACACCATTAGTGCAGGGAGATGATTTGTCCCAGATCAGCTCCAGGTGTTTATTAGGGTACCCACTCTATAGAACTTGGGTGAGTCGCAGGAGAGTCTTCAGTTCCCAGAGAGTCTTCACATCACAGAACAGATTATCTGACTAAACAAATTATCTGCCACAGCCGGATTTGATCGGAAACCTTCGGTCCAGAATTACACCGCTCTCTCTACCACTGAGCCAATCGGCTCTCTACTAGTTGCTTGTAATGAAACAGGCTATAAGATAAAAGAAACTGTTCGGACTAATATTATTAATAAATCATAATAATAATATTAATGAAACCCCACAATTTTCACTTTTGCCTTGGGTGGAAGCACTAGATAATTTAGCTAATCGTTTATGTTAAATTAATTAAAAAAACAACTGTACCACTAAAACCCATGAAAGGTCTTGGGTTCCATGGGTCGTAAAGACTGCACTGTTTCTTGGACAACGGTTGTGGTGGGAGGTGATTTGTCCTAGATCACGCTAAACCGCAAGATTTTGTCTCCTGTTTTCGGTACCCAACCTCCATAATGTTCCCAAAGGCTCCATCTCCGACCGCTAATAGATTAAATAAAAGTTTGCCAAGCAGTGGGATTTCAACCCAGACCTCCGGCACGGAAGCTCAGCACTCGACGATCGAAAGCGCTATTTATGTTGAAGTTAAATCATAATTTTTATAATTTATTATATTTTTTTAATCATTGCTTTAATTTTTTAATATTTTTATTTTGAAGAGAAAAGATTTGCCCCCAGCCGGGATTCGCACCCGGATCTCCGCCTCACCGTGGCAACGCTCTAACCATTTGAGCCAGCAGGGTTGCTCCCTAGCTAGGACAAATCTGTTCTCTTCACCGATCCCATATCCCCCGTGCTCTCGCAATTTAGCGGTGCATACACGAGGAAGAATGTTCATTGAACGTTACTTTTAATTTTAGGATCTTTTTGACATACGTCATTATATTATTTATAATTTATTACAATTTTATATTCATTGCTTTAATTTCTAAATATTTTTATTTTGAAGAGAGAAATATTTTTATAGGTAGGGGTAGTATTAGGTAGGGAGTGACCCCAGTGGCTCAAATGGTTAGAGCGTTGCCACGGTGAGGCGGAGATCCGGGTTCGAATCCCAGCTGGGGGCAAATCTTTTCTCTTCAAAATAAAAATATTTAAAAATTAAAATAATCATATTAATCATAATTTATCCTTTTTCTCAAACTATTTTATTTCTTTATTTCTATATGTTTCTTCTTTATTTATATCATATTTCATATTAATATAACTTCATTCTAATTGTATACATTTATATTATACTTCTCCGCCTGTCATTCACGAGATTCCTATTCATTACTTTCTACATATTTCTTATGTATTTATTCTTTGGCATCATATTTTGTATCAATTTTCTTTCATTTTACTTATGTAACTCTCTGGGAGTCTATTATCATGCATTTTATATTTTATCTGTATTAACTAGGTTTTCCATAACTTTATATCTCACCTTTTTATATTTATTCTTTTTCGTTTTGTATCTTTCTGTTTACCTTCTCATTTTTCCTTCTCTTTGTATTTTGTTTCTATATCATCCTTCTGCACATTTATTCTGTAATTTTTGTATTCATATATCCTTCACTCTTTGTTCTATATTTCTCAATATATTATTATAATCATGGTACTGTAATGTTTTTTTGTTTTGTCTGGGTTTTTTCCTCATAGCCCTGAAGATGACCTGCAAAGAGGGTGGAAACGTCGGCACAATCAATAAATAAGTACTTACTTATTTAGTGTTTATTTTGGCTGGACCCTCCCCCCAACTCCATTAGATCTTCCAGTCAACTATTTTCCTCCCTAACATTTATTGTATTAGTTTATTTTGATCACTGAATTTATCATTGGATATTTATGGTTTATGATTTGCTTATAGAGATGCATTTTCCCTTTATTTAGATAAATAATGGCGGCAAAATTACTTGGACTCGATCAAGATGGCTTAGCGCTTAATGGACCATTATTTGCCGGAAGTTGACCGTTAAATCGGATCACTTCCGCCAGCCTCCCTCTCCCCCCCCTACACTTCCGCCCCCTCCCCTCAAAGCGCGCGAAGATAATTAGGCAATAAAGCGCTTGATCCTCCTGGAATTAACAGCACTTTAATCCTCTACCTGCCTCAGTAAACCTACACTACGTTCTTTGGGTAGACTCATGCTTGTTTACTTCCATGTCCACAAGAAAGGAAGTATTGTAATCGTTAAAATATTTTCATATAATTGCTTATAAATACTACTTAAAAGGTAATTTGATATTATGCATTATAAAAATAAATATAACTCCAAAATTTAAAAACGTGAGCTCGTAGGACTGATGTCACCTCACCCCCCGTTTCCCCCGGGCAATGTTAACATGAACTAGTTTTTCCCATGTAAGGAAAAAACGACAAACCTGTACCACTACAACCCGTGAACGGGTCTGGGGTTCAGTACATGAGAGAGACTGAAGTGTTTCAAGGACAATGGTTGTGCAGGGAGATGATTTGTCTCAGATCAGATTTTTCGCCCTTATTTTGGGTACCCACTTTATAGAGGCTGAGTGAGCCCAGGATGGTCCTAGATCCTGTATGAACCATCTCTGGTTGCCAACAAACTAAATAAAAGTTGCCAGCAGCGAGATTACAACCTGGATTTTCGGCATAACATCTATAACTTCAAAATTTATCGATACTATATATGAAATAGATACATTCTTTTCGCAATCGACACCCTCATCCTCGATCGGAAGGCGGAAGACATCCTCAAGGGAATAGAGGCTGCGGTACCGCTAATCAACGCTTCCTAGAAGTGCTTTCTTCTAGTTTATGCCCTAGCCCTGGCTAGTCGCTAGTACCGTAGTGCCTCTTTCTTCTCATAGGACACTTCTTCTACTCCTGGAACCGGTCCCCGCTCGCAATTATGTCCTCCTGTCGTTCATCGGCTGGTGGTGTGGCTACCTCTGTCCCTCTCGGCTTCTTCAGCGGCGCTCTTTCATGCTTCGACTCAAAAGATAACTTGTGCTGGAACGAGTATCTTTTGTGGGAAGTTGGTGGGAAACGTATTTTAATTCTTATTTTATTCTCGGTGAACGTTTCAAGCGACTCCATTATTATTGGCAATACTGTCGCACAGTCCAATAAGGCGGATCGCGCCTCAACTGACTTCTCAGCGATCGGAATTGGTTCTTAAACTGCTTACATGTTGTGCTTGCCATATTCCTAAAATATTCAGTCAACACTGTATGTAACCATGATAACTACTGAAAACAGCTGGGCAGAAGTTAACAGCTGTTGTTAGCTTTTCTTCAGATATTTATAGCCTTATCACTTCATATTTATGTTCAAATGTTAAAATTATTGTCAATTCATTTTCTTTATAAGATGTTTCTTTTTTTATAAGATATTTCTTATATACTGGACTCAATCTTCTTGATTTGTATAATTTAATAATGAAGAAGAAAACCATATTCCAGTCAAAAATTGTTATTAAAATTAACAAATGATTAAAAAAACGTGTCGACACTTATTTCTCATTCTCAATTTAAGTAATTCCTCATACAACTTCCTTTAAAATTTACAAGTCCAAATCATTACTGTAAAAACAATAAAAATACACTGAAATACAATAATGAATAACTTGTCAAAAATAACTAATAACAATAAGCATAGATACCTTGAGGTGAAACAATTTAAATCCTATTAAAAACATAATAAAAAACCAAAAAGAGAGGATACCAATCTTAGAAAACAAAAATTTGATATATGAACTCACTTGCAATGATTGTGACCGGTTATACATAGAACATACAAGTACACACCTCAAAAACCGAATTTATCACCTTCTTTATGCAAAATTTTAGGTTTACTGAAATTGAAAGTATGTGACTCTTTTTTACAGTGTGTAGATAATGCTGTGTTGGTTTTTGCTTTTGGTTTAAGATTGCTTTGATGGTGATAAATTCGGTTTTTGAGGTGTGTACTTGTATGTTGTAGGATTTAAATTGTTTGACCTCAAGGTATCTATGCTTATTGTTATTAGTTATTTTTGACAAGTTATTTATTATTGTATTTTAGTGTATTTTTATTGTTTTTACAGTAATGAGTTGGACTTGTAAATTTTAAGGGAAGTTGTATGAGGAATTACTTAAATTGGGAATGACAAATAAGTGTCGAAACGTTTTTTTAATCATTTGTTAATTTTTAATAACAATTTTGACCGGAATATGTTTTTTTTCTTCATTATTAAATTATTGTCGATTTAATATAATCTTCAAAGTATCTACTGTTATTGTTATTTCATAAAAGTGCTTAAGACTTTTTTTAGTTCAATTTATGAAAAGAAATCCTTCTTTCAGATTATAGATTGAAGCTAATGTAACAGAGAATTGATCTAGCTACTGCTAGCAATGTTTAAATATTATCGCAGTTATCTCGTAATGTTGATATTGAAGTTTGAATTTTGAAAATTTATATTTATTTATCAATACTGAAAATAATGACGGCGATTCAAAAAATAACAAAAACTAGCTCACGGTATGCCATCATAATACGTACTATCCACAGGCCCTCCATTTAACTGAGCCATTTTGATGGCCCTTACGGTTTCAGGAAGATACTTTGAAACAAAATTATTTGTATTTTATTTCATTTTTTTATTAATTGTTATAATTTTTATTTTGAAGAGAGAAGATATGTCCAGGGTCGGGATTCGAACCCGGGTGTCCCACATTTCCGTTGCGGTGCTCTGCCACCTGAGCTATCCTGGTCTGTACCACGGTCAGACAAATCCATTTGCTTCATCTATCACATAACCCTGTGTGACGGAACGGAAACGTGGGACACCCGGGTTCGAATCCCGACCCTGGACATATCTTTCCTCTTCACAATAAAAATATAAAATTTTTTTGATAATTTGAATGAAAAAAAAACCTGTACCACTACAACCAGTGAACGGATCCGGGCTTCAGTACATGACAGAGACTGTACTGTTTCAAGGACAACGGTTATTTTTCCTAGATCACGATCAACCCCCAGATTCCCCCCCCTACAAATTTTGGGTACCCACTTTATAGAGGCTGGGTGAGGCCCAGGATCTAGGACCCTAGATTCGATATGATCCATGATTAAATAAAAGTCCTACCAGCAGCGGGATTTGAACCCATGACCTTCGGCATGGATGAATCATCAGCCCTCTACCACTAAGCAACTCCGCCCCCCCCAAAAAAATACATCTAAAACTACGTTGAAATTAAAATATAATACATATGACGCCCTATCTACAAGTTAGCTCATGCTAAAGAGATTGCAGCCGACCTGGCTACCTGTAGAGCTGAGGCATCAGCAAGGCGGGGCAGGTGACAAGATCATTGTACTCGTCGCTCCATTGTGCCTCACTCCATTCAGCCCCGCTCCATTCACCGATCCGCTCCATCCTTCATTCAACATTCCATTCTTCATTCCCTTGTCAATAATCTAGCGCACAAAGGCATTCTTCTCTCTTCCTATTTTACGCCTAGTTGGGTCTTGGGGTAGCGTTACGTAAAGCTCATTAAAATTAACATACACAAATTGTGACTACATACATGTATATAAATGCATATATTTTTCATTTACAAACTTCCCGTCGATCATTACGCTCCCTGAAGTTATTCCATCCTGGAATCCTGGAATCTTGTAACACTACTTATCCGTAAGCTCCTCATTACTATGTTTGTCTTTCCAAACTTTGACTCTCGAACAAGCTCGAGGATAGATTGAAGCAAATTATGAACAGCTCACTTCGGTTTGCCTTGGACGCCCCGAGGAAGTCTCATGTGTCCCACTTCCATGACGAGTTAAAGTGGCTCTTCCCCTCCATCCGTAGACACTATTTCCTAGGTTCTTTCTTATACCAAACCATCAACTGACAACATCCCTCTTACATTTAGTATCCTTCAATTCAAATCCTCTATCCAATCCCAGGGCACAAGATCTCGCCTTTCCGACCATTGTACTCGTTCCGACAGAACCAAAACATTTGAACGTTCATTTCCCGCCCTTTCCACCACACTTTGGAACTCACTACCAACTGATATCAGTCATGCCTCTTCCTTATCCACATTCAAATCCAAGCTTTTTGTACATCTCCTAAATTCCCAAAGAGATGCTCTTTAATAAATAGCTCATATCCACCAGAAGTGGTAGATGAATTACTGTAAACATAACGTCATTACTTTTCTTATTGTTAGGCGGTTCCATCTGTTTACTTTTGTTGTCTCTCTCGGCTTAATTCTTGTTATTTTACCTTATATATATATATATATATATATATATATATATATATATATATATATATATATATATATATATATTGTTTCTTCCTCAACCAGAGCAAACCTTTTAGTTTGTATTTATTTTCATGTCATTATTTCAATTTTGTATTATTCTTATCATTTAGCTCTTTGTACACCTCTATAGTTCTGATGGGACCTGGTCCACGAATAAAATTATTTCTCTATTCCATTAGAGTGGAGGAAAATTGTAGAGGAGGCCAAGCCTTGTGAAGAAGAATTGCTTTTTCTGTCTGCTCCATGAAGATTTTTGGGTGCGAGTTACCCTTAAGTACGTCTTCTAACTAACATATATTTATAGAGTTAAGTTCCTTTAAAGTTATATATGCGGCAATATTGAATATCTTTACGCAAGAAAACCTTTAATAAATGACCTAATATATCAATTTTATTTTTGAAATTGATCTAGTTTATTGATACTTTAATTGTTTTTCAGGTCGCATGGGATACCTTCAGGAGTTTTGATGGTGAGTGTAAATACCATCTCATTTATTTTTCTCTATAAACCTATACATTATGGATAAAAATACATCAGTATATAATAGTGTTAATATGTTTTATACTGTTAAATATTCTGATTGATTTTGGAATGCAGAGTAATCCTTTAAGATGATTACTCAAATTATTATTTCTAACTTTAGTCTTAATTGGATTCTTTTCCAGAGGTCTGTGCATTTACTAATTTATTCATCAGTTATTACATAAATATATTATTCATAAATATATAGTGTATCTGGGTTAAGTAAGCACCCAAGGAATTAATATAGTTATACTTTATTTCTACGATTTTAAACAAGATTCGTAGTGATTCGGTATATACATTGAGGATTACCATAAAATACATTTACGATTATCTGTGAAACAGGCGTGCATCTAGAGTTCTTCTTGGTTAGGTGTGTCTTCTCCTGGTCTCACTGTCTTCGGATGCTCCTCCACGGCTCCGTCTCCTGTGTCTTCCTCGCTCCTTCCTCTTCGGGATCTCTCAAGAGAGTCCTTTTCAAATGGAACCCCCCTCCCTTTGTTCTTTCTTCACCCACCTTGACCATTCTACCTTGAGCGACCTACCTCTCGCAAAAACAAATATTGCTCTTTGTGTAAAAACATATTTGTCTCCCGGTACGACACATAGCAATATATTACCATTATATATGTTATGAGATGGGGAATTTTTAACCGAAAGGTGTATATCGGACTTTAAGATATTTGGTTCTTTATACACTTCATTGAAATATTAAAATAACATGTCACTTTTAGTCAATAAGTAATAGTGCTAAATATCATTCAATAAGAACAAAAAAAAAAAAGTACATTATCTTCATCATAGTCGTTCCTCCCTACCGCTCTGCAATGTGAGGTTTCTTTCTGTATAGCCCGGACCACACCGTACGATCTTCTACCATTTCTCTCCTTCTATTCCATTCCAGACTTCTCTTTGCGAAACTTTCCTTAATACCATCTTCCCAGGGGTCTTCCTCTGGACCTTCTTCCTTCAACCTTAGCCTCGTATGTCATCTTGGCCAGCCTGTTATTTTCCATTCTTAAAACAATATGTACATGCGCTCAAAATAAATACTTGCGAAAATGATAATAAAAATAAAGTCTAAAAATAAAATAATTGCTTACATTGATTCCATCATTACAATATTTAAAATTGGCCAGGGGTCCCCGAAACTAAGCATCTTCATAACTAAGCAGTCCGGGAGGCCCCTGCGCCCTTTGCGCGTCATTCGACGGAAGCTGGGATTTTGGTCAGTTATCTTGTTATTTTATTTTAATTATTCCAGTTCAAAAATGTACATTTAAGTTCTTAAAATACGATAATTTATTTCCCGTTGGTATAGTTAAACAATAGCTTGCTTTGGTTTAGTTTTGTGTTGAACGTCCTGGCCGAGCTTCCTCTGTTTAATTGATATGTCTGTTTTGAATTGTTAATGTGCTGCGTTTATCTTCGTTGTTGTGAATTCATGTTATGGTGAATGTCCTGATGGTGCCCGTGTTGACGAAATGTTTGACTGATTATTCTCCAGTATGTTTCAATTACATTATGAAAAACTATACTATTTTATTGTTTTCATCCATATTGATTTATATCGATGTTTATATCTCTAAGCACTTTTCAAAAAGCTGACTTTCGTGGGTTCACATATGTGCTTGGTTACCTTAACACGCTATTAAGTCATAGGTTCACAGCCTGGAATGTTTTAAAGGGAATCCTTTGTTATTACGTCCTTCGAGTGGGATGTAAAATGGAAGGCTGTGCGATCTCAGGTACTAGTTAAAGATCCCTATCCTAATTAAACCTGGATATTTAAAAATTTAGAGCTCCCACTGTAGCATCGCCCGATTAGCCATAGCAGCATAAAGTGACGTTAGATGAGTAAACAATTACTAACTATCATTATTAAAATTTTAAAAAAACTGTAGCGCTACAACCCGTGAAGGATCCTGTGTTTAGTACAGGATAGAGGCTGTACTGTTTCTTGGACCGCGGGTGTGCACGTAATTTCGACTAGATTCCTCTCAAGCTCAGCTTTTTACCTATTATATGGGTGAGCCTCAGGAGGGTCCTGGATCCCAAATCATCCATTCCGGCTCTTAACAGATTAAATAAAATCTACCCTAGCCGGATTCGAACCTGTGACTCAGGGTTCTACCACTGACGCTACTCCGCTGAACAAACAAACCAATCACGCTATAGGATTGTAGAAGGATCAGTCTTTCGGAGGAAAGTAAAAGATGGAAAAGAATAAAAGGGGGAGTAAAGAGAATGAGGTTGGATTTGAGGACAATCTTCGGAGAGTGGAGTTCCTCATCGGTCTCCCATGTCAAGGGTTCTCCTGTCCATCAAGGAAATTGTCCGCCATGGTGAAGAGTGAGTGGAGGCTGTGTGTCCGAGTGTGTGGAAATGTATTATTATTATGGTTTTGATAACCTATGCCTCACCTGTCTGGAGTTCAACCTGCGCCACAAATTATCGAAAGTTTGAAAGGGTACAAAACCTATGCATTAGGATTATCAATAATTATCCCCGCTATACGAAAATATCGACTATGCTTAGAGATCTTGAACTCCCCACTATTAAACAATATGTTTCATCCCAAACAAAAACATACTTTGAAAAAACTCCCAGCTTCCGAAAACCCATTAATCCGATAAATCGGTAACTATGACAAACATTCGCTACGACACTACACGCACAAAAGAACAAAACATATACTTCTTTCTTAATAAATCACTATTTGCAGGTATTGTAATCAAGTTATCTGTATTTATTTTATAGTTCTTTTTAATTATTCATTTATTTTCTATTTTATTATATTTGTTTACTTTATTATTATCATTTTTATTTATTTATTATATCAGTTTTATTTTTTTAATTTTTTTTTTTTGTTATAAGCTGTTTTTTTCTACATTTTTCCTGCTATTGTGAAACTTATTTATAAAAGGTAACTGTAATTAATTAAAATCACTGTCTTTAAACATGTAAAGGTAGTTCGGAACATGTATTCACAGATACTGCTTGTATATGTAAAATTGCAAATAAAGTTGTTTTGTTGTTAAAAAAAATAAAAAATTATTATGGTTTGTAGAAAAGACTTAGAAATTAGAGAATAGTCTAATATTGACAAGTAAACCATCCTTGGTTTAGGATCATGCAATATATTTAGCCGCGTCAAAGCATCTCTTTTAATAATATTACAATAATCATAATAGTAAAGATATTTGAAAAAAATTGAAAAGTTTTGTCCTTGGTCATTTCCTCGAATGGACTGATTCCGGAAGTGACGGTGAACAGTACAAAAGAGTTAGACCTAAATTACAATACACCAGAAAAGGAGCAGGAACCGGCTGCTCAGAACCGCGAGTATTTTTAAACAGTTATGAATATTACTAATTAATTTTTCATGCCTCACCTTAGGCTTCGAGATAATAATAATAATGAATATTTATTGAGAGGAAATATATAATTACCAATTGAAGCATATTGTTTGTTTGTTCATTTAACGTCACTTTTTGCAGCTATGGCCAATCGGGCGATGAAGCATATTGTCTTGTGCCAGTCAATAATGATTGCACCGGTTAGTCTGGGTGTCCAGCAAGTGAGTCATTCAACTGTTTGTAGTCTTGTCAGTCACGAGTGGCATGTTCAGGTCTAGGTAATGATTTATTAGTTATGTAAAAGCAAAAATGGATAATATGACGCAGGAATTTTAACTGAATGATTTGAGTAGTCTATAAGTGGATTTTTTTCGCATGAGCTTCCCAATCATATTAGAATGCTCGGGAAACATTCTACTTTACTATAGCTTTAGATATATATTTTTTAAATAATTTATTTAAAGAAATTTACAACTTTATTAAAAACACAACAAGTAAATATAATGATTGGTACATATTGGCATGAAAGACAAGTAGAGAAACTACCCAGTGGTATTACTCAAATAATAAGTTCAACTTAAAAGATAACGAGGCCATCTTCTCTTCAGACGCCTCGGAGGATTATCAGGAATTGAAGAGGTTGCGAGGTTTGAAACTAGGGGGTTTGAATGGAAATGAAGTTTGCCATGAAAAGATTGATATCGGATGCGGGCCAAATCAGCAACAAATGGGACATTAATGTCATTATGGATTACTTTGTTCGTTAAGGAGCATTGAGGATTTTACGGAGGATTTTAGATTGTAAGGATTGAATACGAGAGGAATTCGATGGAGTGGAGCCCCAAAGCTCTACGTTAGATATTTAAAAAATATTAAATGGTTCTCTTTCAGAAACGGTTATAATAATTTTATTTTCCTTAGGTATTTCATAATGCAAAAAATAAAATAAAAAATTTAAAAAATGGGAAAGAACTGGCCTGGATTTTCTTTGTCCCGATTCCCTTTGAAGTCTTCAGTTCTATTTAATTCTCCTAAACTTAAATTACAAGCTTGGATATAATTTATAATCTGGTCTATTGTTTTAGTTTTTTCATTTCTTTTTTTGAAAATGGCGACGAGGGATATAAAAAGCATTCTGGGTTATGAAAACTTGTTATATTAAACGTTATACAAAGAAGCTCTTAGCTCATGTAAAACGCCTTTGCTAGGCCATGTATACTTTTTGGAGTTGAGATTTTTTTTTACTATTATTTTTCTTTTTAACAATCACTAATCCCTTCATAAAAAAAATAAAAAATAATGATAATGTTTTAACACGTAATAGGTCATTTTAGCCTGGCCATCATTCATATTTTGACCATATGACTATTATTCATATGATGGTGTACTATTTTTATGATATGACGTTAACTGTGCAGGGACGTGATTTCCCCAACCCCTCAATCACTCTCCACCGTCAGAAAGTAGGTACCCTTCTAAATAATAGATGCTGGGTGAACATCAGGGCTAGAGGTTGAGGGTCTGTAGGTTCCACATGGTCCACCCGTGACTGTTAACAGATTAAAAAATATATCTGCTACAGCTGGATTCGAACCTGGAGTCTTCATGATATCAACTCAGTCTTAATCTGTTAAATATTGAATTTCATATTTTCCCTTTGAGCTGACTGATATTTTAAACAAAACGTTCTAGCGTTTGAAAGGTTTCAGTTTAAATTAGTGAAAAAAAAGGTGGAACGGGGCCGTTTGAACCTCTTCTTAAAGGAGGCGAATGAATGGACACATTGTGGCTCTAATTTAGTGCCGAGGTAATTCTTTTGTAATTGCAATTGAGGTTGGGAGGGGGGCCTCCAAGTTGGGGCTGCCGAATCAATTTGGCCGATAATTCTTTCGCCCCCCCACCCCGACCACTTTCCTATATTACCGTCTCTTTTTTACCTCAAATTTATTTTACCTTTGAGGTCTAAACCAACCGCAAGTCCAATTACAAATAACAAAAAAACCTAGTTGTATGATTGATTTAATAATTGAAATGCTATTTCAGGCTACTTTAACACTTACTAAACAAATGCTCTAAGCTCCAAATTAATTACAAAAGACTCATCTACATGAATATTATAACACCTATTTGGACTTACGGAATAGAGCTTTGGGGGTTCAATAATAATATCCACAATCCGAATTTATTTGTAAAATCATCAACGTTCCTTACTTACTTTGTTACGAATAAAGTAATCCACAATGACCTTGATGTCCCATATTTGTCCCAAACTCGATATCAATCCTTTCTATGACAAACTTTATTCCCTCTCGAACCCACTAGTTCTAAACCTAGCAACCTTTTCAATTCCTGATAATCCTACGAGGCATCTGAAAAGATGACCTCGTGTCCTTCTAACTTGAATTTTTTAATCGAGTTCTACCACTCGGTAGTTTTTCTACTTGCCTACAGCCATGCCTTTATGTATCACTCACGCCATTATATTTACTTGTTGTATTGCTTTAATGAGGTTCTAAAGTTCAATAAATACATTTTTAAAAATTATATGCAGTGAGGTAGCTAATTGTTACTGTTCTATAAGAATTGGTTCTAAAACCGACAGAGGCAGGATAAATTACTTACAGACCCTCTTGGGGCTCACCCATCCTTTATGAACTAGGTATCATCAATTGGGGACTGGTGCGGGGTCGGTTATCTCAGCTACAATCACCTCCTGCACAACCTTCTTCTTCCTCTGGTGGCTTCAGCGTCGAGGTATCGCATCAACCCAGGATCTCCATCGGTCACTGCTCTCGCCATAATCCTCAGCTTCTGCACGTTCTTCTCTCCTGCTTGTCCCAACTTGGAAAAGTAATTGCAGTAAGTCTGCCTTGGTCTCCCTCTAGGTCTAGTCCCCACGGGTTCGGCTTCCATTAAGTTTCTTGGATCACAACCTTTGGCTTTGAAACTGTATTGAACCTAAGACCTTTAGTGGGCTGTAGTGTGTTTATTACTAATGTCGGCTTTCCTTTCTTGAATTCCACCTTTAATTTAAGAAACAACTGTAATGATAATCCTGCTAAATGTTCATCTTAAAAAAAAAATAAAACAAGCAATTCCCATTATGTTAGGCTGTAGAATATATGGGATTGGCAAAATATCTATAAGTTAGTAAAAATTATATATTTATACTTTGTTTCATATAATTTTTATACTCTCGAAAATAAAAATGATCACGAGTTTAAGTTGGGAAAAAAGTTAGTAATTATGGTACCTATAATTACCAACTAAATTTCCAAGTATAGATGCTGTTTGTTGAAACGTTTATTTCTTGATGAAATGGTTACCGAAATACACAAATTTCCCATAATTACATTATTTTTTTCTCACTAAAAGTCTCGGGAACCTGCGGAACTGTCACCCGGAATTTTTTTAGGTTTTGTTGAGAAGCTTCTGTGCATCTTTTTTTTTTCATTTAATATATAGCCGTTTAATTCAACTCGCAAAAAGTGGGTTGCCCAATGTTTTTAACTAACCAAGTGGACAAAGCACTGTTAGACCTGTACCTGAAAGGTGGACAATTCACCCTCTGCTTGAAATTGTAGTTTTTGACACTATTTTAAATGGAAAATACTTTTTTGCATTGGAAAGTGATGTTGGGTCTTGTGCATATGACGTTGAGTGAAAATAATCTAGTAACTCCTTTAATGAAAAAGAGTTGACAAAGCCAGCTTTAAATGTTACCATATATTAATATTTTTTAAAATTATTTATTTAAAAAATTAAGAGCACCTACTCCTTGCTAGACTCATCTTTTTTTAAAATTAAAATTTATTTTATTTCTGTGTTTATGGTTAGGGTTTCTGTGGTTATCTGCAAGTGAATCTGTTAATTATAAAATTAATTTAATAATAATAAAAATATGTTCGAACCTTTAGGTTTTTATTAGTTACGCTTATTTCTAGGCGAGATAAATAATTACAGTATTTAATCGAATTGTTATAAAGGTGGATAAATAGCTGCTATGGTTATGTAAATAGTAGTAACATTTATATAATTTTTATTTAGCCAATATTAAACCATTTAGCTCATTTAACTAATAATTAATATGATTTAGGACTGTTCATATTTGCCAGTGTTGTTGCAAATTGACGCATTCCTTGTTTTCATAGCCATTTATGTAATATTATCTTACTTATAATTGGATACCCAAGATAAGGGGGGGAAGTCTGGTGGTTGAGCGTGATTTAGGACAAATCACCTCCTTGCACATTACGGTCTCTACTATGTACTGTACTCCAGACCGTCGCTGATTGTACAATTTTTGGAGTTTAATCCTTAAGAAACGATTTTCATATTTAGCCCGCAGTGTGAAAATTTTATGAGGAGTAAAATCAAGTTTTAAATAAAAGTGGCGAGTAACGCCCCCTTCTCGATAAGATTGTATTATTGGTTTTATATAATAGATAGAAGTTAAAAGTTAAATTTCGGACTAATCGGGAAGAGATACGTGTGTTATCTATGGTAACAGCGTATTCTATTGATTTATTCTCCAAGTGTTGAAATGCGATAATGTTTTGTACAGGAGCCTTTTTAAAGACACCTGTCCAAACAAACACTATTACTGCTCTTATTTAGATTCCGCCTTAAGCTGTTGGGGTCCATTCATATCACTTGGGTACGACCTCAACAGGCGACAGGGCAGCGTTGCTCTGATAAGAGTAGGAAATTGACTAGCTATCTAACAAGGCTGAGTAGTGAATATTTAATTGTGTACAGTGTGTGACGTTTAGTGTGTTGTCCAGCTAGGACAGGAGTTTAGGAAGTGGACAGGCAGTGATCATGCTGGGGTTAAATACACCTCTACCGGACTCTGAAGATGAGGCCCCGTTCAAAAAGGAAAGACAGGGAAGAATTCGGTTGTGATTCGGGTGTCATTTTGATACCTTGTAGCAAAGATGCGTATTCTACACCAGGGCGAACTGCCAAGCTGTTAGTCGTTAGTTTGGGTATGTTTTGGTTAGTACTGATCTGCTTAGATCTCTTTTCTTCCATTTTTTTCTATGGAGGCATTTACTATAAGAAGCGATGTGCGCTCCCTCGCAATTCGAGCATTTTGTTCGTGTTCACCTAGTTGCGGAGATTCAGAAATGTTATGTGAGCCGCTGCATCTTACACATTTTACGGTGTGGTTGCAGTAGTTTTTTGTGTGCCCAAATTGCTGACATTTATAGCACTTAGGATATCGTGATATGGTGTTTCACCACCATGAATATACATCTATATGAGTTCAGATGACAATTTTAGTGTTGCAACAAGTCACCGCACCCACTATTCGTCCGGAAGACGGCCTACAATATAAGCCGAAACGTTGGCACAATTAATAAAAAATATATATTTATAATTTTAATTAAAATTGTTCACATTAATTTAAAATAATTTACAAATTAAAAGAAAATAATACACGACGATAAGTATCAGTAGAGAGCGATTAATTGACAAGAACACATTTAAAACTCATTAGACATGGAAAGGGGCAAACTCCAGTCGCCTGTCGGAGCTGACAAACACACTTTTTTTTCTTTCTTACTTATGTTTATAAAATTGTAAAATACATTATTTATTTAGTTACTTGGGGAGTGTACCGCATTAAAGCGTTGATGAATCTCTATGGATAATATGTACATTCTTCTTCGAACATTAAATTCAAACAACAAATACATGTATTTATAATCCAATATATATTGATCAAAGTTATCCCAAAACGCTACACTGGGAGAGTGGATAGTCGGTTGCAGCCTAACCTAGCAAGAAGCTGATTTTATAACCGACTTGCTGGGGAGTGTGCCTTAGAGATAGGAACATCCACTCACTATTGAGAATATATTTATATAAATCCTTAGCAAGATATATCTAGTGTGTACTTTTATGCCTACATAGTCAGATCTACTCTAGCGTTCAAGGACCTCTAAGGTAGATCAGCGGCCGAAATCCACCCTCTAACTTATAAACTTTATGGTAAATATAAAAAGATCGGGATTTTTTTCATTTGATCTAGATCTAAGAATATTTATAGGAGCGGTCTGTGGTCTAGTGGTTAGCTTAACAAGCTACTAACAGTCTAAAGTTTGTCATGGTCCATTTTTGCACTTGATTAGTATCAAGCTGAATCTTCGTGAATAGCTACGTTTCGATGATACGCCCAACAATTTCCTGTGCGAAAATTAGCGATTGTGGTAGCTAACAGAGGTAGCAAGGATAAAATATGTAGATTTGATGATTCTCAAAAATTTATTAGTAACTGTTTTTTTTTAGTTAAATTTCAAGATAATTACCTAAATTATTTGAAAAAATATTTGTCCTACAAAATGTATGGTTTGATCAAAGAGTCCCCTCCTTCCAACATGTAGCAATAACAAAGTAAAAAAAAATCAGCTGGTTAGTAATCATTTTTGATGACCTCGTTATCGATACATGTTGGAAGGAGGAGACTCTTTGATTAAACCACACATTTTTAGGACAAATATTTTTTCAAACAATTTAGGTAATTATCTTGAGATTTAACAAAAAAAAGTAGTTGGTAATAAATTTTTGAGAATCATCAAATCGACATATTGTATCCTTGCTACCTCTGTTAGCTACCACAATCGAGAATTTTCGCACAGGAAGTTGTTGGGCGTCTCATCGAAACGAAGCTATTCACGAAGATTCAGCTTGATACTAATTAAGTGCAAAAATGGACCATGGATCCTGGACTATAAGCCCAAGATAGTGGGTTCGTAGCCCGGCAGATGGCCCTTGGATTTTTTAAAGGGAATAAAAAATTCTTAGTCTGTGCTATGTCAGGAACTCGTTAAAAATCCATATCCTATTTAAACCTGGAAGATCCTATTCAACCTAAATTTAGAGCTCTCAATGTAGCATCGTCCGATTAGCTACGGCAGCATGAAGTGACGTTAAACAAACAAAAACAAGTCTGTTCGAAACCGATACATGTTGATAGATACTCATGGCTTCCGCTGGAGGTCTATTATATCAACTCCATGGCATTATTAAATGACACTCATGGTATCAAATGACTCGATATGATACCTTATGGATATTTTATTATATAGATAAAGACGAGCATTAGGTAATGATGATATACGAATGAATATACGCGCCATTTGTTCGCTTTCCACTACCAGCACTCCAGCCCGGGCCCTCCACATTACCACCCCTAACACACACGAACACACACATACGTACACAGCTGCTACACCTGCGCTCTCTGGGGACAGCGATATTATATCGCTCATAAATATTAACCTTCTGCATCGGCAGGCAATTATCTAAAAAGCTACCTAATTTATTAGCACGTGTCTCTAAATTATTAGATTCTGATTATAAATTCTAAAATAAATAAATATGTATCACTACAGCCCGTGAGCGTGTCTCGGGTCCAATACTTGTTAGAGACTGTATCATGGACAACGGTTGTGTAGGATTTGTCCTAGATCATGCTCGATTAAAATAAATATAATAATATAACTTTTTATGTTGGATTTAAATAGTCTGGAGGTGCAGTCAAAATAACACTAAATAAGGCAAACTTATTTATTATAAGTGCGGACGTTTCGAGCTAGGTTGTAGGCCATCTTCAGGCCTGACCACTATGTAAAATAAGTTTTTATATTTACATTTTTTTTTAATTGAAATTTGGTTATAGACTTATCGAATTCGCTACTGATTCGATTGATCGATTTAGAATAGTACCTAGCGCGCATGGCAGACTTGGTTAGTGCCTATATTGGGAATAGCTTCCGATCCGAGCAACTCCCGGTCAGGTAAATAAGGGTTCCCCTTGTACTAGGAATAGCAAAGAAATTAGTTTGGCCAGCAAATATTTGCTCCGAGAGAGAGCCCTGGATTGGATACGGCCGAAGCAGCGATCCTTGGATACTTGCTGGGATCCTTACTGTTCGTTTCGCCTTCCGGACCAGTCATTATGGGCTGTTAGTCGAGCCATATTTACCCTCGGAGTTCTGCTCTGTAAAACACTTATTAATCCTCTTAAAACAAAAATATTTGTTTACCTCTGTAATATTTCGCTGCTTAGAAATAAGTCTTTACTGATATATCAAACCATGATTATCGTATAATTTTAGTTTAAGCTCGGCCGGTAGTGTAACCCAAATTTCATGCTTATAATCTTTTTTGCGGTCGTTTAATGTGCGAGGAACCCAATTTTCAAGCTTTTTGACTTTTCCAATCAAAACAATCGCCTCGAGATGGTCATCGATGGATTTGCTGACTTCAAGTTCCCTTGCCAGTTCCCAACAGTTGTTCTGGGAATTTCTTGCACGTGCACCAGTCATTTCGGCCCGGACTTCGCTGATGTGTTTGTCCTTTTGTGCCCCGTTCCGGTCGAGTTTGAACTCAAAAAATTAAATTATGCCAAAATCACGCTTTGACATCTCAGTAAAGACTGAATTATTTCCATCTAACAAAATGTTACTGAGGTAAAATAGTATTTTTATTTACAAGAGAAATTATATGTGTTTTTAGAATTATAAAAGTCACAAGTCCAACAAACATGATAGGCCAGCGGCCAGGTACCAAAAAAGGGCTTGAGGTCGCAATAAAATGTAGAGAACTGCATTTTTGATTTGTCGTAAGGGCATGTCTGAGCAGTCTAAGTCCTAGTTCGCAACCGAAAAAACGGATGAGAAAACTTTTGGTGGGGAAATGACCTCGGGGTGGCTCCCCCCCCTTGCATAGTATTACCATTATTTATTTTTTTAAATAATTAAACATTTATACTTTACAATAAACAAGCGGTTTTAGTTCGATTCGTGGCGTACAAGTTCATTTTCTTTGGAAAAAATGACCAATTTTCAAAGGGGCGTAACTCAGAATCTATTAAAGCTATTTAGTTGCGGTTGGGCTCAAATCATAGAAAATTTAATCTAAATTAAAAATGGTTACTAATGTTTTTGATCAAAATCGCACCAATTGGGAGATATAGGCCAAAATCTGAAATAATTCCGAAAATGTCGAGGTTTTTCGGGCACCAAAAGTTTTCCCATCCGATTTTTCGGTAGCAAACTTGGATTTCCACTACTCAGACATGCCCTTACAACAAATCTAAAATGCAGCTCTCTTCAATTTATTGCGACCTTCTAGTACTTGGCCGCTGGCCTATAAACAGTTTACTTTTTGGAGGAGTAGTTTTAAAGTGATAACATTAATGAGCAAACCTGATAGGATATGATGTGAGGGATAATAAAGCTTAGTGATGGCTCAGATTGGTCAAGTCCTCTTCGATTTTTTTAAAACAAACTTTTGGTGGAGTTACTGATTTAAAAGTTGTAGAAGAAAGTGATGCCACGCCACATGATATATTTCCTTATCAGCTTGGTATCACATTTTCACACTTCCTTTATTCCCCCCATCGCCGCTAGATACCGCTGGCAGCGCTAGCCGTGTTCTTTATGCCCCCGCCTTCGCGTCCAATTAGCGGCCCTTTCCTCTCCCTCTTCGCTAACGGATCCTCAGGATTTATCTGACGTCACCGTTAATGGCGTCATTAGGGGATGTCGGTCACGTCATCGAGGTAGTCCTGGAAGTCTTCGATGTCCTGCAAGTCCTGAAGATTTCCTCTTCCGAGGAATGCGGTGTCCATTAGCATTTATTAATTGGATGCGATTCGTCATGATGGTTCCTCCAATAACTGGGGGTGGGGTTTCGTTACGATCTGTTCCTTTTGTTAGCTTACTGGATGTTAGATCTAGTACTGACTTTATTTACTTAAGATCTGAGGGTAAATCAGCTGATGAAGGAATAGGATACAAAAGAGTTTTTGAAGGATTCAACTTACTTTCTTATTATTTCAACAACTAATTTTCTACGAATATTTCGAAACAGCACTTTTTTGGTAGTGAATAGTATTATATAAATCTTACATCTATCTATCCCTTACCCTGGTCCTATATATCCTTGAAGGACCCTGGCCTCCTCAACAATCCTCTTCCATTCAGAGCGATCCTCTGCACTCTTCTCCATCTTCCCACTCCCAGAAGCTGGGCCCACCTTAACCTCGTCCTCTTCTACCATCCCCTCGTCCCTCCGTTATCTTCCTTGGTAGTCTTTCCTGATCCATTCGATGCACCTGACCCAACCATCTTATTTTTCTTTGTTTTAATGTATGGAATTAAATCGAGGTCTTTGTACAGGTCTCAAAGGTAAATATTGGTTTTTACCCTGTACATATTTCCGACTTAGGTTGGCCTTATATTTTTCTCAAGATTTTCCTCTCCCAAGCATTAATGGAACTCTCTTGTAAATAACGCTTATATACTGGTGCTAAATCTAGATATGACTGAGGAATGGACCGACAGACCATATCCCTGTCCCTAAAGGTCTCAAACAAGGATGTTTCCTAACCCCATTTTTTTTTTACCCTGTATGTTGAAAAGATCCTAAAAAATGGAAAATGAAATGTTGAGGAATGGATGGAAAAACAGATAATAAATTCCTTTGCAGCATACAATTTGCTGAAGACCAGGTGATAGCAGCAAGTGATGATGAAGATGCCAGCTACACGTTAAGGAAACTACAGGATGGATATCCTGCTTGGGGTCTGGAAATGAACAGGCTGAAAACTGAGTACATGGCAATATAAGAGTTTTGTTCCTCGAAATTGAAGAAAAACTTGAATTTCAATATCTTGGAAGATGGGTTACTGACGGTGGCAGCTCTCACAAAGATATAACTAAAATATTGTAAGAGTTAGAAAACTTATTGGGTGCCTTGCCCCTGTTCTTCCTCTGTCCTTCCTCTGTACTCTTGCATTATTTAGGCCCTCTCCGTTCCTTCGATTTACTTTGTTCTTTTTGCTGTGGTAATTGCCTTCTCTGACATGACTTCCCATGTTTATAGCTAAAATACCTTTGTCCATGATGTTTTGAGCCTACTCGGGCTTTTTCCAGATTAATTTTGACTTGTCTCATCCAGGATGTAGCAGTCTTGAACCGCTGTATATAGATAGCCTAGAATTCTGTTGGTAAAACTTTCGTCTCCGCCTTCTGATCCCGACAGCTTGTCTGTGGTTTCTCTTAAGTGCAGCCTGTTCCCTTCATCGTTGTGTTTTGGTACAATAAAGTTTTCATAATTATTTTTCTTTCCTCTGTGAGGATGTTTTCCAGGTCACCCTTTGTGTGTAAGGTCAAGGTCTCACTGGCGAAAAGCACCTCTGGTTTAATCGGTGTGTTATAATGACCAAGTTCTACAACAGAGTACCTACTACACTGTGTCTTGTATAAGTTTCTCTCCATTTGCAATAACTTATTCTTCTGCGAGATTGTCTCTTTGCCCGTTGGTTCTAGATATATCATCTTCATCTTGATATTTAAAGCGAGCGAATCCATTGTGTTTTAAATTCGGTATGTCGAATATCGTGCAGAATAATTCTATTTTTTGGAAAGAGATAGGCGCATTGCTAGAGTAATTCTCTCTGTCTTATTTTATGCCTTTATTGACCCTACCAACTGCTTCTAGCTTTTCTCGCGGAAAAAATGGCCCAATATTTTTCTTATTTCTCTGAAATTCCATAGTTTTAAAAGACCTAGTTTATAATATTATCGACCGGTGTGGCTCAGTGAATGATTTGCAGTGCCAGGTTCAAATCCTGCTGCTAGCAGACTTTTATTTAATCTATTAGCGGCCGGAGATAAAACCTATGGGATCTAGAACCCTCTTGGGTCTAGATATATGAGTCAGCCTATAAAGTGGATACCAAAAATGTGGGGGGGGGGGGTGAAATATGGCGGTTAAGGGTGATCAAGAACGAATCACCTCTATGAACAACCGTTGTCCAAGAAATAGTCCAGTCTCTACCATGTACTGAACCCAAGACCCTCCTAGGGTTGTAGCGATACAGGATTGTTTTTATAAATATAAATGTACCTTTAAGCTTTAATTTATTTTGTCTATCGCAATTTCTTCCTCTACTTTTTATATTCAAAGGAGTCCTTTTGTGAGTGCTTAAGGAACGCAACACCGAACACATGTTTATAGTACCAACTTGTCGACATGGTGCGGTGGAGGGTGTGTTTGTGTTTTGTTGCGTAGTATTGAGGGGATGAGTGAAGTTGTCATAACAACCGATCTTGCTTCCCATTGGATGAACCATTATGCAGGCAGAGACATCTAGCGGCGAACAGGTTGCTATTACAAGCGATCCATTAATTATTTCAATTGTCAATTATCTCTAGTGCATTGTATCGTCGTTGGGTGGCTTCATGCCGTCAGGACCTACAATAGCATGCCCTCGCGATGTATCGATTACCTTCTAGCATCGATTATTTTAGGCAATATCCTTGGTTTATAATTATTGAGCAATATTAATGTTTTGATTATTATTAAAATTGATGATATTTACACACTTTTATTAGCTCCTCCTAATCCTAAAACTAGCTCTATGAAGGTTTTAGCCTCTCATAACACGCCATTATATTTAGTGGTTTAGCCCCCCTCATGAATTCGGTAGATTTGCTTTGTAAAGTTTGCAAAGCTTTTCACCTTTGTTAATTACTTGATATAACTGTAAAGGTCACATCTCCTGGAACATTTCCATTCTCTAATCTAATTATCTCGGCTGGAAATCAAAGCGATGAGGTAGTCGTGCGGATGGCCACTCCGGATATTAATGTATGATAATTAATAAAAAAAATTTCAGAACCTCCTTTATTATATGAAATTATAATTACAAATGGTAAAAACTTCGGATTCTATATAAATAAAAACCTTCTTCTACCTTTCGGTATTTCAAGGCCTTACATCGGGCTGAGTCCGCTGGAGGCGGAATTAATAATTACGCGATTATGATGTTTACAATGGTTACAAGGTTTTTATTAATATCGACAGTGAGCGATAGTTCGTTAGTTAGAATAGACAAAACATATATACCACTAATAAAATATACCACTCCATTAAGGTAGGTTATTATGAATGTCGGGATTTAAGTTCTTTCAGGATGTTTCAATTAAGGCTAAAGCTAGCGGTGGTAACTATGAGGATTTACCGACAGTTGAAAGTCGCCAACCGGGAGTAAGGGCGCATCTGTACATTTTTCATTTTATTTAGATTTATATATAATAAAACATGTGAATATAATGCAATTAAATTATGATTAAAATATTACGTATAACTTGCATGTGAGGGAGCTATCTGCAGCCCCCTGGTGAATAAGTGGTTAAGTCTAATTTTCTCCAAAATGAGTTTCTTGTACTTAAGTGAGGGGAATCGTAGTGAATAAGGGCCTAAGTAATCCATTTGCTTGAAAAGGAGTCATTGCTTACATTACAGCTCCATTTCAAGCCAAAAACTACGAGAATGATACGATTCCGGTTATCTGAAAGCAGTTAACTCTCTAGAGAAACTTTGACTTAACAACTTATTGTAGTGGGGCTTGTATACTTTTAACTTAAGCTGTGGCATTGAAAAAAGACAGGTTTATAGAAATTACATTAAAAGTACCTCAAAATATTTAAGTGTTCAAATTAGCTTAAACATTCTGTCATTTTAATACATTGTATGGCCAGCTATTAATCAAATATTGTTCATAATCGCACGAGAACCTAAATAACTGTGAACTCCACATTTTTTTTCTTATTTTTATGTGCCATTAAAATAAATTTTAAGAGCGGAGTGGCTCTAGTGGTAGAGCACTGAGTTGGCATGCTGGAAATCCTAGTTTAAATCCCGCTGCGGGCAAGACTTTTATGTAGTCTGTTTGTTGCTGGAGGTAGATCATATAGGATCTAGGACCCTCCTGGGGTTCACCCAGCCACTATAAAATATTATAAAAATAGGGTACCCAAAATAAGGGGGGGGGGGGGAAATCTGGCGGTTGAGCGTGACCTAGGACAAGTCACCTCCTTGCAGAACCGTTGTCCATGAAACACTACAGTCCCTGCCATGTAGTGAACCCCAGGCCGTTCACGGGTTGTAGTGGTACAGGTTTTTATTAATATAAATTTTAATTATTTTAATAAAAATTTGATGCTTGAAAATAACATTATGTTGTACAATCTTGGCGCATGTTGCATATTATAATAATTTATAAGTCCTGCCTTGAACTTTTTTAAAATTTTATTATTCAATGAAATTTGTAACTATATTGTTCTAATATAAGAAATAAATGGAATGAATAGTAAATATTGGCATGGGTAAAGACAAGTAGAGAAACTACCCAGTGGTAGTACTCAAATAAGAAGTTTAAGTTACAAGGTCACGAGGCCATCTTCTTTTCAGACGCCTCTGAGGATTATCGGGAATTGAAGAGGAAGCTAGGTTTGAAACTGGAGGGTTTGAGTGGAAATGAAGTTTGACATGAAAAGATTCATATTGGATTCGGGCCAAATCAGCAACCAAATGACATTAAGGTCATTATGGATTACTTTGTTCGTAACAAAGTAAGGAGCATTGAGGACTTTACAAAGGATTTTTTATTGTAAGGATTGAATACGAGAGGAATGGAGCCCCAAAGCTCTGTTCCGTAAGTCCAGATGGGTCTAATGATTTTCATTTATATGAGTTTTTTGCAATTAATTGGGAGCTTAGAGCGTTTGTCTAGTAAATGTTGAAATAGCCTGAAACGGCGAGCTGTTTCTTGTCGTTTCAGTCTAGTATGAGGATTCCAGGTTAATCGTTTGTCAAGGAGTAGTCCTAAGTACCGGACCTGTTCTACAGGAATCAGTGGGATGTTATAAAACGGTACAGGAGGGCAGGAAGTCATTGGTTTACGACGGAGGTCCTGAACTTAACCAAGCAATAGAGCTTGGATAGCAAAACGTATTGAGCCCAAAGCGATGGTGAACGATCAGCTCTCGCAGTCACAGAAAAGTTGTACAAAAATTTAAATAACAATGTTAAAGTTTTCTGTGAAATCGACTTTTCTTAGTCACTTCATCATCATCATCGATTTGATTACCATTGCTCGGTTGTTACCTGCTATTTCTAGACCCTATGTCATCAATAAAATGGGAACCAATTGTCGGGGGGGGGGATCTCCAACAAATCACCTCCCTGCTCAACCGTTGTACTATATATTATACCATCTCCGCTGCGCACTGAACCCAAACCCCTCCTGGATTGTAGTGGTTCAGTAATTTATGTTTTATTATATAGTATTAAGGAAATGAAGATTATGCGAAAAAAATATATTATGGTAAATCTCTCCGCTTAATTTTGTTGTTGGTGGGAAAAATGAAATTGAAAAGAAGGAAAAAAATAAAAAATATGAGATATGATTTCCATGAAAGCACTACGGACTAACAAAGCCAGGTTTTTTCATCGGCGGCGAACCAACCGTGAAAACAGCTCTTCATAACAGCCCTCTCTCTCAGTCTCTGATCCTTTCTCCTCGGCTCGATTTAACACTCCATTTGTTTTTACGAGCAAAAAATATAACGAAATGAATAATCATGGGAGGGATTGAGAATGTCTTTATGTCACATTGTGTCGTTACAGGTCGAATGATTAGCAACCTAACCAGATCAGATCTTTCATCTTAAACACCTCTTGTGTAGGTTTCATAATATATGTATTCTTGTTATTGACTTAAACAACTGTTATTTTCTTTTTTTTATATATATTTTTTTACCTGTACCACTACGACCCGTGAACGAGTCTGGGGGTTCAGTACATGGTTGAGACTGTACTGTTTCATGGACAACGGTTCTGCAAGGAGGTGACTTGTCCTAGGTCACGTTCAACCGCCAGGTTTTTTCCCCCTTATTATGGGAACCCTATTTTTATAATTTTTTATAGAGGCTGGGTGAGGCTCACGAGGGTCCTAGATCCTATATGATCCGTCTCCGGCTGCAAACAGACTAAATAAAAGTAACTGCCCGCAGCGGGATTTGAACCAGGATTTCCGGCATGGTAACTCAGTGCTCTACCACTGAGCCACTCCGCTCCCTATTTCTTTATATATAAGCTCAATAATTAATTTATTATTTATTTATGTGCCGATTTGATGGGTCAAGTCCCGCTGCTAATCAAGCAGACTTTTATTTAATCTGTTGAAGGCCGGGGGTGGATCCTACGGGACCTAGAACTCTTTTGAGGCGCAACCAGTCTCTATGAAGTGGAAACCCAAAATAGGGGGGAAATCTGGGGGTTGAGCTTGTCGTAGTGCAAATCACATCCCTGCACAACTGTTGTTCAATACAAACCGTGATAGAACAGTTTCTATCACGTATTGAAAGCATGACCCTTCTTGATTTGTAAGAGTACAGCTTTTAAATTTTTTTATATACAATCCACATTCCACCAAATCGTAAAGAATTTTACTAAAAATCATTTTCTCTGGTTTTACTTCCAAAAACAAAGTAGTATTGAATTATGTAATTGGGTTTTTAGTTACGTTTGGAATAGCTGCAGAAGGTTTCTTTATTCCAATAGAGGCGTGTTTTCGTTATATAGATTTTGTTCATACCATTTCTATAGAATACAAAATTGTAAAGATTAAGATACTTAACAACATTTAAACTTTAAAAAAATCAAAAGCAATGGAAAAATTGAACATACAATGCTTAACTCTCTATGTGGTGTAGTGATTAGCCTAGCAACCTACTGTGCCACTGTGGGGACGTTAAACTGGGGCCCGAGCCTGTGCGATGTCAGGTACTTATTAAAGATCCTATCCCAATTAAACCTGGACAGGTAAAATTTAGAAAGCATCATCAGGGCCTAGCTCGAGAATATTCACATCAATGAACCTCAAATGCAGCCCATCGCTCACCAACAGGCAAGACGTTTTTAGAGTTTGGACTGTTGATTTGAAATGTGTCACATTTTGGCTACAGTGAAGTGGTAGTATTTCATCGAATGTTCTGTTCGTACTCGAATTGCTAAGCATTGACTATTTAGTTACTTTACAATATTTTACAGAGTAGAGTCTGTAGTTTTTTAATTACTCAATGTCTCTTTAATTTTTTTAATTTATTCTGTTAAATGTTTAATTTAATTTTCTGAGATAGTAAATATATTAAAATGTATTCCATGAATATTTAGTATTGTAAATTAAATGGTAAAAAGTAAATTTGGAATGGAACGCTAATGTTATCACTGATAAAAAAAAATTAGAAGAAGGTAGCATCATTTCATGAAATATTCATAACCTCTTCGCCAGCGAAATTTCAAAACCGTCCAGAAATTATTTATTTAATATTGTTTAGATAGGGCCACATCTCCACCACCCCTCCTCCCCAAAAAAATAAACCTCGTAGCAATGTTTTTTTATAAATACTGTGTTCAGGAAAAACTGAATGGCAAGAATAAGAATTGAAATATGCATGAAAAAAATTATATTTTTACTATTGATACTCTACATGACAATCATTAGACCCATCTGGACTTACGGAATAGAGCTTTGGGGCTCCACTAAGCCATCGAATTCCTCTCGCATCCAATCTCTACAATCCAAAATCCTTCGTGAAATCCTCAATGCTCCTTACTTTGTTACTAACAAAGTAATCCATAATGACCTTAATGTCCCATTTGTTGCTGATTTGGCCCGAATCCTATATCAATCCTTACATGACAAACTGTATTTCCACTCAAACCCACTAGTTTCAAACCTCGCAACCTCTTCAATTCCTGATAATCCTCCTAGACGTCTGAAAAGAAGATGGCCTTGTGACCTTCTAAGCTGAACTTTTTATTCGAGTACTACCACTGGGTAGTTTCTCTACTTGCCTTTTCATGTCAATTTATTCATTCATAATATTTACTTGATGTATTCTGTATACAGTTGTAAATTACAATAAATATATTTAAAAAAAACAAAACAACTATTGATACTCGTATGTGGAAAATCTCTATTTCGAAAAATCAAAATCGGACATTGATTAACTAAAACTAATAGTTTTCTAAATATTCAATGTTTTAACAAAAATAAATATTTAAGAATTGAAAAAAAACTATTGATTCCAAATAATATCTTTACTTTGTATTTAAATCTTCAGGATTAAATAATAAGATATAGAATGGGCAGTGGTTAAGTTAGATTTTGTCCAGAGAGAGTTAACTGCTTTCAGATAGAGTGGTGGTTCGTATCATTCTCGCAGTTTTTGGCTTTAGTTGTAAAATAAGCAATAACTCGTTCTCAAGCCAAGCCTTACTTAGTCACTACGAAAATGACTCGATTACTTAAGTTCTAGAAACTCGTCATCATACTGAACCACTAAATTACCGGGACTATAGATATCCTGTCATGATTTATAGATCTTTTTTTGTCATTTTATAAACACTTAATGATTTGTATTATGTAGCCTCCTTGCCAGATATATACATATATATATTGTGTGTTTTTTCTCTTCATGTTTGTTATTCTAATGGGACTTAGTCCGAGGATAAAGTTACTTTTCTATTCTATTCTATTCCATCCTATAAATTAACTCCGAAATTAATTCGAATGAAAAATGTTGTATTTTCTGTAATAATCATTTATTTCACCTTAATCAGACTTTATTCTGCCATCTGCCAAACTTTTTCCTAATTATTTGTATTCTAAAAAATCCTGCGTCGTATTGTGGATTTCATCTTTGTTTTAAATTATAAAAATTATAGAAATATGAATATGGTGAGGCCTGTGATTGGTGCGGAGGGCGCTACGGGAGCAATTAAAAAGTTGTTGGGAGTTGCTGAGAGCCGGAGGACTGAGCGTTGACCAGCTTAGCAACCATGGGCCCTACCCCGCGGGTGAAGCCCTTCCAAAATGATGTTTAATTTATTAAATAATTGTTTCAACTCTCGTGATTCAACAAGTGCCACTCAACTCTTCCGACATTTAATGGAAGCCATAAGCAAACTTTCTCAAGCAATTTCTCTTCTATAATTCTGCTTCATCGAGTCCCGAATACCTTTTCCTTCACCTTCTATCTACAACTGGGCAAGTCATAAAAAATGACCTATATTACGTTCATGGACATTTAAATTGTTTTATTAATAAATCTAATTATCACACCTTATTACTTTAGCACTTGAGCATGTTGTTACAAAAGTGGTCAAAAAAGGTTTTAATTTGAATATGATTAGTAAAATGTCCGTGCATGGGTTTGCGGACCATTTGCACCTGTTGGGTGAAGACGCGGAAACTATAAAGCTAAAAACAGAAACGTTGAGGGGCGACCTGTGGTCTAGTGGTTAGCGTAACAAACTACTAAGCCCAAGAACGCGGGTTCGTAGCCCGGCAGGTGGCTCTAGGATTTTTTAAAGGGAGTAAAAAATCATTAGTTACGCCGTCCTTCGGAAGGGACGTCCCGAGCCTGTACGATGTCAAGTACTCGTTAAAAATCCCTATCCTAATTAAACCTTGATAGGCAAAATTTAGAGCTCCCATTGTGGCATCGTCCGATTAGCCACAGAAGCGTAAAGTGACGTTAAATAAACAAAGAACAGAAACGTTGATGAATACAGTTAAGACTTAGTAGAAACGGGAGCAATGTTCAAGTATTTTGGGTCTGTGGTAACCCAAAAGTAGAAAAACTCAAATCAAAGAGGAAATAAGAGCGGGGAATGCGTGTTACATTTCGGTCTCGACAATACTAAGCTCGCGTCTTTTGTTCCGAAATCTAAAAATCACAATATATAAAACTATCATCCTTCCAACTCTTCCTTAAGGATGTGAAATTTTGCCGCTAAAGCTGAAGAAGTTCGACATCTCAAGGTATTCGAATAGTGGTGCATATAGGTGATTACACAAAGCGGAATCGCGAAGCATGCAGCCAGTAAATATAATTAAAGTGATAGCGTCACGAATATTAAGATGAGCCTCTAAAGTTGCAGGGGGTAATAACCTACGAATTCCTAAGATGTTCATGAGTGCTGTGCCGACTGGAAGCACCTGAGGGTAGTTGGAAGGATTGTGTTAAAATTGACCCGTGAGTGAGGATTGTGGTCCGTGGGCGGAAGTTTCTAAGCAGAAATGGGCATCGAGCCTTCTGGTTGGCTAAGAGTTAATATTATTTTTGGGGTTTATTAGTGGAGTTAACCCGGTGTACTCCTAACGGCGGACCGACTAACATAATATAATAAATTCGTATATAAAGAAATATGTGGTTTTGTTTTTATTTTTATAATTTCTTTAAAGTACATTAGCTGAGATGGGAAGAAATAAAATCAAGACTCCCAAAGAAGCCTAACCAATGATATTGACGTGGTCCTTAGTGGCCGCTACGTGAAAAAAAAACAAATGTTACACAAAATTATGTAGGCATAATATGGATTATTACCCTGGGCTGGGTCGCTAGTTCCTAATAAAATAGCGCGTATCCTAATATCCTATTTCAAAACAGAAATATGCCCGTTCCTTTACATTACTTTATTTTTGTAAATATCAAAGTAAAGTTTCGATTTGTGAGTGTCTTCTTTAATATTCAGTAATGGACTAACCTCAACAACCAGGATTTTTCCAGAATAAGTTAATACGAGTTTACCTTTTGATATATCTAAAAGGCTACGCGGAGCAAAGGGATGCTACGTTATATGGAAGGGAATATCCTGTTTGCGAGTTATCTTCTATATCTAATAAAATATTCATTTTTAACAGCAAATATCATTTTCCAGGATTAAACAGAACTGAGGTTATTCTCTAAAATATTTACAGTCTCTGCTATTTCAATAGTTATCAAAGTGCAAAAGTTATGAGAAATTTTCATTTTAAATTATTGTATTTATTAAATAAACATAAAACATTGTGTATTCTATATTTATTGTTATTTGATGGTGATTATTTAAATTTTTTTTATTTTGAGGAGAAAAGATTTGTCCCGAGATTCGAACCCGGGTTTTCCGTATCTCTAGTGCGGCACTCTTCAAACTAAGCTACCAGGCCAGGCAAATCCATTCTCTTCACCGATCCTATCTCCCTGGTTCTTGTAATTTTTGCGATGTATATACGGGGAAGAATGCTCATTGAACATTACTTTTTTTTCGGTTCGAATCCCCGCAAGCCTTTTCTCTTCCAAATAAAAATATTTAAATACTCACAATTAAATACAAATAAAAATAAAGTTCAAAAATACAGCTTATGTTAAAGTGACAAGCATGATAATGTGGTATACGATGGTACAAACTAAGGACTGGTTTAGAATATCTAACATTGTTGATAATTTTCTGCTCAATCCTAAGCTGTTAAGAGATCATCTTCAATAATACAATATATAATAAAAATATCAATTAAAACATTTTAATTTATATATTTAATGTAACAACAATAATAAGGCTTAGCGAACCCGATGGTTCGATGCCGATGCCTCCAATCTCTGCTTACACACTTCTGTCCACTACCACCTTGGCCACTGCCACCTTGACCACTACCACCTTGGCCACTGCCACCTTGGCCACTACCACCTTGTCCACTGCCACCATCCAAACCCAAATCCTTCAGATCACTCTTAACGCAATCCTCCCACTTACGCTCCCGACAACCCTTCAGGGTCAATGAAAAAAAAAATATGACCGTTTTTTAACCAATTATTTAATGCCATGGAGAGAAGATGGCGACTAACAGTATCTATTGACACACCACACTCCTTGGCAATTTTGCGAGTACTTGTGGACGGATTTGACTCAACCGCTTCCATCAGAACCTCATCTATATCCATTAATGGTCGCCCGGAGCCCTTTTTCCTTTCCAGCGTAGTATTTCCCCTGCTTAATTTTTCAAACCAACGCCGCGCAGTGCGCTGGTCAAGGACACCTTCCTCTAGATATTTGATCTTTTCAAGAGTTGCTTCAGCGGCTGTGAAATTTTGTTTGTGAGAATTTCTTAGGAGACTGTCATGTTTCTTCTTTGAAATAAATAACTAAACTGAGGCTTTTTTTGAAGAAGCCCAGTGTTAGTAAACAAGCTTAGAGAATGCTCTAAAGAGATTATTAAGTGTTGGTGAATAATAAATAGCATTAAAATGTAAATAAATTGTATGTGAAACCTGGCATCCATCTTAGAAGGATGGACAAAGTCTTGAGGTATTCGAAAATAAGATATTGCGCAGAACACTCATAAGAGAGGAGGGATCCACTGAAGTGATAGAATCGTGAAGATTAAGATGTGGGGTTAAGTTTTCGGGCTTAGTAACGAGAGCCAACTCCAAAGAAATCAATGAGTGTTGAACCGGCTGGTAAGAATACGATGGGTTTGCCGAGGCGTAAGGGGGAGGATATCCCTTAGGGTTGTCTAACAGGTTTGGGTCTTTTTTATCCTGGGATGAAAGTTTGAAAGCAGCATTTGGTGGTGTCGGCTTTGATCTTTCGGGATCTTTAAGAGTTATTATACATATATATGTTATTATTATTTTTATTAGGATCAAAGGAGTACAAAATCTATGGTTATGCGGTCCTTCGGAAGGGACGTTATACTGGACCTTGTGCCTGTACGATGTCAGGTACTCGTAAAAAATCCTTATCTTAATTATACCTGAGCATAATTAAGCATCGTCCGATTAGAGATAGCACGTTAATGGACAAACAGACATTATTATTTGGTCATACAGAAATTTATGTAGACCAGATCTTAACCAAACAAACTGTGTATAATTGACTTCCAGGTTAGTATTTATGAGAAGGGCAATTTGTATTCCAGAGAAATGGAACAGTTTAAGTTGATTGGGTGCCGCAGACACACTTAGGTTAATGAATGGGACAGCTTCCGCGGGGATCGAACCTGGACACGATCAATCTTCTCCAGCGAAATGAAAAAGAGGTGGACGCGAGAGCCATCAGTCCTGTCCGCCCTACATCATCCCTTCTCTCTCATCTCTCACCTGCAGAAAAATGTGGCTTCTCTTTGCACTTCCCGGCTTAAATAAAATTAGTAGATTTGATTTCAAAACGTGGGGATTAAAAAAGATATAAGAAAGCAAATAGTGGTCTAGTGGTTGTCATAACAAGCTACCATATCCAAGATCGCGGGTAGGAAGCCCGGCAGATGGCGCTAGGATCGTTTACAATAAGTAAAAAACCCTTGAATATGGCGTCCTTCGGATGACAAGTAAAATGGGGGATCAAAAGGTTATATGTTAGGTACTCGTTAAAAATGTCTATTAATATAATTAAATCTTGATAAGCAAAATTTTGGACTCCCCCCTATAGTATGGGGGCAATAGCCATAGCAGCAAAAAGTGACATTGAATAAACAATAACTATATGAAATAGAAACATATTATGAATATAATCAATTAAAATATTAAAAACACGAATGTCTATAGTTGAAATAAGAAAAAAATATGTTAGCTCAATAAAAAAATTAATATTGGAATATTACCATTGGGTAGTTTCTCTACTTGCCTTTATCTCGGGACATTATTTATCTTTCGTTATATTTACTTTATGTATTATATTATACACTTGTGAATTACAATTAGTAACTTTGAAAAAAAAAATGAACAGAAAGAAAATTGAAATGAAAATCTAAACAACTTATTCCTTTTAGATTTTATTAAGTTTATTGTTTGTTTAATTCTTTAGTAGATACAAAATTTTGCTTCAAATTGGTCATCGTCTCTTCCTGGTGTCATACATGTTACCAATTAGGCCCTTTCTAGGAGCTCTGATTTCCTCTATTCGAACTGGTTGGGCCATGACCATTATATTCATCTTACTTTAATAAACTGGACTATGCCGCCGATTCCAAATTATTATACATATATCACAAAATACTTTGTATGATGTATGTTTTAATTAACGGAAGTGCGGTGATAACCTAAAGAGGTTTGTGTGAAAGGGATTTGCCATTGCCTCAAAAACTTTATTTCATTTCATATTTATTACCTACCCGTTCATTAATTAATAGTTATTTTTTAGTTCATTATTGTACAGTTTTTATTTATTTATATTACAGAGGGAAATCCATGCGTCACCTGTCCCCATCTGTTGTCTTGCTAGAGGAGTGAAGAATTGTTGTGATTAACTCTTTATGCTCTGTAATTAGTTATTGTTGGCGACAATGTAATAATAAATATCTATTGTAAGAAATGTTAAAAATTGTAACGGTGCGCGCATGCGTCTTATGACCCATGTCAGTAGAACAAGTTCAGTGTAACAGTTAATTACCAAGTGAGTGCGTATACACCGGCCGGCAGTCATGACTTTAAACTTACACTCATCTTCAAATAAACTTGCTGCGTAAGCATCAGGAGTAAACCAATCCAAAGGATAGTAGGAAGAGATCAAGCATAATGTGGTTATTAAACTAACAATATAAACGTATTTCATGTCATGTAAGTGATTTAAACTAAGGATAATTAAAAGGATGTTTCATTTGCCGATTGAGTGTATTATGCTTTTTAAACCCCCGTATTAAACTTATTTTGTTTTTATAAAACCAACAGTTATTGTTACAGTGATTTCGATCTGGACCTGTAGATGGCTTTTAATTAGATTGTTTTACATAAATGGACTTGTTTGTAAAAACCTAGCACTGCAAAAAACTCAATATATCCAAGAACTGAATTTTTTTTTTTTAAATTTATTTATTGATATTTACAACTGTATAAAAAAAATACATCAAGTAAATGGAATAAGCGATACATAATGACATGTGAAAATGACAAGTAGAGAAACTACCCACGGGTAGTACTCAAATCACAAGTTCAACTAAGAAGTCACGGGGCCATCTTCTTTTCAGACGCCTCGGAGGATTATCGGGAATTGAAGAGGAAGCTAGGATTGAAACTAGAGGGTTTGAGTGAAAATGAAGTTTGTTATGAAAGGATAGATGCGGGTTCGGGCCAAATCAGCAACAAATGGGACATTAAGGTCGTTATAAGAATTGAGTTAAAACATAAATCATACAAAGTTTAAAATATCAATATTTTTATCTCTATGACGTTTCGAAAGAGGAGATTTCAAATATTAAAAATACCAAGACCATAAATACTCAAGTTACAACAATATTTACGATATTGAACATCATGTTCTGTGATAATATTTTGAAATATTGCTAGCCATGCGGTAGAAATATCAGTTATAATTGAGTTATTGCTAAGAATTGCTTACGTGTCGGCAAAAAGTTCACGTGCCTGAGCCAGAACGTGGGCTCGGTTGATAAGAGACCCGTTATCAGCGAGAGAAAGCACTTTAATACTTTGTGCTTTCGCTGGTAAACTTAGTTTTAGCTCAAGTTAGTGCCTGGTAGTTGCGGGCTTTTACCTCGCCTTTAGTTGAAACTTTCATCTCTATAGTTGGCTTTACTATTTTAAAAAAATAGGCTATTAGTTTCTTGATAAGTATTTCGAGTTATTTGATCGTCCTGAAAATAGATTAAAACAAGTAAATCAGTGTAAAGAATTTCATTGATCTGAATCTTGGGTCATAGCGTTTATCTTTCCTTTGTAAGTAATGCCGTTCGAAACAGAGTTTTGTATTCACTTTATTGGGGCATTCCATGTATAGTGTGAATTACAAAAAAAAAATATATCAATAAAGAGCAGTTAACTGAATTGAAAGAATTACATATTAAAAAATACAAAATTTTTTAAGCCGTTGATATGACGATTGAATATATAAATGTTCAGGTTTTTTTTTTATTACAAAATAAATACTGGGGAGTTCTGTTTGTTGGGGGCTGAGAGTTGCTGGGCTGGAGGTCCCGGGTTGGAGTCCGGCAGAAACAGATAAGTTATTTAATGTAGGTAATAGACATCGATGGAATGTGTGGGATCGTTGGTCCTCCAGGATAGGGCTTACCCAGCCTTGATAATTTTTTTACCCTTCGTTAGGCGATTGGTTCACTTCCCTGCTCAACCGTTCGTTTACAAACAATATATTCTTTACAATTCACTTTACGGGTTATAGTGTTCTGTGTAGAGGTTTCAAAGCACACATAATAATTATTAATTAAATATTTAAATAATATCCCGATATAATAATAAGCATTTAACAATAGTTTGTATTGAAAGCGATCCTCTGGAGCTGTTCTCCATATTCTCACTGGCAGAAGCTGTAGCTCAACCTGGACATCTCCAAGCCACCGCTGCTTGGGCCTACCTCTTCCTCTTCTACCGTCCGCCGTACTTCCATTATCTTCCTCAGGAATCATTCCTCGTCCATTTAATAAACATGTCCCAACTATCTTGTTATCTATTTTTGATAAACGCAACTCAATCGGGATCTTCTCCCACATTTTTTCTCAGTTCTCTGTTGGTTTTATTCTCCATACATTTTCGACATAGGTTTCGCTATATTGGTTTTTTCGCTCCCAAGCGTCAAGGTAACTCTCCTGTCCACAACTTACTGGCATCTCCCGGAATACATTTCGACTTAAAAGAATCTTATCGAGTAATCATTAACAAGGAAAAATAACTAATCGTTAATAGCAAACCATTATGTAATAATTTGAGAAATGTGAAACAGATAATTGTTCGCTATCAATTTTTATACTGTTGCCAAGTAATAAAAATTTCGTTACAGGAAGCCTCACGCCTAGCCAGACAAATGTTTCCAAGATGAAAAATAGGTTTTAACATCCAGAAGAATGAGAAGTTCCTGATATCAAGAACTTGAGGAAAGGAAGTGTGTCGAGAATGTTCTGAAGCAGCGCCATCGAAGGAAAGGTACTTCGAGACATTACTCCCTGGGCATTGTCGTGTTCCCTCTTCGGGTTCCAAGGGTCGATGGCGAAGCAGAGTATTATCCGCACGCTACGTCGTTTAGGCGGGGAACGGACAATCGCGAGTGGATGTTGGCACAGTTCTTTCTCTTGTCTTGGGAAAGTCTTTTTTATATCCTTCCTTCAAAAGAACAATGTCATAAATCGAAAAACCTAATATTTCAATAGAAGTATTTGAAAGTCCCATTTGAATTTTTTTTAAATTGGGAATTGGTAAAGCAAAGCATTCTTGTTGTAATGATGGTATTAAATTCTTTTATAACCGTTAGAAAATTTTTAAAAGCTTGAAACTTTATTCATTTTAACTTTTGTCATTATTTCCACAAAACTTCAAGATTAAACATGATACAACTCAGCATAAAAAAAAAAGTCTTGGAAATGGAATATAATATTATATAATATAATATCTCATTCCTGAATTATAATAAAAAGCTGCAACCAATACAATTGCTACTGAAGTTATGTCCTTATTTTTTATTTTGAAGGAGCGATGCATGTTTTTGAAAGATGTACAGTTATATCCAAAACAGATATTCAACAACAATAGTTGCGTGTTGAGTTTGGTTTATATAATTTATGAACAAATCGGCTAAAGAAAACTTAATTAAGTGCAAATGGGAGGATCGGGTTCAGAGTTGTACACGGACAGAAATACGTAAGCAGAGATTGCTATCGGCTTCAATCCTTCGGCTTGCCTAACCCTTACTGTTATCGTTATACACATCTGTAGTCACATATCAACTGGGTATAAAAATAAAATTTTTATTTTATCGGAAGGTCTGTTACAGTTTTTGAATATTTCTCTACGCTAAAGTAGGGTATGCACTTTGCATCTTTTTTATAAGCACTGTAAAAAAATTTTAGTTTAGGAATTTCCAATTTAAATTTCCAACATTTACGACCCTTCACGTAAAGAGACAACTTTTATCGAATAATTTTATGAAACAGAATAAAACAGAGAAGATGTCCTGGAGGTTGAAGCAGTGCATCCGTTGCATCTGTTCCTCCGAGATGGCGTCGTAAATCGAGGCTTATTTATCCTGTTTCCTCTAATAAATTATAAATTCATAAAGAAAAATTTCAGTTGAGATTTATTTTACATATAAACTGTCTAAACTCTCTAAACATCCTTATGGAACTGGTTCCCCAATCACTGCAAGGGGTTAATTTGTTTGCAGCCGAGCACAAATGTTCGAAACTATTCCTTTATAGCAAAATAAATGCAGAAGAATTATCAGCACCGTATACTGTGGAGTAAATGTTTGTTTTCGAATAGCGGAACAGTCTAATTTATACATCAAATCACGAAGTGAGAGACATAAAAATAAAGTATTTATAATGCGACATGAAAAAAATAAATTAAAAAATATCAATTTAAAAATAATTTGAATCGTTAAGGATCTTAGCAAATGAAGTTTTCGACCAATCCAAAAAAAAAGAAGAAATAATAATAAAAATGCGTATGACACAACTTAAATAAACATTAAAGTTTTCATTTAATTTCTTACGAATAGTGTAATAGAAAAATTATATTTGTTTGGTATATTACTCTTAGGGAGCGGAGTGGCTAAGTTGCCCTGCCCAAGGTCCTGGGTTCTAATCCCGCTCGCTGGCAGACTTTTATTTAATCTGTTAGCAGCAGGAGATGGGTCCTATAGGATCTAGGATCCTCCTTGGCTCACCCAGCCTCTATAAAGTGGGTACCCAAAATAAGGGGGGGACCTGGTGGCTGAGCGTATCCTATCTAGGATAAATCACCTCCCTGCACTACCGTCACCCAAGAAACAATACAATCTCTACAATATATATATAAAGTTGTAATGCCCTCGGATATGGAAATAAAGACTGAATTGTATTTTTCTGAAAAAACAAAAGATTTATTTACAATACATATATACATACAAACCAAACATTCACTCAAAAGAAACAACATTTAAAGCCTTCACTTCGTACTTTCTTTATATCTTTTAGGAGATTAGTTGTAGTTTACTCAATACACAATATTATTTAAACAATTTATAACCGTACATTCAAACTATAGCTCTCGTATGTCTTCAATTATAACAGCTGTTATAACAAATAGGCTGTGTCCCTATCACGGCAGTTAAAAAATTAAGAAAAGCGTTCTTATTTTAGCGACGCAGTTTTCTTCTCTCTCTCTCACACACACACACATATATATCATGAAAGTTCTTTTTCAATCCAAAAATATACTTCTTTTCAAATTGTGAAACTATATAGTTTTTTCGTCACTTCTCCTTAAAATAAAGGCGTAAAGCATTATTACATTTTAATGAATTCAATTGTTTTGTTACAGCACTCAACTGTTTATATATTTCTCTCTGTGAGATCCACGCATAGATACAAGTGCGGCACTAAGTTTGTTCATGCTTTTAGGCATTTACGTACCAAATTCTTTTTTTTAATTTTTTTTATTTTGACAAAACAAGAATAAGCTGTTACATATACAGAACTGAAAGCTAGGCCTGCAACGAAATCGAATACCCGAACCCAATAAGATTCTCCTGAAAGCTCTGCCTTGACAAGATTATTTCAAGAAGGATCTGTGTTTGTGCCGTGTGCGGCTTCCTCCTGCTCTAGCTGCTGCTTCTGTTGTTAATAGCGAATAGCAGAAGAGCTATAGCCATCGGCTGCATCTGCTGTCTTCGTGAATAATTGGTTAAGTCGAATTTTCAGCAGACAGAGGATGTATGGAGTATCTCACGCTCACTTCAGGTTAGAGGCAGCGGTTGTCCTAGATCACGTCCAACCTCCAGATTTTCTCTCTATTTTTGATACCAACTTTATAGAGGCTGGGTGAGCCCAGGAGTTTCCTAAATGCCATAGATTCATCTCTGGCCGATAAGAGATTAAATAAAATTTGCCAGCAGCGAGATTTGAACCCATGAACCTCTGCACGGCAACAGAGCGCTCTACCACCGAGCCACTCCGCTCCCCTAATTTAAAGTAACGACAATAAAAGTAGCATATGAATTGAAATCATTTATATTCATTCATTGACCTCTTCTAATTCCAAACTTTCTTGAAAATCTCGCTTTGGTGGCAATGAAGGCACCCTTTATGTACGAATTAGTCAACAATGAGGTTCAACTGTTCATTTAAAGGTACTTAACGTTTTACTAAAGCTAGCCAAATATTATTCTATAAATCGGACTTGAGGTTAGTACTTATTGTGTACACCCCCTAGTGAGTAGTGAGCCTTAGTTAACTTGTGGGTGCTTAGTATTGTTTTGAGGTATCAAGTATTTTAGAATTATATAAAACAATGAAAATTTGTATTCTTTTTATCTATGTATAAAAACTTTTTATCTATTGTGTAAACATGAAACTTCTTGATCATGAAAATATTTTGATATTGTAGAACTTAAAGCCGTCATCCATTTAACTTTCCGATTAATTTAAAATGTAACTAGCCATATATAGAGGTAGAGCACTGAGCTGGCATGCCCAAGGTTCTGGGTTCAAATCCCGCTCCTGGCAAGACTTTTATATAGTCTGTTATGAGCCGGAGGCGGATCATGGGGATCTCGGACCCTCCTTGACTCACCCAGCCTCTGTAAAGTGGGTACCCAAAATGAGGGGGAGACATCTGGTGGTTGAGAGTGATCTAGGACAAATCACCTCCTTGCAGAACCGTTGTCCATGAAAGAGTACTGTCTCTACCATGTACTGAAACCCAGACCCATTTACGGGTTGTAGTGGTACAGTTTTTTTTCATAATATATTCAAATTTTTAATTCCTCAAACAACTTGATTAAAGAATAGTTTTAGCTAATTCATCTTTAATTTTAATTTTGTTTCTTGCTTACGCTCAAAGATATGTAGAAATTGATTTTTTTTTTCTGTAATTAAGCTTGTTGAAAAATTACTTCAATAATACTTAAATTCAAGTATTTTATGCTACTTAAGTAGTATATATCTACAGCCCCGGTGAATAAGTGGTTGTACTTAAGTAAGCGGAATCGAGTTATTTTCGTAGTGAATAAGGGGCTAAGTGAGGCGTTGGCTTAAAAAGGAGTTATTGTTTATATTACAACTAAAGCCAAAAACTACGAGAATGATGCGATTCCCCGACTTGGCCACTTATTGTAGTGGGACTGTAGATAGATATTGTAGTGGGGCTGTAGATAGATATTGTATTGGGGCTGTAGATAGATATTGTAGTGGGGCTGTAGATAGATATTGTATTGGGGCTGTAGATAGATATTGTAGTGGGGCTGTAGATAGATATTGTAGTGGGGCTGTAGATAGATATTGTAGTGGGGCTGTAGATAGATATTGTATTGGGGCTGTAGATAGATATTGTAGTGGGGCTGTAAATAGATATTGTATTGGGGCTGTAGATAGATATTGTAGTGGGGCTGTATATAGATATTGTATTGGGGCTGTAGATAGATATTGTATTGGGGCTGTAGATATATATTGTAGTGGGGCTGTAGATAGATATTGTATTGGGGCTGTAGATAGATATTGTAGTGGGGCTGTAGATAGATATTGTAGTGGGGCTGTAGATAGATAGATATTGTAGTGGGGCTGTAGATAGATAGATATTGTAGTGGGGCTGTTGATAGTAAAAGATATTGTATTGGTAAAAGTAGGATTTTACTAATGAATGTAAAACATGAACCTTTTTCTTTATTTTTCTGTTTACCTTCTCATTTTTCTTACTCTTTCTATTTCTTTACATTATCAACTTTCTGTACACATATTCTGTCATTTTGTTATTCATATATATCCTTAATAATCTATCCATCGGTAATTTCTTTAGCCCTGAAGATGGATTACAACGTAGACCGAAACGTCGTCACTAGTAATAAATAATTTTTTTTCTTATTTGGTGTTATCACTAACTGGAGCTCCAGACTAATTGTGTCCTACGTAAACAATGAACGTATTCGAATACTTACTTTTAATTTTTTCATATTTAGCATTGAATCGAGTTTCGTCAGTCCATGTGAAATGAGAGTAGTTATATTTATTTCGACTTCCTTCAGGTATAACTTACACCTCAAGATCGATATAAGAAATCGATAGTATTGCTATCGATCGGAGCCGTTATCTTTCGCCACCGTAGCTCTCTTTATGCTAATTAGATGATATTTCAAATCCGTCGAGCTTTTCCCAGCTCGGGGCGGTTCCGAGGGACTGCTCCTTCCTTATTTAAAGTGGTTACGATTATAGTGAAAGTCGATCTAGCAAAGAATCGATACGATGGTACGAGCCTCGAGGGATCCGCCGTCTTCACAGCAGTTGCACGAAACCGATTTCTTTCGAAGATGAGGTCGTACTGGGGCAACTTATCGATATATTTTAGTGCTCGTTCTTAATTCCGTGTCTACTTCTACTACTCTTTTACTATCATTAAATGTAAAACATTTTATAACAGAGTTTTATTCGAAAAAATGTGGTGTTCCGCAAGGCAACGTTCTTTCTCCCCCTGTCGTTTCAAATGTTAATACAGTTCTTAGCGGGAAAACTATTCGCTAACGGCCTGTACATTCGTTTAAATTAGCCCAAGAGAAACGAAGAGCACTTGTAACAAAAACAGCGCTAAAACTTAGGCACTTAACTATAACGGTAAAGTCGGGAGGAAAAAGAAGGTATAATTTCCTCGGACGAGAAACATCAAAAGGAATTGCCCACTTCAGATGAAACAACTTGAACAGATCCATTTCAAGACAACAAAAGAAACCTAGATATAAACATCGAAAATTTAATTATTGCACACGATATTTAAAAGACTGATTTGCCGTGCCCGAAACCTTGGTTATATTCCGCTGCGGGCAAGGCTTTTATTTACAATATAATAGAAAAGTAACTTTTTTCTGGGACTAAGTCCCTTTAGAGTAACAGATATGAACAGGAAAAAAAACATAATATTTATCTGGTCAGGAGGCTAAATGTTACAAATCATAAAGCGTGTAAAAAGTGACAGAAACCAATTTAAAAAGAAATATATAAACAAAAATTATAGTATTTATTTACTTACTATTATTTTTGTACAGATCTTGACAGGATATTAAGCAATTACAGAGAATAGATAAATCCATAGCTTTTGTTAGATGCATGAGCTAGCATGCAATAATTTCTTTACATGATGTACAGCTTCTCAAAAAGCAAAATTAAAAGAACTAAATAACACAATGAGTTATTCTATACATTACATTCTAAGCAAATGACTAACCTGCTTAGAGAGTATCCTTTTTTGAAGCTAAGAGGTGTTGAAAAAGCAAGGATTTGAATAATGATAGTGAGGGAGTATGACGGATATTAGGAGGGATTGAGTTCCACACGGTGGTGGAGCGGGCGAGAAAGGAACGTTTGAATGCTTCAGTTCTGTGTGAACGTATATAGATATCGGAAAGGCGGGATCTTGTTTTACGGTGTTGAACTGAGGATTTGAATTGGAGGAGACTGTAGATATATGAAGGGTGTTGAGAGTGAATGGATTGGTATAAGAATGAACAGAGGAAATATTGTCTTCGGAAGGGAGGGAACAGCCACTTTAACTCATCATAGAGGTGGGAGACGCGCGATCGCTTCGGAGTACCAAGCACAAATCTTAGAGAGCAGTTCATTATTCTCTTTAATCTGTCTTCAAGCATTTAGTCTGTTTGCGACGAGAGGTGGAAGGGGGGAAAATCTGGCGGTTGAGCGAGACCTATGACAACCCACCTTCTTGCAGAACCGTTGTCCATGAAACAGTACAGTCTCTACCATGTACTGAATCCCAGACCTGTACAGGTTTTATACCATATTTAAAAAAATCTAGTGCGATGTCCGCATAGCTTTTAATTATTGTAATTAATTAAGTAATTACCTAATTACAGTTATTCTTTCTCTTTCCTACTCTCTGTTACCCAGCCATGATAGAGGAGAATAGGAGAATCAGACAATCGCCAAGTAACCTGCTCAAGAGAGAAAGGAACAAACAATTATATCATCGATGCGACACTGCGCAGGCGCAAATGAAAAACAAAGGAATAAAAGAAAATTGTAGCTGGCGTGGACAACATACGATTTCCCAATACAACTATAGAAGTATCAATGACGCTTTTTAAGTATCAATGACCATTTTATGGTTCTAAATCGAACTGAAGTCTCCACGTAGAGCGACGAGTGTTACTAATATGTCTAATTACTTATTATAATATAAATAAAAAAATATGTAGATTGAACCCTGAGTAAGGTTTGAGTTGTAGCCTAGCTCCGGAACGAGTTGTTTAGGCAGCTTTCAGGTCGGCTCATGTTTAACCTACTCGACTCGCCAGAAGTGTGATTAATTATAAACAAATTAAATGATCAATTATACAATCTGCAACATTATATACATTATTATGTAATTAGAGATCGAATTAAATAAAAATCAGACCGAGCTCGGTTGACATGGATCTCTTCCGAGATATCTAATGTCCTCCCAGTTGCATTTACCTGAATTACCCGTATAAGTTACCTGTCGATAGGTCGTCCGTTAGTTGCAATCATCATGACCGCAAAGACCCCATTGCGGCGCGGTGACTACTCAAGCGTTCAAGTTTAATTTATCCTGACGGACTATTTCTAAACCTTATTATGGTGATAAGGTTTATATTTTATATATAGTATTATTACGTATCATATGCATATCATATATAATATTCCTCATAAACGAAAAGGAGCGGAATGGCTGAACCGGTAGAGCGCTGAGTTGGCAAGCTGAAGGTCCTGGGCTCAAACCTGCCGCAAACTTTTTGGTATGTTTTTTTTATGTTGATATGTTAGGGCTGGCATTAAAAAAAAGTATATCAAGGGCGGTCAATGAACTTCCTTCTTTACAAAAAAGGGTAATTGAATCTTGTGAGACAACAACCCATATCCAGTGCCGTTCTGCCACTGCTGCTTGAAGAAAGATGCCGAGTCTTAATGCTCAAGGGAATCACTTTGAAGAACATTTAATATGAATGTTAGGATTTATATTTAATCAATAAGGTAGTTGGGACAAATAACATAAGTCTTTGCTATGCCTAAATGATTCATAACAATGATAATCTTTAGATAAAGAGGAAAATGGTTGACTGGAAGATCGAAATGAAGGATACAATTTGTCTGGGTGTCCAGTCATTTATAAAACTAAATAAGGTTAACTTATTTATTATAAGTGCCGACGTTTCGGCCTACAATGTAACCCATCTTCAGGGCCTATATCTTCTTGACTATCTTTGAGATATAGTTGATAGTTCGCTCAGCCGCTTCTCATTTTTTTTGCCCTGAGGATGGCCTACATTGTAGGCCGAAAAGTCGGCATTTATAATGAATAAGTTAACCATATTTAGTGTTATTAATGACTCCACCCCCAGACAAATTCTATCCTTCATGAAAATCTTTAGGTCCGAATATCTTCTGCACAAAAGCGTTTGCGGACATACTTCCATAGGAATTTTTTTTCTTTTTTTGAGGTCCTTGGTTCAAATTTTCAGTTTAGTATACTAACAATTCCCTTCTTGTTGTAATATTCTCAGCATATTGTTATTACTATGTAGGCTTTGTATACTGCATAACCCGGTCCCCCACATTCGTTCCAAATACCCCGAAGACGATGATGTAGGAGCGACACGAACAACTTTTGGACGGGCACGTCCCCTACACCGGGAGGGAAAGCGGTCGCCTTATCAGCCGGGGCCGCTGCCAGGTTTGTTAGCGACTTATTTGGCCTAATTCCACTCTCTCTCTCTCTCTCTCTCTCTCTCTCCTCCACGGCGATATATTATTCATAAGGCCTTTGCCAAGGCGTGCTCTTTCAATTCCAGGATTATTTCCTTTTTTAGTCCAACAAAATAAGGATATCTCTTCTCTCTAATACCTGTATGGCTACTATATGTAATACCTGGGGCGCAATAAGGAACGATGTTTATTATTTAGATCTTCAATATCATAAATCCGAAATCCAATCAGTAGTTTTACTATGGATTCGGCGAAAATGAATATTAAAAAAACAAATTATTCAAATGAATATTCCTCTACTTGATTTTATACGGAACAATTTAGAAACCTCAAGAAAAACCTTTTCAACGCGAACAATGTACTATTTTACACGAAGTATTTTTAATCTTTTTAACAGAATTTTAAGTAATCTCTTAAATTACCATGGTTTCTGGTATTGACCGTCTTTTCAAGTTCTGGTCTCAGATTAACCGCTGAGTATGGCCACCGAAACGCCGGCAATAAATTTTACCAGAAGAATGCGTGATGAATGGAACAAGAATTATTAGCAGTTTACCAACTTGATGTAAATAAACAGTTACATTTTAACCTTTAACTAAAGACAAGGGATCTTTGTTTCTTTCTAAACTGAATCTTTTGCTATTTCAAGAAATAACTTCTCATCTCGAATCTCACACAAATTTCTTTGAAAAGGCTAAAAAATTGATGTTCGGGTTTCGTAACGGTTTCATTTAAGATGACCTCCAAAAAAAAATAAATAACGAATACATATTTCCCCACATGAGGTAATACCAATTAAAAACTTTCAGTTATATTTTGAGCGGTAACTTACTTAAGGGCCTATGGGGAGTCTTCAAGCTTGCGAAATTATCGCTATTTCAAGAACAAAATTTACACTATTTTTTTTATAAGATTAAAGGTTTGATGCTAATTTTAGGTTAAGACCATTAAAAAATAATAGGTCGTTTAAGAGATTAGTTATTAATTAAATTAAAGATATCTTGAATAATATCCGGAATTGATACCTGTTCTAAATAACTCGCGAAAATTAACCAGTTACTTTCTGTGAAATTTTTGCTTCTTAAATGAAACGTTAAGTGTCACTTACAACTGTTATGAAGTTCACTTTTGAATTATCTAGAGCATTAAAAGATCTCTTGTCTAACCATTGATTGAGAAGAACACTGGACAGATCCTAAACTAGTTTTTAGTTGTACTTTCAGATAACTATTTGGCCGGATTGTTAGAACATGAACCAGGTTATGAAAGAGCTAGCAAAACGTAGCTTGTGCAAAGAAACGTGATGCTTTCCATCACGCCGCTCAATAAGGCCGTTATGTTTCCATCGCTCCGAAGTTGGTTTTTAGAGAATAAAATCACATCTTATTGTCTGCAATATTTTTACGTGACTTTCAAAATAAGGGCGAAGATGAAAACATTGGCTCTGCAGGTGGAAAGGATTTGAGAGGCTTCCGGTCCCTTTCATGTCGAGGATTACTACTTTTTTTAGAAGGACTACAACCTATGAAGGGTCTTGGATTCATTACATGGTAGAGACTGGCGTGTTTGTATTGTCACGGTTGTGAAGAGAGGTGATTAGTAAGAAATCACTCTCAACCGCCAGGCTTTTCCCCCAGCTAAGAGTACCCACTTCGTAGAGGCTAGGAGGGCCCGAAGATGGCGCCTGATGGAGCTCATGCAGCCAACATGTTTTGATGAATAAATCAATTACTTCAAAATGTAAGAAATTATTGTTCGGAGTCCCAGTATATGTGAAAACCAGAGTATTGTTAATAATTTAATGATGGGTTGAATTGGTCAGGAGGCGCAGTCATAGATAACACAGAATAAACGAAACCTTTTTTTTAATTGTGGCAACTTTTCGGCCTATGATGTAGGCCATCTTCAGGGCAACCAAATAGCCGGGTGTCTCGTCAAGCTAACAACTGTCAACTCAAACGTTGGCACAATTAGAAAATAAGTTCCGCTTATTTTGTGCTATCTTTGACCGCACCCCCTCACCAATTCAATCCATCATTAGAATTACCCTGTCGATTATTTTCTACTCAAACGTTAATAATTTAAATTTGGAATTTAAATAATTGAGACTATAATTAATTTAAAAATTCAAAAAAGAACACTGTTATTCTAGTCTTGTGTTTACATACCGGCACCACAAGACTGCCTATTTAATTTTTTTTTTTAATCTGCACCACTAATATGAAGGGTCTTCTTGGTTTCAGTACTTGATAGAGACTGTAGTGTTTCTAAGGAGTGGTGGTGGATTTGTCCGAAATCACGCTCAACCGCCTAATTTCCTCTCAATTCAGGGTACTCTGACTTTACCTCAGGGTCCACCCAGACCCCCCCCCAGCCCAGAGGGTCCATTAGCGGCTGTTAACAGAATAAATAGTTTATCTGCCACGGCAGGATTTGAACCCGGAATCTTTATCACAGCAACTCTGCACTCTACACATTGCGCAACCCCGCTCTCTAATATTTTTTAAAATAAGGCGAAAATCTGAAGAATCATTTGCAAGATGGAGGTGCATTGGTTATGATACCGGACTGGTACAGCAATTTCCCAGGACCTTGGACCCCAAATTACTGGACGGAATTGCCCTCTGTGAGTCAGCGAAGAATGAATGGTTTAAAATCCTCTCAGCCATTCTCTTTTGTTTTGTTTGTTTGCATTACGTTTTTGTTTGATGTTTATTGAACCATTGTTGAACTGAAAGTCAAAAGTCGAGTCGGTGGCCTTGGGAAGACCAAGTCTCTGAAGGTTGTCGGTTATATTAAGAATGATGGTTTCATTTCTGTTTCAAATTATTATCGTATTTCTTATTAATTTCAGTTGTTATTATTATTACTAAGTATCGTATTACTAGTTATAAATTAGTTATTATACCATTCCATTACTCTTGGATACAAATCATAAAAAGAAGAAATGCTTTAGATTAAATATATTAAAGGTGTTTAGAATACTTTACTTATCCTTAAATATTCTTTAAAAATATCGCATCTCTTTGATGTTTGTATTTCAAACTTCCTTTTATGTACCCTTAATTTTTTTTTTTAAACATTGATATTATCAACCGATGCTGTTTTTCCTATTTTCTTTACGTGCCTTCAAATTGTAGTAGATAGAACCGATATTTTCTTTTTGAATAATAATAAGAAAAATACGAATTCTTTGAACAAAAACATTGATACTTATTGATGTACTGACATAAGATTGCTCCAGTTTAAGTATTTATTTTTTAATTTATTTTATTTTATTTTTTTATTAATTTTTGCATATTTTAAATATTTTTATTTTAAAGAGAAGTAGGCTTGTCTGGTCGTGTTACGAGCCAGGTTAGCTCAATTCTTTAGAGCACCACGACGGATACCCGGGTTCGAATCCCGGCCTTGGACAAATCTTTTCTCTTCAAAATAAAAATATTATACTTTTTATTCTCGGATGCTTTTGCTCCATATTTAGTTGTTTGTTTTTTTGTTTATTTATGTTCTCCCCAGGTTTGGTGCTCACTTGCAGACCATTCGAACATTTAAATACAAATTCCTTCACACATTGTCCCTTTTACATTACTAATAAAATATTACACAAATATCTCTACATACTACTCGTGACTGACACAATCAAGAAAAACTACGAAATATTTCAATACTCACTTGCTGGACATCCAAACTTTCTGGTACATTCATTACTGACAGACACATTGCCACAGAATCCGACAAGGAGACTGACATGGCTCTGGAGCATGGATCTACTACTGAGAGATGAAACACGCTAGTAGAGTTTTTCAAAAGAAGATCGAAAACACAATGTCAGAGAGAGAGAGAGAGAGAGAGAGAGAGAGAGAGAGAGAGAGAGAGAGAGAGAGAGGGTGTGGGAGGAGGGGGGTAGTAGTTAATTTATAGTATGTAAGAGATTAATTAGTCTTGAAGTTAGATGTAAGACCATAGTCACTAAGTGACAATTAGCGATGTGAGTAGTAAAGTGATACGGTGACGAAGCCACAGCGGTCCCTTCGACAGCCCTCTGATTTGGGCCGAAACGTTACGTTACCTCTTCAATAAACATTTCTCACTACTTAAGAGAAATTTTTGGACCTCCCAGCCGGACCATTTTCTTCTTCATATAAATATATATCTTTCTTACAAGTCGTCCAACGATGGGTTGTAGTGAGGCAGGTTTCTTTTTGTTAACATATTTAATAATTTACCTGTGACGGCCTGTTTAAAAAACGATCAGCAAATTAACACCCTCAGTACCGAGTCTAACTTTAATTAATTAACCCTACATAGCTGTTTTGTTATTTAAGTAACAATCATAGCTATAACGCCCTTAAAATACCCTAGAAGTAGAAGGAACTGGACAGTTGCCCTTATTGCAGCCACTACTACTCCACGACTAACTTATTACCCTCGAGGAGTCGATACGAAAGGATATTCTTCACAAAAGAGGAGAAGCAATTATTGTGGCCTAGCTAACGACTTATAAATTGCACTTGGGTCGACCTCTTTTCGTCAGGAGCATTCCATCACCGTCTTCCGTCCTCCCTCCTCCGGCAATTTATACTCATTATTATTTATTTTTATAAATTACTCGCTGCCTCGCCCTCCATTCAGTTTGGGCTATCCTCCAAAAATATAAATTAACCTCCTAAATAGTAGCACCGTAGGCCGAAACGTTGGCACTAGTAAACTATAAGTTTTTCTTATTTGGCGTTATTAATGACCGCACTCACTGACCTGTTTTATCCATCATTACATTATTAGTCCATTTTCCATTCTTTTAAGCACATTTTCCATTGCTTCAGTACATAGACTCGTAAATACATAGTCCATTATGCTTTCAGAACATATGTTCGATGCTATTAGTCCATTTCCCTTGTTTTCTCCCCATCGTCCATTGCTGCATTCCTAATGTCTGATACTTTCAGTCCATTGTCCGGTGATTTCAGTCCATTTCCATTGGTTTCAATCCATTCTTTATTTCTGTCAGTCGATATATCCCGATGATCTCGATCCATACGTTCGATGCTTTGGCTCATCCGGCCTTTATAAAACGAGACCCAAAATATGAAGAAAATCTGGCGGTTGAGCGTAATCTGTAGCAAATCACCACCCTGCAACAACCGTTGTCATTGAGAGTTTACAAGTTTGTATAAAACAAACAAATGATTGTTGTATTAACTAAATAATTCATCGTGAGTATTTTCTTCCTCTATTAACTAAATGTATTTTTTAATCGATATATAAAAATTACATAGAAATAGAAGACAGAAATCAGGCTGCCGTTCATGTTTAAAGGGAAGGTTCGTATAATTTTATTTTTAATGTCAAAAATACTTAACTTTAATAATATTAATTTTAGAAGTTTTTGTTTTATATATATTTTTTAAATTGAACTCCGTTTTTCTTGTCCTTCATAATTTTAGATTAATAAAAATTTATTCTAGTTACTTTCGATCCTTCTTTTTCATTAACTTCTACTTTTCTCTTGCAATAAAAAAAATATGTTTTTCAGAATTTAGTGTGTCCAAAACTTGACGTTTATAGTCGCGAATATCTCTTGAATAGGCTGGCAATATTGCCTTTTTTTATTAGTTGGTTTCCATGGACTGTTATCCGCCATTGTTTATAACCTGAACACTGGATAACCTGAACACTGATAATTCTGATACTGATAACACTTACCTTCTTATTCATATTAATGGAAATTTAAATGCACAAAATATAATAATAAAATGCCAATTCTAGACCACTCTAAATACGTTCCTCTTCTCATATAAATATTTTCCCTACACTTTCGACGAAAACATCTCCACTTATATCCCATTTATAGTCTAAAACAATTTGATTATCTTTTTCAAACAATTTGAACTTTGGGTTTATTTCGGACTTCTGGAAGGCATTTCACAGCTTCTTCTTTTCTTTTAAAGACGGCTATTTCTAAATTTGTATTCTGTTAATTTTAAATATGCAATAACAAAACATGTTTTGTTAAAAAAAAGGGAATTAGTAAATAATAATAATTCTCTCCTTAAAAACTTGTGCTCACGGACGAATATTCAACCCCAAATTCACCAGATCAATCTTGACCTAATCGTCCCGCCTACGCCTCGGTCTATCCATCAGACATTTCCCAGTCGGCACAGCGCTTATTAACTTTTTAGGAATTCGTTTGTTACCCTGCACAACAACTTTACGAGTCCATATTAATCTTCGCGACGCTGTCCCTTGAATAACAAAAGGAATAAGACACAAATAAATGAAACGAGACAATAATGAAATAATTGAGAGGAGTGATAAGAAGAGGTTACACTAGATAAGAGGGTGGGTTTCATGCAGGCCGGCTAATACACAAGTACCTTAATTTTCAATAATAAATATACGATACCGATTATAGGACCTTTTCCACAGCTTGGTTTATTATAAACACAAGTGTTCATCAATATTATTGTATAAATTGTTTGCTTGTTTTTTTAATTAAGGCGGAAAACCTGTTGGTCATCGACACCTCAGTTCATGCTCATACATATATATGTATATGTATATATAATTAATGTTATTATTTCCATAAAGGAATCTAGTGGGAGTCAACACGGCGGATGATATTGTTCCTGTTAAAAGAATTTAATCATGCCACGGAAATTTATAGCAATCCTCGGATAGTGTATTGATATTAATGATATTCATATAATTTCGTTACACGATTCGACGATGATAGTCGTAATAATCTCTCCGCTGTTCCTAGATGACATCCAACCCGGGAGATGACCTACCTGAAGGCTGCTTCACCAGCAAGAGGTGAAAGCAGGCGTGGGATCAGACGAAGAAATGGGTTTCTTCTATTTCTTCTTTCCGACATCCGGGCCATGAGCAATGATGAGAAAAGGAAAATGAAGATGGGTGTCCTTAAAGTTATCGATGACATTGTGAATCCGCAAGATGGTTTCCCTTGCGAGACTTCAACACCGTGAAGTGTTGTACATTAAAAACAAATTAAAAAGATTTATTTGTTCGATATATTTATTTATCTATACATATGCATAAATTCATCTGTTAGTTTGTGGGTATATATCTACAGCTCCGGTAAATCCGATTTGGCTCAGAGAGAGTTAACTGCTTTCAGATAACCGGAATCGGATCATTCTCGTAGTTTTGGCTTGAAATGAAGTCGTAATATAAGCAATAACTCCTTTTCAAGCCAATGGCTCACTTAGCCCCTTATTCACTACGAAAATAACTCGATTCCACTTACTTAAGTACAAGAAACTCATTTTGGAGAAAATTAGAGTTAACCACTTATTCACCGGGGGGGGGGCTGTAGATAAATACTCCCCTTCCCCAAAGTTACTGTCAGCTTTTCTACTTTGTTTCCAAATATTTCATGTTTCTATTTTCGTCTTTCGAAAATTTATTATAACTTGGGTAATCCATAATGTGGTTGAAATGAATATTTCTGAATATTCACAATTCTATTGGTGTGTACTGGTTTGAGAAGTCTATTGATAACCCCTTAAAATTGTAATCATCAATTTCTTATTCCTGTTTCCAGGATTGAGATATTTTCAGAGATTTTTCTTGACTGTAATCGATATCCTCCTTGAATTTATTCTGGACCTAGAATTTTTCTCATAATTTGCGTACTTCTGTAAGCATATAGAGCTGCAGTTTTTTTTTTAAATTTATCTGTATGTCAATGGCATGTTAATAAAAATAAATAAAAATCATATCTGAGCACTATTTCCAAAAAAACCTGTACCACTGTGACCTGTGATCGGGTCTGGGGTTAATTACATGGTAGAGACTGTTCTGCAAGGAGGTGACTTGTCTTAGGTTACGTTCAACCGCCAAATTTTTCCTCTTAATTTGGGTAACCTATTTTTATAACATTTTATAGAGGCTGGGTGAGCCCCAGGAGGGTCCCAGATCCCATATGATCCCTCTCCCGCCGCAAACAGACAGCATTATTTCCATTAGCTATAATTTCCAAGAACTTATTAAGATATTACATTTAATATCTCACACCTCGATTGTTTCGGACTAACCCCTGACTTATCAAAAACTCTTAGAGGTTGTAATCGAACGATAAATTTAAAAGAAAAATCTAAATCTTTTCATGTATTTAATATTGTTTTTAAATAAATAGTATAATTGAACGCTTCAAACATATTTAAAAAGTATATTTATTAACATTTTTAAAAAATCTGGATAAATGCCGTTGATGACAAATGAGCAATGATTACTCCGTTAAATCTTTAGTAGGCAGGCAGTTATTATTTCATGAAACCCTAAAAGTATCAGGAAGTCGTGTGTATTTATCTAAGGTATTTTAAACTGTAATTTAGGATTGAAGGCGCCTGGAGCAGGTGATTTTTTGTTTATATCTTTTGTTTATGTCCTAATTTTAACCAAAACCTCATGTTAGTATATTTTGTCGGTTCTTTCATTCCTCCCAATTTAATGTTAATTTTGTGATTGGCATCTTTTGTTTCTCATCAATACAACATTTAGCGACAGCTTAATCAAATTATGAAGGAAGCTTAATGGAATATTTTATAATTTTATTTCAATTAAGTTGGTAAAAGTAGGGGGGAGGGGACCGCGTGATAGCCTTTGATTTAAATTGACTTTCAGGTAACTAATTGGACTTTACAAAAGTTAGTCCCTAATCAAGTCTTCCGATGAATGGCCGATATTGAGCTGAGAAAGTGGGAAATGTTCTTGGTTTTCAAATATTACTATAATACATTATCATACATAACATAATATACGATTTTTTTGTTAATACTTTTCTTCAACATTACGTGAAATAGGCTCATATTAAATTAAAGTAAAAAAAAATCAATTCAATAAATTGTAAGTAATATAATCAATTAAATCAATAATATTATTAATTATTGATATTGAATTTATATATATTTTTTTTGTATAATTAATTCTTTTATTATATTATTATTATGGTAATTATACAAATACTTAAAGATATACCGAACTGGCTGTTGATTTTGTGGGAAGCTTTGTCCCAATACGGGATGTTGAGCACTCCATGTATATATGTAATAATGAAAGCAACAAGTAAATATTAATTAATAAAAAATAATTGATTTTTTTTTTAAATTTATTTATTTAAATTTACAACTGTATATTGAATACATCAAGTGAACATAATGAAAGATAAATCATGTCCAGGGATAAGGACAAGTAGAATAATAATAGACAGAAGTTCAAGTTAGAAGGTCACGAGCCCATCTTCTTTTCAGACGCCTCGGAGGATTGTCAGCAACTGAAGGGCTTGTCTGGTTTGAAACTAGTTGGGTTGAGTGGGAATGAAGTTTGTCATGAAAAGATTGATATCGGGTTTGCCCCAAATCAGCAACAAACGGTCATACTTGTCCGTAACAAAGTAAGGAGCATTAAGGATTTTACATTTTAAGGATTGAATACGAGAGGAATGGAGCCCCAAAGCTCTGTTCCGTAAGTCCAGATGGGTCTAATGATTGTCAGTTATATGAGTCTTTTGTAATTAATTGGGAGCTTAGAGCGTTTGTCTAGTAAGTGTTGAAGTAGCCTGAAACGGCGAGTTGTTTCTTGTCTTTTCACTCTAGTATGAGGATTCCAGTTAAGCGTTTGTCAAGGAGTAGTCTTAAACACTGGACCTGTTCTACAGAAATCAGTGGGATGTTATTAAACGATACAGGAGGACAGGAAGTCATTGATTTACGACGGAGTAATTGAAAACCAAATTTCTATATAGATAGTTAATGATGGAATGAAAAGTGAAGAAAATAATTTATTTTTATGACACTCAATACATTTTTATTTAGACTCCCATGATAAATATTTTTTTTATAATACACAAAATATTTGTATTATTTACTAGCTTTTGCCCACGGCTTCGCTCGCGTGGAATTTGGCCTGCCACATAAAGTTTCGTGCCAGATCATTTTAAGTAAATAATTTAATTTTTTTTTTACTATAAGGTACTCACTCATACATTCGAAATTTTAGAAGTCTAACTTCAAAACTGACGGATTCCATGCAATCTTTGAACGCCTATTATATTAAGGCGGAAACCCTTAAAGGCGGAGTTGTCCATATTCCTTTCTTAGTGCTCATTTAAGCTACAGTAAGAACCTATCTGGGAATTCCAAGATGCTAAGTTCAGTGGTTTCTGCTGGGCGTTGACTGCTGGGTGTGTTAGTCAATCAGGATAGAGTTTTATATAAACTTCGCCTGTGTGGGTGTGTTGATAAAAAGTAGCCTATGTCCTTCCCCACGCTTGAGATTATCCATATCAAATTTCATCACAGACGGATCAGTATAGCGGTGAAACCTGCATTGACACTGATTAACAAATGGGACGGACAGAAGTTTACTGATGTTCGTGTCAGTAAAGGATTAATATGTAATGTTATTGAATTTATCGAAAAGGATTACTTTTTTTTTTTTTTTTTTTTTTTTTTTTTTTTTTTCTTAGCCCCTTTGGGTTTGAAGATTTCTATGTAGAATTGAAGATATGACGGAGAGGTATCTCTTGTACTGTACACGATGTACATTTTAAGAGGAGGATGAGAAGGTGGCAGGTTCTAATTTATTCATTTCTATTTTTAACTTTAGATTTTTCCGGTGATGGGGCTCACCGTGTCCTTTTCCTTTTGTTTGTTAATTTTATTAATTTCTCAGTTCAGGCTGAGACTTTGTACGTGATCTTGCCACGTTTGTGGCCGTCCTGCTGGGGTGAGTGTCCGAAAAAGAGGGTTAGTACAGTATTTCAGGCTGTCGAAAAATTTAATGTGTCTACGTTTAATGAAGTCTGTAACTGTCGGTATGTCGAGAGTAGTGTGTAGAAGGTCCGTTTTTGTTTTGTTTAATGTTGTGTGTCTCACTATGCGTTGCAGTACGCCATTCTGAAACTGTTGGAGCTTTTTTGCTGTTGCCGGCGTGAAGGATTACTTAGTATATATTGATTTGTTTTGTTCAGCGAAAATATTTAGGTTTTGCGAGTAAGAAGCTTTTTACGCACTTAGGGGTAGAATTTCGGAAAATTCTTCCTTACCGGATGCCTACGTCACACAAAGAACACACCCTCCAAGTTTCAGGCCTCTACGATCAGCGGTTTAGGATGTGAGGTGATCCCTCAGGCAGTCAGTAAGTCAGTCAGTCAGTCATCATTCATTTTGTATAGATTTATTAGCTATCTATTAATTAATGTTACGGCAGACCGACCTCTATTTTACAAACGATACAACTGTCAATTTAATTGTAACTTGTAAAATAAGTACTTAACCTTTTAGTGGAGGTAGAGTCAAGGGTGGATTTAGGGGGGGGGGGGCATTAGGGCACGTGCCCCCTCAGACGGTTTTTTTGTACTGTGAAGAATCCATTACAGTACATACTTGATGGCAAATCACATGATCTTAGTTTTAAAAATATATTAATAAAACAGCAGAAGGAACATGAGTGAAACTATTGTTAGATATTTTAATAAACCATTGAAACCTTTCTATAAATACTACAAGCTTATTTCCAAGTTATTGTTGATTTTTTCCCTGACTGCCCGTTGTGCCCCCCCCCCCAGAAAAAAATCGAGGATTTTTGGTAGAGTCGATATTCTAGAAATCCAGGTCAGATTTCTAGTTAATTTGTAGCCTATCAAAGCCTAGCCAATCGAAATATCAGAACCCATTTGTTTTGCTTTGAGGTACTGAGTATATTGAATTTAATAAAATAAGGAATTTCTTAAGTTTGTTTCATAAATTAAAAATATATATATATAGTACGCATGAAAAGTGTCTTAATATTTTTTCTCTGTATTGAAACAGCATTCTTAAAATCGACATTTTTAGAATAAGATGTAGATTGTTTTATTCTTTAAATCCATGTATTGCATCTAAATTAAAATAGCAGTGCTATACTTTTTTAAACGGGATAAATAAGTCAGGTTTGCTAAAATTTAAGATTTAAATAATCGAGCACAGTGAAACATAAAGCTATTCCTAGATGCGTTGCTAGGCAACTACGATAAATTATTTATAAATAATATAACAGTAAATATATTATAAAAAACCTTTTATATAATAGAGAGGCAACATTTCTATTTAAGCCCTTAATAAATAATATCTCACAGATATATTTATCAACGACTCACTAACTGCCCTCTCCTAACCATTTATTTCATGTTAATATAAGTGGCACCACTACCAATTCATAATACGTTACTGAAGGGAATATCCTTCTAAAAATATTAAACATAAAAATGAGTAAAACATTGTTTTTGTAAGTTAGCTCAACTCTGTTGTAAATTAATTAACAAGAGATGACCTGGAAATCCCCATTTCCAGCTACTCGCCGTCAATTGTTAATGAGTTGCTTAAATTGAATTAACCCAATTAACCTTTATCGCCGATCCTCGATATCCAATTTATATTTGCCAGGACCCAATTTACAATTCAGATTTCGGCTACGCTCCTTCAGTATTCTTCATTTGCAATTAAAATTTCAAATAGCTCTCTTATTGCTAAAACAATGCAATTCAGCTGCGGAATTTATTTATGTATTGTTGTTCTATCGATGGTTTTTACTTCGTTCGAAGGCATACAACAAATTTAAATCTCTATAGTCAAACAGCAAGACAAACATATTCTAATATAGTAATATTACCTCATTGTTATAACATTTGGTTCTTTAAATTTATAAAATTAAGATTATTTATTAATTATTTTTAATACATTTATATTTTACTATAATATATATAAAATATAAGAAATAAAATAATAAAATTAATACTATTTTATTCGGAAGGCAGTGACTAGTTCACTATCGGATTGAAAAGAATAGAATAGAGACGGGCCTGATTCAGTGTAGGCACTCTCGTAAATTTCAGTCATTTGTTTGCTCACCCCAGCATCGTATGTGATAGAATAAGATCACGTCGCACCGAATCGGATCTAATGTAGGTGTAGCCTTAAGCGCATAATTTTCTTAAAGAACATTTATCACAAAATTATATAATTACTTTTCTGAATCATGTTTATGGATTTTTAAATTTATTGGTGTATAAAATAATAACAATGAAAAACTGAGCTTAGCAACAGGAAATATTTATAATAAGAAGAACCTATCCTCTAACGCAAAAATAAAACACTTTAACCAATAATTTTGTATAGAGGTAACATCTACCTAAACTAGAATACATATTCAAAATAGAGAGGAGGATCCGGAGGAGAATCCAGGGGCCCAAGAAAACACGGGAAGGCTACAGGTTAAGATCCATTCAGGAAATGTACAGGGAGATGTAAGATCCCGAAACCGAAAGAGACTTAACAAGAAAATATTTAGCAAAATCCGTGAATAGAAGAGCGTAGGAGGGTTCGTAAAACAAATGAGAGAGGAAGCGGAAAAATTAAAAATAAGAGACAAAGACTAAAGAAAAAACGGTTCGGTCAGAAGAAAGGAATCAAAGGCAGGTAGAACTTATGAGAAAATGCTGGTGGAAAAGAAACATAAAAAAGATAAAAGAAAATTAGTGATATTAATAATAATAAATACAAAATAAAAAGGTGTTATTTTTGCAGTTTAGTGTTGTTAGATGTGTTGTTAGTGTACAGGAATCTTATCTGTGCATGTAGTCGTTATCTTTCCTTCAATGATTAATTTTGAATACACGCACTCGATTTTAAAGAAATACTAATGTACTTAATATAAGTATCCAGCCGAGTGTATTGCGGCCTTGTCAATTCACGACCCGCTATGTATTCAATACTCTATGTATGCGCCTTGTACATAAAGCGCTGTTTGAGGCAAATCCTGCTAACTAAGCTAGGAAATTTTGAATAAATTGGTATCATTATAAATATATTATTGTTCTATTTTAATATGATCACCGGTAACACAATGGAAAAACAATTGAACGTTTGATGAAAACTTTTTTTTTTTTTAAATATATCTATTGAAATTTACAACTGTATACAAAATACATCAAGTAAATATAATGAGTGAATACATAAAAAGTTCAGTTTAGAAGGTCACGAGGCCATCTTCTTTTCGTCTAGGAGGATTATCAGGAATTGGAGAGGTTGCGAGGTTTGAAACTAGTGGGTCTGAGTGGAAATGAAGTTTGTCATGAAAAGATCGATATCGGATTCGGGCCAAATCAGCAATAAACAGGACGTTAAGGTCATTATGGATTACTTTGTTCGTAACAATAGTAAGGAGCATTGAGGATTTTCCGAAGGATTTTGGATTGTAAGGATTGAATACGAGAGGAATTCGATGGCTTAGTGGAGCCTCAAAGCTCTATTCCGTAAGTCCAGATGGGTCTAATGATTGTCATGTATATGAGTCTCTTGTAACTAATTGGGAGCTTAGAGCGTTTGTCTAGTTAGTGTCCCAGTAGACTGAAACGGCGAGCTGTGATGAAAACAAAAATTAATTTTGGATTTGTTGAAACACGCATTTTACGTTTTTTATAATTAAGGATTATTTTTCGATTTAAGATTAATTTTTATCTATACATCAATTAAGTCTACCTGTTTGTGGTATACGCTTAGTGAGCTCTAGGAGAGCCTGAGGGTCCCATAGGGGGGGGGGGGTTGAACCACTGCAACCCGTGGTGGGTCTGGGGTTCGGTACGTGCCAAGGAGGTAATAGGCTCTAGATCTCGCTCAACTTATCCTCCTCATTGCGGGTACCCACATTATAGAGGCTGGGTGAGCCCCAGTAAGCTCCTAGATCCCATTGGATCCATCTCCGGGTGCTAATAGATTAAATACAAATCGAGTCGTTACCAAAAATAAGAGGGAAATCTGGCGGTTGAACGTGATCTAGGACGTCACCTCCTTGCAGAACCTTTGTCTATGAAACGGTACAGTCTCTACCATGTACTGAACCCCAAACCCGTTCACGGGTTGTAGTGTTACAGGTTTTTTTTTACTATAATGAAAACGTTATTATCGTAGCTATTTGACTCTACAGAGGGATCTTGTAAAGCAGCGGTTCCCAAGCGTGAGACGAGTGAAAATAAAAAAAATCGCTCTTAGATTTGATTATTTTTTGGTTAACCTGTACTTCTTAAATTGTTTATGTTTGTGACAGTAAAACTAAATGTTATGTTTTCAATGTAATACTTGCTGTTTTTTTATATGCCCATACAAATTTTGTGCAAAGGGGGGGGGGGGTGGTACAAGAAAGATTGGGAACGACTGTTTTAAAGTTGTTTAAACCCATTTTTATTATTTAATTATGTGATAACCACCAACACGGTTGGGAGATTAGAAGGCAGGTGTTGAGGCTTAACGAAGTGATAGTGGCTTCGCACGGTTTGCCGTTCGGATGTGAAGAGGAAGCCGATTTGGGGGGCGATAATATTGCCTCGTACAAACAGGACCTGAGTCGGCAAACACCGGCGGGATTAGAACCTGCGCCCTACACATATCCCAACACCTGCTCCGCGTACACAGTTATGTGGTGATGTGTGACTTAAATCCTTTCTTGTTAGAGCTAATCCGGGATATTGCATCAACGTACGAGTAGAGGGAACCACTTAGAAAACTTTAAGGTTACAATAAAAAACGACTCGTACTTTCTATAACGTAGAGAGAGTGAGAGACTGCTAAGCCGAATTAAAATTTCACCTAGTTTTGTGAAATTGGAAGCAAATAATATTTTTTTACGCCAATAAAACAACTCGTAATATAATACTGAAGGTAATTGCCCTCTATGCTGAGATAATTCACATGACGATTTAAAACACATATCGTTTGCCTGTCCACTTTATGCAGAACCTAAAAATAAATATGTAAGCTCAAAGGATCAAGATATTTGAGCAGTATTGAATCCTTTGTTATTTCCTATCTACAGCTCCAAGTATTAGAATAGCTGTGACCCGGTGACCCTCTGTGAATGTTTACCCCCACAATAATGTCTTAGAATTACATAAGTTTTCATTTTCTAACTTGCTTGTTTTGTTACTCCAATTTTCCATAATTTGACGTTGTATTAAATCATAGCCATAATTTTAATTTTACCTTCACCTCTCTTCCTAGAAAAGCCATTCTATTCCTTACCTATATATATAATGCTGTACTCCGCTCCACATATTTTCCTGACCCCTGGAAATTATCCATTGTAAAAATGATACCCAAACCTAAAAAAAAACCAGAATACCCTTCCTCTTACCGTCCTATCTCTCTTCTACCTTGCATGGGTAAAATCCTAGAAAAACTCATCCTCAAACGATTGTACCCCATCCTTGATGCAAATCATGTAATACCAGATCACCAGTTTGGATTCCGAGCATCCCACTCCACTATTCAGCAATGTCATCGTGTGGTGGATGTGGTCCCCTCTGCATTAGAACGTGGATCATATTGCTCGGGCGTCTTTCTTGACGTGGAACAGGCTTTCGACCGAGTCTGGCATCCGGGCTTGCTCTACAAACTCCGTAAATTCCTACCTCATACCTACTTTCTCATCCTTCAATCCTATCTCACAAATAGAACTTTCCAGGTAAACCATAATAATGTCCTTTCATCCCTCTTCTCCCAATCTGCTGGTGTTCCTCAAGGTAGTATCCTTGGCCCAATCCTTTATACAGTTTATACAGCTGGCATCCCAACTCATCCTAATACTATCCTTACCACGTATGCTGATGATACATGTGTATTATCAGTCAACGCCAATCCAGTTATTGCATCCCAAAGGCTCCAATCCCATATCACTGATCTTGAAGAATGGTGTCAAAACTGGAGAATTAAAATAAATTCTCAAAAATCCCATCAAATCACTTTTACCTTACGTCGTAAACCAATGACTTCCTGCCCTCCAGTATCCTTTAATAATACCCCACTGGTGCAGGCAGAACAGATCCGATACTTAGGGTTGCACCTCGACAAACGATTAACCTGGAATCCTCATACTAGACTGAAAAGACAAGAAACTGCTCGACGTTTCAGGCTACTTCAACACTTACTAGACAAACGCTCTAACCTCCCAATTAACTACAAAAGACTCATCTACATGACCATCATAAGACCTATTTGGACTTACGGAGTAGAGCTTTGGGGCTCCACTAAGCCATCGAATTCCTGTCGTATCCAATCCCTACAGTCCAAAATCCTTCGTAAAATCCTCAACGCTCCTTATTTTGTTAAAAATACCGTCATCCATAACGACCTTAATGTCCCATTTGTTGCTGATCTGGCCCAAACCCGGTATCTTTCCTTTCATAACAAACTTCATTCCCACTCAAACCCTCTAGTTTCAAACCTAGCTTCCTCTTCGATTCTCGATAATCCCCCGAGGCGTCTGAAAAGAAGATGGCCAAGTGACCTTCTTAGTTGAACTAGTGATTTGAGTACTACCAGTGGGTAGTTTCTCAACTTGCCATTACTCATGTCATTTTGTATCACATAGCCTATTTACTGGATGTATTTTTTTTATTATACAGTTGTAAATATCAAAAATAAATTTAAAAAAAAAAAAAATCCTTCACCTCTATGTTCCTGCATGCTTACTTTTTCTTATGTACTTTTATTTTTGTAACTGTCTAACCAAACTCTGTGTATTTTACTTGTATAAAAATCAGAAATAAGAAGTAATACTGTAGCAAACTATAATAAATCCAATAATGATCGTTTATTTAAACACCATGTTCGTGTTTGGATTGGTTGATATGAGACCAGATTGATATGATTTTTTGTTCTATATTTTGAATGCCAACTGGTTATTTCAAAGATTTATTTTAGTTTTTGTATGACATAATTATTTAACACTATATTAGATGTTCTAGGGTTTGTTGATGTTTTCTTTTTTATTATAATGATTAATTGTTTTTTAACTAACCGATCGTATTGTTTATTAATACTTTGAAGATCAATTATTGTTGCGATGACACAGAACCAGTGCGTTCTGAATCCTGTGGAGTAGTGCGGCCTTGGGGAGTGGCCTTGACCTTGTCCGCTAAATATATCCAAGGTCAAGGTCATTGCTTATCTTATCTTTCATTCTTATGGTAATAGTTCGGAATCGTTCCTTCTTTTATTTGAAATCTTAAACAGCCTAGATATCTCTAAATAAACTTGTCTAAAATATATTTCGAGAGCAAATCGTTTATTTTCAAACGCTTGATAAAAATTATATAACATTAATATAAATATAGTAAACAAAAAATATAAAGAACAAAAATAAAAATATTTATAATAACCAGATATGTCACTTTATTAACAAGAAATAACGGGGGGGGGGGGGTAATTATAAACCAGTGCTATAATATCTAATTAGGAAATTAGGTTCTGTATATGGACTTTCGATATTTAGATCACCAATATCATATCTCCAAATTCCAATCAGTAGCTTTATTATGGTAAATAAAATAAAAAAATAAGTACTAAAGAAAATTATTCGAATAAATGCTGCTCTAGTCAACCCTTGGAATGTCTTGGGGTCAGTACGTGGTAGAGACTGTACTGTTTCTGATTTGTCCTAGATCGCGCTCAACCGTCAGATTTCCCCCCTTTTTAGGGTACCCACTTTACAAAGGCTGGGTGAACCTCTGGAGGGCCGTAGATCCCATTTGACCCGTCTTCTAACTCTAACCGACTAAGTATAATCTATCAGTGAGCGGGATTTGAGCTCAGCACCTTCTAAATGGCAACTGAGCGCTCTACCACTGAGCCTCTCAGCTACCAATTACATAATAATATATTTACAATAACTGATATAAGACATGCATTTATTGAATAACGCATCATTAATTCAAAAAACTAACATATTTTTTATTTCGTGCCGTATTAATAAAATATCTATCATTATGATCATTATTATTGTGGTTAGTAGTTAATTATTCTTTTTGGTTGCAGGGGGCAAGATTTGGAGGGTCCCATGGTACCGGTAAGTAATATGTATGCGATTATTTTACTAATTATAATCATACATATTCATGCTTATATACAAGGCCGGATTTAGGGGGGGGGGGGCACGTGCCCTCTCCAGACGGTTTTTTGTGTCCTGGTGAGAATCCATTATAGTACACACTTATAGGCAAATCACATGATCATAGTTGTTAAAATATATTAGAATCCTGCTTTTGCTATATATTAAAAATTAGATACGACGATTTACCTCTGGGTTAGTGAGACACACACACCTCATAATTATCATGACACTCTCAACTTCATAAGAACGACATTAGGTCAGTTGGTGTGACGCACCGTGTGGTTATTATTATTGTAATAAATTGTATACCTCATGCTCAGGCCGCTAGGTGTCGCCAGTCACGAGCATGTTGCTGACACGAAGCCAAAGATTATCCCCTACCAAAAGTAGCTAAACGCGGTTAAAATTTTTTCATTTAAAAAATATAGATTTGGCTATCTGTCCTATAATGAATTCTTGAATAAATTTAGTTCACTTGTTATATGAAGTATTTATAGCTCAGTCTACAAATCAACATGTCGTTTGTTTGTTTCGTTTAACGTCACTTAATGCTCCTATGGCTGATCGGACGAAGCTCAAGTGGGAGTTTTCCTTTAAAGAAATAATTAGGATAGGAATCTTAAACGAGTATTTGGCACCGCAAACGCTTGGGACCTCCATTTTACGTCTCTTCCGAAGGTCGACATAACTCAGGATTTTTTACTCCCTTTAAAAAATAAGCAGACACGTTTGTTGTGCACATTTCTTTATATACACTCTAATATAATAACTTTCATTGAAGTAAATGACCAGTTCTGTTTCCAGTTGAAGCCCAACCGATGATAGGTATTTAACGTACCCAGATCATTTAGTGGTCGATCAAAGAGGCAGCGAACGGAAGCAAATATGGCGGCGCAATAACCCGCGGGTGCAAACAGGACACAATATGGCGGCCGGATCCTATCCACTGCCTCCTCTATTATATCCCCTCCTAAAGCTCATTGCTCTTCTCCTAAATTAAAAATATCTTCTGCCTTTTGGATAATTAAAATCCCAACCCGTGGTTAATTAACCTCACCTGTGAGTTATTGTTGTTTCAACTTGATTATATTTTTTCGCTCGGTTACATTTAAATATGTCGGTCATAATTGGTATCCTCCATCTAAATAGACAAATACACGGGAAGCAAGGAAGCTCATTGGTAGAGTGCTGAGTTGGCGTGCCAAATTCGGCTGCTGGCATATTTTATTTTACCTGGAGACCCTCCTGGGGCTCACCCAGCCTCTATGAAGTAGATTCCCTTGATTTGGGGGAGGAGAACCTGGCGAATGAACGTGACCTAGGACAAATCACCTCCCTGCTCAACCGTTGTCCAAGAAACAGTACAGGTTTTCCCAGCTGCTGAATTGTAGAACCATCATGGGTTGTAATGGTACAGGATTATATATCTACATGTATATAAACTATCTCAATATGATAGTACCAAAGTAAAATTGAACGAGCTGCTTAACGTCATCCATTTCTGGCGAGAATTAGCCAACAATAATAATAAAAATACCTCAAACGGTTTAATATTAACTTCTTAAATTGCCAATTAAGTTGGTACCAACTCAATAGGTAAGACAATTCATCTCCCTGCACAACCGTTTTCCGAGACAGTGCATGGTCGATGGATTGTAGTTGGTGCTTCAGTTTTTTTAATAAATCTTCTTGTATAGTACTTTTTACCTTATTCTACCTCACAGAATTGGCCTAATAAAAAACTTTAACATACAAGTTAGAGGATGGTATTATATTTTTAAAAGACGTCTTTTATTTGAATGCAGCAGATACGGTTACCATGGTAACAGCTGTGAGGGTAGAACCGGGGAGGTTATTCCTATTCTTGTCTTGTTATTTAGTTAAAAGAAAACAGTTTTGTAAAAGGTGTGTGAAATGTTGACTTTAAATGTTGTTTCTTTTTTACAGGTAAGACTGCATACTAAACTAAACAGCAAAAAAACCGGCGCACCTGGAATTTTGTCGTTTTTTTCTTCCTAGTACAAATAATTTAATTTTTTCTGCATGTGCCAAGTAAAGTATGGATCATATGAGATAACAGATGGAAACAGATTGTAAATCAAGAAATATCGGAAGAGAAAAACAATTTTATTAACAAAACCTCCAGCCTGGATTCTGCTGATTAAGCTGGCAACACTTTCCTGTTCGATGCCGGTTACCAGAAACCAACGTTTGCAGGGCAGTCCAGAGGTACAGGGAGACTGGTAACTTAACCAGGAGGCCAGGTCCAGGTCGGCCCAGAGCGACTCTTCCCCTCGACGATAGATTTATTGTGATGAAGACGTTCAGAAATCACTTTCAGACAGTTGTGGAGACCAATCAAACGCTTCAAATGGCCCGAAATGTGAATATCAGTGTGGATACGGTGCGGAGGCGGCTTCATGAAGTTCACCTTCAATCAAGGGCCCCAGCATCGGGAGTTCAGCTCACCCCAGCACACCGGGCATCTCGTCTTATGTTTGCTCGGTGATCCCACCACCGTAAGGCACCTTTTCGGAGATATTGCATGGTGCAAATCGCTGTCCTGATCTTCTCTACGCTCTAACGTGATGATCTGAAGCAAATAGTGAAAATCTCGATTCGTCTGACAACAGTACTTGGGCCCAGTCGTTAACTGTCCATGCTGAGTGTTCCCGAGCCGTGTGGCCGACCTGAACCTGGCCTCCTGGTCAAGTTACCAGTCTCCCTATACTTCTGGACTGTCCTGCGAACGTTGGTTTCTGGTACCCGGCATCGAACAGGAAATTGTTGCCAGCTTAATCAGCAGCAAGCCAAACAGAATCCAGGCTGTGATACAAGCAAGGGGAGAAATCAAATAAAATTATTATTTTATACGAGTTTAGAGTTTTTGTGAATAAAATTGTTTTTCTATTCAGATATTTCTTGTTTTACGATCTTTTTCCATCTTTTATCTCAAATGGCGTATACTTTACTTGGCACATGCAGAAAAAATTAAATTATTTGCACTAGGAAGAAAAAAACGACAAAATTCCAGGTGCGCCGGTTTATTTGATGTTTAGTTTATAATGAGTTTTTAAATCAGTTTCAAGAAATTATTGTTATAATAAAAATTAATTAACTTTTTTTGCAGAGAGAAACTCAGTTTAGTTTTGTTTCGACACCAACTAAATTCAGTATTTGAATCAATCAACATTATAAAACAACATTTGAAGTCAACATTTAACACGCCTTTTACAAAACTGTTTTCTTTTAACTATATATAACAATACACCAATATGAATAACCTCCCCGGTTCTTCCCTCAGCTGTTACCATGGTAACCGTATCAGTCCCATTCAAGTAAAAGACGTTAGTGTGTGTCTTTTACATAAATAAAATATATGTATATTTATGTAGCTTTCTGTCAGTTATGACTTCTTTCAAATACACTTCCATTGCTTACATTACCTGACTTATATACTAACGATACTTACCTAACTAACTTAATGACAAATTCCCTCATTGCGGGTTCCATGTTTCCTAAGTACATAGCTGTGTCTTCCCAACTCAAATTGCTCTCACTTCGCGGGCGTACTAAATAATTTCTTTAAAAGTTGTTTTTAGCAAAGTTTCAGTTCATTCTGACTAATTAGGTCCATAATAACTTGTAATGAAATTATTGTATTGGGAAGAAAAACAAACGTTGCGTACTTTTACATAATGTAAAGTTGTTTCTACACTGTATCTAAATATGCAAATATGATTGTATTTTCTTTGTAACATTTTTTCCTTCCCTTTTCTCAAGATTATTATAAGGTAATATAATTATAGAAATTGAACTTTAGTTTGCTAGTTTTTGTATTCTCCTATTAAATTATAACTATCGTTTCCAGGCCATTGACAAGGTCGCATTAAATAAATTAATGATTTTTTTTTAGGTTTGCTTTTTAGATAAAAATTAAATAATTTATGTTTAGTTAGAAAATGTTTTAAATCTTATTCTTGATTGCATTATTGAAATAATAATCAATCATTAATTTTTATAATATTTTAATATTTTATTTTGAAGAGAAAAAATTTGTCCTGGGCCGGTATTCGAACCCGGGTCGTCCACGTATCAGTCGTTGTTCCTCTAAAGAACTGAGCTAACCTGGCTCGTAACAAGTCCATTTTCTTCACCGATTCTATCCTATCCTATTTCTCTCCTATGCTCACTGAGCTTTCCCCGGAACCCGCCGTGTCCTGGACCCTTTGGGATCTGGAGATCCTCCAGGGTCTCTATAATGTGGGCACCCTTAATTTGGGGGATAACCTGGCAGTTGAGGCAATCACCCCCCTGCACAACCGTTGTCCTGGAAACAGTCTCTATCGCGCACTGAACATAAGACCTTCATAGTTTGTAGTGGTATTTTTTTTTTTAATTTTCTATAAATTTATCTTTACACTTTAATTTACTTTTTATTGTCATAGCATCCTTTCGTGAGTGCTTAAGGAACGCAACACCGAACACAGGTATGTTTATAGTCCTAACTTGTCGACCTAGTGCGGTTTAGGGTGTGTTTGTTCCTGTATGTTCGTGTGTTTGTGTTGCGTTGTGTTGAAGGGGTAAAGTTGTCACAATCCGATCTTCCTTCCCATTGGAGGAGCCATTATGGAGGCAGAGTCATCTAGTGGCAAACAGGTTGCTATTACAAGCGATCCACTAATTATTTCAATTGCCAATTATCTCTAGTCCATTGTATCGTCGTTGGGTGGCTCCATGCCTTCCAGTCAGGACCTCCTCTATACGATTGTATGTCCTCGCGATGTATCGATTCATTTCAGCGATTAATTTTTACGTATTAATATTTTGATTATGATTAATATTGATGATATTAACACGCTTTTATTAGCTCCTCTTGCATCCAAGAACGTACGTATGTAACGGAATGTTTAAACTTGATTTTTGGCGACTAATTTAACCATTTAACCAATATCAGTCAATTAAATAAATTTATTGAAAACAATTAACATCTAGCACACCACGCTTTTTTACTAGAAATGATTTTTTCGTTCATCTTTCTATTATTATTTTAAACATAATGAAAATTTTTTTTTTCTCTATTAAAGCCTGTTTTTTAGTTTTTAAATAAATTTATATATTGTAAGATAATTTGTGCCCGATTTATGTAATTTAATGTTATGATTGAAAAGGAAAAATATTTTTACAATTGCAACCTATCATGGTTCAGGAATGTTCCTTAGCAAACGGTTGTGCAAGGAGATAGTTTAGCCAAGATGAAGCTCAACCTAAAGGAGTTTCTCTTAATTGTTAGCGGTACTATTTCTTTACTAATCAGGCTAGTAATCTCGAGCCCCAATACGTGGCTTATTGTCAGAGTGCTATTCCAGTATTAACGCCTTTGTAGTAATTTATATACTATTTCTAATCTTAAAGAGATGGATCTTGGACCTCCTGGGGCTCAACCAGCCTATATAAAATGTTATTAAAATAGGGTACCCAAAATAAAGGGGGGATCTGGCGGTTGAGCGTGACCAAGGACAAGTCACCTCTTTGCAGAACCATTGTCCATGAAACAGTGCAGTCTCTACCATGTAGTGAACCCCAGACCCGTTCACGGGTTGTAGTGGTACAGGGTTTTTTTTCTAATCTTAAATACACGATCCAAATATACGTTTATTATTCCCCGTTATTTATTCTTATGTAGTGAGTTATTCATATAAAGGTTTACATATACTTACTCTTTTTTTTTTATTCATTATACGCTGTAAATAAGCCAGCGGCCAGGTACTTGAAAGTCGCAATAATTTAAGAGAGCTGCATTTTTGGGCATGTATGACTAGTGGAAATCCAAATTTGCTACCGAAAACACCGATGGGAAAACTTTTGGAATATTTACGTTGAAATGACCTTTTACGGACACGTTATTTACTTTTAAGCCAGCGGCCAGGTACCAAAGAAGGGCTTTAGGTTGCAATAAATTGAAGAGAGCTGAATTTTTGATATGCTGTAAGGGCATGTCTGACGAGTGGAAATCCAAGTTTGCTACCGAAAAAACCGATGGGAAAACTTTTGGTGGCCGAAAAACCTCAAAATTGTCGGAGTTATTTCAGTTGTTGGCCTTTACCTATACCTAATCGGTGCGATTTGATAAAAAATATACCATTTTTAAAGTACATTAAATTTGCTATGTTTGAGCCCCACCGCAGCTCTGTAGCTTTAGTAGATTCTGAGTTTCGTCCCTTTGAAAATTGGTCAACTCCGAAAATTTCGGCCACCAAAAGTTTTCCCATCCGTTTTTCGGTCGCAAAATTGGATTTACACTACTCAGACATATGCTTACAATCTTGGATCTTATATCTAACATGCAACTCTCTTGGATTTTTGGCGACCCTCAAACACTTGGCCGCTGGCCTATGTTTGGACTATTGAATGGCGAAGGGCGTAACTCAGAATCTGAGCCTGCAGGCCTCGTTTTGTGCTTAAATTAAAGCTAATTAAATTTACTACAGCTTCATTCCACATGACTTTCATTGTAGGATCCCTCCTTCGGCCGGTGTTCCTCACGAAAGTTGGCCAAAACTTAAATTTGGATTTTCTGGAAAAAATGACCAATTTTCAAAGGGACGTTACGCAGAAACTATTAAAGCCACAGAGCTGCGGTTGGGCTCAAATATAGCAAATTTTATGTACTTTAAAAATGGTTACCAATATTTTTTATCTAATCGCACCGATTAGGTATAGATAACGGCCAAAAACTGAAATAACTCCGAAAATTTTGAGGTTTTCCCATCCGTTTTTTCGGTAGCAAACTTGGATTTTAACTAGTCAGACATGCCCTTACAACATATCAAAAATTCAGGTCTCTTCAATTTATTGCAACCTAAAGTCCTTTTTTTGGTACCTGGCCGCTGGCCTAAAGGTAAATAACGTGTCCGTAAAAGGTCATTTCAACGTAAATATTCGTTTCGACCTCCACTGAGTCCATTTTAGTTTTGTCATCGGGTCCTTTCGTTTTGTTTTAAAAAGAAAACTTTAGATGCCTTCCGTCTATACCATCCCATACTTATCAAATAACAGGTAGGTCCTCCCTCAAAAGAAATATGTAATAACTCAAAAAACCTAATGTTAATACATTAGTGGAAAAATTCCAACTGAAAACCTTAAGTCTCTAAACTAAATTGGACAGGCATTTTCAATTTCCTGCTTTAGTTTAGAGACTTAAGATTTTAAGTTGGATTTTTTCCACTAACGTATTAACATTTGTTTAATGTCTCTGTAGACCTTTCACTTTTTCAAAACAAATTTTTCAACAGAATCATTTGAAATTTTCATGTGAGTTAAAAAAAAAGTAAATAAAATTTGGGTATTGGCTAAGGATTCCTATAGTAATGATAATATTGAAATACTTTTTAAACAATTTTTAAAAGCTTGAGACTTTTTTGATTTTAACTTAGATCATTCCCATTAAAGTTCAAGATCAAACATGATATAACTCAAAATATGACCTTATTAAAAAACCCTGTTGGAAATGGAAATATGAGAAATGTCCTTCCTGGATCGAAAAGCTTCAACCAATAGAATAGCTACAAGAAGGCTTAACTCAAAAATGCGTTTGAGTTATGTCGTTATTCTTTTGAATGAGCGATCGATATATAAATCAATATGTAATGTTTAGTTGTGGTTTTAAATAAGGATTTCTATTACAGAATTCGATATCCTTAATCCTAATTATACGCGTGGGCTTCCTAGATTGCCTTGCCCCAAAGTCCATTCTAGCCTGTCCTTTCATTGCGAACGCTCCTTGGTCTAATCCTCAGTTCTTCCATTTCCTTGCCCCATCTTGCTCCATCCCTTCTTCCTAAAGGCCCCATAACAATTCAGACAATTTTCTTCCTCCATTCCTTACATGTTATTCCCTATAAAGGAAGTCTATGTTCTACCTTACTATTTATCGTTCGTCTTTATTAATTTGGGACGTTCCTTCTCTTGTTCTTCAACAATCTATTATCTTTTCCGGATCTTGTACCATTAAAACTTGCTGTATTAATTAGGTGCTTGATTTTTTATATGTTGAATAATATTAGTTGACATTGTATGTATGAGGAAGAAGATGGTCCGGGTGAAGGTCAAGAAAATGATCTTATATAGGGAGGACCCTTTGTCTAGTGCCAATCCCCGCCGATCCTACTAGCCCTGAAGAAGACCTCCACTGTGGGTCAAAACGTTGGCTTACCAATAAACAGTTCTCTCTATATAAGAGAACTGTTTTGACCTCTACTTGGAACATTTTCTTCCTCTCGATTTTTTATAGTCAAAAGATTGTGTAAGGATGTTATACCTCTACAGAGACCTTATGAGCTCTAGCAGGATCAACAGATCCCACAGAGTAGACGTTGTTAATAATGTACTATACATCGTTTTTCTGCTACAGCCGGTATCGAACTAATTTATAAAATTATATTTCTCCTCCATAACACTTGAGTTGATAAAAATAAACTGTACAAGCCATGAAGGGTCTTCGGTTCAGGACATGACTGTACTGTTCCTATGACAACGGTTGTACAGGGGGATTTTTCCCCGATTTTGGGTAACTAGTGTACAGAGGCTGGGTGAGCTTCGGGAGGGTCCCAGATCCCGAAGGATCCCTCTCTGCCTGTTTACTGTTTAAATTAATTATCTGCCACCGCCGGATTTGAATCCGGGAACTTAGCTCTCTACCTCGGAGCCTCTCCCCTTCCCGGAGTAGAGGTAATACGTCCTGCTTGTGTTTCCTGTTTGCCTATTTATTTCAATCTTTTTTTTTTTAAGTTGTTGTACATGTCCTGTTAAATGTATTGTAAATTTAAGTAAGATGGTTTATACGATAGACAGCGGTGCCAACCTGAAGACTCATATCAACCGCCTATACCTGGAGCTGGAGCCAAATCCCACACCGATATTGGAAATAGCCTGGAGATATGGCGCTCCACCCTTTGGGCCTTCGCCCAGGCTTATTGCTCTCTCGGCGCTAATAAATCGACAAACATCCAGAAATATTTATAAGTGCATATATATGTATATAAGTATCTATATATTTATATATATAAATAAATATGTATATAAATATTTAAGTAAATGTTGTTCAAAAGTTCAAGGGTTTTCATCAATGAAATGTGTACTGCTGGATTGCTCTATATCTGATTGTGTGAATTAGGAGCAGCAGTTTTCTTTGATTGTTTTATCACTATTATCAATTATTTATTTTTATTATTATTTTATTTATATTTTTGGAAATTATTCCGTAGGTCGTCGCTTCGAGTTGAGTCACAGTAAGTTTTAACTTTTCAATCATTTCCCTGTTAATACTTCCCAAAAATTCAAGTTATATTGAACTTTAGTATCTAGAAGAGAATGTAATTATGGAAAATGTTTATACTTCGGTAATCATTTCAACAAACATATCTATAGCACAGGTGAATAAGTGGTCAAGCCTAATTTACTCCAAAACGAGTTTCTTGTACTCAAGTAAGCGGAATCGAGTTATTTCCATAGTGAATAAAGAGCTCACTAAGCGATTGCTTTGAGAAGGAGTTATTGTTTTTATTATAACTCCATTTCAAGCCAAAAACTACCAGAATGGTACGATTCCACTCCATCTGAACGCACTTAACTCTCACTTGAAAAAGTCTAACAACCATTTTCAGAACACCGGGGCTGTAGATATCATCTATAATTCGAAATATTAGTTGAAACTTGATGAAATGATTACTGAAATCTACTCCACTCCAAAGTTGACGATAAGTTGTATTTTTGGAATATATTAAAAATTAAATCCATAAACTTTAAATTCATCTAGAAGTGACAACCTAAAGTGCAACACTGTTCACATTTATTTATTTATTTAATAATGCTTTTAATAAATGCTAATTTTTATTTATTTTCTGCCTGAACTAACTGAACTTCTCGAATGCTATTTGTCAGGCTTCTGTAATGATAATGATCACAAGAACTGATGTATTAATGTGGAATTATATTACATTGAAGAGCTTAATCGAAATTGTTAATCGTTTTCGTGAAAATGAAATAAGGCAGTTATTTGATTGATAAATTCAAAATATATTTGGATTAATGTAATTACTTGGTGGATAAGAAGCTGGCGTGAAGAGGATGGGGCTACACTTCATCACTAACCCACAAGTTGGTTACAACTCCATCAGCTTGGACCAACTTTTTTATAGTTGTTCTCAAATTGGTTTTCCCTTTGCCCCCTACATTCAGAAATAACTTAGTCTTCAGTTCGGCGATAGTGCTTCTCAACATTTAGTTTATAAACATGTAAAGAAAACTCCGTCGCTAATATACTAGCGCTTTTCTTTATTTTGTATTTTCCGCGATAGCTACACAGCTCACTTGATACAGCAGCTATTATAATTAAAGAAATGTGAGAGGCTACAGTTTTAATGTACGGTTATAAATTGTTTAAATAATATCGTATGTTGAATAAACTACAACTAATTTCTTGAAAGATATAAAGAAACAAGTAAAGGCTTTAAATGTTGTTTCTTTTGAGTGATTTTTTTGTTGGAAATTATTGTAAATATTTAAGGCTTGTAAATATGAATTGGTTTTTTTTTTCAGAGAAACAATTCCGTCTTGATTCCCTTACCCAAAACCATAAAAACATTATATATATATTTCTTGAAGGAGCTAGTCTGTAAAACGGTTGATAAAACAATATAATTAAGAAAAAGTTCCATTCCGGTGATTTAATAAAGCTAACAATTTACATATGCTGTGACCAGGTTGTGGGGTTTTCGGTCCAAGGTCCAAATTGATTTAGATTTAAATAAAAAGAAGTCCAAAGAAAAATGTTGTATTCATACACTTTACATCAAACGGTAACACCAACGACATAACCATAATATAACGTAACACCAACGCTGAGTCGCAAAGATACGATAAGAAAAAAATATTAAATTCGGCAATTACTTAGCCATATATATCACTGATATTCAACCGTACTCAACGACAGTCCACAGTTGAGTGAGGTCAGATAGGTAGAAACACCTGACGGACGAATTTAGCGACAAAAAAAAAGAAACTCGTTACAATGTAGCTATAATATCATAACCTTCCTTGTTATACAAAATAGTTCTCACAAGTTAACTACCACCAACACTAAATTATCAATATAATTTACATATATATATATATATGTTAAAAACGTACCCTAAGCGTCTTTCATTTGAATAATACTGATACGGTTACCATGGTAACAACTGCGAGAGTAGAACCGGGGAGGTTATTCTGATTTGTGAGTTGTTTTTTAGTTTAAAAAAATATTTTTGTAAATATTGTGGGAAATATTAACTTTAAATGTTTCTTTTTTTCTTTTTTGCAGGTAAGACGGTATAGTATAATGAATTTGTAAACCAGTTACAGTAAAAATAAATTTACTTTTTTTACATTGAGAAACTTTAAGTTTAATTTTTATTTTGACACACCTGTACAGAGTATTTGAGTCAATCAACATTATACAACATTTCAACACTATGTACTAAACTGTTTTCTTTAAAAAAATCAGAATAAACCCCCCGGTTCTTCTCTCACAGCTGTTACCATGGTAATCCTATCAGTCGCTTTTAAATGAAAGACGTTTGGTAGATGTATTTTACACACGCACACACACAGACACACACACACACACACACACACACACACACACACACATATATATATTTTATATATATATATATATATTTTTTATATTTATATAAAACCATTCAATTCAATTTATATAAACCCCTCCCTGATTCGTAAAACCCCCAGAAACTTGCAACATAACGTAAATAAGAACACCAGAATGAAAAGTACTTTTTATATTTAATACAAATAATTGCTTATTTAGTGAACGATTTAATTTTATAATTCAAGAGAAGAATGCGAGGAAGTGAAACTAAAGGCCAAAAATGATATGTGTTTTAGATTCTCGAGGATCTGCAATGCGTCCTTCAAGTAAAAATTGAATATTTCATTTCATTGGAATAATTTATTCATTTTTCAGCACTACTGTATACATATATATATATATATATATATATATATATATATATATATATAGAGAGAGAGAGAGAGAGAGAGATTGGAATAGCACAACGTGCAGAGTTACTGTGCTGATGATCGTGGGTTTGAACCCGATTGTGACAGATAAATTATTCAATAATTTAACAACCATAGATGATGATGATGATGACCCGTAGGATCTACACACCGACCCGGGGCTCATCCTAGCTCTATTTGTGTAGTTGATACTCTAAATTAGGGGGATACCTGATGAAACTGCTCTCGGACAAGACACTCTCTACTATGTACAGATCTCAAGAGGCTTGAGTCTAGATCTCACCTATGAGAACTTAGGCACTATATTGTTTCTAAGTCAACGGATGTGCAGGAGATGATCTGGCCGAGGTTACGCCAGTTTTTCACACATATTAGGCATTTCAAATTAAATGAGGGTGAGTAGCCCTTAGGAAGATCTCCAAATTACGTTGATTCGATACACGGCTGATAACAAATAAATAATCTTTTACAGGCTGGCTCGAACCCGTGACATTGAGTTCAGCAGCATCTTAACACATCAAGCAGGCCAACTTCCTTGAATTAAGATCAGCATTTTTAATTAACATTATTTTAAGACACGACTGGAAAGATCGAAACAGAAAGCCTCGAGTCCCTGAAAGAAAAATACCTGCCAATGTTTCGCCAATTCAAGCATCTCTTCTCACACAATAAGGATGATATGAAAGACAAATCAACCCCACAGCCCAACAAGAAACCGACCAGAAACAACATCCCACCACCACCTAGGCCCAAATGCAACTACTGAATCATTCAGGCGGCATCTGGGAAAGGTTAAATAAAAACAGAGAGTTCTTAGATGGTCTTGTTAGTATTTGGGGTTAGAATGTGATTTCTTTATTTCTGTTGCTTCAGTTGAGAAAATATCGGCAGGTATTTTTGTTTCCTGTTGTTATAGAGGGTCAAGTAAAATCTTTTTTGTTTGGATTTTTATGCCTCGTCATATATTATATGTATCTTATAAACTTCTGATTTTTATGTACTATAATATTTTAAACCATAATACATAGTTCAAGAAGGTTGTGTCGCTACAGAAAGCGATATCGAAGGAATATTCAAGAGCTACAGTGTTACCTTAATGAGCACTGAAGGTACCTTCAAGCATGTAAAGATGCACTGTCGAGGTGAACTGATTACGATGATGGATTCCAACGGCCCCCTAACCACTACCAGGGTGACAATCGATGACGGCCAACGGGAGATGAAGAAGAATCCGACAAGCGAGCGGTGTTCTAACTAACGCGGGTTCGAGTACCGCTAAGGCACGTCATCTTATCCCAAATTATCGTACGCTGTAGGTCGAATCCTTTCTCTGTCCCTTAAACTAGAATCGAGGTTGAGATATTTTTAAGACAACTTTTGTGCATAGCCCACTTTATGGAAGCTGTGTGAGCCGAAGTAGGGTCTCCGGATTCGTTAGGGTCGATTCACGACTTTTATTAGGATAAATAATTTTTATTCTAATAAAAGTCAATCTACCAATCCGGTCTCAGGCTCAAGCCGAAAGGAAGCCAGAAGGCCCTGCGTTCTTGTCATTATGCCAGCGGTTCCCAAACGTTTTTGTACCACTCCCCCCTTGTTTAAATGAAAACCTTCCACGCCCCCCTTGTACAGTAAATTATATGGGCATACGAAAAAAACAATAAATATTAGCTTGTAAACAAAACATTCAGTTTTACCTTCACGAAACACAACTTTATAAGTTTCAATGTAAGGTTAAGAAATACTGGCCAGATATTAAATTACTCAATGTAAGTCAGAATTTTACATTTCAAGTGTTATGACGCCCCTCAGATTGAGAACCTCTGCACTAAGCCAATCTGATCAGAGATTTTAGAAAAAAAAAAATTAAAAATAATGTAACCATTTTTAGACTTGTTAATTAAGTGATTGTTACTGGAGAAGGTTGTATTAAACTTGTATACTAAGAAAGATTCCGAAGTCCAGCTTATTGTAGCCTAAGCCAAAGGTTGTGCAGACAGGTACACGCACGGCAAGGTAACTCCGCCGAGTTTACGCTCATCCGTTAGGGTTTGTCAGGATGCCAAGTTTTTGTAGACCCTGAGTAAGTCTTCAGATCTCATAGGCTCCATCCGTGAATTTGAAGGAATTAATTAATTTAGATTTGTACCCGGGACTTTCAATATGGCAAATCACCGATTCTGAATTCATTATTAATAAATCGTAATCAGATTTTGAATTATAAAATTAATTAACTTGATTAGTAGAGCGGGAAAATTTCAATCCTTAACAAGATTACAAAAAAAAGAAGAAGCGAAATAGGTCTTGGGAAGAGTCCTCGAGGCATCGATGTGAGATGTGCAACGGCCCGGAACTCCTCCTCGATTAATTAGCTTCGGAGTTCGGTCCCCTCGGGATTAATTAATTCATTTAAAAAACGAAAAAACTCTCGCAGTGCACGAACAATCGCGTATTCAGTCGACTCTTCCCACTCGGTTTTTTTCTCCTTTGGAATGGCAGGAGTGCAGCTTCAGCTGGAATATCTACTCTACTCACGATCAGCGATCTCTTGTTTGCTTATAATTAAAGAATTGAGAAATGAGGCCCCAGATATTTCAAACCGAGGTGGATATATCTCTACATTTCCGGGGAACGGGTAGACGATTTTTCGCCTCAATGATTTCTGGTACTTAAAGGATGTTGTTTTCACAGTGAATAAGTTGCTATTTCGGGCTTGAAATGCAGTTATTGCTTATATTTCAACTCCATATAAAACCCAAAATTACGAGGATGACACGATCCTTAAGTTACCGGTCAATAGCTTTAAGCACATTGTTTAACATACCAGTTGTGTAACAATGGTAAGGAAGTTTCATCAATGCATCCGTGTTATCAGCAATGTAAACTTATATATATATATATATATATATATATATATATATATATATATATATATATATATATATATATATATATATTGCTATGTTTATACTCTTAAATATAATTTGAATATTCTAATTTATTTTCGGGTTGCCAGAGTAATCATTTAGGATGATTATTCAAATTATTATTTCTAACTTTAGCCTTAATTGTATTCTTTTCCAGAGGTCTGTTCTTGTCTTTACCAATTGGCTCAGTATTTAAACCTTCAATATATTATTCATAAATAAATAGTGCGTCTGGGGTATGTAAGCACCAAAAGAATTATAATAAGTATAGTTTATTAATTCAGTTTAAAATAAGATTATTGATTTCATACATTGATTTTTAGAGGTACACTTAATGATTCAGATATACATAGATATATATATACTGAGGAATGCCATAAAATACATTACAGGAATCAAGTCACACTTATCTGTGATACTGGGCTACATCTAGAATTCTTCTTGGTAAGGTGTGTCTTCCGGTTTCGCTTCCTTCGGATCCTCCGCGCCCAGCATCGATCGCCGGCCTCCGTCTTCCGCGATCCTAACTCCTTCTTCCTCGGGATCTTTACAGAGAGTACCTTTTTTCAGTGGAGTCTTCGACCCCCCTCCTTTTCTTATCTTCTCAGTCACCTTGGCCATAAGGGGACCATGGGGGCCATAGGGGACACCTGAGTGACCTACATCTCACAAACCAATATCGCTCTTTTTGCAAAACCCGACATGAAAGGCATGAAGAAAAACAGTAGCCAGCGGTAGCTCTCCATTGGCTTGATTCAATTTCCTATGATAACAAATCCCTCATCCACGTTCTTTTTAATATCCTCCTAGTGTTCTCAGGGATGGGGATCTTGGCCATTCGTCCTACCACTGGGTTTTGGCGTCCGTGTAGTTTTCCTTGAAAGCGTTTGTAGTATGTTCGTCAACCGTTGGTATTTTTTAGTCAGTGTGCAGAGTTTGGTTATTGACATATAAAGCCTCCTAGTTAGCTCATAAGAATGTATTATATCTCTTACGTATCATATCATATCTGTTAAATATCTCAATAAATATATATTTCTCTTACAAGTCGTCCACCGTCTGATAACTCTTGGAATCCAAAATCCTCAATGCTTCTTGCTTTGCTACGAATAAAGTCATTCATAGTGACTGTAACAGTTTATTAAAGTTGCTGATTTGGCCCGAACTCTATATCATTCCTTTCACGACAAACTCCATTTCCACTCAAGCCCTTTAGTTTCAAACCTCGCAACCTCTTCAATTCCTGATAATCCTCCGATGCACTTGAAAATAAAAATAAAAGAAAAATCCTCCTGACCTTCCTAGTTGAATTTGTTTTTGAAGTATTACCACTGGGTGGTTTCTCTTGCCTTTATCCATGCCGCTATGTATATTTACTTGTTGTATTGTAATAATACAGTTGTAAATTTCAATAAACAAATAAATAATAATAAATTATATATGACATAGTCATATCATATATGGTTCAAATCTGCGGCAAGACTTATTTAGTCTGTTTGCAGCGGGAGATGGATCATATAGGATCTACGACCCTCCTGGGGCTCACCCAGCCTCTATAAAATATAAAAATAGGGTCCCAAAACAAGATGGGAATATCTGGCGGTTGAGCGTGATCTAGGAAAAGTCACCTCCTTGCAGAACCGTTGTCCATGAAACAGTACAGTCTCTACCATCTAGTGAACTCCAGACCCTGGTTGTAATGGTACATTTTTTTTGGAGTTTGCTCCTCAAGAAACGATTTTCATATTTACCCCGCGGTATGAAAATTGTATGACTAGTAAAATCGATTTAGCTAAAAGTGGTGCGTTAAGTTCCTTTCTCGATAATATTGTATTATTTGTTTTACATTATAGATAGAAATTAAAGTTGAATTCCGGAGCTAATCGGTAAGAGATACGTGTGGTATCTATGGTAAATGTGTATTCTATTGCTTTATTCTCCAAGTGTTGAAATGCGATAATTTCATAATACCTCAAATTAAGGTTAGCTTTGTTCGAACTAGTTAAGAAGATAAATATATAACCTCAATGTTAGCTTTGAGCTTAGATGTTTTTTATGTTTTGTTATTATGAGAATAGATTTACCAATATTTTAAATGGTGAGGGAGGAGGTTTAGTCAATAATCTTTACAGTAAAATATAAATATATTGGCTGCAACCCCCGATATAGCTTTTATATTATAGCTTCATAATCATCAGATTGAAATTTTTCAAAAAAACTCATATAGTTTTATCAAGATGACCTTTAAATTGAAAAATGCTTACTTACAGTGAAAGCAGTTTTAGTATCAAATCATTATCGTTGGTTCTTTCAAAGATGAAGACAGTGGATATTTGTTTATTCACTTAACGCCACTAAGTAAAATTTTAACAGTGAAAAGTACATTTAATTTTCACTAAGTAAAGATGAATGTTTACACTTAGTGCAATTCTTGAAAAATGAACTTAGTTTAGACTTTATTTCTGGCAGATTACTCGGGATGACTAGATATGGTACAACTATTGACGCAAGAACCCATGTAACTTCTGACGTAAACGTATCGTATTTTAGTTACCACAAACCTATTGTCACAGTATTTAATAATAATGATAATACTATTCACGGACTGAATACTGTTCAAAATCATGTTAAATGTCAAATGTCCATGGTAGAACAAACGAATCTTCCCAAGAATGATTTATATAAAAATGTTAAAAATTATTATTATGTGAAATAGTTGATGATATATATTTCATTGGAATGGTGTAAATTATATGAATAAATATTTATATATGATTTGATTTCATTTACCCTCTTTTTACATAATCTACACAATAATATTTGTTAAGGAGTAAACTCCAGTCGTGCGTTGGAGCTGACACACACATTTTTTTTTTGGTAGTAATATTGTCAGTCCTTAAAGATCTGCTAATATATTTATTTTTGTGTCTTTTATATTTTAATGGCCCTACTTGCTAGATAAAATGAGAGGCTATAATAATATAAACATATATTAAATGGAGCCTCGTCCAAAAAAAAAAATGAAAACAAAAAAGGTGAAATGAAACGGTAAAATATAGTTATTAGCCGTCACTTTAATCCCGACCATTAAGCACTAAGCACTGAGCCCCTAAGCATTAAGCATTAAGCACTGAGCAGAGACCTTTGTTTTGAGCCTTTTATTAAAGCTCTGGCATAATACTTCATCACTCTAGCTCCCACAGATTTTTTATTTTACTTTTTCAATGTAAGCATATATAATTCACCTTTACAATTTTAATTTTCTGTATTTATGTAACATAATAAAAAGTCATTAATTAAAAAAATACGCAAGACCTTAAATATTTATTATAGGTAAAGAAATGGCACAACTGTTCAATTGTAAGTAAATATTTAGGTTTTTGAACTGGAGGAGGCATTAAAATGTGTATTATTCTAGTAACTGAATTTTCCTTTTTCATCTTCCTTTATAACATTTTCTATTTTCTTTATGTAGCAGCGGATTGAGGAATTATTTTTTGTTTAATTGAATTGGTCAGTGGTTGAAGTCAATGGCTACACAAAATAACCAAAATTTGTTTAGGCCATCTTCAGTGCTGCCGAGAGGTGAGGACTCTGTAGTCAATTTCTCAATCAGTCTGTAGCTCTTACACAATCAATCGGTCTTTTTTACAGATTTAATAATTGTTAATAATAATAATGCTTGCCGATTTTACTCACGCTCCGTTATATTTTCGATCAGTTGAGAGATTATATTTTTTAACATCGATACAATAGTAACCACTTCGATGTGAATATATCAATTATACAAATCCAGAATCGTGGAACCCTGAACTAATTACACAGGTAGGATCGGAGGTTCTTAGGGTTGCTAATCGTAGGAGTGGATTGTTCTCTACGGGCTAGGGATGATGGCAGGGCCGTTCGTCACCGGGGGCGATATCGGGGCGGGGGAGGGGGCGAATTGTTGGGGCGCCAGTTTTTGGCGGTCCCCTCGCCCCCCAACCGCTCGCTTCTTGCTCAAGTTGTCAGATCCATCATCCCACCTCCGCCCTTCTTCAAAGCCACCTCCGCCACTGTCTCATTTCGTCTTCTTCTTCTTGGATTGGAGCCTGAAGACTGTAGGGTCGATGGTCGGAATAGAAGGATACAACTCTTGTTAATAGTCACACCTTTCGCTAGCTTACAGTTCGTCTTCAATTTATGATCGATTTAATTATGGAATAAACACTCAGCTGTCCATTGGGTCATTTGTGCTACTAAATCAACTATTTATGTAAGTCGTGAATTCAACAACTTAACCAAGGAGGTGAATGGAATAAAACACGTGGATGCAGCGAAGAACTGTAATTAAAAAAAACATATTTACAAACTTATAAATAACTAAATAACTCCAGGTATCTTTAATTACAAACCTGAATCAACACAATTGTCAATATTCCATTATAACATAAATAATATTAATTTAACAAACGTTAACTTCAGTGAGTCTTTCAGTGAGCCGATATCTCTCATAACCTTCCTCACATCTGTGCCTGAGGTTATCTTCACAGCTGTTAAGTTTGGCGTGAATATTCAAACCTACATATTATGTACTTTTTGATATCATTTTCCATGACTCATATTTCTAATTTTTTATTTATCATCGGTTGTCAAAATGAATAATGCCTTCTTCCACATATTACGGTTACTAATGGAACTCTATTTTAGTTGGGGGTGGAGTCATAAACAACACCAAATAAGTATAACTTGTTTATTATTAGTGCCGAGGCTTTTTATGACTGCACCCCCAACTAATTGCATCCTTCAATAAATCTTCCAGTCCACTATTTTCCTCTCTACCATGATTTATCTATTAATTAGAAAAAAAATTTAATTAGGTTATATAAGGTATCCAAGAGGACTGCCGCTAGAAGAGAAAACTCAAAACATTGGAATAACTATATTTCAATTTTAAAATGTCAAAACAGTACCGCCTATCTACAACTTTTGGTGAAAATGAGTCAGTAATGGTAACGCATTCTACACAATTAAATTACACACTATTAAAAAAAGTTGTCAAGGTGTATCGCAAGGAAGTGCTGTAATTAGCAATTGAAAGATAACCGATGTACATAAGATAATATAACATATGGCTCGGCTTTTTTCTCTCTCCTGTAAAATCGCCCAAATTGTAGATAGGCGGTATTCTTTTGATAGCGACGATATACATTTTCGAGTAGTTTATTTATTATTAAAAACATAATTGGGCAAACTCAATACAATATATCGATTATTTAATTGATTTAATATATGTATTTACGTAGATGTTATTTTCATTTTTAGTCTTAGTATCATCGTTAAGTTCAACAAAGCTTATTTCATTTCTATTTTCAATCATTTCATAGAACGAGCCTTATGATACGCGTACGATTCAATATCGATTGAAAAAAATAGTTCGACTTTTCACCGAGATTACTCAACCGATTTTCTTTGAATCCATGACCAAAATAAGAGATCTCCCCAAGATTAAAGTCCTTACGGTTGCCACATATAATGATTGAAGAAAAGTTTAAACAGAGGAAAAAAGTAATAGAATTATTAATATTTATATAACTGCTGAAGCGACTGGAAAACGGGGGTGGTAGAACGAGGCGTAACTGGGAGGATTGAATTTAAATGTGGTGATTAAATTTGAGTTCGGGCGGTAATCCGTAGAAAGAAGTTATTTAACAGTTGCTGGTATCGGCATCGAACCTTCGGGTTCCCAAAGATATTTATTGTTATTATTACAGCTTGAATGTTATTATATTTACTTCTTATACAAGAGAAAACTAATATATATGTTTATTTTATAATTAATAGTTTTAATCATAATCAAATATTTAAAATTTAATTTATCTATTTAAGCACAAAATACTAATAAACATTTATGTATCCAACAGCTACATCCTGATAAGTAGATTAAAATATAAGTAATAACGATTTAGCATATAATGATATATTAATGACTGCAATAAGATGGAGGAGTCGGGAAGAGCGAAGAGAGAAGGACCAATCAGATCGCAGCATTCTCCATAATGTGCTCTATCTGAAAACATCAGCTCTCACAAGTTACTAACTATTTGGCTGTATTTAGTCTTTTTCCGCTCGGGGTCGGTGGAGGGTGTGTGCTTGTCCTTAAAATATATTACTTATTATTGCATTTCCTTTTGTTAAATTAAATTGTAAATTTCTTTGAATATTATAAATATGTATTGATGTGCTATTGTGATATAAGAAAGATGATGAAAATAAGGTTGAATTTTTTGTTAATAATTTTATTGTTATTTAATAATTATTAGTGCTATGGATTCGAGTCTCCTGGTTTGCTTAGCTATTGTATTTATTATTATTACGCTGAAAATGACGTGATTTTCCTTAATAAATATATTATTATTATTATTGTATATATATATATTTATTTATACAAATTATAGATATAATCAGAAACAATACAAATATTTAACAAATATGAATTACAAATTACAATTTTAAGCACAGGTAGAAGGGTTGTATACAATTATTTCAATTACTAAAAGCATTAATAACTAAACTCATATGATAAAAGTATATAATCATCATATATAATAAAGTAGTTGTCTGTCAGAAGGCATTTGTGCACTCCTAATGTTGTGATAGTTTTGGTAATTATTCCGCAGGTTGTCGCTTCGAGTTGAGTCACAACAAGTTTTAACTGTTCATATATTTCCTTTTAATATTCTCCAAAAATACGAGTTATCACGAGCTTTTTAATATGGAGAAGAGAACGTAATTATAAGTATATTTCGGTAATCATTTCATCTAGTATACATTTCGAAGTATAGATGTTATATGTTTGTTGAAACGTTCATTTCTAGATTGCCATAAAATTTCCTATAAATACATTCTCTTTTCCATACAAAAGCTCCAGATAGCATTTGTGAAAAATATTAAAAAGTAAACGGATAAACTTTCGAAACTTTTAGTAACTCAACACGAAGCGACAACCTGAGGAACAGATACCATCGATTATTCCGAAAAATGTAGGTTATTGACTCATGTCACTTTAAAAATACTAGTGTGATATTGAGGAAAAGAAATAATCAATAATTATTTAATTAATGGCTCACTGTATGATATTGTTGATGATGTGGCAGGTGATCCTGAAGGTGGTGACCGACGAGGACGGGGAGACAGGAGAGGTGCCCCTGACTCCTGACACGACGAGCCGGGATGTGGTCGACTGCCTCCGGGACCCGGGCGAGGAGATCTGCTCCCTGGTACACGCAACGCCCAACCTCCGTGAGTAACCTTCAATTTAATATTATTATTTTTATGCTGCTATGGTTAATCGGAGGATGCTGCAGTGGGAGATCTAAATTTAACCTACCCAGGTTTAACGCCTCTTTCGTTAACAAATGCTAGGTTCACCTGACGGGTTTCGAACCCGCGATCTTGGGCTTTGTAGGATGGGCTGCTTTTTATATTATTTCTCTTAAATTGTGTTACTTATTATTGCATTTTGTTTTGTTAAATAAAATTGTAAATTTCTTTGAATATTTTAAATATGTATTGATGTGCTATTGTGTTATAAGAAAGAAGATACAAAACCTTGGCTGATGAAAATAAGGTTGAATTGTTTGGTTAATAATTTATTTGTTATTTAATAATTATTAGTGATGTGGATTCGAGTCTCCTGGTTTGCTTAGCCATTGTATTTATTATTATTATTATTATTACGCTGAAAATGACGTGACTTTCCTCAATGAATATATTATTATTATTGTATATATTATTTTTATATTTTTTATATTTTAAACTAAAATATTTTTAAAACTTTTTAATAAGGTTTTCATACTAACAACTGGACCACAGGTCGCCCTCCTAATATTTTTATTTTTACGATATAAATGTTTTTTAAATTTATTATATTAAGGTTGGTATAATTATTGATGTGTGGATCTTTTACAGAGGTTATTTACCATCCGTCGCATTATCTATACGAGTGTTATAACGTCAGAAATTGGGTTTAAATTAGATTTAGCCTGGAGCTGTGAACCTTTTGACCAGACGCGATCCTGTTATCACAAACCGGCCGGACCGTTATCAATGGTCTTTGTGAGTTCGCAGCGCCTTCTCGACTGTTTGTAATTAGCTAAAATCAGATCGTAATATAGTCGTTTGTAACGTTGAGGGAATTCAAAGTGAGACCAGCTAGGTTTAGAATTAGAAGTGGAAATATAATCCATGGATGAAGGTTTATTTCAGTGCTTAGTGGCCTAAAGGCGGACCAACCCACACGATATTAGTATATAGTAAGCATATTCTAAGTATTCCGAGATATTACGAACATTTAATTCACTATTGAAGAATCATCATAGCTGTTTTTTTTTTGTTTTTTTACTTTTAATATTAAATTAAAGTATTACAAATGGGGAATGTACATGCTGACATGGGACATGAATTTCCTCGAGAATGTAGAGCGATCCCAGGGTCTCGATGATCCTGTAGTGTCATCGAAGGACATGGTTCTAGGTCATCAGGTTCTTCTGTTGCCATCTCCCCTGGCCTGGAGGGAGAGCGTCGCGAATTGCGAAAGCGTTGGAAATCGTCGATTGCCAGTTACCACTTTCTGCAACTCATAGTACATGCTTTCTTTCACTTAATTTTTTTCAGAAATGTCATTTTAGTCTATTATATAGAATAGGGCATAGATGACATAGCTAATCTGCTAACCGTCAAGTTTTAGCGAACTTAAAACATGAGTTCCAGGTTGAAAGAGGCTCAAGTTCCTAATATGGATTGCGATGATGCGTTGTCGTAATTTAACTACGCTTTTCAATCAAAATTCAGCTTGTAATTAGTCTTCTGAGAGGGGCTAATATGGATTAAAATTTTATAATGATGGATTGAATTGGTTAGAGGATGCAGTCAATTGTAACACAAAATAAGAAGACTTAATTGTTTACTAGTGCCAACTTATTGGCCTACAGCGTAGGCCATCTTCAGGGCAAATAGTGGGTGTCAATCTAACAGTTGCCAACTTGACAAGACCCAACACCATTTGCCCTGAAGATGGCCGAAACGTTGGCACAATTAAAAACCAAGTTCTGCTTATTTTTGTGTTATAATTGACTGCACCCCTGACCAATTCAATCGTTAGAATTATCCAGTCATCTATTTTCCACTTGAAAATTTTATAAAACGATGAATCCAAAATTTTAGTATTGCTGACAGTTTACTTAAAATCTGGCAAATTCTTTATGCCCTTTTCGAGAAATCTTTAAAAAGGTTATAGCAATTATCAGTATCGCTGATTGTTATTAATATATTAATTAATATAATTACATTAACAATCATAATTAATTAATATCTTGTCCTCGATCACGCTTGAACTCCCAGATTTTTCTCCTATCATGATTTAGGGTACCGTATCTGTAGAGGCTGAGTGAACACTAGGAGAATCTGTAGATCTTAGAGCAGCGGTTCTCTTTTTTGTTTTGTACAACGCCCCCCTTGTTCAAATAAAAATCTTCCAAACCCCCTCTAATTAAATGAAAGCTGAAAATTTGCACAAAATTTGTATGTGTTATATAACAATTTTAAAAACATTCTTCAGTTTTACTATCAAAATATACAACATTGTAACTTGTAATTTAAGATAAGGAAGTATCGGTATGAGAGAAATAACTGAAACTGAGAGAGAATTATTTTATTTTCACCAGGTCTCGCGTCCAATTACAAGCCAGGGGTTGTATTCACCCCCCCCCCCCTTCAGGCTGGGAACCACTGCTCCAGAGGGCCATTTCCAAATCGTCCTTTATCCATCAGCTGAAAATTTTGGCAAACAACAAAATAAAACCTATAAATTTAAATTAGGTCATATCAATTTGGAAATAGTTTCCTTAAATTAATAAAAATAGCTGGATGTATTTGTTTTTATTCAAGAATGTAATCTTACGTTGTAATTTAATTATTAAAAATAAAAAATTTGGATAAAGGTCCTTTTGGAACTAAAATATGAATAAGAGACGGTTTGAATCTGAAAATGAAGGAAAAGGATATATTGTTGTCTAACCTTAAAATAATAAAACTATTATCAAATAATATAAACTTGTCAAAACAATTTTAATACAAGGAAATAGTTCTCAAAGTAAATTTCTTTTAAAATTCTTCGGCGTTCTCCATAAGTCCACCGTCGTCTTCATCATCTGATTGCGCAGGATCATTTTCTGGATTTTGATTTCAATAATTATGCTTTTTGAGAAAGATTAGAAGACGATTTGAAAACAAAATAGTTCCTTTTTGGTGGTGGATTAAGGATATTTGATTGGATTAAGGACGGAACACGAAGTTATCACAACTTTGAGATTTATTGTAAATGGTTTAAAGGACGTTTTGTAACTAAATATTTGGTTAATTTGATATGAAAAACTAAATAGATTGTCATGGTAACAGTAACTCAATTCCGAAAAGAATTGGATAAAGGACGATTTGGAAATGAGCGACTCAAATAAAACGCCCCTGGCGGATTTGAATTGGACGCTCAGCCCCGCTAACTGAGCGCTTCACTGCTTCCTACTATAATTATTATATAATTATATATTTACATATAATGATCGCAAGTCCGATAGTTAGACGCGATTCCTCACATTCGCTAATGGCCGTAGCTAAAAGGCGGGACACCCAGACGGTGGATTCCTGGGCATTATGGTTCCTTTGTTATGTTGATTCGACTAAAGAGCTCGCTGATGACTGAGGCAAAATAAATAATTCAGGAGGCTGTGAAGACTTCCCTCGCGACCGCTAGGTGCCGCCACCGCCGCTAACGAACCTAACGAGCGTCGCCATCTTCTTTTATCGCCTTCCTTACTTCCTCTTCTCTATTAGCTTCCGCCTTTTATCACGCCCCGTTTCTTTCCACTTTGTTTCTGATACGACATAAAAGCGTGACTTTATCATGATTACAACGTACACCGTGTATTACGACTTATATTTTAGATCGCTTCGCGTGAATCCCTTAGGTAAAGATATAAACAAAATATTACAAATACAATATATTGTATATATGCCACATGGAATTTGCATAGTTTTTCTCAATAAACCGTTATTATTATGATTATATTATATCATGGAAGCTAAGTGTGCCTTAATGGAACAGCTCTGAGTTGCAGTGCAGAAGGTGTAACTATTCGCTTGGTCTTGTCTTGGGGATAGACCGAGACGTAAGAGGGAAGATTGCGTTAAGAATGATCTGGCGGGTTTGGGTAGTGGTCCGTGGACGGAGGTTTGTAAGGAGAGATATTTATATATTATATATAAAAAATAATATATTTTTTATTATTATTATTTTATTCCTGAGACGAGGGATATAGAAATAAAAGGCCTTTATTCTGAGGATAGCTTGCTCCCTCAAACCGCATAATCGAAATAACACCAGGTTCGTTTGTAACAGACCCCACTTCTATTCAGTTTTGACATTTTTCATTTCATTATATTGTCGTTGGGATAACGTCTCTTTCCTATAAAAAAAGTATAACACTTTCTTCTTCTTGGTTAGAAATCACCTCCCTGCACAAACGTTCCAAGTCTCTACCATGTATTGACCACAAACCCGTTCACGGTTTGTAGTGGTACAGGCTTTTCTTATTCTTTGTACAACTTAAACAGTTCTTTTAATCTCATATGATCAATCACTAATATAGAAAAGAGAACTGACCTATCCACACATACCCATGATAGTTGTAGGAGTAACTGAAAACTAACTTGGTTGATAGGCGTTACTAAAGTGTACCTGCCAGTCATAAAGTAGTGAAGGCCCATTGTTTTCTTGATTAAGGAAGTTATAGCAAAGTGGCAAAAAACCACTTTAAGAAATATATTATATATAAATAAGAATAACATATTAATAAAAATATTTGTTTTAAAATTATACAAATCCCATTTGGTGCATATTGTATTCTCTCTCTTCTTTTGAAAACCTCCCCTAAGAGATTCTCGTGGAAGAGTGTATGGAGAAACCTGCCATTGAAGGCACTCCTAGTGTGGTTTATCTCTCTGTAGATCCCTGCTCCAGACGTGTCAGTCTCCTTGTAGGATTCTGTGGTAATGATTGTACCAGTAAATTTGGGTGTCCAACAAGTGAGTCATGACTTTGTTTGTAGTTTTTCCTTGATTGTGTCAGTCTCGAGTGCTATGTTGAGATCTTTGTGTAATGATTTATTAGTAATGTAAAGGGACAATGTGTAATATAGCGAAACAGTTTTTATTTAAATGTTCGAATGTTCTGTAGGTAAGAGAAAAAACATTAACTGAAATTGCAAGGAGCGATTGCAGCGCCCCTAGCGCCTGGATCAAAAGCTGATAAGATCCCGCACAGTAGATGAGTGTTGAGAGACTAACACTTTCTAGATTGAAGGCGCTGTTATGTCTCAGAGTTCATGGCGTGCTCGATTATTAATAATAATATTCTGTTATTATATATTTTTTGAAAGATGTCCCTTAATGTAAAAATAAAATAAAAATAATAAATTTCGTAGAATATTCGGACTGAAAAAGGATGATATCACTGTATTAGGAGATTGCACAACGTGGGGTTGCAGAGCTTGCATCTGGCCGATATAATTGAAGTGATATCTCCTCGGAGGTTGAGGTGGACTGGGGATATTGTTGGGCTTAGTAACGAACGTAAAAAGTTGATAAGCTCTGTGCCGGCGGGTAATTGTACCATGGGAAGGCAGTTGGTGGGGGGATTGCGGTAAGAGTGATCAAACAGATTTGAGTTTAGATTGTGAACAGATATGACATAGAAGGTTTGTAAACATTGTCTCGACATCGATCCTTCCTGTTCCCTAAGCCCTATTGTTATTTTGTTGTTTTATTTTTAAATTCATTTTGAACACTATTAGTTAACAATATATATTAATGGAGAAGAAAATGGTCCAGGTGGATGTCAGAGAAATGATTTCTTAAATACGCTTGAACTATTAATTTGAAAGCCAACGTTGCAGGTCTCCTTCGGGGCTTGTCTATGTGTCAAAGGAAAAGGTGGAAAGCAATACATTGTGGGTCAAAACGTTGGCTTTCAAATAAATTTAACAAATTATTTCTCTGACCTCGACCGGGGCCAATTTCTTCCCCTAAAATGCATGTTAACAGAAATTGTTGAGATGTCAAATATACAAAACGTTTTGAGTATCCCTTGTGCCTTGTTACAAAGTCTCGCAAAATGGCCTTTCCAAATTTATATAATGTATATAGATATTTAGAACCTAGTTCAGAAGTAAAATGAATAAATAATAAAAATAAATTACTATGGAACGGATATCAAATTATTGAAAAGTGTTAATAAGTTTAGTTAAGTCGAACTTTGTATTGTAAATATAACATTTTGTTTTAATATTATTGACCAATTTTGATGTACCCTATTCAAAAGTTTTATTTTTAATGTCCATTATTATTCTCGTAAAATGCATCAAAGATGAGCGAAACGAAATTCTTATTACGACAGCAATTACTTTCGTACTGCGGGATCATTCCGAAGACAGGTTAGTATTGTTGATAGTGTCCATCGCAAACAGTTGTGTCATCAACATGCTCATCAAATGATTGATTGATGGGTTTAATTACAATTGTAAACCTTCTTACAAACCAATCTATAGTCATGAAGTAATTAAAAATTCATTTTTAAATATTTTTATTTTGAAGAGAAAAGATTGGTCCTGGCCGGGATTCGAACCCGGGTCGTCTGCATCTCTTGTGCAAATAATGCCAGGACAAATCTTTTCTCCTCAAAATAAAAATATTAAAAAATATTCACCATCACGATAAATAAATAAAAATTCAGTTTGTCCAACTCTGTTTATTTAATAAAAAACATACCTCATAAATAATAAATATTTAGTTGTGATTATTGAAATATTGACAAATGTAATATTTTCCATTATTGTTATTTAAATGTGCCAAATGGCCTTTGTATGATTTCTCAAATAAATGTTTTTATTAATAATTTTTATTTGTAGATCACTTTATTAATTTAATCTTATATTTTATTAAGACCTTTTATTGAAAATAAAAAAACTTTTTTTTTTAATTGCAATTAAGCTTATATTTTATTGGAGTAACGGAGTGGCTCGGCATACCGAAGGTCATGGGTTCAAATCCCGCTGCCGGCAAAACCTTTATTTCATCTGATAGCAGCCGGAGATGGATCCTTTGGGATCTAGAACCCTCCTGGGGCTCACCCAGGCTCTTTAAAGTGGGTACCCAAAATAAAGTGGGAAATCTGGCGGATGAGCGTGAACTAGGACAAATCACCTCCTTCCAGAACCGTTGTCCATGAAACAGTACAGTCTCTACCATGTACTGAACACCAGACCCGTTCACGGGTTGTAGTTGTACAGGTTTTTTTTTCACAAGGACTGTAGTTAAAAGTGAAGTCTCGACTCCCGTTTAACGTCCCTCCCGAAGGACGTCATAACCTAGGATTTTTTACAATCTTTAAGGAATTCCTGGGGCCACCTGCTGAGTTAAGAAACCGTGATCTTGGCTTAGTAGCTTGTTATGCTAGCCACTAGACCACAGGTGACCCTCAAATTTCTTATTATTTTTTTATTGAATAGTTGTAGAATCATTAAATAAGCAATGTGTAATTAGAAACAATTTAAACATATCAATGGGCATTTAAATGATGATACTATAACTAATAATGGAAGTATACAACTTTATTAAATATTATTTATTTTTTTAATAAGTTTCCAAAAAGTAGGTTTTCATTGGCTAAGTGTCGTCCTGTAACTCCCCCCCCCCCCGTGCCAGGTGTTAACCTTTTCATTTTTCTTTCGCTCTTACTTTTCTCTTTTTAATTCCATCATTATTTAATCCTTCAGGAGACTTTATTTTGACATCCTCATGCCGACTCAATATTTTTTCTCTTGTAGCTGAGAGTATGTTTTTAATTTTCTTCATTTCTTGAATTATTTAAGACTTAGTCCCTTAATTCCAGGATTTTCTCCTCTGCCTTCTCAAAAAATTCTTTTCAACAGTTTCCAGTAGAAAATACATTTAAAAAAGAAATGTCAATAATAAAAATTCTACAGCCTTGTGAAAGTCGGACCTTTAAAAAATCTAGTGAACTCTTACAATAATTAATTGTTTAAATAATTTGCATGTTGATTACTTCATGTCTCTGGAGATAAAACGGTTGCTGATTTTTTTTTTCTCTCACGTTTTATAAATGGCTGAGATATTTCTTCAGCTCAACCGGCATATTTCAGAAAATGCTAGTTTCGTCGATTATAAAAATTAAAATATTATCAATTTATTTTATTTTATAATTATTATAAATTTTAAATATTTTTATTTTGAAGAGAAAAGATTTGTCTAGGACCGGGATTCGAACCTGGGTCTCCCACGCATCCGTCGTGGTACTCTGCCACTTGAGGTAGGCTGACGTATCTCGGTCAGAAATTCTTGACATATGTCATAAATGAAATGACGTAAGTCAGCAAGATCCTAATTAAAGTAATCTTCAATGAACATTCTTCCCCGTGTATAGATCGCAAAATTGCGAGAAAACGGGGATATGGGATCGCTGAAGAGATGATTTTTCTGACCGAGGTACTTGCCAGCTGTTGAAGCATCTCTCTCTCTCTCTCTCTCTCACTCTCTCAGACACACAAACACTCTCCTGGTTAATCCTCTATTGAGACGTTTTTGTGCCAATAATCATACATTTTCCTGGATAAACAATAAAAAAAATTTGAAACTGAACATTAAAAAAAAAATTGAATGAACCAAAAAATAGCGTAAAATAACGCTAATTGTTTTCTTAAACTCATTTATTCGTTGCCTTGACTTGACAGTTGACAGAGATAGAGAGTTGTTTACCCGGAGTTGGATGAAGTTGCAACCGACCGTTGCAATTAAACAATGCACTCGCTCAGAGTCAACAGCCAACATCATTAGCGAGTCGTTTCCTCAGCTATTGCCCCAGATCTCTCTCCTTCTCTTTCACTCTCTCTCTCTCTCTCTCTCTCTCTCTCTCTCTCTCTCTCTCTCTCTCTCTCTCTCTCTCTCTCTCTCTCTCTCTCTATCTATCTATCTATCTATCTATCTATCTATCTATCTATCTCTATCTATCTATCTATTTAACTATTTAACTATCTCTCCATCTACTTCATTCTGAACGTTTTCTATTCCTTGTTTAAACTCTAGTCTGATCTGTCTGTATGGTCTGGTTTCTGATCCAAAGTGAACCTAATTACAAATGGTTATTGCTAGATGTATTGGTCAGCTTGCACATTATTCAAGATCACACGAAGTGTCAATTGTTAACGACACCAAGAATGTAATACAACATATTTTATTTTCCCAACGTTTCGGCCTAATTTATTGGCCATCATCAGGGCTGAGAATAAAACTCAACAGGATAGCAATACCAACACGCGGTCCCAAAGACAATATAGATGTTTATCCAGACAAAATGATCAGAATAAAATACAATGAACAAAAGGCTGAAATATAAAGTATTTGATGAGAAATTGAGAAGCCTTGCAGATTGTCTGTATTTCTAAGTAGTATATGAGTTATTCCGTTTATTTTTATTCATTAGCACTAACAATCGCTTGGAAATTAGGCCGAAACGTTAGCAGTAATTAAATAAGTAGTCTCTATTTGTTAAATTTTTATTGACTGCACTCCAGCCCATTTTTGGCATTTCTCAAGATACATTTAGCCAACCATTTCCTCATCGATATAAATATATATATAATGATAGATACTATTTTAACTATAATATGTGATGTAAATAAGAGCATCCTTCTCTTGACTATAATATTCTATTCCAATATATGATAAAAAAAAAAAATTTAAAGCAAGAAAAACCCTAATTACTATTATTTATAAAATATTATTTTTATTGTTATTTTGATGGTGAATATTTTCTTACAAATATTTTTATTTCGAAAAAAAGATTTTTCTGGCCGGGATTCGAACCCGGGTCGTCTGCATCTCTAGCGCAGTGCTCTAGTGCGTATCCAAGTCAGATAAATCCATTCTCTTCACCGATTCTAAATCCTCGTGTTCTAGCAATGTTTGCGATCTATACACGGGGAAGAACGTTTATTGAACATTACTTTAATGGGGATCTTGTTGACTTACGTCACAAAATAACAATTAATAAAAATAAACTATAAATAATATATTGACGTAAGTCAACAAGATCCTAATTAAAGTAATGTTCAATGAGCGTTCTTTCCCGTATATAGATCGCAAAAGTTGCGAGAACACGGAGATATAGGACCGGTGAAGAGGACGGATTTATCTGACTTAGATAGGACCCCTGGCAACTCAGTGGTTTAGAGCCCTGCACCGGATATACAGACGACCCGGGTTCGAATCCCGGCCATGACAATTCTTTTCTCTTCAAAATAAAAAAATACATCCAAATTATATTTACTTATATTTATAATAATAATAAGGCTTATTAACCCGAAGCCTTACAAATTTCCATCCCAGGCATACCAGCATTCCAAATACCATTCCAGCAATAACCTAAACACTTTTAACGGAATCCTCCCATCTGCGTTTCGGTCTACTTCTCATACGTTCACCAGTCGGCACTGTCAATGACATTTATAATAGGCTTCTCTGTTATTAATGTTTAATTATATAATTTTTAATTATATAATTTATAAATTATGATTATATATTTCAGAACGAACCCTGGGGGATGGTGAGAAGCCGTTGGAGATTCTGCAGCGCTCTCCCGTGGCGGGCACCTTCAAGCTCAAGTACTCTCCGATCAGAAAAGGTCTGTTCCTATATATACATATATGTATTTATATCTATGTATTAATTAGTCTACAAATGTATTCTTTTAGTTATTTATTTTAATTGTATTATTATAACTTTGACGTCTTGAGGTATTCGAAAATAAGGTGTTACGTAGAATATTCGGTCCAAAGGATGGGACCACTGGGGAATACAGGAGATTACGTAACGCGGAATTACGAAGCATGCTTTCGGTAAATACTATTCAGGTGATAGCGTCGCGAAGATTAAGATGGGCATGTAAAGTTGCTGGGTTTAGTAACGAACGAACTCCCAAGGTGTTAATAGGCGACTGGGAAGCGTCTGAGGGTAGACCGAGGCGTATATTGGCGGTATCGGCATCGAGCCTTCGGGATCGTAAAGCCTATTATTTATTTATTATAACTTAAAAAAATTAATAGGCAGTCATAAGGACTGCTTGGGAGCGGAGTGGCTCAGTGGTAGAGCACTGAGTTGCCATGAAATCCGCTGTGGGCCAAGACTTTTATGTAGTCTATTTGCAGCCGGAGATGGATCATTAGGATCTAGGACCTTCCTGGGGTGCACCCAGCCTCTATAAAATATTATAAAAATAAGGTACCCAAAAAAAGGGGGGAAAATCTGGTGGTTGAGCGTGAACTAGGACAAATCACCTCCTTACAGAACCGCTGTCCATGAAACAGTACAGTCTAGAGTTGTGAAAGGCACAACAGAGGATTTACCTGTGGCACAGAAGTCAGCATAACAAGCACTAGAACGCGGGTTCGGCAGGTGACTGTGGGATTTTTTAAAATAAATTGTCAATAAGGGATTACAAAATCCTTGGTTATGCCGTCCTTCGGAGGGTGCGTAAATAGACGGCCTATAACATGTGTAGTGGCAGGTTCTAATTGATGATCTCCCAGGATAGGGAAAATTTAGGACTCCCACAGCAGCATCTTCCGATTAGCCATGGCAGCATTTGAGTTAAATGTGTTATTCGAGTACTAGCAGTTTGTCAATTTCTCTGCTTGCCTTCAATTTATCTCATGACATTCAATCTATTTACTTGATCTAGATTTCATTATTTTTTTTTTAAATTGTTTTTTATCTTCTGCCTATCGAGCTGTGTGGTTGGAAACTTCAGTTGCTAACAAATAGGTTACCTCCACCCAAAGCATTTTCTTCACGGTAAATTATTGAGCCGTGATAGTTGAAACGAGATCAATATTGTCGATAATAAAAAGAAAACAATAGATAGAGTTTATTGCCGGTGGTCCTGACTGGACGTCGGATGGAAGGACTCTAAGAGCGAAGGACCCTTTTACGGTCCGGACCTTTCAGGACCTTCATTCAAAACAACCCCCGCCTCACCACCCCCCTCCCTTCCTCTTCGACGTCAATATCTTTATCCTTCGGCTCACCTGCTCACAATGCAGGCCCAATGTTAGCGTATTCACATTGTTCGTTCTCTAGTCTGTGGCCTGCCAATACAACGACCGGAGGACGAAGGTATACGTAAAGGCTGTGGTATTCTTTAAGTGTTCTGCCTAACCCCAACAAACATGTTTTATTATTCTTGTTTGACAAAAGTTTTAGGATGGGTTTGGCGTCTTTTCCTAATCTCTTTATGACAAACAAAGGCCAGAATCTTTTCTAACCATAGTAAGAAGGTGCAGATTTATTATAACGTAGGTAAGGTAGACGCCATAACGGCATCGACTTCCTTATAGTTCGTAAACTCGTATCTTCTAGGAATATTCATAAAGAGGGTAACATTAATGACCAGTGTACGCATAAAAAAGTATGTAGTAACACTTCCACGCAACGCCGAAGCTATGTCGACTAAAATGTCGCGGCCACGAAAGAGTAAACAATTTTTTTTTTGTTAATTGAACGCTACATATCTCTCATTCTAAAGAACGTCATACTCTTCTACTTAAACCGTAAAATGGCCGTGCGGTCAAGATCTGTATCCTGATTATACTAGATAAGCTCTTTTTGGACAAATGCATACCCACTGTAGTTTGGTTAGCTCTAATAGCATAAAATGTCGTTAAGTATTTACATAGACTAATATACGCTGGATGCGAGATGGCCGTTAAAGATAGAATTAAGTAATAATAATAACACTTTACGCAATCTCCCCATCTACGCCTCGGCCTACCTCAGACGCTTCCCTGACGTCACAGCGCTTATATTCATTCGTTACTAAGCCCAGCAACTTTAGAAACCCATCTTAACATTCACTTGAATAATATTAACCGTGTGCATACTTTGCAATTAATTATATTATCCCTTAAATTCTCCAGTCGTCTTATCCTTTTTTGCATCGAACATTTTACGCAACACCTTATTTTCGAATACCTAATGACGTATTTCATCCATCAGCATTAGTAACCACGTTCAATAGAATGTAATAAAAAATAATTATACTACGTCTTTACGCTCTGATACGACGATACAACCTTTTAAGTGACCATTTTGTAGAGAGGAAGTGGTAGAGGTTCGATAAGGGCGCTAGAGAGCGCGCTGAGGTGATAGCAACTAATGGATTTATAGAGCACAAGAGAACCTTCTCTCGGTGCGGCTAATGGCGGTGGTGTAGGTGTCGTGTCAACTTAGTTAGTCCCTCGCCTATCGTCGCCCTTTCTTATAATACGGTTAGTAGGCCGTGTCTATATAGTCTCCACGGTATCTAGTATCTAGGGGCTATAGGATCTAGTCTATGGTATCTAGGATGTAGGATCTGGGGTCTGTCTAGTCTCCGGAATATAAGAACTTGGATGTAACATCTAGTCAATGGTATCTAGGATCCAGTCAACGGTCTCTAGTATCTAGGATGTAGGATCTGGGATCTATCTAGTCTCCGGAATATAGGATCTAGTGTATGATATCTAGGATCTAGTCTACGGTAGCCAGGATCTAGGATATGATGAACACGACATAGTGTGTGTGGAGAGGAAGTAGTAAATTCCCGGAGTATCGTTTGAAAGAACACACAAAAATGTCTGTTAATGGATTTAATTGGCCACTGGGTGCTCCAAAATATTAACACCAAATCAGCAAAATCTATTTTATTGTGTCAACATTTCGGCCTAAGATGTAGGCCATCTTCAGGGCTAGGAAAGAAACAGGAATAAAGCATTGCAGTAGTTCCTTGGTAGAAGGGAAATCATTCTAAGAGTTAATATTTCTAAATAATATGATGGTTTTTGGAAATATCTATTGAGACCTTCAAATAGCACTTCCAGTACAGCCCCACTACAATAAGTGGTTAAGTCGAATTTTTCCCAAAAATGAGTTTCTTGTTCTTAAGTAAGCGGAATCGAGTTATTTTCGTAGTGAATAAGGGGCTAAGTAAGGCATTGGCTAGAAAAGGAGTTATTGCTTATATTTAAACTTCATTTCAATCCAAAAACTGCGAGAATGATACGATTCCGGTTATCTTAAAGTACTTAACTCTCTCTGAAGAAAATCCGACTTAACCGGGTATGTAGATATAGTAAACATAAGTACATATTGCATTAGATAAGGAAATATTATCCTGATATTAGTTACGGTCAAGAGCAAGTCGATGTTACACTAATCCCAAAATACAAAACTTAAATGTTCTTCCTTTCCAAAATACAATCGGGTTGTTGTGTTTAAGGTTGTATTTATTTATTTTATCTTTTTTAAAGTAAAATTTAACCTTCATGTATGGCAAATTTGTTTATTTTCTAGCTCAATATTCTTTAAAGAACAGATATATTTTTCAAACAACCCTAGTAAAAAATCCGATTAAGTGACTGCAACCTGGTTTTATAAATATGTATGTGATCTTTAAATATAAATTTCTTCTGTTCGTGTATATGTCACTCAACTCCTACTAAACGGTTGAGATAGTTGTAGTATACTCAAGTTGGTCTGAGAATGTTTTATATTTAAAATTTTATCTGAAACATAATGCCTTTTAAATTTATTTAGTTTTCATTATTAAAAAAAGTATACCTGCCAGGAAAAAATGATGATTTTTTTTTGCTATTAATTGAAACTTTTTCAAGTTTATATTTAACTCATTGAGGCTTTTAGTATACAGATATACTCACAGTTAATTGATAAAAAAAAAACCTGTAACACTGCAACCCGTGAAGGGTCTGGAGTTCAGTACATGGTAGAGACAGTAATGTTTCATGGACAACGATTCATGACAAAAGTTGTGCAGGGAGGTGATTTGTCCTAGATCACGCTCAGCCGCCAGATTTTCCCCACTTATTTTGGTTACCCACTTTAAAGAGGCCGGGTGAGCCCCAGGAGGGTCCTAGATCCTTAATGATCCATCTCCGGCTGCAAACAAACTAAATAAAAGTCTTGGCCCAAAGCAGGATTTGAACCAGGATTTCCGGCATGGCAACTCAGTGCTCTACCACTGAGCCACTCCCCGTTCCCTATCACTCTTAATTGATAGGTAAAGTTGTATTTTTATCAAAACGGACCAAATAATTATAATCTATTTAGACTTTATATAATTTTTGGATTAAAACGTTTGAACAGGATAACGCCTGTCGGTTCCGCTACCATATATGTATAACTTTTTTTTTAAATATTTTTCTGGTAAGTCGTTTTTTTTTTTAATAAATAACGCTTCCATATCGCGACAGAGAAAACAAAACCCCCTTTGATGGTAGGTAATGTCCCGTGGAAGACCAACTCTTTCCTAGCGGGTGAACTAGACCTGACAACACTAACTCTCCCATTGTCCCCTGGCTAATATATTCTGCCCCCGGGCCCTGGTCAGGGGTGGCACAATGCTCTCTTAGTCTGCTCGGTAACTTATGATGAATGTGGTGTTGGGTTGTGGGGGCAAAAAGTGGTTTCTGAGCCGTGGTCACACCACCTCCCGCCTGCCGGCTTGTGGTCCGCAGCCTTATCATCTGTTGTTTTAGGATAGTAACGCAAACTAAATGGCTAGAAAATTATTTTATTATTTTCACGGTATCAGTTCCGCAAGTTGTCGCTCGAGATAAGTCACAGCGATCTGTAGAATAATATCGGAGTATCTCTAGTACTTTAGTCGAATCAAATTATCAATTGTGTCATTCCTAAATATGGGTTTCAGTACCACCGTTCCGCCAGAGTCCTACATTATATGGCGTGCACAATGGAACGTCGATTAACCGAAGGTGTGGTTCGGATAATAAAAAATTCGGCTAATGGGAATGTACTAAAAAATAAATACCAACCAAAAGAATAGGAAGGGATCCAGAGATACAAATGAAATTACCTATTTAGGTTTAGAGTTTTTAGTAAACAAATACGTATTGAAGTCTAAGTTTATTTTTTTTGCTGTTTCCGAGGAAAGAATGAATAGGGCCCCCTATTCATTGACGTTCATGGAAAAATCATTTTATTTTTCGTCAAATTTTATTTAAAATAACAATAATTTTAACAATACAAATAAGTAACTGGATAATCTGATAAAATTATTGAAAAAAAAATTCCGTTTATCCAACGTTCGGATAATCGACGCTCAACTGTACTTATACATTATATAGATTTAATTTATAATTTTTTATTATTTTATTACAAATCATTGCATTATTAATTATCATGAATCTTCTATTCATTGCAATGCAAAATTTGTGTTTTGATATTTCAAAAAAATATCAATACACAAATTTAAATACATTTTTTTGAAGATGAGATCCGACGATAATATTGGTATATTTCTTTTCTTTTTGCATCCCGTTTAGGTTAAACTATGATGTATAGGCTCTTGTATAGTTAATATTCATACATACATACATACATAGATGGCTCTACATCCCACGTGGGGACAAGGCCTCCCGCAACATCAACCGCCAGTCATCTCTGTTCGTTGCTCCTGCTCTACAGTTACGGATGGGTAACATGGTCCGCTCGGTCCGCCGTCACACCATCCGCCCTTCGGAGCCTCGGTCTTCCAATCCTTCTTGTTCCATCCGCTTTTTCTTCAAGTAGTTTTTTAGGGACTTTATCTGTTCCCATGCGTACAACGTGTCCTGCCCTTCGTAGCCTGTTCACCGTGATAGACCCGATAATGTCTATATATAGTTCAGTTATTTTTAAGTTCGACCGTTGTCTCCAATTCTGAAATAATACATCAAAGATTCACCGTAATATTTTCTATTATTCATTATAAAATTAAAAATAGTTTTATGTAACAAATAGTGTGCAATTAGTGGCAGGATATTAATAAATGATATCTTCTACACAACACCACAACACTTCTTTTACAAGTCCTCATGCTCCAAACCTTTAAGTTTCCCCGTTCGAGGCCCTGTCTCTATTCGATATATTATTTACCCGTGCTATTGTGGATCGTTCCTCTGGGATCTGCCTCCTGGGGCTTAGTCTAGTCTTTATTTTATTGGATTCTCTTAATTGTGGCTGTTTTGCGTGATCTAGGCCAGCTAAAGTCTTGCTCAACCGTTGGCTCGCCCATATGAAATGAAGTGCTAAGCTGAAATAAAGACGGTACTTGTGTATTAGACGCACCGCCAGAAAAGGCCAATGCGCAACCAGTTACGTTTTACAACAGTTACATTTCCAACAGTTACCTTGGATAACCTTCTTAAATATTTTTATTGGGGTTAGAATTTGCATAACATAACATGCAATATAAGAATAATGGAAATAATTAAATAGAACTAATAATAATATAATTGAATATATAACAACATAATGAATTATATAATATAAATAAATTAAATAATGGAATATCTCATCAACAATTTAAAATAAAAACCATCCCTAACCACGAAACAAACAACAAATCAACAACAAAGAAAAATTAGGATACAACAACTCTAGAACACGGGAAGAAACAAAGAAGAATGAATCTGTAAACAATGTAACTGTTACTTTTAGAAATGTAACTGCTTGCGCAAGCGTACAACATTGGCCTTTTCTGGTGGTGCATCTAATACACAAGTACCATAAAGACCAATGCAAATAGCAGTATATTGGTAAAACTGTCATTGAGTTTTATAATGGCTGCTTAAAGCTTAACAAAAGTATTTAAATATATTGAGATAGATTTTTGATCGGTATCGAACATTCATGTTCGCAAAGATTTTTAATTTTTTTTCACAAAACGGCGATTGAAGACAACGCGAATAGCACTACTTTTCTTTTCTAATTTTCGCCTTTCTTTTGACCACACAGTGCCCTTCCGTTTTTCTTTATTTTCCACAACAACATTGATTTCTTTAAGTATTGTCCTCTATCAAGCCAGTCTTTGTCTGTTATTTCTATTTTTTATGGTTCCTCTCATTTGTTTTACATACCCTCCCACGCTCTTGTAATCGCGGATTTTGTCAAATACTTTCTTGTAAAGTTTCCCTCGGTCCATTCTTACCATGTGCCTGTAGAATCTTAGTCTTCTGATTCTTATTTCCGTTTCCAGGTTTTTCATCTCCCTGTATATTTCCTTAACCTGCGGCTTTCCTGTGTTTTTGACCCATAGATTCTCTTCTGGATTCTTCTCTCTATTTGAAGTAATTTTTCTAGTGTAGAGAGACTTGTCCCCATCCCGAACTAAATTACTGTATTAGTAAATCACCGGGTTGTAGTGTCTTATTTTGACGTTTGAGAATAGGTTCTTCTTATTATAAATATTTCTTAAACATTTATTGGATCGGTGAAAAGAGCGGATTTGTCTGACTTAGATACGACCCCTGGTAGCTCAGTGGTTTAGAGCACTGCTACGGAGTAGCAGACGACCTGGGTTAGAATCCTGGCCAGGGCAAATCTTTTCTCTTCAAAACAAAAATATTTAAATATAAATATTTCCTGCGAAGCTTAGTTTTTCCAACTTTGTGATTTTCACTTTTCCTAAACCATATTGATTCTCCTAGATATTTAAATTATAAATTATATTTAAATTTTTAATATTATTAATACTAAAATAATAAATTAATTAGTAATTTGAACTAATTACCTTCGAAGAAATAACCAGATCGTTAAGAGTTGGCAATGGCTATGCGAAGTGCATTAGCAGCCGCCCCCCGGGCGATCTCTATGTTGTGGCGCGGGGGAGCAGAGGGTGGCGATAACGACTCATACTATCGATACCTCGTTAGTATCGATATATATAAAGATGACATCGATAAGGAGGACATTGATAAGCAGAGAGGGAGATATAGATAAAGGAGCTCTTATACATTCCTCCCCGAGCTTCTCCGGTTGAAACAACTTAATTCAAGTTCCGTATTGGCCCGCTCCGTGCCGGGAATAACCGACCCTCTTTGGGCGCCATCTTTTAATCCCATTCTTCCCGAACCGCGCCGCGGCCTTGGTACGCATTCCGATTTCTGCCTTCACTGCGTAGCAATTCGTCCTTCCTCTAACCAATATTACGATCCAAGTCGAAACAACAAACCGAAATCGGAGCGACAAGAATGGATTCTGTCGGAATCAGCTCTTCCTATCCGCACTAAAATCGATTACAAGTTTTGTATTTAACATCGATTATATATCTAACAGAAAATCTTTATATAATTATTTACAATATTTATCAATAATAAACAAATCAGTTAAGGTTCATTACACAGGCCGACGATGAAAAAACTTTTGTACTAAAATACATTATTCCTATAGTTTTTAGGGTGCTGAATCCAAATATGAAATTTAAAAAGCTGTATCGCCCACAATTTCTTCACATTTTATAGTTAAATTTATTAAATTAAGCGACTTTTAAAGAATTACAGATTTAATATTTCAAATAAATAACTGAAAAACTAGGTCTATTGGTGTGGATGAAGTTGGTAGCACTGCTGAAACACGTTTGCTGGCGTAAAAAGGTTCATTGAATACAAAAAGGAAGACTGGAGGTTGTTTATTGATTCATCGAAAACTAGTTTAAAGATTGTTGTATTATAGAATGGTAACATGTACGCATCTATTCCTGTTGGTCATTCTGTACATATGAAAGAAAGCTATGAAAACCTAGAAACTGTGTTAAGCTATTCTGCCCATGGTTGGATGATTTAAAAATAACATGCATTTTCCTCGATGAGCAAGGTGGTTTTACCAAATTTCCATATTTCTTGTGTGAATGGGACAGTACGGCTAGGGATCAACATTGGTGAAGAAAGAACTGGCCTGTGAGGAAGTCTTTAAAACCTGGTGATTCAAGGCAATAACGCAAAAACCTTATAGATCCAAAAAACGTGCTTCTACCACCTCTACATATAAAGTTAGGCCTCATGGAACAATTTGTAAAGGCTTTGCCTAAAGATGGACCATGTTTCAAGTATCTCTGCCAAAAGTTTCCACACCTTTCAGAACCTAAATTGAAGGCGTCTTTGTCGGACCTGACATAAGAAAAATGATGTTTGATGTTAACTTTGAATCCACAATGACCTTAAATGAGAAAGAAGCATGGGTATCATTCAAGCAAGTCGTTACAAAGTTCTTGGGAAATGAAAAAGACCCAGAGTATGTTTCTATTGTAGCTAACATGTTACAGAAGTTTAAAAAGATAGGATGTTTGATGAGCCTGAAAGTTCACTTTTTGAACAGTCACCATGATTACTTCCCGGACAATTTGGGAGATGTTAGTGAGGAGCATGGTGAGCGTTTTCACTAGGACGTTAAAGTGATGGAAAAACGCTACCAGGGCCGCTGGGACACCAACATTATGGGGGACTTCTGTTGGTCACTTCACCTTTAAGTTCAACAAGCGAGTCATCGAAGAAAAAGCTGCACAAGAAACTTCAAAGAAAAAAAGCGAAAGACAGTAACCTATTCCAGTTGACAAGTGAAGCCTGTATTAGCGCATTATATTACTGTTTTAACCAGCCACTGTAAATACAAACCATGATCATGATGTAACATAGTGTTTCATTAATTCCCCCGTGTACCGTATAGGGGTTTAGATAGGGGTTTATACTATATGGTACAAAGCATATTGCTGAAAAGCTATTGGTCATACAAAACAATTATGGTCAGATTTAGATTCAGCACAAAAAATCTATAAAGATCAACTATTAAAGTTAAAATAGTTTTCAAAAAAATATGTTTTGTTGGCCTGCGTAATTCTGCGTTCCCGAGTCAGCACTCGCCCCTTCCCTCACTGTTATATAAATACCTTGCTGTAAGACATAGATCATAGTCAGTTATACTAGTTACGTATAGTTCATGGTGTAGTTCTAGCCTGTGTAATTGTTTGTCTTTTTACCAATAAAGTTTTTTTAGTTCTTTGTGCGGTTACGTTTTTATCGGTCGTAAAACCACCACATTTAATTGTTTATTTTCCTAGAGAGAAAACTATTCGAACAAATTTTTCTCATAATTCTATATAAGTCACTGTCAAAATTAATTCAAATTATTGTTAGTAACAATAAGGGTTCGCGAACCTGAAGGCTCGACGCCGATACCACTAATCTCTTCTTACAAACTTCCGTCCACGGTCCACTACACAAACGTCTACCATTCGATACAACGCTTATTAACTTGTTAGGGATTCGTTCATTGTTAAGACCGACAGCTTTGCCCCCACCCCCCCATCTTAACCGCATGCTTCGCAATCCTGAATTGAAACAGTTATTACTAATAATTCTATATAACTTTATTTTTTAAATTTTATTCGAAACAATCTGGCCTGTATCCGACACAATTACTGGTCTAAGGTGCAGAATATAATATTAAGCCTGAACCAAGTTAATCTCTAAGGTACGAGATGATAGTAGTCGCAGGGCTAGAGCAGTCCAGCATCATCTGTTATTATTGGGAAGGGGTGGCAGAAAGTTTATTAGATGGGAAGTTTATTAAATATATGTTGTTTTTTTTAAATCCTTACTCTTAAAGGCAAACCCTTAACATTTACCTTCAGTTTAAAACAGACGGGGAAAAAACTGTACTACTACAACCCGTGAACGGGTCTGGGGTTCAGTACATGGTAGAGACAACAGTACTGTTCCAAGGACAACGTTTTTTTCTTTGTTTTTGTTGCGCTCAACCGCCAGATTTTCCAGCGTATTTCGGTTTCCCATGTTATAGAGGCTGGGTGAACCCCAGGAGAGTCCTTGTTTAATCTAAAAAACACCGTTCCGCTCTTTTAACTCATCTACCTCTTTGTATCTGAGCCAGAGCCCTCTATCACTTCCTGGGCCAACTACTAGAGGGACAAAATGGCCACAGTTCACTCAGTACAGGACAAGCATTACACTAGCAAAGACAGAGTGCAGTTCAAGTAGAGTCAGGTGAACATCATGGAGTAGATCGACTAAGAGGGCCAGCAGGGTGAGGAGTAACAACCACCCAAGAAATAGCCATTCACATAGAAGATTATGCATAACAAACCGTAATATAAAGTTATATTCTTGTATAACAAAATATATTTATTTCATTTCATCTCACTACAACCACTCTTATAATTAGTAAACCCCTTCTCAATCTTAAACAAGGTCTTCCGGGCCTGGATAACTGTAAACGCCTCAAACTGAAACAGTCCTAGATTCCATATGATCCATCTTTGGCTGCTAACAGATCAAATAAAAGTCTTGCCAGTAGCGGGATTTGAACCCAGGTCCTTCGGCATGGCAATTCAGTGCTCTACCACTTAGCCACTCCGCTCCCGAAAAAGGATACCTCGAATAAAATCAAATAGGTTAAATTGTTAACAGTAATGTTTTACATTTTACAATATAATTACTCCAGTTGTCGGTTGAGAGATTCCAAGAGATTGGAAAGCTACAGATAACAAAGCAGAGATCGGTTTCAAAGTCCTCAAGGTAGCGCTAAGGTTTCAAAGATTCAAGTGGTAAGGCGATATCTTACCGATCTATCGAATAATACTTAGCGACAAAAAATGTACTTGAAATGTTTTTTTTTCTTTTCAAAGCACTTGAAAAATGAAAACGAAATAACTTGCAGTTAAGACCCGAGATTGTTGAGAGCTGAACTCTTGAGGTGAGAGGCCAGCTTTCGGGGCAAAAAAATGTTTTTGTAAATCACTGAACAAAAAACTCATTGCGTAAAAAATGTAGAAAAACATGAAAATAATATCTTTAAATATTTTTTTATTTTGAAGAGAAAAGATTTGTCCTGGCCCGGATTCGAACCTGGGTCGTCTGCATCTCTAGTGCAGTGCTCTGACCACTGAGCTACCAGGGAACATATCCAAGCCAGACAAATCCGTTCTCTTCACCGATCCTATATCCCCGTGTTCTCACAATTTTTCGATGTATACTCGGAGAAGCACTAGAGATGCAGACGACTCGAGTTCGTCTTCTTTTCTCTTCAAAATAAATATTATTTAAAAATATCACCATCAAAAGAACAATAAATAAAAAGAAAATAATATCGTTGGTGAACATTACTATGTTTATTAATTATGATTCCTTATTAATTATTAATAAATATGATACTTTTATATTTATTTTTATATTTGAGGACAACTTTAGACCCCGTGGATGTTCTCCCTTTTTCTTCCCTTCCCGCCGCTATCCATTTCATCCTCTCTCCCATCTTCTATTTCTTCCTCCCTTGCCTCCTTCTCCCCACTACAAGGACCTTCACGTGCCTCACCATATTCCTAAATTCTTCCTTATCCTGGAAGTCTTTGTCTGTGATAACCATCCCTCCTTTATATTTTCATGATATTTATTTAGTTCCTCTTCATACTTCCGAAACACCTTATTCTCTGTTTTCTCATCGACTTTTCTAGCCTTTCGATTTGTTCATGCAGTTCACTGTACTTGCTTAATCGGCATTCCTTGTATTTTTCGTTCCATAAATTGTTCTTAATATCTTTATTTCTATTCTTTGCAGCGGATCCATGTTTGTGATTCCAATAGCGTCTTTACCATATATACATATATATAGATGAAGAAATAAAAAAACATTTTTTGTTTTTTCACTTTAAATGGTCAATATCGTCCTTCAAAAATGTAGTTTTCTCTTGACGCCCATTTATTTTTATTTTTCTGAAATGTACAATACAAAACATGGAAAAAATGTATGTAACATGTTTTTCTATCTTTCATAGTTTAAGTAGAAAACGCATTCAAAGTTCACTACTTCAGTATACCTCCTTTACGACGAAACGTAATGCAGCATTAAGTTATTTTGTTTAAGAGTTTTTAGTACCCCTATATTACTAACTTACCAATCAAGGTATTTTGAATCTTTCAGAAAATGTCTGGACATTTAAAAACCTTAATTTTAACTTTAAAAAATTTCTATAAAAACGTCGAAACAGATTTAAGTAGTGAGCTTTGAATGCTTTTTCTACTTAACCTATGAAAGATAGAAAAAAATGTTACATACATTTTTTCCATGTTTTGTATTGTACATTTCAGAAAAATATAAATAAATGGGGGTCAAGAGGAAACTACATTTTTGAAGCTCGATATTGACCATTTAAAGTGAAAAAACAAAAAATGTTTTTTATTTCTTCAAACTAGGCCTGATTGACCACAACTTTTACTTGAATTGTTTTTCTGAATTTTGTTTCGTTTAAAAGTTAAAAACTTTTGATCCACTTGAAGTGGGACACCCTTAATAAATATATATATATATATATAGCTAGATAAACAGGTCTAAATAGGTATCGGTTTATAAACAAATTAGAGGCCGGTGACTGAGATAGAGGCTGGACGGACGGAGAGGATCGTTGGCTTTGAACAAGGAGAGCTACCCGAGTGGATAAACAGCCCTGGTCCAAGATAATCTGTTATTGGGTTCTGATTGTGCCAAGTTGGGGGGGGGGGGTTCAAAGGGTCCGGTCCCTCCTACTACTGGTTCTGGTAATGGTGGGCCTCTGGTTAGTACAGCCTCTTTGATAGCTTCCGTCGTTTTCTCTCCAATCTTCTAAATACCATAGTAATCGATATTTCTGATTATTAATATCCAACTGGAGTAATATAAAATAATTTATGATAATAATAAAGTAAACATAATAAAGTATATAACTGTAATAACCTTTATTTGTTCATAAACTATAATAAACATATACAAAAAACTTTCAATTTTTTTCTATACCTATTCACATATAAATAAAATCAACCTTTAGTTGAGGTTTTAAGTTGGATTGTTCCTTCCTCTCACTCTTGCAAGCAGACTAAATAATTTACTTGTCCCATCCGTTTCCACTCTTTCCTATCCAATGCTACTCTCTTCCAGGCTGTCCCTCCCCAGCTCTTCTTTATATATTATTATAATTTATTTTATTTTATTAATTATTATTTTTTTAAAGCAATTCCTCCCTCTTTTAATTTTCCTCCCGCCTTTAAAGCTCCCATGATTTTTTCTACCTTCTCTTCTCTTAACTAGTTCTCAATTTCTTTCCTAATTAATTGGTTGATTTGCCTTTTATCTTGTTCCTTTTTTCCAAATTTCTCCTTTTGCCTAGATGATTTTATCTTTTTTGGGAGGTTTCGGCAATTTCCATTTATCATTGAATCCTCTTCTTTAAACTGTTCCTGTATTTTTTTTAACGAACTTGTTATTTCTTTAATTTGGATTGAAGGTGTCATTTCATGATCTAATATTGACATAATTGATTTTAGGTGGTCCTCAAATTTCCATTTTGTTAAGTTTTCTGATTTTATTTTGTCGGATTTCCTATTTGCTTTTTTAGTTTTTGATGTGGAGAACTTGGTATTCAATATTGCCCCTATTGGTCTGTGATCACTGCCTATGTCAGGGTGACTTAAAACTTCCACATTGTTCACTATTTCTCTATTTTTGACAATTATAAAATCTATTTCATTTTTTGTCTTTTTATCTGGACTCTGCCATGTCCATTTGTTTTGGGTTTTTCAAAGAAGCTGATCATGATATAAAAATCATTTGCTTCAACAAACTCAATAAGCCTTTCACCTCTGTTATTTATTTCTCCTGTTCTGAATTTGCCTATACATTTCTCCGATTAACATTAGTTGATTATATTTTTCTTCATCTATAGCTATTTACAGGTTTAAATAAAACTCACTATCTTCAGCATCAGTAGTAGGAGCATAAACTTGTATTATTTCAAAAGTTGTTTTCTGGATTTTATATAACTTTAGTAATAGCCTAGAGATCCGATGAGTGTATGTTTTGAATGACAGCATTTCCAATTCCATATTTGTCTTTATAAGGAATCCTGTTCCGCCTTGTCCTTTCACTGTGCCATTATAATAAAGTGTGGTGCCATCTTGGTACTGGTAAGGAGCCAGCACCATAACTCCTCATTTCTGCCAGGCCTATCAGAGTCCAGTTCATAACTTCCAATGCATTTTTTAAATCGATTAGTTGAAAATCTGTTATCAATGTTCTGCAATTATAGGTTTCCTACATTTTTATCTTTAGTAATTTAACGCTTTTTTTTTTTTTTTTTCCTATCCACAATCGATAGTGTCGAATATTTATGGATTTGTTTATCTTCAAGTTTTGAAACTCTCGGAATTATGCTGATCTGTCTCTGTCCAGTGTCGAGTTCTTTTGAAATTGAGCTAGGAATTCCTAGAGCTCAAGGGTTCTCTTCTATATAACTTTGATGCCGCAACGGATGTGTCATTATTTAATTCTCCGACATTACTAATTACCTTATGTTGGGTAGTACACGTAGCCTCACACTTGTGCAAACAAACCAAATTCCCGATATTGAGCATTGGCTCTTCTAGGTTTTTATAACCTCAACTTCTTCTTTAATTAGTGATCTTTTTCTACAATTCTTAAATGTTCAACTAGAAATGCAGTTTTTCTTTCGGGAAATATGTGGCTCACACTTCACTCTTGAAATCAACTATTTCGTTATTTTCTTACATGAACATTTGATTTGTTCATTGTTATTGTAAACATGTAAATTGTAAATAATTTTTTTTAATTCAAATAAAGTAGTTTTTTCTCATCTTTATGATATAATCTTATAATTTATAATCCTGCAAATTTCAAATAGTAGGTAGGTAATTGAATTTAATTAAATTATTGAAATTCTTTATTGAATAGTTTTGGAAAAAATGGAAGCAGCTATCGAAAAATTATCGTTATGTTAGCTTTTCTTTTGTTTTGTTTTCTTCTTTTTTTCTAAACTTCCCTACTCAACTATTGGGTTCGACACAGCTGAACTCGATACCCTTCGTGGGTAGCAGAGACACTGTACCGCCATAATAAAGACAACCATGAAGCTTACCTTCCTTTCCAGAGACAAGCCATTATCCCGGCACCGCATCAGACTCGCATGACGAAGAGAAGTCCGCCATTAGCCCGCTATAGCGTGTTCCTTGGAGACGATGGCGGAAGTCTGTAGCTGGTAATGATGATGACTAAGCAGCACGGATTGGCGTGCCTGTTCGCTCCTCTTAGTGCGGGGGCAAACAGTGCTTTTTGATTGTAGCCTCGACCCTACTGATGGCCTAGGAGATAGACCGGAACTTATGCACGCAATGAATAAGTCGTACTTCGAGTAGTGAATATGATATCATTGACCTGCCCTAATTATTTTTACTTTTCGTCATTGTGATTCAGTCAATTTTTATAATTTCCTTTTAGTGACGTTTTGAGATTATATTGTTCCAAAAATCACGCTAAAATGATATTACTACATAAGGCAACCAAAATACCTGTTCAATATTTTTATTGGTATTTGTTCCGCAGATAATCGCTTCGAGTTGAGTTGTAAGAAATTTTAACTGTTTGTTTGTTTCATTTTTAATATTTTCTAAAAATAAAAATTATCCTGAGCTATTATCCTAAAGATTATTCCATATTTTTAATATGGAAAAGAGAATATAATTATGTGTAATGAGTAGATTTCGGTAGTCATTCCATCAAGAAGAATGTTTATTGAGACGGTCATTACAAAATGAAATGATTACCAAGTATACATATTTCCCATAATTACATTTTCTTTTCCATACTAAAGCTAAAGCTCATGTCAACTTGTATTTTTAGAAAATATTAAAAGGGAAGCGAATGAAAATTTAAAACTTGTTGTGGCTCAACTCAGGCGACAACTTGCGGAATAATTAATTACCTTTTCAAGAATATGCAATATTCTTGAAAACTAGTGATGGATGAATTATGTATTGTTCCGTAATAATTCGTTTCTGATTAAATAGTTCAATTTAATGAATGGTTGGTGGGGGAAGGCAGCTGGAAAAACACAATAACAACTGAAACTTACTTTTTTAACTGCGTCACCCGACTATAATCCTGTTTAGAAAGAAAAAATATACTGCGGAAAACATTTTTCTAGATTATTTTACTATTGAGAAGAAATAATGTAAAAATATTAGTTTAAAAAAAGAAGGAAAAATAAGATAAATATGGTGGAGACAGAAGTTGGACAGGTGTTGATGGCTCAATTAGCAGGTGCTAATGCACCCAGCACCTACCTGCCCTCCGCGCTCTCCAATCAGCTTTCGAGTTTGCTTATGAAGAAATATGTTCATTTCCTGTGGCTGTTTTCCGGAGGGAAGGCGACAGGATAAATGTCGTCCTAAAAAAAAAATTTTAAATAGGCCTAAAAACACCCGTTGCTAACTTCGATAAATCTTAATACATTAAGGGAAAAACTTAACATTGGCTCACCTTGTGGGGGTTAGATCGTCAATCGTAATTTCAATGTCGTCTGTTGTAATCACATTTTTTATTCATTAATATAAAATAACTGTACAACTCCACAATCTGGCTTCTTTATTAGCTCTGATCCGGCTGAGTATCGGAAGGCTATACCGAGGCGTAAGCGGGAGGATTGTGTTAAGGTTGTCAACAGGTATTAATGTTATTTGCATTAAGAATTTTTTATTATTATAGGGTGTTTTTTTAAGCTAGATAGAACTTTAAATTGTAAAAAGTAACACAAAAAATTAAATTGTAATCAAAATTTTTTTTTTATTCGAAAGATCAATACGTGACATTAACATTTGAAAATGATTTCGGGCATATGGGCACCGCGGCTGTTCTTGACGAAGCGCATTCTGGACGTCCAATTTTGGGCCACTTTTTCGAGCACTGCTGGCCGTATGTCACGAATAACACGAACAATGCTGGCTTCCAAGGCGTCAATTGTTGCTGGTTTATCAGCATAAACCAGTGACTTCACGTAGCCCCACAGGAAATAATCGAGAGGTGTCAAATCGCACGACCTTGGAGGCCAATTGACAGGTCCATTTCTCGAAATCAACCAAAAATGCGCCTCATCGCTGAACACAATTTTGCGATAAAACAACGGGTCAGTTGCCAACTGCTCTAGAGCCCAATCGGCGAAAGAAGTATACGAAATGTCAGAGTATACTGAAACAAATAAAAAAAAATTTTTGATTACAATTTAATTTTTTGTGTTACTTTTTACAATTTAAAGTTCTATCTATCTTAAAAAAACACCCTATATTATCATTAGACATAACCTCTTCAAATATGAAGAAAACTTTAACGAGAAATAATAAATTTGAGGGATTTCGTCGGTTAAATTAAGCTAGATTTATTGCATTTTTTTTCAATAATAAAATTAGAATAAAAATATATAAAATGTGCAATTTAGTTGCCTTTGACTTTACAAAATTTAATATCATTTTAACCCGGTTTGTTGAAAATCACTACTACAAATGTGATTTTATTATTAGGTTAAGTAATATATATTGTACATTAAGTTATTGTACATTAAGGTGAAATACAATTTTAACGAAGTGCACGGCTGTTATAAAAATGTTGTTGGGTTTTATTTGAATAGCTTAGTAAAGGCTACCATCCATCCCCCACCCCCACAAAAAAAAAAGTCATCAACCTCCAATCCCCTGGTTCAATCCCCAAGTTCAATCGACTGTCAAAATATTTTTACATAGGCTCAATACGTGTTGCAGTTCCGTACCATGTTCGATATCCAATACTTCGTTGTAGTGGCACAGCATTTTTTTTTTTAAGATAACAATATACGGTAATATTTAAAAAAATGTATTATCGCCTGAAAACTTGACACTCAATTTTTCCAATAGCATTCTAATAATTAATTGGTGTATTTATATTTCAATAAATAATTACCAACATTACAAACAAATTATTACTCAAAATAATCCATAAAAACGTTATAGAATATTCGTGGCTTTAGGTGGCTCTAAAAGTTTAAACACTTTCAAGGAAGAAACAAATTAAAAAAATGAAAAGGCATTTGTCTAATTATTCTAATCTGATATAATTATAGGTTGTTAATTTGTGTATGTATATTATTTTGATGAGAAAGATTTGTCCAGGGCCGGGACATGAACAATCCGCCGTGGTGCTCTCGAACCAACTGAGCTACCCTGGCTCGTAACACAGAGACGACCCGCGGAAAACGCGGCACTGGACAAATCTTTTCTCTTCAAAATAAAATATCTAAAAATTCTAGTTATCTAGTTACATGATTTGTTTTGTTCGTTTTTGTTACACTAATAATTAACAGTCTACAATATTCCACTTTATTCTTGAGCGAATACATCTCAAACTAGCCACCATTTTGCAATGAAAAGGCGGTTTAGTCGTGTTATTTGGATAATTCTTGGGCGAGCTGAGATTCTTTTCTTTATTTAAATATTTAGATTCAAAGCATCTTAAAAGTTAAAACCTAAAATTTTGAAACATGTTTACGGGAGTTGATAGTGATTTGAGTCGAGTTAGCTACGGAGTTACACCAGGCCCCCGCGCCCCCTCCCTCGACATTCCTGAAGAAGACCTGCAATGTGGGTCGAAACGTTGGCTCTTTGATAAACATTTCTCCCAACTTAAGAGAAATTTTTTGACCTCAACCCGAACCATTTTCTTCATCGTGTTTTAGGTTAATTTCAAAGGTTTAAAATTAACAATAATAAACCACCGTTGTCCACACCTAATATGATTACAGGGCTTCGGTTGTGGAGAGGTTTCTCTCTCTAAGTTAGATTTTCGTAAGATGATACAGATTGATGGAGTTAGTGGTTCAATTATAACTATAGGAGATGGAAGGTCCAATTGAATAATACTTGGGATAATGAGGCCTTATCTGTTGGAATTGTTGGAAGCGAGTTAGAAGAGCAAGTCGTGATGGGTAGCGGCTCCCGTGGCAAATATTTGATTTGAATAGCCTCCACTCGTCGGCAATATCTAGCCAGATTAGAAAAGTTTGTCGAGGCATTGCTATCTCCGGGTTTAATAATGTTTCCCCTGTCTTATATCCGAGTCCTGCTCCGACAGCTTTCTTTTCCGTGTCATCTTCCAGTCTCATTACTGTGCTGGGGCGTAGGATGGCGAGGAAGTTCCTATAAATTAAAATAGGTCTCGTCAAGTTAACTCTTGTTTCCGGTTCTTAAATAATGAAAAGAAATATCACTGATTTTAATAATTTATTTAATCGGCTAACAGCCGGGAATGGATCCTTTGGGACCTCGGAACGTCCTCGGGCTCACCCAGCCTCTGTAAAGTGGGTACCCAAAATATGGAGAACGCCTTGCGATTGAGCGTAACCTCCCTGCACAACCATTGTCCAAGAAACAGCATAGTCTCTACCACATACTGAACCCATTTGTAGTTTGAAGTAATATATGATATTACTAATATTACTATATACTAATTATTATTTCAATTAAGTTGTACTGATATTTTCTATTGCGCTTGTACAGCCCATAATGTTTTGATTAATAAAGAAGCTGAATGAAAATTTATATAATTAGTAATTAGTAGGGTTAGGCTTATGTGTCATTCCTGTGATTTCGGCATGCGATTTAGAATCATTTTTCGAATCCATTCACGTTTTCGATCCTCGCCTTCTGGTTCATTGTTGATGAGAAGGATATTATTTACCTATTTTTATTTTGAAGAGAAAAGATATGCCCCCGGCCGGGATTCGAACCCGGGTCCTCTGTCTTACCGTGACAGGACTCTACCAACTAAGCTACCGGAGTTGATACCAGCCAGGGACAAATCTTTTCTCTAATCTGATCCCATTTCCTCGTGTATTATTTGATATTATTACAAGGAGTCTTAAAATTATTATCAATATTATTATTACGATATTATTACTTATTTGGATATTATTTAACGTATCACGCTATGCTATATGATTGACTTCGAACTGAGTTCATTAAGATCGCAACACCTGAAGGGGTCAGGAACCATTTGTCTCGCCAGGGAAATCACTTCCCAACACTTGGGATCGATAATCCACTACCGCCGGTGGAGAGAGAACACACGGCGTTCGGGTAGGAGGCGCCTACGATGATTTATTTCCTCGGGGGACGATTGGTGATCGGTGATTGTGCCGGTGGAAGGTGACTGATGGATCCGGTACCCACTTTCCGTCCTTATTTAAATCATTTCCTTGAAGTGACGCATTTTACTCTCCCCCCTCCAATCCTTTCCATTCCTGGATCAGTGACTTTTACAGATCGCTGCTCCCGCTTCAACATTTAAAACCTTTGCTAGGAAACATTTCCTGCCCCTACTTTCTGCTTCTAAAATCGACTACTTCTTTCTCGTTATAATAGACCCAAATCGCTTGATTTCTCGGAAATGTCCGAACGTACTCCTATCTGTTAGTTACTGTATGTTTGAGTTGTTATATTTGAAAGGGGTATAGGTCCATTTGGATCTAAAAAAAAATATTTATTTTTATGGAAATCATTTTTAAATATTTTTGTTTTGAAGAGAAAATATTAGACCTGGCCGGGATTCGAACCCGGATCGTCTGATTCTTCTCAGCGGTGCTCTAAGCCACTGAGCTACCACGAGTCGTATCCAAGTCAAACAAATCCGTTCTCTTCACTGATCCTGTATCCCTATGAATACATCGCAAAAATTGCGAGAACACGAGGATATAGGATTGGTGAAGAGAACGCATTTGTCTGACTTTGATACGACCCCTGGTAGCTCAGTGGCTTAGAGCACTGCTACGGACAAGCAGACGGCCCGGGTTCGAATCCCGGCCAGGACTAATCTTTTCTCTTCAAAACAAAAATATTTAAAAACATTTATTCTTTTAAATGGTTTTAATTATTATTATTTCATAGTAATATTGAAAAGGTGTACAGGTTTTAAAACGTCACTCCGCTAAGTGCTAAATGATAAAAACGTTTGCAGTTTTACTCATATTTTTAAATTAATTAAAATAGAAAACTTATCACGAATCTAAACATGACATGCCACTTTCTAATATAACATTTAGTATTATCTTACTCCGGCATATTTTAGCTGATTTGATCAAGACTCCTCTGGCCTATCAGTTTCCGATCCTTCTCATCTCGACCACTTACTGAACCCAAGACACTTCATGCGGTGTAGCGGTACAGTCTAATTCACTCCATTATTGCCCTTAAATTGAAAATAAATACTTAAAGAACAATGAGAAATCAATTAGGAAATGTATGAGAAGGCTGTACTTGAGCTAGTGACACTAATTCGATAACAAATAAATCGGATATTGAAGAATGGCTTTAGTGTCAGATCGATTCTAAATAATCGATAATGCCCCATTCCAAGGAGATTACAAACACTTTTGAGAGACCGATTTCTTTAATTATTTTATAAACGAATTATTAAAAAGGGAATTTTATTGAGCCTTATCGTTAATTCCTGCTCAGACGTTTAATCCCCCCCGCCCCCCCACCATCTTAAATCCTCTTTAATTAAAAACTTAATTCCCTTCTTCCTGTTTGATGGGCCCTTTCCTTCCACTCCCGCCTCGATTCATATTTCGACTATATCTACCTCAGTCCACATTTATTTTTCAACAAGTGAAATATCTTTGTTACGTTTTTATTTAAAAGTATTGAAATGATATCGAAGAATGTACCATCTATATGAGATGTTGAAGCCTGTTGTTAATAAAATTATAGTCAGCAGTGTATGGTATTTACTGAATCCAAACTTTCTGAACTAACATTCAGCCTATATTAGAAAAAATACTTTATTTCTCTAACCCGATGATGGCCTTGAACTTGGGCCGGAACGTCGGCATTTACTAAACACGATTTAATTTTTTATATTTTAACCTAACATAAATCATTAGTGCTTCCTCCGCGACTTCCTCTTCTCCCAGGACCTCTTCATCCTTTCTGACCCCCTACTCCTTTCCTCATCGTAGAAAGTTTAGAGGGAAAAAAATATATACAAATTCAATCCATGAATGGGTTCAGTACGTGATATAAACGGTTTTTCCTTCAACGAAGGGTATTTTATACGGGCTTAATGAGTCCTCAGTTGGATGTCAGTAGATCCCACCGGGCCCGACCGTGATTGTTAACAACAGATTAAATAATTAAGTAATAATGTACCCAGGACTTTGAAGGCAACGGACCGCGGCTCTAAGCACTCAGCTATTCCCCTCCTTATAAATAAATTAATCATTTATATCGAACCGTCATTAGTAAAGTACTATTAAAGTTGCTATCTTTATCTCCTGTCACGATGTTTGTTCGGGCTAATCTCCGAATCTACTGGACCGATTTTAATGAAACAGATATGTAACATTGTCCAACTTAAAATATAGGCTATGTTTTATTTCGATTAATGGCCGCGATGTTTTATTTGCAAAATTATATTTTTTTCTAATCTGCTGCATTTCTGATATGTTGTAATAGGATCGGTGAAGAGAACGGATTTGTCTGACTTGGATACGACCCCTGGTAGCTCAGAGGTTTAGAGCACTGCTACGGAGAAGCAGACGACCCAGGTTCGAATCCCGACCAGGGCAAATCTTTTCTCTTCAAAACAAAAATATTAAAAAATAATAATAATTAATATAACATAAAAATTAAAATATATACCATACCCTTTCTCTATTAGTCGACAAATTATTGATTAAAGATAAATAAAAAGTTATATCCACTTCAATAAATAAAATATGATTCAACTTGTCAGATGATTGAGCATTAGAGCTTTGAAACATATTAGTAACATCCTTTGTATCCATTTAAGATTTAGAGGGAGAAGTGAAGTTGTAGCAGGCAAGAGATATCTTGATATCCTTAACAATGGCAGGGAAATATAAATATATATAGTTGTAACTTAGCTTGTTATCATTCTGGGAGCTGTTGTGAGGAGAGGCATGTGGGATTAGGCTAAGTAACTTTAGTAACTTAGGCTAAGTCCTCGCCTGAGTACTTAGCCCTGGACCTGTACCTGTACCTCTGCGGTGGGGGGGGGTGTACCCTTTCAGCAAATTATTCCCTGTCTTAACCATATCCATATGGGGCTAAAGTAAGGCTTTTGCTCCAATTATTTATTGGATCAAAAATATCTATATACAACTAGTAAATATGGTGATTGGTACATATTGGCATGGATAAAGACAAGTAGAGAAACTATCCAGTGGTAGTACACAAATAACAAATTAAACTTAAACAAGGTCACGAGGCCTCTTTTTTCCAGACGCCTTGGAGGATGTTCGGGTATTGAAGAGGTTGCTAGGTTAGAGAGGGAATGGAGTTTGTCATGAAAAGGTTGATATCGAATTGTGGCAAACCAGCAACAGACGGGGCATTAAGGTCATTATGGATTACATTGTTCGTAACGAAGTAAGGGACATTGAGGATTTTACTAAGGATTTTGAATACGAGAGGAATTCGATGGCTTAGTGGAACCCCAAAGCTCTACTCCGTATGTCCCAATAGGTCTTATAATAGTCATATATATGAGTCATTTGTAATTAATTAGGGGCTTAGAGCGTTTGTCTAATAAATGTTGAAGTAGCCACAAACGGCGTGTTGTTTCTTGTAGTTTCAGTCTAGTTTGAGGAATCCAAGTTAATCGTTTGTCAAGTTGTAGTCCTAAGTAGCGGACCTGTTCTACAGGAATCAGTGGGATGTTATTAAACGATACAGGAGGACGGGAAGCCGTTGGTTTACGACGGAAAGCTAATACTATTATAAACATTTAGAAGAGATATTAAATGAGTTTTTAAGTCCATTTGTTTTATATATATAATAGAATGCAGCCATTGCTAACCCTGACAAGAATCAGCAGTGAATAATGATCACTTAGTCACCTAACTCTCTCGTTTACTGCCGAGAACTGGATGTTGCTCCGTATAATTCGTTGTCTCCTGTTTATGCAGCGAAGATAGAAGTTGCTAAGCCAGTGTACATAGAAGGACCCGCCCTGATGTTTATGTTAATGCAGGGATCTAGAGCAGTAGGATCTAGAGGGTGGAGAGAATGGAGGGATCCAGAGGGTGGAGAGAATGGAGGGATCGAGAGCAGTTGGAGGGTGGAGAGAATGCTCCAACATGAACCCAATTTAGGTTATTAACCTTGTATCTTATCTCTCTTCCTTTTATACATTATTTTGGCTCATGTAATTCTTTTGTTAAATTTATTTCGAACATTAAAAACTGATTTTTACAGTGCTCTGTAGTAAAATTGCAAATAAAATTATTATGACTTAGGCCAGATGAATCATTACTAGAATCAAAGAAACATAAGGCAAAAAGAAATCCATACAGGTGACTGTAGCATCAGATGCTAAAAATGCTTTCGTACTTCGGGGGAAACTTTTCTGAGATAAAAGAAACGTAAGATAAAGATCAATTATTGCAAATTTTTTTAAACTAAAGATGTACCCCCCCCCCTCAGTTTACAACTTTAATAGCTTTACAGTAGGTATTTAACGATTTAATGCAAGTATCGGAACCTGATATTATTCATACAAGTTCATTTTAGTTCTTATTTTTAATCCCCCTAGTGAGCCTATCGAAATACGAAAGCCCACAAATATTAGTTCAATATTGGGTTCAGTACATGGTAGAGACTGTGCTATTTCCAGGAGAACGGTTGTGCTGGGAAAGATTTGTCTGAGAACACGGTCAACCGCCAGGTCTGGCCTCAAACCAAGAATATCCATTTTATCCAGCCTTGGGGAGTCACAGGAGGGTCTGTTGATCTTACTTTGTACATACTGTACATTACCTTTCCTGTTAACAGACTAAATATTATAATTTCCGCCGGATATAGCAATTCATAATCTACACAGTGAGCTAAATCGGTTCCCAAATACACACATCCACAAATATATATATATATATAGAGAGAGAGAGAGAGACTGCACTGTATCTAGGACAACGGTTGTGCAAGAAAGTGATAAGTCCTAGATCACCGTGAACCGCTAGGTTATACACTTTATAACCTATAGGTGAGCCCCATGAGGGTTTTCATATATAATTGTATATTTATGCACATATGTTCTTACAACGATTAAAATATTATCCTGTTGGAAAACAATAGCTACTTTAGAGTCAGTCGAACTGTTATTATAAGTAACTCCGAAGTGAATTAAATTTTCATCACAAACTGCTTTTCCTTAGGTTGGAAAGAATAAAGTCTAGAGCTGTTCAATATTGACTCCTGGGCGAGCACTCTCCTCCATCGGCAGGTATACAATATTAGCGTAGCCATTATCGGCTATGAAAAAGTAATACCTCGCGATGGTTCAATATTATATTATAGGGAATAGCTCGGGAGTTGGCTCTGGTCTGAGTGCAGTTCCCTGTCCGGTCTTCTTCTTCGGTCTCTAATACAGCTCCCTCAAGGTGGGGGGCGGGGATAAATATAAATACAGGATGGCCCTCCTGGGGTCGTCCAGTCTCCACAACGTGGGTGCTCTTAATTGGCTTGGTTTCAAACTAATGACCTTACAACCTCCACAACCGTTTCCTCGGAAATAGATTAGATTAGATCCTCTACTACATTGATCCATTTTTTCCTCTCCTCTGCCTTGGAATTCTTCCATTTTCAATTCTTCCGAAATACTTCTCTTTATGCATTCATTTATTGGACTTTCCATTCTTCAATAGAAAGTTAGGAATTAACTTCTAAGATAAGATGGTATTGCAAGCCCTCGATTTGATCTTTCCGTTCGTGGTTGACTCGCCACTGGAGTGTCCTTCTTCCGTTCTCGCCCCCGTTTGGAACTAAATCAGATTTCCTGTTCCGTTGGCTGGGTTTCACCTGTAGTCCCAGGAAGTGGCGATATATTTCTATTATATCAAACTCGATAAACTCTTAAAAAATAGTAGCAAGTCGCCATCGATTAATTATTTAAAAATAGAGCTCTTAAAATAGAGGCAGTTTCGAAAAAAAATATATTTTAGTTGCAGAGGATTCTTTTTTTGATTTGCCTTCCTTTCCCCCCCCCCCTACTTCATTTTCCCCCCTGTACTATAACTCCTGAAGGGTCTCGGGTTCAGTACATGTTAGAGACTGTACTGTTTCTTGGACAACGGTTCTGCAGGGAGGTTATTTGTCCTAGATCACGCTCAACCGCCAAATTTCCGCCTCTTATTTTGGGTACCCATTTTATAGAGACTGGGTGACCCTCAGGACGGTTCTAGATCCCACAGGATCCATTTCCGACCGCTAACAGATTACATAAAAGTTTCCCAGTTAGCGAGATTTGAACTTAAGCATGGCAACTCGGCGCTCTACCACTGAGCCACTCCGCACCCCTACTTTATTTAGCACCAATAATCAAATATTTATGTTCATTTATGTAACTTAGTAATCTTCAAGGTTAAAACTATTTCAGATTTACCTGTATTATTGGACAACCAAGGTGATTTTCAACAACCGTTTCAATGAAATCTATCAACCTTAAATAATGGGCTACCGCTAACTTTAATGGTCAGATATTTTTGTAAAAATGAAATTTTTTACTTGAAAAATTTTCTGATTGAATTTCGCGCCAAAACAGGTAAGTTTTGATAAGATATATTGTGTCGTCATCAGGCTTGTTGTCAGTTGATCTCGCATCGTTGTCGTCAGTTTTCATATCATTTTAGATCATCATCATGATTTTTTCATTTTTTCAGATCATCAAGATCATTTTAATGTAAGTTTAAGGTTTGTACTCTTACTATAGATCTTCTACATTGAATACAGTGTAAAGTTAGAATAGCTTCAGCTATAACTAGTCAGTGTAGAAATTGTTGGGCGTCTCATCGAAACGAAGCTATTCAAGAAGATTCAGCTTGATACTAATCAAGTGCAAAAATGGATCATGGATCCTGGACTATTCTGTATGAAAATGCAAAAACATCATATGAATTTCTTATCACAAAAATGCAAACAAGCCTGACGACGTCACCAAGCCAAAATGAAGCATTTAAAAGTTTCTCATTTCCTGCGTAAATTTTTTCATAATCCGAACGCGATTTTTTCGACGAAAAATTATCTTTTAAAAATAAAATAAATATTTTTGGGAAAGTTAAAGTGTGGTGTATCTAAAAATTAATTTTATTTTCATTAATTTTAATAATTAAATTAATTTTATTATCTATTAATTAATTTTTAATGTTTAAAAAAATCTTGGTTGTCCATTCCATTCTATCCGGAATTTTTTTTAGAAAAGATAAAAAGGTTTATACTAATTATTATTGATAAATATGCTAGAACTATAACATTCTTATGATTACTTTGAAATATATAAAATCATTATGATATTATTTAAATATCCATTATTTCAGTTCAGTCGGGGCTATAAAACTAAACTGGTGCCTATGTTTAAAAAAAATGTTATCCTTACGAATTAAATTTGTCCCTCATTTAGTTAAATAAAACTTTAATTTTCCCACTTGATATACTGTCTAGAAACATTTCATTGAAATCAATTTTTTTTAAATTGTGTGTTATTATGTAATTGCTAATTAATGTATAAATATTCTTATTTAATGGGGTATGTAAAAAAAAATGACCGTTTTATCAAATTCCAGAGTTCAAAAGTCTGTAAATATTTTAATGCTATTTATTATTTACCAACACTTAATAATCCCTTTAGAGCATTCCCTAAGCTTGTTAACTAACACTGGACTTCAAAAAAAGCCTCAGCTTACTTATTTATTTCAAAGAAGAAACATGACAGTGAAATTCTCGCAATCTTGAGACATTACTGGAAAAAAAAAGCCGCTGAAGGGAAGTTAATAATAACTCGTGAAATTACTAAATATGAAGGGGAAGGTGTCCTTGACCAGCGCACTGCGCGGCGTTGGTTTGAAAAATTTAGCAGAGGAGATACGACGTTGGAAAGGAAGAAGGGCTCCTGGCGACCATTAATGGATATTGATGAGGTTCTGAAGGAAGCTGTTGAGTCAAATCCGTCCACAAGTACACGCGAACTTGCCAGGGAGTGTCGTGTGTCGGAAGATGCTGTTAGTCGCCATCTTCTCTCCATGGGGAAGGTGAAACGGTCATTTTTTTGATACACCCCATTATTCAATGTTTTTATATTCGTCGCATTAGTTATGATGCTACAAGTGATATTTTAGAATGATTTAAACTGAATATTTAAGTCGGCTATCATATATTGTAAGAAATCTTGTGGAAAATGTTTTTTGTTTGTGCGTAAGTTATAGTTGTACTACCACAGTTGCATTGCCCCAATTTGGATCGGATGAAGTTTTTAGGACGGCCTATATATCAGCTGCAGCAATACTTATTTGATATTTATAAAATAGATACTAAACCATCATAAAAAATTGTTGATTTTTTAAATGATTTTAACACACTCATATATATAATTTAATTAATTAGTTAGTTAATAAAAAAGATACGATATATTTTAGTTAGAACAAAAATGTTTTATTTAAAAAATATAAAATCATAATGGCATTAAAATAGGCTAATAATTATTATTCGAATTATATTTAAATTAATAAAATATTATTAAAATATTTAATTTTCCAGTTTGATTGCAGATATTTTAGAGTCCTTATGATCTCTTAATGGAACTAATCGGTTAGATAAATAATCATTAATAAATATGATATGTTTGTAAATAATAATTTAAAAAACTTAAAATATAGTAACCGGTTAATAAATCACCAAATCGTTTTGATTAATTAATAAATAAATATAAATCTTCGATGAAGTCTTAAGGTATAAGAGTATAGGTGGATATGTGAAACTAATAAAGGAGGAGCTGGAGAGGCTAAAATTCAAGGATAAGGACTGCTTAGGTAGAGAGCTTTTCGGGAAAAACTAAAAGAAGTTGGGGTTCTTGCAGGAAGGAAGGAGAGGCAAGGGAAAAAATGGACTAAGGAAGAGCGAGAGGAACAGTCCAGGAAGATGAGAGAGTATTGGAGTAGAAGGAAGGCGGAGAGTGTGAAGAAGATTATTAAGTGATATTCGCCTGGTCCTTGCTGCCCGATTCGTGTAAACAAAAAACAAAACAAAAATATATATATAAATTATACTAAGGAAGAAAATAGTTGGGGGTGCAGTCAATTAAAACACTAAATAAGTGGATACTTATTTTAATTAAGTGCCGACGTTTCGACCCACTTTGTGGGTCATCTTCAGGGCTAAGAAAGAAAACAGACAACATACAATGAATACAATAAAAATACATAGTTTATTGTATTCATTGTATGTTGTCTGTTTTCTTTCTTAGCCCTGAAGATGACCCACAAAGTGGGTCGAAACGTCGGCACTTAATTAAAATAAGTATCCACTTATTTAGTGTTTTAATTGACTGCACCCCCAACTATTTCCTTCCTTACATCATCCAGTCAACGATCCCTCGCTTCTCATATAAATTATACTATTAAGAACATCCGATTATTATAAAATTACAGTTAATTCTTAGTATTATTTAAAAAAGATGTGTAGGTACGTTAAACTATAACAAAAATTCTGGAAAGAGATATGATTTCATTTGCTCCCTGGCAGTTAGCTCGGAGGGAGGACGTTCGCTAAAAAGGCAGTATCCATAAAGTGATTCAATTGTCTCCTACTGTTCCTTCCGAATTATTTCTCGATTTTCTGAATCAGGAACATTTTTATTTCAATTAGTTTTTTCTTATATATATACTTATTTAGTTATAGGATACTAACATGGGCAGCTCTAGAATATTACTAAAGGATCAATGTATATTAGCTTACTGAATTATTAGTATACGTCTTTTAGATAAACAGTCTATAGGCTATATATTTAATCAGGATATTATATAACGGTATAGCTTTTTTTCCGTTTCTAACCGACTTCTGGGAAAATATATAGCAACACATTTATATCCAGGAATGGGAATAATAATCCTCAAATTCTACCTCCTGTTAAGGTTTACATAACTACTAATTTATAATTGGTATATGAGAAGCGAGGGGATGGTTCACTGGAAGATAGGCGTAAGGAAGAAAATAGTTGGGGGTGCAGTCAAATAAAAACACTAAATAAGTGGGTACTTATTTAATTATGTGTCGACGTTTCGACCCACTTTCTGGGTCATCTTCAGGGCTAAGAAAGAAAAACAGACAAAATAACAGAACAATAAAAGTACATTGCAGACTAAGTATATGATAAATGAGAAAAAATATATATGTAGAGAGGTAGAAATTTAGAACAAAAGTGAGGGATATATATGAATAAAAAAATTACAGAGAAAATGTACAGAACGGTGGTGATGCCTAAAAGATTTTTTTACAAAGATAAAAGAAGGAAGTACACAGAAAGTTATTTAAAAAAAGGAAAAGTATAAACATCAGAGGTGAGAAGTAGAATTATGGAAAAGGTAGTAGAATATATATAAAAAACTATAAAATGTAAGATAATAGACTCCTGGGGAGTTTACATAAGTAAAATGAAAGAAGATATAGCCAAAATGATATTAAAGAGTAAATAAAGGAAAAATAACAGTAGCAAGTCAAGATATAAATATAGAGTGTAACAGTTTTTAGTATAATTGTTTATAATTGGTATAAATTATAGAGATACAGCATATCGTCACTGTCAAAACAATACACTTTGGGTTACCCTAAGTACACTTTGGGCAATTTTACAGGAGAGAAAAAAACCTATAGACCGTAGACTTGGCAATTTATAATCTTTTTTTTCTATACAATTTTGAAACTATTACTAAAAAGATAAGTATCAAAAAATCAGACTTGGCCATGTTCCTAACCTTAATACGTCCGCTACCGTTACTAACTCATTTTCACCAAATGATGGAGGTAGATAGGCGGTATTGTTTTGAGAGCGACGATATGTATCTATGTATATATACACCTGTACCACTACAACTCATGAAGGGTCTTGGGTTCAGTACATGGTAGAGACTGTAATGTTAATAGGACAACGGTTATACAGGAAGGTGATTTGTCCTACATCACACTTAACCGCTAGGTTTTTCTATAATTAAGAGTACCCATTTTTAGAGGCCGGGTGAGCCGCAAGTGTCCTCAGACTCCGCTCCGATACAAAACTACTATTTGTCGAATTCTTTTTTAGGATTTGTAGTCTCAGAAAGTAGCTACCTCATTAGAAAATTCTTTTTGTGTCAAATTGTACGTTATCAAGGAAGTCATTGAGATTCCTAACACCATGTCTGTGATGTTTAGTATGGCCAATAGGATTTTTTTTTTAAATTGAAACGTTAGTTAATTATTTTTATTTTGAAGGGAAAAGATTTGTCCTGGGCCGGGATTCGGACCCGGGTCTCCCAAGTATCCGTCGTGGTGCTCTGCGACCTGAGCTAGCCTGCCTCGTACCACGGTCAGACAAATCCATTCTCTTCACCGATCCTATATCCATGGTCTTCTCGCAATTTGCGGTGTATACAAGGGGAAAATGTTCATTGAAAATTACTTTAATTTTATAACTATAAATAGGACCTTGTTGACTTACGTCATTATGTTATTTATAATTTATTTTATGTTTTTATTAATCGTTATAATTTTTAAATATTTTTTTTGAAGAGAAAAGATTTGTCCAGGGCCGGGATTCGAACGCGAATCTCCCACGTATCCGTCGTGGTGCTCTGCCACTGGCTTGTTCCTCGGTCAGACAAATCCTGACCAAGACAATTCTGGAGAAATCCAGGCTCCATCCTGAGAATCCAGGCTCTGGAGAAATCTTTATAATCAAAATAAAAATATTTAAAAATTATAACAATTAATAACATAAAAAGTTAGTAAAATTTGGTTTTATGTTTATTGACTCAACCTCAAGGATCTGAAATTTGTTTATGTTTTATATGTGTATAATGTTATACTTATTAACATACCTTAATATACTTTCTTGTTTGTTCTATTAATTATAAGAATATGATTCATTACTTTTAAACTTATTTCCGTATTATGGTTTTAAATCAAATCAACAGATCCGGTAGTTAGGACTACACCTTGACAAACGCTTAACTTGGAATCCTCATACTAGACTGAAACGACAGCTCGCCGTTTCAGGCTACTTCAGCATTTACTAGATAAACGCGCTAAGCTCCCAATTAACTACAAGAGACTCATTTACATGACAATCATTAGACCCATCTGGACTTACGGAATAGAGCCTTGGGGCTCCACTAAGCCATCGAATTCCTCTCGTATTCAATCCTTACAATCCAAAATCCTTAATGCTCCTTACTTTGTTACGAACAAATGACCTTAACGTCCCGTTTATTGCTGATTTGGCCCGAATCCGATATCAATCTTTTCATGACAAACTTCATTCCCACTCAAACCCACTAGTTTCAAACCTCGCAACCTCTTCAATTCCTGATAATCCTCCTAGACGAAAAGAAGATGACCTCGTGACCTTCTGAGCTGAACTTTTTATTCGAGTACTACCACTGGGTAGTTTCTCAACTTGTCTTTTCATGTCAATGTATTCACTCATTATATTTACTAGATGTATTTTGTATACAGTTGTAAATTTCAATAAATAAATTTTTAAAAAAAATCAAATCGATTTGAGAATATATAATAAATAACTTTTAAATTTGAATAAATAATTCTGTTTTACAATTGAAGAATTTTTATTTATTTCATTATTTCTAGTTACGCTGTTGGAATTGAGTTGTTGTAGAGTCTGAAAAAATAACTTTTTTTTCGAGTGTTCTCGGTTATTTTTAAATGAAAAGGGAAAATAAAAAGTAGAAAACGTGAAATTTATCAAGTGATATATTTCTCCTCTTATAAAATTGTATTGTTTTATCGCCTGTTTTCCTTGAAATGCTGACAAGTGAGGCTAAACTTGTTTATGTTCGAATTATTTGATTATCTTTTGTCAATTGACATTTAAATATAATGAAACCGTAAAATTGAAAATAAATGGTTTATTTATTTATAAGATTTAAAGACAAGACAAGACAGGAAGACAGACTAGGGAGAGACAGAGAGATAGGCGTGCCATCGCGAGGTGAGGCGGTGATACCAGGAGAGGCAGAGAGGCGAGGAGGTGAGGAGGTCCCTGGGGACGCAGCTACAGTCAGCTCACCTCCTTCCCGCACCTTCCCTCCTAATCCTCCTTTCCTTCCTATTCCACTTTTTTGGCAGAATTCTCCCTCAATTTCTCCCTTACTTCCTCCATCATCCCGCTGGAACATTTCGGGATTATTTTTGTTATTACTATTTAATGAAGTTTAATACGGATTTTTATTATAATTTTAAATATAATAAATATTTAAATAGTTAAAGTACCAGTATATTTATTAATTTTCTTAACACTTAATTATTTTATTTTATTTATTTAAGGGAAGAAAGGGATCTGGGGTGGAGGGCAAAGAATAATTTCCATAAATGAGCCGTTGATTTTGGAAATAAAAATAATTAAAACTGAATCTAATTGCAACTTTAGATAATTTTATATTTCAAATCAATTAACAATTAATATTATTTCAACATCACTTATAAATTTGTTATTACAATTTTATTTGGTCAACCATATTTCAGATATGTTGATTTTGTAAGTACATATTTAGCAATAATATAAAATGGAGTTGTCTCACAACTACTGACGTTTCAATCTACATTTATTTCAAAGGTCTTCTTCTTCAAGCTCTGAATAAATTTACAACATACGAAAATAATTAAACCTTGAATAATAGCAATAAAAAAATATATATATAAACTATTGGAATATACACAATAGAAAATTAGAAATAATTTAGATTATACAATAATATTAATAGATTATTTTTATTAATTATTATTTTGATAGTGATTATTGTTAAATATTTTTGTTTTGTAGAGAAAAGATTTGCCCTGCGTCTCCGTTGCAGTGCTCTAATCACTGAGCCACCAGGGGTCTTATAGGTTCTTAGCATTTTTCCCCGTGTATAGATCGCAAAAATCGCCAGTACTGGGGATATAGAATCGGTGGAGAGAACGGATTTGCCTGATTTGGATAGCCCCCTGGCAGCTCAGTGGTTTAGAGCACTGCACCGGAGACGCAGACGACTCGGGTTCGAATCCCGGCCAGAGCAAAACTTTTCTCTTCGAAACAAAAATATTTAAATAATAAGAAATATGTATTGAGTGATTTATACAAATGCCATATTTGATATATGTTGTATTTTAAATCTATTCTAGACTGTTTGCTAATGGTGTCTAATAAATAAAACAAAATGAAATAATTAATTACTAATTAAGGAATTATTTACTCGATCTCCAACCGCCCGGATCATTTCTTACCTAAAATAAGTTAGCATTAAGGATACGTAATAACATTAATAAAGGGCACGTATTATTTAAATTAATAATTAATTAATCCTCATTTGATAATAATAAATAGACAACGTTTATATTTAAGGTCAATGAATATTTATTATTGGAGAGACAGGTAATTATACATTCGTCAATTGACTATAAAATTATTCGATCATGGCCTTGTTTTTAATGTCTCTCAATTAGTATTATACAAGGAATAATGCTATTTTATTTATTTGAACATTATAGCCTCTCATTACTGCATTTTCTCCTTAAAAAAAAAGGAAATAGGATTTTGGGGATGGGAACCTAGTGCTCTACCACTCAGCCACTCAGCCACTCCGCTCCCTTATCCATTTCCTCCTATATTTTATGTATCTGATTTAATGAAAATAAAATCAGTGATTTTTATTACTCAAATTACTTTGCCCTAGCTTTTCAAGGATATTATCATATCTATTTATTATTATCCTTAAAGACAAATTATTTAATTATCAAATTATTCCATGGGCCATTAGTTTTTTTTTTGTTATTAGGAAGGTTAAATATTTTATACAAACAAAATTGAAGTCGTGTTAATTAGTTCAAGGAATTTCGAAAGTCAATCATTTAAGCCTAATCTGACTTGACTCTTACAGATATTATAAATTTTAATAAAGATAAAAACTAATCATTTGATACCCCCAATTTTCATATTAAAATTATTACTGATTAAACCGAATTGATATATATTACAAATACAGAGATAGTAATATAAGAAGCAATCTAAAAAGCGGGCTGTTGTATTAACTTCTCAAGGTTATGGCTGTCTGAGTCGGCCTTCTCTGTAACCAGATTTCAGGTTCAATCTTTTTGGCAATCGTCTCTGTTGTGGTGGTGTGTATGTAATAATAATGATAATACAACAATAAATTGGAATGGCTGAGTGGTAGAGCGCTGAGTCGCCATGTCGGTAACCCTGGTTCTAATCCCGCTGCGGGGAAAGACTTTAATTTAGTCTGTTTGCAGCCGGAGATGGATCATAAGGATCTCGGACCCTCCTGGGGCTCACCCAGCCTCAAATCAAGCGTAAAATCTGGTGGTTGAGCGTGACCTAGGACAAATCACCTCCATGCAGAACCGTTGTCCATAAAGTATACAGTCTCTACCATGTACTGAACCCCAGACCCGTTTAGTGGTACCGGTTTTTTATTTAATAATAAATTACATCAAAGAAATAAATAAAATATGTTGCAAGAGTCGTTAGACATAATATATAAATAAACGTGTATGTGCGTTATATGTTATATTATGTACATTTATGCTATATAAAGAGAATAAAAAAAGAGGGAATGGATAATATATTGAATAGAATATTTTGTTAGAATGGAAGTGACAGAAGTTAAGATGGCGATGGGAGCAGCTCCTCAATACACAATGCTTTTCCTACTCTCCGCAATATTCTGCGTCAATATTTTATTTTTTATAAATAATAACATATATTTATATCAGCCTTCTCTTACGACATTTACTGTAATTTATTTATTGTAATATTAGAAGGTAAATATTTTATAATATCGTTAATTCGACTTACATGGAAACAGATATGAGTACCTATTTAGTATTCTTTTGAAATATTGAACGTTTTACATAAATAATGAAAATGAATATAAAGATGATTTTTTTTTTAATTTTAGGTTTGTTTTAAGGAGAAAATCCTTAGTTACGCCGTCCTTCGGAAAGGACGTTAAAAGGGGGTCCCGAGCCTGTACGTCAAAAATCCTTATCCTAAGTAAACCTGGATAGGCAGACTTAAGGGCTCCCACTGTAGCATCATCCGATTAGCCATAGCAGCATAAAGTGACGTTAATTGAACAAACGAAAAAGATAAAAGAAAAATAAATTATGGTTTGTTAGAAACATCTCAATTGTATGTTATTGCATTCCCTTTACTGAAATAAAAAATCTGAATTCGAAGTATTCAATAAGGTGTTGCTTGTTTTATTTATTGTCTTAAGTACATGCTATATTTTGTGTAACGGCTCGAAGAATTCGGGAACATTGGCTTTGTAATTTGAATATTTAAAAATTAACTGATCGAGCATGGCAAAAGGCTAAACAAAAAATTATGAATGGATTTGGCCATGAGGTCCAGTTGAAGGTTACACGAAATAAAAAAAAGTTACTTTATCGTGCCAACGTTTCGGTTGAACATGTAGGTAATCTTCAGGGCTAGAAAAGAAACAGAAAATAAATACATATAACATTCCACGACCAAGGAAGAATAACAAAAAAAAATACAGAGAATAAGAAAAATGATGAAATAACTAGTGAGAAAAAATAAAGACTCCATTTCTGTTGATTAATTCTGTTATTCTTCCTAAAGTGCAATGTTTTATATTTGTTGTATTTTCTGTTTCTTTGCTAGCCCTGAAGATGGCCTACATCTTAGGCAGAAACTAATAATATAAAACAATAAAATAAGTTTCACTTATTTTGTGATATCTCTAGCTGCTCCTCCTGACCATTTCAATCCATCATTAGGATTACCCAGTCAACTATTTTTCACTCAAATATTACAAATATTGATTATTGAATTATATTGAAGATCCATTGCAAGATTAATCTAGATATCTGGTGCGGGATAACAATGAAATCTATTCCTCTCCTCGAGTTGTGGAACTTTTGAACTTGAAAATTTAGTAAAATATAAGTTGGTGAAGGAATTAGAGAGAGTTAGAAGTTGTGAGCTATGGTGCAGGATGTGCGCGGCAACTCTGTCTTCTGTTGATGTTGATGATGTTGGAGTTTATGTTGGTGTTGTTGTTAAGCATTCCTGGTGTTGAAGTTCCGATCAAAGCATCTCGCCACTGCTTTAAATGAATGTACGTAAACTTAGTCGTACCAACTCGGTCCTAGCTTTGACTAAGACCTATTTTGGTTAGCGAGAGATCTAGTTTACACCTTTTCCCAGCCGAGCTAAGACTCCACGGATACTAGCCGTCGAGAACACATCGCTCTGCCTGGAGCTGGAGAACTGCCTCAACCTAGCCTCTACTGACCGGGTCGAAAACATCCGCCCGCCCCACCTGCCTTCTTCCCGCCAAGCTGCTCCTCAACAGCTGTTTCCCTCCAAAACTTTACAGTCATCCAGAATAAAGGCATAGCCGTCAGAGCAGGCAGGGGAGTGCTTCTTATATTTATGTCACGATCTTACCTAATTCGCCTCTAAAGTTTAGAAAGTGGACAGTAAATGCTCTAATATTTAAAAGTGATCGTAAAGAGTAGGTAGTTATATTGATGTTATAATGTTCTTTAGACTATGACAGTAGAGAGCGAAGTGGCTCAGTGGTAGAGCACTTAGTTGCCATGCTGAAAATCCTGGCTCAAATCCCTCTGCAGGCAAGACTTTTATTTAGTCTTTTAGCAGCCGGAGATAAACCCAATGGGATCTAGGACCCTCCTTGGGCTCACCCAGCCTCTATAAAGTAGGTACCCGAAATAAGGAGGAATCTTGGCCAAATCACTTCCCTGCAGAACAGCGGTCCTTGAAACAGTACAAACTTTACCACGTACTGAGACCTAGACCCGTTCACGGGTTGTAGTGATTCAGGTTTTTTTTTAAGCCCAACAACATTATAACCTCATCTCAAACTTCGCGACGCTCAATTAACCGAGAGCTCCGTAATTCCTGTGTAGTTGTTAATTTATTTAATTTATTAAAATCTTTTATATTACATCACAACTGACCATAAGAACTCCAGTGTAAACTTGTAAATCCTCTAGTTAGGATAGCGTTATTTAATTCCAATTCAATAAATGGTTTGAATGGAGGTGGAAGATATCAGGAGGAACCAACGTTTTGATTGACAATTAATCGTGCATTTCACGTGTATTTATTTAAAAATTGAAATTTTAGATAAGACACAATGTTTTATTTGCATGAATAGAGGACTAAATGGTGGAAAATTAGATCAAAACTGTTGGGAAACCTTTAGGGTTTGTTGAATGCAATATTGGAATCTCAATGGTTATAATATGGCCCCGACAGAGCACAGCAGATCGGACAGATGTAAATCCCAAGAGGCAACGAGAAGACAAGTGTATGACGTCCAGTATCACTCAGGTAATCCGCCAGGCAGCTAAATCCAATCCAATGCTGTTGTTTGTTTGTTGTTTAAGGTTGACAGCTTTTGTTGGTGGAATCTCCGGTCGTTTTATAAAACTTCTTTATACCGGCCACCGTTGTATTATCTGGATCAGATTTCTTATCGATATCATGTTAGGAAATTATTGTAATTATGTTTCGATGTACTAATTCTGTTGCGCATCAGAAACCATACGTAAAAAAAATATATTTATTACATATTTACAGTTATTAGTCTTTAAGGGGTGTATTGTCCTACGTAATGTCGACTGCAATCTCTAAATGAGCATGTTTCTTCATCCAGCGGTGGTGCACGGAGGTGATCCAAGTTTTTTCCCAATAAAGACTTTCCACTTGATTGTAACTGGGTAGGAGTGTTTGCAGATCCTGCCAATCGCTCTACGGCTATTAGACTTCATCGATCATAAATATTTACCTGTCAAGGCGGGTTTCAAACCCGGGATTTATATTTCATTTAGTGATATAATTAATTTATTACAAAATTATCGCATTTCACTTTCAATTATGTATTATTTCTTTTATCCTGTGAATTAAAAGACATTAAAGCTCGTATATTATTTTAAGTAATTTTATTCTAAAAGTATTTGTCACCGAATAAATTAGGAACTTATTAAAATTATTATTAAATATGTGCCAAATAGCATTTACATGATTTCTCAAATAAATATTTTTATTATTAATTAATTATATAATTAAATATTAAAGCTGTCTATTGAGCTATACTATTCTACTAACATACTGAGGCAATCCCGACTGGGACACATGATTCGGATTATTGTGTGTACAATTTAATTTTATTGTATAATTGATAAATACTTCAAATATTTAAATTCTGATTCATTAAAAATTACATGTGGAATTTATTTATCTTTTTTATGATAAATATTTTTAACTAATCGATCTTTGCACATGGGGGACAGGTGACAGAGCGGCAACCTCTCGCTAATTAACGTTAAACAGGTAGCACCTGCTCCGTTGCAATTAATATCTGTTCGTTAATAAATTAAGGAATAATTTTATTATTAGGCATTTTCCCTTAGGAATAATTACAATAAATAACTTTAAGGTGCTTTTAGCTGTTTATCACAGCTCGTTTAAGCTGGAAAAGCTCCAATTTTTATTATATATGCGTGTGTCTACACATACACTTTTATATACAATTATTTAAACATCTTCATATTATGTAAATAAATATAAAAACATTTATTGATGACCTTTTCAAATGCTGTTGCTGCCGATATAAAATACATGTGTGTATATGTACATATATAAAACACATCGAAAAGAATAATTATTAGAATGCTATTAGAAAAAAAACACCCTTAATTCTTCGTTGTCCATTAGGAAATAAAATACCAAAAAATTCTCACATTAATTGACGATCAAATCCAGCACATCTCACATTAACAGTCCAGACAGATAGCAACCTTATTCCAAGAAAAAATACTTATTCGCTAAAGATCCTTTCCTAATTAATCCTGGATAGGCAAAATTTAGAGCCCCCGCTGTTGCATTGTCCGATTTTAAGTACAAATAGTGACGCTATAATAGGTTGGGGGAAAAGAAATCCATTATTTTTGCGTGAAATTTAAAACTACGCTGTATAGATTTGGGTCAAATATGCACAGTTTCGTTGTATAATCTGTTGCCATTTTAAAGGTAGCTTCATAATGGCTCTCTCATAGAAGTTCTGGTCCTTATTAAAAACTCTAGTAATCGATTTTCACAATCTTCTCTTGATCCCAATTTCTTATCACTCAGGAAGTTTTGCAATGCGAGAAAAAGGTGGTAATCGCTTGGTCCCAGGTTCGGACAGTAGAGATCTGAATGTAGTGTTTGGCCGTACGGAAGCAACTCATAAGAAATGATTCCTTTCAAGTCCCACTAAATATACAGTAGAACCTTCCTGGACGTTAGTCCTGGTTTGGCCACCGTATGAGCTGTTACACCACGCTTTGACCACGATCGTTTTCGCACAATATTCTCGTATGTGACCTATTTCTCATCCCCAGTCACGAACCGTTTAAGAAATAAGTCGATTTCATTCAATTTTGGGTAAGGCTTCGCAGATGGAAATTCGATCCATTATGTTTGTTGGTAATAAATGGTGTGGCACCTAAACATCGAGCTTCTTTTTGCATCCAGATTTGCGCAAATGGTTTAAAAATATTTTATGGCCGATCTTTAGCTCCTGGGCTAAAGACGAAGCTACGACTAAACAACCTCGATTATTTCTGATTTTTTATCGACATTTTCGGCGACGGGCCTGCCTGTGTGAGGTGCATCTTTAACATAAAAATTCCTGAACGGAATCGACGAAACCAAAATTGCACGTAATTAGCTGTTACAGTATCGGCACAATAAACACCATTCACAATTTCAGCAGTCTGGCTTGCATTTTCCCCTTTATCAAAGAAAAACTGTAAAATGTACCGAATTTCCTCTTTGTTGACTTCCATTTTTAACACCCTGTAACTCACAACTGAATGGAACAAACAAAAAACAGCCAAAGAATTTTTTTAGTGTGGAATGTCACCTTTAAAACGAGCATAAACTTGCAAATGTTTGATCGATACTTTACGAGATATCGATCGCTACAGCCATCTACCGAGAAAATAATGGATTTCTTTTTCCACAACCTATTATAAACAAACAACAAAAGAAGAAAGAAAGGAAGTTGTTTACCTTAGTAACGAACGACTTCCTGAAATAGTGATAAGCTCTTCGTCGACTGATCGACCACCGACGACGGGTAGGCTGAGGTGTAATTGAAAGGATTTGCTTTTAGGTTAGTGGTCTAGGGTGGTGTCGGCATCGAACCTTCGGGTTCGCTAAGCCTAATTCTTATTCTTACACGTTGGATATTATGGAGTTATGGGATCCCAAACTGGAATATATGTGTATATATCCTCGCTGTTTATATCCCACTTTAGAGCCCCATATACAGTAAATATTTAACTCAATAACTCTGGATATATCCGCTTAGCAGCTCAATGTAATGCCCTGCCAATATTTTCTTATTTCGAACAAGAATGGTTTAGAATTGCGGCAGCAATAACACTTCGTTTAACAAGGCAATAGTTTGTTAACTTGTAGCCAACCTAAATATCAAACTGGTACTATCAGCATACCAGAATAAATATCTATCGAATAATTATCTGCCGTAGCCGGTTTCGAACGTATGTTTAATATATAATATATACCCCACTCTTTAACATTAGCAAAAAAGTAGAAACAAAAAATTACAACATAAATATATTATGATTTATTAAAAAATATATATTATAACTTTTTCTGGTATATGTCCTCAAGATTTGGTGAAACGATGAATGGTGACTTTTCTAGTAGACTTTATTTTCGATCCGAACATAACATTATATATCTTCTTTTTTTTTTTAAATATTCACTTCTTACATCATTTTCTACAATTCACAAATATTACATGCTGTACCAAATAGACCAGCCTCAAATTAAAAACAATGGACAAATTTCTATGTATCTGCACAGAATCATAGCATACAATGAAAGAAAAAAAATATACAAAAAACTTTCAATAGAGAGAAAAAATAATTAATAATAATAAAATAAACAAATTTACAATAAAAAGATCCTTTCCTCCAATGCGAAGTTAAGGCATTACAACGTTGTGATAAAGCCTGTGAATGAATCTTAAGAAAAATCTATGGGCCCAGGAAAACACAGGAAGGTTACAAGCGAAGATCTAATGAAGAGATGTACAGAGAAATCCTACAGAGAAGACATGGAAACAGAGATAAGAATCAGAAGAAGAAGAAGCTGATGTTCTAAGGGCAGACGATATGGACGAAGAAGGAAAGATTGCACAAAAAGATCTTTAACAAACTTTTTAGCTACGAAAGCGTGGGAGGAAACACGAAGCAAATAAGAGAAGAATTAAAGAACCTTAAAATGTCAAATGCCGACTACCTAGATAGAGGCACCTTCAGGAAAACACTGAAAAATCTCCCCAATATTGGAAGAGAAAAAAGGTGGGGTACAAAGTGGTCCGAAGAAAGAAAAGAAATAGAGTCGAAAATCATGAAGCTGAGGTGGGAAGAAAGAAAATCAAGACTCTCAAAGAAGCCTGACCAATGATGTTCGTGTGGGTCCTTAGGGCCCGCTACGTGATAAAAAAACAAAAACAACAATTGTAACTATACATTCTTAATAACATGTATACATATTTATAAACAATAACAATAAAAGAAAAGAAATTGGTTTTGTTGTTTGATGTAAAAACCGCTTTGTACTATTTTTGTATAGTCCCCAATTTTATTTTTTGAGTGGGTTTTTAATGTGTTTACATAACGTATATTGTGTATACAGCCACGTTGAATAATTGGTTAAGTCGAATTTTGCTCAGAGAGAGTTATCTGAATTGATTGAAGAGGAATCGCGTGATTACCGTAGTTTTTGGATTATTATTGAATTATAATCTAAGCAATAATTTCTTTTCAAGCCAATTCGTGACTTGGCTACTTGCTACAAAAATAAGACGATTCTGGTTCCCTATCTATTAGCAACTTGTTACAGAAAATTAAACTTAACCGCTTATTCCCTGGGGCTGTAGATATATACAGTCACTCTCACTCTAGAAAAATTTCAATATGAATACTTTGCAAACCTCAGAGCTGGATGATCCAAGGGCGAGGGACTAAATGTAAATGTGACTTTGGGAACGCTTGGTTCGACTTTGCATCGATAACTTAGAGAGAAGAGACAATAGTGGGCATGTCTCGAACCCGTGATCCTCGGACCTCTCCTTCCAACACAATGGCGTTATAAATTCCTAATTAGGTTCTATCTCACTTCATGAATAATAAATCGACATGTGAAATATCTTCTTCGGTGATTGGCCTCCATCTCCATGTTCCCTTCATCATCCTGCCAAAGCCAGGCGACCTCTGCCCACGCCGAAGAATGCTTCTTGGGAACACAACCTTTCAGAGTATACTTTAGTTCACACCAGAGTCGTGTGATATGCAATTTCGAACAAAATTTCCATTATTTACAACGTATATATGTATGTACAATGGTTAGTTTAACAGTATTGTGATTGGTTATTGTGGTAACAATAAGGCGCTTGGTTCACTAAAGTATTTTTTTTTTTTTTCCTAGTTGACATTGTACTTAGCAAACATATGTAATTATTATTGTTTTTCTCTCTATAATTATTGTTAACTTATTTCTATGTTATTTTTATTTCTTGTACTCTGTTTTTTTTTATTCTTTAAATCATTATCATTGGAGGTAATTCGGATTTTTTTCCATCAATTCCTTCTCATTTGTTAATTTAATTATATTAATTAATTAAATGTGATCACATTATACTCTAAGACATAATAACACCCTGTATAGAAACCTCTATTCCAAAGGGTCTTGTCCCAGAATAAATAAAGAATTTATAATTATTATTATTAAAGTGCCTTGAGCGTTGAAGATAATGGCTGAATTTGCCAAGAGTTGCCAAGTCTCGTACATAATAAGAGATATATTTTTGTATTTATTAAGTGTGAACAAGAGTTGGGAGAAATATAATTTTGAATAAAACTGGGATCACTTAGCATTTAGATAATTTTGTAAAATGGACAGTACAAGAACTTTGTGATTGGCCATTGCGGTTCTCCTCTACTACTCCTTGTACAAAATTACATACATGGGAAGCAATGAGGAAGGAGTTTTATTCAAAATTACATTTTCCCCAACTCCCTGTTCAGGATCACCAGATATAGAATCTTCATTCGATAAAAAATATTAAAATCAGCTAGAAAAAATGGTTTCATGGTTAAATAAAATAGGTCAAAAATCTATTGATTATTATTTATTTAGTTTTTACTAAAAAAAATCAACAGTCAAAACAAACTATCAATACTTCATGGCGTAATAAAAGAATTTTACTTATGCATTTTTTTTTTAATAAAGCTTTTATGTCTAGTTGGGAGAGGAGTGGCTCAGTGTTAGAGTACTGAGCTGCGATGCCGGAAATCCTGGTTCAATTCCCGCTGCAGGCCATGATTTTTATTTAGTCTGTTTGCAGCGGGAGATGGATCATATAGGATCTAGGACCCTCCTGGGGCACACCCAGCCTCTATAAAATATTATAAAAATAGGGTATAAGGGGAAAAATCTGGCGGTTGAGCGTGACCTAGGACAAGTCACCTTCTTGCAGAACCGTTGTCCATGAAACAGTACAATCTCTACCATGTACTGAACCCTAGACCCTTCATGGGTTGTAGTGGTACAGGTTTTTGTTTTTTCTTATGTCAAGTTAATATAAAAAGTTTCTAAATCCTTTCACTACAACTTTATATTATATTAAAATAACACAAACAAAATTACACTATATATTTTTAATTATTATATTGAAAATATGAATTAAAATTGTTCAAATTTTAATAAAATGTATATTGAATTAAACGAGAAAGAAAATGCTATATAGATCACTTAATGAAAGTAGTAAAAACAATCCACTCTTTGAGAATATTCTATCCATGTGTACCACCTTTAGAGGGCTTCTTTACTATTTAGAGGACAGGTGAACCGAAAGAGGTTCTTCCTCGGGATCAACCATTGCTAATAACAGAAAAATTGATAAAACTAATTATCTGCCTTTTCTTGTCTCGATATCATTTATCACGGAAATGTAATATGATTCTGTAGAAGTCATGTTTTACTATAATATGAATAATATGGGGTAGGTCTAGTGGTTGGCATGGCAACCTACTTGGCTCTAGGTCGCGGGTTCGAACCTGTTGAATCTGTCCTTGGCTATGCCGTCCTTCGGAAGGGACGTTAAACGGGAGTCCCGAGCCTTACGATGTCAAGTACTCGTTAAAAATCTCTAACCTAATTAAACCTGTATAGACCGAATAGAAATTTTGGACTCCCTCTGTAGCATCGTCCGATTAGCCATAGCAGCATAAAGTGAAGTTAAATAAACAAACAACAGTAAAAATAATATAAAATTGAATGGATAGGTATGCAAGGAGTTAGTGCTCGACTAAAAGAAGTTTCTTGGCCAATTGGTTTATGAGGAGTTGAAGCGGAGAAGTTGTGAGTTGGCTACAACTGTTTATATTGTTGACTTGCCGCTAGAGGCCTCTCCGGTCGTTATTAGGTTTGCCTGAGGTTGCCCTCCGAATCTTAATATTCAGTTTGCTCCTCGGAGGCCTTCTGGAAAGGATTCGAATTTACATAATTTTGTCACGTTTTCCTCTTTCCCAAATTACGGAAAGGCTGGAATAAAGTTTTCTGTTTTTACACTTTGATGTATAATATCTTTATCAGCGGAGGGAATTTGATTTCAAGGGTAACAGGTAGTTCACTTCTTTTAGAGGTGGCTTAGAAATCAGTCTCTAAAGACATAACATATAGAAATAATTAGGTTACATATTATTAAATTGAATATCTGTTAAATGCTCTCTTAGATTGCCACGGCTAATATTTTTAATCCATTCATTAAGTATTTCTTCTGGTTTCGACCGTGTCTTTAAGAATAGTAGATATAAATGGTTAGAAAATAATAGGCCGTGGTCCAATGATCGCGACCATAATTTATAAAAGAGGATTCTTTTTTATTTTGTGTAATGATTTGAGGAAGTTGTTAGAACACTTAAGGGGAAACTCAGTGCTAGAGCGCTAAGTTGCCTTGCTTCAGGTCTGTGGTAGATAATTTATTTATTCTGTTAACAGCCGGGCACGGACCCCGTTGGATCCGGAGACTTTCTGGGACTCACTCAGCCTCTATAAAATGGGTAAAAACTTGGAGTCTCCCTGCACAACCGTTATCTTAGAAACAATAACTTCATGTGTTGTAGCGGTACGGTTTATTTTTTGGTAGGTGTGATTTAGTCAGTCTGCAGTGACTGTTATCCGCCATTGTTTATAACCTGAACATTAAAAATTCTGATACTGATAACACCTACTTATTCATATTCATGGGAATTTAAATGCACAAAATATAATAATAAAATGCTAATTCTAGAGCCCTCCTAGGCACCTTCCTCTTCTTATAGAAATGTTTCCCCTACACTTTCGACGAAAACATGTAGGGAAATTCTATTCATGTCAAAATATATTAAACGACCTTTAAAATATCCAATGACAAGAGGATAAGACAAAAACACAAAATTAAATTTAATAAACAATTCTGAAGTTGAATTAGAGAGAAAAAAATTAACAAGACAAATATACTAAAAAAAAATTTAGTGATACACTCACAGATAACTTAAATGAGAGGTAGATATTATGGGTACCGACTAATACACAAGTACCATTTTCTTTCTAATACTCACAGAGATGAGTTACCCTTTAGTTACACGCGCCAGAACCCTCCTCTTCGGTGAGGCTTTTTGACGAAGGCTACTATTGCCACATCCATATTGACGACTCGATGGCCGAAGATGTCCTTGAGGTGCCCCCTCCCCTCAATCCCCTCTCTACTACACCCCCACTCCTCCTGCCTTCCCCTCCACCTCTCCAGTCGGTCGAGTGCCACGGCCCAGGCAGGTGCGTTGTGTTCCTCAGCTCTTCCAGCCTACTCCACCGTTCAAGTCTCCACTCTCTCTAGTGCTCGAAGCCCTTTCTCTCGTTATATCTCTCTCTTCCGTTCCACTTTCCTCTCATCTGTTTGTGTTTCCTGATCTTTATCCTTTTAAAACACACTAAATAGTTCAGTCGGACCGGTTTGATAGTTGATTTTAATATATAATTGTGCATTGTCTATTATAAACTTGATTTCAGTTCGGTAAATTTCATTATTGCTTCTATAATAGTTATTATTCTATATTATTTTTAAATAATCCGTTGAGGTCGTTGAGTATCCTCGACGGCGGAGCCGGTACTTGGCGGGAGCGGGAAGCAAAGTTCAAGGACGCCCGGTCGCCAACTCTCCACCCTCCTCCTTGCAGGCCGATCCTCCGAGGACATCCTCCTTCCAGAAGACACATCGGGGATATCTCCCGAAGACCTGAGCGAGGTGGAAGTGGGCTGCCCGTTATACCCTCCCCCTACCTCCCCTCCTTCCTCACCGAATTCCATTCGCCTTTCTCTCTTTGTCTCTCAATTTTCTCAAGTTTTTGGAATCTGCTCTAACAGTGATTTGTCTCTCTTTTGTAGCAGTAGGGATTAGGAGTGTGTGCTGTGACAAGTGATGTAAAGTGTTGTTCAAGTGCTCCTACTAGTGACCTTTGGATATTGCTGCCCGAGCGTAGAGTAGAGGATAACACATCGCCCGAGGTAAACCGTCGACGCCATTGTACCTTATCTTAATGATAAGTGATAATAAGCTAATAATGATGTTTTTTTATTACTTTTATTTTAGGCAAGTTCTCTATAGGAATGAGATCTTACTCAGTTATACAAGATTTTCAAAACACAAAATACATTTCACTTAATTTAAAAAAAAATTAAATATATTTAGAATAACACAATTCAATATATTCAATGACGATTAATGCAATCGATAACCGCACAACTAAAACTATTTATACAATCAGTAACTTATGTTGGCTTGAAGGGTAGGTTGGCCATTTTTAATTTTTTTTTTTTCCATTACTTTCTGAAACAAACTTAAAACCTAACATGCAATTATTTAAACATTCTTACATGCACCTATACAACTCTTACCCTGGACCGGTTGCGTTTTATAAAGAGGTTGTTGATCTAAAATGGCAGGAATCTGGGCTCTAACGAAGGTTTTCGATTCGAGATAAGTCTTAACAAATTTTAACTTTGCATTCCATTTTTTTTTATTATTCTCGAAAATAAAAATAATTTATTTTTAATAGTTAATAGTTACTAACTGCATTTAGTAACTATTAGTGATTGTATGCAGATTAAAGAACAGACTTAGACATAATGTTATTGTTATATCATCATCCATACTTCCAAATGTTATGTTATTGTATGTAATAATATCATCGGTTCGCTATGTTGAAGCGTTCATATCTTGATCAAATGGTTGCCGAAATATACACATTTTCTGTAATTACACACTTTATTTACTTGCTAAAATTCACGGTTAATTTTTATTACTTTTCGAGAATATTAAAAAGGTGACAACTAATAAGTTAAACCTTGTGATCTTATGGACTCCAGTTTGGGCGGGAAGATGTGGATGAAATTCTTTAAACAGGGATTGCTGTTGTCGGCATCGAACCTTCGGATTCGCTGAGCATTATATTATTAAAAGTTAACCTGATTAGTATACCGAAGTTCATTGACCAATGTTTACTCATTTCCAATCTTTTCAACTGCCCGCGTGGCTAGGAATAACCTAAGCTCAGAGGTACCTACAGAATAAATTTAGATACCGACTCACAACAATGATTGATCAAGAGATAGGTTCTCTTTATACCCGTTTAGCAAAACATTGCGAGAGACTTCTAGACAATATGGCTACGGCCGACATGACTGTTAAGGAAATAAAAACAGATGTTTTGAATTAAAATTCCATTATTATTAGTACATTTCTTTATATTCGCTCTTTGGACAGGTGCCAATAAATACTTAATTAATAAATAAAAGGCTTAACGAACCCGAAGGGTCGATTCCGATACGACCAATCTATCCGTCCACGGACGGACAACCCAAACCCAAACCTAGATCACTCTTAACGCAATCCTCCCACCTACGCCTCGGACTACTCTCAGACGCTTCAGCGCCTCTAACATATAAGGAATTCGTTCGTTACTAAGCCCAGCTACTTTACATGCCCACCTTAAGCAGTAAATACTTAAAATTGTTTAATTCTGTATTTTATTTTGTTCTGATTTCACAGAAATAAGTTCTTTATATGTTTAATATAATTGGTCAACTATTTTCTGATGTAGATAATAAACGAGTAACATTTCAAGGTTATAAAATAAAGATTAACATAATTAAGTTATATAATAGGAATAGGAATTGAGGGATTCCTAAAGCCAACGACGGAAGGGCGGCCCAGATGGTACCTCAGCGAGGCAAAAACTGTAATAAACCGAATTACCTGAGCATCTTATCAACACTTTTTATAACAGATAATCATCTACAAGTATTCTTCATATCTTATTATTAGCTATTTATTATCTTAATAAAATTATAATAAGTTACAATTATCAAAATGGCTTCCTGATGAGTATTGATATTGTCCTTACAGCGACAGGGCTTTCTATTGCAAATAATTAACAATATACTTGCAACTGGAAAATATTGTCCGAGTAGCATATTTTTAATAGATTCGTTTTTAGCTATATCATCTTTGTATTTTTTGATTTTATTTTTCTTATTGGTATGAATTTCATTTTTATATTTCGGATTTTAATTAGTTTAAATCCACTTTTAATTTATTATATTCTTAAGCATATTTATTTTGTTATTTCCGATCACTTAAGACCAGGTTTCAAGTTGTAATAACTTTAACGTGTAAATCGACTTAAAAGTTTCGTTTATTTTTATTAATTGTTCATTTGATGGTGATTATTTTTAAATATTTTTATTTTGAAAAGAAGAGATTTGCCCTGGCCGGGATAAAGTAATGTTCAATGAACATTCTTCCCCGTGTATATATCGCAAACATTGCGAAAACACGGGGATATAGGATCGGTGAAGAGAACGGATTTGTCTGGCTTGGATACGACCCCTGGTAGTTCACTGGCTTAGAGCACTGCACTAGAGATGCAGACGACCCGGGTTCGAATCCCGGCCAGGGCAAATATTTTCTCTTCAAAATAAAAATATTTAAAAGTTTCATTATTCATTTACGAAATCATATAGTTAGTTAGTTCACTCATATAGTAGAGTTTTTTCCATTCGTGATTTTTTCTTTTTTTTGTTATGTTGCCAGGATTTAACGTCGGAGTACTCAATAATTTTACAAACCTAAAAATATTTGTTGATGTGAGTAGAATTAATACGACATTCATTAATTGTAGGGAATGTTCTCTTACTTTTTTTTCTCTCATTTTTATTATTATTAGGACATGCTCCATGCTTTAATAAGCTTATTTCATGTCATTACATGTGATTTTAATAATTACTGATCAAATTATAGAATTAAATTAAATTACATTTTATTGTAAATTAATAATTAAAAAAATTAAATATTTACAGTTTAACTAAATTGATAGTTTACATGTGAGAGTAAACTTAAAATTAAATTTGTTTTAATTATAATAAATTATATTTAAAAAAAATTAACAAATGTAAAAATAAACAAAATTGATGTTATAAGCACAGCAAGAAGGTTTTATAAAATAATTTATATAACTAAAAGTATCAAATAATAAGTTATAAATATAGTACTTTCTGATTAAAGACAGTACTTAATAATAATTTATACACAAAAAGTTACTATTAATAAAATGAAAAACTATGTAATTAGTGAATTGCCCTTCTTATGGAGTAGAGTTGATCAAAATCAATGTCTTTTATAAATGATAGTAAGTCTGTTTTAAATTTAGAAAAAAATTATATGTTCTGCCTCAGGCCAAGTCCCTCGTTTGAATATTATGTTTTTTATCAATTTAATTTGCTGTCTGTAATATCGTGAACAGTCATACAGTATGTGTTTGAAAGTGTGGGTCTGCCCATCTTCATCACATGTTCTCTACTCGATTTTGTATAAATGCCCTTCATGCAAACATTTTATTTCTAAATACTTTAGATAAAGTAATCGTGGTGAGTGGCGAGTTAGGTGAGCGCTCAGTTTCTATATTGAAGGTTCCGGCTTCAAATCTGGATGAAGCAGATACATCATGCAATCTGTTTACTGCCATACTGCCATGGGAGGATCTGCAAGCTCTCATTTGGCTCATCCAAGCTCAATTAGGTCGCTACCCTTAATTAGGCGAAAAACTGACGGTTAAGCATGATCTCAGATATATCACCTCCCTACCTACACAGTCTCTACCATGTGCTAAACCCCAAAGACAGTCTTCAGTCTCACTCTTTACAGATTGTAATGGTAAAGGGTTTTTATTATAAGCCATTTTCATTTCTATTTTAATTTCGAAGGAGCGATCACTTGCTCCCATTCCTTCACCTTCAAGTTATTGTTACCATTTCTTGTGCGCATATGTACATAACCTCTGTTGCTTACATATTTCGCCTTATCTGTATTTATAGGTGGAGCCTGGAAATGATAAGAATTGCATTTCAGACCTTATCAGTTAGCGATAGGCTATCTCTCGAGCGTTATCATTTTCGCCCTGTTATCAGATAGATTACGTTATCTATCGGATCGCTATTAAAACCCCAGTTATCTGCCATAGTCGACCCTCCATTGATCCGGTTCATGTTCGATATCGATCTGTAATAAAGGAAATGAGTTGTGTTGGTTGTGCGGGGGAAGAGATAGGATCTGGAGGAAGGAGGCCAGGAGTCTTGTGAAAGTCGTGCCAAGAGAAATCGAGCGGAGGAATTGTCTATACAACTGATATTACAAAATTTTTTTGGCGGCTTAAATGTATTTCCTACAAAAAAGTAACTGACATAAATTCCTTAAAACTAAATTTTTGAGTTAAATAAGCGTTTACCTTTACAGGGCAGGAGGTGGTATTTTATTTAACCTTAATATTCATGGCTTCCTGAAAGAAAATATCAAAAGCGTATTGATATTTTTTTATAATATAATATATAATTAACAATAGAATAATAAGTAATAGCATCAATAATATATAATTATATTTTTCTGTTATGTGTTTTACAGATGAAGCTAGTTTACATTGAATTTAATAGAAACGTTCTGAGTTGATTCCTGACTCAAGGAGTGGAATCGAATATTTTAATTAAGAAAATTTTGATAATAATAATAATATATGAAAAAAATGGACTCAAACAACAAATGATATTCCAATTAAAAATGCTAAGAATTATGTAAATGGCTTAGAAACTGTAGATAGTAACACGAGAACGCATCATACCAAAACTAATGGTCTTGGTTGTATTTTAATGTATTAATCTGGGTTTTCAATACATCTGATATAATATAGGAGTTGACATTTCGGAAAAAGATGTTTATAGATTTTTATGTTCTTTTTGTAAAGATTACCGTTGAACGGATATTAACTGAACCAGTCGGGAATCGAACCCCCAACCCTTTTCAACAATCGATTGATTATTATGTTGGAACAGACATCCCCAAAGGACGACTATTCTCGATATATAATCGATTGGTGTAGTGAATATAGGCTGCCTTGACTACGACCTTGTTAGGAGTGATAATTATGATAACGGTTCCTCCGGGCCCTGCCTTCTTCCTGATCTCTCCTTCTGGTCCGTGGTGGCGGCTCTACAAGAAGATTCTTCTGCTCATGTTTAGATAACAAGAGTCACTTTAAAGCAGTTACACAATAGTTTTCTACTAGTTATCTACCATTACATTATATTTTCAATGTGCTTTCTGAAAACCGATAGATTTGTGTAATTTTATTTTTAGATGATTCTTTTATAATATCTGCCGGAGTAATCTTCATGACTTTTTTCTGAAAGACTAAAACATAAGTTTTTTTCAGCGAATCCGCTGTCACAAAAATTCAACAGGATAATTCAAACAACTTAAGGATGATATGGACCAAGTGGGGCTGACAGATCAAGATTGTTTTGACAGAGATGAATACAGAAGGAGGCTCAGGGGAATAAACGTTCTTGTGGGAAAAAAGCGCCCCATAAAGAGTCTTTCGTGGTCTGAGGAGAGAAACTTAGGCACGGAAAGCTCATGAAGGACACATGGGAAAAGAGGAAACAGATGAAGAAGAAACATTAGTGTTACGATATTCGCGTGGTTTTTAAGGCCTTTTCGTGCAATAGCAGCCTCATCCGGTATATCAATATATTGATATCAAAATTTGAGTATCGAAAACAGACATTTCTGAATCGGGCACCCTTTTGGGTCGACTTAGCTGAAATTCGGAACGCAGTTGTTTTTTTCCTTCAAAGCAGAACGACATAAAATTCTAACATTTTTTCGAGATGTTTACGTGAAAACAAATGCCATTTAAAGTTTTCATCGCTACAGCCGCGTTGCCTTAAATGAAGGTGGAATTGAGTGCGAGTTAAACGCTGATATAGGGGGAGCGCCCTACGGGGTACTCAAATTTCTTCTTAGAGAGGTTTTTTTAATTTCCGCTGGAGATGAAACATGTGTTTTTTTAAAAGGTGCATCTCCTATAATCTGCTCACGATTTTTCATGATTTAATAGGCTTCACCAAAATCAGTTGAATTAGAGTATCAAGATTCTCAAATCCGTGTAATAAGTGTTGTGAAACCCAGATGTCAACATCGCTCTACTGCGAAACTGTTTTTGTTTTTAAATGAAATATACAATTAATAGGGTAATTTATTAATAATGGATAATAAACACATTAATTAAGTGGAAACAATGGCTTTAACAAATATAGGATTACTGAATACATTACAAAAGAAAGAAAATAAAGTTAAAGAAAAATGGAGTTATGGAGATGATGGAAGTTATGGAAAAATGGAGACAGAGTTCAACTCGATTTAGATGAGTTATTTGAATTTTTCAAAGAGTGTAAGTAAATGTACTGTACACTACACAAGCAAAATATAAGGATGAAAATATAGAAGAAAGGATTCTAAGAGGAACCTAAGGTTAGAATAAGATAGTAACCTCAGAAGAAAAGAGAAAGGGAATATCCTGGAGAATGAGGAGATACTGGTGACACATCCATGCAAAATTAATTGATTGGAAGTATCCAAAAAGAGGGTGTTTAACAAAAAAAAACTTTATTTTGGGAATCGTAAAATGTTTCGATTACTATAAGTTTTAATTCAAAGATTTGTATATTTGTATATACATACACACACACAAATATTATTGCAATGATATTGAGCCTAGATTTAGAAAGGAGTGAACAGGAATCCTCTGGATGTGCAACAAGCCTGACTGGATTTCTACTGCTTTCCCCCCGCGAGCGATGTCCTCGACATTCCTTCACTTGCAACAACTACTTGCATTGTTGATACCTGACGATTATACAACGCATTTATTGTTGCATATCAACAACGACTGGCCTGTTCCTTGATACGACAGCTTACAACAAGAACTACCTTCCCCTTCACAGCTGTTCCGTTATTAACAGCGGTGTCCGTGTGTGCTTTTAGATATTTCGAATCTTTATAATTTAATTTGTCTCGGCAATAAAATATAAAAAGTTTTAATTGTGTGGTACAACAGAAGTGAATTGTGTAGGAACTTTGCTTAAAAAATACTATCAAACAAAATAATTCTTTCTAAATTTTGTATTTAATATTTAAGAGATTAATATTTCTTGAGGAATAATATATTTAATTTAAGCTATAAACAATGCACTGGAAGCTGTACTTTGTGAAACAAATTTCTGTTTGAAATTGAATGTTTTATATGCTGTATCTAAAAGGATTTGCAGAAAGGAAATACTCAAGAACAGCTTGAGCCCTAAAAGTTGAAAATGAGTACCATCGCTTGTATTCAACACAACCATTGCTACAATAAGCTGGAAGAAATCGTAAACGTGATCCGGAAAGGAGTTCATTCTATCGACTCTTTTGTTGAATGGACTTTAGACAGATATTTGAAAAATTTTCAATTTTGAACAGAAGAGATTTGTCCTGGGCGGGATTCGAACCCGGGTCTTCCGCATCCCTAGCGCGGCACTCTACCAACTAAAGCTACCAGGTTCATAACCAAGCCAGGCAAATCCATTCTCTTCTCCGATCCCCAGTACTCGCAATTTTTGCGATGTATATGGGGAAGAATGACTGTTATATTGTACATTGAGGGCGCTATGCTGTATAAAGTTTTTAATAATTATTGAAATGTTTAATAATGCGCAGGGACTTGTCTCATTGGAATCTCACATATAAGTTAAATATCCACGTTACTTAATTAACTCTGGGAAATAAATGATAAACCTCTATTTCCGAGGGGAAAGAATATTGTTGTGTTTATTAACCAAAAACCATAAGTAGAAACATACATGTACTGCAATACATATACTGTAAAACTTCAAAGCATATATGGAAATAGTAATACACCGATTAAACCAGACAATATATGTGTACTACCTAACTGGACTCAATAAAAATACGTAAACATCTGTTATAACAAAAATTATACATGGGGAAATACTGTCAATAAAATACAATAATTAGTTAACTTATATTTTTTAATCACATCAAAAAAGTCATTTTTATGTCTTGAACCGTAGCTTATTTTCTTGTTCCTTGAATTAAAATGTATAATATAAAATATATATTTTAGCATATAGTTGTATGTTTAATGAAGGATATTACAAAATAATTGAATAAATAACCCGAGCTTTGCCAAGGCGATAGGAACGACTTCCACTGGAGCAATCTGATCTTGAAGGAGTCGCATTATCGCCAACCTACACGGAGGCCTGCTTTCCCTCCCGAATGGCTTGGACCACGTCCCAGTATCGCTCGCAAGGATTTCCTCAAACGAATATATTTGTCTGCTATCAAATATTTTTAAAACGCCCGGATTCGATTGTTACTAAAGGATACCACGTTGAATTTAGTAACATGGTGAAGTTCCTTGTTTACTAAAGCCTAACTTGACAACAAACATGCATTCAAGCCTGTTCTGAACCATATAATAATAGAGTATAAATTGTTTAACTTCTTTCTTTAGCTGTCCTTTTTCATTTATTTTCATTATCCTCATTATACAAGTTAAAAATTGTTAACAGTTTTACATCTAATTATTCTTATTCCAAAGAAACTCTTCTTATATAAATCAGACTATAGAAAAAAGAGAGGTGGATGGAGGATGTGAGAGAAGGAATGGCAGGAAGGTGAATAGCCGGGAAAAGATTTTGGGTATCGGGATACATTAACATAAAAAAAAACAATAAATAAAATAACATCTAATTCAGCACGGGGTTATGAATGTATTGTTTCTAGGACAACTGCTGTCCAGGGAGGCAACTTGTCCGAAATCCCGCTCAACCATTAGGTTCGATTTTTTTTTCAAAATTAAGGGTACTCACTTAGAGATAGGGTGAGTCCCAGGAGGGTTTGGAGATACCATACTATCCATCCCGGACTGTTCAACAGATTAAATCCGCTGCAGCGGGATTTGAACCGGGATCTTGGGCATTGCAGTTCAGCGCTCTACCACTCAGTCACCTTCCTCCCTAGCCTTTTGTTTAGTATATACATCTTTTAAAGGAAACCAAATTGGAAAATGGTAACAATATTAAAAATAATGTGAGAGGTAATTTGTAACTGATATGTACAACTTCAACGTCTTCCTTTAACTATTTCTAATATTATCTTCTCTTGAAAATCACAAACACACACACACACTTGCCATACATGAAGTTAAGTGTAGAACGGGAGGCGGCCGGAGGTGGCTCACCCCAGCGGCAAGCGGGCCTAACTACAGCCACACGGATTACTCTCTCCAATCCCAGGATTATTAGAATCCTCATCGCCTACTCCTTAATTTGTGTCCGTTCTCTTCTCAGCTTTATTTCCTCCCTAATGAAACTTGAGGTCTAAATAACAATATATCTTTATCATTGGTCAAATCTTAATGATGCGTATTGTACGTCAGGTGTGAAGGTAAAAAAGAAAATTGATTGCAGGCAAACAATTAGTTCTACTTCCAACTTCTAATAGTTATAGCTTTTTTTTTTCTTTTTTACATATATCAGGATATCCGGTCGGTATTGATTTTCGAACTGTAGATACTTGGATTTCCTCCTATACGCGAAAACGGAACAAATCAGGATATTGTTCTTGCTTGGTTTCTTTATACGACACTGTCATAAGAACAAAATATTTGATGTTAATTTTAATTGTATAAAAATATAATTTTGGTCAAACCTAGAAGATGCCAATTTAAAAACTTACTCGAAATGCCTGGGAAATCTGCAAAATATGTAACACACTAACACATAAGATATGTACAACTTGATCTCGGCAATTGATTGAGTGCTAAATATTTACTATAGGTTCGAATTAATTTTGATTCGTCAATGAATTATGAAGTCTTCGAAAATGGCTCTCCTCACAATTGTGTATTGGGATTAAATATTAAAGGTGAAATATTCATCAGTTTTCTGGTTTGAAGCATTGCTATTATTTCGTGTTAATCGACATGACTTTAGGGCCAGAATTAAGAGTTCTCGAAGTCAAAGGAATCATTAAAAGCTATGGAATGTTTGAGGCCAACAACGGGTTTCGGGTGGAATTGTTTCAGCTCTGAACTACCCTCAACAACAGTTCGTTGACAGCAGGAATGTTGAGCCACTTCCGGTTTAGAAAGGAGAGTTATGACGTCAGTGGTAATGGCGGCCAATAGAAATGTCAACCTGTCGACATGAGTTAACAAGTTCCGGTCCTCAATCATATTAGGAACACATTTCGTTTTGTAATCAGGTGACGTTTAGGATAATAATTGTGCTTGATAATGATCAAACCTTGGTATCTGTTCCGCAGGTTTTCCCTTTAAGTTGAATGACTACAAATTTTGAAATTGGCTGAAAAAGCTATATACGGTATATATAGCATTCCGATGCCCGTTTGCAAATTAGTCGAATCATAGCTTCAGTTGAGTTAATATTGAACTCATAAACTTAGCAATTGCCTTAGAATATGAACGGATGAGCTCTTATCAAGCTATTCACTATTCCAGTTGAATAATATTGTTTAATGTCCCTGATTAACTTTTATTAAACTATCCCGTTCCCGTTTTATCCAACTGGTTGGTAACTGTTTCCCCTCCACACCTCACCACGGTTGCTTTCACAAGGTCCTTAGCCTCGGACCTTTCAGAGCCGACTTTCCCTACAGCATCAGTTCTGCTCTTCATTCCATTGTGCTCTCAGAGTCATCAGTCCATTCGTTATGGTCCAGGGAATTAAATACACATCCTTATTGTCGCCTTATCTCTGAAGGAGTAGATGTTTACCTTAGGTCTTCATTGTAACAACGTGGGTTAACAGTGATCTAATCTGAAGCCAGTCAATGAATCGTCATTCTCAGGTTGCTACTTGCAGATTTATGTTACGTGGCTGGCTATCTTCTTATCGACATTATTAAGGAATGCTATAAAGTAAAGTAAAAAAAGGACGAGACCGCTTGGAGGTATATGAGATTACCTCGACGATTAATATGGGCTTGTAAAGAAGGCTTAGTAACGAATGAGTTACTCAAAAGTTGATAAGCGCTGTGACGAGTGGGAAACGTCTGAGGGGTAGAGCGAGGCGTAGGTGAGAAGATTGTGTTTTTCAAACATACTAGTTATCGTGAGCTTTAGTTTGAAAAATAGTATGTTATTATGGCTAATCAATCGATTTAGGTAATAATTTAATCAAGAAATTATTTAATCTTTACTTCGAAAGGTTAGTTGTAACTTTTATTTCTTGATGAAATGATTACCAAAATCTGCTGATTACTCATAATTAGATTACTTTTCCATCGATAACAGGTATTTTTGGAAAGAAATCAGTTTTCGCTTCGAGTTAGCTCACAAGTTTTGACTTTTAATTCGTTTCCTTTTTAATATTTTTGAAAATAAAAAAAGTCGAGAGGATAAAATAATGTAATTATGGGAAACGTGTATATTTCGGTAATAATTTCATCAAGATCACGGTTACTTGTATTTTTGTTAATTATTAAAAATGATACGAATTAAAACTTGTAATTCAACTCGATGCGACGATCTGCGGAACAGATACTATTAAAATGTTATAAATATTACAAGGGAATGTCTTGATTAGATATGACAAATTTTAGATTATTCTAAAACAATAGCGCGAATAACAAATTAAATTAATAACAGAAAAGAAACTAAAAAAAATAATGAAATCAAATAAATTTTAAATGGAGAAATAATGAAATATAAGTTACAAAATAAAGGTACTTGTCTGTTTTAACGTCCGTTGACACCAGCGCTCAGGTGTCACTTACCTCAACTAATTCCACCATGTCAGGTTATGTTGCCTATAATTAATTTCAAATAGGCATTGCCTTTCATTATGATAGAACAGATTTTTATTAAATGAAATAAATGAGAAACGTGAAGAAAAACATTTATTCCAAACAATATCTTCTACTATAACATTAGAAGAGTGTCTTCCCTCTAACTTTGTTCTCCACATGAACCCAGTCAAGTAAGAGTCTAGATATTCTCTATTTGTGCCTCTTTTTCTCTTGTTTTCTCACTTCACTGATCACCACAGCCTTTCTATTGTTTGGGTGTTAATCAGAGTTGTGGGATCAAGAAAGTTCAATTTGTGATTAACTGTTAAATGTGATTAACTTCATTCTCCAAGTTTTTATAATCTTTCGGATACGATTATTGAACCAGGTACAATGTGTTTAATAGTCAATGGTAATAATGTTCTTGCAGAGCTATCAGGAACTTTAACTATCAAATACTATTTTATTTCTCTACATATTCCTCCAAATATCCACTGCTGAGGCAAAATCCGTCCTCTGTTGTTTTTTCTTCCGGTTTATAAACTTTCGTCAATTTCTACATACATACCGGGGCCTCCAATAGTTGGTGAATTTCTCTCTAATTTGAAAACACACACTCCTCTCATATAATTGCAATAATCAATTACTGTAGAGTGAGACATGTTGAGCTGTTGGTCACAGAACATTATGGAAGTCAGTTCCGCCGACCAGAAATATATGAAATGCACTATAGTGTCCAAAGGTAAACTGCTTCTCCTTAACCAGGTATTCACTCCAACACCCAGGCTCTTGTTGCATCTTTTAGCATGGCTTTCCATCTAATTGCTTTCCCGACTTGAAGTTTCATATTATGGCCGTTTGCACAACACATTTTCTTTGGAATGACATTCCGCTCCTGAAAAAATAAGAGAGCTGATTTTTCTCCAGTCATCGTGCGAAAATTCTTCAAATTCGAAGTCATATTCACAATTAAAAAAAACAAAGTAACCTTCACTAATAACAACACACTTAGGAAAGGTTACTGTAACAGTAGGAGATTAGTTGAGGTAAGTGACACCTGTCAACGGACGTCAAAACAGGCAGGTACCAAAATAAATTTATGACATATTAATATTGGTTGGTGATACAGCGGAGGTACGAAAAGTGTTGGGTTGAAAGAAAATAGTGCAAATATTTATTGAGAGTAAAAGAATGCTTGGCGTCTGTTAGGCCTTCCTCTGTACAGAGCTACACTTCTCCTTAACGAAAATAATAAGTTTTTTTTTTTAATTACGATTTTATCTTTTTCCAATATATTTCTTCTCCTTTCCTTTGTTCATTTTATGATTTATGTAATTGATTTTTTTTTTCATTTTCTGGAAACCTTCAGCTGTAAATTAAGTTTTATAATTAATCTTTTGTTATTCTTAAACTTTGAAGATCTTTATAAACTCGTGTGAACCATTTACCATTCGGAATTCCATTAATTATTTTTATTTTTTTGCATTAAGAGGAACCAGGGTCTGCTTAAATTAAATTACAATCTCAGTAACTTCCCATTTACAGTAATTTCGTAGAATGGGTAATTTAGCAGTATTCATAATTAAACTTTTAATGGAATTATAATAATGTTTTGCCCTACACCAGTGGACCATTAAGAAGCTGCCCCTCGAAACCCTTTTAAGAAGTGTAAATATCTGTAATTTTATCAAAGCTATTCAGTATTATGTATATTAAATAGAAAAAAGATCCCTGCTCCACTGAAACCCATGGACGATCTCGAGTTCAGTACATGGTAGAGACCGTACTGTTTCTTGGACAACAGTTGTACAGGTAGGTGATTTGTACTTGATCACCCTCAAACACCTGATATTTGCACTTATACATTTTCCTCAGTCATAAATTTTTATTATTATAGTTCTTCTTATATTCTACTTCCGGGATGGACCGTGTCATTATTGGTGCTATAAACCAAGCTTCCGCTCATCGTGCTGTGAGCTTGGTCTATAGCACCAACATGACACGGTCCATCCCGAAAGTAGAATATAAGAAGAATATTAACGACCGTGGAAGCCTACGTGAACATATTATACTATATGTTCCTAATATAGTAGAGTAGTGAATTGAAATAAGCTACCTTTTTTCCAATATATTAAATAAATTATTTGATTTATTAACTTGATAAATACTTCAACTTAGTCGTTATGAGTAGGTAGCTTTACTCTTGTGTATGTTTGTACTACGAACACACAGTTTTTCCTACAGCTCCACTTTTATCAAGGGAAAGGATATCATACTTGTATAACCATAGTAATCTTAGGGAAAGAAGATGGCCGCGTGACCTTATAAGTTGAATTTCTCATTTCATTACTACCTACCTTAGCATTCATTTAATTTACTTGTTCATTCTTATAATTATTGTTGACTTGTTCCAGGAAATTATTGTTGTTATTCGGTCTCAATATTACTAAGCTCTTGTCTTTTGTTCCAAAATCTAAAAAATAGAATTTACAAAATTAACATCCTTCCAACTCTTCTTTAAGGATGTGAAACGTGGCCGTTAACATTTAAGGATGAACAGCGTTTTAAGCTATTCGAAAATGTGTTGAAAAATTCAAAAAAAAAAAAAAAGCCGTTGCATAGAATATTGCGTCCGAAAAAATATGAGACCATTGCTTAACGTAGAATTGCGGATCACACATTCGATTAATATTATTGTAGTAATAGCGTCGAATTCCTAAAAAAATTAAAAGCGCTGAGCCGGCTGGTAAAGGTTTGAGGGGTAGAGCGAGTCGTAGGTGGGAGGATCGCGTTAAGAGTTATGTTGATGATCTGGGTTTGTTTGTAGTAGTGTTCCGTGGACGGAAGTTTGTAAGTAGAGATCGGTGGGGGTGGTGTCGGCATCGAGCCTTCGGGTTCGCTAAGCCTCGCTAAGTTATTATTAGTCGTAAAGTTCCCAAAGCGGAAGACTTCTTGTTCTTCTTATTTTTTCCATTCTTCGCTCCATTTTGTTTCCGTTCTCGGCGCTTTTGTCTCTGGCTTAACCTCCTCTTTTTCAACTTGAAGTTTCTTGTCACGTCTTCTTTAGTTTGGCTAATTCCAAGTCTGTCTTGATATTTCGGATCCATTGCCTTCCATTAACAAGCGATGCTACGTATTTTACTATTCTTTGTATAAGTCTCTTATTTTTTTTTTAATTGTAGTTCTGAGATCTTGACGCAGGGCTACACCTCCCCGAAGGTCTGTGATTGGGAACCTCGTTATGTGACCATATCATTTAAGACGTCTTTTTTTCATGTCTATCTCTATGCTTTCTGTAATCTATAGCTAAGATATATAACAATCTTCGGTCCATCTTGGTCCCAGAATTTTCCTAATTAGTTTCCTTCCTCCTTTCTTTAGATTTTCCTTATTATAATACAGTTTGTAAATTTCAATAAATACATTTTTTAAGAATTATTTCATAAAGGAAATAATAAATATTTGAGACCTCTTTGAAGTCGTGCATCCTCGCTCATTGAGTTGCCACGAACGATCCAAGCTATTGGTGAGGAGATGCTAGGAGGTAGATTAGAGTTGTGGTGAGGATTAGGAAGTGAGGTTGGAATAGAAAGGACTCTGCTCTTCCACTTTTAATTTATTCCATTCCTCCATTGTTCCATCTTTATTGCCCCTCCCTCCTGTTGGTGGAGGGTTAGCCGTTTCCCCGCTAAGGTAGCGCTGTATTCGGATTCAAAAATCACTAACAATGTAACTAATTGATTATATATATATATAAGATATGCTATAATGTTCGATCCAGGATTATGAGCTGTCCAGAAGCACTACCATATCTTGATAGTACATTGGCGCTATCTATTGTAAGATGGTGTGACTTCATCATACTAACCTTATTTCCTGGGAATGGGGTCGTAGAGACACAGCACTTGTAGCGAAGATCCCAGGTTCAAATCTGACACTGACAGATAAATTATATATTCTGCTGACGGATATGAATGGACTCTGTGGGATTGGAGACCTTCCTAAGGATCACTCACCCTCTTAGAGCAAATTACTTCCCTGTACAACCGTTGGCTTAGAGACAGTGCAGTCTCTGTGCTGAATCCGAGACCATTCATGGGCTGTAGTGGTGCAGTTCTTTTGTATTAACCTTACTTTTTTAACCTTTACTAATGGTTCTAGTTGAGTTGAGTATTATATTTATTTTTAACTTATTTATCCATAATTTCTAATACCATTGGAATACAGATGTTTATTAAAAGTATTACATTGTAAAGTGAAGCTGAGACTGGCTGTTGAAGAATGGTGCCGGCTTTTTACAGCCCTCCTTTGCTATTCTATTCCCCTGATTCTTCCTTCAATGACACTTTTTATCTTTAATGAAATGAACAAACAAATACCTAACACCTTTTGAAACCTACGACTTGCGAAAACAATATGGCGGCCATTTATGTGTTGACCATTGCTAATACAGAGGACCAAGGTCGCACGTTCTTGCTGAAACTTTGCCAATAGGTAATAGAATACTTATTGATTTACCATTTTTAATTACCGTTATTATTATCTTTACCTTTACAACCTTTATCTATGTCATTATTACACATTGATTGTCAAGGTCTATTCAGGTACATCTTGCATATTCATTGCATACATTACGTATTCACTTCTGTGCCTAGCTAAATAGTTTTAGAACTACGTGGTAATTTTATGGTTGTAGTATTAAATTAATGTATTGTATTACTATGATATATATCAATATACCTATGTTTTTCCAACAAATCTGAGTTAGGGATTTAGGGTTGTTCCCATGAATTCCTTTTCGAACTCAACCTTCACAACCTTTTGAAATTACATTATGATAGATCAAAATATATTTTCCTGATCACCAATTGGTATTCCGAACACAGCAGTGACAATGATTCACAGACTTAATTTGTAATGAACTTGAATTAAAAAAATGTGTTCTGCGGAACTTTTAGGCGCGCCTGAAACCACTAATCAATTCCTAACAAGTTTACGTGAACGGTTTTATAATATTCCATTCCAACAGCGGCGCAACAGCTCATCGCTGAGTCAAGGCTTAGCTCCTTTATCTGCTTTCGCCATGTGTTGCGTAGTAATAATATATACTTGAAAAAAAGGAATAACTCCAGAACAGAATTTCCCTTAAGTAATTTAAAAATAAAATGAGAATGAAGAATCTGCCACATTTATTATTTAAATGAATTTCAGTTTTCCTCTATCGGAGAATTAATATTCAATTGTTTTTGTTTCGTTTCTGTCTTATTTTGATTATTTTTAATGTTTTTATTCCATAATTTAGGAAGTGTTTTGGAATTTTTCATAATTCTGGCATCCAAGTGTTAAACGAACCTGGTAATGTACTGACATAAACTTAGAAATTAATATTGAATGATAATAGCTGACCTTGTATATATATGTGGAAGAAAATGGTCCGGGGAGGTCAATAAATTTCTCTTAGATTTGGAATGTAATAATACAATAATATTGCGATAATTAACATTTCTCCATATCTAAGAGAAATTTATTGACTTCTACCCAGATTATTGTCTTCCACTTAGAAATTAATATTTTGAAGAGGAAAGATTTGTCCTGGCTTGACCAACTAAGCTACAAGGGCTCGTAACCAGGCCAGGCAAATCCATTCTCTTCACCGATTCTATAACCCCAGTAAAGTACCGCGCTAGAGTTGCGGAAGACCCGGGTTCGAATCCCGGCCAGGACAAATCTTTTCTCTTCAAAATAAAATTATTTAAATAATCACAATAAAATAAAAAATTAGAAATTAATAATTTGTTCCACGGTGTAACTGTAATTTTGTTAAACAGTTTTAAAATTTTATAAATGTTGGATCTTGTATTAAAGGTAGATTATTTTTTTAGCCGAATAGGAGATTATCGGATCAGGAAGGTTTCTTATAAACATAAAAAAGAAAAGTGCGTCTTAAAATTTCTCTATTTACTTCATAAGAAAAAGAATTACCATTTCATTGACAATTCCAATTTAATTTCAGATTAAGTCAACTAATTTATGACTTTTCAACTTAGTTACACCATGTTTTATAATGGTTTTCTTAATTATTTGCAATTTTAATTGGGGCAGATTATCTTTCACATCCAAATAGATTTGTAACGTAAGATACCTTTAATTACTATGTACTTTATTGCAATTGTACTTCACAGCCATTTCGTTTGTAATAATCGATTATTATTATATCGGATAGCATTTATAATAATTAATAATTTTACTAGTCCATACATTACTAATAATTATATCCAAGTTATTATACGCCGTCAAGCATCGCATTTCTTCTAGATTGAATGTAATAGTAAATATCTAAATAAGTACTTAGTCTAGTCGAAGTAGTTTTTTTTTTAGGATTTTATCCTAAATTTGAATTTCCTAGGACATTTGGGGAATTTTTTTACTTGTTAATTATCATTTCTTAATTACTCTCTTCCAAGTTATCCTGCACACTTTGCGATCGAGTCATTGCGACTAAACCGCTGATGAAGTAGATAAGTTTAGCCAGACGAAAACCGAGTCAGGAGCAAGTTTCGAGTTGTAACTAGCCTGTTGTTAGATCTTAGCAACTTACCAACAGCTTGCCAAATTATTTCTATTCTAACTGGGTTTGTGACTCATTAATCATTACATACACACGTTAATATTGTATAGATATAAGTATTGTAATTTATAAGTATGTGTATTGTATGTATATATTTAACTGCATTACTCTTCTGGGTTTCAATACATTGTAGAGACTTTACTGTTACGGAGGTGACTCGTCCTAGATCACGCTCAATCCCCCCTTCTTTTGGGTACCCACTAAATAGAGGCTGGGTGAGCTCCAGGAGGGTCCTAGATCTCTTACGATCCATCACCTGTGATCCATATCTTCTGGTTTCTGAATCCAGAATCATTACACACACAAACATATTGAATAAGATGTATTTATTTAAGACACAACTTACTTTAGCTACATTTTATTAATGGCCATCGTAGTTTTGTTGTTATGAATTTGGGCGAAATTTGAAATAATAATACGGCAATGATAAATAAAACAAAAATTCTACCATCGTTTAAACTTTTGAGAAGTTTTAAGTAATTTGGCTCTGTCATAAATAGAAACGTCTGTCGTAACTAGAAACGGCGAAATTTAAGAGGAAACAAAGCCACATTTGAAGGCAGGGAATTCTTGTTTTTTTTTGTCTTAACATTCTTTAGCCTAGTCATTTTGTCAGGTGATACTCTTATTGTCGTACGAGGAAATAAGATTGGGCACGTCGTTGAATTTAATTACTTAGGATTTGATGGCAAGAAAAATCGAAATAAAGGCAGGAAATTATAGTTATTTTAGAGACTCGCCATTATTAAGCTCGCCTTATTTTATTATAATTTATCATTATAATTTATTATCTTTTATAAAAATTTGACATCGCGCTGGGACAAAATTGTTACAATTTATAAAACTATTTTTACTTTCAACTGTTCTTTATAAATGCGAAGTTCGGTCAATAATGTTGAAGGGTGAATGTCTCAAGTTATGTGCGTAGAATATAAAGTTCCAAAAAGTATGAGACAACTGGAGAACTTGGGTGATTGCAAAACGCGGAATTGCAGAGCATGCAATTGGTTAAAATAATTTAAATTAAATCTTAGGTATGGTTGGGGTGGTCTTATAAAGTTGTTGGGCTTAGTAACCGAGGAATTCCTAAAAAGATATCAAGCGCTGAGAGCGATAGGCCGAGGCGTAGCTGAGAGGATTGCGTCTTACTGTATGTAGCGGTATCGGTGTCGAACCTTGCCTTGTTATTCATACTTATTTTTATAACCATTATTATATGATACGTAGTACATCTTTAAAATGTATATAGATTGATTGAGTGCTTTCCTCATCTCCAATCGAGACTAGAATTGATTTAAGATGGTAGCGATATAAGATAGAAGGGGATTGTATCGTTGGGCACATCCTGGACCAGCGCGGCCTAAAAAGTGCTCCAGTGCGAGCACAAGAAGAGAGTTTATCGACTGGCCTCGACATCTTTGGTCATCTTTCTTCTCATTGAGTCTCCTTCCACCGCCTCTTCGGATAAAAGGGTCGTAAACTTTTATTACTGGGAGAGTCGTAAAACTAACCATCTAGAAGTCCCAGCTGTTTTTTCCCATTCCTCACTTGACCTCTGCCCAATGTTACTCATGAGGAGATATAGCCGATCCCAACCGTCCCAAATCGTCTAATCAACCGTAGATTAGAAAGTTTTCTAAATACTAACTAAGTTCAAACAGAATTAGTTTGTCAGATTTGAAAATAAATAAAGATACTGTTATTGTACAATTTTGCTTAAAGAAACGAAACCCATTCCCGGTACTTGGTTAAGTACGTATTAGGGACTGTGCCGTTTCTAAGACGATTGTGTAGGGAAGATCACCTCCCCACTTATTTGTGTCCACTATAAAGAGGTTAAGTGAACCCGGGAAGAGTCTTGGAGTTGATGTTGCTGGTTCTATTTGATAAGTCTCATGTAATGTAATATTTTTCATTTTTTTTTAACGTGTACCTGTAGAATCAATGGTGGGTCTGGAATTCTGTACATGTACTGAGACTGTGCTGTTTCTTGCAGGACAGGACATATTTCTTTTTTCTGATTTCTTTTTTTCAATCATATGAATTACAGAAATCAAAGCAACTAATGAAGTTAATTACGTTTCTTTGTGATTGAGAAATTTTTGATGGACTTTAAAGAGAAAACATGGGAAATATTATGATAGGATTTCCCAGGATTAAGCGTCGGACGGGAAAAGGAATGATTTAGCATTTTCTGAAGGAGGAGGACCCGAGATCTTGAGGTCCTTGAAGGTACACAGAATTCAGATTGGGACAGTCGAAAGGAAAAGGACGAGGCTGTGTGGCAATAGCCTCCTTCAGGAAGGTCTTTCCAATAGTCTACTTAGAGGAGGATAATCTACCGTTTCATCATACCTGGATTATCATGGAACGAATTCGCTTCGAAATCGAGGCGAATCGCTGCCTCAACCTGTCCGATGGTCTCTTGTCATCAGGGTGGGCTGTACATCGAATTATACGTCAGGCAGAAATAGGGTATCAGTTCCGCAGGCTGTCGCTTCGCGGTTAAGTCACACACGAGTTTTTAACTTTTCATTAATTTTCCTTTTAATATTCCCGAAAATTAAAATAATCGTGTTTTAGTACGAAGTAATGAATGGTATGTGCATATTTCTGTAATTATTTCATCACTAAATAAACGTCGCATCAAACAAATATCATCATCTATACTTCAGAACTTAAAACTTTTCTTTCTTGATGAAATGACTACCGAAATATACTCGTAATTTCAATCTAAAGCTAATAATTATTTTGACTTTAGACACAAATCAAAACTTGTGACCAGGAGCATTTAGGGGTAGGGTGATATAGGAATACAAAAAATAATATATCCACAATATTTATAAGTTTATCTATGTTGTGCTATATGGTGCAATAAGTAATAAATGATAATTTATAATAGATGATTTACAGACAGAATTTTATTTGATTCAGATTATCGATTTGAGGACAAACTTTATAGTAATATTTTCGTATAGAATTTAAAGGATGTCTTTGTTTTTTGTTCTTATTTTTGTTTATGAAATGTTTCAATATGTATTTTTTCCTATAAAAGCTATTACAAAATCAAATTACAAAATATAACAATAGACATCAAGCTGAACATCTTTATTGGGGGTTTTCTTTTCTATGTTCTAACGTATTCCTTAATATGTAATAAATGCTAATTTAGTAAGCATATTGTATAAGTTTAAAACAAGTAATATTCATTGATCACAATTTTATTAGCGTACATCATGAGGAGTCTTCATAGGATGTTATTCAGAAAATTAATGGTTATTAAATTTTTAATATTGTGAAATTAAATTGAAGAAGCGTTATTAATATTAGAAACTTGGATGACTACTTTGGTTAATTACAATCTGTTTGGGAGTGTATTTTGTTATGATACTATGCGCGATTATGTATTATATTTTTAATTTGACGAGAAAATATTTGTCTGGCTTGGATACGAGCCCTGTTGGCTCAGTGGTTAAGAGCACAGCACTAGAGATGCAGACGACCCGGGTTCGAATCCCGGGCAGGACAAATCTTTTCTCTTCAAAATAAAAATATTTAAAAATAATCACCATAAAAAGAACAATAAATAAATATAAAGTATACATTATAGAATATTGTTCTGTAGACTGTAGTTATTATTGTTTATTCACTGTTAATTAATTATTATTCTCTTAGTTTACTAATAAGTTGAAATGTCAGGCTGTGAAATAAAATTTGCTCCTACGTGTTCGACAAGTTAGTCTTATCCATTGATCCTCTCTGAGTCAGGCAACGTCGCGATGACCGTCTTCTCAGGAATTTCCATTAGCAATTCAATCGATAGGCTCAGCACGAAGGAAAAAGAGGACAGCGCATTAAAAAATATTTAAAAACAAAAGCATCATGTATTTTTTAAATTATAGTTTAGTACTTGCTTAGCTAAGTACCTAGGGGATAAAGAATAGCATTATTCCCTCAGCAATAATGGTACTTGTATGTTATCGTATCACATTATAATTTATTGAATTTCATGATTATGAAACACATCTAAATTGGTCATTACAAGGTTTTTACAAATTGAGTTTTATTTGTGTGACAGTGTACACTTTAAAATGCATATTTTTCGAGGCTCAAGACGAAAAGACGGCAATAACATTCCTCCAAGGTAATGGATTGTCGTGTGCGTCAGCTGGAAAGGATACACGAATCTGTACAATGTGGGTTATTTACATAAAACTGTGAACCGCAGTCACAATTTTGTTGATCCAAGAACGTAGGCTAATACGCAGAAAATTGAACGATTATTATAACTACCAAGTGGGGTAACAAATAAAGACGAGGAAAAACAACACATTTTTTTCACTTCCTATCTTGCTCAGATTAAGTTGCTTTCACAACACAACGGTAAAGAACCATTCGCCCAAGTGTTTTTTTCGATATTAGAAATTTTTGGATTGATGTAAACAATTAAAATTAGTTTAATAGAAACATATGTTTATTATTTATTTAAAATTAAATCAGTTATATTAAATTATGAAGTCTTGATGCCATAATATGCAAGTACCGCAATAGGTTTATACCAGAGCGATTGCAAGGTTAATCTGTTATTTATAATTGTAAAAGTCATTCATGCAATGCTGAATTCTTGAGTATTCGACAACTAATGAACGTACTTACTAAATACAATTGAAAAAAAAAATAATAACTGTACCACTACATCCCATCTTGGGTTCACTACGTGGTAGAGACTGTACTGTTTTGTAGCGTTTCGCAGGGAGGTGGTTTCCCCCAGATCATGCTCAATCGCCAGAATTTGGGTACCAACTTTATAGAGACTGGGTGAGTCCCAGGAGGGTCCTAGATTCCATATGATCCATCTCTAGCTGTTAACAGAATAAATAAAAATCTGCCCAGCAGCGGGATTTGAACCAGGATTTTCGGCATGACAACTAAGTGCCCAATCACTGAGACACTCCGCTCGCTATTCTGATAAATTACGAGAACTTTTTTAAATAAGCGAGAAGCCATACCGAAGCAACTAGCCCTGATGATGGCTTACGAGTTTTGGCCGAAACGTCTCTAAAAAATATGGGTGAATTAAGCTAATTAAAAAAATGGGTATATTAAGCTCAATATTAAATATTTGTCATATCTTAACTCTATCATCTTACTACCCTCCATAGTATAATATATATATATATATATATATATTATTTTATAGAGACTAGGTGAGCCTCAGGATGGTCCTAGATCCCACAGGATCCATTTCCGTCCGCTAACAGATTACATATAAATTTCCCTGTTAGCGGGATTTGAACCGAGGACCTTCAGCGCCCTACTACTGAGCCCCTCCGCTCCCTTTGGTAAGGATGGTTTATTTTGGTTTTGCTATTGTTGTTGCAAGGAGCTTTTGCCCATCTTGAGGGATCAAGGTAGCTCAGAGTATTGAGCGTTAAGTTGGGGTTTGAACTTGTACAAGATTCATCTTTTATTCTGCTAAAACGATCTGGAGACCATCCTAGGGCTCATCTAGATTCTGTAAAGTGGGTACCCTTATGTAGAGGTAGAGAAACCTAGCAGATGAGTGACAGCTCGGAATGGCCAGCTCCCTGCAAAACCGCCGTCTTTGGTATAGTACAGTCCATACAATGTATTGAATCGTAGGCACTTCACTACATCAGGCTATCGGTACAGGACTTTTCTTCCTAATATGTTCTGTTGACCTAATATTTTCCCCTCTTTTACAATGAAAAAAGAAAATTTATAATTTGTTTTCATATATTTTCTTTTGATGGTGATTATTTTTGTCCTGATTTGTCCTGGCCGGGATTCGATCGGGGGTAGTCTGCATCTCCGGTGCAGTGCTCTAAACTACTGAGCTACCAGGGCTCGTATCCAAGTCAGACAATTCCTTCCTCTTCACCGATCCTATATCCCCGTGTTCTGGCAATTGATGCTATGTAAAAATATGTTACTATTCCGGTGTAAAACTGATGTTTTAGACGAGCTAATGGACTAAGTGGACTCTTTACAAATTTCGTTGTTATTCTTATTTGTCTTAATTTTTTATTTGATTAATTTTTACGCAACTTTAATTTATAGAGTTTAATGTAATTTTTATTTTTTACAGGTAAGGATCTTTTGTGGACTCATTTGACCAGCAAGTGGCCTTTCTGTACTTGACGTACGAAAAGGTAATAATTTTTTTAATTAAAAAAATGGGGAATGGTTTTACTGTAGAATTTCTTCTCTCACAATATTTTGATGTAAGGTTTTCCCGTCCTTTTATTTCCGTCTGCCAGTGTTTTTTTTCTTTTTAGAATTTTGATGTGACATGTCTTTAATTTTGTGTTTTTATGCTTGATGTTTTTGTCCTGACAAACTGTCGAAACGTTCCGTCGCGTCAATTAGTTACATGTTTACCTAATATTTAGGTACTGAATACTTCTTTTGTCCGTGTCCCATTAATTAAATAAAAAATGAGAATATGTTGAAAACAAAAGATATTTATTTTATTGATTTATTATAATTATAGTGTTCATTATTTAATTACAACTATGAACTCGAGCTTGCTCAAGCGTGTACACAAATTGAAATGGGCTTGTAAAGTTGTTGGGCTAAGTGTGTGCCGAACCGAGCGGTTAATGTCCGAAGGATAGAACGAGACGTAAGTGGGATGATTGAATTAAGGGCGATTGAGTTTGAGTTCGGGCGGTAATCCGAAGGCAGAAGTTATTGGTATCGGAATCGAACCTTCGGGTTTGTTAAGCATTTTCTTTTATCACAGAATAATTAATATTATATTTGCCTCATTAAATAGGCGAGAATTAAAACATATATTTAAATAATTGATTATTTTATTTTTATAATCATAATTAAATGTCTAAAACTGTATTTAGTATTTAAAGCATTATTTTCTAATAAACATTTATGTATCCAACAGCTACAGCCTGATAAGTAGATTAAAATATAAGTAATAACGATTTAGGATATAACGATATATTAATGACTGCAATAAGATGGAGCAGTAGAGAAGGACAGAGGAAGAGCGAAGAGAGAAGGACCAATCAGATCGCAGGATTCTCCATAATGTGCTCTATCTGAAAACATCAGCTCTCACAAGTTACTAACTATTTCGTTATATTTAGTCTTCTTCCGCTCGGGGTCGGTGGAGGGTGTGTTGTTTTAATATATTATTTCTCTTAAATTGTGTTACTTATTGTTGCGTTTTGTTTTATTAAAATATATTAATAATTTATTTCAATTATTTGGAATAAAATGATCCGGATAGAATTGAGGTCGAAAAATAATTTCTTACTAAAAAAAATTGTTTAACTATTTAATAGGCACGGAATGGCTCAATGGTAGAGCGCTGAATTGCCTTTCCGAAGGTCCTGGGTTCAAATCCCGATGTGGAATATTTTATTCAATCCGTTAACAGCCCGGGATTCTTATGGGATATGGGACCCCATTGGGATTGTGGCTCACCCAGCCTCTATATTTGGGTACCCGTAATAGGGAGATGAGCGTGATCTAGGACGAATCGCTTCCCTGTACAAACCTTGTCAATAAAATAGTACAGTATCTATCATGTCCTGAACCCTAAACACTTCATTGCCTTTATAGGTACATTTATTTTTAAAAATTATTAATAGGTTTCTTAAAAATAATCTCGCTATATAAAGAATTATTTTTGACCTCCGTTGCTACTGTGCTGTCATGAATCCCAAGAAAGTTGGTACAAAGGTTAGAAAATCTAAACTCTCAATTAACTACAAAATACTCATAACAATGATTTTTATAAGACCCATCTGGACTTACGGAGTAGACCTTTTGGGCCATCGAATTCCTCTTATATTCAATCCTTACAATCCAAAATCCTTCGTAAAATCCTCAATGCTCCTTAGTTTGTTACGAACAAAGTAATCCATTATGACCTTAATGTCCTATTTGTTGCTGGTTTGACCCGAATCTGATATCAATCTTTTCATAACAAACTTCATTCCCACTCAAACCCACTAGTTTCAAACCTCGCAACCTCTTCAATTCCTGATAATCCTCCGAGGCGTCTGAAAAGAAGATGGCCTCGTGACCTTTTAAGTTGAACTTGCTATTTGAGTACTACCACTGGGCAGTTTCTCTACTTGTATTTTCATGTCAATGTATACATTCTTAATATTTACTTGCTATATTCTGTTATACACTTGTAAATTTCATTAAATAACTTTTTTTAAAAAAAGGTTAGAAAATGTAGAATACAATAATTTTTAATCAGCTATCAGTGATTCTTCTCTAAGGCATTTTATTAAAATAAAGTAAAGATGATTTATATTCTCCATGATAATGAATTTTACCGTTGAATTCAATACAGCTAATTACTATGAATTGCGCTAGAAATCACCAGTACGACGCCGTAAACTTGCTATTCGGCAGTTGTCTAATGTTGTGCATAGTGTTTATGTTGAAATTTTTGAATTCTTTTCCCACCTTTTTCTGATTATCGTTAAGGTAAATCCCGTGTTGTTGACGGTGTTGCGACTCACTGAAACCTTTGTTGGTCTTGGATGTCAAGTTTGTCGTTGTTTCTGTGGTGTTGGCTATTATACAGCTTACGGAGTAGAGCGACGGATTGCAGGCCTGTTCCGAGGTTAGGCCCAGCTCGTTCAATCTAACTTCCAGTGTAGAGGTTTGAGCACATAGTCAATGTTTTTGATTTGGATTAATTTATGGTACAGATAAATTGTACTTGTAATTTTTAATATTTCATGTCAAAATGATTGCCTTTAAAATTAATTTTGCTTCTTTACTACAGAAGCAAGACAATTCTTACTTAATTTTTTTTCTAATTGATCTGCTGTATTCTGCAACATTAGAGATCTGCAAGAGGCACAGTTATTTGATAAGTACCAATATATTCAAAATTTGTTATATTTCGTGTATAGGGAAACAAGTTCCTCCGTGTTGGCGTGTAGGGAGCTTATTTACTGAGCTAAAAGCTTCGAATCCAGCTGTGGCAGATCGGTTATTTAATCCGTCATCAGCAACGTGGCTCACATGGCTGGTTGTAATGTTTTGAAGGGTTTAATTATTTAAATATTTAATGATTTTGTTATGGTTGCTATTGTTTCCTATCGCCTTTTCCTGAATCTTGCTTATTTATTCCATTTTTTGTTCTTGCTTTTTTTTCTGATTCCACCTGCTTATAGCTCATGTACCCAGCACGCCGCCTAATATTAATATGATAGATTTTTTATATAGATTTTGCTAGTTGTTATTTTGATGGAACTCATTTATATTTTAGCTAATTGCAAAGATTATTTCGCTAGCGCGTGCAGAAACGTCTCATGCTGGCGTAAGTTTCGAAAATAATATTAGTTTCTTCGAGTTGGTTTAAACTTTAAAAAGAAACTTATTTATTTATCTGTAAATAGTCCAGATTAATCTTTCCGGATTTTGCTTACTTTGACAGAATCATTTCAAAACAGTTCTACCCATATATTTCATTCTGAAACGATAACCTCTTATCTATCATAAGATATAGTGTAGTTGTTCACAATTATTGGTTACAGACGAGTAGAGAGTTATCATAAGTCCTTTGCAGACTTTTTTTTTAACGTTGCTGGCCTAAGTTGGGGTTCAGAATGACTTTATGATGATATCAGATACCGGAGATTTACTTCAAGTTACTATCGCTTCGGAATGCTGTATTATATATCATATAGTATCAATGGCTATGATGAATGAGGAAGGAGACCATTTTGAATGAGGTGAGATATTGCATTTTCCGAGCCATCTCCTCCTGAGAGCCTCTGGTACTGGTAGTGGTAGATAGCCGAGCCCTCCTCTATCGTATCATATTATTAATGGTATTATGTCGTATCATATTATTTTATTGTGCAATGACCTATATTGCTGTCTTCTCTCTTCCCCGTCTATTTCTCGCCATATTTCTCAGCTACTAGTTATTATAATTTTGCTATAGCTACTTTCCCTCTCACCATCTGATTCTTTCGCATTAATTTAGGCCCTTCTTACAATGTTTAAAAGGTCAAACTAAATTAGGGGTCAAACCTTCCTTTATCCTACCATACAGTACACTCTCTACCATGTACTTAACTATCGAACAACCTAAGGACCTTTCAACGGTTGTAGTGGTACAGATTAAAAAAAAAACATTTTTCGTTGATAGTAATTCATGAAACTTTAGAATTGGTAAACCGAAGGTGATACTTAAAAACCTATCGGTATTTTGTCATTAGTGATAAATATCACCTATTCTATAATTATAAATAAAACTCCACCACAACGGGTCTATGGTTCAGTACATGGTAGAGACTGTAATGTTTCATGGACGACGGTTGCACAAGGAGGTGATTTGTTCTCAACCGCCATATTTTTCTACTTCATTTTGGGTACTCACTTTATAGAGGCTGGGTTTCCTAGATCCTACAGGATCTATCTCCAACTGCTAACCCACTAAAATAAAGTCTTGCAAATAGCGGGATTGAACCAGGATTTTCGGCATGGCGACTCAGTACCCAACCACTGAGGCACTTTGCTTCCTATTCTGTAATAAGTGTTGATAAATTACGAGAACTTTTTTAAATAAGCGAAATGCCTTACCGAAGCAACTAGCCATGATGATGGCTCACGAGTTTAGGCCGAAACGTCTCAATAAAAATATTATACTGTTACGGGCTACTGGGTGTAAAATGGACTAAACTATTACTTAATTCAAGAATCTAATATTTATTAACAAATTAGAAAGAATACAATGAGATTATTAAAAACAACTAAATTATTAAACTAATATCAATTTACAATAACAATATTCTACTAAATGTTATCTAATTTCTAAAATAATATACAAACAATATAAGAAATTGGTAATACTAAATAACTAAACTATTTATATAAATTTGTACAAATACAATAATATTACACTATAGTTTACAATTACAAATTAACACTTACAGTTCGCTAACTAAAGTTCACCGACCGTAAGACTCTCCAAATATGACAAACTGCCACACAGTTTATTACACTTATTACACGGCCACTAATTGTCACTGTTGCTCACTAAGCACTTATTACAGACTGATACTAACTCACTGTAACTCACGCACTATCACTAGTTAACGACTGCTACTCACTGGCTTATTACTTCACTGCTTATTACTCACTGACGCGGCCGAAAACGCTGTCCTTTTTATATAGGCAAGGTAGGTCGTGGTGGGGCATTACTCGGAACACGGACGAGGACCACCTAGACCGATCTAGAAGGCTCTACGCCATTCTATAATCCCTTCCGCTTAATCCCATTGTTTGCCTAATCCGCTCTAGGCAGATCAGAAGCCGGTCCTACTTCCCGCTCTGACCGTAACACTGCCCCCTCCTTAAAAGTGCTCTGCCCCAGAGCATAGTCCGGAGAAATCGGGCGGTCATGAGCTTCCCTCATGGAGACGCATTTCCTTTCCAGGGGTTGAACGTGCACACCAATATGGCGACTCCAGAGTTGGCGAATATCTGTTCAAGCATGTTCCTGACAACCTTCCACTCCAGGCCGTCATATCCACAGCCCAACTTAGGGATCGCGAGCTTGGTGACACGCAGTCTCAGAAGCTTACTCCGCAGGTCGTCGAGGCTTCGCCGCAGTGCGTCATATGTGGGCTTCTGATCAGTAGCACACTTGGTGACTAAGTAGAACAGGTGTCGTCCTTCGTGCGTATGGTGGAGTGCTTTCCCGACGCTTGGTCCTTGGCGTTCCAATTCCTCAGTTCCAGAAAACTTCTTCCTGAAGACCGTTGCAATCCCTCGGGAAGTCCTCAGATCTTCGGCGACACAATGGGCCAGAGAATAGTCCGCGGGTAACGAGAAGATATCTCTGTATACTGTCTGAGTTACTCCACGGGAACCTTGTACCTTAGGTTGTGCAACTGATACCTTACTGGTCTCCACGTTGTTGAGGTACCTGACTTGCTGGTCTTTTGTCGGGCCATGGTCTCCTTTGTATGGGGCCAGTCTATTAAAATGGACTACCCTGGGTTTTCCTTTTGGCTGCTTTCTGATCCTATAGATGACGTCGTTTATCCTATTGATGATCTCAAACGGGCCATCCCAGGAGTTCTGAAGTTTAGGTGAGTAGCCTCGCCTTCTTCGAGGATCGTGTAGCCAGACCAAATCTCCAGGTTGGAATCCACCTTTCTCTGCCCTGATGTCGTAACGCTCCTTCATTCTGTCACTGGCTCCCTGGATGTTTACACGAACCTTCTCGTGGATGTTATCCATCCGCTTCCGTAGATTCGTGACGTACTCCTCTCCGGCAACTTCCTCATTAGGCTTGAACCCGAATTTCAGATCACAAGGCAAACGAAGTTCTCGGCCAAACACCACATTTGCGGGGGTCTGCCCCGTTGCTTCATGGACTGAACTGCGGTAGGCTAACAGGAACAAGTGAAGATACTGGTCCCAGTCCCGCTGATGCTCGGAGACCACTTTAGACAAATATCGACCCATTGTCCTGTTCATGCGCTCCACCATGCCATCCGATTGAGGGTGAAGAGGCGTCGTCCTGGTCTTCCGTATCCCGAGTGCTTCGCACATTCCGGAGAAGACTGCAGACTCAAAGTTTCTTCCCTGGTCAGCGTGAAGTTCCATGGGTACTCCAAACCGGCTGACGAGCTGCTTCACAAGTACGTCTGCAACCGTGACTGCCTCTTGATTCGGAAGGGCATACGCTTCCACCCACTTAGAAAAATAGTCCATGGCCACCAGAATATATCGGTTGCCTTCGTCCGTCACAGGGAAAGGGCCAGCGATGTCAATCGCTATCCTCTCGAACGGTGCTCCCACGTTGTACTTCTTCATAGGGGCCTTCTTTCTTCTTGTTGGTCCGTTAGAAGCCGCACAAGTCGCACAACGCCTGCACCAGTCCAACACATCGTCCTTAAGGTTTGCCCAGTAAAAGCGTTCACGAACTTTTTCCAATGTACGGTGAACTCCAAGATGGCCGCCAGTTACACCGTCATGTAGTTCCCTAAGCACTTCGGGCACTTTATTCCTTGGAACGATGAGCCTACGCTGATCTCCTTCCGAGTTCTCCAATGCCCGTTTCAGCAGCCCATTGTCCACTAGAATGGAGTCCCATTGGGCCCAGTACGTTTTTACATTCTTCGACATTGGAGCAACATCCTGCCAGGCAGGTCTTCCTCGCCCCGATATCTTCCATTCCTTTATTTGTTTCAAGTCCGGGTCCTCGTCTTGCGCCTTTGACACCTCTGTGTCCCGCCAACTGTCGATAACAACCGTTGTCCTCAATACTGTTGCCTGCTTCTCTTCTTGTCGGGAACAATGCCTGCATTCTTCATCTTCACATGGTCTTCTTGACAGCGCATCCGCATTCCTGTGGCTCGTTCCAGAACGATGAGCAGATTCAAAATCGTACTCTTGAAGGCGCTCGATCCACCTCGCCACTTGTCCCTCCGGTGACTTGAATCGCAGCAGCCACATTAGAGCCGCGTGGTCCGTTCTCAGCAGGAACCTTCTTCCGTATAGATATTTATGGAAGTGCTCTATGGATTTTACTACTGCCAGAAGCTCTTTCCTTGTGACACAGTAGTTGCGTTCCGGAGCTGAGAGTGCTTTGCTGAAATATCCAATCACCCTTTCTTCTCCGTCTTGGAGCTGAGAGAGGACACTTCCAATGGCGATGTTGCTGGCATCTGTGTCAAGTATGAACTTGCCCTCGGGACGTGGATAGCTCAGAATAGGAGCACTACTCAATTTGCTCTTCAGCTCCTCGAAGGATGCCTGGCACTCGTGATCCCAATGGAAAGTCCTTTTCTCCTCGGTTAGCCTGGTAAGAGGTTTTGCGATGTTAGCAAATCCTTTCACGTATCTCCGGTAATAGGTGCAGAGCCCGAGAAAACTTCTCACCTGGTGCTTATCTCGAGATACTGGCCAGTTGGTGATCGCTGCTATCTTCTCTGGGTCAACAGCAACTCCGTTGTCTGACACAATATGCCCCAGGTAGTTGACTTGCCTTCGGAAGAGATTACACTTCTTCGGGTTCAACTTTAGGTTCGCTGCACGCAGTCGTTCGAAGACCTTCTCCAGATTCTTTAGATGGTGAGCGAAGGACTTTCCCAGCACAATGATGTCGTCTAGGTACACCAGGCATACCTCCCAAGAGAGACCTCTTAACACGTTTTCCATCAGCCTCTCGAATGTGGCAGGAGCATTGCAAAGCCCGAACGGCATTACTGTAAACTGCCAGAGCCCAGTGCCAATTGAAAACGCCGTCTTCTCTTTATCTTCAGGTGCCAATCCAACCTGCCAATATCCACTGCGGAGATCCAAGGTAGAGAAGAGTTTACACCCCTCCAGGGTGTCCAGCGTATCGTCAATCCTCGGAAGCGGATAACTGTCTTTCTTGGTGACGTTGTTTAGAAGGCGGTAGTCCACGCAGAACCTCGTTGTGCCGTCTTTCTTCTTCACTAATACGACAGGAGACATCCAGGGGCTACTCGAAGGCTCAATGACACCATCAGCTGCCATCTCCTTAATAATCTCCTCGGCGTCCTCCCGTTTGGCCAACGGTAGCCTCCGCGGGACCTGTCGGATGGGCCTCGCATCCCCGGTGTCAATCCTGTGCTGGACGATATCCGTTCTACCCCGTGGTCCTGGACCGATCTCGAAGACGTCATGCCATCGGGTAATCATGTCTTTTACTTCCTCGCTCTGTTCAGGCGAAAGGTCGCGACATGATTCGTCCACAAATCCTTTAAGTTCCTCTGGGAGCCCTCGAAGCTCGGTGCGATGACGTTGCAGTTGACGAACCACTGAGGTAGCGGTGGTACACTCCCCGACCGGTGTTCCTTTCTTCAGCGTTACCGGGAAGCTGTTCAGGTTCATTAGCCGAATTGGAGTGGTAGGTCCGATCTTGACGAGAGACCTAGCAACCAGTACGCCGCGTCCAACCTCTTGTTCTTCGTGCCTTCCGGGTTCAACTAGTACACATTGACCCTCCGGTAGATGTCCTTCGACCGTCCCATGTGTTACGATTTGGCTCCGTGCAGGTAAAGTGGTGTCTTCTAGTAAGAGCACTCGTGCGTTGAGATCCTTTCCCTGCCGAAGGATGACTTCCTCGTCTCCCATGGTCAGCACACCTCTCGACATGTCCAGCTTGATCCCGTATGCCATCATGAAGTCCATGCCCAATATGACATCTTCATCGATCTCTGCCACGAGAGCGCGGTGCTTCAGATGTTGACCCCCGATGATGAAGGTGGCAACTGTCTCCCCGTAGACCTTGGCTGGCTGTCCCGTGGCAGTCCGTAATGCCCAAGTTGTTGGTGAGATCTTCTTAGCTGGAAGTGTTTTCGAGTTCAAGATTGTCATGGTTGCGCCGGTATCTATTAGCAGACTTCGCAGCTGTTCGTTCACCATCCCATCAACGTAGAAGCTGTTCGTTCTGCTTCCTATCGACGCAACTCTGATGGCTTTCCTGGGGCCTTTGACGTTACGGGTTGACAGTTGCCCCTTCCCATCAACCCTACTTAGTTTTCCTGTGGCTTTTCTTGCTTCTTCGATGGACACTTGCTTCTAGGGTGTCCAAGTTGGCCGCAGCTCCAACAGCGTATCTCCTTCTTACGGGTCCTGAGAGCCTCTAAAACTTTCGTCACTAGGTCCTCGAAGCTGGGGACTACATTTGGCTCCGCTTCTGCTGCTCGTACTCGCGCATGGCCCCGTACGGACTGTCTAACAGCCTCGAACTCCATGGCCTGGGATAATGCGTCTCCCAAAGTTTTCGGCCGGGCGAGCTTCACTGCTTGTTGTGTCTCTGGGTCCCGAAGTCCATCCAGGAATTTGTTGACAGCCAAGCTTTCGTAGACTTCGTCGGTGACCGATGGATAGGCGTTCCTCACCAGCCGGGCAATATCCGCTTCAAATTCCTGTAAAGTCTCGTTTGTCTTCTGGACCCTGCTTCTCAGCTGTGAGCGATACAGCTGGTCCATGTGGCGGTGGCCGAAACGCATCTCCAGTCTTCTGATCAGCTCCCCGTAGTTGGACCGCTCCGACATGGGTATCCCTTGCAGAACTCCCAAGGCGTCTCCACGCAAGGCCAGGCACAACGCTGAAGCTTGGGTCTCCTGTGACCACCCGTGGATCGAAGCCGCTGTCTCGAAGAGAGTCATGTAGTCCTCCCACGGCGTCTTTCCGTCGAATACTGGAATGGTGTTGTGAGCTGGTGGCGTCCCATTATTGGCGGGCAGAATGGTTTTATGAAGACTGCCCTCGGGGGAACGGACGGTGTCGTTCGTCGGTGGGTTGCTCTTACGTCCCTCGAGAGCTTCCATTCTTAGCCTAATTTAGTTCACTTTTTCTCCTAGCCTAGATTCTATATCAGCTACTTTATTATTTACATCGGCTAACTTATTATCTACATTAGCTAACTTATTATCTACATTAGCTAGCTTATTATCTACATTTTCCATTAACTTAGTCTCTAATGTGCCTAACTTAGACTCTAATGTATCCATTAAATCATTTTTTACAGTACCTAGATCATTTTTAACAGTGCTTAACTCATTACCTAGTTCATTTTTTACATTGCTTAATTCATTACCTAGTTCATTTTTAACACTGCTTAATTCATTACCTAGCTTATTTTCTACATTGCCTAATTCATTTTTAAAAGTTGCAGACAACTTGCTCAAATCAGTTTCAAACAGAACGTCATCTGGATTTTCCCCTAACTCTACAAAAAATTGACGCAAGCGATGTTGCAGTACACTTTTATTTCCGGAAGAATCCAGATCACGTTCTTCTAATTCCCGTTTTAAATCCGCAACTTTTAAATCCATCAATTTAAGACTTTGAGAAGCCATTTTTCAAACAGTAGCCCAATTATTACAAAATGCAAGACAAAATAACAATTACACAAGACCCCACACCTGACACCAATTTGTTACGGGCTACTGGGTGTAAAATGGACTAAACTATTACTTAATTCAAGAATCTAATATTTATTAACAAATTAGAAAGAATACAATGAGATTATTAAAAACAACTAAATTATTAAACTAATATCAATTTACAATAACAATATTCTACTAAATGTTATCTAATTTCTAAAATAATATACAAACAATATAAGAAATTGGTAATACTAAATAACTAAACTATTTATATAAATTTGTACAAATACAATAATATTACACTATAGTTTACAATTACAAATTAACACTTACAGTTCGCTAACTAAAGTTCACCGACCGTAAGACTCTCCAAATATGACAAACTGCCACACAGTTTATTACACTTATTACACGGCCACTAATTGTCACTGTTGCTCACTAAGCACTTATTACAGACTGATACTAACTCACTGTAACTCACGCACTATCACTAGTTAACGACTGCTACTCACTGGCTTATTACTTCACTGCTTATTACTCACTGACGCGGCCGAAAACGCTGTCCTTTTTATATAGGCAAGGTAGGTCGTGGTGGGGCATTACTCGGAACACGGACGAGGACCACCTAGACCGATCTAGAAGGCTCTACGCCATTCTATAATCCCTTCCGCTTAATCCCATTGTTTGCCTAATCCGCTCTAGGCAGATCAGAAGCCGGTCCTACTTCCCGCTCTGACCGTAACAATACTAATTGCACATTTACTATTTATCCCATCATATGCAATTGGCTATATTAAGCTCAATATTAAATATTTGTCATATCTTAACTCTCCCATCTTACTACTTTAATAATAATAAAACTTATCGCTATGTGGATGTGGATGTATTCAATCTGGATTGAAAACTTCTTAAAGTAAACCTTTGGATAGTAACTAAAGAACCAGCTGCTAAATTATTTTTATAACTTTAATAATGACCCTTTTCTCCTCGCGATAATTTTTTTTTCCTCTTAAGAACTCAAGTACAACATCTATTATATTATCGGGAACGAATTGGCTCAGTGGTAGAGCGCGGAGTTACCTTATCGAAGGTCCTGGGTCCAAGTCCTGCTGACTGGCAGACTTTTATTTAATCTGTTAGCAGTCTGAGATGAATCATATAGGATATAAACCCTTCTGGGGCTTACCCAGCTTCTAAAAGTGGGTACCCAAAATTAGGAGGATCTGGCAGTTGAGCGTGATCTAGGACAAATCAGCTCCCTGCCCAACCGTTGTTCAAGAAACAGTAGTCTCTAATATGTACAGAACCCCAGACCCTTCACTGGTTGTAGTGGAACAGGATTTTTTTTTGGTGTATAATTACTATAATTTTATTATACATGCTTACTTTATATAGTATTTGAAGAGACTAGCCGGAACTGAAGTATTCTAAAGGCCCTTATGATACCCTAGACTGCTTCCACCAGTTATAACCAACGATGAGGTTGTGCACTTCGCCATCCACTCCTCTGTAAGTGACATTTAAATGACGGAACATTCTCGTGACACGATGCCACGCGACATGACCAACTGGCACGAAGGCAAGTTGAGGTGAATGACCGCTCTGCTATGCCATTCCCTATTCTTTGTCTTATTTCTTTTATTATTTTTGGATGTCATTTAATGGTATCCAGTAAACTCCTTCATTCCTGACAACTTTTATGTGAATCATCGGCATATATTATAATAAATATGTTGTTATTTAAACTAGTTCATCCAGCCCCCGTAAAGTGGGTACCCTCAATAACCTCCCTAAACAACCCTTGTCCTAGCAACACCACAGTCTACCGTATACTGAATCCAGTATGGGTTTTAATGGTAGAGGTACGGGTTTATTCTTTTAAAAAATAATCGTAATTCAACTTTTTCCCATGTTTTTGACTCTGCAGATACTCGACTTTCAGGATCTTACTGAGAAGGAAAACGTATCCTTTAGATTCATCCTGGCGCAGGACTTTGACCTATAACAATCCTTCTGTTGCTATAGGTCGCGAAGCCGCAGTTTGTGTCGACATCTCTGTTTCTCCTTCTCAAATATCTTGCACAATAGTGTTGGGAGTGAGCGGCATCGGGTAGGAGGATGGTTTAGGCTTTCAGAACGAGTATAGTATGTAGGTATCTACGTATAGTATGTAGGTATCTGTATCTCAGGAGGGATCTTTATCGTTGTTATTATTATAAATGTCTTTACTTATTTATTTTTCTCTATGTTATTAATTAATTAATTTTTGTTAAAATGATCATAACAGCACTTCATCTTATCTAGGAAGATCTGCCTGAGCGTGGACAAGAATATAACTAGGCTGTAGACAATACCAGCACAGCTGCAGCCGCATTACCTCACTTTCAACAATAATATAAAAAAATAAATCTGTTTCCTTTAGAAATAAAAAGATAGTAAGGATAGATCTAAAATAAGAAATAAAATAAACATGATTTTACTCGAGGGTTAAACTTCTTCCAGTAAACAATTTTTATGGAAATATTTATTTTTCCACTTTTATTATTTCTTTTACAGTTAATAAGATATTTTAATATCATAAACAATAAAAAGATTAAGATAGCTTTTATTTATAGAAATACCAGTATGTAATCGGAGTTTCCCTGCAGAAGGCCTGGGGTTCAAATCCAGCTGTGGTAGATAATTGATGTAATCTGTTAAGGAGCCGGGGATGGGCCCTGTTGCTATATGTATCTGCTATTGCTCACCTATCCTCTTGGGAAATCCTGGAGGTTGAGCGTGATCTTCACAAATCAACGCCCTTCACAACCGTTGTCCTACAAAAAGTACAGTCTCAACCATGTACTGAATCCAGGACTCTTCATGAATTGTTGTGGTACGGAATAATATTCTTCGTACATTTTACAATTGTTTTATATTGTATTTCACTTCTCATAAATAGCTATACATTAAATTTTAAATCCTCATTTATATATTTTTAACATTTTAATTATTTAAATATCTAATGATTTTGACAGTCATCTGTGGTCTAGTGGTTAGAGTAACAAAGTACTAAGCCCAAGATCGCGGGTTCGTAGCCCGGCAGGTGGGTCTAGGATTTTTTAAGGGAGTAAAAAATCTTTAGTTGCGCCGTCCTTCGGAAGGGACGTTAAACGGGGGTCCCGAGGCTGTACGATGTCAGGTACTCGTTAAAAATCCTTATCCTAATTAAACCTGGGTAGAGAAAATTTAGAGCTCCCATTGTAGCATCGTCCGATTAGCCATAGCAGCATAAAGTGACGTTAAATCAAGAAATGCTCTAATGTTTTTGTTATGATAAGCGGCTGGCTACATGGTGATAAGTGTTCAAGGAAGTTATGTCTAATTAGCATCAGATATTTTATTGCCCTTCATCAGGTTAAAGTGTTCCAGTACAACCCATTAATGGGCTTAGGATCATGAGGAGGCTGTAATATTAGTAACCCAACGGTCGTGTCAAGGAAGTTATCTAAACTTTCTTATATAACCTTACCTCTTGACTTAGCTAATTGTATTCCTAAAGACAATGTAGGTAGTTTCTACATTGCCATCTATGACATCTGTACTTTGAATTAGCGAATAACCTTTAGAAATGGAATGCAGACAAGCGAGGTTCCCCATGACAGCCATATCCAATATTTAGAAGGAGATGTATCGAGCTCTTTAAGGACTAACCCCAGGCCACGACCTTCCCAGTCACGATCGCCTGATGTCGGTTCCGTGAGCGGTTCTAGTCCAAATGGAGTCATTAAGGCGAAGACTATTGGAGTCCGTGTTCATCAATCCAATCCGGCGGTTTCAAATATTTATATAACCGTTATTAACTTTCTTAAATATATGTGGAAGAAAATTGTCCGGGTGGAGTTCAGGGAAATAATTCTTAAAAAGAATAAAACTATTCATTTGAAAGACAACGTTTTGATCCACTTTCCAGGTCTTCTTCAGGGCTAGATATACAAGATACAATACAATCAAAATAATACCTAGAAATTGTAAAGAATAAAAAATTAGAAATGAAATATAGAAATCATTATATTGGAGAAAAACAAAACAGGTACAAACTGGAGATGATTCAAATTATAGGATAAAATATTTCAATATATAATTTTTACGTTGTTATACTAAAATTTGGGTATTATTTCGTAATTCAAATAATGTCTTCATTTAATTCTGAAAATAAATTGATAACGTTACATAGCTTAGAGACAACTTGATTTTTTTAATGAAATATCTACCGTTAACAGTAAAATATGTTAACAGTTTGCAGATTCTTCGTTGGTTCACTCTGCCATTATAAAGTAGGCTGTTTTAATTGCAGAAATGTTTTTCGGTTGAGCTTGATGAGGTTGATGCTTTGATATCCTTACAAGATCATTGGCTTAAAAACTCCCTCCCGAGAACTGAATCCAAAACTTTTCATAGGGATTGGAGATAAAGGTTTTTTTTTATTAAGAGTTTTTCCGCCTGAAAGCTGCGATATTCGACCTGATGTTTATTTACAAACTCCCTCGTTGCCAGAAACGCTGGAGATGGAATATGTTTATAACCGGGTGTGAAGTAGCGCCACATAAAAATTCCCTTTGTCGAAAATAGGCGGCGGAAATCTGTATTCGGGTCTAAATTCTCTTTGACACGTTCCTCGTGAGTGGTGGATGGAGGAAGGTGGATGAGGATGGAGGAAGGTGGTTGTGGATGTGGATGGGGCTGTTTGGTATTGAGCGGCATCCCATTGGCTCCTGATTGCTCGCATTGTACTTCCTGTCTTCTCGCCCAATCACGGCTCTCCTCGCCTCACTTCCGTTCTGTCTTAGTTCCTTCCTTCTTGTAGTGATAAGGCTTATCAGTTTACATTAACAGCTGGCTTTATATTTACCCCTATGAAAGGAAAAGAGAATTACGGCTTTTCAAAAAGGAAAGCCTAAACCATTTTTCCGTATGTAATTTATAGACTTTGAATATTTATTTACAGCCTCGGTACATAAATAGCTAAGTCGAATTTTCTCCAACATGAGTTCTTTGTACTTTGGAAAGCGAAATAGAAATTATTTTCGTATCAATTAAGGAGCTAAGTCAGGCATTGGTTGCAAAAGGAATTATATATTTTATTTCATCCAAAACTACTTGAAAAAACTATGAGAATGAGAGAATTTGAGTTGCCTCAGACTGGACTATAATTAACTCAAACTGGGCAAAATTCGACTTAACCAGTTATTCCCCACCTTTATATAGTATTTATAATTTAAGAACTATCCAAAGCAAACCGTATTTTGGAAAAATCAAATGATTTAAATGCATACGTTACTTGATCAGATGCACTGTTCAAAAACTGTATAAAACTATTCATTAAGCAAGTATTTTCTCAAATTAAATTTTTGTCCTGAGGTTATTAGAAATAATTATAGGTTATTTATATATGATTATGAAAACACAGGTCTATAAGTTAAGGTCTAATGCCGAAATAGTTCCTTTATTCGATGTTACTCGCGTCCTCCAATTTAAGTTTAACCATCACGTCATATGAAAAGAATACCTGATAGTCGAAAACCAAGCTAACTTAAATTGGTAAAAAAGAGATTTAGGTAGGAACGAAGAGTTTGCAAGATAATATTACACTTTGTTGACATGCAGGTGAATGGTATCTACAGGTTTTTGCCTTGAAGTTTCTATCATACTTCAGTTGTCTGTGTGTATGATGATCGATCGGTTCTTGTTTGTTGAAACGCCGGGCTTTGGAAGTATAACCACGGAGGTTTAGATAACTGCTCTGTACCTGTACCTGTGGTTGTGGTTGTGGAGGCTATTTAGCCGAAATCATGTTCAACCACCAGGTTCTGTTTACTTGAATTCTGGGTACCAACTTTATAGAGGTTGGGTGAGTACCAGGAGGATCTTCAGTTGGATTCGTATTGTGGATTTACAGTGAGGTGGCATGTTTTGTTCTCAAATATATTATTGAAGTATCCATGTTTGGTTCATGCAAATATTTATTATCACCGTCAGCCGGACGAACTGGTTTCTCTCCGCCTCCTTCAGATCTGGGCGTTTTCATTAGTCTTTAACCTACTTGAAAATTCTAATGTTATGGGTTCCATACTTCGATACTTGCAAGATATTCCACTTGTAAAATTATCGGTCCATTCAAGCTGATTAATGCCCATAAGTTCCCATGTCAAATCATCGACAGGCGATTTGGCCGATCCTGCACGTCCTGTGTTTACATGGACCACCGCTGAGTGGCGTGCGAGTTCCGGGAGATCATTATGGCGGCCAGTGACCGGAAGTGTCCTTCCCATTTCCTGTCCAGGGGGAGGGGGAGGGAAGTAGCGGCCTCGAACGGAACAACAGCTAACTCCAAACAGAGATTTCTGCTTAAAATGTTTTCAACTGGGCTGATGTTTGTTCCGAAATGAATCTGATGATAATCGTTGCCTTTTTTGTGTACGTACAAATGTTGTTAAGATGATTGGTATCTTTAATAATTACAATTATAAATAAATAAATGTGAAATACTACCAAATCTATTACTTAAAGCCAATCATCGCTTACTGCAACCACAGAACAACTTTAAATCTGTAACACACCCTTCGCTTAATCCTTCCATCAACGCTTTTGTCTAAACTTGCTAGGTCAATCAATCTTTTCTTTATATTCGTTCCAAACTAGAGTGAGAAGTACATGAACGAACTAGTTCATTGAACTAGATCCGGAAAATGAACTATAAAGAGCTCTCTGTTTTGGTGAACTATAGTTCTTTTTAGTTCACACCACTATTAGAGATTTTATAAGTTTTCTTTAATATTAGTAATTGAAGGAAAAAGTGTGCCAGATAGCCCCCACTTTGTGTTTTAAACGACAATTATCTGCAACAAGTTTCTTATCGTTTATAAGAAAAAGGGGATAACCAATTATCAGGGTATGAAAATTAATAAGAAAGTAAATATTAAAGTTTTAAATATGATTGAGTTAATTATAAAGAATAATATTGAAGAAGAAGGAATATTATTTAGGAAAAAGACAGCGGAGGTAAATGTAAATAATATAAAATAAATGTAGAAATAAGACAGAAGTGGTTATTTATTTTCTCTAGAACCTTTCTAGTTCATTTGACCTCTCAGTTCCTCCCCCTTTTTCCATAGTTCAATTCCTCTCTTAGTTCAGTGCATTTCTAGTTCTTCTGAAAAATAAACTAAGTAGTTCATTTGAACTAGTTCCTTAGAATGAAAAGGAACTACTTTGCCCACCTCTATTCTAAACTATCTAGTTCATTTGAACTAGTTCCTTAGAATGAACTAACTCAAAAGGAACTACTTTGCCCTAGCGACTCTATTCTAAACTAAGCCTAGCGACCTCTCAATATTCGCTATGTCATCTCTTCAATTATATTAAAACGACGTATCCTCAATACTTACGATACTTAATTATTTTTCGGACCTTATAATCAATGCAATAACTTGTTCTCGAAGACTTTAACCCGTCGTTCTTCCTTAAATTGCCATGTATTTACAACTGTTAAAATGATAACATATTTATAAAATGACTGATTTTAATTTTTAAACAAGTGGTACAAGTCCTATAAATTACAAGCTTTTTTCCCTTCTTTAAGAGCACGTTTATTTCTTTGCTAATTATTTTTATTAGCGCGATAAATTTTAAAAATCCCGCTCATAATTATTGTATAATTACATTTAGGGCTCTCAACCGCAGAGGACTCCTCGAGGGTTTTCTCTCCAAGTTATGCGACCTTACAGGGGGCTATAAGTTATATTAATAATATAAAAATAAATCAGTAGTAATAATGATTAAAAATGTTACCGTTGAATATAATACTGTTGCGATGGATAGCACTTGCCCCCTCCCGCAGTATTCTAGAGTTATATAATTATTTTTCTTTTTTTTTATCCTGAGAGCGGAGTGGTAGTGGTAGAGCACTCAGTTGCCATGCCGGAAATCTTGGTTCGAATTCCGCTGCGGGCAAGTCTTTTTTCTAGTATTTTACCTAAACGTTGACACAATTAAAAAAATAAGTTCTGCTTATTTTGTGGTATCATCGACTGCCCCCCCCCCCCCACCAATTCAATCCATCGTTAAACTCACAATGTTGCATCTTGTGACGTTAAGGACTAAACGTTTTGTTTTCCATGTAATATTTATGGGGGTTTTTTTTTTATACGTTGTATAATTTATTGTTTAAGGGGGCTTAGTAGGAATTTCATTAGAACAGGGGGGGCGGTCGTGATACATAAAGGTTGGGAATCACTGTTCTACAATAATATTGCAGTGCCTCTAATAAACGCTAAATAAATGGATAATTGTACAATTATTGGAATGGTTAGTAATATACATATTGGTCCGCCGTTCGGTAGACAGCCGTTGGGTTTTTCCCGAAATTATGAACGTAAAAACTTTTTCTGGAGATATCAATTCCCTTCTATGAAAGTCTGTTAAATGAAAACATTTTGATTTCATAAGTTGATTGAGGTTTTGCTCTAGTTTTGGTGCAAACTTTGAGGTTAAAACTTGGACAGATCTGAGCCTCGAAGTACCTCAAAGCCGAGATGAGCCTGAAGGCTAATACTTAGTTAAGGCCTAACTTCATTTCCGGTTTTTAGGACCCGATAAAAAGTTTTCAAGTCGCCAACTTGAGAAATAAGTCCTAACTCATTTTTCGAACCTCATTCGGGTTTTTTTTCTTCTCTTTGAAATTGTCAGACTCACTTTTACTGAACTTTAGTTATAAGTTTGTTTGCTTTCCTAATCAAGTATTTTGTTGACACTTCCCTGCGAAAATTTATAAAACTGCTAAGCACAGCCGCCTTATCGTTTCGTGGTAACTATCTATTCTGAATTCATCTGAATAATCCTAATCATTAAAATTATAAATAATAATGTTGATAAATTCTGTCAAATTCGGACCGTGTGAAGTGGACTACAGCAAAGTATTTCAAATTAATGAAAAAATTATAAGAAGAAAGAAGAACTGTTAATTGGAGAGCCAACGTTTCGACCCACATTGCAGGTCTTCTCCAGCTCTGCCGTGGGAGTAGGGGGATGTGTCTTCGTGGCTTATCGCTTAACAACCGAGAATTACTTAACTCAGTTGTTAAGCGATAAGCTGCGAAGACACCTCCCCCCCCCCCACTGACAGCCCTGAAGAAGTCCTGAAATGTGGGTCGAAATATTGGCTCTCTAATAAGCAGTTCTCCCTACTTAGAAGCAATTTTTTTTTAACCTCCACTCGGAGGTATATGAATTAATAATTCTAATTAAGTTGATTACTAAGAGATTATCTACAACTATTACCGCTAGGTGGCACTAGCGCGGTGCCGTGAGTTGATAAGGCGGCAGTTATCGAGTTTTAAAACAAAAAGCAATATTAAAGCTGACGTCAATAAGGTAATAAAGTTCATGGAAATTGTTTTCCTCGTCCGTTTAATATTTCTTTCTAATTACGTTTTATTCTGTTTCGATTCAATAGAAGCCAAGTACTTGAACATTGGCATTCGTTTCCAATTCAGTTTGTTCGAAGAGGGTTCCAATTTTATTATTTATTGTAAAGTAAAAAAAAAAAAAATGGTCGCGCGTTTAATTTTGATGCATTAGAAAAAGTATTAGTTTGTATAAATGAGTTCTGAGAAGTCTTTTTGACTATGACAGTATAAAAAAATTGTCTATGTTTTATAAAAATCGGTTTGTAGTAACATTTTTGATTTTGTTTACAGTATGTGTAACCTTCAAGATCGACCAAGACGATTCTGATAAGGGCGATGCAAATAATTCATGGCTTCATTATCTAGCGATTGTTTAAAGTTTTGTTTTATCTGGGTCTAAAAATAATTTATCCTGCTTCAGTCGATTTCGAACAGATCATTTGCTCAGCAGAGTCTTGTTCTTTTGTTATAAAAATATATCTATAATATATTACAGCCAAATCACTTTTCTGCACAACTTTGGCTTAAAAGCATTGCAGTCTCTACCATGTAACGGTTGTACTGGTCCATGGGTATTTATTGATTTAATTTTTTTGTTGGATGGATGACTTAAAAAAGAAATATCAATAAGACTCATATCAACTCCGGTAGCTTAGTTGGTAGAGTCCTGTCACGGTAAGACATTTAAATAAAAACATTTAAAATATTCTTCTTACAAGATAGAGTTTGTAGCAAGAATTGTGAACCTCAGTGAGAAAGGAAAGCTTTATGGTACTGTCCACCATACGAATGGTACACTTACAACTTCAGTCTTGAGATATTTGAAGAAGTTTGGGCAAATAAAAGAAATGTACTCAGACCAAATTAAAGATAGTACATTGGAATGTTCTCCCAAATCTATTTTCTCTAGAAATGGATTTTGCGGATTTATTAGTACTCGATAGAGATGATTTCATTGTGTCCTTGGGCGAAGGTAGAATACCGGAACTTATGTTGAAGATTTCCTGTGAATGGCGGTTAAGAGTAAGGGGAGGCTGGTTTACTGTTCACTACGATAATAATAATCGCCGGGAATAAATCGATTTTTGCCAGGTCGATTTCTCTCATTTTATTACTCGATTTTTTCTCTTCTCATCCATTTTCTTTTCTTATTGGCTCTACCTGCTTCCGGTCGAAGATAATTTCCGATAGTTCCATTATTGTTTGATTAATAACCTTCCCTATCGATTAATTCCCTAATCGCGGATGAATTATCGATTCTGCAATTATACGACGATTCGTTGCTCGAACTCGATTCCTTATCGCGATGCCCCGCCTGGCCTAAATCAAGGGATCGCTTCGTTCCCAAATAATTCACTAATAATCAGTCGGAAGTCACAATTTTCTTTTCTTACAACTCCAGAATAGGGCTGCGTTATTATTTAATGGTCTCGCGCAATTAACTGATTTGTATTCGACTGTAAAATTCGCTGTGATTGGAATCATTAATGGTGTTGACTTTGCAAGCTATTTTTGTTGAAGATATAAATGAATTCTAACGGATCCTTCTAAAAAAGAAAACAAGGTCGTTCTGTAATTTGAATTATTACATCATTACTTGGATCAGAATAGTAAGTAATGATAAAGTTGTTCAATTCCACTTACTCCAGAAATGTTTAAAAAAACTCCAAAAGGTTTGACGCTGGAATAATTTTAATTTTTTTTTTTATTTATTCGTTTTTTTTTTACAATTATCTTTTCTCTCCAATTCTTCCTCTCGCAGCCATTTCTTTTCTTACATCCTCCATCCATATCTTCCTCTCTTTCTTCTACAATTTGGTGTATATAGGAAGAGTGTATTAGCCATCTATCTGTGCTATGTTTCCATACTGACAGGAGGAACGATTATCTTATAACTTATTAATTATAATTATTAGAATAATTACTTATTAATTATTAGAAATAATAACTTATTAATTTAAAGTAGTAAGTGAATGCTAAGGGGATTTAACTTTTTAAAGATTTTATAGCTTTTTCAAACAAAAAATGGGTTACAAAAACTAGAGGCTAGAACGAACCAGATTTTTTTTTCTCTAGACATGAAAGTTATGAGTTGGAGATTAAAAAATATGCTCTTTTATTTTCTACTAGTTTGAATCGTTTTGGGAGCGTGGTAGCTCAGTGGTAGAGCACTGAGTTGACCTGCCGAAGCCGGATTTATTTTTATTTAATTGTTAATAGCCGGGGTTTGACCCTTACGGGGGCTCGCCCAGCCTCAATATAGTGAGTGCCCTTAACTAGGAGAAAAAAACTCACAGTTGTTCCTTGATCTTGGACAAATCACCTTCCTAGGACAGACAACCGTTTGCCCTATAAACAGTAAAGTCTCGCCTACCCAAGGTCCCCTTCAGGGGTTGTACTGGCACAATTTATTTTTATTCTTACTAAAACAACTTCATAAAAGCATTTCTTATATGAACTTTAATTTTTTTTAGTGGACACTTGTTAGAAAATATCTGTATAAGTTGTATAAAATAATGTAGAATATTCTTTGCAATGATTTTTTTTAACGTTACTTTAAATCAAACGTTACATTCCTCATGAGGAGGACCAATTCTATATCGAGGTAATAATTCCATTTCCATTGGTTTCAAATGGTCCATTTCCATGACATGGAGACATCGATAAGCGATGCAAGGAGATGGCTATGAAGAAGGATAGGAGTTGTAAGGGTCGGAGATTGATGGATGGATCTGGGGGGGGCTTCCTTTGTGGTCAGCTTGAGTCGCATCCCCTTCATGGGGCCTAGCCTTCAGCTATATGTATGTATGTTAATTATATACATATTCAATGTTTTAATATATATATACATTGTACTTCTACCAATCCATGAAGGGTCTTGGGTTAAGTTAAAGTTATATACTTCACTGCTTTTTGGACAAGGAAGTGAAGTGATTTCCGTTCTGCGATGACGCAGGTTATGCTCAAACGTCAGGTTTTTTCTTAAATGAAGGGTACCCATTTTATAGAAGGTGGGTGATCCCAAGGAGAGCCTGTAGATCCGACAGTACATATCCATTGCATCGTGTGCAAATAAATAAAATAATTCTCATCTGTATTAATATATTAATTAATTAATATTAAATTAATTAATTAATATAATAAGATATTCTGTATGAGAATAGGAGCTGAGTACGATACATCCTAAAGTAGCTTACCCCGCTCTCTAAAGAAGTATTAAATGCTAAATTAGAAAAATAATTAGTTCATATTAAAATATATTTATTCAATTTGATGCTATGAGTAATAAATCACTTCCAGTTTATAGCGCGGCCGAAAGGTAATAAGTCACTCCAAATGACAGAGGTTTAATAATGAATTGTTAATATCAAATACCAAATTTCATAATTGGGAACAATCTATTTGTAGCTTTGATTATAATATCACTGCGAACCTTTAACTAAATCCAGAACGTTATTTATATTTGAAATGTATATATAGCATAGTATACTCGGTAAAATAATTTCTTTATATTTATCGCAATAGTGTCCACTGTTTCCACGGACCCCTCCGTGGCTGTTCAGAGATTAACTGCCACAGCTGATGTATATATATATATATATCCGCTGGAAATGAAGTAACAGTTTGATATGATATAGTTATAAACTGTAATGGTGACTTTTGGGAAGGAGCTAGGAGCTAGGAGCTAGGGAATTAACCGAATGGTTGAAGTTGTACTAAACTTATTCCGCCGGGTCCAGGTCATTGTAAGATTTGTAATTCTAATCTAGAGGCTGGTACCGGTACCGGTAGTGTAGGTGGTGGGTTGCTAATGGTTAGCATTATTGTAACCGTTACAAAAACACCTCATCTCCTCAGCGCTTTATCTGACTTTCAAATCCAGCTCCAGGCCAGCTCTCGTAGCTAGTTCTCTCAGCGAAATGGGCCCGATTTAAATTTTACTTTTGAATTAGCTTCATTGTCCACAACCAGATTCACTAAATCTTTTTAAAAAAAGTAAATATACATAAAATAATAAAAATAAAATATAATAATACAAATATTTTGTTAATAATTGCGTTTCGTACCATCATCATCATTATTCAAAGATTTGAATATTATTTCTTAATCTTATCCCCGAAATAAATAAAAAACAGAATTAATAAAACCATCATCCTTCCAACACTTCTTTACGGATGTGTAACATGCCCACTAACGCTGAAGGATGAACAACGTCTTCAGGTATTAGAAAATAAGGTGTTACATAGAATATTCGGTCCAATAAAGGATGGACTGAGGAAGATAGGAGATTACATAACGCGGAATTGCGTAGCATGCATCGAGTAAATATTATTCGAGTGATAAGGTCATGAAGTTTAAGATGGGCTTGTAAAGTTGTTGGGCTGCGTAACGAACGAATTAATAAAAAGTTAATAAGCGTTGTGGAGACTGGGAAGCGTCTGAGGGTAGACCGAGGCGTAGGTGGGAGGATTGCGTCAGGAGTGATCTGGCGGATTTGGGTTTGGGTGATGCTCCGTGGGGGGGGGGAGGAAGTAAGTAGCAGCGATTAGTGTCGGCATCGAGCCTTAGGGTTCGCTAAGCTTTAATATTATTTCTAATTCAATTACTAGAATTATCTTTCTGTAACGATGGTATCACAACGAATATTTCACGTTACATATTAATTAAATTATCTTAATAAAAACAGTTATTAAAAAAATAATAAGTAATCTAATTGATACATAATTGGATATTTGATCGCGAATCGGAACTGGACTAAAGTCCATCCTGTAAACATCCATATTCCTACATTCCTAACTATCAGCCATTTTGAAAACATCATACTGACACCGTTTTGATACACTTAAAGCATTTATATACTTTTGGGTATTTTAACTGGAGTGTGTTATCATTTGTTAAAAATAATATTATTATAACCTATACGTAATAAAATATTTAATTAAAGACATTTGTACACAATTATTTTTTTATGAGGAAGAAAATGGACCGTAGGTGAAGAAAACTCTAGGGTATTTTTTATTTTAAGGCTGCCAGTTACTTTTTGTAACCAAATGATTACTTTAAAAGTAATTCATCTTTTTAAAAAAAAAAATTAAACCACATGACAACTATAAACTCTATTAAGAAGGTTATTTTTGTGAATAATGGATACAGAGATAAATTTTATTAATTTTATTTTGTTTTGTAATGAAGAAGAAAATGTCTTAGATTTTTTTCAAGATAAAGGTGTCTTACCTAAATTTAAAAAGTGTGATAATGGACACAATATGAAATTGAAGTATTAACAAAAAAAGAGGGTTTGCTACGTGAGAAATTGCACAACTTCTAATGGTTTATTCTCAAACACCTGGTTCCAAGAATCAAGACTACCTTTAAGTAATGCTCTTTTATTTACACATTGCTGGGCACAGGAATACACAACTACGAAATTTTGTATCAAAGAACTTAATATTAGTAGTGCAACTATTACGGATTGGAAGAATATGTTGAGAGAAATTTGTTTCTATACTTTAATAAATTATCCTATTCCAGTGGCGGATTAAAGGTCCAGAGCGCCCTAGGCAATAACTTTATCGGCGCCCCTGTACCGGCCATAAATGGCCATCTTAATTTTAACTGATTGTCAGCATCATAGCATCATGCTTGTATTATATGATAGATCAGCATTTAGTTCTTTCTTTCTTTGTCGATATGTTATTTTTTTTATTTATTTAAAAATTCTGAGCTCGCGCGCCCCTTGTAACTACGCGCCCCTAGGCACGTGCCTAGTTTGCCTTACGGATAATCCGCCACTGTCCTATTCAAATAAGTGGGGAAAAATGACTGTAGAAATTGACAAATCTTGTTTTAGTAAAAGAAAAAACTATGTTGGAAGAATGTACCCTCATCAGTGGGTTTTCGGGTGTATATTTAGGGAAACCAAAGAGTGTTTTATGTATGCAGTACCTGATAGGACATCAGAAACTCTTCTAAATTGTATAAAAGCTACAATAAGCCCAGGAACATCTTCAGGATCAACTCGGATTAATTAAAGCGATTACTTTTAAAGTAATAATTTGGTTACTAAAAGTAAATGGCAGCCTTAATCTAAAAAAGGAACACTTTTTATTAGTACGCCAACGTTTCGACCCACATTGCAGGTCTTCTTCAGGGCTAGTTCTTGGGGAGTGGGTGTACAATGGATTATTCGATTTTTTTTTTTAAATCACCTTTTCCTCATAGGAATCAAAACATTTCCTTTTATGTCTTTTTTTTTTTTTTGTATGTGTGTAAAAAACGTTCAATAAACATCATTCATTTGAATAATACTGATGCGGTTACCATGGTAACAGCTGGGAGATACAAACCGGGGAGGTTATTCCTATTTGTGTTTTGTTTTTATTGAGCAGGTTTAAAGAAAATATTTTTGCAATTAGTGTACGAAATATTAGCTTTAATTGTCGTTTCTCATTTTATAGGTTAGACTTTATAGTAAAATGAGTTAAAGACAAATATTGTTATTATAAAAATAATAATAATAATTAATTTTCAGAGAAACTCAGTTTAGTTTTGATTCCGACACTCCACATTTAGTTTATGATTCTATCAACTATATAATATATATATATATATATATATATATATATATACATAATTATTTAGGATTGTAAGTATTGGTCCGGAAGACTCTCGAAAGTTGAGAATTTCTTTTTTCCTATTGAACTTTCCTTTAATTCAATTAGTTGAAGATATTATTTATTCAAAGGATATTGCTTTGTGATTTTATTATAATAAGAATTAAGGGATGAAAGGGCAGGAACGAAGGATAAGGAAGGACTGATAGGTCCTTGAGAAGGATCAGTTATTGGGTTAGGTTGGAGTGAGCCCTCCGCGATTGTATTATACAGTCCTCTTCTAGGATCGTCCTTCGTCCTTTTTTTTTTTTTAGTTAATACAATTATCTGACCTTTATTAATTTGTTTAAACTGAGCTTGTCCATGTTCCGGGCTTTATAAAAATATTTAACGGTCATCGGTCTGGCGTCTTGTAAGAGAGGAGGCTGTTTTTTGATAAGTCTTTGTATTTTTTTGCCATTATCCCCGATGTACTGTGAGGATGTGATGTTTTCCCCTCGAGATAGAAAAGAGCAATGAATTATTTATGAATTTATATGTCACCACCTTAAAATTTCTCAAACCAGCGGAAAAAGATCCTTTCATTACGATAACCTCCACTAAAGGCGGAAGTAATGTTTTTTGCGCTGCCGAGTGCCTAAGTTTAAACTCATTTACAAATACAACAAAATCGGCTGTTTCCATGGTCATATTTGTTGGCGTACTTCATAATTTTCACCCATTTGTAGTTATAGTGAATTTCAATTATATGGTAGTCGTGGTTAGAAAGTTATATATCTACTTTCATGAAGGTGCCAACATCTTAGCGTTTTCCTACAACTGTAAGTTGCTTCATGATGTTCCCGGCATCTTGTCTCTCTCCTGCATGTCCTGTAACTGAGCCATTTTTCCCTTTTCAGGTAATGAGAGTTCATACAGGAACGTAAATACACCGGTAATCCCCCGCAGTTGTATTGTACATGTTCCTAGCATTCTAAATGTGAAACATATATCAGGAGATATCCGGAGGGTTGGAAATGGGATACGTGTGAGCTGAGAGTGTTATTATTGTTGGGTTATCCCTGGAAGGTATTCGCTTTCGAGGTTCCTGAGAGCAAGATGTATGTTCTGAGACATCTTGCTACCTGCAAACCACAAGCGGTGGATGAGCGCCAACTGATATCGTGGGAGCAAGTAACACACTTTAACAGCGCTTGTTAAAGTAGCTCTAAGACTAAGTATTATTAGATTATAGATAGTATATGAGTATATAGTATATAGTATATGAAGTACTAGTAGTATTATGAATGAGTGGTTAACTCGAATTTTCTCCAAAATGAGTTTCTAGTACTAAAGTAAGCGGGATCTTGTTATTTTCGATGTCAGGCATTGTCTTGAAAAGGAGTTATTATTTATATTCCAACTCCATTTCAAACCAAAAACTACGAGGATGATACGATTCCATTCTCTTAATTATTAACACCTAACTCTCTTAGGATTAATTCGACAACCACTTATTCACCGGGGTTGCGGATAAAGTAGACCTGCTATAGCCTTTTCAGAATTTTGTTCACACAGAGGCTAAAATAAATACCGAAGCCTATTTGGAAACACATATTCGGAATAAATAGGAGCCACTCAGACGAACCTGCCCAGATCAAAGATATTAGGATCCTTTGAGCGTGCACCTCCTCCACAATGGCCAGTGCCACACATATCGCGTTACAAACAAGTCCGTCCAGCTTCGCCTCATTATCCGCCAGAACTCTCATCAGAAGCTCATTCACCTTTGATATCCTCTATACATCGCTCCGACCATCCCTGAAATCCTCCCTTCGATCTTGAAACGATATAATAAACTCTGCTGGAAGAGTGATGTTGGAGTTCTTGCGATGAATTCAAATCATATTCTTTGAGAATCAGGCCCCTTGCTTTCGAAATCAATGTTCCGGCAGAAAGTGTGCAATGTGAGCATTAAAACGATTTGTGTTTCTCTATCTATCTTCAGTTTTTTTGTTATATTTGATTGCTTAATGCCTTACAGCACGTGTATTCATATGGGAAACGGGGTACTTATCTGCACTTTCGATGTGCGATAATAATGCTATATACCTAAATGCATTTTTGACTACTGCCATATGCACACGCCTTCTTATTAAAATGAATTATTTAACGTCACTTTATGCTGCTATGGCTAATCGGACGATGCTACATTGGGAGTCCTAAATTTTGCCTATCAAGGGTTTAATCAGGATAGCGATTTTTAACGAGTACCTGACATCTTACAGACCTGGCGGCCACCGTTTAACTTAACTTCAGAAGGGCTCCTTCACGCGTATTTATTCTTTAAAAAATATACTATAAATTACATCAGTACTAGAGTAGAGAAGGTGTGGCGCCATCATAGATCATATATGTACTAAAATACCGTCGCAAACAACAACTCATTAACTCACTATTGAGTGCTTCAATCCTTGCAGAAGCTGGGCCTCCCCAATTTCCCCCAGTCCTCGCGGTATCCAGTGAGGAATAACAATTTTGTGTTGAACTATAAAATCGGTTCCAGTTACTCATTTTTAAATGTAATAGAAATCTCGGTATGTTTTAAGTACCTATAATAAACAACAAAGAAAATGTTTATGGGACTGATATTTGAATAATTCTAACCTATAATTTTTGAATTAGACTTAGGCCTTTTAGAGGTGCCTGAAATTTACTCATGATTGTGGTGGTTAGAACCATAACCTCGTGAGGTAGGTATCCATAATATTCCTCCTATGAGACATCCTTCTACTCTACCCCCTGGTGTAGAATCGAACCTGAAGCAGGAGGCGACCCGGCCTTGAAGAAAGGTGCTGAGTTTTATTGACCCAATGGAGCCAAACCTGTTCCAGTCAACGAACTCTTCTGCCGTTCTGCCATTTCATTCTTTCAATAATTGTTAGCCAGTATATTTATTTATATTCCTACCAGTTTTATCTACTTTGTATAGTTCCATTTTTTTTTTAATTTTCTCTTGTTTCTTCTCTGGTATTCTCGAAAATAAACACTATAACTATTCCTGACTGTGAATATTTTTTTTGGATTACTTGAGTAATATTATTTAGTTTTAAATGAAAAATGGTTGACCGGATAATATTCGAATTATACTTCTTAGGGACAGCGTAAGATGGACAGTTGGTGCAGTCAATGAATTAAAAAAATAAAAATGGCTTATTTTATTGTGCATACCTTTCGGCCTAAGATTTAGTCCTTTGTTAGGGCTGAGAAAAAATAAACAAGAATGAAATGAAAAAAGAAAGTATATAAAAAGTGGAAGAAAATGGTCCGGGTAGAGGTCAATAAATTTATCTGAATATCAAGAAATTTGTATTCAGTATCCAACGTTTCGACGTTTAAGCGAATAGCGGATACACGATATAAGGTAGACATTTAGCTGACCTTTAGGAAGAAAGTGAAAACAAATTATTTTATTAATATATTAAAGTTAAGGAGGGAGAGAGAGAGAGTGAGTGAGAGAGAGAGAGAGAGAGAGAGAGAGAGAGAGAGAGAGTGTGTGTGTGTGAGAGAGAGAGAGTGAGAGAGGGAGAGAGAGAGATAGATAGAGAGAGAGAGAGAGAGAGAGAGAGAGAGAGAGAGAGAGAGTGTGTGTGAGAGAGAAAGAGAGAGAGAGAGAGAGTGAGTGTGTGTGTGTGTGTGTGTGTGTGAGAGAGAGAGAGAGGGAGAGAGAGAGAGAGAGAGAGAGAGAGAGAGAGAGAGAGAGAGAGAGAGAGAGAGAGACAGAGAGAGAATAACAGAAGGAACTGATCTGTTGGGGCAACAAAGGCTTTGCAGCTGTAGCTGTTGTATTTGTTGCAACAATACAACGCCACTAGCTACCTCTTGTATCTCTCTACGGCTCCTACATCATCTTTAAGGATCTCTTCCGCTTCTATGTATTGAAAAGGATTTTACATTAATTTAAAATGTATATTAGTGCTAGGGACATAAATACTGTGTAAAAAAGTACAGGGTACTTTAAATAAATATATAAGATCTATGTTTTCTATGGCCTCCCATAGTATATTCTATATCCATTATCCTATACTATCAGAATATTTTTACTTGTATGTATATTTAAAATTTTTTTTCTCAGCGTTTAATTAGGGAGGAAAAAATTTAGTAGATCTTCCACAAATCTAAATCGAAATATAACACACATATACTGTTGTACAATTTAAAATTTGTTGAGCTATCTGTCGTATATGCAAGAAACATCTCTGCATTCTTCTAAATATATATATATTTTAGTTCTCATCACTTTTGATTAATTAATAATGTGTTAGATATATAACCTCATTTGTTCTAAATGATACATGGTGGCTATTACTTAGCCCGGGGACAGGTGGATTTAGCCGGACACGGTAAGGAATGACGCGGAGTGCTCGAGTGGCAATTAGGGAGAAGAATTGTTGACCTCATTCTTCTCCTCCTGGGAGTGAGAAGGAGGGAGAGAGAGCGATGAGGAGGGAGGAGGCACTTATATTTCAGTCTTATAATTGCGACCCCTGCCAGCTCCTCATCACAAAGCCCTCCGTGTGTCTTCCATTACCAGCGGTTAACCTGTGCTAGTTGGCTATAGAACTTGTGTAGTTACGTTATACATCGTAAATAAAGTTTACTTAAATAAATAATTAGGGATCGGAGTGGCTCAGTGGTAGAGCACTGAGTTCCTGTTCCGAAGGTGGTGTGTTCAAATCCCGCTCGCTGGCAGGCTTTTATTTAATCTGTTAGCAGCAGGAGATGGATCATATGGGATCTAGGACCCTCCTGGGGCTCACCCAACCTCTATAAAGTGGGTACCCAAAATAAGGGCGGGGGGAAATCTGGCGTTTTTGTCAGGGGTTACAGTCAAAGATGACACAAAATAAAAATGACTTGTTTTATAGTGCCAACGTTTCGACCTATGTAGCCCATCTTCAAGGCTAGGAAAGAGAAAGAAAATTACCATATAAAACATAAATTCTGTTATTCTTCCTTGCTACTGCAATGTTTTATACATATAGTTATTTTCTGTCTCTTTCCTAGCCCTGAATAAGACCTTAATCTTAGGCCGAAACTTTGGGACAACTAGCAAAGAAGTTCCGCTTATGTTGTGCTATCTTTGACTGCACCCCCTCACCAATTATATCCATCATCAGAATTATTCAGTCAACTATTTTTCAACTCAATGACGATTTTACCTACTACACTAGCTTTAAGGGAGTGATTTCGTAGTGCAGTGAGTTGGTTTGCTGAAGGTGAGTAGATTAAATCCAGTTGTAGGAGATAAATTATGTAGTCTGTTTATATTAATGGATGAACAATGGATTACAATGGATGAACCCTGTCGGGTCTACTCTCCTTGGGTCTACTCACCCTCTATAAGGTGGTTATCCTTAATTGGGCGAAACCAGGCGTTTTAGCGTCAGTTCGGATACCTCGATCTGTTTAATACTTTCAAAACGTTAAAAAAAATGCCAATATATAAATTGGAAGGTAACATCGTGAAAAAATTTAAGTATGTTTAAATGCTGAATTCCTCAGTGAATTTATTCGCCTGAAAGAAATTAGGTACAACGTTTCGCTTGTTATCATAATTTTTGAATCTAGTTTGAAAGTCATTTCAATAATGGTGTAAATATTTTAGGCCAAGATAAAACGGCATATTTCCCAAGGCTCGTATAATTGATCTCATTGAAGATATTTGAATTATACAAGGGACGAGGAAGACGCCAGAACGAAGCGCCCTCTGGTACTTGGGTCACAGTTTTCCTTTAGTTAGTTAAGTTGATGACGTTGGGGTTGAAATGACTTAAATAAGCCGAGAACTTGGGCAGACTTCAGCTAAGGAGTTGGTCGGATCCTGCCAGGACAACCAGGACACTTTCCTTAGGCCCACTCCACAGCTCCTGAATTAGCCAGCGGATTATTCCGATCCTTCTTTCGGATATTGTTGCCCGGCTCCAATACAGGATTGATCGGGTTCGATTCTCGTCTACTGTTGATTAGGTTACATCATTATATACAGTAAAAATAATCTATAATACACAACACAGGCCAACAAAAAATATTTTTTTAAAAACTTTTTTAACTTTAATAGGTTATCTTTATAGATTTTTATGAGCTGAATCTAAATTTGGCCTTGGTTTTTTTGTATCACCCATAGTTTTTCAGCAATATGCGCTGTATTATATAGTATAAGGAGTGGAACCCTGGAATTGCTCTATACTTTCTTTCTCTTTTTTCTTTGAAGCTTCTTGTGTAACTTGTTCTTCGATGACTCGCTTGTTGAACTTAACGGTGAAGTGACCAACAGAAGTCCCCCATAATGTTGGTGTTCCAGCGGCCCTGGTAGCGTTTTTCCATCACTTTAACGTCCTGGTGAAAACGCTCCCCTTGCTCCCACTAACATCTCCCAAATTGCCCGGGAAGTAATCATGGTGGCTGTTCAAAAAGTGAACTTTCAGGCTCATCAAACATCCTATCTTTTTAAACTTCTGAAACATGTTAGCTGGAAAAGAAACATACTCTGGGTCTTTTTCATTTCCTAAGAACTTTGTAACGTCTTGCTTGAATGATACCCATGCTTCTTTCTAATTTAAGGTCATTCTTTCAAAGTTAAAATCAAACATCATTTTTCTTATGTCAGGTTCCTACAAAGAATTCTTCTTTTAGTTTAGCTTCTAAACTTTTGGCAGAGATACTTGAAACATGGTCCATCTTTAGGCAAAGCCTTTACCAATGGTTTCATGAGGCCTAACTTTGTATGTAGAGGTGGTTTTTTGTATCTACAAGGTTTTTGCGTAAACTTGGCTCCCTCCATCTTATTGGAACAGCAACTTTAAAGGGTTTTTTTCTCCTTTTTCGATTATTTTCTTAGATCTTCGACACATACATGACATATTATGCGGGGCCCAAGATTTATCCTTATCACCAAGTTTAGTTCCAAAGTATGATAGATAAACATTTTTGACAAAGTCTGTAATGTTTCTTTGGTGGTTTTTAATCTTAAACTCGCCACAAATATAACAAAAACTGCAGAGTTTTTACCACCGCGATTAGACATTGTACTGAGCACATGTACAGGAAACGTGAAAGTGAGGTTGGGTTGACAGTAAACAAAACTTCAGGTTTAACAGAAAAAATAATCAACCTTTTTTAGCCTGCAAATGTGTTTCAGCAGTGCTACCAACTTCACCCACATCAATAGACCTAGTTTTTCAGTTATTATTTTAAATATTAAAGCTGTTCAATTCTTTAAAAATCGCTTAATTTTATAAACTTAACTATAAAATGTGAAGAAATAGTGGGTGATACAGCTTTTTTAATATTATGTTTGGATTCAGCACCCTAAAAACTATAGGAATAAGGTATTTTCAGTACAAAAGTTTTTTCATCGTCGGCCTGTGTAATTTTTATCCTCCTGTGATAAAAATGATAACTCATTCTCTTAGGTCTATATCCTCTTTGATTCTCCTTGTACAATTACAGTAAAATTAGGTTTCAGAATCTAAAATAAATCTAAGTTTATTTTATTAAGTAAAATATATATAATTAAAACAAATGGAATGGAACATGAGATTAGATCGAAAACTGAATGGAAAAGAAATTCTCTCGGAACGAAAATGCTTACAATTTTCTAAACCGTTCCGATAGTGGAACAGTTCCTTGAGTTCAATTCGTTCAGTTGTTGGAACTGTTTCCTGGAACTTTCCTCCCGTAACGGGTCATCCCTAATTTCCTATATTTTTATTATAACCATTAATTTACTAGAGAATTTATGTTTTATTCAGCCAACACTCATAACAAAAGTCTTTCCATATAAAATGTTCAACTGGAACATGGAGTGTGCTTCTTTCTTGTGTAGAAATGGCCAATCCTTATTTCGATTCTCTAATTCGTGATATTGGCCCTGGAGTCAAGTTTGTATGTAAGGAACAAATGGGACATCGAGGTCATTATGGATTACATTGCACGTAATAAAGTAAGGAGCATTCAGGATTTCAAGATCCGCGAGGAACATTAGCAGATAAAATAGGATATAGAATTGCTTGTCGTTTTCATGTAAACTACCTGAAAATTTATGACTAAATTTAAAGCTTTATGGCTGTGCATAAAAACATTTTAGGATGTTTATAATTATTGTTAAAATTGATTACAATTCATTGTTACAGGTTTGTTAATGTTTAAATGTAAATGGATATTTGTGGGCTGAATAAAAACTTTTTATTAAATTCTTACTTCCCCAAACCTACCTGTTGTTAAATTTTATTGTTAATGTTATCTTTCCCTATTAACAGTTATAGTTGCGGTATGTTTGCTATAAAGATTAATATCTTACGCCAGTGTTCTCTCCACGGTATGCCGGGAGATATATGAATCATCAACTACCACAGTTATGTATTTCGATAGAGAACTATGCTTTTTAAAAATATTTATTTGGAAGAACACAACATAACAATAATTAAACGGGCATAGTGACAGACTGCGACTTAGAATAGACTGACTGTTGTTATTTTGAGGGATCTATATATACTAGCCTAAAGATAAACAATTAAATAATAATAAGAACATAGTACAATGCGATAAGGCTATAATCCTAGGCTTCTAATCCTATATGTCTTACCATAACCCACGTTTACTGCCTCTGTTGGTTACCCTTCAATTTGTTTCTCATTAGTCTGAAGAAATTACGGTTGGAGATATGGAAGACGTCGAAGATGAAGATAAGGTTTTTGGTTTGGGGGGGGCGCTGGAATTAAAATTTATGAATAGATATTTAGCCTCTTCTACCATCTGTGTCCTCGCCGCGGTGCCGTTCTGGCCGAATTTAAATGGAAATTCAGATTTACATCTTAGCTTCGCGTCTAATGGAGTTGAGGGCGGGGGAAGACTGCGTCGTGTCGTTTAATGATGAGGGGGGGGGGTAATGGCGATCAAAAGGAGTCGTCGTAGGTGAGTCGGTATGTAGGGCTGATTGGGAAGCTACGTCGGTATGTAGAGCTGATAAGGTACGTCGATAAGTAGGACTTATAAGGTAGGTCGGTATGTAGAGCTGATAAGGTACGTCGATAAGTAGGACTTATAAGGTAGGTCGGTATGTAGAGCTGATAAGGTACGTCGATAAGTAGGACTTATAAGGTAGGTCGGTATGTAGAGCTGATAAGGTACGTCGATAAGTAGGACTTATAAGGTAGGTCGGTATGTAGAGCTGATAAGGTACGTCGATAAGTAGGACTGATAAGGTAGGTCGGTATATAGGGCTGATTAGGAAGGTACGTCGGTACGTAGAGCTGATAATCCGAGTTTCTTCTTTTCCTTTTTTATTTTTGATTCTAATTATCAATCATTTAACCTCCACACTTCGTTCTAAGCGAATAGTTGTTCGTCATTTAGCTATTGTCGTTGACACAAAGTCAAAGCGGACCCGCATTTTAGGTGCAGATGCTATTTATACTAAACTGAGATAGATGTGCTCTCCGACGGCACATAGAGCTGCCATTCCACTCACCCCAATAAAGGAAATGTTCCTTGACTGATAGATCTATTTGTGACTTGGATCTTGTCATCAGTTCACAAAATTTTCCAGAAGTTAAACCGTCTATAATTGATGCACTAACAAAATATAGTTTAGAGTGCAAATCAGCATCACATAAATTTCTATAACTTTTATACAACGAAAAATATCTGGCACCAGTTCCCGAAGGTTGTCGCTTCGATTTAAGTCACCAAAGTTTAAATTATTCATTCGTCCATTTTTTTTTTTAATATTTTTAAAATAAAACTTTTAGTATGGTCTAGAGTGTACTTCTGGGAAATGGCTAGATTTCGGTAATCATTTCATTGAGAATTTAACGTTTCCCTTAACATTTATAGAAGTTTATAGAAGTATGACATATGTTTGTTGAAACGTTAATTTACTTATGAAATGATTACTTATTAAGTATACACACTTTGAATTACACTATTTTCCCACACTAATAACCACTTGTGGGTAATTGTGACGGTGAGTATTATAAAGGAAACAAACGAAAATTTAAAACTTGTGACCGAACCCTGCGGAACTGATACCGACACATCAAGAAGCTAAGTGAACATACTGCGTTATTAATTAGGAGTACGGAATACAACCATTTGAATTAAGAAATCACCTTTTTATCGTAACCGCAATTGTAACCTATCTTCTTTAGATATTTTCTACAATAAGTTCGAAAAATGACATACTTCGGATATCTTTATAATATAAGGATTATGTAATGTTACTCGTGTTAAGATTGACTAATATGCAACGTTGTGATCTCTGCTTACTCGTTATAATATATCCTTTGTATGGATGTATCTATGGATAGAGAGACAATGGTTTAGTTAATATAGTTAGGCCAGGATATGATTGCCATCGCTGTAATCAATTTGATCCTATATATGTGTATGTAGTCTATATACATATACATGTATGGATGTACAATAGCGTACATAGCGTTATATATAACTACGAAGGCTGGACGGAGTGGTAGGGACGGTAGAGTGGACTATTGTGGTCGTAGCGGTCCGCTTCAGTGTGTCATTACCTTGTCATCTCTCCAGAAACTGTACTGGGAATCAGTTCCGCAGTATGTCGCGTACAGTTAAGTCACTAAAAGTTCATTAATTTTCTTTTTAATATTCTCGAAAATAATTTGATCACTTACAGTTTTTACTCTTTTTTTCATACTAACATTCAGGATTATTTTTATATTCGAGAATATTAAAATGGAAACGAAAGACAAGTTTAAAATTTATTTGAGTTAAATGGAAGCGTCAACTAATTATAATTTTTTATATTCTCGAAAATAAGAATTGTCGTGACTTTCATTCAGTTGAGCAGGTTTATTGAAGTAAAATTCCTCTGAAAATAATTATTAAATTACATGAAACATGTTTTTTTTTATTATATTTATATTTGTCATAGGAGAAATATTGCTTTAATAAAGTTATTTGATTATTTCAATTAAGAATAAAAATTTTCTTTTTGTTTATATTGACCATAGTTATTAAAATCGTCTTCAGCACTAGAGCATGCAAGTGATTTCTTTCAGACATCCACAATATATTCTTTAGAGAAAACATTCTCAAACTACTCATAATTTTCGCACGGTTTTGGAAAACGGAACCATTTTGGGTCCCAGATAATTGTTTGGGGACAACGGGACAGGTGGCCAAGAAAAGGGGCAGTCCCGTTCAAAACGGGACGTATGGTCACTTTAGTAACAGTCGACTTTTTAAATATTTAATATTTCCTTTTTGATTAGTCAACATTTCCTGACAAATTAAACCATGTGTAATCATTTTTAACATTATTATTACTACGTATCATAAAATTGAATCATTAAATAAAATATCGTTTAAATAATAATATAATATGTTTGGTTTCTTAACTTGGAGCATTGGACTCGACAGGTTCTTGGTTTCTACTCAGTATATTGTAAAAGTAATTTTTATAAAAAAAAAAAATCAATGCTGTTGACTCCTTTAAGACGTTGCACACAATAGAGACTGATTTTTAATTTAAATGGAATACATTGATTTCAAAAATAAAAAAAGCTAGGTTCTTTCCCAATATCTCGATTTTATGTTATTTCCGTACAGTTAACTATGATTAAAAATGTCTTATAACCAATAAATTATTAATTTTTTATCTATTTTTTTTCCCGTCAGTATTTCCGGAAATATTATTAGAAACATTCTGGTGAGAATATAATGTAATTTCAAATGTTATAACATAGGTTGTAAATGCTGGACCTGGTTTTGATTTTATATTTATTTTTATTACTAACTTATTATTGGTCATTGTAACTTCTTATTGATTTTCTCATTTCCAGGTGGGGTCACCATAGCGAGAAATGGTATGAAGGAGCCAGAAATCATCGGAGATTCGGTAAGTTTTGTTTCATTTTTTTTGTAATGCTTATTGCAGGACTAAAGAATATTTCCACAGCCCCTGTGAATAAGTGGCTAAGTCGGATTTTGTCCAGAGAGAGTTAACTCCTTTCAGATAAATCATGGATCTCATCATTTTCGTAGTTTTTGGCTTGAAATGGAGTTGTAATATAAGCAACAACTCCTTTTCTAGCCAATGCCTCACTGGCCATTCTGGCCATTCTGCCAATGCCCTTATTCACTATTAATATAACTCGATTCCACTTACTTGAGTACAATAAACTCATTTTGGAGAAAATTAGATATAACCATTTATTCACCGGGGTTGTGGATATATGGTTAAATTAAAATTATGAAATATAATTTGATAATGTTTTCTATTTAGGGGTTAATTAATATGTATTTTGGGTGCATATATATTATATACCAGGGAGCGGAGTGGCTCAGTGGTATAGCACTGAGTTCCCATGCCGGAAACCCTGGTTCAAATCCCGCTACAGGGAAGACATTTACGATTATTTAGTCTGTTTGCAGCTGTAGATGGATCATATAGGATCTAGGACCCTCCTGGGGCTCACCCAGCCTCTATAAAATATTATAAAAATAGGGAACGCGAAATAAGGAGCGAAAATCTGGCGGTTGAGCGTGACTCAAGGCCTTGGGTCACATCCTTGCAGAACCGTTGTCCATGAAAGTGTACAGTCTCTACTGCCTAGAACCCCAGACCCGTTCACGGGTACCTGTGACACTGTACCTGTAGTGGTACAGGTTATATATATATATATATATATATATATATATACTTATATATAAATAAAAACACATCACTCATTTATCAGTTAGAAAATTTTAATCTGAAAAGTGGGTATGTTATTTCCGATTTTTCGGGAATTGTAAGGATATAAGGTGATTGAACATAAGGGATTTGATTGATAGATTATTGCTAGATATGAAGATATGAAGGTTGATAGATTATTGCAACGACGAATGGAAGAAGGTATTCCCGTTGATGAAATGGTAAGAGATGGGCATATTTCTTGTTAGGGGAAAATAATTTTGAAAATAATAATTATGATGTAATTTTATATATGTATATATAATAAGAATAATTAAATAATTATGAGAATAATAATGGGATATTAAAGTGTGGAGTCTCCGTTACAATCTATCCTTCATACGGCTTTTACAATATTAAATTGTAACTAAAAACTATATATATATATATATATTTATCATTATTAAAGGGCTATATGTTACCGTTAGATTGTGGTATCCTTCTCAATGACACAGAGAAAGCTGCGATAGGAGCTCGCAGATGACAAACCGGGGAAGATTTATTGGCTAGGATATTTGCCAATATTGGGTTGCGATGTCGTGTTTTTTTTTTTACCTCTTTTAGCAGGCGCCATGGATAGCCTTAGCAGGCTGTAGTCTCCGCATATTTCTGCTTTCAAACTAAATTTATTGCTAGGTAGTATTAATATTTTGGACCAATATCACACTCAACTGGTTTCTCGGAATTATTGGAAGATAAATAAGCAATATTATGAAACATCAATTAACTAATGTTGTAGATAAATAAAATCAAGAATACTTTAGAATTCTTTTGGTGTTTACATTTTTTGGTTTCATGATTTGCTAAATTAGCCAATATCTATAAGCGAGTACTCTAATTTGGGGAAAGCGGTTAGGCCTGGTCTTGGACAAATCAGCTCCTTTCACAACCGTTACTCTGGAAACAAAACAATCTCTACCACTTTTGAACCCAAGACCCTTCAAGGGTTGTAGTGGTACAGGTATTTTTTGTTAGCGTGTTTATAAATATTTAAGAAGTGGCCAATTTAAAAAACTTGTGGTAAAGCTAGCTATCTTTATATGTTATCTTTTTAATTTGATATTCATTTAGTTTTTATTTGTGCTTATGTATTTATCCACACATGCTAAGAACAATCAACTGATTTCCTGACTGCCAAACATTTAGGTTCAATTTTCGTATTCGAGTAAGTGTTAATTTATATGTGTCAAGTTTAACGTAATTCTGTAAAAAAACAAAAACATTTTTACAGCCTTTTTAAATGTTTTGTCTCTTTGTTTGCCCTTGTTTGGATGAAAAATACGTATCAGGCGAAGAGGCTGAGAAACGATTATTATTATAATTATTTTAGAACTTTTATTAATTCAACTAAATTCTTAAGTTGTAGCATTTAGTTTAGTGAAAATAAACTTACTCTCATCTTCAGTTGGCTTATCTGTCATTTCGTGCATCGTAAAGAAGTAAGTTAGAATATGCCCTGCACGAATCTTTAAAAAATCTGATGAGTCCTCTACGTGAAAACAAATTTTCAAATGGGCAAGACGTAAGTGGGAGAATTCCATTACTTTTTTTTTTAATTTAGTAAGAATCCTGCCCTGTTTACGTGATATAATTCAAAGTCAGAAATACGAGTTGGTCATGGCCGTAGCCCCGAGGAGATAGATCCGCTAATTGCTTGAGCAGAGTGTAGGCGTCCAAATTAATGATGATTACCTGTTGAGGGTGTTGGGGTTGATGATGGATGATGGCGGATCGTTGACTTTAGGGATCATACATTACCCTAAGTCCTTAGCTTGGTTTGTTTTAAATAAATACGTTTGTAAATATTGTGACAGGAAGAAAAAGGTATAACATGGCATAATAAAATTTACTGACTGGTTAGGACTTTACCATTTGGTTTACAGTAGTGAAACTATTTTTGATCGTTAATTACTTCCAATTATATATGTGCAGAATATTAATGGGGATGTAAACAAATAAATTAATGAAAACAAATAAAATAAAAGAGAGGACATGAACATTTTGTACGCCGATCTAATTATAAATCAGTAATTCGTGATTAGAATTTTAAATATGGGTGTACTTCTTCATGGAACATTAAATTATTGATTACTAATAATTACATATTAAATTATTGATTACTAATAATTACATATTAAAAAAGGAGAACTAATATGGAGAAATTGATGATAGGTAAATTTAAGTTGGATTTGTAAATATTAATTTTGTGTCAAGAAATAAAAAGCAGTCTTTAGTATTCCGTTGAGTATCATTTCTGATTATATAGAAAACGTATATGTTATTTCCATGTATATAAAAATGTTGAATATTAAATTTTAAAATATAACCTTAAGCTATTTTGGAGATTCAGTGTGCAAATCCGGCAGTGGCAGGTAAATTGTTTGATTTTTTAGCAGCCACGGATGGATTCGGTAGGATCTACCGACCCTCCAGGGGCTCACTCAACCTCCATAATATGGATACCCTTAATACGGGGAAAACATCTTCGAAATCGCCTCTTAGCGAAGCTGTTAGCTTAGAAAAAGCACAATCTGAACCCAAAATAACCCCGTGGGTTATGATGGGTTAGGTTTTGGAATAAATAAACTATACTATTTAACTTTGAAGAGAAAAGATATGTCCAGGATCCGTTCTCTTCATAAACATGGGAGACCCGGGTTCGAATCCCGGTCCTGGACCTATATTTTCTCTTCAAAATAAAATATTTAAAAATTATAATCATTATAAAAATAAATAAAATAAAATAAATTATATTTACTATTTTACTTAGCCATAGGACTAGAGAACATAATATATAAAGGACTGTTAGATGTTGAACGAGTAATAAATTGATCTCTCGGACACAAAGTCCTTGGAAGAAAGAGGGAAAGAAGTTATTGTATGGTAAAGCCGCGACAATCGGAACGCCTACACTCCGTCAAAACATTCCAATGGAGCCATTAGCTGGAGCGACAATGGAATGATCGCTCATCAATAAGCAAATCGCTGGGTGTGCCCATTCTAATCTTATCGTTCTGTATCCTCGGCCGTTCCTTTGTCGTGTCATATGCTAGAGAAAGGTTGTAGGGAAAAGAAATTGAATTTATGTTAAAAGGAACAACCATTTCTAACGAGCCATAATAAGAACAGGAAAGGGGGAGATTGGAAAGTAAATTAAGGCGAACAACAAAGACCCAGTTTGTCAAGTATCCATAAGAACGATATCCCAACCTAACTTATAAGTTTAGGTACCTGCCTTACATATTAAAGAATGTGCAACACATGAAGTGTCTGAGGTCACGTGACAGAGACAGTACTATTTGTTGGGGAACATTTGTCCTAGATCACGTTCAACCGCTAGATTTCCCCCTATTTTTTGTACCCACTTTGTAGAAGCCGAGTGGGTCCCTGGAGTCTCCCCAATCCCATAGGATCCATCCCCTGTTAACATTTAAATAATCGATCAGCCAAAGCCGTATTTGAACCCGTGACCTTCGACACGGCAACATAGCGCCCTACCACTGAGCTAACTAGCACTCTAAATATATATATATATAGTCCAATAAATCGCTATCAATGAGTTTTTTTATTTATTTTTCACTTAATTACCTTTTTAAGACCACGGGAGTATCACTGCTTTTCTTTTCTCACTATCGTCTTTCTTTTTTCCCAGTATTTTCTCAGAACTCTCTGCGTGCCTTTGCTTCCATTCTTCCGACCACGCGATACCATTCCGTTTCCTTTACTTTCCACAATAACCATGGTTTCTTTCAGATGGTTCTCTATCTGGGCAATCTTAGATATTTTTAAGTTTTGTTTCACATGCCCTCCTACGCTCTTGTATTCACGGATTTTGTTGAATATTCCCTTGTTAAGTTTCCCTCGGTCCATTTTTACCATGTGCCTGTAGAATCTTAGTCTTCTGATTCTTATTTCGATTTCTAGGTCTTTCTTCACCCTTTATATTTCCTGGTTGAATCTTAATCTGTAACCTTCCCGTGTTTTCTCGGGCCCATAGATTCTCCTCAGGATCCTTCCTGTATGATTTTTATATACAGTAAGATTTATTTATTATATAAAAAAATCAAATTTTCCTCGGGCTCTCGGCCGTATGGATTTCTAGAAACACCTGAACCATACATTTTTAGAAACGGAAAAGAGTTGATTTCGAGCACTGTTGCCTTGTAACTTCACTGTTGAAAAAGCTTGTACCTCTACAACCTGCCTGGGGTTCAGTACATGGTAGACACTGTACAGTTTCATGGGCAAAGCTTGTGCAGGGAGATGATTTATCCTAGATGACACACAACTGCCAGATTTTCCCCCTTATTTTGGCTACCCACTTTCACCAAGAGGATGGGTGAACCCCAGGGCGGTCCTAGATCCTCTCATAAGATCCATCTCCGGCCGCTATCATATTAAATAAAATACTTGCCATCAGAGGGATTTTTACCAGGAGTTTCTGAAAGGCAACTCAGTGCTCTACCTCTGATACTCACTCCGCTCCCACTGGTGACTTACAGTTGAGTAACTTTACAAAATGGTGGAAGTTTGGCCAGTCTTGATAGAGCTTTAATACTTTTCTCTTCAGACATTTATGTATAAAATTATTTTTTTACGAGCAATACTGTATTTATATATTTCATAGAAGAGAAAATAATTAGTATGACGGTCAACATTATAAAATAGTTACAACAAATTATTTATAAAGAAAATTTCGGTCTACGAGGCTGGTTATATCATGGCAGGTTATATCATAGTATGACATGTCAGAATGGTTGAAATACTTTATTTTTTAATCGTTTATTTCCTTGTATTGTGTGTGTATTGCTATTTTTGCCTTAATTTTATACATAATATTTTCCTAAAAATCTATAACAGGATTTTAATTATAGCAAGAACGTGCTATAAGGCAGACTGTAGCCTTGAGGTCACATGAGGGGAGAATTAAGTGTTTAAATAACCGTGACGAATGGTAATGGCCTCGGGTAACTGCTCCGGCTAGGTAACTAGTTCACCACAGGTAACCAGTTCCTTCCTTATCTAAGATTTATATTAAGGGCACCTTCCCTTATCAACCCCGTGCCCTACGCAATAATTTAACACTAGGATTTAGGGCGGTCTAGAAGGCCGTTAATTGTTTCAGGATTATTTTACCTGTTCTGCTTTAATTTCCTTTCGAAGTCGTATATAAGGGATATGTTCGAGAAATATTGAACTACTGAAATATCAATATTAAAAGTTTTTAACCAATATTATCCAAAATCAAGGGGAGCGCAGTAGCTCAGTGGTAGAGCTCTGAGTTACCATGCCGAAGGTCCTGGGTTCAAATCACGCTGCTGGCAGCCTCTATAAAGTGGGTACCCAAAATAAGAGGGAAAATCTGGAGGTTGAGCGTGATCTCGGACAAATCACCTCCCTGCATAACTTTAAAAAATAAATAAAGACTGATTCGACTTACAAATAGTCGGATGAACTTGTATCTTGTATGTATTTTGAGTCAAAAAAAGTACATATTATCATATTAAAATTTGTCAATTAACCAAAATATTACATTTTGGAATGAAAGATGAGAAAAACTATATCAAAGATTCTGAGTATCTTTTTACGTTTTGAAAATCTATGTTAGGTTTCGACCCACAGAATCATTTGGTATCAAAATTTCTGATTTTTCAATTTTTTAACATACAAGCTTGTAATATTAAGTTAGCGAATTATTAGGAAATTGCATGTCAATATTTCATCTTTTCTTCTTTTTTTCAGTCATAAATAACTTAATTCATAGCAATGTATATGTGTGTGTATGTATACATGTATATAATAATTTAAAAGGAGCAAAATCATAAAATTATTATAATTCTTGCAATTCACTGTCGTAGCAGTACTGTAAGGTTATAATATATTTAATATGTCATATATTAAATCTATTCTATCCTTGGTTGTAGCGTAATTCTATACATGGAAGTATAATAAAACAAATATATAATTTAGTATTTGTAACATTAGTTAACTAGCGACTGCTGTATGCACGAAGCGTTGGTGGGAGGATATAGTTAAGAGTGATTAAATTGAGTTAGGGTGGTAATCGATAGAAAGAAGTTAGTTAACATCTATTGGTGTGGTATCGGAATCGTACCTGCGGGTTCGCTAAGCATTTATTTAATTATTATTAACACATTAATGACATATTTGCTTCTTAAATAGGCAAGATACTGAAACATATATTTATTTAAAATGTAATTATTTTTTATATTGCTAATTAAATGTTTAAAATTTTATTTAATATTTAAAACACCATAATAAGCATTCTTATATCAAACGCTTTCAGACAGATAAATAGATACAAATATAAGTAATAACGATTTAGGATATAACGATATATTAATGACTGCAATAAGATGGAGCAGTAGAGAAGGACAGAGGAGGACCAATCAGATGGCAGCATTCTCTCTAATGTGCTCTATCTGAAAACATCAGCTCTCACAAGTTACTAACTATTTGCTTATATTTAGTCTTCTTCCGGTCGTGGTCGGTGACGGCTGTGTGCTTGTCCTGTGAATTTTATTTAAATTACTATGGAATTTTCGTTCATTAAATTAATTGAAGAATATTATTTAATCAATTCAAACTTTATTTATCATATGTAGTTAATCGATTCATTGGTTCATTCTAGTGCTCTGATCAATCTCAAGAATGAAGGATGATTGAAAAAAGTTACGATTTCTTATTTTGTGAGTAGAGATTGGTATGGGTGCTATCCAAAGGCGGATCCAGGATTTTGTTTCTGGGGGGGGCACATCAACAAAAAAAATCAACAATAACTTAGAAATAAACTTGTTGTGTCTATAAAAAGATATCAAAGGTTTATTAAAGTATCAAGACAATAGTTTCACTCATGTTCTTTCTGTTATTTTCCCAACTATGATCATGTGATTTGCCTATACTTGTGTAATATAATGGATTCTCCACAGTACACAAATAACTGTCGAGGGAGTGGGGGGCACGTGACCCCCCTCTAAATCCGCCTTTAGGTTCGCTAAGCCATTTAATATTGTTATTATTAAAATCCTTTTTAAAATATTCCGCCTGTCATTCAAAATTCCAGTGTAACGTGTGCTAGTTTAGTATTGAATGAAGTTAAGGGGTTGAATATAAGTTCAAAAGAAGTTCTAGAGCTGTTCAAGATTTAACCAAAGTGTGGTGTTGTTCCGCAGGTTGTCGCTTCCAGTTGAGTTACAAGTTTTAACTTTTTATTAATTTCATTTTATAATTCTCGAAAATAAAAATAATAATTTTATTACTGACTTCATACATTAACTATTATTTATACAATCTATTATAAAGATCAAAGAACCACTGATGTACACATACTGCTTATGTTAGGTTATATCATATATACTTCGAAATGTTTATTGACATTTTTATTTCTTGATGAAATGACTACCGAAATCTAATCATTTTTCATAATTACATTCTTTACTTCATACTAAAACTTAGGATTATTTATATTTTCAAGAATATTAAAAAGGCAACGAATGCAGTGTTAAAACTTGTGACTCAACTCGAAGTAATTACTCAACCTGCGGAGTAATTACTCAAAATATTATATATATATATATATATATAATATTAGTCTATAAAGCGGAAATTATATATTATAAATACGAGTATAAGTATGGTGAAACTAAAAGTGCCATTGATATCTTAACACACTTTTAGGAATTACATATGGTTTGATATAATTCACCTGAACCAAACAACATTAATCACCTCACTGCCTTCGCCTATTACAATAATAATATCATGATATAATAATATATAGGTCAGTTATAATCGGTTATATTAATTATATCAGTGTTCGGGAGGAGGAGGCTAATATTTGTAATTGTAATCATCACTCGCCTGTAATTGGAGTAGCTAATGAATGGATCGGTTCCATCCTTCACATGAATGAGCTCGGGTACTCAGTTTGTTTGATTAACTTTACCTGATTTCTTGAATGTGATCTTGTTATCGAAAATATTATCTATAAGGTCATAATTATTACAGGGGAATTTATTATTTAAAAAAAAAATGGTATCTGGATGGTATTCACAATATTTTATTTGAAACCTTCAACCATTCATGAAGTCATTTGTCATTGCGGAAAGATTAGTTTGTTTAGGGATAGCCTAAACCTACTTAACCTATTGAAAGGTTACACCTTAACCACTCTCATGGCTGAGGTCATTAGGAGGAGACTTAAAAGAACGTGGTTGACCTGTGGTTTATTAGTTAACATTACAAGCCCAAGGTCGCGGGTTCGCAGTAAAAAATTCTTACTTTTGCCGTCCTTCGGAAGAGACTTAAAATGGGGGTCCTGAGCCTATTCAGTTTCAGTCACCCGTTAAAAATCCCTATCCTAATTAATACCTGGACCTGTATAACCAAATTTCAGTTCTCCCACTGTAGCATCGTCCGATTAGCCATTGTAGCGTAAAGTGACGTTAAATGAACAAATAAATTGAACAGGTTAAAAGGAAATGCTATCATAAAATATATTTTTTTTTTATTATTTATTTATTGATATTTACAGTAATATAACAAGTAAATTGGCTGAGTGATTCATAATGACATGATATAATGACAATTAGAGAAACTACCCACTGGTAGTACTCAAATCGCATGTTCAACTAAGAAGGTCACGTGGCCATCTTCTTCTCAGACGCCTCGGAGGATTATCGGGAATCGAAGAGGAAGCTAAGTTTGAAACTAGAGGGTTTGAGTGGAAATGAAGTTTGTTATGAAAGGATAGATACCGGTATCTATGATACCAGATCAGCAACAAATGGGACATTAAGGTCGTTATGGATGACTATATTCTTAACAAAATAAGGAGTGTTGAGGATTTTACGAAGGATTTTGGATTGTAGGGATTGGATACGAGAAGAATTCGATGGCTTAGTGGAGCCCCAAAGCTCTACTCCGTAAGTCCAAATAGGTCGTATGATGGTCATGTAGATGAGTCTTTTGTAATTAATTGGGAGCTTAGAGCGTTTGTCTAGTAAGTGTTGAAGAAGCCTGAAACGTCGAGCGGTTTTTGTCTTTTCAGTCTTGTATAAGGATTCCTGGTTAATAGTTTGTCGAGATGCAACCCTAAGTATCGGATCTGTTCTACAGGCACCAGTGGGATATTGTTAAAGGTTACTGGAGGCCAGGAAGTCATTGGTTTACGACGTAAGGTAAAAGTGATTTGATGGGATTTTTGAGAATTTATTTTAATTCTCCAGTTCTGGCACCATTCTTCAAGATCAGTGATATGGGATTGGAGGCTTTGGGATACAATAACTGGATTGGTATTGACTGATAATACACATGTATCATCAGCATACGTGGTAAGGATAGTATTAGGATGAGTTGGGATGTCAGCTGTATAAACTGTATAAAGGATTGGGCCAAGGATACTACCTTGAGGATCATAAAATAAGAAATCAAATCCTGCATTTTGTTTTATTTTTATTTTACTGACCGCCAATCTCATGATGGTCATTTTTTTTTTTTTAATTGACAGGCGTAGATTGAAATATAATGAAAAAGATATCGGATAAACCTTGTTATTAATTGGATTGGATTGCCGTTCCGGCTGTGGTATTTAATCTTTTAACAGCCGTGTATCAACCCTCTGGGATTTGGAGTTCCCCTTGGGGCTCGACCCGTCTCTTAAAGTGGGTACCTATAATTGAGGGAAACATTAGGTGGTTGGAGTTGATCTAGGGCTAATTATCTCCTATAACCTTTGTCCTAGAAACAGTACATGCTCGACCAGATAATGAACCACTCTTCATGGGATGAAATGGTACAGGTTTTTACTAGAACTTTATTTATTTTTTAAATATAAATCATAAAAAAGTAAATTATAAAAATATAACGGTAATGGAAAAAAGAGTTTTGATATAAAATGTATAAAAATTGACGTAAAATGGGTCCATTTTGGCTGGAAGTGGTGGGATTATTGTGGATAACCCAACCCTTATTCTATAGACGCACTTAGAGATCCCCCTCCAGGACCCTTACAGCGATAAGTACACTCCAACAGCTTGCATCGTCTCCTCACCTTCCTATCCGATCCTGCCTTCTGCCCTCTCAGGGGTCTACTGGCTTCGGTTAGTTAACTTCAAGTTCCTTCTCGGGGTTAATAAGGTTAATTTAATCCTGTTGGTTTTAATGAAAATCGCTTATTTATTCCTTTAATTAAGCGTATCACCGAACTTATGACGCAGGCCTTTTGTTTTTGTATTTTGTAATAATAAGTCGTTATCATTCTGAATTTTCGTGATTTTCGCATTATTTTGTTTTACGAGTTCAAAATCGGCCGGAATCGCTCCTAAAAATAATCTTGAAGTACCAACAAAGTCTAGTGGGAGGGCAGTATAAGTGAATGCACCGTTTGTAATGGCAACCACCTGAGCCATAGCTGGTTCCACAGTTTACGAGAGAGTGACTTGAGCCTTTTGTCGAGGAATCCAACTTTAAGCTTTTTCACCGTCCCAATCGCCTTCAGGTGGTCATCGACGGTTGATTTTCATACTTCGAGTTTCCCTGCCAGTTCTCCAGTGTTCACATTCATAAAAGTCAAAAAGGAGAGGCATTTAAAAAAACAGATAAAATCCTGCATTATTTTACGGATAACCTAATTGATAGAGTAAGTATCGCGGTCCAATATATGCAAAGTTGTTATTATGAGAGTCCAAGTTTCGGTCCAAACATGTCAATCTAACTCAGGGCTAGCTGCTTTGCTAACTAAGATGAGGAGAAAATAGTATTTTTTTAATTTTATTTTATTTTTTTCCCAAATTGGGATGGTATTGGTATATTCCATACAGCCATATCTGAATCAACAAAAATATCGTATGCATTTATGTGTATGTATATGTATGTATATATATGTATGTGTGTATGTGTGGGTGTATATGTGTATATATGTGTGGAGATTGTATATGTAAATGTGTGATGCAAAAATTTATATAATAAGAAGTACACTTTAAATAATAAATTGTAGCAATACCAACAAAGTGATTGGGCTTGCTGAGAGTATAACTTTCATATGATTCAGATATGGCTGTATGGAATATACCAGTCTGTATGGTATATTCCATACAGCCATATCTGAATCATATAAGAGTTATTCTCTCAGCAAGCCCAATCACTTTGTTGGTATTGCTACAATTTATTATTTAAAGTGTACTTCTTATTATATAAATTTTTGCATCACACATTTACATATACAATCTCCACACATATATACACATATACACCCACACATACACACATACATATATATACATACATATACACATATATACATATACATACACATAAATGCATACGATATTTTTGTTGATTTTTTTCAAATATTATGAAGGTCACAAATTTTTTTAAGGTGATATAATTTTGATATTCCATCATAAACAACTTTTTTTTTTCAAATTTAAATTCTTGAGCATTATTACTCTTTGTTGAGTGTACGCTGGACATTCAAGTATAATATGCTTAAGGGTCTCGTTATGATTACACTTTTCACATTTAGGACTTTGTTTTAGGCCTATCTTACATAAATAACTGTTGCAAATTCCATGATTTGTTCTCAGCCTAATGTAAGTTTTTATTGCATCTTTTCCTATGTTTATATTTGTGAACCACGGTTTTCTAAAAATGTTCGGAAATATCGATTTATAGAACTGCCCGGTGGAGTTGTCCCGATATTGTCTCTGCCAACTTTCTAACTCATCCAATTTAATGATTTTATAATAATCTGTAAACGGTATTTTAGTGTTTACTTGTTGGCCAGTTGTAACTGCTAATTTAGCCATTTTGTCCACTATTTAATTTTCTCGGATCCCCATATGTCCCCAAATCAACAAAAATATAATTGGTTTATTCGCTTTTGTTGCCAGATAATGATATTTTATTATTTCCTTTTGGACATTATTGATATTTTTACTAACAATATTATTTAGTGATAATAATGCACTCTTGCTATGAGTTAAAACAACAAAATTTTGATCTATGGATTGATTGGTGTATTTGACCGCTTCTAAGATGACATATAATTCGGCTGTATGTGATGAAAAACCAGAAAACAATTTATACAGAGAGGAGTGTTTGTACTTAGGAATATAAATCGCACAACCCGATTCATCTTTGATTCTTGAACCATCGGTATAGATATAAACATGGTGGGGCCACTTGTCAGCAAGTAAGGCTTTTATAGTAAGGGCTAGCATGGAATGGTGCAATGAATTTTTACCTACTTATAATTTTATATCAACTTTTTGCAGAAGCATTTCATATTGTAGCTCATATTGAGGATTTTTTCTGAGAAATAAAAAATGTTCTAAACTATATTTGTTTGCTATGGCCGATCGGGCATTGCATTGTAATAATTTTAATGTTTCATTCATAAGTTTAGGTGATAAATGAGATTTTCTACAATTAATTAAGTGATGTATTATATCGATTCTAAATGAAGACACATAAATGTTTAAATATTACCAATTAGCCCGCCGGACTAAATTGGTATTGATAATCCTTAGTTCGCTCAATTATCATGTTTTTTACCTCTTCCTCCTTAACTTTTTCATTCTTGGATATTAAAACAGTATTTAGTGTTTACCGCAAGAAGGGCTTCCGTTAGTAAATTTATTTGTTCGCATTTTTTGGAGGTTATTCCTTTATCTTTGGATATTTTCCTTTATTAGAATTGTCAGTGATAGGTTTTGATGCCACCAAGGGCACAGAAAAGTCCTTAAGGATAGTTTCCCTTAATTCGGAATTCATGTTTTCTTTTTGTGGGCTCGAAATTCTTTGTCTTTTTACCACAATGTTTTTATTTCTTACGTGATTTTTCGAATTAGACCCTGAATTATTTTTAGATTGCTCCAAAGATGGGAAGTCGTCCGGAGTATTTCTCAACGCTACCCGACTCTATGTTTTACCCTCTATTTTAGCCTTAGCCTCGATAAGTGTCAGGTTATAATTGCTCATATGCTCCTTAATATTTTTCTGTTTTGAATATTCTGCACAAAGTTCCTTGGCCAGCGAGGAATGATTCCCATTACAATTAATGCATTTTAATAATGTATTAGGTGGGCATTTATCAGTTTCATGTTTTTCCGAGCATTGCTTACAACGAGTTACAGTGGTTTTAGTGCTGCTGTGCAGTACTATGTCCGTATCGTAAACACGAGTGACATTGTATCACTGATGGGATGAATGGACGGACTTGACACCTAACGTGGTGTATCGAAATATAGCGAGTTAAGAGTTGAGCTCTGAACGTTACCAATACTGACCCAGTAGGCTTATATTCAATGGAATTAGATTCCCTGTTTTTGATTTTTTTATTAAAACGCCTAACATTTACGACTATTTGGGTGTCAGAATATGAAGTTTTTAAATTATCTAGAATTTCTGGTTTCGATAATTCCAAGTCCACATCCCTGATTACTCCCTTTTTTTCTAAGGTAAAATTTGGAATGTAAACTTTAATTTGTTTCGCTTTCAAGTTTTCTGTTGGTATTTTATTATTTTTTTCTAAATTGAAGTTTATTTGAGGAGTTATTGTTTGAGTTTGAGGAGTTATATTGTAGTCCGGTTTACTTATTAATTCGGTTTCCATTTTATTTTCTGTTTGTTCATTGTTTTCTATTGGCAATTGATTGTTTTCATTTCCAATATCCGGAGGAACCTTCTCCCGCCCATCACTAAACAATTAATTAAGTTCAAAAATATATATAACTTAGTGTAACTCTTATCTGAATATCCTGTTGTAGCAGTAGTAAACAATTAGGCCTTACAGCTCCACTAATGAGGCTGTGGGATAAAGGGCCTTCCTGGGGCTCATCCAACCTCTATAAAGGGGGTACCGAAAATAAGGGGGGGAATCTAGCGCTTGAGAGTGATCTAGGATAAATGACCTCCCTCCACAACAGTTGTCCAAAAAACAGTACAGTCTCTACTATGTACTGAACCCCAGATCCTTCTCTGGTTCTAGTGGTACAGGTTCTGTATAAATTCACAACGTTGAAACATGGAAGTTCACAATGAGTGGACTTCCCTTCAAAATCACCAAGAATAGGAATGTGTAAGAACGATTCAGTAGGAGAAAATAAGCTATCCGTGTGATTTCCAGCTCTTAAAGAATTAGGGATCAGATTGTCTCAGATATCAGATTAAGATGATGAGTATAGTAAGGCTGATATGGTAGGGAGGCCAATATTATTTTTATTGTTATTTAGGAGGCAGTTAGTTTCCCTTGAAAGCGTAATCATAGCTCATTAGTACAAAAAGGATGTCTGCAATATTTCGTTTATATATTCTAAGGGCAAATTAATGTGATTGTTTGTTGGATGTGTTGAAAGGCTCCGAGTTGACATTGCCCTTTGATGACCCCGCGGCGGGAGCCAAAGACAAGATGTAGGAAGTAGCTCTAGCCTGAGTCTCGGTCTATATTAAGATAGGGTCTGGTTGGAGGGGGAAGGTCTAGTGTATGGGAAGAGGGCAGTCTAGAGTGTGGCGGTGTGGTGACAGTAAGTGTCGGCTGTGTGTGGCAGTGAGTTGACAGTAGCTGTCGGCTGCGTGGCAGTGAGGTGGGGATAGTTCTACTGTAGAGCAGTCTGGAGATAGCGGTTTAGAGTGCAAGTGTGTGCCTGTTAGGTGTGGAAGTAGTTGTCGGGTGCGTGGAAGTGATGGAGTACGATGGCGATGAGGTGACAGTGATTGTCGACTGCTCCCCTGGGGCCAGGATGGTCCGGGCCCTCAGGTACGCCGGCTACAAGAAGGTCAGTCAAGATATGCTGTGTGGTATATGGTATTAGATGTATGATGGGGCGATCGTAATAGCAATCGTGTACATTGAGTCAAACCTCACCCGAACACTATCTATTTTATTAACCATTTCTGAAATGATTGTCATTTTGGCCCCTGTACAACGGACAAACACTATGTTTTGACCCCTGTACAGCGGACAAACACTAAAAAATACCTGTGTTTTCATTTCTATGGCAGATATTGAACCCTCTGTGCATCCGACGATTATAAAATTTTGATATCTAAACCAAAATGAACTAATCGATTTATTTATTTAGCATCGGATCGAAAAATTACGCATTTTTATAATTCAAACTAGTATTGTAGTCTGGAGAGGCTTCACATTTGTCTAATTTTTTTATAAAAAGCCATTATTCGTTAGCCTATCATGTTATTTTAATTGTCTCAGTATTGGAATGTTAAAACAAAGGTACCGTCTTAATGTCTCATAACAAAAGTAAATGTCTGTGGACAAGATAAGACTTGTGTACAACTATTGAAGTAGCTTCAAAAAGTGATTCTTAATATTTCAAATTAACTCTTTAATACTCTCTAGTAGTACTCAATCGTATCTTATTACAGAATATTAAAAAATATATTTAAAAAATTGTAGTCGCAAACGAAACAAACTACTCATGGCCTAAGGGGTAGTAAAATAGAGAGATGATTAGGCGAAACACGATTCCGGAAAGCAGCATGAAGAATCAATCCTTTATTTCAGAAGCCTACAAGAATTCAAACGAGATTGGCTATAGCTTTGTTTTCATGTCCTGACAGTATTTGTTATGAATGCCAGAAGGTTTTGAAAAGAGGGGGCGTGTATGGGTACAGGAAAGAAGCATGGTGGATATTAGAAGAGAGAATATTTAAGGGAAATATTAGCGATTGGACAGTTAAATGTATCAGCTCTCAGTGGTAGGATCAAGTTTCTTGCGGGGCGGGCGGAGGCTTTAAGTTGAAGGTGTAAACAAAATAGAGGGTGAGAGTTGGGAAGAAATTCGCTACCGGAAAAAACTGTTTCATAAAAATATCTAAAACTTGATGAGCCATAATAATAAAACATGAAACACTGCAATCTATCATGAATGGTCTTGGGTTCATTACATGGTAGAGAATGTTACTACTGTTTCTGAGACAAGGGTTGTGCAGGGAGGTGGTATCCTAGATCACCCTCCACCGCCAGGTTTTCCTCCCAATTAAGGGTCCCTCAGTCCCAGAAGGGTCTGCAAACACCACAGGATCAGTAATGAATAAACTATAATCATCTGTAGTTAACTTGCTAATTCACTAATTCAGTTAGTTTAGTTTGAAATTATTTTTGAGCACGTATCAGTGAAGAAAATACTATAGTGAACAATTTGAAAATGTCGATTCTTAATATTTCGGAGTCGTCCTCATTTGATGGTTGTATGCCTAATATATCGTAATGAAAATATGGTATCAGTTTCAAAAGTCGCTTCGAGTTTAGTCACAAGCTTTTTAATTTTTTTTCTTCGTTTTCTTTTCTATATTCTCGAAAATAAAAAATGATTGTACTAGCTACTGTACTGTAGTAGCTTCTGCTGGGCTGTATTTAGATTAAATAACCGACTTAATAAACTCCTCAGGGTTATCGGGCAAGCAGTGGCCATGACGCGGGACCTTGCAGCCGTGCAGTGGAGATAGTGACCAGCTGGCTGCCCTCTACTGATAAGGAATGTTGATAGCGGCCGTTGGGTCTTAGTGATAATATTGTTAGGGACAATTTACTTAACTACTAAGCCTATTTTATTTTATAATAATTCTGGGTGTGCCTTAAGTTATTGATATCCTTAATAAGTTATGGGTATCCTACTTACATTAATATTTTGTGGTTTAAAAAAAACATTTTTAGTATTTGTAATATTTAAAAAAATGTTTAGTTGTGCGTAGTCAGTGAAAATGTTTGATAAAAACCTGAAATTTTCTATATTTTTTGATCACATATATTTTCACATATCATTTAATGGTGCAGTTATTTTTTTGCTTTCGTTTTTTCACTGCCTAATCACGAGTAGGGGTATTTTATTTTAAGATCATACTTTATATTCATTCCAAGTCGTATTAAAATAAAATGAAAGACATTTCAAATATATTTTTGGTATCAGTTCCACAGACAAAATCGCAGCAAGTATTATCTTTACATTCGTTGCCTTTTTAATAGTTTCGTAAATAAAAATAATCGTGAATGTTGGTATGAAAATAAGAGTAGTTATATGAAATATGTACAATTCGGTAATGGTTTCATCAAGAAATTTACGTTTCAACAAACATGATATAACCTCAAGAGTATGTGTAAGACGGTCCCCATACACGGCCGGTATTACATTGATTTTTATTTTCGAGAATTTTATAAAGGGAGCGACGACCTGCGGAACGGATACAATATTTCTAGTATGATATGATACGTTATGTGATCAAATGTGGACAACTCCAAAATTTAAAAATTTAACTTTTTGACATGTTTCGTTAGGCAATTTAGTCTAGCAAGGCACTTTCCCGCCTTATTTCTCATTGTCTTATTCCTGCTCTGAGCTTAAAGTTTTGGATGGTATAAAATCTTCAAGCCCTGCCCATTGTCTCGAAAACCCAAAGGTGTTTCATGTCGGAGAGCGAAGTTGATATTATGAATTATATAGCGCTTGAACCAGTCACATGGATTTCATTAAATACTATTGCCTGTGAGGCAATGTTGATTTTTCATTTCTTGTTAAGGTCACTATTTATCCTTCATTATTTGTTGTAATATACATATGAGTTAAAGAAATGTTATGTTTGTATGTAAGGTGCATTAGTGAGCAATCTCTGTACGTTGTGGTCGCCGAGTTGATAATGAAATGAGTTGATTTCATTTCCTCACTAGACCCTAATGTTTTGTAAAAAAATCGACCTTAAATTTAGTATTCTTCCATTTCTTTTGCAAAATCTGACGGTCGCTGCTGTTCAGGCCCCAAAATTGTGTAATCAATCAACGATGCCTCGTGTCGTAGACATTTTCCACTATCCTCTATTGATGGAAAAAAAATTACGTCAATTCTTCGAGTAGAATATTTTGATACCATTTGTAGAAATTTATTTGAAATACTTCCGAATGTTTTAGGAACTTCTTTCATAGAATGGAGAACGACAAATCCATCAATTAACAATACATCTGTATTACGTGGTGTTTCTTGATCAATATTTGGTTCTAGGCATTTTATAAGTTCAGATTTGTCAGTTTTACAGAAAGCAACATCAAGCAAGAGGTATAGTAGATATTGGATACGCTTAAATTTTGAGAACATCAATTTGATGGTCCATCGATATTCCCAACAAACGTCCGAATAAATCTTTCTGTAACTTGATTTCTTGCTGCTTACCAATTGCATCTGTATGAACGTTCACAAATATACTGGAATCATCTGGCAAAAACCGTTAGGGTGGGATTATAACTGAAGGTATAAAACCCGATTTATTTATAAAAGAAAATACTATAGGCTACTCAATGAAGTCGTCGGCCGTGATCAATATACGTTTTTAAGACCCTAATAAATAAAATATATCAATGGCAGATCTGGTCAATTAATTTCAAAAAAATTTTCATCACTTTCAAAACTGTCTGTCACAATGCTAAACGCGCATAAATGGTCTGCCATTGTTTTTTTTCGATAATAATAATTTTTAAAAAACAAAAACAACTTTATTTGCAATTTTACATATACAAGCAGTATTTGTGAATACATGTTCCGGACTACCTTTACATGTTTAAAGGCAGTGATTTTAATTAATTACAGTTACCTTTTATAAATAAGTTTCACAATAGCAGGAAAAATGTAGAAAAAACCAGCTTAAGACAAAAAAAAAAAAAATAATAATAATAATACTGATATAATAAATAAATAAAAATGATAATAATAAAGTAAACAGATATAATAATAATAGTTAAATAGAAAATAAATAAACAATTAGAAATAACTATAAAATAAATACAGATAACTAGATTACAATACCTGCAAATGGTGATTTATTAAGAAAGAAGTATATGTTTTGTTCTTTTCTGGGTGTAGCGTCGTAGCGAATGTTTGTCTTAGTTACCGATTTCTCGGATTAATGGGTTTTCGGAGGCTGGAGTTTTTTCAAAGTATGTTTTTGTTTGGGCTGAAACATATTGTTTAATAGTGGGGAGTTCAAAATCTGTAAGCATAGTCGATATTTTCGTGTAGCGGGGATAATTATTGATAATAATACTATATTTGCAAATTTCGAAAAGGCAGACATGGTCGAATGCATTTAAAATTCGCCAAAAATCGATACCTATCTTACCTGAGTGCGCTCCGCGCCCGCTACTTTGGACTTAGTAATCCCCAACTCATGTATGGGAGCTATTGGGGCCTCATTGTACAAAACCCCAGGTCTGGTCAAATATATACAGGTAGCTTTTCACAGGCTCTTAGGCTATAATAACCTCTAGAAAAGAAGAGATACCTCTGGGAAGGTGCTCAAGAAGATCGATATAAAGCAATCGATAGCTAAGTGGCCCTTTATGAATCGATATTCCAAGTAGACTCCCCCCTCCCTCCTCTACTATATTTATCCTTCCTTTAGCCGCGCTTTCTTAGACAAATTGAAAGGTTTGTCTGTTTTGGAAGGGGCCCAAACTGGCCAGGACCTGAGTGAGGGGGAGCTGTGATATTTGTGTCCTCAGCCATTCACTGTTTGCCTTTTATTTTTATTCAATCATGCTTAATGACTTGATGATTTATTTACAGAGAACTTTTATCGAATAGAATAATTAAAAATAATTCGAAAAACATAAGTCGATAAATCCTCCACGCTTCGAAAGAAATATTCGAGTGAAATATTGTAGTTTCTTTAGAAACATATGAATATTATGATCAAACATTTAATTCGACTTGAAGTAAGTAATAAAGAAGTTTACGTCTCAAAAAGCAGTATAGGTTAAAAGATACAAAAAAAAAAAAACGAACAATAAGCACATAAAACAAAATCATTCTTTATTTCTCATTTATTTTTTATTGAAATCGCTTAGCAAGAAAAAAAAAAAAGAAATTTTTATTATGTGTCAGTCATAAACATTTAAACTGTGTGTCTATTGAATCACAATCAATAAATTAACGTTTCCTTTAAAGAAAGGGGGCTATTTGTAGAGCTGAAGATTCCCTGTTCGTTGGAACCTCTCCATCCAATTCGGTAAAGTTAGTTTTTATTAAAGCGCCATATTAATTTTAAACATATAATATAAATTTATTTCTCTGTTAATATATATACAAATGGGGTTTATAGAGTTGAGTAAAAAACATTATTCACGAATGTAGGAATAAAAGTGAAAAACTGAGTCCCTTTATATGAGCGCTGTATCCCACAACAAAAGGACATGTGGAAAGGAAAACAAACTGGCATCTGTTGGTGAAACCGGTGGAAATTAAAAAGGAAATTGGATAAGATAAAGTTGAGCTTCTGAGTCTATAATATCCCAACCATATTATATACCTAAACATATAATATTATATCATTAATATCCACTTCTAACCATATAATATTATATCACATTATTAATATTTTACTCATTAACTTTGAAAGAAACCTTGAATGATTATTTTTATTTTTTTCATTTTTTATGTATCTTTTTAATTGTTTTATCTTTCGTATATCTAGCCCTGAAGAAGACCTTAAGTGTGGTTCAAAACGTTAGAAATAAATAGTTTAACCCAAGTTTGGAATGTATTTTTGTGACCTCCACATGGACCATTTTCTTTCCTTAAAAAAGAACAAGTTTGGCTAACATTCCGTGTTTTGTTTTCATTAAAAAAATTGTATTTTAGGAAGTGATCCCTCTTTGAAATTAACTATTCAATAAAAAAAAAAAACGTGTATCACTACATCCTGTTCATTGGTCTGGGGTTCAGTACATGGGCTTTACTGTTTCTTGGACAGCGGTTCTGCAGAGGTGATTTCTCCTAGGTCACATTCAAACGTCATATTTTTACCCTTATTTTGGGTACCCACTTTATAGAGGTTGTGTGAGCCCGAGGAGGGTCCTAGATCCCATAGGATCCATCTCCTGTTGCTATCAAGCTAAATAACAGTCTTGGTCCCAACTGGATTTGAACCAGGATTTTTGGCATGGCAACTATTCCGCATTATTATCAACTAATCAACAATTATCAAGGTGTCTATTCTTGAATTAATAATTGAATAAATGTTTGGCTGGGGGTACAGTAGGTCGTTTTTTGAGGGTTTTTTTTTTTAGTTCTTTCCTACTTTTTATTCAAATTGAATACATTTATTAAAAGAAAAATAATAAATTTGATCCTGTGAACTGGCTTTATCAGCTGAGCCTGTATAGACTCGCCCCATTCCCTCTCCCTGGCTGTTGGAATATGCATTAAACGGTTCTGAATTGGATTATCGAGTAGCCTTGAATGCGAGTTGACGGCGATCTAAATGCAACAGATGGGTTCGATTCCCGCTGATGGAGATAAAAACGCTATTAATTCCAGAGTCACTTCACCTCTCGCTTTTTTAATTCCACCATTTAGTGAAATACGGCGATTGGATTCGGAGCTGCGAAGTCATCGCGTTTCCCAAAGCTTCACAAAAGCTCTAATAGCAACTTGGTTTTTAAGTTAAGGTTTTATATCATTATTTTTATATTATTATAATCATTACAAATAGTTTATATGGTAACTTAACTCTTGAATGATTAGTTGCTCATCTTTAGGTTCCTGTTTCGAATTTATCCTATGTCAGATATATCATTTAATATGATATTAGTCATAGATCGACCGCCTGGGATCTGCAGATCCTTAAGGACTCGCTCAACCTCTATGAAGAAGGTATCTATAATTAGGGAGAAAGGACCTACAGACCTGCCTGCTGGAACCTTGGCTTAGAAACATTACAGTACCTATCTTAAACTGAACCCAAGAACCTCTTAGGGTGTTGTGGTATTTCTTTTTAATTTTTTATTTCAATTGAATATACATCGATTTCGAAATGTTCTTGTTTTGGCATCTCCGTTCAGGTTTATGTATTTCATAAAATTTACATTACTTAAAATTCTTCATACTGAAATATCTCCCTCTACATAGGATCTTCCTCTACCCGTACCTAAAATTATAATTTTAACTGTTAATGATTTTGTTTTTAACTTCAATTGACTAGCGGAAATCGAGAGCAACAACGATTTCAAATAACATCACCTAACCAGTAAGCAAGAATTGACAGAAGGTAAATAAAATAGTCGAACTTTGTAAATGGGAAATATACGCGGTTACATTAATTCCGATTTATTTTCCGATTACTATTTAACAAAAAGTATAAGTTAATATAATAGTTTTCTTTAAATTTAAGGTTTGTTTTTCGTTATAGTTTGAATTAGGCCGAGTGATTACAGGGTCAGTGTAAAGCCGAGAAGCGAAGTCTATTAAGCGCCTTAACAACTTTCAAAGCTTTGCCAAACTTTCGCAAGGCCGTCCCAAACATTTTCACTCTCTTCCTATTTCTTCTATTTGCTATTCATTGTCTCTTTTTTAGTAATATGTCATGTATCCCTTGGAATTGTATCTAATAAGTGCAATTCTATAAATGGATACCAGGTATCAGCTAGAAGGTTTGTGTGAGTGTGTTTATGTGTGTGAGAGAGAGAGAGAGAGAGAGGAGAGAGGGAGAGGATGTTAGATTCGCAAATTATTTGTTCATCTTTTCGATGAATCCTTATCAACTGCGTTTCTTGTACTCACTATTTCCCTCCTCAGCTCCTGAGCTCCTCAGCTCCGAAATCTTCTTCATTCTCGCACAAAGTTTTCCCTTCTGAAGCAGCCCCGTCTTATTTTTAGACTCGTCCTGGTTTAGAAATGATCCCTCAATCTACTCAACATCTTCTGGAGTAGTCTTCAGTCCCTCTATGTCTTTTTCCTTTTCTGGAAACCAGATATTGTTAAATCTTAGCTTATTGAGTCCTGTAAGTACTCCGGGGTTCATTCTACATAAGTCTCGATGGAATGAAGTTCCTTGTTGGCCTACATTTGTGAATTTTCCATCTTTTTTTACTTACCATTGTTCTTGATTTTTTTTAAATGATCATTTTATTCTCCTTTTTTTCATTTTCGAGCTCAAACTTCGTTGCCTTTGGTCAAACTAGATGTCGAATAATGTTTTAGTTTTGAATTTTCATCAAAAAATTTATCCAGAAACAGGAACTTGAATAAGAAATGTTAACATTTTCTGAATTTTCTGTGTTCAGGTTATAAACAACAGCGGATAACAGGCCTTGGGTACAGGCTAATACACAAGTAGCGTTATATCCTCAGGGAGTTAACTCCTCGCTGTAAGTAGAACTAGTATAGAGCGTGCTTAGTGAAGTTGAGGCGGGCTGAGTTAGCCCACGCTACGTGCTCGGTGTCCGGACCCGAAGGCTTCAACTCATGTACCTCCTCGTATCTTCCTCTCTTCTGTGTTTCAGAAAAGTTTTGCCTTTGTAGCTCCTAAGTCAGTTGAAACTTGTTAAATTTCTCCAGGTGTCCTCATACGTTTTTCGTTGCTCAAATGAGTTGTCTTCTTTCGTATTTGTTCTGTTTACAAATGATTTCCTATGTACAAATGTTATACATAAATGCTTGAAAATAGTTACGCAAGTGAAACCATGATGATATTACTGTGTTGTTTTTTCCACTATTCATGTGTTAATAAAATATTTATATTTTTAATTTCCTTAACATTTGAATTACGAAAAAGGATAGTTGTTATGTATAGTTTACTCTAGTTTACAACCTAAACAGTTCAAATACTGATGTATTTAGAAGTAATGATGAGAAAGAAGCCAGCTACAATAGTTGGGTCAATATATTCACTGGGATTGGGTTCATCGATTATTCCATCGGGTCTCTAAAAGAAGAGACATAAAAGAGAGTGCTATTGGACGGAGGAAGGAGGAAGGAGGTCGTTCGGCGAACTGCCATTGGCCGAGGTGGCAGTTAGTGCCCTTATCGCTGGCCAATAGTTTACTTCTTTCATTAACTACTCCCTTCTCATTGGTCCCTTCTGTCGCTCCTTCCTCCAATCAGATCCCAGCTCGTTCTATTCCTGCCTCAGCGGTTGTTTCCATTCTCCTTTAATCGCCTCTGTCCATTCTTAATTGTTTCCATTACTTTTATAGTCCTCGATATTATTGTAATATCTTTAGTTCAAATATATATCTTAATTTTGTGCTTGTGTTAAATTAAAGTAGTATCGATTGATTTATCGCACACATTTGCAGATATTGCACTTAATAACTGTTGAATTATTATGATTCAGTTATATAAACACCGGTTAAAAAATAATATGGAACTATAATGTATTAAAGGTGTAATACTAGGAAGGATATAGAAGAGATGGCCCACATATTCCCTGAGGATAGGACAACAACCTCCCGCCACGACAAAGTTTTCTAATATGGAGCAGGAGTTGGTGAAAGGTGGGCTCTCAAATGGAGTTCCTCTTCTCAGCTTTGTCTGTATTCACACTACTGCCTTATAGTTCATTAAAAAATAACTCAGCCTATGTAATGCTATGTATTGTAGCATTAATATGTATGTAGTAGGGCGGATTTCATAAATGTTTACTTTCCCTGGCGAGGGAGATAGCTGAGTGTGTACACTGCTCAGTTCCAGTGCTGAAAGTTCAAATATGCCACATATTTCAACGGTAATAAATATTGAAAGTTTAATTCTAGTTTTTATAGAAACTAGATTTAATAATAAAAAAACACTGTTCTCACTACTTACGCTGATGACACATGTGTGTTATCAGTTAATAAGGATCCATTTGTTGCATCCCAATCTCTTCAATCCCATATCTCACACCTACAAGAATGGTGTCAAAATTGGAGGATTAAAATAAATCCTAACAAATCCCATCAAATTACCTTCACCCTTCGTCGTAAACCTACGAATTCCTGTCCTACTGTATCGTTTAATAATACACCACTGAACCCTGTCGAACAGATACGTTACCTAGGACTCCATCTGGATAAACGTCTCACTTGGAATCCTCATACAAGACTGAAAAGACAAGAAACTGCTCGACGTTTTCGCCTACTTCAACACTTACTGGACAAACGCTCTAAGCTCCCAATTAATTACAAAAGACTCATTTACATGACAGTTATCAGACCTATTTGGACATACGGAGTTGAGCTCTGGGGCTCTACTAAACCATCCAATTCATCTCGTATCCAATCCTTACAATCCAAAATCCTTCGTAAAATCCTCAATGCTCCTTATTATGTCACAAACAAACTCATCCATCATGATCTTAATATCCCATACGTTACTGATTTGGCCCAAACTAGATACCTATCCTTCCATGACAAGCTCCATACACACTTGAATCCGCTAGTCTCTCAGCTTGCTTCCCATACTATTCCTGATAACCCTCCGAGGCGTCTGAAAAGAAGATGGCCTCGAGATCATCTACTATAGAACTTTATTGGAGTGCTACCGATGGGTAGTTTCTCCACAAGTGTTTTCATGTCATATTCCACATGTTTGCACATTTATTTGATATAATACCATTATAGTTGTAAATATCATTGAATTAAATAAAAATAATAATAATTAAAAAAAAAATGTCGAAACACTTCGTTGTCAGTGAGTAAAATACCTATATCAATGTAAATGCTCATGGTTCAATCCTTGTCACTTTACCTAAACTAAAAAATTATGAAGCAATGGCTTAAGTGTGCCTTCATAATGAGCAACTGAGTTGTTACGCTGAACGGGGTCAAATCCAGCCATGGCAGGTAAAATATTTAATATGTTTGTTAGTTTATGATCCTTTGGCTAATCGGACGATGCCACTGTGTAGTCCTAAGGTTTTAATTAGGATAGTGATTTTTAACAAGTCCCTAACATCATATAGGCTCAGGACCTCCGTTTCACGTCCCTTCTGGAGGACGGCAAAACCTAGGATTTCTTTATTCCCTTTAAAAAATCCCACGGCCACCTGCCAGGCTACGAACCGGTGACCAAGGCCACGATCTTGGGCTTAGTAGGGTGTCATGTGGTATACTAGACCACAGGTCGCCCCTATTTAATCTGTTTAGAGACATAGTTGGACCTGTAGTCGTCTCTGTAAAGTGGGTACCCACAAAGTGGTGAAAATACAGGCAGTCGAGCTGATCAATGCATATGATAGGCCTGTACAACCGTTGACTAAGAAACATTACCTTCTCTACCATGTACTGAACCCTACACCCTTCAGGCATAGATCACTTCCAATGAGTGATAATCTCGCTTGAACCAGACGTGGCTTCGCTTACCTCTACACTCATCATCCTTTTTTTATTTCTATTTATTATCTAATTCAATATGACGAATGAATCCGATTAATAAGACACAGCAAATTTATGCACAAAATCGACTTTTATAATTCGTCAAAAAATGTTTGTATGTATATTATCAGTTATCAGTACTGTATATAACGCTTTGTAAGAGAAGTTTTAAGGAGGTTCGTGATAGCTGTTAAGATAAAGGGGGCCGGAAAGTGAATTAGATCCCGGAGTGGTACATAACCTGTAAGCTACATAACCTCCCTCCGTAATCCCGTGCCTCGCGGAGGATTGCCCCGCCACAGATTTATCCACTCCCCCCAGAGCCGGCTGAAAGAAATCCCTTAATCTAAGATAGTGCGGTCGTGGACTTGGCCTAAATAGAGGGCGCTTAATTTTACGGCTAATAAGTCAGGAGAGCTAGTGGCTCTATTAGCCGCCAGGATGCGCTGCCTGCCTCCATCTCCCTCGGCATTTGTTTTATCTAGTCCTTTGTTCTATTTATTACCGCTGCAGTACTTTGGCCATTACCAGGCTAATTGCAATATTACCATTGCAATAAACGATTCTACATAAGGAATATAACGCCTAATTTTCTTAGGATCCACATCGATTAATTTATGTTAACATATTCCCAAAACCAGCACAGTTCAATCCATGAAGAGACTTTAGTTGATTACGTGGTAAGGACTCCATTTTTTCCCAGCCAACGGTTGTTCAAGGAGGTAATCTTGGTTTGGAGGCCTACGTGAGTCACAGAGTTGGTATCTCACGCAACTCATTTCAAGCCCTTTACCTTTATAATGTAAGCATCTCTTAAGTCTAATCCCTCAGCATTCCATACCCTCAATGCTTAGGGATTAGACTTGAGATGCTCAATGGGACAATTCCAGTCGGTATTACTATGAGTCATACTGTCCTAAAATAACCCTTTCCAAGATATTTCTACTTATAGAATTTTACAAAAAAATCCTATTTAAATTTTTAAAATAGCTATAAATCCTGAATATTGGTCTTTCTGGCCCATTTTTTTTCGATTTGCAACAAAGATATTCTAAATAAGGAATATTAATAGTCAAATACCCGTAATTGTCGGTATCTTACGCGAAAATCGTTAAATAAAAACATTAAATGAAAAAAAATACGGTAACTGCCCCTGAAACGTCGATTTACTCAAAAAAGTCCGCCTAAATGATTACGTACATAATTAAAAACATCTACGTTTCATTACCTTTCAAATGAGGTATTAAAATCGAAAATCGGTCAAGAAACCAGAAGATATGATAAATGGAAAATGGAAAACCCTGATAGAACCCGAGAATAAAGGGCTCCAATGCAGGAGTCGAGCGCCTTGCTTTGCCCCTCCCTTCGGAGAGCACATCCGAACACAGTAAACCTGTAACAGCGGACTGAGGCAGGGAGGGGCAAAGCAAGGCGCTCGACTCCTGCGTCGGTGCCCTTTCTTCTCGGGCTCTACCAGGGTTTTCCATTTATCATATCTTCGTGGTGTCTTAACCACGAATGAATGAAACGTAGATGTTTTTTATTATTATGTACGTATTAATTTAGGGGGACTTTTTTGAGTAAATCGACGTTTTAGAGGCAGTCACCGTATTTTTTTTTCATTTAATGTTTTTGTTTAACGATTTTCGCGTAAGATACCGACAATTACGAGGATTTGACTATTAATATTCCTTATTTAGAATATCTTTGTTGCAAACCCCCCCCCCCCAACAAAAAATTGGCCCAGAAAGACCAATTTTTAGGATTTATAGCTATTTTAAGAATTTAAATAGGGTTTTTTGTAAAATTCTTTAAGTAGGAATATCTTGGAAAGGGTTAACTTTAGGACAGTAGGTCTCATAGTATTATCGACTGGAATTGCCCCCTACTATCACCCCTTAACAGCTGTGTAGAAAAAAATATTTGTTGTCTGTGTTTGTTGTTCAAAAAAAGTGATAACCCATATGCAACAATTATTTTATTGCTGATTTAAAAATAGGGATTGAAATATCAACTAAATATTATTAAGGCTTTTTAATTATAACTAATCAAGTTGAAACAAATACAAAAAGTCTCGACCACGTACATGTGCTGTATCTCGCTCATGGATTATATATCTACGGCCCCGGTGAAGAAGTGGTTAAGTTGGATTTTCTCCAGAGAATCCTTAACTGCTTTCAGATGGAGTGGTAATATTAACAATAACTCCTTTTCAAGCCAATGCCTTACTTAGCCCCTTATTCACTACGCATATAACACTATTAAGCTTACTTAAGTACAAGAAACTCATTTTGGTAAAAATTAGCCTTAACCACTTATTGTAGTGGGACTGTAGATGTATATGTTGATGTGAGATGTGATGAATTCGCTCTCCAGCTTTTCCTCAACTTGTTACTTTGTGCCGTTTATACACATATGGCTATTGTACACTCAACTTGTATACTTTTAAGGAAGGAAAACCTTGTGAGTAAATAATTATTGTAGTCAATTTGATATCGGGATGGTTTTGGCTTCTATGCTCAGCATTCTTAACTTTGCAGACACTTCAACCTTCCCAAGGGTTTGAATATAGCTTCAGGGAGCGGAGTTGCTCAGTGGTAGAACGCTGATCTGCCGTTCCGAAGGTCCTGGGTTCAAATCCCGCTGCTGGCAGACTTTTATTTAATATGTCAGCGATCGGAGATCTAGAACCTTTCATGGGCTCACCCAGCTAAGTGGGTACCCAAAATAGACAATACAGTCTCTATCCAATACCTTCATGTATTATAGTGAGTGGTACAGGCTTATATATATACAATAGTTCTTTCTTTCGTATTATTGTCACGGATCTATCCTAATACAAATAAGATGGATACCTGCTAGGACTCACGGGGTAAAGGCCCCCGCAGAGAGAGAGGACTTTATTGGCCGCTGGGAAGACGGACCACTATTTGCCCGGGCCCGGGCCTCTTTGCCTATCTGAATATTTAACTTCTCCTCCCGTCCTCTTTCTTCTACTTTTCTCTTTCTCTTTACTCTCCTCTTGTAATTTATTTTTACATTCCCAGGGTTTTATTCTCTCTAGTAGGAAATCTTAGTAAATCTACTTTAACATTAACGTCCAATTCCAACCTCCAATCTCGCCCATTCTGAGAAGATCGATAATTTAATTTAGCAGGCACTTAGTAAGCACCATCCTCTGCCTTAAAAGGGTAACAACATGCAAAGTAACTGGAGGAGCTATTATTAAAACAGTATTAATTATAGTATGTAAAAAAAAAAAATTGGGGGAGTAAATAGTCCGGCTGGAAGAAATGTCAAAGAAATAATTTCTTATATAACAACGTTTTGGCCCTCATTGCAAATTGTATTTTCTTTGTATCCTGTATGTCTAGCCCTGAAGAAAACTTAGTACAAGGTCAATTAATATTAATATTAAATGGTTCGTTTCGGAAGATTATTATATTTTATTTTAATTAAAAAAACCTTCAAGTCTTCTCAGAGGTGGGGGGGGGGGGTTGAAAACATATCGATATTTATTTTTAAAACTACAGACGTTATCATCCTATACTTTTTACATTGACCTCAAAATTTGATTATCGAAAAGAAAAATAGATAATTTGTTCTTTAAAAAAATTTTTGTAGATACGAGGACTTAGTCTGACATACTTGTGTTTTATAGATATTAATCTGCAATGTCTGTACATTTGTCATATTTACAGTTTTAGTCCCGTTGAGATTAGATACGGCTTATTGAATTCAAGGGAAGGTTATCACTCTCAGAAGGTAACAGATAAATATGTTTAGCATTGATAGATCACATAAACAAAACATTTCCTGTCATTAGTAACAGGAAATTGTTTCAATTATAATTTGTTTTGTAGTAATTTATCAAAATTTTGAATTAGTCAAATTGTTGTCCCAAAATAAAAACAAAAAAACTATTACCTTCCAACTGTTCTTTATGTATTTGAAATGTTGAAGTATGAACAACGTCTTGAAGTATTCGAAAATAAGGCATTGCTCCTAATGTCGAATGAAATGCGGTCTCAAATGAGACCGCTGAATAATTTACTTGATGGAGAGTGAACTATGAGTAGTATCCAACTGTTCTTTATGTATTTGAAGCAATAGTTTGAAATGAATTTATAAAGTTGTAGAGTTTCTTAAAGAGTTGCTAGAGTGTTGATAAATGCTATGCTTACTGGTAATCTTTTGAGGGTTAGGCCGAGGAGTAGATGGGAGGATCACGTTATGAATGATCTAACAGATTTGGGTTTAGCAGAAAATCCATGGAAGGAAGTTTGTAAGTTTAGATTGGCGCTATCGGCAAGCATAGATAGTTTCGGGTACGCTTAATCTTTCATTAATATTGTTATCATCAGTAAGAGTAGTAATTTATTAAAACGTTAATAAGATCATGGAGTTGGTCAATAAGTGGCTGTAGCTATCGATGGCAATCAATGATCGCATTGGCGAATAAAGGAACGGCCTCATTGTTTCAAATGGCTAGATTAGGAATTGAAGGTAAGGAAGTTCTACGGTCACGTCGTCTGACACTAACTGTCAGGTCATACCTGATAGTGCAAATGTACATATATATTAAGTGGTTATGGCTATCGATGCCCTTATGGTTAATGTTAATGTGTAAACAGTCATTAAGTCATAAATTGTTCAAGATTTTCTATAAATGCCTGCTTAGTTATGGAGTTGAAAGCACTCGAGCAAATGAGAGGACGGCGGTAAGGGGCTCGGAATATTAAAGGAGCGAAATATTATTTTCCAGCACTTTTTTTAGAACGACTTGAAAGGGCTTAAGATTGGTAAGTTAAGTGGGTTTGTGGCAATTATTTTCTAACGCCTCTGAAAGTCGTCGAGCAAGGCGAAATGAAATAAGTAAATATAAAAATAGGAAATAAAATATATAAAAGCAGAAGGCGTAGAAGTGGGGAGTGCTAAGGAAGGGAAGGAGGGAGGGAACAAACAGAAGGAAGGCGAGGAGAATCCAGAAGCAACGAACCGTCCACAACCTGGAGTTCTTCAAGCAGCGAGGGCTTGCTGCATGCAGTAGTTCAGGCAACGCTATATATTGTTAGTTATTATAAGCTATTGTTATAGTATCAGTAGTATCTGGCACTACAAACGTATCCAAATCAATTTTCAGGGAGTTTTAGTTACTTATAACAACAATTTAATTTTTGATCACATCTATAAGGGTTGCTGCTTATAGCCATCTATACCTATCCCTTTTTCATTAACGGGCATGTACTAGGCACTTTTCGCTAAAAATAAATAAGTAGAATGTATCGCTAAGCAAGTATTAATATATATATATATATATATATATATCTTGTCTTAATATATATATATATATATATCTATCTTGTCTTAATATATATATATATATATCTTGTCCTCAACCCAATATCCTTCATATTGTTTTCTATTTCACATAACATAGTTTTTTAAGATAAACAAATAATCAATTAAATTGAGCAAAAACTTAAAAACACATATAAAATATGAGTTGTAATGCAATATCATTCCCTGAAAGAATAAACTCGAATCTCTACAAAGGCCGGCAGGTGACCATAGAATTTTTTTAAGGGAGTAAAAAATCCTTAGTTACGCCGTCCTTCGGAAGGGACGTTAAACGGGGGTCCCTAGCCTGTACGATGTCAGGTACTCGTTAAAAATCCCTATCCTAATAAAACCTGGATAGGCAAAACTTAGGGCTCTCACTGTAGCATCGTCCGATTAGCCTTAGCAGCATAAAGTGACGTTAAATGAACAAACAAATCTACAAAACTTGAGTCTCTACAAAACTGGAACTGGAAACTTACCAGTCTACGTTTCGTCATTGAAGGCATTATCTGGATAGGGAAATCACATGAAAGAAGACGAAGTGCAGGACATGAGCCAGTCTAAACCAAAATCTTGCTCCAACACGTCCCACAGGCGGCTAAACTAAAGGAAGCTAATAAAGTAACAGCTGAGGAGGTAATCAAGTTTTCAACAGCTGTTTAATCAGCTGTTCCTGTATTTCCTTCCTTTGCTTTGGTTTGTAGCTAATAGAGCGTGTTGGTGGAGGTTGCTGTCTCTATTAGACGATTCTCTTTGGGCTGTTGATGTGTGATGTGCCTTTTTTTTTTGCTGTTTGCCTTGATGATATCTGAATTGGCGAAGCTTTGAATGGCAAGTATTTCCAGAATTTTAGGGTCTTAAGTATTTGCTTTTTAAATTTTTTTTCTATCGCTTTCTAATAAATGAATAATATTTTACTCTATTTTTGCTGTTATTGATAGAAAATTACAGTTTCTATAAATCATAGCCAATCACTTATTGCTTATTTGCAATTTAATAAAACCTATGCTTAGCTGCCAGGGATGTAGCAATTAATGAAGGATCTGCCATCTTGACCTCTTTATCTACAACTCTGTTCAATTGCATTTATCATTATGCTAATTATCGCATATCTTGTGGAAAAGTAAATTCCTCGCTGCACTAATTGGAATAATTGCAACAGACAAAAATGTGGTCATACGGCAATTTTTTCGAATTTAGAAGAAAAGTTTTTCTCTATGATTGATTCTCTAGTCAATTATTCTTGTTTTAAACAATGCTCTTTTAGGATTTTTTTTTTTTAATGCTTATTTTAAATTATACATTGTACAATGAAATACATAAAAGAAATTACGAATTAATGTTGAAATGCATGAGGAAAAAGGTTACTCATGGGAATGGGGTACAGTAGATTGACCTATAAGATATTCCAATATTTGCGGAAAATGATAGCAACGACGAGCTGGGTTAACAAAGTTAATGAAGATTCAGGGAGAAAAAGCATAAAAACATAATAAATAAATAATTGAGATGTATTTCGGAAAAGGCTATTGGAAAGGGAAGGGAGGATTGGAAAGCAGAAGAACGAAGAAATGAGGGTGTGAAGGAATTCCGAAGATAGGAAGAGGAAGCAGAGATAGCAGATGTATGGATATGTATTAGTAATGGAATTGAAACGGGGTTCGTAGGTGGTCTATATCTTTTTTCTTGAATAATATTAGATGACCTTATATATAAAAGGATGGAGCGGAGTGGCTCAGTGGTAGAGCACTGAGTTGCCATGCGGGCAGTTACTTTTATTTAGTCTGTTTGCAGCGGGGGATGGATCGTTTGGGATCTAGGACCCTCCTGGGGCTCACCCATCCTCTATAAAATATTATAAAAATAAGGGGGGAAAACCTGGCGGTTGAGCGTGACCTAGGACAAGTCACCTCCTTGCAGAACCGTTGTCCATGAAACAGTACAGTCTCTACCATGTACTGAACCCCAGACTCTTCAGGGGTCGTAGTGGTTACAGGTTTTAGGTTTATATAAAAGGAAAAAAATGGTTAGGGCGGAGGTCAGAGAAAATTCTCTTAAAAAGGGAGAACCGTTTATTTGAAAGCCAGCGTTTCGACCCAGATTGAACGTCTTCTTCAGGATTAGGGTATAGGGCCAATGGCTGAAAGTTAAACCAATCATTTCTCTTTAAATGTGTGTCGAAACCTCGGCTTCACAATAAATTAGTTCCTTCTTTTTGAGAGATTTTTTTCTAGCCCCGCCCAAACCTCTTTCTTTATCCTATTTAATATTATATTTAAGATGTTATACAATATTGCCAACTATTTTATATATCTAATTTATTGTTCTTTTGATGGTGATTATTTTTAAATATTTTATATATCATATATCCCAATCTTTTGCTATTCTCTTAATGAGAACTGTTTATTTCATTGTAGAGCAGTTGCTAGTACAACCTTTCCTCGTGTGGCTCGCAGCCACAACATAATGGACACAACAATTGGATGATATTTACCAGATGCATCCTTCGCAATTCTGCGTTGTGTAATCTCATATATTATTTGGACCGTATATTCTACGTAGCACCTCATTTTCGAATACTTGAAGATGTTGTTCATCCTTCAGCGTTTTGCGGCCAAGTTTCACATCCATAAAGGAGAGTTAGCAGGATGATGGTTTTATAAGTTCTGATTTTTAAATTTGGGAACAATATAGTAATAATCATTGGAATTGTCACTTATTGATCAATATGCTCGGCTAAGAAAGGGGACAGCTAAGAATAAGAAACAACTTTACCAAGACTTGATAAACCTGGCTAGAGTTTTTTCGCGGCTCCTAATGAGAGCGACTTGACATCAAGACTCATTTCCAACTTCAGTTCTCGACATCTTTTCTAGCTCGCTTTTAGTCCTCTGTTCCGCTATTCCTTTCTCTCGCTTCTCTGGAACTGAAATACCTTCTCAGGAATTCATTTCTGGCTCGTGTAATTATCGCGAGGAACATTCCCTAAGTTAAATACGAGTGTGTAAGTTGAATCTCGGCTGCTTTTGTAGCGGGTTCGCTCGACATATCTTGGAACAATGTTTGCTCTACAAATGGAAATTAAACCGATTAAAGATACTGCAAAATATTTCTTTAACATTATAATGTTTTCATTAAGAGATTCTTTAGTTTGAATTGGTAAAGTGATATATTTTCATGCTTTTGTAATATCGTATATGACATGAGATATGTTTTATTTTGAAATAAAAAATGTATTAGTATAAAAAATATCTAATTTATTTAAGTTTTATCTATATCTTAGGTTTTTTAAAACTTTAAATAAGGATTATAAGAATCTTAATAACGCATGTACGGTTGGTGGTGGGTGAGCCCAGGATGGTCCTTTGAACCCAATAATCGCATCTAAGTTGATCTGTGTATGATAGAATAAATAATAAATTTTTTTATGTTTTTCTTTTTCCATATTAAAATAAGATAAGATAAAAAGTAATTTATTTATTTATTTATATATAAGGAGAGAAGAGATAACTAATTGGTTGGAAATATCTATTAATATAGTGAAGTTAGGTTAGCCGAGGCCACCGGCTTCCCGCCTCCTACCTATTAGCTAACCCCTTCCTAACTGCGTCACGTCATCATCATCAACATCTTATTAGATATAATTCAATGGCGACCCAGGCCCAGGCTCTGATAAGGCTAAGTTAAACGATAGTTAAGCCCAGCTGGAAGTTGTTCTAGCGATGTAAGGCACTTCAAAATATTTACTCATTTCAATTATCATCTTAAAATAATGACACGAATATTCCAACATAGAAATATATATATATCATTAGATAAAAAATTACGAGAAGATTCTCGTTGTAGCTTGCTATCTTGTCGCCTGTCGGGTCGAACGGAAGGTGATATAGAGTTGCATTAAAAATTACAAAAATAATTAGCGTCTAGAATTTATTTCCCGATTTTTGTACATACGCACTAGGGCAGTGGTTGAGCGCGTAGTTGCCGGGTCGAAGATGCTAGGTTCAAGTCCCGCTGCTGTAAGACTTTGAACAAGTCACCTCATGGTTGTATGGTTATTAGTAGTGGTACAGGGTATTATATCAACAGCCCCACTACAATAAGTGGTTAAGTCTAATTTTCTCCAAAATGAGTTTTTTGTGGTTAAGTAAGAAGAATCGAGTTATTTTAGTAATGAATACGTTTGGCTTTGGATTGAAAAGGAGTTATTGTTTATGTAACAACTCCATTTCAAGGCAAAAACTACGTGAGGGGCTCGATTCCGCTCCCTATGAACAAGAAACTCATTTTGGAGACATTTCGACTTGGCCACTTATTCACCGGGCAGGAGCTGTAACTGTAGAGCCGCCATGTTATCTCTCTTTATTGATAACAGGAAAAATCATTCCTGCAGTCTTGGTTTTTTTTTATCATGTATCGGTCAATAAGGACCCACACGAACATCATTGGTCAGGCTTCTTCGGGAGTCTTGATTTCCTTTCTTCCCACCTCAGCTTCATGATTTTCGACTGCATTTCTTTTTTCTTTCTTCGGACCACTTTGTACCCCTCCTTTTTTCTCTTCCAATATTAGTGAGATTTTTCAGTGTTTTCCTGAATGTGTCTCTATCTAGGCAGTCCGCATCTGATATTTTAAGGTTCTTAAATTCTTCTCTCATTTGCTTCGTGTTTCCTCTCACGCTTTTGTAGCTAAAAATTATATTAAAGATATTTTTTTGCAATCTTTCCTCCTTCAGACTTTTCGTCTGCCCTTAGAACATCAGGTTCTTCTTCTTCTGATTCTTACCTCTGTTTCCAGGACTTTGATATCTATGTAGATCTCTTGGTTAGATCTTCGCCTGTAAACTTCCTGTGTTTTCCTGGGCCCATAGATTTTCCTTAAGATCCTCCTTTCCATTCTTAGCAGCTTTTCCAAGTTAAGAAGACATGTGGTCTCCATCACATAAAATCGCAGTTTTTATCACAACGTTGTAATGCCTTAACTTTGCATTGGAGGAGAGGTTCTTTTTATTGTAAATTTTGCCTGCAATCTTGGTTTTATTTATATCATAGCCATAACGACATGATATGATTTGGTACTTATGCAAGAACGGAAACTCATTGGTCAGAGATGTGTACTTGGAAATAGCGTAACCGATCTAAGTGTACATGGTAGAGTGTAGAGTGAGTGTAGAAGTAGGCTGGGCTAATTTAGTTTAGCGGATCGATGGAGCACCTCCTGAAGCCTTTCAAACCTCTATCAGTGCAATGACTTGCCTCTCCGCTCTGATTTCAGTCTCTATGTATATACATTTATGTGTGAGTGTGAATAGATACACACACACACACACACATATATATATGTGTGGGTGCGTATTAAATTATTAATTGTGACTGAAACTGGAATTAAAGAGGCGATATCGTACCTTTGAGGAACCGAAAATACGACTTCATATAAATGGATGCTTAAAAAAAAAATACACCTAACGATTCAATAAATATTTATGAATCTAAATACTACGTGTCTTTTTTATTTTTTTTTCAATTATGCTCTCATTTTTTTGTAACATCTGTAATTCAAGTGGTCGCAGCTATATGAGTTTTTTTTTTATTACTGACAAATTTGCTTGCAGGTAGTCATCCAAAGCTTGTAATAGTGTTATTAAAAGCATAACAATGGGTGTGAAAATCGTAAGTTATGTTTCAAGATGGCAACTCGCACACCGACTGCTCCTAGGTCAGTTTAAAGTATTTAAAACTATCGAGAATATTTTTATTTTTTTTTTATAACTCCTGCAATAATAATATTGGTCGTAAAATTACTATATAATATATGTTATGATCTGCTTTGGGGCTCGGGGTAGCTTAGAGTCGCTGTGCCGGAGGCAGATAAATTATTTAATCTTTTTCCAGACACTCGGACCATGTTGGATCTGCAGACGCCCCTTTAAAGTGGGTAACCATAATAACAATGAGGGTAGTTGTGCCGACCTGACCTGACCTTATTGACTGGGTTAACAGTCTTTTCTCTACCATCTACTGAACTCAAAACTCTTCAAACTGTGATAACAGTCACGGATGGACCTAATGGGACCCTGTAGAAAGTGGGTACCTTTAATTGAGCGTGATCTCGAACAAATGACCTCTCTGCTCAACCATTCTGCTAGAAATAGTACAGAACACTCTAGTGCGATTTCTATGCTGATCCTCTCCCCCTGCTGAAGCTAGGACTCACTAGTGCTCCTTCTTTAAGGTATCTCTATCCTGCATTATCGTCGCAGGGAGTGCATCCTGATAGCTACTAATGGGCATAGTAAGCCTTCAGAGGAAGTGACCCGCAGAAAGGACTAAGGATGACTGTCAGGATCCTCCGGGAAGAAGAGGTTTTTGGGTATCCTTCCTGGGATATAGAAGCTGAAGCCAAGTATCCCTAAGCTGACTTGGATATGTCTATCGGGGGCCTCTCACCCACCTTTACTGCTGTTTATTTATTTTTCATTTTTTTTATTTGTGAGTCTTTTTGATAGTATCATTCGATTATCACTTCACCAACTTTGGTATGTGGAATGCATATTATATTTACCTTCTAAGCGGATGATAGAGCTATAATCAGCTTGCCTTTATTAAGACCCGAGATGGCTGGGAGGAGACGACACAGCACCATCCACCCACAACCAGAGGCATCCTAGATATTCGCCTTTGCTGCTTACCACTTCCTCCCCCCAGCCTCAAGATCCCCTCAGCCTTCGCCCCTGAGGCTGGGATTCTTCTCCTTTGGTGAGGCGCCTTGAACAGCTGCTATCTCAGTTATGTCGCCTATGTTTCACTCTGGCATCGTGTCTATGCTCGTTATGGCCTTTGTGTGATATCGGTTCTCCTTCTCAGCGTCTGTCAAAGGTTTGATACAGAGCATTCATTTTGATAAAGGATATCAAATAAATCATGTTCGATATAACGTAACTCACAACTTGACACCCCCCCACCCTAGTTTGTGAATAAATCGATTCTGCTCGTGAACTAGAAGAACCCTTGTCAATGAAACAGTACAGTCTCTACCATGTACTGAACCCCAGACCCGTTCACGAGTTGTAGCGGTACAGGTTTTATTTATTTATAAATACATAGTTGAATTAATATTACTACTAATAGTTATGTTATAATTATGTTTCGACATCCAGCTGGACCATTTTCTTCTCCTTTAAATAATTAATCAAGTGTTTTACTTCAATCCATATTACCTTCTACGTTTAATATGTCAAATTTTATTTATTTTAAACATTTTAATTTTACACACCTGTATTACTAATTGCATTTCTGGAAATTTGTTTTCAAACTAAATAAAAATATTTTTATGTTGTTTATAAAATTATGAAATTATTTTGTTCTTAATATTATAGTTTTCATATGTCATACGAAACTCGCAAACATTTAAATTATTTAAATCGTATTCAATGATAATTGTACCATGTGTTGCCTACTTATCATTCTGACATTGAGGATGATTGCACACATTTTTTTGTTAACGTTCAATTGTTGAGTTAGGGATACAAATAAATACTTTTTTTTCAAGCCTTAATTAAATTATGGATTTTTTTTTTAAATTCCTTGCTTATATTTTGTTTTCGTATATCAATGCAATCAGCTGTATTTGTTTATCATTGTGCTGTCAGATATTTTTACAGAACTATTCAATCTGAGTTAAATATTTTTTTAATTATTTAATATTGATTGAGTTATTATATGAAAGAATATATTGAATTATTTGGCTGAGTTAATTATTATCCAAATTATGTAAATTTGGAAACAAATTTAAAATTTTGATCCGAAATTCAACATTAAACAAATCAAATTTATATTAAATACAAAGTTATGATTTGTGTGTTTTATACCATCAGAATACCACAATGAAGAATAGCAGACATTTTAAAGAGTCTGAGTTTTAGAAAAATGGTTATTGTAGAATTGACAACTCACGTATATCTCCTCATGTAATATGCCCCTGCTTCTATTTGATTTAAAAAAAATTTAATATGACAGACTATTATAGGGTAAATCCAAAAAATCAAGTACATACTTTTCTAAAATACTGATAACCTGTCAACATTTCTTCAATTCAGGCAACATCCAGGCACGATAAAATAAAAATCTCATTAGTAATATGCAGCACTTCTCACATCAACAGCCATAATAGAAAAAGCAAGCTTGCTACTTGACGGTTCACAAACGACTATTGAATATCGATATCTCTATGTCAAGTGTAACCCCCCCCCCAGCGGCCCTGAAGAAGAGATTGGAATGTGGCTCGAGACGTTGCCTTTCCAATAAACAGTTCTCCACGTGTAAGAGATTTTTTTTTTACCTCCAGGAGGATATTCTTCCTCATAAAAAATAAGGTCAACTAATATTTTTCAATATTAATATCCCTAAATAAGGTTGCTGCCTCTGATTGATGTGAGCTATACTGCATTTGATTTTTGATGTGAATTTTTCTTTCGGTTATGTCCTCATTGTGTCTGGTTCGGTCCAACCTTGTCTGCTTAGCTTTTTTCCGCTGCTTTGCCTTTCTGGATTTTTTTCTACTGCGTTCTATTTTATAATTTTGTTTAATATCGAAGAGTATTGTTTATTATGAGTAACCGTTAGAATAATTGAAGAAATAAGTTAGTAAATTAATTACAAGCGGCGAGACCGTTAAGCCGATTCCTTGCCCAGGCTCAAATTTATTTCGCGGCTGGTCCAGGCAAATAAATCTCGCCCTTCCCACTCTGGTTAGCAAGATTGATAACCTGCAGGGATATAGCCTCTCCTTTTTGTCTAACCGGAATTGCAAATGGCGCTATACCCCAATAATAAGTTTTCAAGTTTAGCTTTTCCTACGCCCTCAAGTTTCCCAACAACGTGAAAGTAAACACTATCGTGACAGTATTTTCACCATAGAAACTATCATACTGCGACTGAGCCTTGAAGCGTAATTATTCAAATTGCCATTTACCCGTCGAGTTTTACTGTTGACAAAATATTCGACGGTGTCATTAATTACCTGTGGACAATCCCACAGTTGGGTTGGGCCGATTAGCATTCACATGGGAGAGTTATCCTTCTCGCCTAAATGATTAGCGCAGGACACTCCAACAGTCCTCACTACATCCTCTTTGTTCTTCTTCTTCTTCCTGACCCGATCCTCCTCAGTGGATGTCCTGCCTACGACGCCTACAGATATTCTGTTTACTTTCTAACTCGTATCCATTTCCTACGACACATGCTTTACATAAGCGATAAATAAAGAATGAAAGTTAACGGATTATTTTCGAAGACTTGGGTCATGAATAATGCAGCAGTAAGCATTGTTCCTCTTGTCCGAGTTGTCCTTGGGGAGATATTTGGAATAACTCTGTAGGGGAAAGGATGTTGTAGCAGGATCTTGAGCATGTAATTGAAGTAGACTTGATAGAATTTAGCCACGAATAAATACAGTGCATTGGGATTCGTTCACGGCAATAAATTTCAATTATCCTAAAAGCGGTTGTTGGGTGGGAGCAGTGACGAAGGTACAGCCATCGATCTAATTAATCGATAGTCCTCGTCAGGTAGGACTAGGCCTGGTCCTACTTTCCTTAGCCTGTGTTTTTTTGTAAAAAGTATTGTTTTTTCCACCATTAATTCTAAATTTTATTTTGGTATACTTCTTATATATACAATATATGTGATGTTATATTTGAAAGTGGTCTTTTATTTCAGATTCGCGGCATCTAAAGGTTTCCATTTGAATTTGTTTTAAAATATCGAAAACAATTTTATTACATAGCACACCTTTAAATTTTATAATCAATAAAATCATTGTTGATAGTGACATATGGAGCAGAACATTGGGGTTCAGCAAAAAAAGTCCACATACACAAGATTCAAACAACTCAGTCCGAAATTCTCAGAAAAATTGTTAATGCACCATGGTATATTTCGAATCACACCATACACAACGACATGGACATTCCCACTATAAAATCATATATTCATAACAAATACATGACATTCCACTCATCGACACAATATCACCCAAACCCACTCGTTCTTCCGCTTTCCTACTCCCTGTTACCAGGACTTGATAGGAAAAGGTTAAAAAGATATTGGCCAAGAAACCTACTCACCTATTGATATTTAAATTTTTACTCCATCATCATATAGAAGTTCAAGTAGAAAATCAAGGTGAAAAACACTAGGATCAAATTTGCTGAATGCGCAATTGCGCAGGTGCAAATGAAAATTAAATTATAAAATAAAATAAATAAAAATCATTGTTACATTAAATCTTCCAAGTTAGATCGAGAAAACACAAATTGCCGTGTAATTTAGCAATGTATATTATTTTCAGAAAGAAATCCTACTAAGCTTTAGGTTCAGTACTTCTTAAATAGTGTATTATTTACGAAAAAACGGCTATGCAAGTTGGTAATTCGGCTGAAATCAGAGATCAGTTACAGGGCTTGAGGTACAACTCTTCCACGATCTCAGCACAACTAACCTAAATTTAATAATCATTAACAACCGTATTGCTGACTGATGTGGAGTCCAGTAGGGCCAATATGGTTTCCTTCCATCGTTCATTTACTGGAACTGGAAATGGACTGAAAATGTTGAAGAACAAAAGATGAATTGAGAACTGAGGAGATTATGGGATGGTTACCACGAGAATGGAAACGAAGAAATCCTGAACTGAGTCGTGATGGAGGAATGAGAAAGATATCTGGAGGTGTGTCTGGTTCTAGGTCACAGCTGGGAGGGAGAAAGTGGGATTGTAGGGAAAGAACTTGGAGGGAAAAAGGGAAAATTTTCGTTGAATTCGCTTATGCTTTCATTGCTGAAGCCATTATTGCGGAGCCATAATGCGCTGAAAGAATTTGGAAATTATATCTCCAATTATCATACAAAAAACAAAATATTAGATGCGGAAAAAATGATGTAGGCCAAAAACATAAGATGGTACTGACCACAATGTTATTTAAATTGATGTAATTTGGAGTGGCTGAGTGGCTGAGTGGTAGAGCTCTGTATTGGCCTGTCCTTGATCCTGGGATCAAATCCCGCTCCTTCCCTCTTCCTTCAAAGTCCCTGCCAGACTTTTTTAAATCTGTTAGTTGCATGAAATGGATACTAAGGGAACTAGGACACTCCTTAGGTTCTATAAAGTGGGTACCCAAAATAAGGAACAAAATATGGAGGTTGAGCGTGATCTAGGACAAATAACCTGCCTGTACAAAGGTTGTCGAAGAAATAGTAGTCTCTACCATATACTGAACCCATGTATCTCTATTGGCTGTAGTTTTACAGTTGTTTTTTTTCAATTACTTTATTATTTAATTTACCTAAAGCTAAATTTTTAGAGGAGACTGGCTCAGTGTATCTCGGGTTCAAATCTAGCTCTGGAATATTGTCTGCCGCTTACACTCTTGTCCCTATAAAGGTGGAACCCTCAATAAAAGAAAAACCTGGCGGTTGAACGCGATTTAGGCCAAACTACTTCCATATAACCGTCCAATAGAAACAGCCAAGTCTTTACCATGTACTCTGTACCTAAGATCCTTCATGGGTTGTAGAGGTAAAAATATTTTTAATATTAATACTCGCCTTATTGCTCAAGTTCTTTTTTTCAAATGATGTGTTCTTTATCAGTTGTGTTCTTGTTATAGGAAGCAATAAAGGTTGTTATTACCATATAGAGACTGGACGGTTCGGAAGCAAAGCCAGTGCGCACTTACACACTTACCTTAACCCTCCTACTGTTAGCCTTCCTGTTGGCCTCGTGTGCTCTATGCGATAATATAGCTCGGTCCGGGTAATAAGTCTCTGCGGTGCCCAAGGTTCAAGGAGAACCTCTCACTGGGTTCCTTAGTCCTTTCTGTTCTCTAGTTCTGTAGATTTCAACCTAAATTATCTTCCCGTCTACGTCTCATTGTTTAATAGTAATGGGATGGGGAGAATAGTGTGATAATATTTACTTCAATAATATCTCACGCTTATCATTCTTAATCGGACTAGATATATTTTTTTTTTATATCGACATCACGATACATATTTGGAAATGCGCCTGTGTTTTAAACATATACATCTCTGTATTTCGATATCTGTTAACACTTTTCTATTGTTAAATGTGTTTCAGAGCCTACATATGTGTGTTAAGAAATCTTTTTTGAACATTTTATCAATACAAGATTAAAGCATAAGATATTTTCCATCTCACCTTCGTTTGCGCTCAAATCGCGCCAAAGCAAAACATTTTGGGGCAAGTCAAAGCCTTGAATATATTATATTTTATCTCGAATAATATTAGTTGACCTTATATAAGTATATATACATATGTTAAGTATATGATATGAGGAAGAAAACTGTCCGGGTGGAGCTCAGAAAAAATCTCATAGATAAGGAGAACTATTTATTTTAAAGCCAGTGTTTCGATCTAAATTGCAGCTCTTCTTTGGGGATAAATGTACAAGATAAATACAAATTAAAACGATACAGAGTAAAGAATAAAAACATATATTGGCATCAAGGGATATGAGCGGTAAAAATAAAACTCTTTAGATAAATATAAATCAGAGGGAATAATAATAAAGAAGGTATTATGAGTTAATCAAATTAATGGAATTTGAAAAAAGTAATAGAGTAATACCATAATAATAATATTGAAGGATAGAATTGGTGAGGGGTGCCAACGTTCCGGCCATCCGGTGTAGGCCATCTTCAAGGCTAAGGGTACACCTACATTGGATCCTATTCGGCGCGACGTGATCTTATTCTATCACATACGATGCTGGGGTGAGCAAACAAATGACTGAAATTTCCCAGAGTGCCTATAGTGAATCAGACAAGGCTAAATTCTATTCTTGTTAATCAGATAGTAAACTAGCCACTGCCTTCCGAATAAAATAGTATTAATTTTATTCTTTTATTTCTTATATTATATATGTATATTATAGTAAAATATAAATGTATTAAAAGTGATTAATAAATAATTTTAATTTTATAAATTTAAAGAACCAAATGTTATAACAATGAGCTAATATTACTATATTAGAATATTTTTGTCTTGCTGTTTGACTATAAATAAATAATTTAGTAGTTTTTCAATTTCATAAAATAGAATTTATATTTTTTAGATATTCATGTTTTATATAATGAGTTAATTTATTAATGGAATAGTAGTGATATTTTCAAAGCTATTTGGTTTGTAATTAAATTAACGATTGCAATTAAATTCATAAATACGAGCGGTTATACTTGAAACCTCCCCATAATATCAAATCTCAACTAGTGTTTACTTAACTACTGTATTTTTGCTTGATTCTGGATCTTTAATTGATCTCCTACTGGCTCCTAACTTTTTTCGAAGGATTTAATGTGAAAACATTGAACAAGGTAAGTGTAATTATTTTTATAATACTGTTTGTGTGTAGTATAACATATTAAAATTTGTTTCACCTAAATTCACCTAAAAATCACTGTACTTTATTCTAAATACTATTGTGTTTTAAACTTTTCTTCATTAACAATTGTCATGAAATATGTTTATGCAGTATGTATTTTTGGTAGGAGTCACAGGGTGACAAGAACCATTAATTAATCTTTCTCATCCTTTCTTTATGAGAATAAATGAAAATAGTTGAAGCGATAAGTGATTTCTATTGTTAAACTTTGATATACATTCAGAATAATTGTTTGTAAGATAACCCCATATCATATAATTAAGTATGAATCAATTAGCCAGTAAATTAACTATTAAAATCAGGTGGACATTAGGATTACTAATAATAACACCCATATTAAACAATTACATTTGAAAAAATCCATTATGGAACTAGAAATAGTATTAATTTAAATTTATATTTCACCGAAGAACAATTCCACAGTAGTATTTAGAATAAATTTGCTTCAGATTAAATAAATAAGGTTAGACTGAACAGAAATAATAAATATAAATATTTAGCTTCTTTTGAAAAATGCTACAAATGTAAAAAGTTAAACTTTTTGTTAGGTACCTAATAGATTTATTATGGAATACTTTAAATTAATTTTTATTTATTATTAAATCAATGTGTATCTGAAAACATTATTTTTTCCAGAAACAGAAAGGAAATATGTTGTCCAATGAGGAAGTGGCCTTGTTCAAATTTCAATTTTATTCAAATTCATGTTAGCAGACTCTCCTACAAGTGAACATATGTGGCGAAGATGATATTGTTTTTTGGATTGTGTATATCAAGTATCAGAAGAAATTTGGTTTATACCTCTGTGTATACTTTTCTTAATGGATGTCAATGATAATCAAGAAAGATCTTACAATTTGGGAGTAAATACTGTATAATTAATAGTGGATATTCAAGGCATCTTAAGCCAATATATATTTGAAAACACTCCAATCTAAATCTTCAGAGGATCTTCCTTAATCACCTCAATTATTATATCAAATTGTAATATTAAAAATTATATATTATTGCTATGTATTATTTTATCATATTAATATGTTAGTATCTTAATCGACAATTATTATTTAAAAAATTTTTTAGTGTGTAATTGTTCTTAACTTGTATTTCGAAATATTTAATTGTGTTATTCATTTATTTTTCCACTTAATTCTACTATTGTTGTTAAAAATGTGTATCCTAAATTTTATTCTTTTAATTTTATAAGTAAATAAGTACTGATGTATGCTATTGAATAAATGATTTATTTTCTTCTATAAATGATTTATTTTCTTCTATGAATGATTTATTTTCTTCCTTAACAATATGTTGGTGTCCTCTTTTATTTTTCACAACATAATTTCAATATATGATGATCTTTGCATGATGTTTTGGCCAATATTGCAGATCTTCATCAGGTTTAAATTACCAAGATACAAATATTAAATGTAAAATATGATAATTCATAAATGATATAAATCATATTAAAAAATGTTTAGGTAAAAATATTAATATAATCATTATAATAAGATGATTATTATATTATATCATCACCTAAATATTTTTTAAGTATTATTTGTATCATTACTGCTATTAATCTATATGTTTTGTATTATATTATTTGTTTGTACCTTGTGTAAATAAGCCCTAATGAAGACCTGCAATGTTGGTCGAAAACATTGATAAGCTAATAAATGTATCAATTGCTTACTATTCGAGACTTGATTTTGACCTTCAATCAACATACCTTTAATTGTGCATGTGTAAGTGATGTAAATATAATAAACTTTCATTTTATAATATTAAATTGGAGCATCGATAGAACATTGGACATAATGAATATAAGGAAAAAATAGAATGCTATTGGGAATCTATACCTTAGCCCATATGATAACTATAAGTTCTTAAAAAACTTTTACCAAGAGGTTCTTGATTTTACTTTCAGGTACTTGTTTGTTATGGTATCACCACTTTAGAATTTAATAGAATTCATTGAATTTCATGATTATGAAACACATGTGAAGTAAACTGGTAATTATATGGTTTTTACACAGTGAGTACTAGAGTGGTGGTTATAGACTTATAGGAGTAATACCAGTAACTTATATATGACATGATTGAATAGAACAATCAAGGATTGTAGAAATAGAACAAACAGAAAATAATCAAACTTACATTTTATAATTATTTCTTTATTTCCATGCTCACATAGCTAATTTATAAAAAACAATTTTCTAAAACTGGAATCTTGAGAATACTCAATGTAGTTATAATGGTATTGAACGTTCATTAAAAAAATCACTGTTTATTGAACTTATAGATGATGAGATAATGATGTAATATCAAAATGAATTTGTAATATACATTCAATAAAGCTAAAACTATTCTGATAATTATGAGGGTGTAATGTATTTGATAAACTTGATCAGTTAAATACATATTTTATTTCACACAGCCTACACTAATCTGGTGTAAATCTATTCTATTCAAACCTATAATGAAACTAGCCTTTTGAATATAATGGTATTAATTTTATTCTTTTATTTCTTGTTTTCTATATATATTATTGTGAAATATAAATATATTAAAAATAATCTTTTATAAATTTAAAGAACCAAATGTTATGAAAATGAGTTATATTAGAATATTTTTGTCTTGCTGTTTCACTATAAATTAATAATTTAGTTGTTTTTCAATTAAAAAAAAATAGAAATTATTGTTTATTATTATTATTTCATAGATCCCGCAATGGAGGCTCCTTTCGAACTAATTCTATGAGTAATCTTTGTTTATTTTATTGTTCATCTTTACAAAGGAGTATAAAAAATCAGAAAAGCCCTTGCTAAATGTTTAACAAATAAATTTAACATTAAGATGATAATTTTATCAAAAGTTAATGTTTCCAATTTTCTTTGACGAATTAAAATTGTATGTAGGTATATTTTTTATGGACATTTCTGATAGATATAATTTTATTTAACGGGAAAATAACCTTCGCTACTATATTTAATGGATCATGAAGTTTAGTAATAAAATATTTTAATGAGAATTGACAATATTTAATTTTGATTTATGACGGATATTTATATAATAGTTAATTATCAAATTACAACGTATATTTTTTAATAAACATTTTAGACAATAAAGGTTAAGTTGGCACACATGCTAACGGCTGGCTTATCGAATTGAAAACTAATGATTTCGATTTGTTAAAATCACACTTGATCGTACAACATCGCGCCTGATCCAATATAGGCACTTTCGTATAAATAAACTATTTCGTTTCCACGAGCGACTAAATCCCTGGGATTGGTCGGATAAATATGGATTGATTAAGGCCGGATCCAATGTAGGCGCTCTCGATATATTTCAGTCATTTGGTTTCCTAGCGACGTCTCATCGAATCGCACCGGATCCAATGTAGGTGTAGCCTAAGAAAGAAAAGAAACTTTGGCACCATTAAAAAATTCTTATTTATTTTTCTTTTGATGGTGAATATTTTTAGATATTTTTATTTGTCCTGGCCGGGATCTTTTCTCTTCAAAATAAAAATATTTTAATAATGAAGAAAAAATCTTATTCCAGTCAAAAATTGTTATTAAAAATTAACAAATGATTAAATGATTTAGTGTAATACATATTATATTTGACCATGGAAGAAAGTTAAGTTCCAGGATTTATATATATTTGACTTTTAAATGGTTTGACCTCAAGGTATCATAAGCTTATTGTTATTAGTTATTTTTGACAAGTTATTTATTATTGTATTTTAGTGTACTTTTATTGTTTTTACAGTAATGATTGGACTTGTAAATTTTAAAAGATAGTTGTATGCAGAATTACTTGAATTGAAAATGACAAATAAGTGTCGAAACGTTTTTTAATCATTTGTTAATTTTTAATAACAATTTTTGACTGGAATTAGGTTTTTTCTTCATTATTAAATTATATATATCAAGAAGATTAGTCCAGTATATAAGAAATATCTTATAAAGAAAATAAAAATATTTTAAAATATTAAAAATAAACTTTTACTTGTTTTTTGTTTGATCATTGACTGGACCCCCCCCCCCCGCCCAATTATATCCTTCAATAGAATCTTACAGCCAACTATTTTCCTCTCTAAATAACAATAATAATAATATAGTTATACAAATTAATCTAATGAATTGAATTGAACTTGAAAGAGAGATAGATGTTGCAATAAACAGAGAGAAAAAAATAACAAATAAAAATTTTGTTCAAGTATATAGAATAACATGACATGGCGGCATTATTAAATAATAGAATAAATAGATAAACAATAGAATAAATATATAAATATTGGAATTTTTACAAGAGAATAAAATGGAATAATAGAATAACGCTGGTGTACTATTTAAAAACCAAAAGATTAAGAAATAAGAAAATATGTTGGATGATATTAGATGACCGTATGTATATACATGCGAGGAAGAAACTTCTCTTATATTGGGAGAACTGTTTATTGCGAAGCCGACGTTTCGACCCACATTCCAGCTTCTTCTTCTGGGCCCTAGGTAAGAGAGTTTTCTTGAGCTCTACCCGCACCATTTTCTACCTCATATGATATTTTAGTTTTTTAGGATCCACCAACCTCGGAAACGGTTTATCTTTAATTATTCAATTATTATTTTGAGTTTTGATTTTCTCAACAAAAAAAAACAGCTAGTTATAAGACAGAAAGGAAAGAAACAATTTCCTTGGAAGAGTTTTCCTTCTCATCATCCTCCCCGACCTTTCCTCGGGTTGAAGAAATTTAGAGAGCTTTCTTCGGAGATTGAACCCTTCCGAAAATCTATTCCTCTCTCAACATTTACCTCTCTCCTCATTTGATCACGTCTAAAAATAATTGAAAACCGGTTTAATCAATTTTGATGCTCGAGAAAATCATATCATCTGAAATATACTTACATATACATGTATAATGTAAGTGTATATGTATAGATATCGTGTATATATCCTAGGGGATCTGGCTAATAAATATGAATCGATATTCTGGTGGCGTTTCGAGATTTTTTGATTTTCATATTCAACCCAGAACACTTTTAATATTAATTTGTTACACCAGTACAGTTATAATGAATACTATTGAGTAAAATTGGTCGTGATCGATTAGTAAATACAATTTTTGTATTTAAACTGTTTTTGTTTTTTTACTTTGCTCAATTATAACTTGAAGATAATTGCTCAGATTCTGTTCTGTTAATCATTTTCTATGTGCTCATTCCTGTTTGGGGGCACGTGTGCATAGTATAACCGTACCCAAGATGGCGGCTTCGCAGCTTCCCAGGTTGCCTTAGTATTTTTTAAAGGGAGTAAACAATTTCTTGGCTGTACCACTCCTTCGGGAGGGGGGGGGGGGGTGGCGAGCCTCTGATGTGGCAGGTACTCGTTAAATACCAGGTACAGGTCATCAGGTGTCAGGTAGTCGTTAAAGTCTATCCTTAATATACTTGGATAGGCAAAATTGAGGACTTCTACTGTAGCATCATCTGATTGGACATAGCAGCATATAGTGGCCTTAAACGAACAAACGAAAAACAACTTATTCGAACATTAGCCCTCAAAAAAATGACAGATTCATATGTTACTGAACCACTTATGTTTAGTTTTGACATAGTTAATTTCATATACTCCTTCGCATAGTGTTCAGGAATAACGCTTCTTTCCTGTAAAAACTTTATAGCGCTTTCTTCTTAGTAAAAGTTAAACAGTTCTATTAACTTCTTATCGTCAATCGCTAATTTAGAAAATAGAACTGGCCTATCCACACATATTCGTGCTAATTGTCTTATGATATTTTCAGTCACTGACTGAACTTGAAGTCCTAAAGTAGGAAAGCCCTGCTAAACCTTTTTAAAACTCATTGGTCAGGAAAAGATGTATGTTCTGGGGAAACACGGAGGAAGGAAGAGAGATGAACCCTTGAGGAAAGGGAGGACCTGGAAGGGACGGCCTGAAGGGACAGCTCCTGTCCCGTGGGATCGGATCCATCCCTTCTCTGTCCAATAATTAATTGGGATCGGATTGTACTCCCGTAAACACCAGCTGTTTTTAATAATAAAGAAAAGCTGTTTACTGTTTGTATTTGTTACCTTGCCATCTTTGGATTGATCCCTAAGCATCATCGTTACACAAGAGGACATAGGAGTCATGAAGACTACCGTCAAAATTGAAGACTCAAAACTTGGTTTGGAAGAACTGTCTTCTTTTCTGAAATCGATTTTAGTCTGTATTATTTAAATATCATAATTTGTAAATTTATATTATTAACATAACCCTGGCTTTCACATATACTGCCAATCCGAGCAATATTTATATACACCTTCAAATAGTTCATTTATTAAATCAAAAATATGATGGTCTGCTCAAGCTCAACTTAATTGAAATAATAACGAGTCTACACTGATATTCTATACTTTGTATTTGTATTTGTATTTTTATTCCACAGATGTTCATGAACTCAAGAAGGTTAATTGCTGCGCGGGCCTTCATTAAATAAATCTCTGCTAATTTGTCTTAACTCCTCCCGATTCTTTAACTATTGTATATCAGCCAATGGAATTCTGACCTTAACAAAAGTTGATTTTAAAAAATCTTAAAATCGATTGGCAGGCTGATATGTGTCACCAGTCTCGCGCACACGTCAGGAGCATGTCGGTGAAAGTTCCCTCCCCCCCCACTAAAAATCACTCAACCTGGCTAAAGAAGTTTTCACTTCAATAATTCTTTACAGGTTTCGACATAACTTAATCAAGTAAAGGACTCTTGAACGATTCCTCGATCCGATTAGAGAATTAATTGAATCTCTTTTCCCGCCATTGGTTCGAGGAATGGTGGAAGATAGAGAGATGAACTTACATTATCAGCTGATTTGGAAAGCTAATTAATTTAAGTTGTTTCAAAACGTTTCTTGAAATGAGGACCAGGTTCAAGTCGACCGAGAGATTGAAGACGATCTTGAACAAGAATCGAGAGGAGTTAAGGTAAATTAGCGGAGATTTATTTAATGAAGGCTAGATTCGATCCCGCGCAGCAATTAACCTTCTTAAGCAACTTTTAATAAAAGACTTTATCGGATTAAGTCGTCTCGCCTCCCGCCCTCCACTCCCCACCCTCTTCACCGGGCTCCACCTTGAGGTATCGATAGCGGGATAAAGTATCGATATATTTTTTAATACATAACAAAATAGTAATTTCATATTTTGAAAAATGTTAAACGAAATTTCGATGTAGCAGGTATCCATTTTTTAAGGAACAAACATCGATTTATCTACATCCCCGGTGAATAAGTGGTATCTAATTTTTTCCACAATGAGTTTATTGTACTTAAGTAAGCGGAATACTCGATTCCGAAATAACTCATATTCCATAGTGTATAAGGGGCTAAGTATGACATAGGCTTGAAAAGGAGTTATTGTTCATATTACAACTCCATTTCAAGCCAAAAACTATAAGAATGATACGATTCCAGTTATCTGAAAGCAGTTAACTCTCTCTGAGCAAAATCCTACTTAACCGCTTATTGTAGTGGGGCTGTAGATATATCGAACTAATTATTTCAATTATGTCGATCATAAAGTCGTTATATTTTGCCATCAATAGGCTAGGAGAGTCTACTCTTTAGTAAATACAAAAATCAAGTAATCAACTTGAAGAAATAAAAATTAAAACTGTAGAGAAGTTTCCAACGATAGCAATCTTTTTCAAGAAAATAGAAACAAACAGAAAATTAGGAGGAAAACTAAATAAGGAACATAATGAGCCCAGATTGTTAGAAGGGAGTTGTTAGAGAGCTATTGGTGGTGTCGGCATCGAACCTTTAGGTTAGCTATCACTTGATATACTCTCATTGCTATATATATATTGACTCGATTGTATCTCGTCTTTCAAAATTTATAGTATTATTGCTTTAATTTTGAAGAGCAAAAACTCGAAAGAGACATTAAATACGTGTAAATATATTGGAAAAAATTCTGACCAAAAAGCCATAACCCATTACCTGCCATATTTTTTTTTATACGAAGGCTCTAGAAGGTTTCACTATCAAAACTGTCGATTCTGATAATCGACAAACATAAAAAATGTGTGATCCCCAAATGGGGCCTATGGCAGGTAATGGGTCAAGTCCCTAAGGAAGGTTACCAGAGCCAGTTAGAAAGGACTAGATGAAATCACCTGATAAATACTCAACACAAATTGCAAAATACACTCACCAAACTTCAAAAAGCCGAGCAGTAAAAATAAACAACAGAAGACAAGAGACCACATAAAGTGTTGCTTCATTTAACTCTAAATTTACTCTTGTTCGTTTTTCTTTATTTTTTATAATAAAACGTTAATTAAATGTAACTGTTTAAATAGTCCTCTATGGCAATGATACCCGCCTTGCTTCATTCATCCAAGCCATTCAAAGATGTCACAAGATGAATTTACTTTTTTGCAAGATTGATCAAGCAATTAATTAATTCATTTCAAAATACTTATTGTATGAAGTAGGTTTTTTTTAAACATTTTAAATTTGGCTTTTTGTTTCTTGTAATTCCAAACCATTCTTATTTTTTTGTAAACGGGCAATATGACCAATACTTACTATGCCTTTGTATTATTTAATGAACTTTCAGTAATTTTAAAAAGAAGGCCATCATCGACTTCAGGACGCTGAGATGTGAGGAACTGGACATGAATTCTTCAGTGGCTCCTAGAGCGAGGGAGCCATCGAGTCCTCTCAAGTCAACATCGCCTCTCCCTCTTCTCATTAAAAATAAAATACTTTGTTAAGCGAGATCTGACGATGAGGGGGCTCTATTCCTTGTCTTCTGGCTTGAGGAGTAAAAGAGTGTAAATAAGTTGTACTTATACCTGTGTAAAGTACTTAAATGATAATTACGAATTCTTTATTTTTTCTGGGACAAGTCCCTTTAGAATAGCAAAGGCTTCTATACAGGCTATCATTATGTCTTATTAAATGAGAATGAATTAATGAAAAAAAAAAGGTTTATCTTTAAAAAGTTGAATAATATTGGTTGTCCTTATATATATGGTGACAGAACATGTTCCGGGTATAGCTCAAAACAATTCTCTTATACTGGGAGAACTTTTTATTTGTTATTATTAACTGTTTATTTGTAAATATTAATGATTATTATTAATAAACAGTTCTCCTATATAAAACAATTTGTTGACCTGTACCCGGACCCGTGTTTAAGAAGGTTATTTATCCTGTGATAATGTAACCTACCCCAACTGGTTGAGTGAGAAAACCTTTATCTTTTAATCGTCACTGTTATATTTTACTGAACCAAAAGATGGCTGTAATGGAAGTTTTTTTTTCCTTTGAGCAAGTGGAAGTTAACAATTTAATGTATGATAGTAATATTTAAAAATACAATTATAATTATGGCATACCTCTACTTAATGGGTTTTGTTTATCTCTTCAAGCGCCAATAATATTATCAAATTTAAGTATTGATAATTTTAATGAAGACGAATTTCATTGCTGAATAGAAAGCAATTGATTACTACGAATTTTCTCTTCTTATAATGCGCCAGTATTCAGCAATTGTAGGTGGAAAATGAGTTTACAACGTATTGTACAATTCTTGTACTGAATTAATTAATATTTGAACGATAGAATCACTCATTTTGAACTTGAATTATTTCAATAAAAATGTCAATCCTTAGACTGTGTCAGGAGCTGCGGCAGTTAACGCTATCACCTAGATTGTTACCATGGAAACGGTAACACTTAAGTTACTCCTTTACTGTCATAAGCTGCCGTCACGACAGGAGCTGCCACTGCCTCCTGATTCAGCCGATGCCACTATCAAGTTCCGATATCACTTTGCCGATGTGACTCATCACAATGACACACAAATGTCATTCTTTCTATTTTCTATCTCCAGATGACCTATTTCTTCTATCATTACTTTACTCGTCGTTACAGGTAAGTTAATCTCATAAAACATAATCTTGTATTAGAATTGCTATTCTTGGATAAACGTTGTAGGCTTTATCTATAATGCGTTAATTATAAAAAAAAAATTTAAACTATCATTTGTACTCGTAATTTTATACTGACATGTCTAATTATTTCAAGAATAATACAAACCAAAAGGGGGCGCCTGTGGTCAGCAATAACGACCTGCTAAGCCCGAGATCGCCGGTTCGTAGCCCGGCAGGCGCCTTTAGGATTTTATGAAGGGAGTAAAAATCCTCCGGTGGCCCCAGGTCTCTAAGATCTCAGGTACTCGTTAAAAATCCCTATCCTAATTAAACCTGGATAGGCAAAATTTAGAGCTCCCACTGTAGCATCGTCCGATTAGCCATAGCAGCATGAAGTGACGTTAAACAAACAAACAATACAAATAAAAAGGATTTGATTATTAAAGGCAATTCAGTTTAAAAAAAAAACTCTGCGTCTGTAATCTATAAAGGGTCATTGGTTCAGTACATGGTTGAGACTGTATTATTTCAAAGAGCTGTTTATGGAGGTGATTTGTCTGAGACCACGTTCAATTGAGGGTACCCATTTTATTGAGGCTGGATGAGCCCCAAGGTTCTATCTGAGACTGTTGACAGGTCAAGCAATTTATCTGCAACAGCTGAATTTGATAACTCAGTTCTCTACAAACTGGACTGCACCGCTCCCCAATTCTGTAGTAACAGATCCGATTCTTTTTAGAATAATAAAAGTAAGAAGCAGTTTAAAGTTGAAGGCAGTAATTAATACATAGAGATGTTATATGGTTATTGTTATATAGAGTAAAGAGCCGTTATGTTGGCGACTTCGCGGGGGGCGAGGGCTTATTACCTGACGTTATGGGGCTGTGACGGAACCATACGTTATTTATAACGTTCCATTCTTTTAACCGTTACAGGAACCGTTCCTTACATTGTTCCAGAAAATAGTACAGCATACTGGCTTGTACAATTAACATAGTTAATTAGCTTTAACTAATTAATAAAATACAGTAGCGATTAACTGGCTTCGCCTAGTATTATTTAATAATTATCACAATGATGGAATCCGAAACTTAGCCCCTGTCACTTTCTTCTTGTCCCAACTTTGATCTCAATTCGTACTCACATGCTACATATTTACAAGCCTATTTTTACTAACTTTTATTTCTTTAAAGGTGGATAATAGAATGCTTCTTTTTTTATTCGTCTTAGACCCGGTAACAATTGTATCGTTGTGTCTATATCTACAGCCCCTGTGAATAAGTGGTCAAGTGGAATTTTCTTCAAAATCAGTTTCGTGTACTTAGGTAAGCCTAAATTTCGAGTCAAAACTTTGAGAACGACAGTATTCCGCTTTCCTCTAAACAGTCACCTCTCTCTAGACGAAATTCTACTTAACCGCTTGTTCCCCAGGCCTGCAGAAACAGTAAGAGTGTCAATACAGTGAAACGTTATTAAATTATTAAGACCCCGAAGACCACGTGATTATGACCATAATACTGTCCACATCACTATCGAGAGGCTTCCAGGAACTCTACAGAAGAACTAGCCATCCCCTGAGTGGAATTCCAGGGGCTGGAGATGAGTCGGTGGATCAGTTCAGTTCCTCTTAGTCGACTTTTTGCTGGCAGGTTAGTTCGGTCAGGTAGATCACTATCCGCGCTTTCTTTCGGAGCACATTCCTCGGCCTCTGTAACATTCCACCCTCATTCCGTTATAACACTTCAGTTGTATTCGCTATAAAGCATGCTAAATCGTGTTGCGCTGATGGTCGAGGTTCAGCAATAGAATGGTCGTAGGAAATTAGTAAAATATGAGGCTCAATTGTTTTGTGAACTCCCAGGTTTATTATTCAAAAGTATCATTTATTTCTCCATTTAACGCTATAAAGTTAAAAGTAGCATTCGATACAGAAGTAGAAGAATATAAAAATGTAGAGGCTAACAGAAGGTGGAGAGCTTTACATTATTTTGAAGTAACTGAAAATAAACCAAATATTATCCACATAATAAATAAAGATTTTATGAAAAAAGGATGAGTACTATTAGATTAAGTTACAACATCTTCATACGGATAGCAGAGTTGTATCAAGGCACGATGATAGTTACACTCTTCCGCGTATAATCATGAAAGAATTGACCATTACAGCATGCTATATAGAATTGTTATAATAATACCATACATAGGTCAAGGGTTCAGTACTTGGTAGAGACCGTACTGTTTCTTGGACAATTTGACGGTTGTGCAGGGAAGTGATTTCTTCCACCGCCACCCGAATTCTAGGTCCCAAAGGATCCCTCTCTGGGCGGTAACAAATTAAATAAAAGCCTGGCAGCTACAGGGTTGGAAGCCAGGACCTCTGGCACGGTAACCCATAATAATACGACAAACATTAAGAAGGACACATCCCTAGCCTTGGTGGAGGATCTTTAATTAATATTATCAGTATTTAAAAAAACCTATCCCTTGTTCCAATATTACTTAATACTTAAATATAATTTTAATGTTGATCCGACCCAGTTATAGACTGTGCTGTGGGAACGGATCATTTGAAACCGCAAGCGACCTACTTCAATCTGTTCGCTCATTATTTTCTGCAGGGTGCGATTTTATCCAATCATTGCTATCAATGTGGAAATAAATACCCACATACATATTTAATGAAATGGGAAGAAATCTGTTTGTTCTCTGCTTTCTAGGAGGTATCAGAGCCGGTTTTATATTATTAGATGTTTTGAAAAAATATATATTTATAATCCCATTGAAATGTATTTTAATTAGTTTTCAACAGTAAGCTTTCTTCAAACCAGATAAAATTGTGAACATCTTCGAAACTGGAATTTGAACGCTTCAAGGTGCCCAATGGTATCAACGTATCAACGTATTGAATTGTATCGAATCAGAAAAACCAACGACAATCTTCGTATTTCGAAATCACTCTTTCAGTTTCAGTTTGCTTATGGTAGCCGATGGGGGTGGGAGCTATGTGTCTAAAGCTCCACCATTTATTATAGTAGAGGGAGGATTAAAAAAATCGTTTTGTTTTTTTGTTGTATGATAAACCATTTCTGATTGGCTAAGAAAAGAAGTTTCTAATACCTCTGTAAAAGGTGAGGTTAATATAATAATAATATATATTATCGTGGTTGTATTATAGAGAATGTCTTTGTATACATCAAGCCATTGTGTATTTTTTTTTTTTTTGCTTCATTGATTCTGAAGGAGTTTAATAGATGATATCATTATTGTTTATAGATAACTAGTATTCTTGTAATTTTAATTGTACACTCAGAGGCGGGGATCCATTTGTTATTTGTTTTAAAAAAGGGCTTATTTAGTATAGCTTTTTACATACTTGATAGGTGAGTGATTCTGTTTTGAAGGTTTTCCTAACGATTGTCTTTCCTCGAGAGTAAAATTTATATATTTTGTTCCTATCTCTAAGATATATATCGACGCTTTGAGGAACAGCAGTAAAATTGAGTAAGAGGCCTCGATAGACATATCTAAGTCAGCTTAGGGACACTTGGCTTCAGCTTCTATATCCCAAGAAGGATACCCAAAACCTCTTCTTCCCCGAGGATCCTGACAGTCATCCTTAGCCCTTATTGCGGGTCTCTTCTTCTGAAGGCTTACTACGCCCATTAGTACCTATCAGGATGTACTCCCTGCGACGATAATGCAGGATAGAGATACCTTTAAGAAAGAGCACTAGTGAGTCCTAGCTTTAGCAGGGGGAGAGGATCAGCATAGAAATGGCCTGGATCGGGTCCCGAAGGCGATCAGTCCCAGGTGGAGGAGTACCGGCCCGGAAAATGATCTTGAAAAACCAGCTTGCATCGATTTTATTCTAATTTCATTCCTCCTTGATGCAATAACTAGCTGATAAGCTATTGCTTGATTCAATTAGATTCGGATTCGATTGAAAGGCTTTAAATCTATTATTGCATGCGATAAATGCTTTTAATCTAAAATTAAATTAGTTAGAAGGACTCATCCGTATGGACGTAGTTCAATTGCTAATTGTCAAGATTATTTTTTTAAATTTTTTATTATATCAGGTGCTCTGAAACGCTTAGAGCTGTTGAAACTGCATTAAGCTACCACGTGGAGGTGAATAAGTACGCATGATGTTGGGCTACTCACCTCGAGGTCTGGGATTGCTTGGGATGAGTGAATTATTTATCTTTTTAACAGTTGTGAATCGAACTTGTAGGTACTAGAACACTCCTGTGGTTCGGCCAGCCTCTCTAGGATGGGTACTATTCATTTTGGTTAGAAACTTGGCCAAATATCGTCCTTGGATAACCGTTGCCTTAGAAGCAGTTCTTCTAAGGAGTTCTATCATGTCGTGAATCCAATACCTAGTTATTGGTACAGTTTTCTTTTCTACATTATACATATGATAAGAGGTACCATGATTTGACATTACCAGGATTGGGCGTGTCTTCCATTTCATTCGACGTTCAGCAAAGCATAATTAAACATGCCTATAATGTACAATACATGTCGGGCGCACCAGATCTATTCTAACCTTACCTATTGAGATATCATCTTATACTGTCTGCCATACTATTATGGTGTTACTTGCCATACTGTTATCGTGCCATACTGTATTCCATTCTCTCAGCCCGCTGATCCTCTCTAGCCTCAGGAGAGGTGAGCTAAGAAGGAAAGTCTGGTGGGAGAAGTGACCTTGCGCAAGTCCTTCAGCTGGACCACCCACCGACGGGTCACCCTTGTCGTTATCACCATCTTATCATTAGCATCATCCTGATATCATGGTAGCTAACGTCGCTTGTATTGTCTCTGTTGTGACACACCTATGGACTTTTCGATACATAATATAATTTTAAAAACCTATCAACACGTGGCAGTGCCGTTGAAGGAAGTCATACTAATATTTTGATCTATAAACTTTACATTCTTAACTTTATATATTACTTCTACAATTCAGTAGCTAAACTGAGTACTTACAAGTTTGTATATCGGCACGGACAATTGCCCACACTTTTTTATAATTAACTCTAATAATTCTGAAACTGATACTACATATCTAATTATTCATATTAGTCGAAATTAATATGTACAAAATTTAACAGTAAAATGCTAATTCCAGACCTATGGCTAGACACGTTTATTTTCTTATAGAAATGTATTTCCTACACTTTCAAAATATCTACTTTTCATTTTTTTTTTCAAAATCCCTTTGATAATCTTTTACACATAATTTGATCTTTGGAATTATTCCGAACGTTCGAAAGTATTTCATATCTTCTTAAAAATACGGCTACTCCCAAACTGTAATTCTGCTCATTCTAAATAGACAATAACAATTTTAATTACAAAAACGCCAAATTAAATTTAATAGACCAAGACTGAATTTCAAAGAAAAAAAAAACGATAAGAAAAGGTTATACGAGGTTAGGAGTTAGATCTCGTGGCGACCTGCTAAGTCACAAGTACCGTAAAATAGATTTTAATAATTTCACTGTTTTAGCACATAGGGATGTTAATCCAAGATTCTTTATAAAAATTTAGCACCATAACAAATTAAGTGATATGTAGCAGATAACATACAATGTGCATACTCTTCCAATGCCCAAGGTCAAAGTACTGTGTGTTTATTTGTATTAGGGAAAATTTAATAAAATAGCTCATTCTTATTTTAAATTCCAGACTATTATAACCTTTTTCTTTTTAAGTTTAAACTAATACTATTGGTGAAGGCTATTAGCCGACAATATAGAGCTGAGGAGGGATGGCTATTGGACAGAAGTGACACTTGCCATTTAATAAAGGGGCGATAAATCAGCCGCGGCAAAAAGCAGCAAAGCGAGGGCAAAACGCCCCCCCCCCGCGGTCCATTACCCCCCCCCCTGCACATCCCCTCCCTTCCCCCGCGAAGGCAGCGCTACCTGCATGCGCTTAAGGGAAGCGATCAACAGGCCTAATACTATTCGATATCAATAATTATATTATTGAGTCGCCTTTTTCAATTATATCCTTTTTGAAAGAGCCGCTTCCGCCGCGGGAGGTTACAGGCAGAGGTATTACAAAGTTTGTGTCTCCTCTTACACTTTTTTAATGATATTAATAACCAATATTGGAGTTTCTTATTTTATACCCCCATTTTATGGAGGCGACCTGTGGTCTAGTGGTTAGCGTAACAAACTACTAAACCCAAGATCACGGGTTCGCAGCCCGGCAGGTGGCCCTAGGATTTTTTAAAGGGAGTAAAAAATCCTTAGTTACGCTGTCCTTCGGAAGGGACGTTAAACGAGGGTCCCGAGCCTCTACGATGTCAGGTACTCGTTAAAAATCCCTATCCTAATAAAACCTGGATAGGCAAAATTTAGAGCTCCCACTGTAGCATCGTCCCACTATAGCATGTCAGCATAAAGTGACCTTAAATAATTAAGCATACAAATGGAATTGATATAATTTTTCTAGAGAAATATATTTTTCTTTTTCAATTTTATTCTGTTTTGGCCAAGAAAGGATGAGGTCATGTCAACCCTCCATCTTTGCCCAGGGTTCCCTCAGTCCTTAGCATTCTTTCTTTCTTTCCTCCGTCCATTTCTTTCCCCTTGTAAGGCTGAGGTGGTTGCTTTCTTGAATATCTGCCCCAGTGATCTTAATCTCTTGTAAGTCTTCTCCTAACTCTTCGAACCAGGCTGGCGTGGTCGTTTTTTCTTTTAAATAGGTAAAAACCCGATTCCTCAATAGTATGGATTTCATTAGCAATAATTAATAATAAATCGTTATTAATATTAATTATATTAAAAGGCTAAGCGAAACCGGAGCCTCGATGCCGATACTGCCATTCACCATTTACAAACTTCTATTCACCCTTGGAATGTTACCCTTTACGTAATCCTCCCGTCTATGTTTCGTCTACTCTTATGACGTATATCATTCTGCCAAGTGCTAATTCTCTTTGCATGGATTATTAATGTAGAGCTCTACCAAGAATTCAGGTATCGAGAAGATGTGTTGGTTAAAAAGCATTAACGACTTTATGGGGACTGAATAAATGAGATAGGCAAATTTGCATATCGATGAGCTTAAAGATGTTCTAATGGTCTGAGCATTCTATAGATGAGATTAGAAACTTGACCATAACTAAATGATGGTACCTATCTAGTTTTAAAAGATATTTTGTACCTAATATGAAATTTTACAATAGTAATAGTATTTCTAATTATTTTTGTTTGTTTCAGGTAAGTAGCCAGAGACTCCTCACGTATCTTTTTGTAAGTAGTCTCTTTATCGCTTTACTTTCATTCCAGGTGAAATTTAATTTTTAATTTAATTTAAAGGCAACAGTTTCCTGTGTTATCAAGTACAATTCTAATCATTAAGATGGATAAATAATCATAGCCATATTTGTACATTTTTTGTTCATACACTCGAGAAGCTCGTATAAATAGAGATATAGGCATGAGATACACATATGCATGAGATATACATATACACATATAACATGAGTTGCACATGTACGTATGTATATGCACATGAGATGTATAATATATTTTAGTCCTATTATAATTTAAAATTGATTTCATCATTAACAATACATAACTTACTTAATGTATACCTGTGTTTTTAAGCCCTGGTGAATAAGTGGTTAAGTCGTGTTTTGTCCAGAGAGAGTTAACTGCTTTCAGATGGAGTGGAATCGTAACATTCTCGTAGTTTTTTGCTTTAAATGGAGTTGTAAAATAAACAATAACTCCTTTTCAAGCCAATGCCTTACTTATCCCCTTATTTACTTCGAAAATAACTCAATTACTCTTACTTAAGTAGAAAAAACTCATTTTGGAGTTAACCGCTTATTACCGGGGCTGTAGATATGTCCATATATATATTCTCCACTTAATAACATTAATTACTGTTACATTTCAGTAATTATTACGGTTACTTTATCGGTTATTTTGTGCCGTTTTTTTAAACCGTTATTCTCGACTGCTGATTTAAGTCCTAGAAATGAACCGGCTGTTTAGTAGTCACTTAAATTCTTCTATTTTATTCATGGACTTCATTAGTGTTTTCTTTAATCCCATATTTCTTACATAGTTTTTTTTTTTTACATTAAGGCAGATAATTTTATTTTCTTCTGCTTAGACTTCCTCACTCACATTACACTCATCTCTCGAGAATGCCACCTACAGACAAGACGAACGATAAGACCCAGAGAGGACCGGCGACAGACAGTTCCCAGATGTTTTGGGAGGAAGGCGACGGACCCACCCCCACAATTCCAAGAGATAGCTAGATCTGGATCATTCCTCCACTCCATCCTATCAATGATTTACAAGACATTAATGGATTCACCTCAGCTAGGCAATCGATAGCCCTGTAGATATAGCGTACAAAAATATCTTCGAGTAAAGGAAGCTGTAGACAAACTTCTACGAATTTTATAACTAAATGAATGTTTTATAGATTAAGGAAGCTTAGAGTTAACTTTCAGCTCCTTGTCGATCCAGGAGGTCCCTATAGGGCTCAATCAGTCTCTAGGAAAGTGGGTACCCGAACTTGGAGGAAAACAAAGACTCAAATAATTTCCTGCACGACCATTAGTTTGGACATAGTACACTCTTCTCATTTGAAAGTATTGTTATCAGATGAGGAGGTTGCCGCTTCGAATTAAGCCACAAGTCTTAACTTTTAGCGTTGTACCGTCCTAAACTTCGAAATGCTTGTTGAAACTTTCATCTATTAATGAAATTATATCCGAATTATACACTTTTTTTATTATTAAACTATTTTCTTCATATCTAAACTAACAAATTATTTTTAGTTTCGAAAATATTTTAAAATTAACGAATGGAAAGTTAAAATTTGATGTGATTTAAATCAAAGAGAAGCTTTGCGGAAACGATACCCAAAATTCTTTATTGCACAATTAAACGAAACGTGGGCCTTCAATGTAGTGTGTATGAGTATTGTATAAAATATACACGATTACCGAAATATAAAAATTTCCCATAATTACACTCTTCTATCTAACATATCTAAACTCACAATTGTTTTTCATTTCGATAATATTAAAAAAGAAACGAATGACAAGTTAATGGTTTTTGTGACTTATGTAGCCTGAAGAGACAACCTGCGGAACTGATACCGATGTATTAGTTGGAAACTGAAATGAAACGTACATGGCAGTACTATCTCGTGTAATATCTCTTGCCTTTGCTGCTCCATAAACTGGTTTAAGCATTTTAGTTTTTTTTTAATTATAAGGCAGTAAAATCCTTGCACTATTATTAATAAGGAAGGTAGGGGCCACGGTGAAGCCACGATATCCACATCCTCTCGACAAAAAACTCGGTGACGGTGTATAGTGACTTGGCGACACTTAATTGTCAAGTATAAAGTTTCATTGTTGAGTAAATTCCGGAGCGGGATACTCGAGACGCGACCTGATGAAGCCCTCGCCGCCTAGGAACCTAAGTTCTCGGCTTGATGAAGTGCCGCGACCCGGCTTAATGACTTCGCGCTGTCCTAGCAAACTTGGGTCTTCCTCCCAAGTCGTGTCTTTTTATGAGGAGGAGTATAAACAATGTCTCTTATCGGGGAGAGGCTAAGATACAAATGTGTTATAATGTAAGATCCAAATTGTTCTAGTTTGTTGGAAATTAGACGATGTTACAGTGGAAGCCCAAAATTCGGCCTATCCAGTAATATAGGAATCTTTTGGGGGTACGTTATATCGTAGAGGGTTGGGACCCTACCGAAGGACGGGATAACCAAGGATTTTTTATTCCCTTTTGAAAAATCCTTGGGCTACGAAACTGAGATGTTGTAGGTTGTTATGGTAACCACTACACCACAGTTTTCCCCAGCTCAAAACTATATTTTCATGTTTACTTAATAAAACAACCATTAGATACCAAATACATAATTAATTTACTCGAGTATAATTTCTTTTCACCCTTTTATGGATTAAGCGATCACATCTAGTCTGTATGAAATGGGTACCTTTAACTAAGAGAGATCTGGAAGTTGAGGGTTGAAATTTCAAATCACTTCTGCACTGTTGTTTACATTAAGGCAATAAAGTCTTAACTGAACAAGTAGATTATAGTGATAGTTGTTGGTAACCTAATTTTAGATATCATTATTACCAAAAAATATAAATCAACAATTTATATTTTTATAAAAAAAAAAAAAAATCAACAATGTTCCTGGAGCTACCTTGTAGTGGTAATGGGGGAAGTGGTTCAACCAAATATTATTAAATTAGCATCTATCTCTTATTAAATAACTTCCATGAAGAGTCGTTGTCCAAGAAACAGTAGTCTCGACCACGTACTGAACCCAACACCCTTCATGGGTTGTAGTGGTGCAGTTTTTTTTTTTTGTTTTTTTTTGTATTTATCTCTTATTACAGAAAACTAAAAATAATTAGTGGGATTAGTAAAGGAAATTTATAGATAGGCGATTTTTAGCACAGTGTACTGTACATTAAATTATTTTAAAGCCCCTTATTAATAAATTTAATTGAAGTTAATACTTTTCTATTCTAAGCCCCCGATCACCCACTACAGGGTGGCTGTCCGCTGTAGAGAGGTTTCCCTCAGGCCCCACAACAATATGCTCTATTCCATTCGGCTAAGATCGGCAATGCTCGGGTGCACTCGGCTTCCCCCTCCACCTCCTCGAGGCTAGGCCTTCAGTAACGCTCTGGGCTCGGTGTGGTGTAGTCCTAATTGTTGTCCGGCGGGTTGTTCCTTTCGGCATTTCACTCGTCACATGACATTCTTCTGACATCATCGGAACCCCACGGAGGTAGGTCATATGCCAATTAAACATAATATTTCTAAACTACTTATAAAAAATTTAAATAAATACTTTTATTTTTCTATTATCTATTAGTTAGATTTGAATATATTTTTTCTACACCTGAGCCTAGTCTTGATCGATCTCAAGGATGGCGTGTTTAACGCATCGATTTCGCTTTCCGCCACAGCCTACTTTGCTCTAATAAAAATGTTTCCATTTTTCTTTTCTTCATTTTTTTTTTTTGGTTTAATAATAAATCACGTATGCCCTGTTTAATCATATATATATAAGTATATTCTCCTAATTAAAACACCCTTAAATTCTTTATTTATAAATACCATTAATACCTTATTAGGAAATGTTTAAATAATTGTGACGATGGATGTTTAAAGTTGCCATGCCCTTGAGAGGTTATTGTGCGGGAAGAGTTTAAAAGTCTGACATCATTGTCCATTCTCTAGCCATTATTATTATCAGTCTCTAGGTACTATTTAAAAAGAAACAGTGAAAAAAAGACAACAAATCCTTATCTTTATGTATGTTTAAAAACAATCACACTTATCATCGTCGTGGCTTATCGTTTCTTAAAACTGTGGTTATGTCATTGATATCCATTTCTATGAAGAAAACGTATTAAACAATTTAGAAGTTTATTTATGCATTGTTATCAGGCTTATAATAAAAATATTCTTTAATTTTTTAGACTCGATAGTAGTTTAATAAAAGTGGAACAAAATATTTTTCGATTTGTTTGAATTGACTTTCCGAAACGTTTTATTATAAAGAATATTTTATTGTGTTCATAATATTAATTGATTACGTACAGAAGCATATAAATTAAATAAAATAGGTCAGTTAAAAAAAATCGAATAAGTAATTTAATTCATACATAATTGACTATTAGATCGGGAATCGGAACTGGACTAAAGTCCATTCTGTAAACATCCATATTTCTACATTCCTAACTATTAGGCATGTTAAAAACATCATACTGACATAGTTTTGATACATTTAAAGCATTTATAATTTTGGCACTTTAAACTGCAATATATTATCATTTGTTTGAAATAATATTTTAATAATTTGTATATACATAATAAAATATAATAATATTTAATTAGAACCATATTTCCGTCATATATAAATATATTTTTTTAAATCATTTTAAATAAAAGTTTATTTAATTTTAATTAATCAAAATTTGTTTGTATTTAATCATAAATATATTTGTTTGTTATATTGTGTCAAACTATTTTTATCTTGACTTTGTCCAAACGTGAGCCGCTTGTGTTCCAAACCTTTCTGGTAATTTTTTCTTCTCAGGAGCTTTTTATTCTGTCTAGAATTTTTCTCAAGATTTCCCTCTCTTTTATTTCGAGTTTCTTCATCTCTACCTTTTTGTTCATTGTCAGGATTTCAGATATTTTTTTACTCTATTACCTTTATAATTTAAGTAATAATATAATATTTTTAGTAAATACTTTTATTTATTCCGATTATATTTTGGTTTGAAATTAAAAATAATTATTTTTAAGCAATAATTGGATTTTAAAAACTTATTTTGTCAGAGAATAGACAACTTAGAGTAGAAATAAATATTTAATTTTGATATAGAAAAGGTTAATGTTTTATTCAGTATTATTTATTTTAAAATTCTTTTACACTATGGGGGGGGGGGACTCCTGACATGGTTAACCCCATTTCACAAAATATAAAACTGTTAATTTAATCGCACTACTCGTTGCTCAAACTTAATAACTTTAATTAACGTTCATTCTGTTCTCCAGGCTATTTTTTTTTTAACTTAGTGTTAATAAATTAATTAAAAATACATAAAAAAATAAATTAATGGATTTCCAATCTTTATCCCAACAGTTTAATTCTTCTCGAATTCAGTGCCATTTCAATAAGAATGTTCGTGATCACATTTTCTCCAAATTGGACTGAATTTCTATTCCGTCTTTGCTCCGGTCACATATAGTTGTTGAGTAAAAATTGGGTATCAGTTCGCTTAGGGTAAAGTCACTTTTAACTCTTAATTCGTTTCCTTTTTAAAATTCTCAAAAATAAAAATAATCTTGACCTGTAACTATGAAAAGAAGATTGTAATAATGGGAACATATATTTCGGTTACTATTTCCATTGTAAATGAATATTTAAACAAACATATCGAAGTACAGATGATGATATAACCTAAACAGAATGTCTAAGTCTGTACTTTATTCTATATTCTGTAATAAATTCTATATTATTATTATACACTACAGTCGGTAACAGTTACTATATATAGTAGTAAGAAAACTATTTTTATTTTCCAAAATATCTTTATAAAGGAATCAAATAAAAAGTTAAAACTAGCAGTGACTTAAAATAAACCGGCAAACTGTGAAAGTGATTCTAAAAATATTTTTTTCTGTGTTGCAAAGCATAAACCGATTTTTCGAAACTCTTCTCTTGTTATTAATTTATATTCATGGCAAATGCAAGGGAGCTTCGCGTATGTTTCAGTTCGAATGGAATATTCAAATCTCCTTCGAGTGTCCAATGCGATCCTTTGAATGCATACAATTTTATATTTTTCATCTTCTGATAGAATCTCATACTGCAGATTCTATCAGAATATTTCTCACTACCGATCTCGTGCCGTTACATCGCCTATGTGTGATGCATAGAATATGCTGTGCAACAGTACTGGTCATTTTAAGTTCAGTTGAGCGAGTGGCATTGCCGATGATGGCTTCACGATCGCTCCAATCTCTGGTAAGGTTAGGATTGCCAGGCGTCCGGATAAAGCAAGACATAGGCTTTATGATTGCGTGTCCGCCAAAATAAACGGTGTCCTGCCATCCGAATTTGGCATTTTATTTATTTTTCATTAGAATTTAACAAGATTTATGGTAATGATCAAAAAAGCTTGATTCTACATAAAAACATTTTGTCGTACCTAATAATAGTGAGAAAAAATCCTCAATAAAGTAAGGTGTCCGGGTTTTTTACCCAAACGTCCGGCCAAGCTGGCTGGTCTCTTCGGCTGTTAGCCTTGGCGACCTGGCAAAGGTCTTCATTATTATAATTAAATATTATTACTATATTACTTAATATCGCGTGATTTTAAAATTGAGGCGATTTTATTAAAATTAATTTCTTCAAATCGGCTGCCAATATAGCTCTATTAGTCATTTGTTCCATTGTTATACCAACAGTACACATTAATACAGTAACGGTCGTTAATAGTAACGACATCTTCACAGAAATGTTCACTTCTAATTTATAAGTGTTTTATTTCGGGTTTTAGCAATCAATCGGGAAACTCCATTGCTTCTTCTTTCATATTTTTTTCCAGTTCAATCTTGCGAAAAATGAACATAACTGGCAGTTTTTCAATCTTGAATCCAGATTTCGTTCTGTTCCACCTTTCTTTGATGCTGTTAGAACTTATTCTAAAATCGCCACCGAGTTGTACATTCTGTAAACGTTACATCAGAGTCGTTTATCTCGATTTACGTGCCGATTCTCGATATCCCTAAAACCCACTTTCATTGCTCTGTCTGATTCTTTGTCATAAATTCCGGATGATTTTTACAACTTTGCAAGTTCTTCAAGTTTATTTTTTGTTGTTGTTGTAATCAATTATTTTCTCTTCTTAGTCTGGTGGTTTAAGGACATCCAACAAAGTTAGATGGTAGAGAAGTTGAGTTAATCATAACTTGGTTTGACATTTTTTTTTAAACCTGAGATTGAGGCTATTTTTCATGAAACTTGTTCCTGTATGAATTATGCTTAAACATTTTTATTTTTATTTGTTTATTGGTATTTACAATTGTTTTACAATAATACTTCAAGTAAATAGGCTAAGCGATACATAATGACATGTGAAAATGACAAGTAGTAAAACTACCCACTGGTAGTACTCAAATCACAAGTTCAACTAAGAAGGTCACGGGCCCATCTTCTTTTCAGCCGCCTCGGAAGATTATCGGGAATTGAAGAGTAAGCTAGGTTTGAAACTAGAGAGTTTGAGTGGGAATGAAGTTTGTTATGAAAGGATAGATACCGGGCTCGGGCCAAATCAGCAACAAACGGGACTTTAAGATCATTATGGATGACTTTATTCTTAACAAAATAAGAAGCATTGAGGATTTTACGAAGGATTTTGGATTGTAGAGATTGGATACGAGAGCTTAAAAAAATGATGATGCATTTATTTGAGACCATGTCTCCTTTTCTGATAAGACTTTCTTCAAAGGATATCTTTTAATTTGTTCATGGTTTCCTTATCCATTCTCGATATCCTCACCTCACTTCCTATATTTCTTTCCCAACTTATCTATTAAAACCCTGGCTCATTCATTCTCATGCATTCTATATCATTTTTATCACTTTTAAAAGTTCTACGGATTAACATTGTTTTGTTCTGGCCGACTTTTATTGTTTATAGTTTCAGTTCATAGTCTCCCTTGGAGGTTTAAAGGATATCCAACCAAGTTAGAGGGTTTTAATTAATTACTTTTTGATTTGTTAATCTTTAAAAACCTGAGATTGTGCCTGTTTTACATCTAACTTTTTTCTATATCATGTTCATTAAAAAATATAATACGTACATTTCAGACTCTATTTCTTTTTTATCTTAAGCCGTTTTATAAATACATATCTTCTAATATATTTTTTAGTGTTTCCTTTGGAATTCTCGATATCCCCACCTTCTCCATACCATTTTTATAACTTTTCAAGTTCTTAAAGTTTGTCTTTAATATTGTCTTTGTTCTTTTATTCTGATTGACTTTCGCTGTTGGTAGTTTTCTCTTCAGACTCTCAGTTGACGGTTTTAAAGATATCCAACCAAGTTATATATAGTAGAGGGGTTCAATTAATCATAACTTGGTTTGGTATTGTTTAAAAGCCTGATATTGAAGTTGTTTTTCTAAAAGTAGTGTATTTTTTAAGTCTGTTGCCGAAGCATATTGCATCCATTCAGATCTCTTTTGCTCATTAGATCTTCTTAAAAATATATCATTTAATTTTGGGTTGTATCGTTGTATTTAATAACAATTTATGTATTTATATAATTTGTATTTAATTACTATTATGACTCAAGATTATTTATTGCGTGAAAAATTGTCGATTTCTCATTATATATTTATGTATTATTTACTATGAATGGCTTATTGTTATAATGAATGAGTTAGATAACACAATGAGTTGTGAGCTCTGACGAGAAGATGTAGCCCTGAGAATGAATGCTGTGTATCCTGCTCTCGAGAGTCCTGGTCCCTTCTCACGTGAACCGAATTAATTAGGCTCTCAATTCTCTCAGATTTATCCTACGAGATCTTTTTAACTTTCCATTCTCTTTTTACGAAACGTTATTAGTGTTTGTATGTTACATTTATTGTAAACACCTGATTAGATAAGGAGTAATAAAATCTTGGAAAACAATTCGCTTGTAGGGAATAATTATAATTTGTTTTCTTCATACTTTTTCTTCACAAATTTTTCTTTTGAGTGTTTTAATATTATTGGAGGATACTTGAACAAGTTATTCCTAACTAGTCTATGATATGGTTAATCTATTTTGAAGTGGTTACCATAATAACCTTACATGGCAATTAAAAATTCTTGGTTAAGCCGTCCTTCGGAAGGTACGCAAAATATGGTGGCAAGTACTCGTTAAAGATTCCTATCCTAATTAAACTTGGATAGGCAAAATTTAGGACTCCCTCTGTAGTATTTAGCGATAGTCGATTAGCCTCAGTAAGATGAAGTGACGTTATATTATATGAAGAAAAATAGTTATATAGTATTATTATAAACCTGTACCACTACGACCCGTGAACGAGTCTGGGGTTCAGTACATGGTTGAGACTGTACTGTTTCATGGACAACGGTTCTGCAAGGAGGTGACTTGTCCTAGGTCACGGTCAACCGCCAGGTTTTCCCCCTTATTATGGGTACCCTATTTTTATAATATTTTATAGAGGCTGGGTGAGCCCCAGGAGGGTCTTAGATCCTATATGATCCATCTCCCGCCGCAAACAGACTAAATAAAAGTAACTGCCCGCAGCGGGAATTGAACCAGGATTTCCGGCATGGCAACTCAGTACTCAACCACTGAGCCACTCCGCTCCCTCTATTATTATAACTCTATAATATTATTTGGTTACCATGTGCACTCTTCTTTTCAGACGTCTCTGAGGTATTTATTAAATTTAAATAAAAAAATCTATTATTTTAAAAGAATAGATAATCAACATTACTCGAAAGTCTGACCTTTCTGTTACTTGGTAGTTCGGGGATTTTTTTTTTAGCGAATAAAAGTAGTAAGTAGAATTGTTAAATGAAATATTGATTCTCAAGATTCCAAGTTTGGCACAAACTATTTATACCATTATTATGATGATGAACTGAGTAAAATTAATTTATAAATAAAAATGCGGAAAATATATCTAATATAATGTCAATTAGTCAACATAAACACAACAGTAATCCGAATATTAGGTTGAGAAATGTATAGAGGAATGTTATTCGTTCAAATGATTAGCCTCTCTCAGCCTTATAGGAACAGTTCCAGTTCTGCACAATCTTGTGCCAAATAAGATATACCGCGATAATGTTCAATTCTGTATTGTGATCATACCAATTGAAGTACTATCGTAGCTTACTCAGTACGATACCGCTATCTATTGTAGCAAGTTGTAACGTATCTTTTTGTATGGAACCTTTGCCTATTTGTTTAGAGATATGTAGAAATAGTATAGGCAAAAGCCTGCATTTATGGAAAAACGCAGGAATAACTATAAGGAGCTTGGAATGGCATTAGGACACTAAGGTTACACCTACATTGGATCCGGTGTGATACGACGAGACGTCGCTGGCGAACCAAATGACTGAAATATAACGAGAGTTATAACATTTGGTTCTTTAAATTTATAAAATTAAGATTATTTATTAATTATTTTTAATACATTTATATTTTACTATAATGTATAGTAAAATATGTATAATGTATACAGCCCAGCATCGTATGTGATAGAATCACGTCGCACCGAATCGGATCCAACGTAGTTTTAGCCTAATAGTGACACTAGTGCCTCCTGGCGGACAAGCTCTGAAGCTAAGTTGAGACAGTTTTGACGAGTGATAGAGAGATGTGTATCCATTTCTTTCATGGTCATAATCCACTTTCCAAATTACATCGAATTTGGAGCTGTGTCACTTTAGAAATGCTAGGAACAAAATGGTCCCTGAGGAGGTCAGTAAAAATATTTTTTAGTGAGAAAAACTTTTTTTTTAAAGCCAAAGTTTCGACCCACTTTGCTGATCTGCTTCTGGGTAGATATACTAAAGACAAACAAATTAAAATGATGAGGTTGCTAAATTTGTATAATATAGAAGGCTTGTATATAAGTTGTTGTTATTATTATTAATATGTGAGTGTTTAAAGGTTTTAGAGCCCTCCGATATCGTTTTGTTTTGCCTTGTGTCATCAAAATTTAGATCCGTCACTCCCTTAACTGGTAAAAAGTATTTGTCTTCGTAGAGCACGTTGAAATAATCCTTCAGTCGTCATTATGATTATTAAGTGTTAAGCGATTATCTTTTAATGGTTATTGCCTATTCTATTCTACACGCTCGCAACCCAGCGTGAACAGAATGAGTTAGTATATAGAATAGAAGTAACTTTATTCTGGGACTAAGTCCCTTTAGAATAACAGATATGAACAGGAAAAAAAAAAAAAAATTTATGTAAAACAAGACAGAAAACAATTTTTTTTTGTTAAATTTATTTATTGATATTTACAACAGTATAAAAAAAAATACAAGTAAATGGGCTAAGCGATACATAATGACATGTGAAAATGACAAGTAGAGAAACTACCCACTGGTAGTACTCAAATCACAAGTTCAACTAAGAAGTCACGGGGCCATCTTCTTTTCAGACGCCTCGGAGGAGTATCGGGAATTGAAGAGGAAGCTAGGTTTGAAACTAGTGGGTTTGAGTGGAAATGAAGTTTGTTATGAAACGAAAAATACCGGGTTTGGGCCCAATCAGCAACAAATGGGACATTAAGGTCGTTATGGATGATTTTATTCTTAACAAAATAAGGAGCATTAAGGATTTTACGAAGGATTTTGGATTGTAGGGATTGGATACGAGAGGAATTCGATGACTTAGTGGAGCCCCAAAGCTCTACTCCGTAAGTCCAAATAGGTCGTATGATGGTCATGTAGATGAGTCTTTTGAATTAATTGGGAGCTTAGAGCGTTTGTCTAGTAAGTTTGAAGTAGCCTAAATGAAAACAATTTAAAAAGAAATATATAAACAAAAGTAATAGTAAGTAAATAAACAGTACAGATCTTGACAGGATATTAAGCAATTAAAGAGGATAGATAAATCCATAGCTTTTGTTAGATGCATGAGATAGCATGCAATAATTTCTTTACATCATGTACAGCTTTTCAAAGAGCAGAATTAAAAGAACTAAATAACACAATGAGTTATTCTAAACATTACATTCTAAGCAAATGACTAACCTGCTTAGAGAGCATCCTTTTTTGAAGCTAAGAGGTGTTGGGAGGCTAAGATATATTATAGTCTTGAATAATATTAATTGGCTATCAAATAAATAAATGTAAACAAACATAATACGTTGGGTGCCAAATAAACAGTTGACCCTGTTTCGAAATCATTTCTCTCACCTCCACCAGGACCAGGTTCTTCCCCATAACTACAATATTAATATTAGTAGTATAACTACTACTTTATAATTATAATGAAAGCTTTTGTTCGATGGAAGTCTTGTATTATGAAACGAATTAGACAATCCTTGGCCACGCCACTCTTTATAAGGAACGTTAAACGCGTGTCCCGAGCCAGTTTGATGTTGTCAGGTACTCGTTAAAAATGCCTATCCTAATTAAACCTGGCAAAATTTATTAGCGATAGCAGCATTATAATGTCGGTAAATTAGCAAACAAACAGGAATAAAATTTAGCCTTCCCTATGTAGCCTGAGATGACGCAGTTGATTCAGCTCTAACCTCACCCACCCCGCATCGGGAAGGTCGAGATTGGTCCTCAGCTCGTCTCAACATTGTAAGTGTTGATCCTTCAACGGCCAACGGGGATCCAAAAGTGTCCCGCTGCACCTCATTCAACTCATTTTATTTACTCATTAAACTGTAATCATATTTCTAAGTAATCTTGTATGTACCAAATATCCTCAAAGTGTTAGTTTTCGTTAAAATTACTTGAATTATTTATTGCTTATTCTATATTAAAAAAAAATGAATGAATACATTTTTAAAACGGTGGAGCGGTGCATGCATTTGTTAGCGCCCAACCTCAAGTATTAATAAGTTTCTAGTGGAATGGGAAATTTAAAAACAATTTCACGGCAATCTCATTCGGTTTCCATTGAATAATGTACAAGTAGAAATTTTTCATTCCTGTTCATGTTTTTAGTTTTAATATTTATCAATTTTAGTACGAGAAACTCATTTTTGAGAAAATTAGACTTAACCAGTTATTCACCGGTGGCGTAGATATGTTTGTTGATACTTCTATTTCTTGCTGGAATGACCGAAATCTCACAGTAAAACTCTTGATACGAGTAGTTGGTATTTTTGGAGAATTATAAAAAAAGAAAGGAATGAACAGTTAAAAGTTATCGTGATTCAACTCGAAGTATCAAACCTAAGGAACTGATACTTTGGGGAACAGTTAATTTTAACGAATAATGAGATCAAATTAGAGGAAGAATTTTTTTTTTAAATTTAGTATGTAAGCCTCTTGTAAAATCGATTGTGTATAATCGAATCTTGGTAAGTCGATTCTAGATTAAAGGTTGTCTGTAACATTGGAAGCATTAGCTAGCTCAAATATTGGTCGAGGCTGTTCACACACGTGCGACCATTTCGCATGACTTAGTTGTTTGGTCATCGCAATAGCTGTTTAATGGAATACTTGTTTGCATAAAAACCTGATTTAAAAAAATAAAAATAAAATAATAAATTCGATTTACAACTATATTATCTGTCTGTATAAGTAGTTTAAAATTGTGAATAGATTTGGATAAAATTTGGACTAAAAGCTACTTTTGTAAATCGTAGAATCATTTATTCGTTTTTTTAGGTAAATTATTTACATCAGTTTAATTTTAAACGCCGCTAAAAACTGTGGGCTTTGGAGGCTGTACGAGGCTGTAATTATTCTCAAGATAAAAATTAAACTATTCTCAACAAACCTTTCATTAGTTACCTACTTCTTTATTTATTGATTTTTCTTTTTCCCCTCATTTTTATCCTTGTGGCCTCGAAGACCTGAAATGTGGGTCGAAACGTCTGTTACTTTTATCTCGTTCGGGACCATTTCCTCCTCTTGTTGGATGAGAGAATTTCCTGTATACTAGTATTAAAGTAGGGAGCGGAGTGGCGATGGAATTGATCATTTAGAGTCAAGGACCCTCCTAGGGCACTCCCAGCTTCTATTGGGGACCCTAAATACGGGGGAGGGGAATCTGGCTGTTGAGCCGTGATATAGGACTAATCACTTAACCGTTGCCCAAGAAACAGTACAGTCTCTACCATGTACTGAGCTCCAGACCCTTTTTTTTTGGTATTAAATCCAATAATGATTTTAAGTATGTTATTTATTTCTGTTAATAACCGAAAATTATTGAGGAAATGAAATCTTTAATCTCGAAGCGGCGATAACTCGAATTGTCCCGCCTGGCATATCTCATTGGTGATAACAGTACTGAGATCTAGTGATAATAGTCGGGCTCAGTAAACAGAGAAATCAGTAAATGAGTGAGTAAGCGGCGCCCTTATCTGGAGCCAATCGCCGAGCAATTAGGACAGGAGTTGGTCCCTCCTCCTCCCGCTGGTTGAGATAGCGAAGAGTTCCCCCTGACAGTGGAGGGGCTCGAACCCAGGTCAAGTTAAGACCAGGGGGAGCTGGCTAAGCCGAGTTAGTTCTGCCGCTAAGTGATTGTTGCCAGTTGAGCTGCCTCCCTCCGCTCTCTTCATCAGTTCATAACTATCTGCTCAATGTTCGAGCTCGCTTCTATTCTTGGATTTAATTGTTTATTTAGTTCTCATGGCTAGACATAAATAAACAGTCAAATCCTGTTTAAAAGATTTAGTGCCGAATATATTGTGTTATTATTTCTTCGAAATTCCCTTTTAAGATAGCGTTTGAACCTGAAGTATTTATGAATTTTTTTTCTTTCTTAATTTGTTTCCAAACTCTCTTCAAAATTCACCGTGTTCTTTCTCGCGTTTCCCCGACCATTTCTCTTCTGCACGTGGTCTAAATTCGGTACCGAAAATAGGGGAAATCTAATAGTATAGTAGAAACACTACAGTCTCTACCGCGTACCGACCCTAGATGCTTCATGGGTTGTAGTGGTACAGGAAAAAAAAATCTTCCGTTATTCCCAATTCTTTAACGCCTTCTACTAGAATTCGCTATTTCGAAGATTTTTCTAGTTGACCTGTTCTTGTCCATCCAATGGATATGTCAATCGAACCTCGTCCTTCTCTTTCTGAATGTATCCGCTATTGTTTCTATGAAGATCTCTTCTTCCAATTTCCTTCATGAAAGACAAAACTATTTTCCATTGTTTCTCTTATTATCGTGAGGCCATGAATCATCCTCGTTTCCTTTGCTTAGAGTGCTTTTCGTAGGACTACTGTGCTGTAATGTGCCAATTTTGCATTGATCGAGATGTATTTCTTATAGTGGGGACTCTGTGGGAGTTGTACGAGTATATCGTACTTAACGCAGATATGTAACAAGGATGCCGCAATACATTTTTCGCTAAAACTGATTTATTAATTCTAAATTAGTATTTAGTTTCTGGTATTTTCATGCATAAGTTGCGTGATGTGTTTACATGCGATCCATTATGTTTTTCCTTTCCCACTCTTTCGAAATAGTTTCTCATGCATGATCTAATCAAACTATGTTGTGAAAAACTAGAGGTACAACAATAAGAATATTTTGAAAATGATTGCACATCCTGGGCACTTGGAGCGCTGCGTTAACTTTCTAGTATTTTGTTAGCACTCATTCTATGGATGGAACTGACCAAGTCCTCTTGCTCGGTTGACTGTCTGATCTGATCCTAGTACTGTCGTGAGATCCCATGTAAATCGATTAGCGGCTATGTGTCGATTCATCATATCTCTCTCAGTTCTCAGCCGCTTCCTTCCTAAACTATTTTCATCTTTGGACGCAATTGGAAGAACGAACGTTCATAAACTGACATGGAGGAAAATACATACGAGAAAATATTCCACTTTTAAGCCACTTATTACAAAAACATGAATATAATTAGGTAACCTTCCATATATGATTGATTTACACTCAGGAACGACAGTACCATCTGATCCACTAAACAAAATGTTTTAAGTTGCGAGTCACGAAGCCTCACCGCGTTCTCTCCTGTCGGAGCTATTTAGCTATTCAAGAATGCCTCTGTGTCACTCTGTCACCAATATTATGCCAGGTGTCAATTGAAAACTCATTATCGTAGCCTGTCATAGCAATCAGGTCTTTAATAGAACGACTCGTTTCGTTTAATTTTATTGTTTTCTCCAAGTTTTTAGTACTTTATTTCCAACCTATCTAATAATGCAAGAATACCAATTGTAGCCCTTGTTCTATTTTCCAACATGATATATCATGTGACTCTATGTCATGTCATGTCAGTTATCCTGCATAGTAGGCGAGTAATCGACGTCACGAGGCTAGGTAATGATCCAGTTCTGGAAGGAACCGTTAGCTTCCACCGTAGCATGTTTCTGCCAGGGCAGTAGTTTTTCCATAAAATTCTAATGATACGCATGAAATCCCTGTGCCACTAACTATTCACTTGTAGCAAAGACGCACAGGTGGAAGCTACCTGCGACCTAGGTACGGGAGGGGGGACTCAGGTAATACACTTATACTCAACAGTTTTTTTTGTCTTTCTACTCTACTTTCTAAATGCCATGATAAGATAACATTTTTAAGAACACAATATTTGAAATCCACAAAATTTGGCTTTAACATTTTAAAGATACCATTGTTATATATGTATTGGGAGAGGATGAAAATGCAAGTTATAACCTCACAATTTATTTTGTTCTGAAAATGCATTATTAAGATAAAATATTTTGCCCAAACCTTTATGTTAGTTAAGTATATATTTTATTCTTTGTTTATTTTGTATATATTTTTTAATTTTCTCATTTTATTCCACACTTTAAAGTTCATTTACTTCATCTGTACCATCTTAACGATAAATATTATGTATAAATACCATAGCTCTTGCTAAAATCCAAATAACTGCCTTCCATAACGGTTGGAGCCTAGTAAAGGTTGTTAAATATAATTCCCCGCCCGTCAAGCTAGCCCTGAAGAAGACTTGCAAAATGGGTCAAAACGTCGGCTTAGCAATAAAAAGTTGTCCCTCTATGAGAGGATTGTCTTGACCTCTACCCGCACCATTTACTTTTTCCTACCATTGTGTTCTAGCCCTCTTATACGTAAATGCTTCATATAGATTAGACTCGCCATTTTTGTACACTTACATACTTAGTTGTATGTATGAAACTATTTACAACTATGTATTTATATGTATAAACAAATTTCGAGTTTAATATATATGATACATTTATGTAAGCAGGGCTAAAAGAGAAACTTGTTCCTTTTGTCCCGAAACGTAGAAATCAGAATTCATCAAACCATCATCCTTCCATCTCTTCTTTACGGATGTGAAACTTGGTCGCGTCGCGAAGATCAAGATGGACCTGTAAAGTTGCTGGGCTTGCTAACAAACGAATTCCTAAAAAGCTAATATGCGCTGTGCCGACTGAGGTGTAGGTCGGAGCATTGTGTTAAGATCGATCTGTCCGGTTTGGTCTTGGGATTTAAGATTGATTGGGTAGTGGTCCGTGGAGGGAAGTTTGTAAGCAGAGATCGGGGGTGTCGGCATCGAGCCTTCGGGCTCGCTAAGCGTTATTACTGTTTTTATTACATACTTAGTTAAATAAAACGATAAAAGTTATGAAATAATGAAACATTAGTATTAACTGTTGTAACTACGAATAGCTTTAATAGTTATTTTAATAACAGTTACTTTCCCACATTCGGTTCCAGTGATTTATTCCCCTATAAAAGGTTAGCTCGCCCGGAGCAGTTAAGCTCGCCGGAGAAATATACTCGAGCACGAAGAGATCTAGCTAAAGCCAGGCTGTTGGGTTGGGAAAGAGCTAATGGAAAAGAGAGGGATCTCGAGATCTCGGAGTCTCTGAAGGCATCAGTAACTGTCTCTCCTGGAGCTGCTACATTTGTCACCTCTCCAATATTGTCTTTAGTAGGCCCCTTCTTCTCCAGTCTGTATCTTCTTACCTTTGTGTATATCTCACGCATACATTTATCTGTCTTTGTATATATATATATTAAACGTGTGCGAATGTATATATGTTGGAGGAGTTTATTGGAGTTGTCAAAGTGTAATAATAATGGTAGATGTCCAGCAATTGAAAAAAAAAACACTAAGGCCACAACCCATTGAGAGTTTTGGGTTTAGTACGCGGTAGAGACTGTTCTGTTTCTAGCATAACGATTACTTTATTAACCTCCCGTGCAGGGAGGTTACAATAGCGGATTTGATCTATATCACGCTCAACCGGCTTGTTTTACCCCAATTTGAAAACTTTTTTCCGCACATCGCTCACTTTAATTTTCTTGAAACTAAGTTTACAATTTTTCGGGGTTTCCGTTGGATTTTAATATATTTTAAATTTAAAAATGTATTTTCTTAAAAACTACAAAAACGCTTAAATGAGTACTTTTGCGCAACTTCTCATTATCTTATACGGCATGCCGTATAAGATAATGAGAAGTTGCGCAAAAGTACTTTATATATATAAATATAAAGTAAATAAATAAAATAATAAAATTGTAGCACTATTAACCTGATGACTAGAGCAATGGTTGTGCAGGGAGCAATGGTTTGTCCGTTATCACGCTCAGCTGCCAGAATATTCTCTTTTTTAAGGTTTCCCACTTTAGAGAGGCTGGGTGGGCCCCAGCAAGGTCTCGAGAGATCTCAGAGGTCCATCCCCAGCTGTCAACAGTTTAAATTAATTTTCTGTCACAGCCGGATTTGAACCCGGGACTCATGTCACGACAACTGAATGCTCTAAAACTGCTGCTCCGCTCCCGAATTTTATTTATATAATAAGTAAAAATAATTTATTAAATATTCAGAACAATCAATGATATGTTCAATTTAATTTAACATATAACTCTTTGGTTAAAGGTTGAAAGTAAAATTTAAAAAAATATATATATAGGCCATGAAGTGCAGTTTTGCATAAAAAACCTGTGTTTTTAAGGGTACCCATTTTATATATGCTGGGTGAACCCTTGAAGGGTCTCAAAATTCCACATGATAGATGCACTTGTGTTTAAAGAATAGTCGAACTGAGACCGTTGAGAACCTGCTGTGGAAGCTATTTATTCGTATACAGAGCACTTTCATTATTACAATATATACATATATATTACATCCAAGGTAAAGGCTAGAGTCGCTGTTCAGAATAATCTCTATTTAATGTCATCAGATTTTTAGACGATTTAAATATATATTTGCTTCAATATATTGTGGGAGGGAATCAATATCTTCTTCATGAATTGTGCCATAGTTTTGTAAGATTTTAAAGATTAAGGAATGGAAGTTTTGTTATCGCGAAAAGTTTCAATTTACAGATTCAATCAGTTTCTTTAATTGTTTTATCCACCATATAATTAATTTTTACTTGTTTCGAAATAGCACCTGTATCTTATTCTTTTCCAAACAAAAACGATTTTATGCAGAATTATGAGTTAGCTCCTAATAAGAAATTAGAAGAAAGATAACAATAATTATAAAGTGAGAGACAACAACTTTAATAACTGATTTTGAAACGATATTTGTGGTGCACGAAATTAAAAAAATAAGGAAACGCGTCTGATTTTTGGAAAACCGTGATGATATCTGGTGATATCTGGTGATAAAAGTACACGATCTGAAAGTCGGAAGATCGTTGGAGCGGCGAATGGAAGAAGGAATTTGGAAGTTCCCTTGGGACGAGGAATCGGATAAGGAAAGATCAGTCAAAAACTGCGGTGCGATGGGGCGTTGTAACGATTATCTTTTGATCTAGTGACTTATATTTTAATTTTAGTGCTACGAAGTCATGTATTGTCTACTTCAGATACTTTATTTATTTAAAAGTAATTGTAAAATGCTTTATTAATTTGAGATATAAATTAATATAAAATTACGCCGAGATCTGACGACATTTAGATAATCCTAGCTGATCAGTAGTCCTCCCTAGTCACCCCTTAACATCAATACCCGTCCTCGGCGGGCACTGGGCTAAATCTAATCCATCTTTGGCTTTGGTGTACCATCGATGTGAGGTGTGTTATCTGCTAGCGTGGCAATAAAGGAGCTATTTAATATGCGCTCTGGGGTGGAACGGTGACTAGGCGTAACCTGTTACTCTCGGAGGAACGGGTTCCGAGGCCGCATTCCTTGCTAGGATATGTAATTGAAAAATACCGAACGTGCTTGCTCTAACCGCCTTCTCTCCGAATCATTATCAGCGTCTCTGCATTAACCCTCTCTCTCTCTCTCTCTCTCTCTCTCTCTCTCTCTCTCTCTCTCTCTCTCTCTCTCTCTCTCTCTCTCTCTCTCTATCTATCTATCTCTCTCCCTCTCTCTCTCCCTCTCTCTCTCTCTCTCTCTCTCTCTCTCTCTCTCTCTCTCTCTCTCTCTCTCTCTCTCTCTCTCTCTCTCTCTCTCTCTCTCTCTCTCTCTCTCTCTCACACACACACTCTCTATTTATTTAATTTACATAATTACACAATACGGAGAGGGAAGGTCTAGGTGATACCGGAAGTGTAACACGCTGGTACCGATAGAGGTGGTGAGAGTGAGTTAGGCAGGATAATATATATAGAGGATAAGGGCAGTAGGTCGAAGGACAAGGAAAGAAGGAATCTTGGAGGATCCTTTGTAATTAGTCCTGTTATATCCTCGCTCTCGTCCTAATTCTAATTATTTCTAATTTTCTCATTGTCCCGATAATATCCTTCTATTGTACGCTGCAGATTAAAAAATTATTTTATACTTTGCAGTTAATAAGTTACAAAACAATTTATTTTTAATCTTGAAAATATTTTTTACATTATCGTCGCGTTAAAGCAGAACGGTTCCAATCAACCTTGGCTCAGGAGAGTCCTGTGTCTCCTCCAATCCTCCTCAACGGTTTAGGAATATCTTAATAGTAGCAATAGTGTATGTGTAAAAAATACCACAGCCGATAATGCGATTTTACGAGAAAAGGTCTGCTATTCATTAAGTATATAGCAATTTATTATGCATTTCCTAGATAGATAAGTTAAAATATTTTAAAAATCCGTTCTACCCATCACTCCACCTTCATTTTCTTAAAACTAAGTTTGAAAGTAATATATGATAGTATTGAAGAAACAAATAAAACTGTACCACTAAAAATCTGAAGACTGTTCCTCAAACTTTTGCATTGGGTGGCTAGGATCTTTCCGAGATCAGGCCAACCGCTAGGATTTTCCCACAATTGAGGGTACCCAGTTTATAAAGGCAAGGTTTGCCCCAACAGGCCCCCTGTAGGTCCCACGAGGGTCCATCCTCGACTGTTAACAGATTAAATAATTTATCTGTCACTGCCGGATTTGAATCTTTAGCATAGTAACAGGCTAGTCTACTCCCCCAATCTTTAGCAGTACCTTGTGTTGAATATCGTTTAATTGTATATTTATGGGTTTAACAGCCAGTTTCGTTTTAGTGAAGATTTATCAATATATGTTTTCATATTTCTAAAACTTTTTGTCAATGGATCTAAGAAAAATGGTTACTAATTGAAGAAGAATGCCAGGAACACGGATATTCAACAATGATTTGATTTCAAGGCAAATCGTTTAAGAGCTATTTGAAGGATGGCAAGGAAAATACTCTAATTGATTTCGAGAGATAGCGTTATCAATCCACTCGACGGGCAGAACACAGGGCACTCGACAACAAGTGTAGCCGTCCTTTTATGGACATGTTTATGTATACACAGCCTGTTGTGTTTTCGCAAGTGTTCGTGTTCATAACACGATTCGAATAATAATCGACCTAAAAAGGAAACGATGTATAAACCGTGTATGATGGTCTACTCAGATATGTTGTGATATACCAGACTATTGCATCGTTACGCACAGCATAGACATTGGAATCTCCCAATCAATTTATTTATTTATCAGGAACCCGGTGATGGCCTCAACCAACAGGAATAAAGTAGACGGCGATAATGTTCTTAATGCGTCCTAATTTAATTAAATAACAGGAATCCTCCCACTTACTTCACGCTCCAACCCACGGGCGTTTACGAATCGGCTGTAATATAACTGTAAATATTATTGCATTTTTCTTAATTTATTATTCATGACTTTTATGTTTTGTATGTAACATGTTAAATTAAGGTTTTAAACGAATTAAGCCCCTATAATACACAACTTTGTACGAGTATACCCAATAGAAGCCTCTAGCGTTAAGAACGTGGAGGAGACTGTACTGTTTCTAGGTCAACGGTTGTGCACGGAGGTGATTTGACCGGAATTACTTTGTACCGACAGTATTTTCAATTGAAGGTACCTATTTTATAGAGGCTGGCTGTGCCATCAATTAGTAATATGACGAGTCAATTTTGTTTACTATAAATCCTTTTTTTGTTATAATTAAACTGGATTCTGCGCGTATCTATGTAGTATGCTATATGGTAGCAGCTGTTTATTTATTTCCCTTTAATTTGTGTACCGACTATAGTTAATCAAGGTTAAGAGGTATGTGTGTGTGTATATATACATCCCTATATACACATAGACAGAGAAGCCGCTGGGGAGCTGAGAGTAGGTTAATGACCGACTGGAGGTAACAGGTGTAGGGCTCCCGGCGCTGCTCGCCTTCGGTAGGTCTTCAATAATGTCTGGCTTCTCTTGTATTTATCTGTCCTTCTTATAATTATTATTATTTACGCTGTATTGAAAGAATGTTATCAAAGCGCCGATATTTTACATAGGTTGAAAAATGTAGTGAGAGATATTACAGATAGGAAATTCGGTAGCAATAGACCAATTGGGAACAATCATAGCGAGTACGGCAAGTCAAAAGGTTCGCAGGCCTTAGGGTTTTGTGGAGGTTTTGTAAAAAATCCCTGGTTATGCCATCGAGAGGGTCTTCCTTAATAAATTGTGAATCGGTATCTCATAAAGTAAGCTAATAAAAAAAAATATCTGCATAGCTTCAATTGCTGCATGTTTGTCCCTTATTAAATATACCATATAATCCGCAAAAAATTATAATATTAGATGTCATTATCATAAAAAAATCTAGATATATAATTTTTAGCTAATAATATAGTTAATTCCTATACTTATTCAACCATTTGGCGGTCAAATGTATTCTTAAATGAATATCTGGTTTATTAATTAGAGGTGAGTCGACGATGGGGGTGTGAGACCGAATTGTAGGATGAAGGACTGCGACAATAGACAAATTATGGGTTTCTGTGGTAATTATAATCATGTAAGCAGCAATTAGTGGTGTCGGCTTCGAGCTTTCGGATACTCTAAGCCTTTTATTAATCAGAAATAATTATTTATTTGGTTTTTAAAAAAGGTATTTTTGTAAAAAATCTCTTATGAGAAAAAAGTAATCACTCGCCCATGATTTTAGTCTCGACACCAACGTTTTGGTTCTCACCTGTGAGCTATCTTCAGGGCTCTAATCGAACCTCCAACCTTTTAAACCAACAATAAGCCTGCCGTCTATTATTTATTTTTATATTAGTGTATTCTATCTCTACTTTACCATTATTACTCATATTCTCATCATTGAGTTTCATTAAGTTCATTTCCATTTGTAAGAGTTGATTGTCATCATCCTCATCTATGTTGTACATCTAATTCCATTTCAGTCTTCATGCCTCACAATTTTACACCGCCCCAACTTCGATTGTTATCGGTAAAATATTTTATACATTTTAAAATTCACATTCCCACCTCAATAGGTGGTTCTAGTCAATTCTTCGGAAGCCTTGCAATGGAAGATTTCACAATGCACAGCCACGTTACGTAAACCTCATTGTCTTCATCTTATGCAATTTCATTTTATTTTTCGCAAGTGCCTTTTTCTAATTGAATGGTATCTCGACTTAGGGATCTTCTACGATCGCTGCAAAAAGGATTTTATCTCAGCGTCGTTTGTTCCCTGTGTGTGGGTCAATGCACTGTCGCTATCTACATTTCACTTCGCCGCCATCTTGCCGAATTACCAAGGTCTCTGTCTGTAATAATATTTGTATCACAATTTTGTGTGTACTTATTTCGGCAAAAACTCACCTTAATCACGTACCATCTAACATAAATATACTCTATGTTAGCATCGTCAAATCTTATTACCTTTTTTTTATATACTGTATTCATTCAAATTTACAACTGAAGTATAAAAATACAAGTAAATGTGAGGAATGGTACATAGTGGCATGGATAGTGGCAAGTAGAGACCACTCAACCACTTTGGCAGTACTCAAATTCTAACAATTTTGACTTAGAAGATCGCGAGGCCGTCTTCTTTTCAAACGCCTCGGAGGTTTATCAGGGATTGAATAGGTTTCCAGGTTTAAAACTAGTGGGTTTGAGTGGAAATGAGGTTTGTCATGAAAGGACTGATATCGGATTCGGGCCAAATCAGCAACAAACGGGACATTGAGGTCATTATGGATTCACTTTATCCGCAACAAAGTATGGTCTATTAAGGATTTTGGATTGTAAGGATTGGATACGAGAAGAATTCGATGGCTCAGTGGAAGCTCTATTCCGTAAGTCAAGATGGGTCTAATGATTGTGATGTATATGAGTATTTCGTAATTAATTGAGAACTTGAAGCGTTTGTCCAGTAAATGAGTGTTATTTACCTATGCCGAAAAAGTTTACTGAAACATTTTGTCTCGTATCAGTTCCGCAGGTTGTCGCTTTTCGTTTTAACCGCAGTAAGCTTTTCCTGTCAATCGTTTCAAAAGGTATATGTGCATATTTTGGTTATCATTTCATCAAGGAATAAAATTTTCAACAAACATATATCATCGATAGTCGAAACCATAATTTCTTGATGAAATAATTATCTAAATATTACACTCATTTTTTTATACCTTTAAACTCAATTATTTTTATATTCGAGATTATTAAGAGAGAAAGGTTTGAAATTGTGATGTGACCTAACTCGAAGTGACAACATTCGGAACTCATACCTTTTGTCTTTTTCATATATTTTTTTCCTTAATCATGCTGAACAGTTTTTATTCAGCATTTTTTAATTTCGAATTTGAATTTATTTCCCACCCTGAATTGACCCTTGAGTGTCCTTTGATCCCCCTCTAAAGGAAATCTACTTTAGTTCTACCGCTACTAAGGATGTCAATACCCAAGTAAAAATATCGATGCATTGTTAACGCAACAAAAAGTAGTGGGATCAAACTGAAAACTGCAGATATTTCTCTGTATTTGACTTTGATATTTTTAAAGAAGGGGAGATAGGATTGCGAGGATTTGATATTCTTTAATTATATATTCGATTAAATGCTTACAATTAAGATGACCCGCTGAACTATGGACATTGCAATAGAAACAACAACGCTATTATTCAGTTTTTGTTGATTGTTTATCGAATCCGCCATCTTTTTAAATTATTTCATTATTCGATTATCACATGTTTATATCGATAATACGAAAGAGTACTATCGATAAACTTTCCAAGTGCTTGTTGTGAGATGACACTCCTCTCCACTCCTTCAACCTGTTGATAAACTTACGTTGACTTCTTTCGAAGTCTATTTTGTTCTTTTTATTTCTTCCATTTCCATATTTTATCGGCTTAGTTCATTGATTATTTTGGTCATCTAGTTACATCGTATCGGCTTTTCCATTAAATGATTTCAAACCGTCACATCGAAAATTGTTACAGCCGGAAGTACATACGACTATACAAGATTGCCCAGGTATTGTTAAGATATTTTGAGTCTATCAGATTAGATATAAAATATGTGTACAAGTTCTGACTGGCGGCGCACAGTGGTGCCAGAGCGGAAAATATTCGATTTTCGAAAGAGCTGTTTTCGATTATCTAGTTTGTGTTTTCGATTCTCAAACTATATCACAAAATATCAGTACGAGGTGATTCGACAAGCGCTATAAGACGTTGGGTGCCATGTATTTCCAACTTGTAAAAAATAAATCCTCTCAAAGAAGCAGAACTACCCTGAAAACTCGCGCAAAATGTCTGGTATACCAACCTACCAACGAAGGCCTACCGACGCCTACCAACGAAGGCCTGTTCCACAAGCTACTGGAGACTTCGGATCCTTTTATCAAGAACATGAGACCCGAACCAAAGAAAAAGGACCTGGATATCAGTGATTCAGCTAAGGAACTGTTAATCTAATTTCCTTGAATTTGAAATCCTAAGTTTCTTTTCAATTTGAACAACCTTTGACTTTGAATCCCTAGGATTATTATTAAAAAATTCTCCAGTTTTTAAGCTTCCTTGAATTTTTAACTGTAAGCATTATTTAATTTAAATATACACTGAAAATACCTGTTGCGACTGTTTTGATGCGTACAACCTATTCCTAAAATTGGAGAAATTTTTATCTTACCAACAGGATTTCATTTCCTCATTAGTTTTTTTATTTTCTTAAAAATCAATAAACCTAATAATAAATAAATAATCAATAAAGACAGTTGAACTTGATGTAATTTTTTGTTCTGCGTCGAATGAGACAGTTGTTTCTATGTTAATCCGTTCCCGAGATATTGAAGTTTTCCGCTTTTTGGCCATTCGGCCTCAGCGTGCGACGCCCTCTCAATGGACGATGTTCCACTACTCCTGTCCACCAGAATTATTCTTATAAATTTATTATTCATTGGAATTATTAATGCATTTATTTGGTATTATTTTAACTATTATTACAGATCGTTGTATCAGACTATTTCAACATTTACTTGACGAACGCTCTGAGCTCCCAATTAATTACAAAAGACTCATCTACATGACAATCATTAGACCCATCTGATCATACGGAATAGAGCTTAGGGGCTCCACTAAACCATCGAATTCCTCTTGTATCCAATGCTTACAATCCAACTTTGTTGCGAATAAAGCCATGGAAGGATTGATATACCTTTCATGACAAACTTCATTCCTACTCAAACCCACTAGTTTCAAACCTCGCAACCTCTTCAGTTGCTGATAATCCTCCGAGGCGCTTGAAAAGAAAATCGCCTCGTGACCTTCTAAGTTGAACTTGCTATTTGAGTACTACCACTGGGTAGTTTCTCTACTTGTGTTTATTTCTCATTGTGTTTACTTGATTTATTATTATTTCACTGTTATAAATTTCTATTAATTTTTTTAAAAATTATTATTGCTATAGTTACTACTAGGTTGGAAGCTAGGAATGCCTTACAAAATGTTCTGGAACCGAACGCGCAAGAACCCGTTACCCGTAGCGTTCTCGCAACAAGAAATCCTAGGGGCTGAAAAGAAAATGACTGCGCGACCTTCTTTGTGTGTCGGTTGGCGATCATTAAGAGTTCCAACACCGCCATTACATCGTCATCCACCGGGTCACCCTCCCAGCCTAAACTTTCTGCATTATCGTGTCCTTACCTTGAGCGTGTTGCTGCAAAATTAACTTTTGTCTTAGAGCAACAGTAAGAGGTCATAACTGATTGAAGTCCGGCATTTATTATTTTTTATAATTTAGCAACTTTTGAATTGATTTTTTTTCGGATATATTTACTATTCTATCAAACTCAACATATACATCCATATATTTAAATAATTATTTAATAATTCCATATAATGAAGTATTAATTTAGCTAAACTGACAACTATGGCCAATTTGTAAACCAAGGTTCCTTCATTGAGTAGGCACACAGATACAAATTTTCTTTCATTTGAGTTTAGAGAATCAGAATTTGATATTCTTTTAAGATACTCTTACCAAATGACTATTGTATTGTTCATTTGCATAATGTGTTTGCACAGTCTATATTCTGTAAACATTTGAATGTCTTATGAAACCTTAATTTGTAACAGAATAAGCAAATCGGAACTACAATTTGAAATATCATTACGAACCTCTTTGGACTGACTGATCAACTGATGATGATGATGATGATGATGGATTCCTCAACATGAGATCGATCAACAGTTGTGTTTGTTGATTGGCCTCAATCGCCGTGGCACAAACAGTTCCATTACATTCGGGATTGACTGTCAATGGACCCGTTTATATCTGTCTTGCTTCTTTTCCGATTATTATCCATTTATACCACTTTAAGCTGCAATGGCGAATCGGAGGATGCTGTAGGAGGAGTCGTAATGTCCGCCTATTCAGTTATATTATTATGCTAGGGATCTTTAACGAGTATCTGACACCGATACTCAAGACCTCCTTTTTACGTCCACTCGTAAGGACGGCGTAACTAAGTATGTTGTACTCCTTTCAAAGAATCCAATGGCCACCTGCCTGATTGCGAACCCGGGAACTCGGCCACAGTGGGTTATTACCCTAACTACTACACCACAGCTGGTCCGTTTCCAATCATTGATTCCTTACTAAGATTCTTACTTTTTCATAGAATTAAATAAAAACCGCGAAAAAGCTGTAACGTTTCGAAATTTATATGGCAGTTAAATCTGCGAATCTAGACCAGAAAATAACATTTTGTAGATCTTACGCGTGGATCAAGATACCTTACAGTATATCAAAGGAACTCATTGGAAATTTTAAAGCGCTGAAACATATCTACATATTTCTATGAGGAAGAAAATGGTCCGGGTAGAGGTCAAGAAAGTTCTCTTATATAGGGAGAACTTTTTTATTAGTACGCCAACGTTTCGACCCACATTGCAGCTCTTCTGCATGGCTAAATATGGAAATACAATAGAATAGAACAAGATACAGTGTAATAGAATATTTAATTATGTAAAAATGTACAACGAGGTAATGTTTAAATCAAACAATATAACAAATGAAGAATTAAAAATTAGAGAAAAGTAAAAAATGGAAAATTATCAAATAAATGAAAAATTAAGAATTAGGACAGAATTATAATACAAAATTATAAATTGAAGAAAAATATCAGTATAAATAGTAGTTACCAAGAAATATTGTAGTTAATTGTAGAACAGAATTATAGTAGATGTAGGAATAAAATGAAAATTGATAAAAATAGATAATAAAAATAAATAATAACGTCGAAGCGTTGGCGAACTAATAAAACACTTTTTTAGCTCTACCCTTACCATTTTGTTCCTTACATAAAGTCAACTAACACTTTTCAACATATACATATTTCTAGAAAAGCATTTACTTTATTCTTGTATACGTGTCGATGTCATGTCAATTCTATTAAAGTGGCAGCATTTAGATTGTAGCAAAAGCATTTTCGCGTGAAATTGTTTATAATTATGATTAGTAAATATAAAAAAATGTTGTTAGAGGTTGTTGATCGCTAAACTGAAGGGTTATTACCGTGTTGGGAAAGGTGATTACTCATTCAGTAAATCGTTACTTCAACATTGTCTTGTTAATTGTCATTTTAACACAGATTTAATATTTTAGTCTATATATTTGTACATTGTACTATTTAAAAACTTAATAAATTCTTAAAAAATTAAAATAGCAAAATAAAACATATCATTATGCACTGTTTGGGTTCACCGAATGTGAGTGTGAAAGCCAGTCTATTGGTAAGATTAGGTCGTTAGTACAAATCCACGATCAAAGAGCGCAGGGTTGCTGGCCTTTAGGACCCGGGTTCCAATCCGGCTATAGCACTTAATTGTTAAACAATTTTTTTTTTTTTTACAAAAAATATGTCTTTTCTATATTTCTAAATTATTAGTAGGAAGTGTAGGAATCTAATTTGCGAGTTATTGTAAGAATAAAACCCCGAAAATTATTTTTCTATACGTCAAGAAAGCGTTCTTACCAAACAAAAAATACCTGTACCACTACAACCCATGAACGGGTCTGGGGTTCAGTACATGGTAGAGAGTGTACTGTTTCATGGACAACGGTTCTGCAAGGAGGTGATTTGTCCTAGATCCGCTCAACCGCCATTTTAAAGGCTCGGTGAGCTTCAAGAGGATCCTAGATCCCATATGCCCCATTTCCGGCTGCTAACAGACTAAATAAATGTTTTGCCTGTCTGCAGGCGGATTTGAATCAAGGTTTTCGGCTTGACAACTCGGTGCTCTACCACTCACCCACTCCCGCTCCCTTGTTCTTACGAATAAATAAATTATAATATATCTAAGAAAATATTTCTAATATTCATACAAATCCATATATTATTAGTTGTGAATTATTTGGTATTTAATTTCTTTAAATTTTATTTATATTTCTTGCTCAATTTAACTCTTGTAACTTTATAATGCGCCCTTAATAGCTAATCCTATTTAAATTGATTCCCTAAGACCAGGTCAGAGAGCGAAGGCCGTGGCGACCGAACGGCAACATTATCTCTTCCAACTAGGACAAGGATTTCGATGGTTGGCTATTAGCAATCCGATCCTCAAACCGATGGTTCGGTAATCTCCGAGTCTATCCGATACTTTTGTTTAATTAATTCTTCTTTTCAAGTAATAACAATCTGTTAGGTGGCGGAGGTGTGCCCAATGGGATCTAGCCCCCTCCTGGTGCTCACCCAGCCTCTATAAAGTGGGTACCCAAAATAAGGGGAGGAAATACGTTTGTTGAGCCTGATCTAGGACAATCATCACCTCCCTCGTACAACGGTTGTCCAAGAAACACTACAGTCTCTACCATTTTTTGTTTTAATTTTTTTTTTTTTGCCCCCTTCCTGCCATGGCTGGCATACGGGGTTCTCGGGGTTGACGGGTTGATGCGTTGGGTTTACGCACGCCCGCCACTGCCAATAAATAAACCAGTCTCTACCATTTGTAATGAACCCAGTACCATCCATGAGTTGTACAGGTGCAGTTATTTTTTTTTAATGTAAGAAAGGTAATGTTCCTAATGTGATCCCAATTGCTTTTTAGGACTACAATTCATGGAGTGTATTGGGTTCAGTTCTCGCTAACTGTGCTGTTTCCAAATCAACGGTTGTCCAAGGAATTGATTCGTCCTGGATCATGCACATCTGTCATCTTTTCCCCCAATTAAGAGATCTCTTTAGATAGCGTAGATGAGGCCAACGAGGATTTCCAGATCCCATTTCGATTTTCAGCTATCGCATAGATCACAACTAATTGACCTGTAATGTGAATAAAGTATCCAAGACTTTTATTACCTAGGAGGAAAGGGAATCTGGCGGTTGATTGTGATTTAGGCGTGCTTTCAATTCCAATTCTCTGTGCAGTTTCTACCACATACTGAACTCGATACCGTTCATGGGTTGTAGTGGTACAAATTTTTAAAAATAAGAAAAAATTATATTTGCAAAATTAGAAAAGACTCATTACGGATTGAATTTATTTCGTTTCCGACGTTTTGAGCCGATGGCTACGAGACGTTTCGGAAATTTCTGATATGTTAATTTCAATGTTATTGATTTACTGCTTTTGCAATAGCGAGTTCCTTGATTGGTGGGGGATATCACCTGTTAGCCTCGAGAGCTGGTAAAGCGGTTCCATTTCAATAACGGTGACCTGTCACGGTGACTTGAGAACGAGTCCAATCGAAAGTTAGTTCCCAGCTGAGCGAGGTCCTAATTAAAGTCCTAATTTAAAACAATCGTCCTCTCACCTGGCCTCTAACTCACCTGCTCTCCAGCTCTCCCTTCCTTCGTGGTCTAGTTTGGTGTGTGTTGAGGACAGGCTGAGAGGAAATACTACAATCGTAAGTATGTAATGGGTTCTATTGTTTATGTTAACATAAATACATACACACACACACACACATCACAGCCTGAGGTAACTAACTCCCTGTCTTACAACTATCAGGTGAAAACCCTCCTCCGACAGAAGTAGGCTAGCTCCACTCCCCCCCCCCCCGCCCCGATCGTAGTGCTCTCTAAGATAATCACTGTAAATAATTAACACTTTGGATAATTAACTTGTTAATTGAGAGCCGCTCCATTGTCTTCTCACAACTGGGTCAATAGGCCTCCGACATCCTGTAACGGACAATTGGGCACATTCATTCGACGTGTATTACAAGGGTTTAATGGAAAAAACAAAACAAAATCGGTTCCACTGAAGGGTTTACCAATTAAGGTTTATACCTACTTTACAAGCGCGGGTGAGCCCCAGCAGGATCTGCTGGCTTGAATGCCATATCAAGACATCAAGATGAGCGCTTACTGAAAGTTCTGTATTGTGTGTTAGTACGAAGCTGAGGGTGAGGCGATGTGAGTTCATTTGGGCGTTTGTTCTTTTTATTTTTACCTTGATTTAGTTACATCAAATGTTTGGTTGTCTTAGTGGCACAAAGACGTAACTTATATACAAAATTGAGGTTTATGAGTTAAACATTGAGCGAGGTTTTTCAGTAACAATACAAGTTTCATGTTCTATTTTAGTGTCGGAAGAACATTTATTAATAATTGAAAACATAAAAGCAAAGGCAAAAATTACGTTACTCGCTAAGATCAAAGATTTCGAAAAATGTTTTTATTTTGAAGAGAAAAGATTTGTCTTGGCCGGGATTCGAACCTGGGTACTCGCATCTCCATCGCAGTGCTCTAACCAGTGAGCTACCAGGGGTCGTTTCCAAGCCAGACAAATCCGTTCTCTCCAATTCACCAATCCTATATCCCGATGTTCTCGCAACTTTTGCGACGTACACACGGGGAAGAATGTCCGTTGAATTTTACTTTATTTGGGATCTCGTTGACTTAGATCAATTTATATCATTATAATTATTTTTTATTTATTGTGTTTTGATTATTTTTATTTTGAAGAGAAAGAAGAATTTATTTTGAAGAAATTGTTCAGTGGTTCTAATCGCGGCCAAGACAAATATTTTCTCTTCAAAATAAAAATATTTCAAAATAATCACCATAAAAAAAAAATATTACGAAAAATGTATTGAATGGCAAAAAGATGAGAGAACTCTATATTTTCTTTAATTATATGATATTAGTATTTCTAATTGCTCAATACCTGCAATTACCAAGTCCTGACTTTGCTTGGGGTACTAAGGCAGTCACTAGTGGATGTCAATTGGACGGTGGAATCTCGAGGATTGGCTGGGACTCGGGCGCTCCCAGGACAGTCACTAATTAAAGAATTCCACGCAGCCCTGAGAAATATTGTTGAGAATAGTTGGCACAATTGTAAGAGTCCCTCCAAAGTGGGGACTTATCGTCCAATCAGGGCATACTTTGGACGGAACTTGGGAGGGAACTTCATCCATAAGTATCGCCTTTGTTTCCAGTTTACTGTTTTCGGAAAGTATATGTCGATCGATACAGTCTTGTTCGAGTTTACCTCGGAGCGAACCATTTCGTGCATTTCCTGAGGAAACCGTATATTCTAGGATATAATATAATTTAAAACTAGTAAAAAAATCGACTACTACGTTAGGTTATTTAAAGGAGCTTGTCTTGGATTCAAAAAAGCTATAATTAAAATTAATATTTATTAAAAATTTTTAATCATTGCTTTAATTTTTAAATATTTTTATTTTGAAGAGAAAAGATTTGCCCCCGGCCGGGATTCGAACCCGGGTCGTCTGCATCTGGAGCCACAGTACTAGCTATTCATTTAAATAATTAATTCATTAATTAAAAAAATTAAAATGAATAAATAGTTCATTGCTATAAACAAAAAAAAATATTATAATTTATCAATAAAAAATTAAGTATATATTACTATTGACTGAAATTGTTAAAATAACTTTTAATAAAAATAATTAATAATCAATCAGATACTTAAAAACCTATGAATGTACATTTACATGCATAAATCTTTCTGCTATTATAATTTCTGTTCTGTATCCGCCTTGTTCACTTCTGCATCTACGTTTGTGTTATTTTAATTTATTTGTCTTCTTACATTCCATCTTGAGATAAAACCTTGTATGCTCCTCCTTGACTAAACTTATCATTTTTCCCAGCAGTATTTTTTCTCACTTGGCCAGTGAAGATAACTTCTTCTATATCATATGTATTGAAGTAATAAAAATGTAAATAATTATAAACATTGATGGGTTGAAGTATCAACCTGTGGAAATGATTTTTTCCTTTTAGAACATATACCTACTATAATGTATTTTCATTTTTATCTCTCTTTATACTATTAAAATATTAGTAATACTCATTGCGTAATGCAGTATTATAACAATTATTGTAGCCAAGGTAGAGGGAAGGGAGTAGTTTCGATCCCCGCTGAGGTTTTGTCGAGTCGAGTCAAGTAGCTTCTCCCCTCAAGGAGGCTCCGTCAATTAGATCAATGTGTTCAATGGATGCAATCCTGTCGGCAAGTTCAGCCATCTCTTTGCTGGCATATTTTGTATTCAGGAGAATGGGGATTTTATTGTTACGACTCTTATGTGGTCTCCAAATATCCTTCATTAGTTGAGCAATTGTTTATTGTTGATTCGGAATGAAAAAAACCATAGCAGATTTGTAATTTTCCATTATATATAAAGCCCTGTTAATTAAATGCAATTAAAATTTAGTAACTATTGCTTTGGTAGGCAGCAGATAAAGCATTTGGTTTTTAAACATAAACTATATATAGGATTTTAAAAAAATGTACAAGTAACTTCTATAAATGTCCTTTGCTAGTGAATTGTTATCGATATTAAAATATATGAGGGTGAGAAGGCAAAGGGTAACAGGTTTCAACATCAAGTACTTTGGTTAAGCCAACAAAAAAAAAACTTTATTAAGAACAAGTAGAATTAGTAGAATAACTAATCATTTACGTCCTACGTTTCGAGCCACATGGCAGATCTTCGGGCTTCTATTTTCCGTAAATCCAGTATCTTAGCCTTTCTGTCAAAAAATACAAAACTGCATTGAGGGTGGGCGAAATGTAGTCCCCCCAGGAAATATAATTAGCGCCCTCCAAACCGCCTCAAGTTATCGAGAACTGAATATGAATTTTTCTACTACTCCATAAATATTATGTATCAAACATTTTAGTCTGTTTTTTGTAGCTTAAACATTAATGGATAAATAATATTTTAGCTTTCTATAATATTAAATGTTGCTTATTATTTTTATTATAACCATAGACCATTATAATTATAGTTTAGGGAGCATTTAGCATTATAAGTTTATCTAGAAAATATAATTTTAGTTGATATTTAAATGAATAGGTAGTACTGTGGCTCCAGATGCAGACGACCCGTGTTCGATTCCCGGCCGGGGGCAAATCTTTTCTCTTCAAAATAAAAATATTTGAAAATATAAACATTTATGTTTATTTGCTTTGCTTAATCGTTACAATTCATTTTGAGGGCGTGTGGGAATTCATATAAGTCTCGAACTTATATTTGGTTCCCACGCTCAGTGAATCATCCAATCGAGATTTAAACCAGTATCACATGTTTTTTTTTGTTTTTTTTTATTATAGAGAATTCCATTTAATTGTATACATTTTTTTTTTTACTAATTTATAACTTGTGTAGTTGTACAACCCCGTTTAGTGATATGTAATATTGTAAACTACCGAGTTAGTTAGGAAGGCATTTCGATCATAAGCGATTCTAGTTGGGAACTTTTGAAGGTTATTTGTTGCTTGCCAAGTTTCGCTCGTTAATTTAAACAAAGTTCGATGAAACAAAGAGCGCTAATTTAGAAACATTTATATCAATCTATTCTCTCGAAAGTTTTACATTAAGCAAACTCAGCTCTAGTTTCGCGCGGCAACTGTTTAAATAAATAATTCCTAAAACACTTATTATACGTGTCATTAAGCATTTAAAATAAATATCTATTGAATCCAGTAGAAAAAAAAAATGATTATTTTCACTAAGAACATTTTAACCACCCTTAACAAAATATTCCCGCTCCTTCAGTGTGTGTGATAATTAGTACGAGGAATAGACTAGAGATTGTGCTGTTTCCAAACCGAGGATTGTGCAAGGTGATTAGGCCGAGGTCACGATTTCCGTAATTATCTCAATAACCTTAATCGATGATTAAGTAACATAATGAATTATTATCTGGCATTTAATCCAGAGATTAGTTGCACTTTTTTAATTTTTTTTATATTGGTACAAGACCATACGGTGGCGTTGACCATGTGGTCTATTTACATTAACTACAACGTTTTTAATTAACGAATTTCTTTAGTATTGAATTTTATAAGTATTGTATCATTACAAAAATAAATAAATCCTAAACTATATTTGTATCATAATTTCTCAATTGAATTTAACGATGTACATTTATAATTATGTAATTTGAAGTACTATTTTAATATGTACTTTTTTATTTTAATAACCATATTAAACGGGTGTAAAACTAAAGGGCTGATGTCAAAAAGATGCCACTTCTTCAAAAATAAGCGAATAAGAATATTCAAACCTAAAAAAGTCGAGTCAAAAGATGAATTTTGAAAGTTATTCAAAGCGGAACCTTCCAAATAGTATTTCATTTATATACACATAGATATAGATATAGATATATTGGAACATGCATAGATCTATATATACACATCTATATAGATAAATATATATTGGAACATACATAGATGTATATATATATATATATATATATATATATACAAAACAGTAATCCGCTCATTAATAACCTATGTCTCACCTGTTTGGAGTTCAACCTGCGCTACAAATTACAGAAAGATTGAAAGGATACAAAACCTATGAATGAGGATTATCAATAATTATCCCCGCTATACGAAAATATCGACTATGCTTAGAGATCTTGAACTTCCCACTATTAAACAATATGTTTCAGCCCAAACAAAAATATATTTCGAAAAAACCCCAGCTTCCGAAAACCCATTAATCCGAGAAATCGGTAACTATGATAAACATTCGCTACGACGCTACACGCACAAAAGAACAAAGCATATACTTCTTTCTTAATAAATCACTATTTGCAGGTATTGTAATCTAGTTATCTGTATTTATTTTATAGTTATTTCTAATTGTTTATTTATTTTCTATTTTAATTATTATAATAATACTTATTTACTTTATTATTATCATTTTTATTTATTTATTTTATTATTACTATTATTTTTTTTTTTAAGCGGGTTTTTTCTACATTTTTCCTGCTATTGTAAAACTTATTTATAAAAAGTAACTGTAATTAATTAAAATCACTCTTCTTTAAACATGTAAAGGAAGTCCGGAACATGTATTCACACTTATGCTGCTTGTATATGGAAAATTGCAAATAAAGTTGTTGTTGTTGTTGTGTGTATGTATTTATATATATATATATATATATAATATATATATTGGAACATGCATAGATCTATATATACATATATAGACGGTTGATTAAAAAACTGACTAACGGTACCGAGAGAGGCCTGGCGGTGGGAAAGGAAGAACTGTGCCATTGGGTTAGAGCCGGCTCCAGCGTTTATCTTTCGCTTCTCCTCCTCTTGGAGAAGTCCTCCTTCCGCTGGGAGCGCTTTATTTATTATCCTTATGTCTCTTATATTATTAGTTTATATTTATGTTTAAGTGTTTTATGGAGTAGTATAATTAAAATCGTCATTTGAACAAGTAATCCATTCCTCAAGGTGAACTAATTAGATAGACGTATTACTGCTTATTATTACTTTTTTTAAATTTATTTCTTGAAATTCACAACTGGGTACAACAGTAAATATAATGACTAGGATGATACATAATGGATAAAGGATAGCTGATGAGAAACTATCTAGTGGCAGTACTGAAATAACAGATTCAACTTAGAATGTCATCATGAATCGGTAGTTAGGTGGGAATGAAGTATAACTATTGGGTTCGAGAGGGAATAAAGTTTGTCATGAAAGGATTAATATCGAGTTCGGGCCAAATCAGTAATAAATGGGGCATTAAGTTCATTATGGATTACTTTGTTCGATACAAAGTAAGGAGCATTTAGGATTATGGATTGTAAGGATTGAATACGATAGGAATTGGATGGCCTCGTGGAGCCCCAAAGCTCTATACCGTAAGTCCAGATGGGTCTAATGATTGTCATGTATATGAGTCTTTTGTAATTAAATGGAAGCTTAGAGAGTTAGAGCTAAAAAATGAGTTACTGCTCACATCAAAACTCGTTTTATAGCCAAAACTAGGAAAATGAGTTCAATTTCCCTCAATACAGATAACTCTCTCAGGGCTAAATTCGACTTAACTGCTCATTCACCGGAGTTGTAGATACATACTAATTAATTATATCTATGTGTGATGAACACATTCCTTAGAGTTACCAAGCTGTAAACTATGCGCCCTTATGAGGATGTTTTAAAGTAGATAATTAACGTATTTTACTCGGACAGTTATTAACTCGTAGCTATAATCATTGATAAAAGTTCTAAATCGAACTGCTGTTGTATTTAGCAAGGGGTCGAGAAGTTACTGATGGGCGAACTTTATGTCAAATTAACATCGGAGATTAGAGTCGGGAAGCTAAGGCGGCGGCGGCAGGAGTCTTAAGCCTCGCAATTAGAGTCCTCCGGGTGTCCTGCTCCGATTAGTCCTGGCAAATTGTTAGCTAGGGAACCAGGTGCTCTCAACGCGGTAGTAAAAGAAGGCGAGGGATTGGTCGAAAGGAATCGATTCAAGTGGAACCTGCCAATAGGAACAAAGTTCACTTGGCTTCTGATTTACGGTCGGTCCCAGCTCTCGTTGCGGTGAGGGCGAGGGGCATAAATAATGTCAGCCTTCCTGGAGGGCAATGTTCTCCAGCGCTCCAGGTCTGGCTCCAGGTCCTGGAGGAAGGCTGTGCTATGGAACCTAGGTCGTTAAGGTCTGCGGGAGTTCGGAATTATAGCCCAATATTTTGGTTTCTTTACTCGCAACTCAGAACTGCCTTATCTGAGCACTTGAGACCTCCCAATATCGAAATAAATCGGAAATTTAGGAATAAAATAGGTTTAAGTAACTCTATTTACTCAAAAAATATCTTTATTTCAATTTATCGGTAGATTTACCAAATTATTTTCTTTTTTTAAATTAAGTATATAGCTACTTCAAAAGAACAATGTCATTACTCAAAAACCTAATATTTCAATAGAGGTATTTGAAATCTCCATGTGATGTCCAAATTAAACCAGATAAGTTAAAAAAAGAAAGATTTGGGTGTTTTTAAAGGAACCCATTGTAATGATGGTTTTGAGATTGTTTTATTAACCAGAATAAAAAAAATAATATCAGATATGTCGTTGATGAATGGAAAAGCTTCATTCATCTGGGGAAGGCTTACCTCAAAATTGGCAAATTTCTTTTGAAGGAGCGACGCATATACCTCGATTTTTAAATTATTGTAATTGACTAAAAGATTGTTGTGAAGATGTGAATATTTTTAAAATAATAAATCCCGTATTTTCATATGATTGTTTGAAATCCAAATTAAAAATCGATTATTTGAAACGTATTTTCTTTTCAATGAAGAATCAACGAAGAAAAATTTAGTGAAAAAATCGACTAGTTATAAATATAGTAATTTTTCAGTCATTATTAAAATAATTGTCATTTTCTTACTTTTTCTTTATTTTTTTGTTTGTTAAATAAAAAATAAACATAGAGAAAAGTATTTTGTGATATTTAGTTGTTGAAATAAATTTTGAAAATCCTCTTTTTCTTGTTCTTTCAAAAGACGAATGTACATTAACAATATACATAAAATTTGAAAAAAAAATCGTTTCAAAACATAATAATTAAATATAAATGCTTACTAGTAGTTAATAAATAAAGCTCATTAGGAGTTCTATTTCCTAGTTGCCATATATAGTTTATATATACCTGTATATATACGTTATATGTACACATATGGGCGTATATACACAGAGAAGAGCGGGGAAATTGTTCAACATGCGTTGGTTTTTAAATGGCGCTGGAGATAATTTCACGCGACAGGTGAGGCATAAAGCTAATTGGCTATTAAAAAATATTAGTCGAATTTTCCTTCTCGTATATTCACATAATGGCCCCATCAATCTGTACATTATTGTTGGGTCACGGTATTTGTTGGAGGGCCAAGTGTTGGTGTGCTCAGCACATCCCCGTACTTAATCTGGTTAATTGATCGCCATAAAATCTGTTTTATCTTTTTACCTTTAGGGATAATTACTATGCTAGATATGAAATTATAGAAGAAAGAGTTATAAATAACAAATTTAGACATAAAATAAAAAACGAATAATAAAAAGTAAATAGGTATATTTGATAATTAGGCTTAACATACCTTTGTGATGATTAGCCTTAACAAAACTTTGTGATAATTAGGCTTAACAAATTTCTTTTTTTTGCAATTATGTGTATGCTTTTATACGCCATTTTTTCCTTAAGATGTTATTCAAAATATAAAACTAAAACTGCATAAAAGGGGAAAAGGGAAATGCAGAAGCCGCTCTGGGAAGTGAAGGCTCTAACAGGATAGGAGTGGCTCGGTGGTAGGGCGCTCAGTTCTCGTGTCGAAAATCCTGGTTAATTCCCGCTGCAAGCCATGACTTTTATTTAGTCCGTTGGCAGCGGGAGATGGATCATATAGGATCTAGGACCCTCCTGGGCCTCACCCAACCTCTTTAAAGTGGGTAACCAAAATAAGTGGGGGAAATCTGGCGGCTGAGCGTGATCTAGGACAAATTACCTCCCTCCACAACCATTGTCCGTGAAAAAGTATAGTTTTTTTTGTTTTTTACATCATAAGAATTTTCAGGCCTACTGAAAGAAACTATTCACTAAGGATGGCAGAATACCTGGTGCCGGAGCCCACCTAACAAACTCACGGAGAGAGGAATAAAACCTTGTCGCAACATCGGGAGATAGGAAGTGGTGGTCCACAGTTCAGGACTGGGCGCTCGATATTACCGATCTGATAAGTAAAGAAATACCGCTGCGATGTAAATATAGCAATAGCATTCTAACAATAAGCCACATATTTCAGCAGTGCCTCGTCCACAATAGAAGATTCAACGGGATAGGGCCCCAACTGATCATCTCAATAGCCTTAGGGGACTATCGTACTGGGGATAACTTATTTCCTCTCTCAGTCGGGTAAATTCAATGAACCAATTATAAAAATATCTCAGCATTATTTTGTTTTTCTTCAATTTAAATAGGTGGGGATTAGCTCGGTACATAGAGTCCTGTGATCTCAAGATTCCTAGTTCGACAGCGGCCATGGAAGTTTATTTATAATGGTAACAGCGATGAATCGTCTTAAAGGGCTCACTCAGTCACTTAACTAGGCGGTTGAAAATCACTCCCTTGCACTACCGTTGACTAAGAAGCAGTACTGATCCAATAACCTCCATAAGTTGTAGTGATTCATTTTTTTTAACCTTAGCGGTTTTATTACACAGATGGGACGCAGGAGACCTGTATTCTTTCCGCCCTAAAACACAACATGGAAGCAAACAATGGCCGGATTGTTGGTAAAGAGATAGGAAGCCGTTGGATGGCGGTTGTTGGCATTGAGGTAGCATGTGGTGTCTGTCGGAGCGTGCTTCCGCGGGGCCTACATTTCGCCCCCGTCTGTTCTCGGCTCTTCTCACTCTTATTAACAAACATGAAACAGATGACATACATACCTGAGAATCTCTATTTAAATCCCTTCATCCATTATTTAAAAAAAAAAAACTAGAATCAAAGATATAGTTTGGTGCTAGTAAATATTGTTTGTATTAATATAGGATTGAAATAGTTGGGGGTGCAGTCAAAAAAACACAGCAAATAAGTTGAAACCTATTATATTATATATGTGCCGACGTTTCGACCTACTATGTAGGTCATCTTCAGGGCCAATAGGAGTGGCTACTCGGTGCAGAAGGTAACTGACCTGTATTGTTTGTATTAGTGTATTTTTCCCTATCGTGAAAATTGCAGTTTTTTATTTCTCAATAGCTATAATTCTGTCTTTTGTGCGGACCTTCCCCCCCCCCACTATATGATAACCAGAAGTGTTCTCTTAATTAAATATTAAATAGTTTAATATGAATGCAAATGACATATTAAATTCTCAATATATTTAATAGTCCGGAAATACTTTACAAGAAAAAATGAACCCGATGTAATAGAATCGTGTCAAAAAGCTTTATTGTTTATTCCTTTCATACATTCCATGTATTATTATAAATGTTTCAGATTTCGACGAATGCATCTATGTTGAATTTTTTTATAGTCATTACAACCATTTTTATACATCCTGTAGCATTTTAAAATAATCAAGTAAAAATAATTATGATATCTAAGAAATGTATGAAGTGTAATACAAGTACAGAGATTGCATCGGATATTTCCATTCTTATACTTTGACATAAACATAATAGAAATAAAAAATGGAAAGAACCTAATGTATTTTCTAGGATTGTAGTAATTAGGATGTTATGTAATTAGGGAAATCATGTTACCTTTGTTTATAGAGTTTATTTCATTATTCGATTGTTTCCCCTGCAATCCTTTAGTGCAATGTATATTGTACTGGGGGAAAACCCACGTGATGATGATATGTAAAACATCTACGCCTACAAGATAAATAATATTAAATTGAAGTATACACATTTAATTAATCGTGACAGTTGCCAATAATTAATTTGAAAAAAAGAGTGGAATGACCCGCTTCAGGGGCGTCATTAATTGCTGGGAAAGAATTATTTTTATATGTGTTTCGATAAGAAATGTGGGAAACAGGTGTTAACAAAAAGAAAAAAAAAAAAAAGATTTACACAAAAATAACTAAGCGGAAAGTCTCTTCTCCATCATTATTCGAAATATAATTTTGTACTTTTGGACAGATTTATATTTTATAAGGCTTTTGAAGCAAATTTTTTTTCAAATGAGTGCGATTGTTCAACTGAAATTCAGTTTTTCCGGTCTCTTGGAAGAAAAAGTATTGAACCTTACTTTTTCAAATTTACCTCATACCTTGAAGACGAATTTAAAAAAAATTAAGGATCGTAAAACGCTATTTAGTGTTAATTCCTTGCTAACTGTTGTACACCGAATACACTGCCTGCCACCCATCTCCAGGTTTATTCAGCATTGATATTTATCAAAATATTATGTGTTGTCAAATAGAGAATATAAGTTAACAATGTAATTCGCTTTTTTTTAATAAAAAAGTTTGAGAATATATTACTGACTAGCTTTTGCTTACGCTGGAATTTGGTCTGCCACATAAAGTTTCGTGGTAGGATAAGAGATAATAAATTTGTTGATTGGCCCCGTCATTATTGTTTACAAGATAATGTTTTCGCGCTATGATCGTGTACTTGCTTTAAAATTTAAGTAGTTTCTAAACTTAACACTAATATCTTCGATGGAATTCAAGGGTTCTAACGACATTTCCCCATTAAATTATGTTTTATAAAATAAAAAAAATGAATATTTATTATTCCTATTCGTTCAAGTAGAGCGATCTGGATGGGGCCCTTACAAATGTTCAAGCGTGGAAGGGGGGGGGGGAGGCTGTTGTTTAATTTTAAAAACAACCAATTTCAATTTATTTAGATTAATTACTTATTATTGTACTTCATTAATATCATTTATATATATTATAGTTACTATATTTAGATCACTGATCATTTATTACGAGCCAGAACTGGCCCGATAGCCGGTGGCTACTATTGCAAGGAGCCAGTTTTGTGGATGACGATTAGAATATCCATGGTAACCATTGGAACAGCTATTATCAGTGGCCCCGCTCCCGCCAAAAGTGGTTTCCCGGGGGCGGGAGAAGTGGCTAATTAGGCCCAGGTAACGAACCTAGCGAGAGGAAAGTTAACTAATAAACCGCCGCTAGCGCCATCTATTCGGCCCAGTTATTTTCCTTTTATGGCTCTAATAAGGAAACTTTCTTCACTTATAGCTTTCTACTTTACTCATTTTATTAATCTCTAAGCTAACGGTTATCGTCTTCATTCTATAATTAATTTAATTACTCCAGCCATTGTAATTTAATTATTTCAGTAATAGTAATAAAATTAATTTCATTCTGTCATAATTACGACAGAATGCGAAATACTACAAGTATGTTTGTTCTTTCTGTTTTTTTGTAGCTGTATGATTTTTACACCGACGACCTAATATAAAAATAAGGTGATCTAAACAAATGGTCCTTCTGAGGGATTGATGTAAGGCAATTGGGGCGACCTGTGGTGGAGTGGTTAGGTTAACAACCTACTGTGCCCAAGATCGCGGGTTCGCAGCCACGGGAGGTGGTACAAGGACTTTTTGAAGGGTGTAAACAATCCTTGTTTATCCCGTCTATAACGGGAATCCCGAGCTTGTACGATGTCAGGTACTCGTACTTAACCTAATAAAACCTGGATAGCCAAAATTCACCATCGTCCGATAATCCATAGCACCATTCAGCGACGTTAAATGAACAAACATATGTTTGTTGTGAATAGAGTTGTAACTAGATGAGAGACGAAGTTGGGGTTAATAAAAAATAAAGTGTAGCGCTCGGCGTTGACTGGGACAGGACAGGATCATAAAGGAGATGAGATGATCTGATCCTTAAAGGACCTGCCCTTTTCCTTTGTGTCCTTTGTCCTCCAGGACCTCTTGCTCGGATGTCCTTCATCCAAATCCTATTAGATCAACTTCCTGGGAGCCAGCCCTCCTTTCAGATGTTATCCAATCTCCTTACCTCGTTAGTCCAAATTAAACGCCTCATTTTGATCCCCTATTACACTTTGATAATTTTCTCTTCTATTTCTTCTTTATTTCCAGCCATATTGACCTCTATTGTCTTTGGCATTGATCCTTTATTTATAAAGTAATCTATTTCCTTTTTATTTGTTTTCAAATATAATAGTTAAATTAGAAACCTGTGCCTCTACAATCCGTGAAGGGTGTGGTGTTCAGTACATGGTAGAGGCTGTTTCATTGACAACAATTGTGCCGGGAGGTGATTCATCCTAGAGCACACTCAGCGCTAGATCCCCCCATATTTTCTTAGATCCCATAGGATCCAACCGCTAAAAGATTAAATAAAAGTCTGCTAGCGAACGGGATTTGAACCCTCCCATTCCCAGGTCTCAGCCATTCCGCTCCATAAGTTTACTTATTTATATAAAAGGTTATACTTCTTTATAGGCAGGGCTGAGAATGAAATCAAACAGAATAAGTATATATAGTCCAGGATCCATGGTCAATTTTTGTACTTGATTAGTATCAAGCTGAATCTTCGTGAATAGCTTCTTAGTTTCGATGAGAGGCCCAACAATTTCCTGTGCAAAAATTCTCAATTGTGGTAGCTAAAAGAGGTAGCAAGGATAAAATATGTCGATTTGATGATTCTCAAAAATTTATTATTAACTGGGTTTTTTTTTTGTTAAATCGCAAGATAATTATTTGAAAAAATATTTGTCCTACAGAATGTGTGGTTTGATCAAAGAGCCCCCTCCTTCCAACGTGTATCGATAACGAGGTCATCAAAAATGATTACTAACCAGCTGTTTTTTTTTTTAATTCCTCTTTTTTGACTTCATTATGAAAAAATGGACCATGGATCCTGGACTAATAAATATTGCAGTACCAAAAAATATATATAATAGATTATATAACCAGAAATGAAAGGAATGCCAAGAAAGGAATAAACATGAAGGGTTTTTTTTTTTTTATTATTTAATTCAATGATATTTACAACTATAATGGTATTATATCAAGTAAATGTGCAAAAATGTATAATATGACATGAAAACAGTTGTGGAGAAACTACCCATCGATAGCACTCCAATAAAGTTCTATAGTAGATGATCTCGAGGCCATCTTCTTTTCAGGCGCCTCGGAGGGTTATCAGGAATAGTATGGGAAGCAAGCTGAGAGACTAGCGGATTCAAGTGCGTATGGAGCTTGTTATGGAAGGATAGGTATCTAGTTTGGGCCAAATCAGTAACATATGGGATATTAAGATCATGATGGATGAGTTTGTTTGTGACATAATAAGGAGCATTGAGGATTTTACGAAGGATTTTGGATTGCAAGGATTGGATACGAGATGAATTGGATGGTTTAGTAGAGCCCCAAACATGAAGGGTAAAAGATAAATTATAGATTTCTTTCCATCCTAGTCATTTCTCATCAATTATTTCATGATTTATCTTTATCTTTTACTCTTTGTATTTCATTCTTGTCATTTCTGTTTATATATCCTGTATTATTATTATTTCTTTCTTTTGTACTGCACAAATATGATACGTTATTTTGTGTAAAAGTTATTGACCGGCCGCCTAAGATATATCCAGTCAACTATTTCCACAACAACAAAAACAAAAGATTTAGCATCCCTCCCTTGGGTTGACGAACTACTTTTGCCATGCTTTTCCGCCCCCCAAAAAATATCAAACCTTTTATCTTAAATAATTTCACGGAATATGGAACTCTCGAGTTAAACTAGGATAATTATTTTATTCAAATTCTTTATATCCATTTTCAGAAAATAGTTTGTTCTCTTATCAGTTGGGATGCGCTAACCATTCTGAGATACACACACTAACATTGAGCCTCTCTCCTTAATCCAAACTACGGGGGGGGGGGGGGAGACAGATGCCTAGAAGACAGAAGACACTTGGAGAGAAGGGCTATACTTCAATTGTGTTCCAACCAGAATGTGGATCACGTGCGGCGTTCGTTTCGATTCCTTTTGGAGCGCGAGATTAGCCTTAAATATCCGAGCCTTTATTATTTATGTTGATATATCGATACATCGATACAAAACTGCTCGCCCGCCTCCATCCACTGCCTCAGTTTAGGCTCAATAGCTAATAGTTAGCTAGTCTGAGTAGGCATTACATTGTCATTATTCTTAATATTTCTTATTAAAAAATCTATGATTACTAGAAGAAAAATAAATCATGAACGTTTACAAGAAAAGTTTGTTAAAAAATATAATATATTGAAAGAAAAAATGTTTGAGATTCAGTACATGATAGAGAATGTACTGTTTCAAGGACAACGGTTGTGCAGGGAGGTGGTTTGCCTAAATGACGCTCAGCCGCCAGATTTCCCCCTTATTTTGGTTACCCATTTTTTAGAGGCTGGGTGGAGCCCTAGGAGGGTCCTAGACCCCGTGATGATCCATCTACGGCTGCAGAGAGACTAAATAACAGTCTTTCCCGCAGCGGGATTTGAACCATGATTTCGGCATGGCAACTGAGTGCTCTACCACTGAGCCACTCCGCTCTTATATATATTTAAATGCTTGCGGATTATCAGTTCCAAAAAAAAAACATTTTAATTCATCTATCCCCAAACAAATTAGGTGTCACGTTTCAAGAAACCAAAACCAAAAGTATTAATAAACAATCTGTCCACTACTACAATTTTTAAAGGTTTGTTTGATATTTAATTAATGATATATCTATTTATATGATATCAATAAAACTTCTTCGTGTCTTATTGCCCACGACGGTAACATTTCTGATATTATTAATTTCAAATATCATTAACCAGCCGCGTTCAAAATTAAATCGATAATGAAAGTTCGTGAGTGAGATCATTAGATGTTAATGGATTCAAATGGATTTAGAAATAATAAACCATTCTCTAAATATTGACCTTTCATTATAATTTTATAATTTATGTTTAAAGTAAAGGCCATATATGTTTTGTTTTTTTTCAGTTATTGAAAGTAGGACTGTAACGTTTCATGGTTAACGGCATTGCAAGGTGATTTGTCAGAGATCACGCTCGACCGCCAGGTTTTCCCAAAACTATGGGTACCCACTTAAATAGAATCAGGACGAAGCCTGGCGATGTCCTCCAGATCCCAATTATCTTCCACAGACGGATTTGAACCATGACCTTCGGAACGACACTGAGCCCTTTACCATTGAGCTATCCCGATCCATAAGAACTGTCCTATAATAGATAAATAGTATATTGGACTTGGTGGCTAACTTGCCGGATCCAGAGCTTTATGAAATCGATTTAATAACATATATGTATTCACGAACTGTAACCACTCTCTAGGAAAGTTGCAGATTTAGAGTATATATTTGGGCCGCGGCATAGGAGCAGATTTTAACCGATTATATATTGCATATTGCCATTGGAAAGTGGAATGCGACCTCCTTTTAAAGTGGAATGCCACTAAGTTATATGTGTATAGTTTGGAAGTGTGGGCTAACTGAAGATGGGAAGAGGCGGGAGCAATTGGAGAGGAAAATAGCGCGGTAAAGAAGAAGTTATGGCGGGAGTTGAGATCAGCAGTTTTATAATCAGCTGTCCCCCCCCCCTCCTCCCCACCACTACCACCGCGATCCTTTAGAATTGTGGGGGGGGGGCGTCTACTTCATACTGCCAATTATGTTATAATAGATTGTTTATATATATTATTAATATATATATATATATATAGCGAGAGAGAGAGAGAGAGATGTATTTTTCAGTGTAGGATTTCAATTGGACGCGGAGACGAGATATACGATACCTGATGGCCCATGGCCACCCCCCAATTCTCTCAAAGCGAGGACATCTCGCTATCCACAATCCTAAATTGCTGTAAATGGGCCATGATGAATGCCTCGGGGTCGGGTTTCAGTGCCCTTGGTGGCTGTGGCTACCGGATCCGCTCTAACACTTCCAGCTCCCACTTTTAGGAAATGATATAACTACAGCTGTTACATTTCTTAGCGGGTAAGGATTGTGAAGTCTCATGTAACATGTTAATGGAAGTATGTGTTCCAATTACAGTTGATCTAGCTTCCATTTTGGTTTAGAAAATAACATTTGTAAGTAGTGTTTTTTCTGAAAGAATTGTCTATCGCAATCGGTTGAAGGTCGGTCAGTCCGTGGTGAGTGGGGGAGGGGGGGGGGGGGGCAACGCGTCTTATATTCCTTTTTTTATGTTTTAGTTGTACTGTAAAACGTAAAACCCGATAACAATCGTAAGTATATGAACTCTCTCTCTCTTTATATATTTATATATAATAATAATAATAATGTGTATGTATATATGTTAGCGGTATATAGAGGAGCGGATTGGCTCAGTGGTAGAGCACTGTTTTGGTTCAAATCCCGCTGATGGCAAGACTTTTATTTAGCCTGTTAGCAGCCGGAGATGGATCATATAGGATCCAGGACTCTCTCGGGATTCACACAGCCTTTATAAATGGGGTACCCAAAATAAGGGGGAAAATCTTGCGGTCGAGCGTGATGTAGTACAAACCACCTCCCAGCACAGCCGTTGTCAATGAAACAGAACAGTCTCTACCATGTACTGAACCTCAGACCCGTTCACGGGTTGTAGTGGCACAGGATGTATTTTCTGCTGTTTGATTTATTATTCGAATTATGTTGTTTTTTTCTATAGCAGAATTATGCAATAAAGTGACATTCCATTATTTTTATATAGCTTCATACTTTTAGGCCACACCATGTCGAACAGATAGGGTATGTACAACCTGCTATATTTTGTATTTTATATAAAAATATATATTTGATTGGTTTTTCTCTGAAGCGGATATTTCGATTCTTGTTTTCAAAATCCTCGTTTAAGTTACATCTTCTATTTACCTTTTAGACTTCATCGACTTCGGCCTCAACCATCTGTTCTCTTTATTATTAATACGGCAACTTGTAAAATTTGTAACAAGCCGCCAAAATAATATATAAAATAAATAATGATAACAATAAGAGGATGATAAATAAAAATAATGCCATTTCCTCGAATAATCTGAGCATCTCTACTCTCTGTCTGCCCTCACGCTTCGTCAACTCTTCCAATTAAATCATCCCTCTGCTATATTCCCTTATACCCTCGTCACAAGTTTGATTTTTATTGCTTTTAAAATATTATTTATTCGCCTCGTTCAGTTTTGTGTTTTCTCTTTTCATTATAATAATAATTAATAAATAGCTTGTATCTCAGTAAAAACTTTAATTATCATTTTATAATTGGATAATAGAAAAGAGTGGCTCAGTGGTAGAGCACTGAGTTGCCCTGCCGAAGATCCCGGGTTCAAGTCCCGTTGGCTAGAAGACTTTTATTTAATCTGTTAGCGGCCACAGATGGATCCTATGGTATCTAGGACCCTCCTGGGGCTCAACCTGCCTAAGGAGGAGAATCCGGCGATTGAGCGTGATCCAGGACAAGTTACGTACAATGGTCGTCCAAGAAACACCGCGGTCTCTACCATATACTGAACCCAATACCATCGATGGGCTATGGTACTGCAGTTATTTAAAAAATATATAAATAATAGATAATGTTCCTATTGTGATCCCAATTGCTTTGTAGGACCTATATCCGTGGAAAACGGTCACTAATATACTTTTTAGCTTTCTTCTAATATAATTTGTGAACGGGGCATTCAACAGTAAAAGTAATGTTATAAGAAATTTTAGAACATGACATTATACATCCAATAAGTACCGCAATGTTTTAGTTCGGTTCAATGATATACAAAATTACAGTCATTCGACGGTGATTATTCCGATTTCGTTAAAAGCTGAAGTGTCTGCTCCTTGGAATGATTACCCATATAACAAAATTATATCAGCATTGAGCTGACTTTTTTTAAAACTTTATAACTGATAAAAACTGAAATGAAATATTGCCAGGTGACACCCTTTTCACCATGCCCAACCTTATGGCTAACTAATGGTCTATAACTAAGAAGTAATATGTACTTGGAAATTATAATATCAGGTACCTACGTTTACATGGCTATTGGGTTCATTGCATGGTATAGACTACACTGGTTCCAAGTTAACGGTTTTCCAGGGAATAGATTCGGGCGAGGTCACGCTCAATTTTTAGGTTTTCATCCAATTAGGACCGTCTCTTTTAATAGGCTGGCCGACCCCTAGGAGGATCTCCAGATCTCTCAGAATCGATTCACGGCAACTAATATAATCTCCCACAGCATCCCATCATACCGAGCATAAATATAATATAATATAAATGACTTAATTTACGACCTCAGAGAGTGTGAAGAAAGAACTAACCCCAGCAATTGAACGAACCCCGACCCCCGACAACAGGTCGCGGTGATCCCTGCCTGCGACGAGAGAAGATTAAAACCGACTCCTAGACCTCCATCCTCCATCACGATGGCCATTCACCAAACCTTCAGAGAACTATCAAAGACCTCGCCGTCAATATTTTATCAGGGGGGTCACTTCCGCCCACTTCCGGGGGCTACTCCTCATCGAGTATTAATGGATCTTTTCATATCCGCCGTGGCCTAAATTACAGTCGAGTCCACGGGGCTGTTTGAATGGATTTATAATGAGTTGATTAATAATACAGTGAGAAAGTATTACACTTCCCTGGAAGGATAGGATATTGACCCAGCAACAGCCTCATGTGGTCTGGTGAGAGAATAATTCTCATATTGTACAGGAAGGTGGTCATTATCTTCGCACAAAGATATGTCTTAATCAACAGGATTGCAAGAATATTCACAGCAAAGAAGGTCGTTCTCAGATTTTTAAACATCTCTTTGATTTTGATAAAATTATTCAGGAGAAAAATAATGAGGCTTAGTCCTGTCCACGGAACACTGCCCAAATCAAAATTCGCCAGACCACAATTAACGCAATCCTCCCACCTACGCCTCGGTCTGCCCTTAAAACACAGCCCAGTCGGGACAGCGCCTATTAACTTGCTAGGAATTCGTTCGTAACTAAGCCCAGGAACTTTACAGGGCCATCTTAATCTTGGCGACGCGCTAACACTTGAATAATATTTACCAGTTGCGTGCTTCGCTATTCCGCTTTATATAATCTCCTATATTCCCCGATGGCCTCATCCTTTTTTGAACCGAATTCAGAATGAGTATATTACATTTTTAAAGATATATTTGATGCGGTGCATGTCTAAACAGAATTCAGACACAAAACTTATAAACTTATACAAATAAAAATAAAAATTATAACAAATATTTAAGCGAATTTTAGCGAGGAGATATTTAAACATTTTAAGCCCCGTACTAGGTTCGTATATTTTTTCGATTTTTCTTGAATATTTATTATTATTATTATGTTTTATTTAAATCATTGATCAGCTGTTTTTAATAAAACTTCCCCATCTGTTTAGCGGATTTTATCTTCCTTCTCCTTAGTATGCCTTGGAGTGAGGATGATTGGAACTATATATAATTGATGACGACGACCCCTGTTTTGGTCTATGATGTGAGGTGTGTCATATTTGATCTTTATAGGTTGGAATTATTTGTGCATATTTTAGTTTAAAGTAACCAATGGTTGTTGTTTTTCAGTATTTGATGGACGTAAGGCTTCATTTTTCAACTGCATATTAGTGATTATTTTATGTTCCTTTGTAGGCTCATATAAATCTATATATATTTATATATATATATATATATATATATATATATATATATATATATATATATATATATATATATATATATATTTTATATTTCTCCCATATAGTTCCTACGAAGGCTTGAGGATCTAGTTTCCTAACCATGTTCCAAAGAATTAACGGCTTCTTGTAACCGTTCCAATAAAGTTACTCTTCAGGTTGGAGCTGACTCGACTAAACCACTTCTCTTCTTATTGAAGATGGAGTTAAAAACTTGTGACTCCCCCCCTCACTCACTCTCTCTCTCTCTCTCTCTCTCTCTCTATATATATATATATATATATATATATATATATATATATATATATATATATATACACACACACACACACACACACACACACAGTTACACCATAGCTATATATATCCCACTTTAGGACCCCGTATACAGTAAATAGTAGCAAAGTCCCTTGAATCCTCCTTGTAGCTCAATGTAATGCCCTCCCAATATTTTCTTATTTCGAACGAAAAGGGTTTGGAAACGTAGCGACTTATTTTGCACTTTATTTTGCCGTGTAATAAAATTAAATAATGAAGGCCGGTCTAAAACTGATAACTTAACTGTCACAGCTGGTTTGTATTTATTTTTAATTTATTTAATTAGTTTCATGAAACTATTAGTGATTTTTACAGAATGTATATATTTTTTTTTGTTTCTCGATATACACATTTTGGTGTCGTATATTTTTTTGTATCACGCGTGGAGAGATCTGTGGAGAGATAGATGGAAGTATTAAACGGATTCGATACTTTTGAAAATAGGTTTCAAGATACATGGTTCCATTACAGCAAGTTGCTAAAAGTATTCGTGTTATTGTGTTAAAATATGTGTTGGCATGAAAGTTGATGATGAATTGTTCAAGTTTTCTGTGATTGGTTTTCCTGGACGAAATCTAAACGGGAAAGGCCTAAGTTGGGTGACTGGTGTGTGGAAGATCTGCCATTACGTCATCCCAGGTCTTCCCAGGTGTTTTGTTTTGGTGATGTCAGTTTCCTTTCATCTCTTCTGTGAATATGAAAGATCTTTTCAAAGTTGAAATGAGGATTATACAGATTTAGGCTTTGGAATGTCGGCTCAATATTGATATATGTGTGGCTATCGGGTTGAAAATGATTGGTTTGGTCTTTATGTCCATTTTTTTTAAATATTTATAAATTAAAGAAATAAGGCTGTTGACCGTTTGTTGTTTCTATTCGATAGACAAATGTTTCTCTGATATATCATCGACGTTTAGACCAGTTAAATTTAAGGATGATTTAGGATAAGAGATACTTGTAAAAAAACTTAACTCAACGTAAAAAAAACTCGTACATTCAGATACTTACATACAGAAAAAAAAATTATATTTATACCTTTTGCAACCTTTGAAGGATCTTGGGTTCAGTACATGGCGGAGACTGTACTGTTTCATGAACAACAGTTATGCAGAGAGGAAATTTGTCCTAGACCACGCTAAACCGCCAGCTTTTTTCCTCAATTAAGGGTACCCAATTAAGAGAGGTTGGGTGAGCCCCAGGAGGATCCCAGATCCCATAGTATCTTAAGGAATCCATACCTAGCCGCTTTATGATTAAATAAATTGTTCCAGCAGCCGGCTTTGTACGGCACGGCAACTCAGTGCTCTACCACTGAGGCATTCTGTTTACTATTCAGATACTTATAATATATTAGAAATTTGTTCTCCATATTTGTTTGTAAACTTATTTCAAATTCGTTGATGGTTTTCAATCAGTAGTGATCAGTAATATACGATCGGGAGTGAAGTTACACGCTGCGTAGGGTCCTGGGTTACAGATATTTATTGAACTGCCAATTCGAGGCTGGTTGTGGAAGCTTGATTATTCAATCTGTTAACAGCCGTGAATTGACCCTCCGGGATCTGGAGATCTCGTTGGAGTCTGGCCCGAGCAGTCAACAGTGTTAGATCGTGTCCGTGTTCACTCCCTTTATCTAAAGTTAAACTCGCTCCTTAAGTGCAATTTTTGGTAAGATTCAGTAGTTTATAATAAACAGTGTGCCTACAAAGTTTGGAGGCGTTCTGAAAAGTGTAGAAGTAACTGTAGAGGAACACCGGAAACCAATTTTCTAGGAATTTTCGCAGTCTTATTGGCAAGAAATACCCTGTCTGCCCCCACTTCGCCAACCACCTTATCTCAAGGTCAGTTTATACCAATATCAGCTGTTCTTGTGCATTCTACCAAAACATCTCATCATAACTTCCAATATCCAATAAATCAATATGCCAGTCACTAACGAAGAAATCCTTATAACTATTAATAAAAACAACGAGGAGTCAAAAACCTCATTAAATAAATTAACCGAATTGATGGACTCGTTAATCGGTGAAGTTTCTGAGTTAAGGAAAAAATGTAAGGACCAAGATACAAAAATAAGCTTTCTCGAAAATGAAATAAAAAAGCTGAGAAAAGGACAGAAAAGAAATAACTTATTGGTTTTTAACTTGCCGAGTTCATAAAATGAAACATTGTCAACAAAAATTATTAATACATTAGAAGAAATAGATATATGTTTACCCGAACACTCCATTAACAATTGTTTTCGTATAGGAAAAGGACCAGAGCCCAGACCCGTATTGATATCCCTTAATAGGTACATCATAAAAGAGGCTATTATGAAGAAAAAAGAGGCTTTTCAGAATCAGCCAGAGGTCTAAGAATCAGCCATGACAGAACTTTAGAGGAAAGGGAAGAAGGGAAGCGAATGTTTAACTGAACTGCATGACTAAACTAAAAGAGATCGATAATAATGCTACCTATAAAAGAGGATTTTTTAAATTTAAAGGAATTAATTATCGATTAGAAGAAGCAGAAGAAATTGCAAATATTTCCTTTGGAAATAACATTGTGGTAGAAAATATCGCACATAAAAAAAGGAAAATAGAAGAAAAGTTGGAAGAGTTTCGGTTCCGGCCAAGATCTCATTCAATGGCTGCTTCTACTTCAGCAAAGACACAGATAAACAGTTCTTGACCTATCCCTCTCGAACCCTCGGACTTTACAGGCCAACTAGGTGTACAGGAAATTATTAGCTAATAAAAATGATATTCTTGAAAAAGTAACAAATCATTTACTGTCGAAGGATATTGATAGAGCTCTTAACTCAAATTACAATCCAATCTACAGAACTATTTGTACCTACACCAACCCTGAACCTGAAAGCTATTTAAAATTCAAGATAAACTTAGAAAAATTAAGAACCGTGAGTCAATTAAGAATTTCAAATCCTGAATGCTTGAAAATATTTTATAGGAACAACACCTATATTCTCAGAACTGATGAAAAATGTCAGTGGTGCTATGAAACCATAATCAATAGTTTAAAACATATAACATTGCACTGTAAATTTTTTGTTAACACCAGGAAACAATTTCTGCAAAAATATGTTGTTCAGGATGATGATGAATTATCATTGCAAAATGTACTCACTATGGACAGCGTATAAAAATTAAACATTTTTTTCTATCTGCAGTTTATATGTAAAAAATTCGGAATCCAGGCTATAAGTATGTTTTATTAATGTGAATCGAGGATTATTTGTTTGGAAGATTATTTATTTAGAGGATTATTGTTTTGTTGTTACATTTAATACTATTCTGTCCTAACTTAAAGTTTGTTCATTTATTTATTAAAACAGTAGTAATTTAAAAAAAAAAAAAGTTTTACATATTGTATTACATAACTGTAAATAAAAAATAAAATAATAAAAAACTGTAATGAAATGACAATATGCTATATACTATGTTACTTATATTATAGAGGTCGGACTATAATAATTACTAACCAAATTAACATTAAGTGGGCCAGACTCAATGGCTACATGTTGTACATTAAAGCCAATAAAGAATTTATATATATATATCTGGAGATCTCACCCAGCCTCTACAAAGTGGGTAAGTTTAATTAGAGGGAAATCTTGGCTATAATAAGTCGTTTCGGACAAAACTTGCGCCGTCTTGGCTTGGGAACATTCCCTGCAAACACCCTTCATGGCTTCCAGTTACTTGTTATAAATATAATATATACTGACTAATAATGATAATATACAAGACCCTGACAAACACTACCGTAGCGGAAAGGTATGCTCTGTAGGCGCCAACTAGTTGCCGTTGGCGACCGCAATGGTACCTTTTCGTAACGGGGCGACGCGTTCCTGGCCGTGTCTTCGTGGCAACATAGAAGTAAGAAATGAACCATTAGCAATCGGAGAGTATTTGATTATTTGAAGTCCAACTCCATTAGAGAATCCTGTTGTGGACGACAAATTACTCTCATTCCATTTATTCGAAACATTTTTTCGCAAATTCAAAATTGCCTATATTGTACATATCATATATATATATATATATTTACTTCTCCATTGTAAACAGGGATGTTTATTTTATAGCTTCTTCCAGAGAATAAGTTACATGGTTTATAATCATGCAACCGAATTTAAGGATTTCCATTTGGGACTGCTAGTTTGGCACACAAGCTCCCTCTATGTCGGGCATTTCTTGAATATCTTTCCAAAATTTTCTGATTGTTATCCGGAGTACATTGTGCTTTTCCGAACCTAATTATTATTGCATCGATTATTAAGTATTATATTGCATCGATTATTAAGTATTATATTGCATCGATAAAGTGAATGAGGCAGATTAAATTATTCAATGAGTTATCTGATAATGTAAGTTATTCAATATTATTCAAGTTATTCAATGAGTTATCTGATAATGTAAGTTATTCAATATTATTCAAGTTATTCAATGAGTTATCTGATAATGTAAGTTATTCAATATTATTCAAGTTATTCAATGAGTTATCTGATAATGTAAGTTATTCAATATTATTCAAGTTATTCAATGAGTTATCTGATAATGTAAGTTATTCAATATTATTCAAGTTATTCAATGAGTTATCTGATAATGTAAGTTATTCAATATTATTCAAGTTATTCAATGAGTTATCTGATAATGTAAGTTATTCAATATTATTCAAGTTATTCAATGAGTTATCTGATAATGTAAGTTATTCAATATTATTCAAGTTATTCAATGAGTTATCTGATAATGTAAGTTATTCAATATTATTCAAGTTATTCAATGAGTTATCTGATAATGTAAGTTATTCAATATTATTCAAGTTATTCAATGAGTTATCTGATAATGTAAGTTATTCAATATTATTCAAGTTATTCAATGAGTTATCTGATAATGTAAGTTATTCAATATTATTCAAGTTATTCAATGAGTTATCTGATAATGTAACGAAAATTGTACAGGTCAGAATTAGACAATGTCTCGAAAAGGATAAATTAGTTTGATACATTTGTGCACTGGGAATCCTCAAGTTCTTGAGATATTATTTCGTTTCGATTCTTTGCTCCTTCGTTGGCTAATGAAAGGATAGTACAGTGGTAGTCTTGAATTGATCCAGGTTAGGATTTTCATCGAGTATAACATTGGTATGAAATGGTAGATGGGGTGCAGTCAATGATAACTGGTTGTCAGTTGAAGATTGACTCTGCATTTCTTCTCCCCACTGCTCTGTAGATGACCTACATCTTAGGCCGAAACGTACTCATTGTTATATCGTGTAATTTTTTATTCCACCCCTGACCAGTCCATACCATTCTTAGTATTATCCAGTCAACCATTTTCCACTTGAATATTTAACGAGTATATGACATCAGACATGCTAAAGACCTCTATAACGTATCTTCCGAAGGATGGCGTAACATAGGATGTTCCCTTTAAAAAATCCTAAGGGTACCTGCAGGTCTACCAACCTGCAATCTCGGACTTACTTGGTTATTAAGGAAATAGCTTGAGAAGAACGGGTGGAAATAAAATAAATGGAGTTTATCGCACTGAATAAACGGCTTTAAACTTGCACCGTCCTAGTTAGTATAAGTTGAAAAGTATTAGAGAAAGAGAAAACATCTCAACAAAGAAAGTAATGAGAGAAAAAACTAAAAGAGAAAGTAAAGGCAGAGGAGGGAGAGCAATTACTTGTTGAGCGGAGAAGTTGCCCACATTTTTCTGCTAATTCCATCCTAAGTGGTTCCAGGACCTAGGAAGGGGAAGAAGGAGGAGCTGAAAGAAAGGGAAGGAAGGTTGTAGATTAAGGAAAGGAGAAGGCAAAGGGTTGAGGTGGAGAGCTAATTGCTACCAACAGTTTTAACTTTCTTAAAACGGCCCGCCATTTTTCTACTTTTTATCTCGCCCGATTTATAATTGTGCTAAGAAGCTCCCCCCTAGGCCGTACTTCATCCCAGAAGTCCCCCAAAGGGTATTAAATAAAGTCCCTATTGGGGGGGGGATTTGAAGTAATTAAATTGTGGCGCTAGAAAGCGCCCTCTGGCGGGCCCGTTCCCTTTTTCCTAGCTCGCTCTATTCTGTTATAATTAAATATGTTTCAATAAAATAGAGCCAAAACGAAACATTAAATTTTATTAGAATGCAAATGGAAAAAACCACAAGCAGAGCCTTATGTTTGAAATATGGTGTAAAATACAAACAATTATCAGTCGACCTGGTTGGTTTTGGGTTGAACGTCTTGGGGTGGTGGTGCGGTCTCAGGTTATGAGCCTATTTGAGCGATTATTCGTTGGGATGTATTGCACTTCTGTTTTGAGATGTGATTGATCTTACTCTTTTTTGTGTCTTGATAATGCCTGAATAGGCGAGACGTCGACTGATAATTGTTTGTATTTTACACCATATTTGAAACATAAGGCTCTCCTTGTGGTTTTTTCCATTTGCATTCTTATTAAATATGTTTGTTTGTTTGTTGTTGGTTAGAGGCGTAAAACCCTAGGGTCATCAACGCCTGTAGATTTTTAATTTTTATAATTTTTAACTTAAAAAATATATATATACATATACTAACGAATAATATATCTATAATAAGGAAATAAAACAATCGGAAAAAATAACAAATGCAAAAGCAGGGACAATGAAGAGGATCAAATATTGGTTATTAATTTACAGTTTGTAATGAATTTCACCACTTTGTCGATTTCAGATTTGCTGTCTCTAAGTGCTTCTCTAACATTGGGTGGTATTTTGAGCTGATTTAGTATTCTTTTATAGAAGTAGCATTCCTCAAATATATGTCTGATACAAATATTTTTATTACACCTAGGGCACATCGGTGGTGGATCCCTTGTAATGAGATGTGCGTGGGTAAGCCGGGTGTGTCCTACTCTAAGGCGAGCAATAGCCACCTCTTCATGGCGTTCACTACGATTAGATTTAGCCCAAGGCTTTACTTCCATTTTTATATATTTCAATTTACTGGCTGGACTTTCATCCCACATTGCTTGCCATCTTTTATCTATACATTCTTTTAGGGGGCGAAGAAGTTCTTGGCCGGTTAGAATAGCTGTGCCTCTACCTGGGAGGGTTAGAGCTGCTCGAGGAGCTCTGTCAGCCATCTCATTCCCGACAATACCCACATGTCCCGAGGGCCCAGATGAAGAATATTTTTTGCTTATTTGGTTTAGCATTATTAGATATTCGTGAATGCGTCGGACTATGGGGTTGTGAGAGTATATATTGTTCAATCCCTGGAGGGCGCTAATTGAATCGGAAATTATTTTTATATTGTCGGTTTGTATATTTGTCATGGAGAAATGTAGAGCGGATGCTATGGCATTTAGTTGGGCGGTATAGACGTTGCACATAGGTTATAATTAAGTAATCCCACGGATTACTCATCGGATTATTTAAAATTAATAGAGGATAAACCTTCATGGCTACCTATAGCAAGCAATGTCTAGGGCCGAGTCATGTACAACTTTTTTTTTTGTCATTGTCAAAATCAGAGAAAAAAATTACAATTATGGCGTGTAACTAAAAAAAATGTATCTCAAGATGGAATGTAAAAAGAAAAAACATATTTTTAATTTGAAAAAAATAACACGAGGTTAAATTGCTCGTATAAACGTTTTTGCTTTTCTACTTTTCAGTCTAGTACTACTACAACCGGTGAAGGGGTCCGGGATGGGTTTCAACCAAGGGTAGAGACTGTACTGTTTCATGGGCAACGGTTGTGCAGGGAGGTGATATGTCCTAGATCACTCTCAACCGCGATGTCCTTATTTTGGGTACACCTTTTTAGAGGCTGGGTGAACCCTAGAAGGGTCCTAGAGATCCTATATGATCCATCTCCGGCTGCAAACGGACTAAATAAAAGTCTTGCCAGCAGCGGGATTTGAACCAGGATTTTGGCATGGCAACTCTGTGCTCTACCACCCTGAAATGACCTACTTTTGTCCTAATTGAGCCAAAAACACGTTTTTGCACCAGTTGGAGATAAACTAACAAATTGAAATAACCATTATTTTATATCCACTTCCTAAACCCCCACCATTATCAACAAACGAAATTTCCCCTTTTAGTTCAATAATTTTTTGTATGGAACACGATAGTTTTTGGAATCCACTAAATCAGCTAGAACTGTCCCCGCCTATTAGGCATCCTTAGTAATAATATTTTTTTTAGTTTCTTGAGGAATTTCACTGGATTAATGTTGCAATCCTGCACGACTACGTGCAAGACGATTAACAAGACGATTGTACCATCACGATGAAGCTTACGGTTGTAGAGGGAGGAGGTAATTTCCCGGAAAAAATCGGTTTCCCACCAATTAACGATACCATTTTATTGAGGATCGATGAGCCCCGGGAGGGTCTCCACTGTAGGCGTCGATCCACGGATGTATACAAGATAATTAATTGATCTACTGATGTCGTACATGAACTATAGACCTACAGCTTATCAGTGATTATATTATTATATCAAGTAAGGATATTAATGAACGAAAGATGTACTCTTGCCATTTCCTTCTTGTTCCAATCGGATTCTTTTCCCCTGGCATTGTAGAGATAGAAGGCCCCCCCTGTAAAAGATTTCCAAGCCGGAACTTGAGGATGCGACGGACACTTGGAGGTGGCATGCCGGCAACCGTAACTCGCAGCAGTTTACTCCCGCCTCTTAGCTCTACTTTAGGATACTTTTCATTTAGCGCTCTGATCTGTCCCTTTGTCTTTCTTTGTTGGAATTGAATATTATATAAATATAATGGATAAAAATAAATTTCATTTATATATATATATATTTGTTTGAATTCAACCATATTGTAAATAACTGATGGCAGTAATCGTTCTTAGGCTCACCGAAAGAAGCAATAGATGACTCGATGTGTGATTGTTATTGTAATCACGGCTTTGAATAAAATTACAATAATTTACTCTAATGATGCTTGTTTTTGGTTTTGTTTTTATTATAACAGTAATGCTCATTGTTGGTCCAGGGCCATCCTGACCATAGTCAAAAACAAACCATGTGTTTATATTTGCTTAAGGTATTACTAATTTATAGTGATATGTTTTTTGTTTATGTAACGTACTTTTTTCTCGAAAAGTTATAATTTCTTAAAGTTAAAAAAAAATAATGTGTCTATTTAGCCTCGAAATGTCGGTGTAGTTTTCGCTGTATGGAACCATGATTTCGATATATTCAAAGTAATTGATCCATTTTCTCAATACCGAGGCATTCCTAATTGGCTCAGCAGTTTAGTGCTCTCCAGGCCCCTCAGGTTTTGTTTACATTATCGTAAAACTTAAAAAAAACTGCACTATACTATTCCAAACGATGAAAGGTGTTCAGCTCAGTACGGGGTAGAGACTGTACTGTTCAGCGGTTCTGCAGGTGATTTGTCCTAGTTCACATTTCCCTCTCTATTTGGGGTGCCTTCTTAAGAGAGGCTAGGTGAACCCCAGGAGATTCCTATAACCCATTAAATAAAAGTCTGCCAAGTAGCGGGACTTGAACCCAGTACCTTCGGCATGGCAACTGAGCGCTCTACCACTGAGCCACTCCGATCTCTACAGTCTCCTGTATAGCAACCTTGTGGTTATTCTCGAAAGCCGTACCTAACGACTCCTGAAGCGTCCTCCTCCATCCCGCAGACCGGAGAGGATTGGACACGCCTCGTAACAGGCTGTGGTCTGTTATAGTCCTAATACAATATGTCGCCATTGTCACCAATACTTTCCATATTGACTTTTCACCATGTTACGCCCCCTTTACGCAACCCCTACAGGATAATGCCACAATATTTCGTGCCCTTTCTTTGCCCCGACGTGATTGATAACCGTTACGTGGATAAAAAAAAGTCGTTATTCCTCGTAACATGAGGTATCATTCATTAGGATTATTCGTTAGACGTCCCGGAACCCACGCAAAGAGAACATACAAGACGTTTGTAGGAAGACTTTCTTACACTTCTGAATTTAAAATCAAGCAGGAACTGAACACTAACGCATATTCTCACAAGCTCGTTTGGAATCTTCATCGATATCAAGTAAACATCTGAAACTAAATATAGTTTCATGCCATCTCTGTTAGATATTTAATAGTGTTACAGATCCCCACGCCTTCCCCTAAATAAATTAAAAGAAATCATTTGCCCTCAATTTGGATTGGTTTAGTTATACCAAGAGAGCCGTATTTATAACTGCGTAAGCGCACTATTCTACTGATCTTTAAGTACACCTGTGGATCACCCAGCTTTCTCATATGAAAGTGGGTACCAGGAGGTGAGACCTCACAGTTGAGCGTGTTCTCGACCAAAAGTGGGTACCAGGAGGTAAGACCTCACAGTTGAGCGTGTTCTCGACCAAAAGTGGGTACCAGGAGGTAAGACCTCACAGTTGAACGTGTTCTCGATCAAATCTTCATCCCACCCAACCGACATTACTGAACGCAAGATCTTCGGGTTTTTGTGAACTGGTCCGCATCCAGTTACTTTTCACCATATTGTTAATTCATAAGGTCTCTAAGCAGGAGTGGAGCTAGGACGAAGCGCACTCTAGCGCTAAGCGAACTTATTTCGCCCTGGCCGCTTCCATATTTCAGGACACTCGTTCTTTTTGTTCTCCCTCTCCCGCGGGAAACCTTATTTATCCTTGGAAAATGCCCAGGAAAAAGTCTTTCTTTTATTAATCCAGGAGACGCCTTTTCCCCTTACGCCTTCGGCTGTTTCAAACTTCTTGGCTGGTGTGGTGCAAAGTATTTAGCTATATTACTGTTGATGATGATGGATTGAATTGGTCAGACGGTGCATTGAAAGGTAGCACAAAATAAGTAGAACTTATTTTTTAATTACAGAAAAAATAATTTTTTTTTCCTTGCTATTTTTTTTATTTATTTACACAATACACAAGTAACAAAGATTATCTGATTTGTTAATACCAAGAGATGGGTCCTGCGGAATCAACGGGCTCACCCAGCCTCTAAAAGTATTATGAATTTGGGGAATAACCTGGCGGTTGAGGATGATCTAAAACGAATCACCTCCCTGCTCAATCATTGTCCCTGAAACATTAAAGTCTCTACTATGTACTGAAGCCAAGACCCTTTATTAATTGTTATAATTTTTAAATATTTTTATTTTGAGATACTTCGCAAATTGCGAGAACACGGGGATATGGGATCAGTGAAGAGAATTGATTTCTCTGATCGAGGTACGAAACAAGACAGCTCAGTTGGTAGAGCACCACAACGGAAACGTGGGAGACTCGGGTTCGAAACCCGGCCCTGGACATATCTTTTCTTTTTCCTTATTGATTGAACCATAATGATGTGAGCGAATTATGTTTTTCCGGACAATTAACTTAATGTTACCAATTTTATGGACAAATCAAATACTTAACGCGTGCTTTTTAATTTGACTAAATAAGGAAACATCTTACCTAAATCGTTACTAAGCAATAAATATTTGAGTTTTATTTATATTTACTAATAATTTCGCACATACTACAATGTTTATGTGAACATAATCAACGTTATTCCTTTGTTATAGAGTTGCACATGTCGATGACACAAAGCCATGATGTCATGCGGCCTCTGCGACAGAATATTCTTCCTTATCTTGTCAAAAGTTTATTTTAAACCTTCAAACGTTATCCTCCCACCTACACCTCGGCCTACCCCTCCAGGTTCCCAGTCGGCACAGCGCTTATTTTAATATCTTTGGAATTCGTTCGTTTATAAACCCTGCGACTTTAAATCATTTTAATCTTCATGAAGCTATCACTTGAATTATTATTCTTTGATAGAAAGCTGAAAATTATTATGGTAATATTTAGCTAGTTGATATGTTGTTTAATAAATATTTTAATTGATTGTGAAAAGTTCCCCTTTGGTTAAAATTTGATACCGTCCATTATATAAAAAAAAAAAAAAACTATACGACTAAAACCCATGAATATAAAGTTCTTGGGTTCAGTACATGGGAGAGACTGCACTGTTTCTAGGACAACGGTTGTTCACGGAAGTGATTTGTCTACAGTCAAGTTTGGCCCCAATCAAGGGAACTAATTTTAAGAGGCCGGATGAGCCCTATGAGGTTCTATCGACCCCACAGTCCCCATATATGGCAGTTAACTAATTAGATAATTTATCTGCCCTCTACATATTGAGCTAACGTGGGTTCAATTACGGATAATAATAATTTTATTTTCAAAATATTGTGAGTTACTATTGCTATTTGTAACATTACTATTATGAAACAAAGAAATGTAACCATTAGTAAGTTTTGATGATCCGTGTTGAAGACTTTTTCCCCAGGGGAACTTTGTGGAATGAATTAATCATCTGACGTTAATGCCGAGAAGGAAGTTGTTGCTGGCTGGAGCAAGAAGTTCCAAAGAGTTAGTTCCTCTTGCAGTTCGCTTCCTCGGGAAGCCATCTTCAGAAAGAAACACCTGATGTCTCTCCGGAGGTGGGGCTGAAGAAAGTTGGTCCTACCTTCTTCAGTCCCGGGTGATATCTTCTTGTCTCGACGTAGTTCGGCCTCCCTGGTCGTTAGCACTACCTGTAGAGTGTACCTGAGGAACAATACGAATTATTAGGTTTTTTTTTATAAATAAGAAAACGGTCCGTATGCGTCAAATTAAATTCTGACTACTCTTTAATACTCAAAATAGTTCTGGGATAATATGGTAATTTTGAAGCTAATTGTAATTTCTTTGTAACGCCCACATTTTATCTATTCGGGTTATAATTTAGGATTTTAAAAGATTATTTAAAAGAAATAAAGATAGGATGAAATGATACGGGTGAAGGTCAAAATAAATTTTCGAAAAGTAAAAACTATTTATTAGAAGCCAACGTTTCAAGCAACATTGTAGTTCTTCTTCAGAGCTTGCTTTAATAGCAACAAATATAGGATGGAAATAGTTGGTGGTGCAATAAAAAAAACACAGCAAATAAGTTGAAACCTATTATATTATATGTGTGCCGACGTTTCGACCTACTGTGTAGGTCATCTTCAGGGACGAAATATCCATAGCATCTTCTAGGATATTATTTTCATACCTAAGTTTATCCAGTCCCTGGTCCTTGTGTTAACCTAACGTCGGCACACATATAATATAATAGGTTTCAACTTATTTGCTGTGTTTTTTTGACTGCACCCCCAACTATTTCCATCCTACATTAGTACCTACCAGTCAACGAATTTCTTTCCTACATAATAGCAACAAACTTGGAAGAGCTTAGATCTACTGTCGGAAACAAAAATAGCTGTGATTTTTAGTATTGGAAGGATGTAATCACGGGAAATGTCTACAATACGATTGCCATTTAATCAACAAACAATCGCTTCAATTAACATTAGTAAGTATAGATGTACGTTTCTTGAAAGGTATTTCTTGATCAAGTGATTACCGAAATCTGCTCTTTAACCATAATTATACCAAGTTCAAATTCAAATCTCATTCGTTGTGTATCACCTTTTCAATAACGTACTCATGTGTTAAATTAAATAGTGCAGGTGATAGCGAATCACCTTGTTTTAAACCTCAACGAACCTCAAACTTCTCCGAAAAATTGTTACCAATTCCCAGATCGTATTAGGATTTATAATTAGGTTACATGCCAAATTTTTCAAACGTATGGGGTTATTTCACATAAGTAATCATAATTACCGAATATGTAATTTTGCCGAAACAGGCCCGAAATTAATACGTCATTTAGTATCGATCTTGCCCCCGTGTTCCTTCATAGTTTCCCGGTATTTCTCCCTATTTTCCTCCGTCCATTTCTTTCCCCTTTGAGCTTTGTTTTTTCCTGAAAACCCTGGCGGGCATGTAGTTACACCTTGAGGCATTCTGTAAACTTCTGCATGTCTTTTTCTACATCTTCGAACCTAACTGATTAGCTCTTCTTTACATTTAAGTAGATAGTTATTATTATGAATTAAATAGTTCCATCCTCCCTGTCTCTTGAGCTGGACCAGATTGCCGTGAACTACTACCACAAAGCTCCTCCACCCCCACCGGACTCGCAGATTCCAACACGAGACAAGAATGCTTGGACTGGAGACCCACAAGACGAGCCCAGGTAGCCCGGAATGTTCCAGCCCTCAGTTCCTTAGTCGTGAATTAGTTGAGTCCCCCCGGGGGTCAAATAGTCGATAGCTTCCGGTGCTGTCTGGTTTAAAGGTCTTTGTTTGCATTTAAGAATCCCCATTAGTAATCAAATCTCTAAGATGTCCGATATCTGATGTAAAATTCCTTTTCCGGTTTAAATTAATACGAATTTAATGCTGTAAATAAAATAGTACAAAGTGGTACGTACATACAAGAACAAAGCATTTATTATTGTAGGATACCAAATTATCTTATATTATTGTTATTGTTCATATAGATATATATAAGCTACTAAAAATGTATAGATACAATTTTTGTTTTTTTGTATTATAATTTTTTTTTCTCACTGCTGAAAGTTTTTTTTGTATAATTTTTTTCTTTCATTGTATATGTGATTCTTTATAGATACATTTAAATTTGTCTATTCAGTTTTTGAGTTTGAGACTGGTCTGTTTGGTACAGCACATTACTTTTGTAAATTGTAACAAATTATATTAGAAATAAATAAATAAATAAAAAATGCTGTAAATGGTTATTTTTCGTTTTTGTTAGAACATTTAAATAGAATTCTAAAAATAAATGTACAAATGCAACGTAAGAAGGATACTGGCATCAGTAATAAATTCATTTAAAAAATCTTACAAAATTCTCTTTGCGATCCTTTAAGGCTCTTGTGTTTAGTGCATATGTACAATGACTGAACTGTACTTATTACAACGGTTATGCTGTTGTTTGTTTATTTAACGTCACATTATGCTGGTATGGCTAATCGGACGATGCTACAGTGGGAGCTCTAAATTTTGCCTATCCAGGTTTAATTAGGATTGGGATTTTTAACGAGTACCTGACATCGTACGGGCTCGGTACCGACCCCCGTTTAACGTCTCTTCCGAAGGACGGCGTAACTAAGGATTTTTTACTCCCATTTAAAAAAGTCCTAGGGCCACCTGCCGGGCTACGAACCCGCGATCTTGGGGTTAGTAGTTTGTTATGCTAACCACTAGACTCAGGTCGCCCTAATAAGTTATTCCGGTACCGGGAATCGAAAAACGGTTGTGTTGTTTGACTGAGAAAATGCGCTAACTGCCAGGTTTTTCCCTCAGGATACAGTTATCCTATAAAGGCCGGATAGGCCCAAGAAGAGCCTTTAGATTCCTGGTCTCTTGTCGAGTACTGTAATAAGTTGTGTTTAAGGGACCTTATGATAATCGAATAATCGCGTTTTCATGGAGGAAATCGCTTTACTGATGGACTCAATGTATACAAATTTAATTATTATTTTCTAGTTTTTTAATCAGAAGGCCTGCCTGGTTATTTATTTTGGAATTATAAAGTATACACTATACATATAATGTTGTTTTATATAGTGAATTATCATATGCATTTCTAGATGCTTTTACACGGCCTCAGTTTCATCGAAATGAAAACCCTTTTTAGGTAGGTTTTGTATTTCTTTTTGCTCGGTCCATTTCGCTATCCATCGACCCCAACAAGAACCCGACAGTACATGAACCCTGCTCAGACCGAACTAACGAAGCAGCGAATCGCAATCAGTGGACACTTGTTCGAACAGCTCGAGGTCCTGTTCAGGCTTCCATCTCTTCGGTTCTCTGTCCGGGTTTTATCCCAAGTCTTTATTGCCTCACTTAGTATCTTCGGTGTACCCTATTAGGGAGTGTCGCTGTTTCTTCAAAACTAGAAAGTTAATTTATAATCTAAGAAGTCGATTCTCGGCCCACCATTACTTGACATCACTCTGCGCGAAAGTAAATGTATCTATCAAAGTAAACATTTTAAGTAAATTCTTAATAATACTTAAAACTTTATTTGATTCATTTTATTGTTTATTGATCAGTGAAAAATTACCAAGATATATTTTTTCTTTTTATTGATTATTTGAAAAATTCACTTGAAATTGGTCAGACCAATTAGAGAGACTAAAGAAGTGAACATTTAGAACTAAAAAAATATATATATGTCATCCTTGTTCAATTTAATTAAATGTCTTCTACAATGGCTAGGGTAAAGCAAAATTATATTAGCCCGAGTTGAACAATGTTAACATGGTCAGCACATTTTTCTTCATCATGTCAGACAATTTTCATCATTTGCCACTAGTGTCATCGGACGGGCAAATATATTTCCAAGATTTCTTGTAGTTACAGGCGATGATGCCAGTAAGGACTGCCATTATCACTTGATGTAGTTTCCTCTCTTCTTCTCCAGAAGTCTTTCATCTTTTTGGAACGTTTGAGCAGTACATTCTTCACTGTTGGGATTCTTTTTTTACTTACAAGAATTTTAAGCTGAAACTTTTGATATAGTCTGTTTCAGTAATTTTAAATTTTGCATTTCTTCTTTCATTTGTTTAACATGGCTTCCCTAGCCTTTGTAGTTCTAGATGTTTATCGAAAATTCTTTTTTTTTACAGTTGATAGAACCATTTGGATCATTTATTATATATTTCTGCATTCGATTTCAATCTATCAATATGGTTTATTAATGGAGCTTGACTAAAACTAACTAAAAAATTTAGTTGAACATCCAGGATGGTAAAGCATCTGTATCCGTAAAATAATCTTTTATGTTAATTAAATTCTTTAAATTACAATAAATGATAGTTAATATTACACTGGTTTTCTATAAATATAAGTATTCAATTTTCTTACTCCGCCTTTTTTTTTCTCGAAATTACTAACCGCCCCTGATTGTGACTAAATGGCAAATTTTATCCGATTAATTCCTTGTATAGTTCTGAGGTTGGTTTCTTTTTTAATAACCCATTAGTTAAAGATTTGTCCTAAAGAAATCCTAATTGTTTCCTGAAAATACAAGATAAAGATACTGTCATCATCGAGAATCCTCCCCCAAGGAGTACATTACTATAAAGAGGCGAACTGAAGAACAAGAGACATCAAGAAGCGATTAGCCGCGCGGAAGTTCAATCTCGAAGCCCGATCACAAATCACCTCGGAGATAGCAATCCCAGGCCAGCTACTCACAGCTTCAACTTGCAGATAGTTCATAATAACTGCTCCATTTAGTTCTAGCGGTAGTAACTGTTTCTCTTCAATCAGTTATTAAAAACCTTCTAGCTGCTCCTGCGTAATGGCTGGTATAATTATTGGTTACGATTAGCAATATATTAAGAGCATTAAGAAAAAAAAAGGTAGCGCTATTCGAGTTCAGGACATGGCAGGAGCTTTATACAACGGTTGTGCAAATAGATAATAATCTGGTTCGATTTACGGCTGTTAACATAATATTTAATTCACGCACCTCTGCCTTTACAGAACCCTGGACTTTCAGCTCAGTAACTCATTGCTCCACTCACTCAGTTACACCATTTCACCAAAATTGGTATTTAAAAATTCTGAATGTTTTGGTCTCAATTTTATTTTTCTAGCGAGAAACTAATCCCACCATAATATTTTTTTAATTGAATTATCCAAATTTTTATAATTATTTTATTATAACCGTAGATTACGTCGTTTATTTGCTTGGCCCCTATCTCATTATTGTTATTTTAAAGAAATATTTATTAATGTTAGTCGGCTTTGTCTAATGATATTAATCAACTAGGACCTTTAAATGAGGAAAGGTTTAAGATTAATTCGGCTGAGGAAAACTCCAGGCAGTGGATTGTTTGTTTGTTCACTTAACGTCACTTTATGCTGCTATGGCTAATCGGACGATGCTACAATGGGAGCTGTAAATTTTGCCTATCCAGGCTTAATTAGGATAGGGATTTTTAACGAGTACCTGACATCGTACAGTCCCCTTCTAAACGAAGGACGGCGTAACTAAAGATTTTTGACTATCTTAAAAAATCCTAGAGCGACCTGGTGGGCTACGAACCCGCGATTTTGGGCTTAGTAGATTGTTGTGCTAACCACTAGAGCACAGCCCCCCCACACCTGAAAATTTACTAATTTAAAAACAAATAAATAAGTAAAAAGGACGTAAAAATACAACAAAAGCAACGAAAGGCTTGGTAACACTCCCCAACTCCCCTAGTTCTGGAATTTTAGTTGCACTTATGGCAAATCTATAAAGGGCAATTTATGATGAGAAAGAATTGTGTATGAACACTTTAGATATACAATACATATACACAAAATGTATTTCATGACAATATTAAAGACAACAGGATTTTTAGTTAATATAGTAATTTTATTTTATTTGTACCACTAGAAAGCATGAAGGGTCCACATGGTAGAGCCTGTTTTGTTTCTTCTAGGACGATTTCTGGTGATTTGTCCAAGACGACGCTCAACCGCCAGATATTCCTCCTATTTTAGGTACCCACTTTATAGATGCTGGGTGAGCCCCAGGAGGTTCCCGAATTCCCAAATATAGTAACTAAATTACGATTTATTAATAGGGATATTAAAACTATCATTTAATATGTAACAGTTTCTAGAGTGGCTACTATATACAGTTGCGCTCTCTCCTTCTAAAAAATCCTAGATATCCTCCTCTCGGCCTTACTGTCTCCTATGTTACCTCCTGCTACCATCTTACCAACGGGAAGTGACGTCAGCATGTCCTTCTAGAGTGGACTGCTCGCCCAAGACTTTTCGCTTTCTACCGCAGAGTATGTCTCGCTTTCACGTGTCCATGTCACAACTGGTGCTTAGTGATAATGGCACATGGATTTCACTCCAGTCCGGATTCGTTTTAATTATATTATTCAGTTAATCTACAACTGTAAGTAGAAATATATTAATCGAAATATTTCTTTACATCCGGTGAATATATTTCGAACTTTCTTTAGTAGTCCCATCTCTGTTCCTCCCTGCCTTTCCGTTCTGAATCCATTCCCTTATTGTTTCGCGTATGCTAGAACTTGATGATTTTATGTGGTATAATCAAAATAACTTCTCAAATAATAATTATATATTTATTAGAAACGAACGTTGCAGCCCACATCGCAGGTATGATGTTATATCTTGTTAAAAAAAAAATCTGACAAAAGTCAGTTACTTTTTGCACCGAGCAATCACTCCTATTGGCCCTGAAGATGACCTACACAGTAGGTCGAAACGTCGGCACATATAAAATACAATAAGTTTCACTTATTTGCTGTGTTTTCTTGACTGCACCCCCAACTATTTACATCATATTATAGTATCTACCAGTCAACGAATTTCTTTCCTACATAATTGGTCTTCAATATATGGGGAAGAAAATGGTGCGGGTGGAGGTAAGAGAAATAATTTCTTTAATAGAGTTGTACTATTTATTTGAAAGCCGAGATTTCGACTCACAAGAATAAAAGTAGGTAAAATAAAATATAAAAATAATGATAATAGAGGGATCCAAAGAGATACAGACCCACTGTCGTATCTGGTTTCCTCCAATTTCCCATTTTTTTTTTTATCGATTTTGATGTATCATTTTTATATGTTTGTATCTTCTATATCTAGCCCTGAAGGAGACCTGCAGTGTTGGTCGAAACGTTGGCTTTCAAATAAATAGTACAACTCTATTAAAGAAATTATTTCTCAGACCTACACTAGGACTTTATATATGTATATACCTACATCCCCACTACAATCAGTGGTCAGGTCTAATTGTCCCCAAAATGAGTTTCTTTTACTTAAGTAAGCGGAATCGAGTTATTTTCATAGTGAATAAGGGGCTAAGTCAATCATTGGCTTGAAGAGGAGTTATTGCTTATATTACAACTCCATTTCAAACCAAAAACTGCGAGAATGATACGATTTCGGTTATCTTAAAGCAGCCAACTCATTTACTACATATACTAAAATTGGAAGGATATTGATAAGATTAGGATGGCCCCCTCTAGGACCACGCCCCTCCCTTAAATAAAATAATTGGATATATATTAATAACCAGAATGATAACAATTATATTTATTTAAATAAATTCCTAATAATAAAACTAAAACTATAGAGTAATTAGGATTTAGAATAGAGTTTATAATTTCCTCAGCTCCATTTCCTTGTAATATTCTTTTTCTTGTTAATTTTGCCTTTCCCGCTTTAATTCCCTCTAGTCTCTCCCACGCTCGTGACTATTAAGGTAGCATAATTTTGTCTTTAATTTTTTTTTTGCGTTAATGGTGTCTAGTGTTCTCATTGTTTCATTTAAATGCTAATTACTCTATTGTTATATATTTATTATTAAGTACCATTTTCCTTAAATATTATTATTATTGTTAACTCATTACCTTGTTCGAATCAGTTACATTTTGTTTTTAAATAATTAATTATTTGTTTTTTCATTAACTACTCAGAAATTTATAGCAAATGACCATAAAAACTAACTTCTTAAATTGTTAGGGGCTCACTCAGTCTCTGAAAGTGGGTACCCAAAATAGGGAGAAAACCTCCCCGCACAACCATGAAACAGTACAGTATCTACCACGTACTGAGCCCAAGACCCTTCATGGATTTTATGGGTTTAGCGTAATGTTTTTAATTATAATGTACTATTGGCGTTAATATATTTTCAATGTATGCCAACGATTTTAAATTCGTCTTAATTGTTGGTATACATTTGTTGATAGGTTCTCGTCGTGCTATTTTTAAATCCCCTGTCATGTTATTTAATAATTAATTGTATTATATAACTGAAAATAAAGAAGGTTTCGAAGCAAAAAAAAGTTAAAAATTATCTACTCTGTTACTAAATTTTTGGTCAATGAATCATATTTTATTAGCCGGCAGTGTATCTTATGTGCTTAGTCAGAATAAAATATTACATCAGTTCTTATTGTTATTAATTGAACTGTTACGGAATGAAGCGAAGCCTACAATTAATTTATCGCAGCACGAAGGCAGATGTAATTAATGGACAACCGTTTGATGGAGTAACCATCACAAATACTCGTTTGAGCCGCACGAAATAAATTTTAGAGCTGACGGGACTCTTCGCTTCGTTTCATCATTCAATCAACAATATATGGGGCGATTATATTGGGAGTACTCAATATGAAAAGTAAACAACAAAATTAACAAAAATTAGGTGTAATTTTAATTTTAAATATAGGCTTAATGCTCCTTACTTTGCCACGGTAATCCGTAATTACCTCAATGTCCCATTTGGCTCGAGCCCGATATCAATCCTTTCATGACAAACTTCATTCCTACTCAAATCCACTAGTGACAAACCTAGCTACTTCTTCGATCCTCTACGGCCCCTGAAAAGAAAATGTATTTGTTACTTTTTTTTTTTTTTTTTATTTAATTCAATGATATTTACAACTATAATGGTATTATATCTAGTAAATGTGCAAAAATGTAGAATATGACATGAAAACACTTGTGGAGAAACTACCCATCGATAGCACTCCAATAAAGTTCTATAGTAGATGATCTCGAGGCCATCTTCTTTTTTGTTACTTAATTACTACCGCTGGGTATTTTCTCTTCTTGTCTTTATTCATGGCAATATGTACCATTAATCCTATTTACTTGTTATATTAGTATAATACAGTCGTAAATTTCAATGAATGAACAAAAATATATACTTTAATTTATTTATAGTTATTAGGAAGATAACTTAAACGCTTTGTTAATTGTGCTTTAATGCCTGAATAGCCTAGACATGTAGGCGCCTTATATTGACCAATTTGGAACGGAGTTGGTAGTGCCTGGTACCTGTTGGCATGGGATGTCAGGTCACGAACGGTTGAACATCTTTAAACTGTTATTGTTTGGAGTCTAAGCTTTATAATAATTGTAAATAAGCAATGAAAAAGCAATATCTTACTATTGAAGTTATAAGTCCTTATAGCGACAGTAAGGTAGTGTGGCACTACCTTCTACTCTCTGACAGTAAATTTGTGACAGTTGGTAAAAGGACGAATATAAAACTGGAAACGGAACGCTTGCAATTCCAAGTTGACTGATGTGTTTGTATTTTTTATAACAGATCGACATTACTTTTAATCCATTTATCATAGTAAAAAAAAACCTGTACCACTACAACCCGTTAACAAGTCTGGAGTTCAGTACATGGTAGAGAACTGTGTTAACTAGACTAATAAACTAAATAACTGAATCTATACAATCCTCAACCCAATATCTTAGGACTGCAACCTACTGACTTATACTGTCACGGCAGAGTCACAGAGTTTATACCTTGACAGTAGCTAATCAGTCACCACTACTGCGAATATTTGTACACATCGTTCTTGTCACACAGAAAAATGTTGTTGTTTTTTTTTAGAAGGTTGTTGAGCTGGAATTCTATCGTCCACAAAGCTCCATCACTGGAAATGCAATCACTCGGAACAAACTCCGGTATGCAAATGTGATGGATGAATCGCAGAGGTATTAAGCTCTGGTTTTATAACTGTTGTTCAGTAAATATCGCTTAGTTAGAATTTAAATGGATTGTAAAAAAATGTTTCGCTGATATTCTATGGTAAACTGAATGTTACGTTTCTAATTTTATATTAATGAAAAATCGGTGTATTTTATTAACTTTCTCGAACCTAATTACCTTTGTCGAAATTACGTTGAACCGACAGGTGCTGTCACCTATTTAATTGTACCCAATTTGTAGGGCATGTGGAGGCCTGCACACTAGGGTGGGCCGAAAAAACACATTTTTTATTTCGAAGTTGTAATAGCGCGGAAAAGTTGCGAATTATATAGATAAAGAAAAAAGAAATAAAATTATCAAAATCAGTTGACATCTTCCGGTTGCGCAAAGGCTCTAAAATTTCACAAAATATGAAAAAAACTCAATTTTTTAAAATTAGATATTTTCGTAATGTAAGAGTTTGTAACGTCTTTTAATACAGCCTGAAAACATTGTGTTTTAATTTGTTTTAGATCACTTGATATCTTCCGGTCGCGCATAAGCCCCAAAATATGGAAAATTTCATATATTTACGCATTTTTGGTATTTGATAAATAATTAGTATTTAAATGTAATATCCGTAGTATTTTTTCACACCAGCTGATAATGAAGTAGAAAAAAAACAACTTCAAGGCAAGGCAGATAGATGCAAGAAGGAAAACAGTAAGAACATTCACGCCACAAAAAATCAACTTTAATGCGCAAGATTACTCAGAAATGATTTACTGGATGGACTGAATTATCTTCTCCCCCATTGTTGGCAGAAATCAGTGACGACGAGATCAAATCGCACATTGGCAGTGACTCAATCCCTGACTGGAACATTACTTTCAAGCCATTTCCAGTTCACACGCAGGCTGTTGAACGCTGTGTAAAACTCGTCACGGAAGCCTCAGGATAAGTTTGTGGAGCTGAATCTGGAGACGGATTTATAAGAACCACTCTACTGTCGTGATCATCCATGCCTAACTTCACCAGCAAATCAGTCTTAAAAGTACCTTCAATAACAAAATAGAGAACAGTACTAATGGACAGGCTGAATAAACATGGACTATTTATTCAGAACTCTGTTTTTCTTTTTTATAAAAGTAAGTTTATTGTTAAAAACTATACTGTAACTTAAATATCTAAGCTTTTTAAATCTAGAGCAAGTCGAAAAGTGCTTTGTCCGTTGTTACTGTTATCACCCATCATGTCATAGGACTAAATATCTTTTTTTCTGGTACTGTTTTTGGCATTGGGGCCATTGCGCGACCGGAAGTTGTTTATTTATTCACACCATAATAAGATACAATGTTCTTATGTTCGAAAATAAAAATACTGTAACTATTACGTTAAAAAAAATTATATTAAATATATAAAAAATAACTCGTAAAAATGTGAAATTTTAAATATTTTGGGGCTTATGCGCGACCGGAAGATATCAACTGATCTAAACCAAATTAGGCTGTATCTAAAGAAGTTACTAACTATTATATTACGAAAACATCTAATTTAAAAATTTAAAAAAAATGAAGTTTTTTTTATATTTTGTGAAATTTTAGGGCCTTAGCGCGACCGGAAGATGTCAACCGATTTTGATTATTTTTTTATATTTTATTTTGTCTATATAATTCGCAACTATTCCGCGCTATTAAAACTTTAGAATTAGAAAAATTGTTTTTTCGGCCTACCCTACCGCACACCCCACAGGATCCACCCTTGGCTATTAACAGAAAAAACTTACCTAACAATCGTATTTGCGAAAATTTTCGGAGTTTCTTACAAGGAAGTAATAAACTTGATTTAAGTTAGCATTTAGAGATAACTCAATAATACTTCTATTTATTATTATTGGTTGAGTAATAATAGAATAACCTTCCTGTTCCTGTGAAGATATATAACCTTACCCGTAGGTAACCCGAGACAAAGGAAATGAGTTGGTAATTTTCTGGTAAGCCGCTGTCGTGGTGCTGATCGGAAATCGTTAAGGTAGGAAGCGAGTTGGGGTGCGGGGCGTCTTCCGGGGAGAACTGTCCTTCGTAATGGAGCCGGTGGGGAGGAGATCTGTGGTGAAGTTTTAGGATTGTTTTAAAATAAATTATGATGGTTATTATTGGCGTTGTTAATTCCTTTACACGGAAATATTGTCATTGAAATGTTCAGATTTTCAAATGATATTTTTGAAATTTTACCATTTGCATTTAAAAAAGATGTATATATGTGTGTGTATTTATCTGTATGTATGGGAAAGTTAGAAAGAAAACTGGCTGGAAAGTTGGTAACGTGACTTTCTAGAAAGTGCTGTTGAATTTTCGATGCAGTGCAATCCTGTGACGTCATGGAGGTACTTTGTAGCTCGTACTTCTTCCAAAACTGTCCAGCTAAAGTAGAATCTCTTCTCTTCTCTCTCTCTCTCTCTCTCTCTCTCTCTCTCTCTCTCTCTCTCTCTCTCTCTCTCTCTCTCTCTCTCTCTCTCTCTCTCTCTCTCTCTCTCTCTCTCTCTCTCTCTCTCTCTACTATAGGTAGTTGCGAAAACGCTGCACCATAAGTTTATTTTTTTACATTGTTTCTCTGGCTTCATGGGATCAGAAAATTATTCCAGAATCATTTCTTCTCTACAATCTTAGTAATATTCACTATCCCGGCCTAGGTGTTGCAGTTTCCTGGATTATTTGTTAATATATTGTGGTGACATTTAATAGGTTTTGTGTTCACTCAGCCTTATTATTATAATACTTAATTGCTATAGACTTCGGTTGATAACAAATTGCAGCGCCGGCTCCAGCCCATGTCTGAGCACTTACAGTAATACAAGGAGTTACAAAAAACGGCAAATCCCCTGAGGATGTGAATGTGCCCATGAAACTAAACAAATTTTTCTATGGGATCGACACGAAATGAAATCGCGAAATTAAACAGTTCGCCTAGCGGCGCCCCTCGAGACTCGCCCTGCACACCCTGCACATAACGTAGTGAGTGCAGGCCCTGACAGCTTGTACCTCATTTCATAAAGCTCCCGTAGCCTTGATGTACATCGAATATACGCAATCGATTAATTATTGCGCGAGTTTTTGGTTTAATTGTGTGATTTAGCCGGCCTCAGTAAAATCCCAATCATCTCTTCATCGGGATAAATTAATTGCTGTTTGAGAGGATCAATGATTTCCAGTTATTATTTAGTATTAATATTTCAGTTATTTCTGAGTATCAACTTTACCGGACAAAAAGATATAAACATATAGGTATAATGAATCATTTTTTTTTTTAGTTAGGCCAGGTTTTGATTTGCAAATATCAGTCAGCCATAGAGTTTTTTCAGGTTTATAACTTCAGCCAACAAATTTTGAGGCTTTATTGTTCTCATATTTAACAGTAAAAAACTCACCCTTTTAATGGTTTTATTGTTGTTATTAAATTACCACTATTTGTACTTTAATTGTATTTATTAATAATAATAAACAAAGTTAAAAATTACAGATGGAATACATCAATGTAACATATAAATTGATAAAGAAATTTGGTATTAATTTGTGTTGATGAATAAGTAAATAAAAATGAGCAAAAACTGAAAAAGAGTTATTTACTCGAATGCAATTTGTAAAATTTAAAATACTTGAATATAACAAACTAGCCTTTGCAAATTGATGTATTAATCAAGACATGTGAGCCATAAAGTTTCATATAAAGGAAGACCAGAGGCAGCACATCTCACATCAACACTCCAAACTGACCTACCAATCCCAACCCCAACCTCTATTACTATTGTAACCAGAAATGGTAATTTTGTATTATTAATATTTTGTGACCTAAATATCTAATAACAAGTTACTGGAAATATATTAATATTCTCTTTATTACTGCCAGGGCATCTGTAGGAAGAGCAATAATATCTCCGTCAAAATATTTTTATATTCAATGAAATTTTCACTGTATTATAACAATACAAGAAAATGGCAGGAAAGCCACATATTAGCAGTAGAGAAGCTAGCCATTGGTAGTACTCAAGTAACAACCCCAACTGATAAGGCCTCGTCACCAGTTTGTTATCTTCTCAAATCATCGAAATATAGTTTATAATTATCGATTAAATTTAAACAACATAATTAACCTATAACCAGTAGATACCGAAACAAATAATATGAATAAAACTGTTTTCTTGTATGTCGTAAAGGTAGAAAGTGAAGGATTTGCAAGTTGGTGGCACTCGCCACTCTCTCGTTAGAAAGCTTGGGAATGACCAGGTTCCATTCCCTTACCGTAATGTCCACCTTAGCAATGGCTGCTTTAGCTTACTTCCTGTCTCTCCACAACGTTGATCAGTTTAAGGGTGAATATTTTCCTATATGGAGTCGATTTCCATACCGATGTTCATTCTAGTCAGGTTCCATCGGAGAAAGGTTTGCAATGAGAGTCCAAGAATGAGGATAGACTTGAAGAGAGACAATTTAATTCGAAATATGTCAAAGATTTCGAATGACTATATCGGTTTGGTCTTATGTAAATATCTTAAATAGGTCTTAACTAATATGAATTTAAATCCGTGATAATTTCACTGATTCCAACACTTAAGAATTGGGCAGGTGAATAAAAAGCTCCAGTGGAGCAGTGGAGTCGCCACGGTTCCACGGTATCTATCTAGTTCAAATAAGAGATTTCGTTTTAATGAAATTACGTGAAGGAGATAAGAAAAGCTCATCTACTCATATCCCGAGATGTGAACTCTTCTTCTCGCAGGACTGGTGCCACTCCTCGCTTCGCTTTTCCTTTCCTCCCTCACCCAGAAGGATTCTCCCCTCGCTTTCATTTCAGGCATTCGATTGTTTGTTTATTTTTTTGAAGTGAAAACTTCTTTAGCCGTGTTTAGCGACTTTTGGTAGGGGGTAAACTTGTGGGTACGCATTAACAGTATGCTCGAGACCGGCGACACCTACCGACCTGTACATCAGCTGTTGCACTTTGTTGTGATAAACTTTAGTTTAAAGGTTAGGAATTCCGTCGATATAAGAATATTGCATTTGTTCATGTTTGCTTGTCTTCTTTGTTCTGTTTTATTTCAATTTTTTTAATTCAATTGTATTTCAATTGTGTGACCCTTGAAGTATCCATTTTCATTTAATGATATTTAAAACTCGACTTTTGATTTTTATATTTGATTCCGTACAAACCCTCTTTATCTTGTAATTGTCAACAATAAAGATGTTATATCGCTATTTCTAATAGCGATTAACAACCTTTCTTTTTCTTGAAGGGTTCCCTCAAATTGAGGTTTCCTTCACCAAAAATTTCGTTTAATTATTTTTTCCGTGCATACTTCCCTTACTACTCAAATCCTTCCATCCATCTTTTTCGTTGTCTTCCTCGCCGTTTCTTCCCTTCTCCACTTGAATTGAAAATAAAATTGGGCAAACTTTCATCCTCCATTCTTCTGAGATGACCATTCCGATATTTTATCTCAATTTTTGGAGGATTTTTGTTGAGTTTGCATTCGTTCACGATTTGGCCATTAGTCATCCTTACTAGTTGGCAGCTCTCTATTAATTATTACTATAAATAATTCTTTTACAGAGTTCTCTCTCTAGATGCCCGCTCAATCAAAGAAAAAATTCTGAAAATCGTATTCATTTTTTATTTTCAGATTTGAATGGATAGATCATATAATATATTATGATATCTCTTTACTGCCCTTTGTACGTACGCCTGCCCGCCTCCCTTATAATAAAAAACCTTTTTTCTTAAAAAGTTAAAATTCACCGCAGCTCAAAAATGCCTGGGAATTCCAATAGAGGGCAGAAAGCTCGCGAGTAAATTCTGTTAAGGCGCCTCTACTTTTTATCTCCTTATCCACCTAGTTTGTTTAAAGAGTTCGTGCGTCTGTAGTCTGCGTCTCCATGTTGTCTCTTTTCGTTCCTCCCTTTGTAACAAATCACATCAAACATCATTTTTTTCTTTTACCATAATGTACTAGATCTATTTTTATTGTAGTTTTAAATTTTATTCAAAATACGAATTTACTGTGTTTTGCTTTATATTATTTCGTTCTTTCTTTTCTTTACAAAGGTTTATTAAAGTTGAATTAATTATTCAGAAATTGACAGTGTACTCGATTTGTAGTATGGCTCCTTACACATTTTATTATTGTCATTACTGTTTAAAAGTTGATTTATGTTTGTAAAAAGGGTATCAGTTCCCCAGGTCGTCGCTTCGAGTTGAGTCTCAACAAGGTACTTGTCCAATATAGGGGCTCCACTATGCTGGTAACTCTGGTTTGTCTAGGGACTGTCAAACAAGAATAAAAGCTCGGCCGAGATCGGCCCCCTTAGGATTCCCGAACCCCTATAAAAAATATTTTATATCCCTCAAATAACTAATAATAACACAATAATATAATAGTAATAATAATAAAAGGATCGTTATATTAACAATAATAATTAGAAATATTTAATAAAAACAGAATTTAATAGTAATCAAAATTAAAGGAACGGACGATACAACATAAATTACAATCACAAAATAACCAATCAATAAAAACTACTTAGCTAACCAGCTTAGTGGAGCCCCTATATTGGAGAAGTACCCTCTTCCCTTACTAAGTACTGGTAGTAAGTACTAAGAGTGGTAGAGCACTGAGTTGCCATGCCGGAAGTCCTGATTCAAATCCCGCTGCAGCCAAGACTTTTATTTGGTATGTTTGCAGCCTGAGATGGATCATATACGATCTAGGACCATCCTGACCCTCCTTGGACGGGTAGTAGTGGTAAAGGTTTTTTTTTTACTTACAAATGCTCACGATAATTTCTATTATTGGAGGATATTAAAAAGGAAACCAATAAACATTTAAAATTTGTGTCACGAATCAAGAACCAGAGGAACCGATGCTCAAGTTCATTAAGTTAACATTATTTTGTAAACCAAATCCCTTGTTGTTATTTGATTGATTGATTGTGTCACTTTATGCTGCTATCGCTAATCGGACGATGCTGCAGTGGGAGCTCTAAATATCGCCTATCCAAGTTTAATAAGGATACGGATTTTTAATGGGTACCTTACATCGTACAGGCTCAGGACTCCCGTTTAATGTCCTTTCCGAAGGACTGCATAACTAATGATTATTTATTCCCTTTAAAAAAATTCTAGGGGGACCTTCCGGGCCACGAACCCACCATCTGGGGCTTAAGCTAACAATTAGACCACAGGTCGCCCCAAAAATCCCTGGTTAATTATTTCCAATAAATAATATTTTTCTAAAATTACAAATTATCTCTCTATATCCAGTTATGTTTAGCGCCGAGGCTTGATAGTGAGGGTGTTATCATTCAATTGCAAACTGCCATTTGAACCCAGTCCCGGGAGTACATGGAGCACTGTGGATGACATGGGACGCAACGTGTAGGAGGAAATGAAGCATCCTATTGGCTAATTCATGCGGCGGGACAAAGGATGCGGAAAATTGATTGGTCGCTAGAAATATCGCGACATCTGCTCCTCGCTTCCGATTGGCTCGGGTTTAACCCCCCTCCAGATGACAATCGATTATTGTCAGGATTTATCGTCCCGGGGGAGGGTGGATAATATTGGATGAGTTCCAAGAGGTCCATATAAATTTATGAACCCAATGCCTTAAGAAGTTCCCTTAGCCGCCTTGTACTTTTAAACTCGGATTAATTATATTTTTTGGACTTGTAATTTAAAAAAAAAACTGACAGGAAATTGTTTCTATCAAAATATATTATTTTTGCAAATATATCAATTAGGGGTAATATTATAATATTTAAAAATATTTGTACCTCTACAACCCATAAAGGTTCTTTGGTTGGGTACGTGGTTTCTCGGACTAGGATCGATGGCGATCGCACTCGAACAAAGTTTTTCCTGCTACTTTTAGTATCCATTTTATAGAGGTTGGGTGGGTCCATGAGGGCCCGATATTCCAAAGGATCCATCCCTGGCTGTCTTCAGATTAAATAATATCTACCTCATCCGAATTAAATAAAATAATATCTGCCTCAACCGGCTTTAACCAAGGACCTTCGTTACGACTACTGAATGATTTACCACTATAAAACAACTGATGAAGTAATAAATTAATAATTTTCATAAATTAAAAAAAATTGAATTATTGTGTGAAATTTCAATTTCGAAATGGCGCGTAGATAACCCTTTTCTATGTATGGTAGAGACAAACGAATAGGAAAAAGAAAAACACAATCTGTCCCTTGGACCTCATCAAGTTTTTAACTGCCCTAGGATTTGAAGAAAGGTTTACGTAATGATAAAACAACTTAATTACCCGATTAATTTCACCTTTGTAGACGCTAGCATTGTGACACGATTAGAGACAGTTGTTGTTATCTCCTGTACAGATTTGGATTGGCTTATCTACAGCCCCACAGGCCTCCGCTACCCCTGAACTAATATAGATTAAAGATCGCCCGCTACTGCAGGAGCTAAGAGCAACTGGCTGCCTGTAAGCCGACACCTCTGCCTAACTATAGCGACCTCTTTGCATTGCTAATATCCAGGCAAATAGCTGCCAGGTGAAACTTGAGATTTCGGCTTAGGTCGTGTCTTGTAGTAGCGCTATTTGTCCTCTATATCGATCTAGTCATATCGAATATCTGCTAATCAGTAGGGGCATCGATATAATAACGTATGTTATTACAATAAATATTATACCTAACATATTGTAAGCCGTAACATAATAATATTTTTATATTGCTCGTGGAAAAGGGGAGCTCAGTCCGTAGCCTGCTGCATTATTGATCACTAAGTCCTGAGTTTAATAAATTATATATGCTGTTAACAGTTGTGAATTGGCTCTGTGGTATCTCCATACCCTCCTGGGGCTAACCAAGCCTCTTCGATACGATAAACCTTATGGTTGAGCATAACCACGACGGCTAAACCATCTCCTTTCACAACTGTAGGCTTTAGAACATTCCTATTATTTACTAAACCCAATACCTCTCATGTATATGTGTTGTAATGTAGCTTGGTAATTAGGCTAAAAGTTTTTGGTTCCCGTTCATGGTAAGGACTGTACAGTTTCTAAGACGGTCGTGCAGGGAGGTGATTAGTCATGTTTTCCTCCAACTAGTGTTGTTATCAGATTCAATAATTTTCTCAGCCAGATTCAAACCCAGGCAGGGCCTTCAGCACGACGCTTTGCACTATGGGCCTCTCTACACCCACAATTTAACCTAAGGGAAATTAAATAAAAAACGGCTTTGAGGTATCAGTTCCGCAGATTGTCGCTTCCAGTTGAGCCAAAACAAGTTTTCATTCGTTTCTTTTTTAATATTCTCGAAAATAAATATAATTATGAACTTCTTTAGTATGGAAAAAAATGTAAATATAGAAGTTGTGTTAATTTATGTAAAATATTTCAACAAACATGTATCAATCTATACTTTGAAATATTAGTTGAAACGTTTACTCATCGCTAAAATGATAATCGAAAAACACACAGTTCCCATAATTCATACTAAAGCTCACGATTAGCTTATTTTCTAGAATATTAAAAAAAAAATAATGAAATGGTAACTTGTTGTTACTTAACTCGAAGCTGCAATCTACGGAACTGATACCGCTATAAGTTAACGCAGTTGCTTTAGTGTCACTACAATCCGTACCTTTGTCGGGCCGAAATCAGAAGAAATTAGACATCAGAAACCAATTTTTTAAAAACATTTTTATTTGAAAAGAAAAGATATGTCCAGGGCCGGGATTCGAATCCGAGTCTCCCATGTTTCCGTCATGGTGTTCTACCACCTGAGCTATCCTGGTTCGTACCTCGGTCAGACACATCCTTTCTCTTGACTGATCCGATATCCCCGTGTTCTCGCAATTTGGGATGTATACAAGGGGAAGAATGTTCATTGAATATTACTTTAATTAGGATCTTGTTGACTTACGTTATAATATATATTATTATAATTTATTTTTTTTACTTTTTATTTTATTTTATTTTTTATTGATTTGGCCCGAACCCGCTATCTATCCTTTCATAACAAACTTCATTTCTACTCAAACCCTCTAGTTTCAAACCTAGCTTCCTCTTCAATTCCCGATAATCCTCCGAGGCGTCTGAAAAGAATATGGCCACGTGACCTTCTTAGTTGAACATGCGATTTGAGTACTGCCAGTGGGTAGTTTCTCTACTTGCCATTAACTCATGTCATTATGTATCACATAGCCCATTTACTAGTTATATTATTGTAATATAGTTGTAAATACCAATAAATAAATAATAAAAAAAACAACTTTTTTTTATTAACTTTTTTGTTTGATAAGAATTTTATTATTTTTATTAATCGTTATAATTTTTAAATATTTTTATTTGAAAAGAAGGTCCAATTTTTTTTTTTAGTGGGATTAAATTATACTACGATATAATTTCCCCTAGTTCTTTTTAGCGCTCAGTGGCCCAATTTGAACACAATGCTTTATGAATTTAATTCCTTACTGTCAACCGTCCGCAGCTAATAAAGATTTACTGACTTGTGACCAGCACTCCTGCCTCGATGGGGAAAAGAAAACTGAATGAATGGGACAAAAAAACAAAACGTGGGTTTGATTGTTCGGGAGAGAACGACGTGGGTGGGAGGTGCGCCATTGTTCGCTCTCGCTCGATTGTCTTTGCCGATTCGCCTTGCCCTTGGCCTCTTCAGTTCTGCTCTGTGGTGTCTGTGTTGTGGTGTGGGGGGGGGGGGGGGTGGAGTAGTTGTGAGGAACAGTAGTGATAGTTATCTCCTTAACTTGCCAGGGCCTAGGCTACGCATCATAAAAATAGTCAGGTGAGGAGGAGGCTTCACATCTAATTACTAAATCGTAATGATACTAAAAGCCTTAGTGAATCCGAAGGTTCGATACCGATACCACCAATCGCTATGTACAACCAGACCCGACTTTTTTGGAACAGATACTTTATGAAGCCCAACAATTTGGCAAGCAAGCTCCAACCCTCTGAGCGGTTTTATTATATTTCACTTATTTATATTAGATACAAAAATTAAAGTTAACAAAACTGGTCAAGTTCAAAGGGGGTGGCTCAGTGGTAGAGCACTGAGTTGGCATGCCGGAAATCCTGGTTCAAATCCCGCTGCAGGCAAGACTTTTATTTAGTCTGTTTGTAGCCGTAGATGGATCATATGGGATCTAGGACCCTCCAGGGGCTCACCCAGCCTCTATAAAATATTATAAAAATAGTGTAACCAAAATTAGGGGGGGGGGATCTTGCGGTTGAGCGTGGCCTTGGACAAGTCACCTCTTTACAGAACCGTTGTCCATGAAACAATATAGTCTCTACCATGTACTGAACCCCAGACCCGTTCACGGGTTATAGTGTTACAGGTTTTTTTTGTACAACTGCGATCCATGTAGGAATTAATGTAAACACTGTTTCCTAGATGACCCTCGACGGCTAGGTTTTCCCCCAATTTAGAGTACCCACTGACGTGAGGTGACGATCCCTCGGAGGTCCCCTAGGATCTCCACCGCCTGAGATTCTCCCCCCAACGCGGAGGACAGACGACCCCAACGACAGAAGCTAAGAGCTGCCGTCGAGGCTAATGCCCGCCACTCAGCTCAGGTTTAGCACCACTAAATATTTTAGTGCCATCATCATCATCATCAGGTGACCTTTGTGCTTTTAGTGTGCCTTTGTGTGCTTCGGTGCCTGGGTCCTTCCTAACTGCTTTTAGATTGCTCTAATCATCCCATCCTCTGGACTACAGCGAAAATTACTTCGCAAAACTAGAGTTACTTCATATCTTCGTCTTCACTGAATCAATTCAAAGTCGTTAAATTATTAATCCTTTTATATATTTAAAGTTTATTTTATGTAATAATTTTTACGGTAAATAATAGATAATATGTATTTGTAGGTTGGTCAATTAAGTTCTTTAACACAACAATAAAAAAATCCTTATAGAACCTAGTGATTCGGAGTTTTTAAGTTTTTATTATAATAAATTAAGTTTTCCTATTAAAATTCCCAACAGATATATAAAATAATATTCTAACTATTGGCTAATCATTTGGTAGAAACAATTGACTGCTATTTCTGGTTCCTTTGTTTGTATCAATAATGTGCCGTTTTGGAAATGTTTCTGTATATATATAGTTCAGAGTCGAAATCCCAATAGGATGACAGGCGGAAGTACTAAAAAAAAAATTATTTTCAAGGTCGATCAAAATAAATGCTCTGTTTAAAAATACTCGAGAGCAGAGTGGCTCACTGGTAGAGCACTGAGTTGCAATGCCGAAGGTCCTGGGTTGAAATCCCGCTGCTGGCAATAATTTTGTTTAATCTGTCAGCTGCGACAGATGGATCATATGGGATCTTGGACCCTCCTGGGGCTCATCCAGCCTCTATAAAGAGCCTACCCAAAATAAGGGTGGAAACCTGGCGGTTGAGCGTGATCTAAGCCTCCCTGTCCAACCGTTATCCAAGAAACAGTATAGTCTCTACCATGTACTAAACCCCAGACCCTTTCAACAGTAATGATTTTTGTATTTTTTAATACTCATTTAAAAAAAAAAATTGTCACTAATATTTCTTATATTGTTATTTCAACAATTCGTAACTATACTTCTGCTTGTATATTTTATTGTAGATTTGTATAGCGTGCTTTACTTTGTGGGATGTTGCAGCACCTGCTGTTATTAGTCAAGTCATAATGTACGGCCTCTTGCGCTGAGTTTCTAATGCTGTATATTTCCTCCTTAATGTTACAATATATAATTTAAATAATTAATTTTTCACTTATAGCTGGTCTTCAAAACGCCATCAAAATGATTTGTAAATTAAATCCAAATGAACGTAGGATCAGCCAAGATATTGTTATTTTCGTCTCTAATTGTATTCATTGCAAGTTCCCTCGTACATGTCCCTTACCTTGTTCAAAACCCGGTTAATAATATCATTCAACTAACAGCGTCACAAAGATTAAGATGGGATTATAAATTGGGTTTAATTACGTTCGAATTCCTAATAATATTAATAACATCCGTGCTGACTAAGAACTCTCTAAGGGATACCGCAGCGTAGGTGGGAGGATTTCGTTAAGAATGAGCTGTCGGATTTGGGTTGGGGCAGTGGTCCGTGGAAGGAGTGTGTAAGCAGAGATTGGGGGGGGGGGTATCGGCATCGAGCCTTCGGGGTCGCTCATCTTTATTATTATTATTATTTACAAATATCACCTTAGTTACAACTCAGTTAATATCTGCAGTAAGGATCGCCTGCTACTGCATACGGTAGTTATATGCGTTTATGCATATTTATCATTGCATTTATAAGTTCCAGGTAGTTGCAAGTAATGGGAAAAAATTGATAATATAATGTTTGAATTAGAACAGTATCACCTATTAATTACAAAGAACATCCTTTGAGAAGCGCTGTAACAAGACCTCCTGGAGATAGACGACGACAGTAGGAGCCGAGGACATTGTGGCCAGAGCGTTCCATCCGATCCTCGACTCCTCCAAATTCATTAATTCCATCCTCCCCAGGTCAGTTTTATTCTATTTGATAATGGAACACTTTAGGCGATTGCTTTTATTTCCATCTCCATCCAATCCAGTTGGAGTGGCCGGGCCAATCCTGTAATCAGGGTCCTGTCGTGGGAAATTTCGCACCTACGTCATGTTTTATTGAGATATAGATTGCGCTGAGCCGAGGCGTAGGTGGGAGGATTGCGTCATGTGTCATCTTACATTTCTGAACTTTAAAATTCGTAAACAGAGATTTCATCGGCATTAACCTTCGGGCACTTAAAGGTTTTTTTTATTATTATAAATATAAGTTTTTTAATAAAATGTGATAAATTTTTCTAATTATATTCGTTATTTTACCACTTTTTATTTTTTATCTTACCATTAATTAATGAAGTATTTTGTGAACTCAGGGTTCTACCACTGAGCCACTCAGCTCCCTTACTAATCATTAACTATCACGTTTTTGTTTTTCAATTATTATAATTTGTCATTTACAATATTGCCTTGAAGGTTTAAATATTTTTGAAACTATATCGTATTATATAACTCTTTCTCATGAAGATTCAGTAATCAAAAATTATATCTCTCATTTATCGAAAAACTTTCTCTACTACAACTGGTTATGGGTTCTAGTGTAGATCACAGTACAGTACTTGGTTGAGACTGTACTGTTTCTTGGACAACGGCTGTGCAAGGAGCTGATTTGTCCTAGTTCACGCTCAACTACCAGATTCTGCCCCCCCTCATTTTGGGTAACCAGTTTATTTAGGCTGGGGAAATCCAAGGAGGATCCTATATCCCAATTTATATGAAATCTTTAAATATAAAAAAACCAAACATGAGCAATTAGTGGAAACATTTCAACCAATAAGTAAAAAAAAATCTGAACTTTGGCACTTCAATATTAATTTAAAAAAAAAATCATTTCTTTATATTTTTATGTGTAAATACATAGAAACAATCCTTTCTTAAAATACTTTAAATGAGAATATAATGAAACAAGCTCCATGAAAAGCATATATGTTTAATATATCTGTTAAAGGATATATTAAACTTCTCTGAGTAGGAATATTATTGAATGTTACACTGAAATTCTTGTATATTGAAATCTGATAAAAATCTCCTTTTTGTGCGAAATATTAAATTTTGATTACATTTTTCTATCCATCATTTTCTTTAATTCCAAGGCATTATTAAAGATTTAAACCATGGTATAATTCAAATCTTTAAAAATGACTTAAATATTGTATTTTCGGTAGAATTCCTACCATTTTGGGACTTAGAGTGCTTGTAAGTTAGAGTGTGCTTATTTCCACTCCATTCTTTTCTTTTTCATTACGCCTTATTTTATCTAATAGATTACTTAAAATTGAGATTTAATGCTCTTTGGTTCGAAATCCATACTTTTTTCTCCAAGTTCTTGAAGGGGTACCTTACCGGAGTAGGATGTTGGGAAGACGAGGCTCAGATGTAGATAGCTTTAACTATAGACTTGTTAATGATGGTGATGTTGCGATAGGGCGATGGTGGCCCAGAGCGCAGAGGTCTCACTCGTCCAGAAGGCAGGCTCGCAATCCGCTGTCCAAGAGAAGCAGGTGAGCTCAGAGGATAGCATATAATATATTGTATTGTTATATATGTAATATATAATATGTATAAAAACAGTTTCCGAAACGTAACAAATTTATAATACTGCATTGTTGTGCGGGTAGTGTATTACAAATTCCCCGTCTAGATATATTGTGTATATTGCATTCAGGTAAGGTTACAAATATGGGCCAAATTAGTGGGAAGGAATAATCAATGAGAGAAAAAAAGGAATTATACACAATATTACAATTGAACATAAAGGAACAATTGAACTGTATAAATTTGTGTAGTGTAATTGTATACATCCTATATGTTAACATTTTTTGAGAACGAAGAAGTTCAATCATTCAGAAAAAAAAAATTTGTAGTGTACATTCCTTGTAAGCTCAGTGCTGTACTAAATTTTTTTCCACATTATTGAATTATTTCAAAGTGTTATTTCTACAGATGTATAATTTAATTTATGATAAAAAATTAATGAAACTTGGATTGTCTTTGAGAAAATATGAGGTTATTATTACTGATTAGAGAGTATTCGTTTGGGAATTTAAGAGATGAAGGAAAAGCATGGGTTTTAATGTGGATAAGATAGAATCATGAGGGATATCAGGTGGGATTGAGTTCCAAAGTGTGGTGGAACGGGCGAGAAATGAACGCTCGAATTTGGTTCTGTGGGAACAGCTATAAAGGTCGGGCAGGAGACTATAACTATATGAAGGATGTTGTGAGTTAATGTTTTGGTACAAGGAAGAACCTAGGAAATAGAGTCTACGGATTTAGGGAATAGCCACTTTAACTCGTCAACCACGTTATAACCTTTAAGATAATAATCGCAATAACCGAGCGTACGAGTTGAAATGGGATTGTTATCAAATAGCCCCCCTCCCCCTCTTCACCTCCTTCAGGAAAAGACATCTAGGTCCTTGTGCGCCCGCTGATTCCGAACGACCACATCCTTGGATCTAGCGCTATTGTGCGCCGGTGGGGAGGACACCAATGGAGCAGTCCCCCAAGTGCTGCTACTTTCTTTAAAATATTAATATCTTTTATTTATCTTCTTTTTTTTCTATTGAACATTTGTCCCATGCTTATTTATTTCTAAATCTAATTCGATGGCATTTTAATGTTGTCCATGATTCATCCCTTCGGAACGAAGAGTCTTATGACATCCGTTTGTTTTGGATATGCAAATGGATCATGGTATATTTGGAAGTTGTAAGTTTTGTTTTGGAAATGCAGCCATTTAATAGGATGGAGATAATTAGACTCGCTTTTAGAACTTGGATGGAACTGGTATCGATGTATCGATGTTTATTGACCCCGCGATATCAAACAGAACCAGGCGGTTGCTAGTGACAAGATCTCCCGCCAATTTATTATCAAAGAGCTAGCGGGGTGGGGGGGGGGGGGGTGATAGGCCTGATTGTGTCGTTGTGTACTTCATCACTGAACCGTGTCATTGCTGTTACACGATTGTCTGCTTTTGACGCACTACAGAAGGGTTTGTTTCCGGTGTTAATGTAGCTTGGTTTGGGTCAGGTATTTATAGATTAAGCTTATTATTCAATTAGGAAATGTTTTTGTTTATAACTGGTTCTCTCTATATAAAAGTATATAATAAATATTTAGAAACAGAAAATAATTGTAGTCGTGGAATGTTGGCTATCTGGTCGTATATTATCATACGATGCAGTTCAGTTGTCAATAATTATGCTTTATTATTAATAAGTGTGGTTTACCTGACGTTTTTAATTCCGCTATTTAAACAATTTTGAAATTACGTGATATATATATCGCTCCTTCAAAAGAACAAAGACATAGCGGTAAAGTATTGGAATTTTTTAGTAAAGTCTTGAGTAGCAATTTTATTGGTTGGAGCTTTTTAATTCAGGAACGACATTTTTTATATTCCATTTCTAACTTCTTTTTTTTTATAAAGTCATAATTTGAGCTGTATCATGTTTGAACTTGAAATTGTATTGAAATAATGGGCTTAAGTTAAAATCAAAAAAGTTTCAAGTTAAAGAGGAAACTAGTTGACTAAGATCCAATGAAGGATACAATTAGTGAGGGGGTGCAGTCAATGATAAGACCAAATAAGAAATGTTGGGACTGGTAATAAATAAGTTTTGGTTATTTGGTCTTCTTATTGGCTCCAACCCCTAGGCTAATTGTATCCTTTCAAAAAGTTTCAAGGTTTTTAAAAAATTTCCATTTTTCAATGTCCCCCTAATATATCAAGACCGACCACTGTGCGTTGTATAAATATAGAATAAAGCTGAAGGTGCTCCACCTCAAATAAAAATGATCCGTTGGGGTTTTGTATCCTCATGAGCTAGCCTTCTAGCTCTAGCTGTCTTCTAGCTAGGTCTACATTTGTTTCGTTAAAGTTTTAATTATTTTTAACGCTGGCACATAGTGGTATTATTTACTTTCTTTTTATAGAAGAACATTTTACTAAGAATAAATAGAAAAGTAACTTTATTTTGGGACTATGTCCCTTTAGGTAACAAACATGAACAGTAAAAGAAGCATAACATGTATCTGGCAGAAGGCTACATAATACATAACATGTATCTGGCCAGAAGGCTACATAATACCAATCATAAAGTTTTTATAAAGGACCAAAAAAGTAAAAAATAAAATAAAATAAATAGAACAAATCATTTCAAGACAATAACCAATTTAAGAGAATAAATAAATTAGTAAGCTAGAACGTAATATTGTCTTACATGATGTATATTTTCTTTGCAAAAAAACAAAACGAAGGCAATTAAACAAAAAAATCAATAATTGAAGAATGTTTCACAAATGATTAACTTGCTTAGAATGCATCTTTTTAAGAAGTGAGGAGATGTTGGAAAAGCAAAGGATAGTGGAGGAGCAAGCAATATAATTAACCATAAAATCATAACTAAAACTTTCTTACCTTAACTAAACTTAGGCTATGAGAGTCGATAACAAACTTATCGAATCATAACTTCCATATTAACTTATTAATATAAAATAATAATTAAAATCTTAACAATATATCATCCTAAAGAATTTCTCCGGAAATTAATGAGAAAAAAAAGAGCGTTTACATGCGAACATCATGATGGCCGAATAAAAGAAGAAGAATTACAGGTAGGGGATTGGATCTTGAAGATATGTGACGAATTCAAGTGCCTGGACAGCACGATCACGTATGAGAACAGAGTAGATAAGGATGTTGAGCCACGAATGGCGGCGGGAAATAGAAATCTGTTCAGTAAACAGAAATTATTGTGCTGTCAAAGGATGTCTCTAAAAGATATTTGCTAAAGATATTGTATGGTTTACTCATTAATAGCCAACAATTAACTGAACTTTATTAATCCTATGTTTACAATTAATAATTAAACACCTGGTAATAGGGGATTTATCACGTATCTAATAGTATCATATATAAAAAATTGTGAATTATGGATGCGAGGCTTTGTCACTGACAAAAAATTGCGAAAGGAAGAAAAAGTCCTGAGAATAATTGTTGGTCCTACCAGAGAGGACAAGTGGAAAATCAGGTCCAATAAAGAGCTAAGGGACCTACACGAAGGGCCTGATATAGTGAAAGTCATCCAAATCAAACGACTACGATGGTCGGGGCATTTGCAGAGGATGGACCCACCGAGAAGGACGATGTACGAGATCAAGTACCGAATGATGGTTCAAGATTAAGACGGAGGCCCCGTCTCAGGTGGCTCGACGATGTGGAGAGCGATCTGAAGGCGATCGGTATAAACCGAACGGCAGAAGAAATTAGCAGAGGCCAAGGTTCTTCAAGGACTATAGACCCCAGAAATAAATGAGCAATATATCATAAATAATATAATATTAATAAAGCTTTATCGACATCATATTATGACCAAAGCCTCTCCCTGAGGAGGTAAAATGGAGTTGAGCTCCAAACTATAACTTTACAGACCAGTAACAGAATAGCAACAATATAAAATAAAATAACCAACACTCATCACAAACTACAAAAACAAAACAAAAAACATTCTTTTAGAACAAATATAAATAAATAATAAGACTAAATCTTTACAAATTTCAATATAAAATAAATAATATACAATACTATTATTAATATGATGTGAACTTAAGTTTATTCATTCACAATTTAAATTTATATTGTCTCTCACAAATCTGACTTATGTTTATTTATTTCAGGTAAGTTGATTTGGTTGTTGGGTGTGAATGCTTTGCAATGTCAGTTATCATTATTGTTCCTTTTAAACAAACAGAATTTTATCGAAACTATAATAACGATTTATATTTATTAAATAGTAATGGATGATCTTTATGAATATCTCCCTCAACAATGTTTTAAATTATTTGATACTGGAGTAGTATTCTGGACATGTTTTTTCATCTGGACTTTCCAATTTCCAAACTTTTGCCGATAACTAATTTTCTTTAAAAAAAAGTTTATAATCAACAGTTTTTGTATAAAGTAAAAGTCCGGTCGGATTGATTAAGGCTCGACAACTTCCCGGAGTTTGTATAACGAGCTCAGGATCTTCTCTCTCTCCTCTCAGGATCTTCCAGTCGAGGGCCTTCCCCTTCCGCTGTCAAGGAATCAGTTTATTTTTAGCCGAAACAAAAATCTTATTAAAGTTTCATAAGGTTCTACACTTAAGGAGCGGAGTGGCACAATGGTACAGCGTTGAGTTGCAATGTCCAAGGTCCTGGGTTCAAATCCCGCTCGCTGGACAGATTCTTACTTAATCTGTTAGCGGGCGGAGATGATTCCTTTGAGATCTAGGTCCCTCCTGGGGCTCACCCAGGCTCTATAAATTGGATACCCAAAATAAGCGGTAAAATATGGCGGTTGGGCGTGACCTGAGACAAATTACCCCCTGCACTATTTATTGTCTAAGAAACAGTACAGTCCCTTCCACGTACTGAACGCCAAGATCCTTTCAAGGGTTGTAGTGGTACAGTTTTTTTTTTTGGATTGGATATTTTGTAGAATTATGTTGACTGTACGAACGTTGATAAGGTTTATATAACCACATTTTATTTATATACATATATATATATATATCTATCTATATATTGATTTAATTAAAAATTATCGATATACGTATATATTTGTATACCCAGTTTTCTAACTTGAATTCAAAAAACGAATATTATAATTAATTCCATTCTTAAAATTAATTGGAAATTACAGAATAAATAATCTATATAAATATTTGATATTGTGGTGGTTATGGGAAACTGTAACGAAGACATAAACATATATACATGTATACATGTATATATCTATTTATTGATAATTATGTACATGTATATATATATTTATTGATAATTATGTACATGTATATAACTATTTATTGATAATTATGTACATGCATATATCTATTTATTGATAAGTATGTACATGTATATATATATTTATTGATAATTATGTACATGTATATATATATTTATTGATAATTATGTACATGTATATATCTATTTATTGATAATTATGTACATGTATATATATATATATATATATATATATATATATATATATATATATATATATATATATATATATATATATTATTGATAATTATGTACATGTACATATCTATTTATTGATAATTATGTACATGTATATATCTATTTATTGATAATGGGCCCAGGAGGATCTCCTTACGTAGTTTCTTCCAGTTTTCCTTTATCTTTTCATTATGCATTCTTTTTCTCTCCTTTGTTTATTGTGTTCCCGGGTTCTTCAATCCTTTTTTCTCTAGCGTTACAATCCGTTTTTCAACTTTGTTCCAAAAAAAAAGTTCAATCTATATAAGAAATAAGTTATGTCTCTTGGCTCTATTTCCGCTCATTAATAAATCTATTGAGAAATCCTTGGTGTGCTTGACTTGACTTTTTGCATGTAAGCAAGAATTCTATCGGTGCAATAGGGGAAGTCTAGTTATTAGTCCATAGAATTTCAAACTTAATTTTTGTATGTCTGCTGGCTTTGTAGATGTATTTTCTATATATTTTTCTTGATCCTAATTGGTATATTTGGACCTTAAATTTTTCTCATAATTTTGCGCTATATACAGGATATATACAGGTTATCCTTTATAACAATAATGATTATAACTATCTTAAAGGTACATGATATTAATGATTTATTGTCCACCTAGACGTGTTTAAATTTAATTTATATTCATGTGTCAGTGATCATATTTTTATGGTTAATGATATAATTTTAATACGGCCATTACAGCAGGAATTCTTTACCTTACCCATGCCCTTTTTATAACTTTTATTTTTCAAACTTACATGATACCTTCAAAAACCTCTAGTAAAAAATCTAATCTAATTTTTCGAGTAATGACGTTCTTTTGAAAGAGCGATATATGTTTAAATTATCTTACGATTGATATCTATTGTTGTTGATGAAGATAGGAGCTGGTGGTGGAACGATTTCTCAAGAGATGTAGCAATCGTCGAGTTGCACCGCCAACAATTTCCTCGAAGCATGCAATCCCTTTTGGTTGGGCTTTTGCAACCTCACATTTCACTTTTCAATATTTCTTAGCTCCGATATTTCTTTATCTTGTGAAAGAATGCAACATCGAAGAGGAATCTTCTAGTATTTGTCTTGGTCTGGTGCAACTGATGAAGCTCTCCCTGAGATAGCAAACCCTCAATATTGTTAAGAGAAAATCACCTGTTGTATCATCGAAATGGGAAGCGGTGTAGAGCGATGAGCTGCTCCTCATGGCGCGGGAGTGCATTCCATTGGGGGGGGGGCGTGGAGGTCGAGAGTAATCTTGCTCAAATCACTACTCTGTACAACCGTTGGCTTAAGAAAGATACAGCCTCTGCTCATGCGCCGTGAGCCCGAGGCTCTTTATGGGTTTATTGGTAAAAAAGGGGTTTTATTTCGTTTCCATTACGGCTTTCTTGTTTCTTAAAGTCTAAAATGATTTGGAATAAAACTTAAAGATTAATTACAAGAATGGAATAAAGGTCAACATTTTTACTATAGCGCCTCTTCTACGTTGTCATGACGTTATAGAATTGGAAAAATTCCATTACATAGTTTAATATTTAAAATAATTTTCCATTCCCAACTGAATAAATATAAATACTTCGATAGTAGCTTCAGATATTCTCTCGTGATTTTATAGGCCATGATAGATATTATTATGAGGGATATATTACCGGATATTCAATGGGGCATTATTATTTATATAGCCGGGTTATGATAATAATAACAATAACAGTTTGGAATATTCGAAAGCCGAAGCCTCTCCTCCTGATCATGATCCGGAACTGCCGAGTCAGCCGTGGCTAAAGCAGTGCTGCCAACCCCTTCCACCACTTCCGGTGTGTTATCAGTCTTATCGCTTCCATCTTATCACTCCTGCTAGGCTAAAACTGCTTAATTGGTTATCCAAACTACTTTACTCCCAGGTTGATCTTAATGTCATCCTTTGATAAAGGACCTTCTACGTAAAACCCAAGAATATATACATATATTTAATTTGAGAATCAAATGTCTTTGAGAAGCTCCTATTCTTCTCCGCTAGGTGTTTCTGATTCACCAGAACCCAATGAAGAATCTTCTCAATTTTATAACAAAGAGTAGGAACGGCATTGAATGGCGGAATGGAGTCCAAAGGGTACGCGGGAGAACTCCCTTTGGATCAGTAGGTGCTTGAGATTGTTCTGTATTTTTAACAACAGGTGTGCAGGGAGGTGATTTGTCCTAGATCACACTCAACCTCCTCATCTCCCTATTGAGGTACCCATTTTATAAAGGCTGGCTGAGCCCCAGGATGTTCCTACATCCCACAGGATCCATCTCTGGCCGCTAACAGATCAAATAAAAGTCTACCAGAAAGCGAGACTTGAACCAGGTACCTTCGGTACGCCGACTCATCGCTCTATTACTCAGCCACTTTGTTTCCTCTTTCTTTATAACTTTAAGAAATTAAAAGGTAAAATAAAGAAATAGTGATTTAGCCTTATAAGAGGATAAACAAAAGTCTATCCAACATATATATATATATATGTATATATATATATATATATAAATGGATAGCTGCTATTGAATATTGACAAACAACTTGTGTGCCCATCCATCCAGATTACTTTACCGCAGTGATATCCAACCTGAATAATTAGATTATTTTTGTAATCAACAACTGAAATGTAATGAAAAAATAGGCGAGCCGACCTTATCTTTATTTATTCAATGTTTCGATTTTACATGAGGGTTTACTGAGGGATAAACTTGAGGGTTTACTGAGGGATAAACTTGAGGGTTTACTGAAAAGGATCAACTTTTTTTTATTTTATTATAAACAAAAATAAAGTTAGTAATTACAGGTTATATTCAACCGTATTATAATATCCATTAAAGCTAGACAGCAAGACGCCATCGATCGAAGACAGCCCTGGTATCGGTGGGCGCTGTAGCGTGACACGTGATGTCACATCACGAACTGTCCAAAAGCACGTTACCTATTTTTCAGCTGGCGTTCACGTCCGATCTATCTTATTGCCCAGTGGCAGGGTTTGAACGCTTAAGTGTGGTGTGTGCTCCTCCGTCGTACCATGGTATGGTTTTTGTAGTGGTTTCTTTGGTTTACTCGCCATACCTGGGCAATGTTCAATCATTTTGATGTAGTTAGGGGGTGCCTGCGAATACATTGCATTGTGTACTGTTAGCAGAAATTAACGGTTAGGGTTTTCGTTAAGGCGTTTAACTGCAAACATCAGCTGTTACATAAATAACCTAAATAAAAGCTTTTTCGGTTATAAAGGAAATATCCATTTTGATCATACCTGAATCCATTTTGACTTGCTTCGTCGTGACACATTGTATGTTTGTATCTGGTAGAACCAAATTCGGTTATTCGTAGGCAATTGATATTTCAAATGAATTCTTGTGGTATCCGGTAGAGGTGTACCCACACAAACTGAAAACACTTTGTTAAACATTGGCTAATTGAAATTTTGTGAGTGAATGTGTTGTTTTTTTTACTCATGTTTTATTAATACTGTTTTTACTGGCAAACTCTGAATTTTTGAGGTCCAATGCCCATATTATTTTAATATTGGATTGAATTGGTCAGTAGGTGCGCTGCGCTGCGGTCAAAGATAACACAAAATAAGCACTAATAATTTTAATGTGCTAACGCTTCTGCAACTGCAGTCGTATGGTGATGTTCTACCGACTCACACCCCCGCCCACCCCGGCAGCCCAGAAGATGTTAGGCCGAAACGTTTGCACAGTAGAATTATTGCTGTTTGTTTTATGTTATCAATGATTGCACCCCTGACCAATTCAATCCATCATAATTATCCCGTCAATTATTTTCCACTTAAATATATTATTTAAGCGCCATTTGTGTGTGTATATAAATATATATATATATATATATATATATATATATATTAATCTGTGTGGTGGCTCGAAGATGGCGTTCTCACGAGCCTCCATAGCGCCAGCTGATTGAAATGAAGGCCGGGCTTTGGACTAGACTGTGATGTGAATCTCAAACAAGAGCAGATTGTTGCTGCGGTGGTCTTGCTTATATATCTGCCGTCATTGTTCTATTTATTGTTTACGATTTGCTTTACAATATTATTAAAGATATTTGCACATGCTAAAAAGATTCGCTCATGTTGAAAATATTTGTAACTAGCACACCAGGTCCTAAGTTGTAAACATCATAAATACATCGCAAATCTTTCTCATCTCTGCTAAAAACTGAAGATTTTTAGCTTTTTAGTTCTCGGAGATCCCAAAAAGGCTAGGTATGTTCAAAACCACGCGGGAAATATCCACGGTAATGACGAAACGGCATTCACGAATTTCCCTATTAAAAATATTTCATGAAACAAAGAACAAATGTCATCATTTTTAACAGGCAAACAATGGGAAAAACAAGAAAACGTTTTAAATTCACACAGAAAAGCGTTAAAACTGAGACCATGACAATGATGGTAATAAACATTCACGATGAAAGAATACGTCGCCGTGAAATGAATTACTGAAGGTAGGGTAACACTTGACTCGACAGTGTTGCCATTATTGAAATTCCCTCTTTGGATCACTCAATTCCCTCTTTGGATCGCTCAATTCCCTCTTTGGATCGCTCAATTCCCTCTTTGGATCACTCAATTCCCTCTTTGGATCGCTCAATTCCCTCCTTGGATCACTGAATTCCCACTTTGGATCGCTCAATTCCCTCTTTGGATCACTGAATTCCCACTTTGGATCGCTCAATTCCCTCTTTGGATCGCTGAATTCCCTCTTTGGATCGCTTAATTCCCTCTTTGGATCGCTTAATTCCCTCTTTGGATCACTGAATTCCCACTTTGGATCGCTCAATTCCCTCTTTGGGTCACTGAATTCCCACTTTGGATCGCTCAATTCCCTCTTTGGATCGCTGAATTCCCTCTTTGGATCACTGAATTCCCACTTTGGATCGCTGAATTCCCTCTTTGGATCACTGAATTCCCACTTTGGATCGCTGAATTCCCTCTTTGGATCGCTGAATTCCCTCTTTGGATCGCTGAATTCCCTCTTTGGATCACTGAATTCCCACTTTGGATCGCTGAATTCCCTCTAGGTGGATGTACGATTCGAATATTCTTCGCCCATGCTAATGACGTCGTTTCCCTGTGGAAATTTAAAAAAAATGTTTTATTAATATATTATTTGAACCAAAATGATTAAACAGAGTGTTATTTTATTTCTTCTTCTTTAATTTTACAATAAAGGAAAAAAAGATTGTCTAATAAATAAATAGTATAAATCAAAACATCTAGTTATAAAGAAAATCGTCATTTGTGGCAATGACGTAATAAGGTAAAATTCAATTGGATTCGATCACAAAATCACAAAAATATGATATAATTTGTATTTCATTAGTCACAGTTCAGACCACAATAATTTTTTATATCTAACAAAATAGGCACTAATGCCGGGTTTATCACTGAATAGTCCGTGACAAGAAGTTAAATTATCTTTATAACAAAAAGTGGAATAATTCAATGGCAAGTGTTATTTTATGTGACATTTAACAATAGTCATCACTGCCGCGGCAATTACTGTTAACTTTCAAGTGAAGCCTAACAGTCCGAAAGTACTGCCATTATCTCAAGTACTGTCTTGACTGTCTTGACTCCAGCAGCCTCATAACTTTCACCTAAGTGTATTGGCAATTTCGCTTTTGTAGCTATGGCATTGGTAAAATTACTCATAAAAGATGATAATGGTAATCGGGACTATGTGCCGAGTGTTCTCCGTACAATATTTATTCAAATGCTGGCATTCACTTCAATATTGACGACTACATACATCGAATCAGGGGATGATCCTATTTTGACAATTTTTTTCTGAATCATTAGAATTGGGATGGCTGAATGCGTAGAGAACCGAGTTACTGATCTGTTATCTTCCAGTTCGAGATCGGCTGTAGCAGATGAATTATTTATTCTGTTATTAGCAGTGAATTGACTCTGGGATATAGAGACTCTCTTGCTGTTTATCCAGTCATAAAGTGGGTACCCTTTGTTATATTTGACACTATTCAGAACTTCGGGAGTACCTCAATAAGTAGGGAAAGGGCCATTGAGCAGGTAGATTTAAATGGCCCTTGGGATCTGTAGCTCTGACCTTAAGAGACGGGACATCAGTCGTAGGCAAGAAGACTCACATATAGCGAAAGGGTCATATTTCCTTTTCTAATAACTAGATTTATTATGTATCTTGTAGATACGATCAGCACACTAAAAATATAATGTTATTCAACTAAATGAAACAGGGTCTTTATTTAATAACCAACACCTGGTGAGTCAACCTTTGGAGGAGAGGTGGATATGTCTCTTATTGACATAGAATTACAATATATTGAATATAACGATATCTGGGTGGCATCTCATTTTATTATTTAAATATCATACAGACCTTTCCTTGAGTTCATAGCTTGGGCAGTGAAGCCAATATTGGGTAAACTCGATACTCCGGATACTTGAGTAGCCGAGGTCTTAGAAGAGAAGGCTTAAGAAGTGGAGGAGCTGGCCAAGATGCTAATAGCGGGGTCAGTCACCTCAGCCAGCTGCTTCAACGGTTCTCGTTCCAGTGCACGGTCGTCGCGGTTACATTTCGGTGTAACTGTTATTAATAATAGTTGGAATAGTTACCCTTCCGTAACCGGTGACTGCCTCTTACAAAGGCCAACGTTAAAATAATGCTCTTCGGAGGAAATCGATATTTGCGGTGAACCAGCGGAATTTGAGGCATTTGGTAATTTCCATGGCTCTGTCCTAGGGATCGCGGTTCAATATTGTATCCTACTGATATACAAATATTGTATTGTTGTGTAATATAATAAATAAAACAAAAGTCGAAAAAAAATAAAACCTCAAAAAATTGATCAATTCGCCGTTTCAGATGGAATTTGAATAATTTAATTTACAAACCACAACCTCTTTCTATGCGGAATTATTCTATATTGTTCTACTGAAGGTTTTTTAGCGATTAAATAACTTTAAGTTTTAAAAATTAAAAGGAATTCGGGAATCTTATTTCATATTTAAAAGCGTTTACATTTGGCAAGATGTATATAAAATGAATTTTTTTAAAAAAAAGCTAAACCGAAGAATAAATTTCCTCCCCGTGTTTAACCGATTGATTTCAATTGAAGTTCTGGATCTCCATAATCCTGTACCTATGTAAGGAGAATTTATACAGAGATTTGTATTTAGCTATTACCACGAGAACTGTTATCGGCATCAATAATTCATGTTGATACTGGCCATTGTTTATTTGTATGTATTTATGCTTATGTAACTCGGACATATCAGAAACTACAATATGTAATATGAAACGGATACACAATGTATCCGCACTCCTTTTCGATACAGTCGAATAGTTTATTAACCTCGTGGGAAATCCGCCTTAAAAGTAAAAAAGAAAGGAAATACAGTTGGTTGTGTTTTTTTGCTGATCAGATGTTTTTATACAAAATGTCTCTTTGTTACCTTGGCAACAGCATACCTCTAGGTTTTTATAGTATTTAGAACATCGACTTTCTCAGCTGCTGTTGTTACCTGCCTTCTTCGTCTTCTCAGCTACCTTTGATTATTTTCCTGTCTCTAGTAGGTTGGTATCTTTCATATATATATATAATATTTGTTTCAAATTTTAGACATAATTTATAAACTTCAAACGACATTATACCTAAACCTCTAAACAATTTTTATTAGTTTTTTTTTCCTATGTATTTAAAAAGTACGCTACAGAGAAATTTACCATATTCTAATATAAGTAAGAAATCGTAAGATAACAATACTTAATGCTCTACTTCCAGTCATTATTTTGATTCAGGATTAGGTTCTGCACCACTAATCTATAGTTCAAGTTTTTAGTACCAATATATTTTTTATTTAACGAAATTTTACATTGATTAATGTTAATAATTTTATGTACAATTGTTCATTAATACAATAAAATACATATATTTTCTATGAAATATTTTACTAGAAAGTGCTGAAAAGCCACGTTGATTTTGTTTGCTTGAAACACATCTCCATTACAGGAGAGAATCTGTTTTCCCGAGAGAGAAAAACGTAAAGAAAACGAGGACTAGAGAGAGTGAGTGAGAGAGAGTGAGAGAGAGAGAGAAAGAGAGAGAGAGAGAGAGAGAGCGCGCATTATATGTTTAGAGATCCCTCTGGACCAAACAGGAAAATTGTTAAGGACCGTTGGTGGGTTGCTTACTCGACACAAAACATATCTCGATTTAGGGCTTTCCTTTTTGTAAGGTTTTGCTTTTGAAAGGTCATTCCTAATTGAATCAGCTGAAACGTAATATACCTATGGGTAATTCGGGTCCATAGTTTATTGCCCCAAGTATTGTGTAATTAAATTTAACATTTTGAAATTAACTTAAAAATTTAGACAAAAAAAAAACTGTACCACTACGAACCTTGAAGGGTCCGGGGTTCAGTACATCGTAGTGACTGTATTGTTTCTTGGACAACGGTTGTGCAGGGAGGTGATTTCTCCTCGATCACGCTCAACCGCCAGGTTTTCCCTCCTATTTTGAGTACCCTCTTTATAGAGGCTGGGTGAGCCCTAGGAGGGTCCTAGATCCTAGATAAATAAATAAAAGTATTCGGCCAGTATCCTCTCAGACCTCTCGCTCCCATGCTCTCTTCCACATCCTCCAACCATCTTTTTACGGTTCGTTCTCTTTTCCACCTTTCTGTAGGACGATAGTCCGAGATTGCAAATGGCCATTCTTTTTTAGTGGCCATGCCGTTTCAATCTTTTTGTTTCTACTGTGAAGAGTATCGTTGTTTCCTGATCTACCAGTTGCATTGTCGTTCTGGTAGGGGCAATAGAACAACAGTAGATTTTTAATAAAATTATTATTTAGCAAAACGCGAAGCTAACGGAATTATAATGTTAATCTTATAATGTTAAATATTACTCGAGCTGAACACTTAAAAGAAGTTAGGACTTGTAAAATATTTTAAATGAGATAAGAGTAGAAATAAAGAAAAGCGGAAGTAAATGACTCCATAACTCTCTCTCACTCTCTCTCTCGCTCCCTCACCCTCTCCCTCTCTCTCGCTCCCTCACCCTCTCTCTCTGTTTTTCTCTATATCCCTCTTTTGGTCGAGGAATATAATTGGCGGATAAGCGCTAGTATTTAAGCTCGCCTCCTACCGCCTTTATTCCCCTTACAAAGCGCTGTTCCCCCGCAGTGGTTCTTTTTTCCAATCTGTTTTTTTTTATTTCTGTTTTATTGTTAACCTGTGCACTTCATTATCATGACAATTGAAGCATTGTTTTGTAATTTCGTCCTCACTTACATCCTTATTTATTTATTTATTATATAATTATTATATTAAAAACGTTTCTGTAGAACCATATACAATCCCACAGATTGCCTTATGATTGGTAATTAAACCATGGGAAAGTTAAAACAACCAGTTTTTCCTCCAAATTAAGTGCACCCAGTATAAAGAGGCTGGATGTGCCCTTCGATAGTAAAATTGTATTAACTATTAAAGTTATTGAATATAACAGTCACAAATTATATAGAATACAAAATTAATTATTTTTAGAAACAAAATTCTTCAAAGTAGACGACACATTCATTATTTGTACTTATGATAAATTGATGAGGATATGCTAAATTATTCTCCACTGCATTACATCACACTATGATATGATTGTGCGTCACTTGAACAATAACCAGCTCTGTTTGCGTTAACAGGAGTAAAAAAGAACCTTGGACCTGATGAATAAAATGACCTATAAAAAAAAAAAAAATCAGTTTTATAATATATTTATAATAATGAAGATAAGGGGTAGCCTGAAGCGTAAGTGGGAGGATTGAGTTAAGAGGCATTGAGGATTGTAGGCTTCGGCATTGAGCCTTCGGGTTCCATACACAACTTTTTATTTTAAATATAGAGTATATATAACTTCATACTTGCTCCATTAATTAAGCGAGAACTAAAATATATATTTGCATAATCGATCATTTTTTAATCGTAATTAAATGTTTAAATTTTATTTATTATTTAAAACACTACATAGTAATAAATATTCATGTACCGGACCGCTACGGAAAGATAAATATATTAAAGATAACGATTTACCTTATAATGATATATTAATGAATGCAATAAGATGGAGGAGTCGGGAAGGACAGAGGAAGAGCGAAGAGAGAAGGACCAATCAGATGGCAGCATTCTCCATAATGTGCTCTATCTGAAAACATCAGCTCTCACAAGTTACTAACTGTTTGGGTGCATTTAGTCTTCTTCCGGTTGGTGTCGGTGACGGGTGTGTTGTTTTAATATATTATTTCTCTTAAATTGTGTGACTTATTGTTGCGTTTTCTTTTGTTAAAATAAATGAAGAATTCCTTTAATTCATTAAGACATTCTCATTTTCATGATTCTTGAAAAATTATTAGTTGACTTTATAAATATGGGGAAGAAAATGGTCCAGGTGGTTAAAAAAAAATTCTTTGAATAATGATAACTATTTCGACGTTTCGACCCCCATTGCAGGTCTTCTTCAGGTATGAATAGAAAATATAGAAAAACCTACTGAAATAATTGGAATAGATAAAATAACATATTACAATGGAACTATTGAAAAACTAAAAATGATTTGAATTATTAAATTAAAAACAAATATATTTTAAAAAATGTTTGAATTAAAACTATGGGAAAAGGTTAATAACAATAACTATGTAAGTACAATTATTTTAATTAATTTTCACAATTACTTATTAGATTGTACTCATTCAGTTAATTAGTTATTATTTTTTTATTGGTTATTTCTTCTCTTATATTTGGTTTACTCCAACATTTTAATTTTATTTATTCCAATTATTTTAGTTTTAAACATTTCTGGATCGTGTCTATGTAGCTCTGAAGAATTCCTGCAACGTCAATTCCTTATAAATATTTTATCAATATTAAAAGGATTATTATTTTTACAGCTATCCAGGCAATTTTCTTCCCTAATTTAATTATACATTGTTGTGTTATTGTGCTTTGATTGGCTTCAAAAAGAAGGTACTATTCGGAGATGCTTTGGCAAATTAAAATAGGTAGGAATTTGAAAATTGTAAACAGCTATTGATGATCGGCGTGGAGCCTTCGGATTCCCTAAACCATTTATTCTGCTTAATTTTGTTAATACTCCAGTTACTTGTTGGTTAGCGATGAAGCAATAACTTTTACCCCCGGGCATCCCGGCCACCTTGGGAACAGAGC